>OZ010798.1:50310069-51593885 GCA_963932465.1 Maratus speciosus | reverse complement strand
TTGTTTGTTGGCATAAAATTAGTTATTGTTATTGTACAAAATATTGCATTAGTTATTGTACAAAATTATTGATGAGTTATATGCCTATTCTCTGAATTATGCAGTATGTCCCAAGGTACAACATCCTGTTGTACCTTGGGACAGTTTGCCTTCCCTACTTTAAATGAATGGCATTTTTTTATTTTCAAACTGTCTGAATTTCTAAAATTATATTATAGAGAAGTATGTTGGTGTATTGAAATGTTGCCTTTAAATTTTAAATCTGATTATAATCATCGAAGTAAAAAATTAAAATGTGAAAATTGTCCCAAGGTACAACACTCTCCCCTACTATTATAATCAAGACTTTGCTGTAATAGAAAGTTAACTCAAGCATTAAAATTAAATCAGCAATGAAACAATATGCATTCAAATTTAAATTAATACATTTTTTTATTTCATATTTCACAAAAAAATCCAAATATTAAAAAACAATTCTAGCATACATAAGCAAAAGTTTCTAAACACTAGTGTAATACACAACACCATCGAAATAGTCCCCTTTAATAAACCATAAAAGAAGCTAATGCCACATATTTCGAAAGAATTAATCTATTTCAAATCTTAACATGCATTCTACCACTACCATCGAAATAGTCTCCTTTAATAAACCATAAAAGAAGCTAATGCCACATATTTCGAAAGAATTAATCTATTTCAAATCTTAACATGCATTCTACCACTACCATCGAAATAGTCTCCTTTAATAAACCGTAAAAGAAGCTAATGCCACATATTTCGAAAGAATTAATCTATTTCAAATCTTAACATGCATTCTAGAACTATGAGAGCAGAAGGAAGACGTTTCTCATTATCTCCCTTATGTTCTAGTTCTAGTAGTGGTAGAGCAATGTAAATAGTGTTTATACAGTGATTGAATTGTTTTGTGAATTCTTTTGGAATATCCATTTAAAGAGTAATTAAACAGTTTATTTCCATGATTAATATGTATGATTTATCTGGTTTCTAGATGAGAGAGAAATTAGTTTATATAAATATATTAATAATTATTCTAATTAAGTTTTTTAAACCTGTGAAATTTGTTCATCTAATTTATTAGAGATTATACTCCCTACATAGAAAATGAAGAGTTTAGTTCTGAAGATTCCACATAATTTGCTTTGTAAATGAATACCTTTATTAATTCATAAACAACGTTGCTGTTGACTTAGTTTTTATTTCTGTATAATCCAACTGAAAGATGTTTCATGTCCATTATTTGAGTTTTTATGAAAGAAGAATGAGAATTTATGATGAATATACTAAATATTCATTTGGTATGCACTTTCATTTTCGTGCCATAGTATTGTACCATGTTACCTCCTGTTATGGTTTCTAGTGTTTAATCGTTACTAGTTATTTTTTTACTATTGAGAAAATGAATATTAAAAATAACTGTATATACAATAATCCTTTAACGTTTGCAGATTTAACATTCGCGAATTTTGATTATTTGCAAAATAAAAAATGAAGAACATTTCAACATTCGCGAATAGTTAACTTGGTTATTCGCAAATTTTGTTTTGTAAAGAATATCTTTTTACAAAGTAAACTCACTTTGTTTTACCAATTCCGTAAACTATTTGACACTGGACAGATGTATTGTACTGTATAGCCTAAGTTTCGAGAATTTCAAGATAAAGTATTCAAGGTATCGAGATAAAATATAGATCAGTAATTCCGAGAAACCCGAAACATGACTTGATGCTAAAAATAAAAAAAATCTAAACTTTCTAAAATTCAAAATTTTTATTGCAAGTGAAAAAATTTCTGCAAAAATTGTACGGGAAATTTTAAAGCTTCAACAACAACTTGTTGAAAAGCAATAGAATGCTATCCTTCACTGGTGAGGAGTCTTAAATTTAAAAGAGAAATCAAGGCCTCAACTTTTCCTTATATGGAAATTCATAAACAAAAAATCTGTTCCTCCAAACAATCGTCTATCAATAAATTTTTTCAGCGATCGACTAGCAACTAAACTTTGTGCAATATGTTCAGAATTGTTCAAATTCATTTACAGCCTCTACTTTTTACTGCTTAATAAATATATTTTTACGTTTCAATTGCTTTTTTCAATTAAAAAAAAATCATAAAACCTAACCTTCTTTTAAGCACAGGAAGATAGTCTCAACATTTGCAATTTTGACATTCACGGAAGTTTCTGTGAACATAACCCTCACAAATGTTAAGGGATTACTGTATTGCACATGAATTTGAAGTACAGTGAAACTTCTTTTAAAGGCCACCTCTATTAAGAGCCAATATTTTTAGAAATGAAAATTTCCCCCATAGATATAATGTTAAATTTACTCCTATTAAAAGCCGCACCTACCCCTCATAAAGGCCATTTTTTTTACATGTGCCTTAAATCCTAAACAGGTGTATTGAATTCCTGAACCAAAAAATAAGAGTTCAGCAAACAACTGCACTTGCAACACAGAAAGGCAGGGGGGGGGGGGGATGGGGGTATTTAGTAACACAATGAAGGATCACAAACTTTTTCACAAGTGAGACAATGAGGTGTTCCCCACACTTTGTTTGACCTTTCAACCTGTAGGGGTTGGGTTGGAGGGAAAACTTGACCTTTTGTTGTGGGCACACAAAGGATAACAGGTTATCTAGAAAAACTGATTCTAGATTTACTAAAATTATGAATGCATATTGAAGCACAATTTTTGTACTAGAAATTTTATGCACAGGCTTATGCAAAAATTAAAATTTTTGCACCCTAATCAAGCCAAAGAGTACATTTGGATTTGAATGACAAAATGAAAGTTCTTAATTGTCATTATCAAGGAACATCTGCAAGAAAATTGGCTTCACAGTTTAATTGTAGCAAGAATAAAATAAACAATATTGTTAAAAACAAAGAGAACTTTCTAAAAGAATATGCAGATTTTATAAATTGCAGTATAAAAAGAAAGATAAATAAAAAATTTGGTCACCCCTATTCAAGGGCCACCCCTCATAAGGACCAATTTTCAATGGAATGGCAGGTGGCCCTTACAGAGAGGTTTCACTGTACTTATTAATTTTCAGAGGATAATTTTGATCATACTGAACTATTGTCCACTACCTATAATCTGCGACTCTATAATCCACATGATATTTAAGATGTAAACAAACAGTTTAAATTTTATTTTGAAAGCAAGATAATGACTTTGACCATAATAAAAATTGACTAATCTAATGTCAAACAATTTTTTTAAAGTAATTAATACATACATAAATAATATATAATTATTAATTAATTACATATGCATAATTAAAAATTAATTAGACGTCTAATCCAAGATGGCTCTCTGTGCCTCTCACCAATTTTCGTATGTTCATATAAAATAAAATGTAATTAATCCATCAATGACACAGAATGATTTTCCAATTATACAAATTTCACCTAATTGAAGAATGTATACATACCTCGATTTATCTTTTAATAATGATTTTTGTAAAGGATCATCTGTTATACTAGAACTTTCTCAAAAGTATTTGAAACAGTTCTGCGGTTTCAAACTAAAAATTTTCTTTTCTTAAGTCTGCAGCTTTTAATGAGCATGTGAAAAGCACCTTCAAAGTTTAATCCTATATGCATTGCTTGCTTTATAATTTGTACTCACGTCTTGAGTCATTCATGTTTGATACTTATAACAGTGAAGTTCTTAGCAATAAATAAAAAGTGTCTCATTTGAGCCGATACATCTCAAATCAATGAGTAATGCTGAATGAAGAAACAAGATTATTGAAATACAGGTAGTTTCATTCTAGCTGAATTTTTAGCAGCATTTTCAACTCAGAATTTGGGCCAAGAACGAAACCAAATTTTTGCTTGATCTCTACTTGCACCTATGTTAGACATGATTCATTTAAACAGTGTTTACTAACTTTGAGTTACAAAAATGTAAAATGCAGAATGAAATAACAAAACTAATGTAACATTTACATAAATTGTTTAATAAAAGATTGGACAAACTATAACCTCTTCAGTTCCGAAGCTAAAATAATAATACAAATGCTTATTCATTAGTTTTTTCCAAACAAAATGGCATCGTAAATGACAGAAAAAATATCTTTTTTGAAATTGATCCTTTAAGTGCTTAGTAATTTAGGTTAAAAAATAGGGATCTAAAACTACAAACCCCTTAAAAACATCAATTTAATAACCATTAACCTAAATTAACGCAATCACAAATTTAAGAGCTTTAAACAAGTAAATAATCTACAAATCCTCAAAATTTTTTATTGAAAAAGATTTACCGTATATACTCGTTTATAAGTCAACTTATGTATAAGTTAAGTCCCCAATTCTTAAGCAAAATTTTGAAAAAAATTAAATTTTCGTGTATAAGTTGAACCACATTTCTGGTAGCATGTTGAAAAATGATTTGTAATCGAGGATAAAAAAAAATTAAGGAATTTTCATTAAATTGGTAAACTTTTTTACGTTTCTAATCAGACTTTTTTTTTATTCAATATTTTAAAACAGTATAATTATGTAAAACCGAAGAAACTTAAACTATTTTGAAACCTATTCACATCAATTTAATTATACTTAAAAAGAAAAAAAAACTTTCAAAAATCTATTCAAGCATTATTTACCAGGGTAAACAACCTCTTAGACTGCTAAAATATAGTACTTCTTTGTATTGTAGGACTTTTAGGAGAGATATCTAGAAGCATTCTCTCTTGAACTCTTTTTTAAAAAGGGGATTAAAATATTGAAAGGAATGCCCTGTACTGAAGGGAATTCTGTCCCAGGAGTAAATTGGCGCAGAGCAATTACAGAAATATTATTGTTAAACTTTTTGTCAATAACAGGGAAATGACCGTTGTCCATTTTTATTTCTCTCTCCAATGAAGACCCATATGTGATTACTTAAAAGACTTGATGATTCGCCGATTATCTGCAAAAAAAATTTATTACATATATATTTTTTTTTGACTAGCTCGTGTATAAGTCGACCCCTCATTTTCAACTACCAAATTTTGTCTAAAATTCTTCGACTTACACACGAGTATATACAGTAAGTTAAATTCTTATGAAAATTTCTCACTTTCTTGGTCATACTGTCTTTTGGGCATTTTGCAAACTCAGATGAAAGTAACATTTATTTTATGTGGGAATCAGCTTCGATGCTGCCATTTATTCGTTTGCTTTGAAGGCAAAAAACATTGAGCTGTTAAGAAGTGATGTGAAAATGTAAAAAAATTGGACATTTTAGTTTTCATAATGAAAAGAACAGAGGTCCCTGTATGAGGACCCAAGGACCGAAGAGGTTAAGGGATAGAAGAACTACAACAAAAACTTTTTGTATAAGAAACCAGTCTATTTGTTCAATCAAAAACAAGGCGTGTTTTACTTCAAGGCAAACACAAATTTTAATTGAAAAATTTATTAATAAAAAAGTTATTTTATCAACCTTTTCAAGACATACTTTGCTTTATGTATGTCAATAGTAAGAATACCGCAAAATTCTGAAAATAAGTCCTCTCTTTGAAAACAATAATTAACAACAAAAGTGAAGAGGAATAAACGGAATTTTCTTGAAAATTTACTCCATACTAACTTTTAACCTTAATGTCTATTGACATAAATTAATTGGTACATGATAAGGTAAATTCAGGGGTAGGAGCATATAGGAAAAAATTTATTTTCTTACCAGTATCTTTTATCAATAATCTTAAAGAAACATTTTTAAAAGATATGCAATAAGAATGTATCATGAAGATTATTGATAAAAAATACTGGTAGGAACAATAAAATTTGTCCTATATGCTCCGACCTCTGTATATTCTGTAAATATTAAAATAAAATGTTCTGAGAAAGTTTTGAAATTTTTAAAATAAACAAAAAATAATAATTAAATAATCCTTTAAATAATAATTTTTTCACTTTAGAGAGAAAGAGAAACTATTCAAATTCTATATTTTTACATAGGAAAAGGACTCTATGAATATGTGAGTAAGTTCGTATTGCTTGAATGTGGGAAATATAAAGTATTGAGCAGGAAGCAAGCAGAAAAATTAATTTAACACAACGATTGAAAAGCAAATCTTTTTTCCTTATTATTAAAAAAATTATACACCCATTGTTAATTGACAGATTTTGTTCAAATTTTTAACAAATTGCAATAATAGTAAATTAGGCTCTGTAACAAACTTTTAACAAAATATAAGTCAGCGTTCGAAATCCTTGGTGGTCCGCTGGTCCAAGACCACTAAAAATTCAATTAGACCACTAATTTAAAAAATTTAGTGGTCCACAGAACCAGTAACTTTTTTCCCTCTCAGACAGGTAAACGTAAATCTTCCCGCCCCTGAGAAAACCGCAACCAAACACAAACCACAGAATTTTATTTTATTTTAAAAAATAAATAAATAATTGCATTAAAACTTACAGTCAGTTGAAATAAATAATCGGAAATAAAATACACAATTAATAATTTTATAGTTTATGTTTATGTACTGTTTATTTAATTTTGTGCAACTTATAATTTTACATTTTATTATGCCAAAAATTTTGGGTAACTGAAAGGAAGTTTGGTTTATATTCTAGGAGGAGGGGAGGGGTGTCACTCAAAGGGTTAAAGGTACTTAATAGAATTTTATGTAGCAAGCCAGTGATAATGTCCTCGGACCAGTGACTTTTTTTAGCATTTCTACTGCTGTAAGTTATTAGAAAATTCGAGCATCCGACAAAAAAGTGCACTATAGAGCCATTTCAAAGAAAAAAGAAAGGAATATATGCAGTCTGCTTTGTTTATTCAACTTCATGAAGTCTGAAGTCAAATGTTATCAGAATCAGATCAACAGCTTTGGATAGATACTATGTTTTGTTTTGCAGAAAGAAACAGTGCACACTTTTTTAATTAAAAAAAAATAACGTCACATATTTTTTTACAAAAAAAAAAAAAGAAAGGTAAAATATTTTGAAAAAAATAGAGGCCCAGAGAAGAAACGTGGGCTAGAAAACAGCATTCTGATTTTTCCGAATTTAGTGTCGCCCCCAATGAAAAAATATATACATATAAAAATCACTAGAAAACAGGAATTCTGCTTTTTCAGAATTTAGTGTCACCCCCAATGAAAAAATATATACATATAAGTATAAATATAGATAATACAAAACATATTTCAGTTTTAAGATTTGACACACACACTTTTATTCTATACAAAATGACGTCATTCACATCCTTTGAAGAATTCCTCATTTATGATCCAGTCTTAAGTAACATCTACAAGTAAAGTATTCATGTGACGTCACTATCGCTTAATAACACACAAATCCAAAACAACAACAACAACAACAACAAAAAACAGATGCCTCAACAAAATATAGTTTATAATAGCTCCACGTTTTATCAGAAATCATTCATATTTTTTCAAAATAGCACGCATTTTAATAAAAAAAAAATTTTGTCAGTAGTTATGGGAAAATGGCAAAAAAAAAAAAAAGATATAATTACTATTTCTCAACTGTTTTTTCTCTACTTTATGCAGTAATAGAGCACTTGAGTTGCCAAAATTAAACAAATGTCTTTAAGAACTACAAAAAAAAAAAAAAAAATGAATATCTCAAAAATAAATGGAGATACAGTTTTCAAACAGATTACATTTAAAAATAATTTTTTTTCCCCGATACATTGGTATAAAAATTGAAAATGTGCGATGCATAGAAGTTAAAAAAATTGCAGTAGAGTATTTAGCAGTACAGTGATACATCTGCTTTGTTTTATGGCTGGCTTATACAACGGAACAGTATTTTTTTGAGACAGAAATAGCATATCAGGGGCTAAAAAGCAACAGGAAACAATTTTCTACATCTAAAAAGGGCAGGGTGCACTTAAAACAAAAAAGGTCCTAAAGTGACGCTCTTGAAAAAATGACAAATAGACACACTAGTGAGAACAAAAAGAAACAAAATACCTTTGCCTGCTTATCGACATCGTAAAAAATTTAGTCATCAAGTGGATGAAAACATATTCCAACCAAAGATTTTTCGTAGGGAGTCTTATAAACAGAATTTTTTCGAAAATGAAATTTGTTGAAAATTGGCGAGGGGGTTTACATTCAGGTGTGGGCTTATTTTCGGAATTTTACAGTATCACAAAAATTGGTCGACATTAACATAATTCATGTTCAAGCAATGCTGAACAAGGCGCTTGATATTTTGAAATGTAGTTATAATTCTATGCAACACCACTGATTGACTTACTGAACATTTTCAGAAATTTTTGTGATATTATATTTCACACAAAACAAGGTGAGTGTAATGAAAATTTTGTTAAAATACCTTCACTATTGTTAAATACTGGCATAAATTGAGAATTAAAACAGCCTATATTGGTGCTGATCGCAGCCTTCGGTACAGGAAAATTGTCCGTTTAATGTCCCTTTAACTAATGCTAAAGTGCCATTGAAATAATTCTTTATAGTAAGTGTGTTTGAAATCATTATATATTCAAATACTTTACTGCACTATATTTTTTTTCATGCCCCTTTGACGAAATTTGCCATTTTTTGCGATCTTTTGACGAAATTTGACGTTTTTTTCGCGATCTGTCGACGAAATTTACAATTTTTCGCGATCTTTTGACGAAATGTACCATTTTTCGCGAAATTTGCCTTTTTTTCGCGATCTTTTGAAAAAAAATTCCGTTTTTTTCGCGATCTTTTGGGGAAATTTGCCGTTTTTTCGCAATCCTTTGACGAAATTTGCCGTTCTTCCACGATCCTTTGAGGAAATAGGCGTTTTTTCGCGATTCTCTGACGAAATTCACATTTTCCCGCGATCCTTTGAAGAAATTCGTATTTTTCGTCGAACATTTGTGGAAATTCGCGATATAGTTTATGTCCGAATTTTTGGATTTATGACAGAATTTTTTTAATTTTCGAAAATTAGTGCTTTAATTTTTCGGAAAACTCTGAACAGAATCATCCCTGTATACATCTACAAAAATATTTTGATGTAAGAAAAAAGATTGACGAAATAAGCAAATATTTATTAATTAAAATGTTCAATTTAAAATGCTAGTAAACTTTCAAATTATTCAAAAACATGATTTTTAGAAAACCTACATGGAAATTGCTGTCTTCTCAATCAAACTGCTGTGAATCAATAAATAATGTATCACAAAATCAACTCATAAAAGGTATATATATAAGAAATGTTTATTCATGTGTAATTGAAGATTACATGGATATCTAAAAGACACATAACATAAATAAGGTTTCTCTCTTTTATGTGTAAGCATGTGACACTTTAAATGGTCATTTCGAATAAAAGTTTGTGCACATATTTCGTATTTGTGAGGACGTTCACCCAGAATGTATGAAAGAATGTTTTTTTATGTCACTAGTTTTATTTGTGGAATAGGGCAAAGATTGCATTTAAAACGTTTCAAAGAATTTTCACTGTAATTAGTTCTGTTGTGTGATGTTAAATCTTTGGCAGATGTGAAAATACTTTAATAGTTATCATGTCGAAATCCTGAAGAAGATAATTTTAAATTAAATTCATTCATAAAAAAGAAAAAATAATAACAATGAAGAAAATTCCATTTTGTTAATCATGTACATTTTTTAAAGGGAGAAGGAACAGTACATTGGTTTATGCAAATTTTACTTTTGAAATAACAATAATAAAATATATGTATGCCTGGAAATATACAAAGAAGCAAATTTAAATATCATCATTTTCAAATCAGAGATAAATAAATAACAATAATCAGATTAATGCCCATTTAATGAAAACTATTCAATTACTTTAGTTTATATGCATATTGAATAAAATGCTTTACATAAACTTAAAAAAATTCTTAAATTGCAGCATTGTAATTAAAAGAAAGATGAGAAAAAAAAGAAAAAAAGCAATTTAACAAATTACAATGACCATTTGGAAAATGATTTTTTTCAAAGACTAAAATTTAAGACATAAAAAATCGCATGCAGTTGGTCATACATTACGTACGCCATGGATTAAACATTAATATTCCTGGACCCATCATGAACAAATTTTAAAAGAAATTTCAGTTTTACACTTTTTGGTACTGTAAATTTTCAAACTTCTACGGAGCTGGTCATACATTACGCACGCCACGGATTAAACATTAATATTCCTGGACCCATTTTAAATGAAATTTCATTTTTAAACTTCTAAACATCCCACAATATTACTTTTTATATCATCGTATAGAGAAAAAAATGCATTTTTAATTGCAATTTGTTTGAAAGCTATATCTCAATTTGTTTCCGAGTTATTAAATTTTTTTTTGTAATTTTTATTACTTTTTTGTCATAATGGCAACAGAAGTATCCATCTCTGTTGAAAGTAAAGGGAAAATACAGATTATTGTATAGGCCAATCAGAAAATGAATAAAATGTGGGATTCAACTAATAAAACATTTCAGATATGTTTTTGATTTCCTACCCTGACCGAAAACAATAACCATTTTTCCAAATGGTTAATAAGAATCTATTCCTGAAAAAGAAAAACATGTTGATATAAAACTGAACAGATTAATAATGCAGTATTGCTTTATTAAATATAGGAAAATGATTACTGTAACAAAATTAGCAATGATTTATGAACATTTTTTTTTAGCTTTAATTTTTTGCAAATCTACAATTAGAAAGAGTAGTAGGTACATATTGTAAGTGTTTATTCATTGTAGTTTCAAGTAGGTCGTTTATCTAAAAGACATGTTATCCCTTTACCTACTGACAATACTTCTAAGTACTATTAAAATAACTTGTTATAAAATTCATTTAATACATCAATTAGTTGTAATACAATTTAGAATGAGTTATAGATACATTACTTGATCTTGCTCCAAAAGCATTACTCGGTACACAAAACAAAGATATTTTTAAAAGGATGATTCCTTTTACCTTTCCGTCTTTTCAGCTTTCTTGGCGTTGGTGGGCGGGATTTTTCAATTTGGAAAAATTTCTATATTTCTACTGTCAGAACATTATATTTGTACATTTCCTAGTTCTACAAAATACTAAGAAAAATATTTAAAATAAAAGATTTGAGTGAAGTTATAAATATTGCAAAAAATCTCGACAGATTCAAATTTAATAAATCCTTCAACACTTCGAAAATTTATTAAATGATTATGTAAATCTTCTAATGTAGTTTCAAAAAGTCATGAAAAATGCTTTAGAAAATACAATTTTAATGAATTCATAATTCAGTACATAAAGGATTAAACCTATTATATGAATAACATTCCTTTCCTGTATGTGTGGTATATTAGATTATTAAATACAATAAATGCCCTATTGCATATTTAACAATTGTAAGGACTTTTACGAGAGTGCTACGTATATTTATTTTTCATTTTATACTTATAATTATGGAGCGACTGAAACAGAAACTGAATTTCAGTAATGCTAATTTCAGCTGAAAACGAAAATGTCCAAAATAATTTTTTAAGTAATTAATGCATACATAAATATACACAATTAATTATATGTGTTTATTAAGTATACATAATTATTAATTAATTATATGTGAGGCCCAAGTTGGTGCTCTGTGCCCCTGATCAAAACTTTTTATTTTCATATAAAATAAAAAGTAATAATTGATCAATGACACAGAATGATTTTCTAATTATACGAATTTCATCTAATTAGACAATGTTTTAGGTATACATAACTTGATTTATCTTTTATAATGATTTTTGTAAATTATCGTCTGTTATGCTAGAGATTTCTCAAAGAATATTCAAAACACTTCTGCGGTTTCAAACTAAATATTTTCTATTACTCTTAAGTCTGCAGCTTTTAATGAGCACATGAAAAGCATCTTCAAAGTTTAGTCATATATGTATTGCTGGCTTTATAATTTGCACTCATGTCTTGAGTCAGTCATGACTGATAATTATATACAGTGAAGTTTATAGCAATAAATAAAGAGGTCTCATTTGAGCCGATACAGCTCACATCAATATCGAAAATTTCCGAAGTAAGAAACGAGATTTTTGGAATACAGATAGTTTCGGTCTGGTTGAATTTTCGGTGGATCTCTACTTATAATTTGTGGAATATGGACAGAGATCACATTTAAAACAAGAAATTTCAGAGTAGTGAATCTATTGTGTGGTGTTAAATCTTCTGGAGACCTTAAAAAAAAATTTAAGATTAAATACTAAGAAGGAAAACTTTATCAGAAAATTATCAAGTCCTATAAAAGGTAATTTGAAAATTATTTCAGACATAAAAATAATAGCTATAAAAATTTTCAATACTGTGATTTGAAACAAGTTTTTAATGGAGATTTTAGAAATTTTATCACATGTGAAAATGTATATACAGCAGACTCTCTCAAATCCGCACAGCTTGCGACAAGGGGTTGTGTGGATTTTAGAATTTTGCAGATTTTTGGTCACTGCTTTGTTTACATTTTTTAAACAGTAATTGGAATGTAATAATGCAATCAAAATTATAATGAATGCTTGCAATGTAATAAAATTTTAAAATAAGTAAAGTAATACACTAAAACAATAAAAATTAAGATAATTTTAAAAATCATTAAAAGTATTAAATATGCATAATAAAAATGAGATGCATTTTTCTTGAATTATTCAATGAAACTTTCCTCTGAAAGGTATTCTATTAATTCACCTCAAACTCATAAATTAAGGAAGTTTTATTTCACGTTCAGCCAGTCTTAATAACCAAAAAAAGCTCGATTAGTACATAAATATATTTGGTAAAAAGATTGTGATTACCAGTGATATCAACAATATCTTGATTTTTTTTTCCAGAAATAAATTTATACTTCCTTGATGAAAAACCATGGGTTCAGTCATATTATCGAGAATTACATATTAGAATACATATACAGAATGATACAAAACCCCAGTGGCAGAAACACCGCGACACGGCGACAAAGTCGCGGATAAAAAATAATCTTTTGTGGACAATTATTGTCAACACTAATGAAATCAATTAAAAAAATTGTCGGCAACTTTTGAACAATTTTTTCCCGCTAAAAAACGAGAATTTTGGCCAAATATCGCTTAAAAAGCGCGAATTTCGGCAAAAGATCTCGTTGAAAGTGTCAATTTCGGAAAAAGATCGGGGATTATGGCAAAAGATCGCGTAAAAAAGCGCGAATTTCGGCAGAAGGTTGCATCAAAAGCGCGAATTTCGGCAAAAGGTTAAAAAGCGCGAATTTCGGCAAAAGATTGCATAAAAAGCGTGAATTTCGGCAAAAGATCGCGTAAAAAGCGTGAATTTCGGCAAAAGATCCTTTTAATGGCGTCAATTTCAGCAAAAGATCGCTTAAAAAGTGTGAATTTCAGAAAAAGATCGCGTAAAAAGTGTGAATTTCAGCAAAAGATCGCGTAAAAAACGTGAATTTTGGCAAAAAATCGGGTAAAAAACGTGAATTTCGGCAAAAAATCGCGTACAAAGCACGAATTTCGACAAAAGATCGCATAAAAAGCGCGAATTTCAGCAAAAAATCGCGTAAAAAACGTGAATTTCGGCAAAAAAATCGCGTAAAAAGCACTAATTTCGGCAAAAGATCGCGTTAAAAGCGCAAATTTCGGCAAAAGATCGGGTAAAAAGTGTTAATTTCGGGAAAAGATCCTGTTAAAAGCTTTAACTTTGGCAAAAGATCGGGTAAAAAACGTGAATTTTGGCAAAAAAGCGCGAATTTCGGCAAAGGATCGCGTAAAAAGCGCGAATTTCGGCAAAGGATTCTGAAACAAACGCAAATTTCGTCAAAGGATCGCGGACACAACGCAAATTTTATCAAAAGTTCGCGGAAAATGCGAATTACGTCAGAGGATCATGAAAAAACGCAAATTTCATCAAAGGATCACGGAACAAACGCGAATTTCGTCATAGGATTGTGGAAAAAATGTGAATATTGTCAAAAGATTGCAAACCCCCCCCCCCCCCCCCCCATAAAATTTCGTCCAAAAATTGCGGGAAAACACAATATTTGTCAAAAAGCCATGGAAAAAACATGAATAACACCGAAGAATTACAAAAAAAATATCTTCTAAAGGACGCAGAAAAGAAAAATTCGAATTTTGTAAAGCGATCATGAAAAAAACCGCAAATTTCGTCCACAAATTGCAGCAAAAACGAGAAATTCGTCAAAAATCCATGGAAAAAATGTGAATATCACCAAAGAATTACAAAAAAATAATTTCCTCGAAAGGCCGCAGAAAAAAAAAAAATGTGAATTTTGTCAAGGGATCGCGAAAAAAACACAATTCGTCAAAGGATTGGGGAAAAAAGGCGAATTTCATCAGAAGTGTGCGAAAAGACACAAATTTTGTCAAAGGATTGGGAAAAAAAAACTAATTTCATTCAAGTGTTTTAGAAAAAACTCAGTGCTTTTTGCACTTGAGGCCTCTGAAGCTTCCGAAGGTTTTTAAAAGCATCATTATTGCATATGTGTGGTTCTGCCTATCCTTCACACTTTAGAAATTCTACAAGAAGTTAGATGATGAAAAGTTATAAGCAAAATTAATGAGAATGCATCATGCTTACCATGTTTTAAATAGAATGATAAAAAATTCCTAGTTTAATTTATTATTTATTCATTAAAATGACATGCAAAATTTGCAGACAGATTATGAAATTTTAAAAGCTTGTCACAGACAGCTACAAAACTTTCTGCCATTGGGTACAAAACTAAAAAATTCTGTAATTTTGTACTTGCATCTGAACTGAAAGTTTCATTGTTTACATGTGTGATGATGCGCAGATTTTAGGCGGTTTTGGATTTGAGGGAGTGTACTGTATCTCATAGCTGTTAACTGTTACGATTTGTTGGTATCAGTAATTTTGTAAAGAAACTTTTGTTTTACTTAAAGGACTGCTTACTGAAACTGCCTGATCGTGAAATAGCATGTTAACCTATAAAAAAATTCAGAACTGCAATTATTCATTATCTAATATAATTATTGAAATACGGTTAAAATGATCGGAAAGTAGGCGTCACAGGCCGACGATGTGCATTTTATAAAATTGTTTCTTTCAATTTTAAGTATTTAAAAAGTAACCTTAGAAATTTCAACTTTAGGAAATTTTATTATCTTCTACTAAATACTTAAACATTATGTAGATAATTTTTTGAAAAAAACTTCCATTGTCAGCATATGACGTTTACTTTCTGATGGTTAAAACCGTATTTTAATGATTATACAGTACAGGACCCATTATCCGACATCATGAGGATCGATCCGATTCCGGTTTTCAGAATTTTCCGGATTTCGGATCCATGCCAAAATCATAAATATCACATCCGCAAAAATCCCTCCACACCTGCACAGTAAAAGCTCAACTAGCCGGCATGTTCGGAAAATGCCGATTGCCGGATACTTGAGTGCTATAAAATCTGTCATGAAAGAAGAGGGGGGGGGGGGGGGGAGTGCATTGATGTAGCAGTGAAACATAAAAATGATTTTATTTTTAGCCTATTTTCCTGTCAGCAGGAAGTTGGTGAAATAACTTTTTTATTATTATTAAATTTGCATTTGATAAAGTTATTCTTGCCGAATTAAAAATAAACGATATTTTGTGTTAGGATGTAATTTCTAAATTTATTTATTAGCCATCTCTCCTTTCCAGATAAAGCACATGAAAGCTTGGAAAATTAACTTCGGTACGATTCACTTGTGTTGCCTCAATTATCACACAATAATAACGAATCCTTTCTGCATAGCTAAGGACATTATCAGATTCAAACTGATAACGTATGACTTCTCCGATCACGATAAAAAGATACTACACAATCATCGCATTTTTTTGTTGTCGAAGTGGCTCAGATAGTGGACTTTTTTTTTTTTAATATTTATTGCATTTTAATAGAAATGTGGTAAGCGGCCTAATTTATTCTTATATGAATCCGCTGAAAATTTGAACTCAATGGGGTAATTAGCAATGGAGGAAGCAATTTTTAAAAAAAAATAATAAGTAAAGAAAAGAAAACAGTACCATTTCCTTTTTTTTTTTTTAAATCTAGAATAATAATATTACTTCTGTGTACTGTTTAGGTTGTTGAAAAATATTTTTCCCCACTAATTCAACAACGCAGAATAATTCAAATTATTAATTCGTTTGTATTTGATTGCATGGATTGCACTTACTAAAGGCAAGAGTTCTTTTCTCCCTCCTGGAAGGAATGAATGACCTACTAACATTCTGCCCTTCGACCTTGAAGCGGGAGAGTCTGATTACACTTTTTCTCTCATTCATTCTTTCAACGAACTCTGAGCGCCGGCTAGAAAAAAGAAACAAACTTCTTTCAGGTTAAGTTTCGGTATTTATTAGGGATTGACCGAAGCAGCAATTTTGCCGAATACCGAAGCTTCGGTCTAAGTGTATACCGAATATTCGGTATTCGGCAACCGAATACTTAAAAATTTTTTAATACACATTTTTGCGTATACTAGCTTCTTTAATAAACTTTAATTAAAATTAAATTCTTAATAATTTATTTCAATTACATTTTTATTCTTAAATCTAATTACACAAGAAAATTTAATGGCTTCTTTCCACTCAAAAATTCATTGACCCATCACTTATTTTTTATTATTTTATCACTACTCAATACCCAAATTAACCTATGAAAGTATTAAACTATACAGGTTATTATTAAAGATAAGGATTGTCAGAAAAACAAAAGTTCACTCAAATAAAAAGAAACGCTTGTTAAATTTTAAAAGCTTGTCACAGACAGCTACAAAACTTTCTGCCATTGGGTACAAAACTAAAAAATTCTGTAATTTTGTACTTGCATCTGAACTGAAAGTTTCATTGTTTACATGTGTGATGATGCGCAGATTTTAGGCGGTTTTGGATTTGAGGGAGTGTACTGTATCTCATAGCTGTTAACTGTTACGATTTGTTGGTATCAGTAATTTTGTAAAGAAACTTTTGTTTTACTTAAAGGACTGCTTACTGAAACTGCCTGATCGTGAAATAGCATGTTAACCTATAAAAAAATTCAGAACTGCAATTATTCATTATCTAATATAATTATTGAAATACGGTTAAAATGATCGGAAAGTAGGCGTCACAGGCCGACGATGTGCATTTTATAAAATTGTTTCTTTCAATTTTAAGTATTTAAAAAGTAACCTTAGAAATTTCAACTTTAGGAAATTTTATTATCTTCTACTAAATACTTAAACATTATGTAGATAATTTTTTGAAAAAAACTTCCATTGTCAGCATATGACGTTTACTTTCTGATGGTTAAAACCGTATTTTAATGATTATACAGTACAGGACCCATTATCCGACATCATGAGGATCGATCCGATTCCGGTTTTCAGAATTTTCCGGATTTCGGATCCATGCCAAAATCATAAATATCACATCCGCAAAAATCCCTCCACACCTGCACAGTAAAAGCTCAACTAGCCGGCATGTTCGGAAAATGCCGATTGCCGGATACTTGAGTGCTATAAAATCTGTCATGAAAGAAGAGGGGGGGGGGGGGGAGTGCATTGATGTAGCAGTGAAACATAAAAATGATTTTATTTTTAGCCTATTTTCCTGTCAGCAGGAAGTTGGTGAAATAACTTTTTTATTATTATTAAATTTGCATTTGATAAAGTTATTCTTGCCGAATTAAAAATAAACGATATTTTGTGTTAGGATGTAATTTCTAAATTTATTTATTAGCCATCTCTCCTTTCCAGATAAAGCACATGAAAGCTTGGAAAATTAACTTCGGTACGATTCACTTGTGTTGCCTCAATTATCACACAATAATAACGAATCCTTTCTGCATAGCTAAGGACATTATCAGATTCAAACTGATAACGTATGACTTCTCCGATCACGATAAAAAGATACTACACAATCATCGCATTTTTTTGTTGTCGAAGTGGCTCAGATAGTGGACTTTTTTTTTTTTAATATTTATTGCATTTTAATAGAAATGTGGTAAGCGGCCTAATTTATTCTTATATGAATCCGCTGAAAATTTGAACTCAATGGGGTAATTAGCAATGGAGGAAGCAATTTTTAAAAAAAAATAATAAGTAAAGAAAAGAAAACAGTACCATTTCCTTTTTTTTTTTTTAAAATCTAGAATAATAATATTACTTCTGTGTACTGTTTAGGTTGTTGAAAAATATTTTTCCCCACTAATTCAACAACGCAGAATAATTCAAATTATTAATTCGTTTGTATTTGATTGCATGGATTGCACTTACTAAAGGCAAGAGTTCTTTTCTCCCTCCTGGAAGGAATGAATGACCTACTAACATTCTGCCCTTCGACCTTGAAGCGGGAGAGTCTGATTACACTTTTTCTCTCATTCATTCTTTCAACGAACTCTGAGCGCCGGCTAGAAAAAAGAAACAAACTTCTTTCAGGTTAAGTTTCGGTATTTATTAGGGATTGACCGAAGCAGCAATTTTGCCGAATACCGAAGCTTCGGTCTAAGTGTATACCGAATATTCGGTATTCGGCAACCGAATACTTAAAAATTTTTTAATACACATTTTTGCGTATACTAGCTTCTTTAATAAACTTTAATTAAAATTAAATTCTTAATAATTTATTTCAATTACATTTTTATTCTTAAATCTAATTACACAAGAAAATTTAATGGCTTCTTTCCACTCAAAAATTCATTGACCCATCACTTATTTTTTATTATTTTATCACTACTCAATACCCAAATTAACCTATGAAAGTATTAAACTATACAGGTTATTATTAAAGATAAGGATTGTCAGAAAAACAAAAGTTCACTCAAATAAAAAGAAACAATGTTGCCATAAAGCTGACTTACTGATTGTCTAATTATAAACATATTGAATAGGAATGTTCTCAAATACAGTAGGTATATCGATTTGTATATTTAACTCTTTTCTGTCAAATTATTGATAGATATTTATATTTTTATTAATATTTTAACATTGTGTTGATGAAGATAACAAATTTGAGTGATTTTAATTTAATAATTATAAAAGTTATGGGATAGACATAGGGGGTATACTTATTTGATGTGTGTATTTTATTTAATATACACCTTAGATATACAGAGATGAACTCTGATATACTTATTTGATATGTATATTAAAGAAAATACACATTAAATAAATTTAAATTAAAAAAAAACTCATGTAGAAATAATTAAAATTAAATGATAAGGGAAAGATGCCCATCTTCCTTACTACTTTTTTCTCTATTGTAGGCAGTTGTTTTGATTTTACCCCTATGTAGACTATTTTAGGAAGACTTTTTTTTTTTTTTTTTTAATTAAAAATGGGCTTTGACTTGTTTTTTGTTGTGCAGCTGAACTCTGAACTCATGCACATAATATTGAAACTCATCGTTTAGCCTATTCTACTTCTAAGTAAAAGATAATTCTTCCTCTTCTAAGGAAATACTTAACCACAGTTATTCGGCCGAATACTTTTAAGTATTCGGCCGAAGCCGAATATTCGGTTTACATATGCCGAATCACCGAATACCGAATCGACTATTCGGTATTCGGTCAATCCCTAGTATTTATAGTTTTGTTTTGTCCTTTAACAGCAGAATGTGGCTAAAGAATTATTATTTTTTCCCCCTGATAATCAGATAGAGCTAAAAAATAGAAAAGAAAGACCAAATTATAAGCTAAAAAAAAAAATATATATTTTTAATCCATGATGAGATTGTAAAAAATGCCGGTTTTCAGAATGCCGGATAAAAGGTCCAATACTGTATTAGGTAATGAGTCATCACGTTTCTAAGTTTCTCAATAGGTTAACATGGTATTCAGCGATCGGGGAGTTTCAGTGAAGCAACCCCTTAAACCCAAAAACCTGTGGTTAAACAAGCGTAAGATTTCTCTTTGGAGTTACTGGTGCAGAAAAATCAGCAGTTGGTAAGTATGATAGCTGTAACAAAGTTCTGTTGAAGAAATCAAAGTATAATAATAGAATCTTTACTGATTCAATATGTAATGTAAAATACTAGTAAATTTTAGAATCATGCAAAAATTATTGATTCCAGAAGTTCTGCATGGACATTCATACAATTCCAACCCCTGAGTAAGTCAATTAATAATTTACCACAAAATTACACATATAATTCATATGCATATTGCAAGTTTTATCATGTGTAGTTCCAGGCTATGTGCACGTTTAGAAGACATGTTAAACACATTACATATTTTTTTTTTCTCTCCGTGTGTATAAGCCTTAACACATTTCAGGCCATGAAGCATAGAAAAACTTTGATTTCATAATTCCGAGGCCATTCACCAAAATGCATAAAAGAATTCTTATACTTATTAACTCTAAAATTTGTTGAATATGGACAAAAATTAAATTAAATTAGTCTCACAGAATCTTCACAATGAGGTCCCTGATGTAAAAGTTTCATCAGAAGTGAAAACACTTTCATAGTCTGACATAGTCACCGAAATCTGGAAAAAAGGTAATTAAAATTATTTTGAGCTATAAAAAGAAAAAAACAGTAACAACAACATTTCAACTTATAACCAATGTAAAAACTTTTAAACAGAAATTACAATATTGTGATTAATATTAATCTCTTGAAAAGAAACAAGAAATAATATTAATCCCTACAAAAATATTTCTTAAAAAGAGTCACATTCTCCATTGATTTCCTTGCAATAAAAAGGGTTCTTGTGTATTATCCAGGACAGGTCATATTCATTATTCATTGTTCTAACAAAGGTACCGAAAATATTAATTACAGAATCCCTTATTGTTTCTGCTTTCTTCATTTTAACTGTATAGTTGATATTATATAGCTTCCATATTAAAGGCACTTGCAGAACTATTTATATACGTATAACTATTTAATATATAAGTATAATAACATTTATTGACACAGTACATTCACATTACATAATGTTTATACAGTATACTTCGTTAAATCCGCGAACGCCTAAAATCTGTGTATTTTTTCAGATGTAAACAATGAAATCTACAGTTAAGTTGCAGGAACAAAATTCAAGATGGCACTGAAGTCAGCAACTACCGCAATGTTTTTTTTACTAAATTTTTTGTTAATCATTCTCTTTTGGCTATTACAGCTGATTTATTACTAAATAAATTTACATTACTTTTGATTTTGATATAAATTAGGATATCTATATAAAAAATTCCAGGGTTCGAAATGGAAAAATCCATGAACCGGAACGCTATTTTAAAATTATTGTTCATGGAATTTTTTTTAAAAATTATAGACAAATTTATTTCTAAACATGCAAAGCAGTATAAGAAAAGCATTCAAGACTCTAAATAACAATGAAAAAAGTTACTAAAATATTACTAAAGTTAAAAGTGCTAAGAACGAATAATAACGTATCGATCTTACAATCGCTTTACCAATAGATGGCAGCATAGGACTATTGGAATCGAATAGAATTGATTTCATCGGTAATAATTTAATTTTTTTCTAAATTTTTATTTTACATAATTATTTTAATAATTACTTTTAAACTAATAAATTATTGTAATATTTTAGTTATTTTAATGTTTCACTTTATTGTAAGCATACATTATAATTTCCCTTACTTAACTACCAATCAAATTAATGTTTCAAAAATGTAAACAAATCAATGACCAGAAATCCGCAAAATTCTAAAATCCGCACAACCTCTGGTCCCAAGCTGTGCAGATTTGAGGGAGTCTACTGTATTTATATTTATTCTGGTGGGCATAAGAAACCACTAAAAATAAAACTACCACTATTAATAATCATTTATTGCTTTTATTTATTAAAAGCTGTCAATTAGTTTGTTATGCATTTAATAAATGTATACTATATTACTGTACTGTGGATTTCAGAATTTAGCAGATTTCAGATCATTGCTTTGTTTACATTTTTAAACAGTGATTTAAATGTAATAATGCAATCAATATTATAATCAATGCTTTCAATATAGTAAAATATTATAATAATTTTAAGTAGAGTAATAATGTAAAATGATAAAAGTAAGATAATTTTTAAAATGATTAAATTATTGAAAGTAAAGGTCAAGTAAATAATAATGGTATAATTAAATATGCACAATAAAGATGAGATACACTTTCCTTGAATGAAACTTTCCTGATAAAGATATCCTATTAATTTACATAAAAATTATAAAGTAAGGACATTTTACTTCAGGTTTAGCCATTCTTAATAACCAAAAAAGCCTGATTAATACATAAATGTATTTGGTAAAAAGATTGTTATTACCAGCGATATCCTAATTTTTTTTCAGAAATATATTCTTCCAATGAAAAAGTACAAGTTAAGTAACATTAACGAGAATTACATTAAAATACAGTAGAAGATCTTTATAACGCAAATCTAAAAACGCGAAGTTGTGCGTTATATAGAATTTTGCATTAATGGATCACATCATTAAATTCACCTTGTAAACATGGCCAAATATGTCTGAAACATATCAAAACACATTATAATATCTTTATACAGTAGACTCCCTCAAATCCGCACAGCTCGGGACCAGAGGTTGTGCAGATTTTAGAATTTTGCGGTTTTCTGGTCATTGATTTGTTTACATTTTTGAAACATTGATTTGATTGGTAGTTAAGCAAGGGAAATTATAATAAATGCTTACAATAAAGTGAAACATGAAAATAAGTAAAATATTAAAGTGATTTATTAGTTTAAAAGTGAGTAATTATTAAAATAATTATGTAAAATAAAAAAATTATTATGAATGAAATCGATTCAATTCGATTCCAAAAGTTGTATGTTGCCATCTAGTGGTAGCAAGGAGAACAGTGTTAATGCTATTATCAGTATATATAGCTTATTGCGCTCACTGTAACTTTTTTCATTGTTATTTAGAGTCTTGAATGCTTTTCTTATACTGCTTTGCATGTTTAGAAATAAATTTGTCTATAATTTAAAAAAAAATTCCGCGAACAATAATTTTAAAATAGCATTCCGGTTCGTGGATTTTTCCATTTCGAACCCTGGAATTTTTGATATAGATATGCTAATTTATATCAAAATCAAAAGAAATGTAAATTTATTTAGTAATAAATCAGCTGTAATAGCCAAAAGAGAATGATTAACAAAAAATGTAGTAAAAAAAACATTGTGGTAGTCGCTGATTTTGGCGCCATCTTGAATTTTGTTTCTGCAACTTAACTGTAAATTTCATTGTTTATATCTGAAAAAATACGCGGATTTTTGGGTCGCGGATTTAAGGGAGTCTACTGTACTGCATTCCTTGTCACCAAGATTTATCCAAATAATAAATTTTTGCATAATGTAGGTCAGACATTGTTAAATTTACTTTATAAACATGATCCAAATATAACTGACACAACCATCCCTTATATTAGACATTTTCAAAAATGTTTATTGTGATAATAGGATTTTTTCAGTAAAAAGTCTTAAATTAGAAGATAAAACTTGAACTAATGTATAAAATTTAGTTATCTAGAGAGTAGCAATATTTTACAGTGTGAAAAAGCAGATGCTTTTTAACTGCAAAAATCATTGTTTACATCTGAGAAGTTGTGCGTTATATGGAGAATTGCGTTATATAGAATTGTGTTATAAAGATCTTCTACTGTATATACGGAATGATATAAAACTGAAAAAGTTTGTAATTTTGAACTTATATCTGAACTGAAAGTTTCATTGTTTACATCTGTGATGATGTGTGGATTTTAGGGTTGCGGATTTGAGATAGTCTATTGTACTGAAATTTTCTAAGTTTGTAAAGTAATTGTAATTTCAATAAGGAGACAACTCTCCAAGGTTTTTTGGTACTACTTAGTTACCCCATCGACCAATTTCTCCAAATTATATAAATCGCCAAACCACTTGTCAAATTATACAAATTGACATAATTTTTATTTTAAATAGTGAAAGAACAAATAATTTAGCAGAATATTAATAAAAATACAAATAAAACATCGAAATAAAAATCACTTGATGACGTAAACACATGTATCTTGCTTAAAGTCAAGTGAATGCGACATTTACAATCAATCATTATTGGCATTTTATCTTATAGATTGGCGATTGATTTTTGGTCGATGGGATAACTAAATAATACCGTTTTTTTTTACAAAAAAAAAAAAAAATTGAAAGAAGTTGTAATTTCCAATGAATGGCTATTTTTGTGTTTCACAGTGGCAATTTTGCGACTAAAAAACATGAGTTAACATTTTTATCTAAAAATTCTCTTTCTCTCTCACTTTTTTTTTTAAAGATTATCTTACAAGGAGAGGGCCCCAGTAGCAGAAAGTTATGGTTGTGTCTGCGACAGCAATTTAGTGGGATGAAAATTGTCTGCGGGAGTAGCATGTTACGTTTTCTTATGTACAAACATTATGAGTGTTAAAATAAACAGCGTTCTTTACTAAAAAAAAAAAAAAAATTCTGAAATTCACAGCAAAATTTCCGAAAGGTTACAACAGGGGGGGGGGGGGGGCAGGGGGCGAAAATCCACTACCGGCACTAATTATGTGTTTTTCTTAGGCACTTTTGATGAAATTTGGGTTTTTTAGCGATCTTTTGACAAAACATGCCGTTTATCTCGATATTTTGACGAAATTTGCCGTTTTTGGCGATCTTTTGACGAAATCTGCTGTTTTTTGCGATCTTATGAGGAAATTCCTCGTTTTTTTCGCGATCTTTTGACGAAATTTGCCGTTTTTTCGCGATCTTTTGACATAAATGAACTTTTTTTCGCGATCCTTTACGAACTTCGTATTTTATTCTCGATTCTTTGACGAACTTCGTGTTTTTTCTGCGATTCTGTGACAGAAATTTGCGTTTTTTCGGCACCTCTGTTACGAAATTCACGTTTTTCCCGGGATCTTTTGACGAAATTCGCGTTTTTACAGCGATCCTTTGGCAGAAATTTGCACTTTTTGCGATTTTTTGACGAAATTCCGCAAATTTAATTCCGATCTTTTGACATAAATTTTCCTTTTTTCGTGATCCTTTGACAGTAATCTGCGTTTTCGTGATCCTTTGACAGAAATTTGCGTTTTTTCGCGATCGTTTTACAGAAATTTGAGTTTTTTCGCGATTGTTTTGCAAAAATTTAAGTTTTTTCGCGATTGTTTTACAGAAATTTGCATTTTTTCCACGATTTTGTGACAGAAATTTGCGTTTTTTTTTTTGCGCCCCTGGAACGAAATCAACGTTTTTTCGGGATTTTTGGATAAAATTCAAGTTTGTACAGCGATCTTTTGGCAGAAATTTACGCTTTTCGAGATCTTCTGACAAAATTCCTCCTTCTTTCCGCAATCATTTGACATAAATTTGCGTTTGTTCGTGATCCTTTGACATAAATTTGCGTTTTTTCGCGATCGTTTGTCTAAATTCGCGTTCTTTCCGCGATCCTTTTATTAAATTCGCATTCTTTCCGCTATCCTTTGACGAAATTCGTGTTTTTTCCGCGATCCTGTGACAGAAATTTGCATTTTTTCTACAACCCTGGGACGAGATTCATGTTTTTTTCCTGTCTCTTTTGACGAAATTCGCGTTTTTACAGCGACCCTTTGGCTATAAATTACCAATTTTTTACGCGAACGATTGCCGAAATTGATATTTTTCGGCGACCATTTGCCGAATTCGCGATATTTTTTGTCAGAATTTTCGTACTTTTTTTTTTTAAGGAAATAACTTTTTTTTTTCAAGTTGGCAAATTTATCTGCAAGGTCCAAAATAAATCTGCGACGCACGTCGCGCGTCTCGAACTTTCTGCTACCGGGGCAGAGGGCCAACCTTGTTAATCACAGATTTTGATTATTTTAATATATGTTGGAGGCAGTGGCGTGAAAATTTTCGGTGGTCATCGCAATTATTTAAGTTTGTGGTGAAAAATTATTAACTCTAAATGGTTGAATGTTCAAAAAAGAAACTTTAAATCTTACCTTCACTTATACATGAACTCCAAATGTTCTGCTAAAACTGGATCATAGAGTTTTAAAAGCTTATTAAGAGTTTTAAAATATTGCTTGGTCATCGCCGCATCCAGCGATGACCGGATGCCACGCCACTGGTTGTAGGGTAGACACCCCTTAGTGTCAGGTTCAACGGATTTTATCCAATGCCCCTTAGTTCTTGAAAAACCAGGGGGCCTAATATTAATAGACAAGTTAAATACTTACTTCGCAGCAAAAATGACAGGTTAGTCGTAGCTCAGTTGGCATGTCGTTTGCCGGCTGATCCGAAGGCCTGTGTTCGATACCTGAATGCGCTACATTTGTTTTTCTCATTTTTTGTTTTATAAATATTGTTGTAATTATAATTTAATAATTTCAATTCAAATTTTTAACACCAAACATTAATTATAATGTTAACAAACTTAAATTTATCATTTTTTATTTGTAAACTATTATTTCTCATCCATTAAAGAGGTTTAAAAAGAAATTGGATCTATTATTGAATGATAAAAATTCCAAAATCGTGACAAATTCTGTTGTGGTGCCATCTAGTTATGATAAAAAAAAAAGGAATATTCAAATAAAATAAAAGCAGAAAAAAGATAAATGGGAAAGCAAAATAATTGAAAGCGCAAGCATACTTATTACAAATTTAAAAATCCTTAATATGCAAAAAATCGGTTGTAATTTAATTCTGATGCTAATTTTTAATATGATTATGCTTGTTACTTTAAAAACAGAATAATAGTATTATCTCATTGACTTCCTTTGTTAAAGCAATGCGTAAATGATGTTTCTTTAAAATCACGAATTGACACAATTGCTCAATATCATTGCATCGATAAAGAATATATGAAATACATTTTAAAACTGATTTTTTATAAAAAAAAAAATAACAGTTTTATGATGTTTTATTACAACTATTCAGTTAAAAGTAAAAAATTAAATAGGTTAAAATTATAATTGATAAACAATATTAAAAATTTTAATTGACAGTGAGATTATTAAGTTACACTTACTTACAAGTAAATTTATAAAACAAAAAATGAGAAAAAAAAATGTAGCGCACTCAGGTATCGAACCCGGGCCCACCAATCAACCAGTTAACACCATACCAACTGAGCTACGACTGACCTATCATCGCTGTAGCAAAGTAAGTATTTAAGTTGTGTACTAATATTAGACCCCCCGGTTTCTCAAGAACTAAGGAGCATTGGATAAAATCCGATGAACCTGACACTAAGGGGCCTCTACTCTACAACATATATTAAAATAATCAAAATCTGTGATTAACAAGGTTGGCCCTCTCCTTGTTAGAGTACTCCTAAAAAACTATCTATTACACATCACTTAGCTAAATTTAAAAGCTAAAGAAAATTGTACTTCTCTAGAATTATTTATATTATCATCATTACTCTTACTGTTTTTGATTAAATGTATTTATATTAACCGATTCTGTTTGTTTTCCCTCTCTCACTTTTGTTTTTATTTATTTGATGAGACTCTACATATTGCAATGCAAGGCTAAATTTAACAGAAAAATTTTAAAAGTATCATACTATATAATTTTAATTCCATCAATATTTTTAATTAATTACTACATTTATATTGTTTCTTATTGAATGTATTTACTAAGCAGTCTAATATAAAGCATACAATATCCAGAATATAGAGAGCAACAGAGGTACTAAGGTAGTAGTTGTATATTACAAAAAAGAACCAGGTAGCCAATTGAGCTTTTTTTTAAATACAGATGTTCAATATGATTTTTCGTTAAAGTTGGTATGATTTTTAATATGGAGATGCTCTCTGAAGAACAATTTAAGCATAGTATTACTTAGTAGGTATTAATCCACGTATATTGAGACCAATATCTATTTATATGATTATTTTTAGTAGAACTTTTTTCCCCAAGTCGGTCATATCTCAAAAATAAATTTAAAATAAATGTAGAAAAAAATTTGTCTATTTAATTTTAATTGTATCAATACAGTTACTATTTTTGGTTAATTGATTTATATTTGTTGTTTCTGATTGTAATTTACAAATGTAACACATGCAATATTATAGTGCGATTTAAAGTCTATCTAGCTGTACATTACATTTTTTATTTAGCAAATTCTACTTTTTTTTTTTTTCACATATAAAATCAGTAGCCCAAATGCTCCCAAAGTGGAAAATATGACAAACTTACCGTTATTACTCTACCCCGATTTGACGATAAAGGATTCGTTTTCGGCTATGTCACATATGATTGGCATCTGATTTCCCTTGAAGGATTTAAAATACTTGAATGTTTTTCCTTTAAAAAATTATATTTTCTCATTAATTATTTCATTATTTTTGAAATTCCATAAATTTATTTATATAGTAACATTCTGAATTATTTGTTATTGGTTGTCTGAAAACTTTTAACTACATTCGCATTAAATTTCGGTTTATTTTCAGTCTGTTGGAAAAAAAAAAATCGAAAATCAACATTATTTTCCCGAAAAAGTACTAGATGGCGCTGTACTCTTCAAATCTTCTGTCTTTACGAATTATACCAAAGCTGGCAAAAGAAAAATTCCCGAAAGAATAAAATGTACAATTACTAGTTAAACTTTGCCCTTTTTTTCACTTTTACGTGGCAAATGAATCATGTAATGATCCTTTCTTCAATGATTTGTTAAATTAACAGTAGAACTACAAATAATTAAACATTTAAATTTGAAAACAGACAGGAACTAATTAAATGCTACTGCAGCAGTACCCCAGCCGGTCGGGAATAAAAATGGCAAACGAGTCAACCTATATACATATAGTAGCTCTAGTTATATTAAATTTATTTTTTAAATAGAACAAAAAATGCAAACTTCAATTAGGCTTAATTTGGAAAGGGGGTTGGGGGTCTTCTATTATTTCTTTGCCAGGAATCAGAAAGAAATCAAGTAAATTAGATACTGAAATAAACTCTTCCTTAAGAGCGAAAATAATAAAAATCTGAAAAGGAAAATTTGATATAATACTAACTGAGAAAGAAAATTACATATTAGACTTACATTGAGCCATTTTGCCGATTTCACATCAGATATACGTGACGAACAATGGACATTTCGATTAATTACTCAATATTCATTTCGATTAAGAAACTATACAGAATTCATGCTGCCATCTATTGCAATATTTTATTAACTTGGTTCTGCTTGCATATTGCATGTTATTTTGAATCCAACCCAAAACTCAATAACCATAAGAATATGTTTTATGAATAATTCATTGTTTTACAGAAAACATACTGAAATGAAAATCTTTAGTAAAAACAGGAAAACTAACAAATTTTATCATTTAGTTTAAACGAAGTTACGATGGTTTAAACAGCATTTTTTATCCATGAAGTTTCCCTTTTTATCACAGAGAAATATCAGCAACTTTGGAGGGAAAATATGCCAGAAACACTCTAAATTTTTTTAAAATGTATAACATAGATAAAAGCTGTTAAAAATGAATAATCCTTTCCCTCTAAAGAAAATTAAAGGCAATGAAAGAACTAGATTTTCAGTATTTAAAATTGTTTTATTAAAACTATGTTACAAAACTATCAAATTTAATAGTTACATAGCACAGATTTATTTATTTATTTTTTTACTAATAAGTAACAAAATTTTACTTTTATAGTTGTTTTGACTGATGAATTCGTGTTGAGAAAGCAGTAGTCAATCACAGATGAATATGCATATCACAGATGAAATAATTATAAGAGTTATAATGCAGTCTTCAAAACTCTCACAGAATCAGAGAAACTTTTCATGAGAAATTTGCTCATGAAAATAAATATGAGTATTTTAATAATACACATCTGTGACAGCAAAAAAAAAAAAAATCTGCTGGTTGTTTGCAGATTCCAAGAAAATTTAAAAATATAAAACTAATGCTCTTAAACTACTATCAGTCATATATTTATCAAATGTAAGTTATGCTTTGTAATAGTGGTTATAATTTATCAGAATTATTGATTAAATAAATAGTTTTTCAATAAATTAATTGTATCCTCAAGATCAAATTCTTGCATATTTTATTGGTACGTTTTGCACTGATTTTTAAGCTTATTTTCTCCAACATATTTGTTTATAATTTTTTTTTTTTTTTTTTAAACTTGGATAAGAAACCAAAAACTGAATTAAATTCCAAAAGCATGTAATTAATTGTGATGTGATTGGCAATCAGAATGAAATTGTTCTTAGATATTTCTTCTTCAGATAAAACAGTTTTAATTTTTGCTCTGATACTCAAACAAAATTTTTGTTTCAACTCTTCTTTTTTCAGGAAACACCTTTGTCAATTTCTATTTCATTTTTTATTTTTGAGATAGTGATAATAGCATAATCATACCCTGAGTTTGGATACTGTTGAAAGTGTTTTAAAGTTGCTGAAATTTCAAATTGAAGTCAAAGACATTGATTGTTATATCTGGAGTTTGTAAAAATTTACTGGTGTCATTAATGGTAAATAAAATTTTATACAATATACAAATGAATATCAAAAATGGCCATTTAAACATCTTATCCATCTTGAATTAACTCCTGGTCTAGTTACACCATCTTTTTCACGAAGAGAAATGCTCTTAAAGAAAGGGCTTTATACATTTCTATATCACACACACATTTTCACTTTCAATTTAAAAGGCTTTACAGCATCAAATCATGGTGGGAACTCTTCCACTTTGAATAAGAGAGTCCTTCTATTTTTAAAGGCATACATATTCTTCAATTTTCGTCCGTTGAAAAGTTAAAATTGGTATTAGAGATTAATTTGTAGATTGCATTTCATAATGGCATTAAAATGTGATTTACTTTCCTTTCATTTTGGGTTTGTGTCAGGTTGCAGGTTGAAATATTTCAGGTTGGGTTCAGGTCGTGATGTGGGTCATTGAAATTATTTTGATGGGTTGGGGTCAAGGAAATTTTTTAGTTGGGTTTAGGTCGGTTTGCAGGTTGACTTCAAATGGAATTTTCAGGTGCAAGTGCAGGACTCTAGCTTTAAACAGTAGTATCGCATATACTATTTAAAAAGAAAAACAGATAAAAACTCTATAAATCTTAATCCCCACATTCAACAACTCACATTACAAAAGATATTTGTTATTTAGAAGATGTATTACATTATGTCATATACTGAAGTTTTGAAATGGGACATTATTTAAGATAAAACATTGCCATAGTTTTGATTGCTTGTTTGTTAATAATGACACAACTGTGTCATTCTTTTACCACATTATATTACTGTGGTGGGCTTTTTACAAAATTTACACCTGATTAATAGAAAAGAAATTCTTTGGTTCAGAGTAATATTTGGTGTAATTAATTAATGTAATTCAAGCTATTCATAGTCATAATCTATTCTTATAACACCTTTAAATAAAAATGCATGCATTATTAATTGTAAGCATATGTTATCTTAAACATACAGTTTTTACTTTTTCTTTAAATAGAATGATATACTGCAGTTATGCTGTTTCAGCACCTTACCCTTCATTAATGACTGCATTTTAATTGAATGGAAATTTTTGGGTATGAATTAAGAGGAGGTTTACTTGGTCAAATTAGGTGAAAGTACAAGATTTTAATTTTAGATTTTTTTAAAATTCATATTTTGATATGGACTGGGGTTAATTTTAAATACAAAGTTACTTTTTACAAACATTTTGTAAAATTGTGTTTAAACTTTTGTGTGTAAACATTATTTTTATGAAAACAGTGATATAAAATTCTTCACAATGTGACAATTAAGCCCTCAACATTTTCATTGAATCTCCAATACAAGTGAAAAATCCTAGAATGTAAATAAATTTATTCTTTGGCTATGAATTTACTTTTGGGTAAAAATTAGAAATGGCTGCAACTAGTAGATCATAGCCAACACTTAGTACTCGTATTAGATGTAAATTTCCAACTGGGCGAAAAATGTCCGGACCAGGATTCGAACCAGGGATCTCCTGGCTGAAGCCGCCAGTGCTCTGCCATCTGAGCTGTCATGGTTCGACCAGAATCGTCCGGGATAGCTCAGATGGCAGAGCACTGGCGGCTTCAGCCAGGAGGTCCCGGGTTCGAATCCTGGTCCGGACATTTTTTGCCCAGTTGGAAATTTACATCTAATATGATTTGTTTACCAATTAGAATAATTGTGTTAATATTAATCTAGTGACTTACTACTCGTTCTTTAAGGGTGTATTCGAAAAAATATTTTTCCACCCTCAACAGCTCAAAATTTTCTGAGACATTTTCAGACTCATTTTTAAAAGTAAAAACATGAAACTTGCTGGGGTGATTTCTGAAGGCATGTTTAACATGCCGTGTGATTTCATTTTCAGCTCAATTAATTAGAATTTGATTTTTAAAAAATTATTTTCTCAGTATGACCATTTTTTTCATTCCCAGATCGCCCGCTTCGAAAAATTCGGTTCAAAACGTCAACTTTGACAGCGTTTTTACAGTATTTTCTGCATTTATCAAAAAATTAAGGAGCACCGCACATTATATTGTTTCTAAATAAGAGAATTTCCAAGTTTGATGCGTTTGAGAGCAAAAATGAATTTTAAAATGAATCAGAAAATAAGCAGTTTGGATCGGAATACACCCTTAAATTACTTCTGTAAAGTAGGTTAAGACTTTTCTTAAATCTAAATGGCCTAATTTCAGACACATTTTAAATTCATTTTTGTTTTTGAAAACACATGAAATTGGCAGCTGTTACTATTCAAAAACTATGCCATCAAAAGAAGTTTTCCACTTTTTGATAAACACAAAAGATCTTTCAGAAATATTGTCAAAGTCAGTGTTTTGAATCGAATTTCCAGACATGACAATGTGAGATAAGTGAAAAACCAGTTGTCATGTGACAAAAATAGCTTATAACTCCATAACTAATTTATTTATTTAAAAAATGGAAAACACATTTCGATTCCAAATCACTGCAATAGTCAACCCTGACAATTTTGTGCCTTTATGTTTAAAAATGTATCAGAAAGAATTGCGTTTGTTGAGCAAGGAATTTGAAAATCACTTTAACTATAGGGTGATTGAAAAACCGAGCAACCCTTGAAAAATACGTTTACTAAAATACAAACATGATTTAAATTATAAAAATAAACTAAATTAAAAGAGTAACTATACTGACACTCAAAACTGAGCAAAAATTAACATTGTTACACAAGATATTGAAAATGTGATCCTTTTTATAGGATACAAAAATGCATGCATTTTTCAAATTTGAATTCACAAACGTTTATTTAATCTCATCATTTTAGCACTTAAATAACACAAAATTTTCTAAATTAAAAAATGTGCTGCTAAAAAGTGTAAAGAAGTCCACCAGGATACCAGTCACAAAGAGATTAAAAAACCAGAATTAGCCATTTAAGTGTCCATTTACGTTAAAAATAAATGAACTTAGGGGTCATCTTCATACTGAAATTTTACAAAATTCTGGAATTTTCAATCTGTAAACCCAATTTTGATAGCATAATTAGTTGGTTTTTTTTCAGTAAATTTTACCTGAAGTTAAATTTATTATTACCTTCAGTAAATTTTACCGGATAATGAACACTTTACAAATAGGAAGTCATTTGGTTAAACTGTATAGCAATTAACAAAGTTTAAAGTTTTGAACTAATGTAGAATATTTTTTTAAGTAATCATTGCAAAATTGATTGCAATGTTGGTAGTTTTTATAGCATAACTGTAAAACTACTTGGGTAGAATGAGCTTTAATTTTAGATTTGTACATTTAAAGCTACCAGAGATCGATTTATGTTAAAACAAATACAGTACAGGACCCATTATCCGGCACCATGAGGATCGATCCGATTCCGGTTTTCAGAATTGTCCGGATTTCGGATCCATGCCAAAATCATAAATATCACATCCGCAAAAATCCCTCCACACCTGTACAGTAAAAGCTCAACTAGCCGGCATGTTCGGAAAATGCCGATACTTGAGTGCTATAAAATCTGTCATGAAAGAAGAGGGGGGGGGGGGGGAGTGCATTGATGTAGCAGTGAAACATAAAAATGATTTTATTTTTAGCCTATTTTCCTGTCATCAGGAAGTTGGTGAAATAACTTTTTTATTATTATTAAATTTGCATTTGATAAAGATATTCTTGCCGAATTAAAAATAAAAGTAAACGATATTTTGTGTTAGGATGTAATTTCTAAATTTATTTATTAGCCATCTCTCCTTTCCGGATAAAGCACATGAAAGCTTGGAAAATTAACTTCGGTACGATTCACTTGTGTTGTCTCAATTATCACACAGTAATAACGAATCCTTTCTGCAGGGGCGTAGCTACAGATATTTTTTTTTTTTTTTTTGGGGGGGGGGGGCAGAATTCGAAAATTTCCGAACTTGAAACAAATTCTTCCAGCTTACAACTAAAGTGTTTATAATACATGTACCACAATGTGTATAGTAATGATAATGAAAATTATGCATAAAAAATTCCTTTCCAAAGAAAAATTTTGAAACAGGAAACATAAAAATTCTAATTATTGGTTTGTTTAATAAAAAACAAACATGCAGGTCCAGAACAGGATTTGACTGTTTTTAGAAAATGTCTGTCTGTGTGTATGTGACACAAATTTTGTGGTTGCTCTATCTCAACAACTAATGTGCGGAATTTAATAAAACGTTTGATTCAGTTATATCTTGATAATAATTAATGCTGATAAGTTTTTGGTGTAAATCGCCCGAAAGGTGGCGCTGCTAAGCTACATTTTTCACGATTTACATGATTTTAGCGATAGTTATCGCTCAAAAACTGTTGCACGGAATTTGATCAAACTTCATATTCTGTTAAACCTTGGCATAGTTTGGTGCTTATTAGGATTTTGTGTATATTATATAACAGGTGGCACTGCTGTGCAGTATTTTGCACGATTTTCGCGTTAGCTATATCTGAAAAACAAATGCACGGAATTTAGTCAAATTTCATATTCGGTTGCACTGCCTTATTGGGCTTGGGTGTTTACTGTCCAAAGGTACTTTTGTGTTCTTTGGGTTTGGAATTTTGTTTGCATCTAACAGGGTGTGTGCCGAAATTCAATGATTTGTTTGAAAAATGCGAGGCTTCTATCTCCTTTTTAAATGAACACAATTAAACGAATCTATACCTTTAGAATTCATTATTATGGGCATAGAATTATTATTTAATTTTAGCATTGTGGTTGCAAATTTTGAGGTAATTAACATATATGGGATAGAATAAATTTTTGGGATTGGCACATCCGAATTGTTTTCATTTAACATTAATTCTTCTTGTCTTCAAAGAAACCAACCTGATGATAACATCATCCAGTTTAATAAAATCCACTATTTGACTTTCACATTTTAAAAGCATTAGGCTGTCAAGCCTGTCATCCCTCATTGTAGTTTGTAATATATATATTTTTTAATTTTTATTTGACTAAAGATTCTTTCATTAGATGCAACGCCATAAAGATAAACTTCTGTGAATGTTAAGATATGAGTATTAGTTTGACGGCATGACCCAAATAGTCTTTGAATTTCATGGCATGAGTAAAAGGTTTGTTTAAAGCTGCTATCAGATTCACCAACTTTTCGAGCAATTATTGAGCCAACTCTTGATTTCCTCCAACTTTTCGTGAAATATTGTCCCAACACCCAGTGTGATAGCAAACAGCAATATCCCCAACTTTTTATCCACAGCTCTAAAAAGGTATGCGCCAGCCGCGCCTTTTCCCCCAACTTTCAACATTTCAGCCAATCAGAGATAAGCGATTGATACGAATAGGCGATAAATATTAACAACTGGTACTAGTAGTACTGGTTTTCCTCCAACTGAGCAATGACAACCTTTCGCTCCCTTTGAACGGGAAAAAGTTGGATTTAAAATCGGCTAAAAAGTTGGTGAATCGGATAGCAGCTAGTCAGTTAGGATTTGGTTTATTTCTATTTGACTCTGCAAGTCATGTAGTACATCCATTTCTCATATACAGGTGGAAACATTATTAACTTTTCTAAGTTAGTGATACTCACCAGTGGCGTACGCAGGATTTTATTTCCGGGGGGGGCGGGGGGGGGCTGACTTAAATTTTCATAATGTTCAAAATCTTGTGATACTCACATTTGCCTTGCACAATTGAAATTTAAATATGAAATGTATTGGTGCAATATTCTCCTGATATAGGGAACATTGTCATTTAAGCTCATTACTAAATTGCTGAAATTTTCTTGTATTTCTTATAATCATTTCCTGTAAAATTTATGTGTATCATTGTTCATTGATGTGCTATTATTTTTATCTATTCTCTTTGGTGAAACCGTTTTCCTACCGCGCTTTCGGAAGTCAGCTTCTTCAGTCATATCCTAATATTCATAATTGTTTGTGAACTTGTCTATAAAGAAATCTTTATTTCTTCAAAATTTTATTCAAGTGCAACGTGTCAGCGTTGCCGTGCATGTCGATTTTTTCTTCAGATGATGGACAGCTTTCATAATCATATTTCTTTCCAAATTCAAATCGTCCTTTTTTTACCTTTATCATCCTCGAATGGATTTTTAGATGTTCCAAAATCTGCCACGAAAACTCTTTTCCTATTATGAAGGGTTCTTTCGTTCTGGTATTTATAGTCATTTTTTAGAACAGCTTTAAACATACAACACTGGACTTTTGGTTTAAAATTTCACAAACACCCATAAATATAAACGAACAGGACTAATGTATATTTCGCACACACACAAATAAAAGTAAATGTGACAAATTTATCAGAACCAACGACTTCTTACATTCACATTTGCTCATATAACGCCTTTTCTTTACTGCGAAGGGTTAACTAATTTTTGTGGCAAAAAATCACGAGAATGAGTAAAATATTGTCCAAAAATCGGCAAATTAGTTAAAAAATTATTGCAATTTGTGAAAACTCATCAAATTTTCTTGCCCAGCTGTGTTTCAAGTGGGTGACTACATTCCTTTCTGTTGTGATACAAGTGATCTCCAATTTCCAAAAGAAGATGCAATCCCTTTGGATTAAAATAGCTGGATTCTGTTTTAGGAGAAGATAAGGTAGGTTGAAATTTTTGAGAAAGGAACAAAGTTTTGGAGGAAATAAAGGAGCTGGATAGTCAACTATTGATGGACAGGAGTAAAGAAATTTAAGTCTGGTAGATGTATAATATTTTTGTATAACTGAAAAACACAATGATAAATTGAGTGCGGCTGATTTCTTTTGATAATTTAACTTGTTTACTGTTACAGTACTCAGAAACATAATCACCAAAACAATAAAAATTTCTTAATTTTTTTACTATTACTTTTAAAAAAGAAATTGTCACAAAAATCTAGAATTTTCCAACTATAAGCTCAAATTTCCCAACTTCACATATATTGGGGGGGGGGGAGGCTCCCCCCCCCCCATGGTGACGCTTCTGCCTTTCTGCATAGCTAAGGACATTATCAGATTCAAACTGATAACGTATGACTTCTCCGATCACGATAAAAAGATACTACACAATCATCGCATTTTTTTGTTGTTGGAGTGACTCAAATAGTGGACTTTTTTTTTTTTTTTTTTTTTTTTTTTTTTAAATACTGATTGCATTTTAATAGAAATGTGGTAAGCGGCCTAGTTTATTCTTATATGAATCCGCTGAAAATTTGAACTGAATGGGGTAATTAGCAATGGAGGAAGCAATTTTTAAAAAAAAATAATAAGTAAAGAAAAGAAAACAGTACCATTTCCTTTTTTTTAAAAAAAAATCTAGAATAATAATATTACTTCTGTGTACTGTTTAGGTTGTTGAAAAATATTTTTCCCCACTAATTCAACAACGCAGAATAATTCAAATTATTAATTCGTTTGTATTTGATTGCATGGATTGCACTTTCTAAAGGCAAGAGTTCTTTCTCCCTCCTGGAAGGAATGAATGACCTACTAACATTCTGCCCTTCGACCTTGAAGCGAGAGAGTCTGATTACACTTTTTCTCTCATTCATTCTTTCAACGAACTCCGAGCGCCGGCGCGGTAGAAAAAAGAAAAGAAAAAGAAACAAACTTCTTTCAGGTTAAGTTTCGGTATTAATAGTTTTGTTTTATCCTTTAACAGCAGAATGTGGCTAAAGAATTATTATTTTTTTCCCCTGATAATAAGATGGAGCTAAAAAATAGAAAAGAAAGACCAAATTATAAGCTAAAAATATATATATATATATTTTTTTTTTATCCATGATGAGATTGTAAAAAATGCCGGATAAAAGGTCAGATACTGTAATAAGTATTTCATATTTTTTCAAAAATTTATTTTGAATTTATACATATTTTGAAATGGATTTTCGAAAAATAAAATATATATGAATTGCAACAAACAAAATTTTTAATAGAAATCGATTTCCAGAACCTTTAAATGTACAGATCCAAAATTACAACTAATTCAGACAAGTATTTTTTTTATTTATATCTTAGTATGTAGATTATACAATCGGAATCATCAAAAGTTGCACAGTAGCAAATCCTTCCCCTTTGATGTCATTTGGACACCTTTGACTCTGTCATTTTTCTACTTCAAAGTAATGGTTTTATATATGTATATTGCCATTTTTTTTTGGGGGGGGGGGGATTTAATCAGTTAATTGCTAACCATGGTTTTCTGTGCAATAAACTGGTTGCAGTTATCGTGATAGACAAGTAATGAAAAAAATTTATATAAATCAAACAGTTGTAAATGTGATGCTAAAAAATTCTGCACTACTTTAGAGTCTTTGAAAAAAGAAAACAAAGAATTGAATCATAAGACGAAATTCCAAAAAATTCACTTTGAGTTAATTATAAAATATAATGTGAACTGTAAAAGTTCATTGTTTATTTAAAAGGTGACCATCAACAATATAAATATTAAAAGTTTAAAATATGTATTTTATTAACCTCCAACTACTTTCAGTTTGCACCTTCAACCCTCATCAGGGGGATGAAATTTTTCTGCCTGGTGAAGGTTGCAGATGCAAGCCAAAAGCAGTCAGAGGTTAATGAAATGCACATTTTAAACTTTTAACATCTATATTGTTTATGATCACCTTTTAAAAAACAATGAGCTTTTACAGTTCACATTATATTTTAAGAGAAAACAAAGAGTTAAAACTTCAAGCCATGGATTTAAACGAGTGCTTGAATATATAAATAATGAGTTAACACACTTAAAAAAAGATGTATCAATCAATAAGAGGTATTTTTTCAGAAAGTCAGCAGCAATTCATAGTAAAAGGCAGATGTTCGAATTGATCTTCTTTGGATATTGCTTATGCCATTACTCTAAGATGCATATTAAATAAAATTATCCTATCTTTTAGTCATAAAAATTCTCTCTTTCGAAAAAAAAGCACTATAAAACAGCATCTTAATTTCTGTTCCACCAAGATTGATTAATAAGAGTCAAAATATTTTAAAAGAGCTAGCAAGTGTGTTTAGAGAATTTTAAAAGAGCTAACAAGTGTGTTTAGAGAATTTTAAAAGAGTTAACAAGTGTGTTTAGAGAATTTTAAAAGAGCTAGCAAGTATGTTTAGAAAATTATAAAAAGGTGTCATCCTTAGTTTTGATGAAATGAAGATTAAGACTGAACTATGTTTCAATCAAAATGAAGAATAAATAAGGAGACTCCATAATAACATACAAGTTATTATTAAAAGAAATTTGGTTGCAGCCAATTTTTTTATTATTTTGACATAGCAGTTACAAAGGAACTGCTAATAGAAACAATTCTAGTTATTAAAAATATTCGATTTAAAATTAGAGCATTCACCTGTGACATGGGGCAAACAAATAGAAAACTTACGACTAATTTAACCCTCGGACTATTAAAAAAGAAAAACAGCGTACAAAAAATACAATAATGCATCGAAACGCAGTTAAAATTCATTAGTTTTTATTTGATATTCTTTTTAAATGTTTCTAAAATTTTATGAATTAGATCTAAAAATACGAGTTTACAAACCAATTTCTTAATTTTATCACAATCAGCTAGATTTTACTGTATTTGAACCGATTCCTTTTTCCTGTCAGGTCTATCGAACTCATCTGATAGGCAGAAGGTTAAATGCATCATCAAATACATCAGCAATGAAAAATCCATGAAGTGAAGTAAGAAATATATGGGTATTTTGTGATGTTTCCCATGCTTTAAAATTACTAAGGAATGAAGGAGACTTTCATTATGGGCATATATTCATATAAAATTTTAGATTTGATGAATAATTAATTAAAACTTTCTTCATTTATAATAACGGAGGTTCTGATGTATAGTAGTACATTATGACTTTTCCCTGACCATTTCAAATACAGTCGGACCTCTATTTACCGAAGTCGCTAAATCCCGAAAAAAAGTTCGTTATGTGGAAAATTCGTTAAATAGAGAGTCTTATTTTAGAACACTTTAAACTACCTAAAACATGTCCATAAACACTAAATATAATTTAAAAAAGTAATTAACCACACTTTTTTATAAATTATATCTATATGTTTTATTTATTTTACCCATCAAAAAGAAATCTGCAAGGGAAATAAGAATGAAACAAAACATTGTCTGGAAATGCATTGTATTTTCAGTTAAAAAAATGATCTTACATTAAAATCACGATTTTTTATTATGGTGGATAAGCTGTTTGGAGGAATACCAAATTTTAAAGCAGTATTCTTTTTTTTTCACGCCTTTATCCACCTCATCAAGAGTATTTTTTTTTTCTTTGATGCTCAAGCACTTTCGCTTTGACATTTTCGAGCTACAAGAACCGAAATTACCAACACGACTGATCATGATCAACAATCTAGAAAACAGGAGACTAAGGACACGGGGCATTGAAAGTTTGCACTTCTTGGATGAAAAGTAAAGAATCACAGCAATTTTACTGTTCCTGGTGAGTTAGGTGCCTGGTAAGACCTGGTCTTGGTCATTGATTATCATAAAATGTGTTAAAAGAAAGAATAAGTTTGAAATGTCCAGTAATATTTTGCGAACTAGGGAGAAAAATAATTTAGATCCCAAGAAAAAGTTTGTTAAATAGAGAATACACTTCGCTATTTGGAGGTTATTTTACGAAGAAATTTGCAAAATGTTCTTCGTTCCAAGTAAAAGTTTGCAAAATAGAGGTTCGTTAAATAGAGGTCCGACTGTATTTAAAAATTTCCCTGACTTTTTGACTAAAATTTCAAATTCCCTGACCCATAGGAACCCTGTTTGATTAAAATCGATGACACCGTACTTAATATTCTGTAAAATATTTTTAGTTCAGTCCTCATGTACACTCCATGATTTATTTTGGCATAGGAAAGTAAATTTAGAATTTTTTTTATTATCCTTCATATTTCATTACCAAAAAGATGATCCTGCAAAGTTTGTAAGTCTTTGACCCCCAAAAAATCAAACATACACAACAAAACATATACAGGACACTTTGCCCCCCCCCCCCGGAAGTATTGAGAGGTTGTATTTTTTCTTCTTTTTAATCTTGCCCATATAACCCAAAGTATATACCTCTCAAGTATATACTTCTCAGGCTCTGAGGAGTTGTCTATCATTCTTATTTTCAGGGGGTGGGGATGAGGGTTCTGTTTAACCTCAGAGCTATAAACTGAGCATCTCACCCAGGGCCTGATTACCAATGGTGCACATTCCCACCAGTAAAAAGAAACAGAAAATTTTGCCTCATTCATGGCAGAAATTTTACATGAATACGACGTTTAGATAAGGCGAACATTTCTTTTAAAATTTATTGGTGTAAGTGTGCCCCATTGGTAATCAGGCCCTGATCTCACCTTCTCTTCAAGCGTGTCTATATTATAAATTTTTATTAATGATTTGTAGAAGAAGCTACATAGCAATTTCTCATAACTGATATTTTTCAGAACAGTTAATGTAATTAGAAATTTCTGATTGGAGAAAAAAAGTAGAAAAAAATCTCAACAAAAGTTCTAAAAACTAAAAGAAGCATCTAATTCAGGTTGATATTTTACATAGTAATTAATACGAAGCTAATGCTGCTATAAAAAAAATAAAATAAACAATTTTAAAGACTGAAAGCAATTTAAAAATATTTGTGAGTCCTATAAATTGTAAAATTAACTATACAAGGACAAAATTTAAAACACTGAATCAATTTTAACTTTAAAAATAAAATCGATATTTTATATATTTTTTGGCAGTAGTTTTAATATAACCTTATAACGTTTTTGAACACGTGCATAAAATTATTTATTTATGAGGAATTTTATATCGAATCTTTGTAGATTAATTTAAGAACAAATCACATTTAATTATGGATATATATTATTGGCTTCTCTTATAACTTGTGCTTTGTTGGTGTTTTATGATACCATGCATAGAAATTTCACTCAGGTTAAAGAATCTTCGATAAGAAATATCTAAATGCAAACATTGACTCCAGAGGCGGATTACCCATTAGGCTGAGGCCTAAGGTCCCAAAAGTGGGGACCCAGCACTGAGAATTTTGTTCTTTTTCTTAATACAGTAGAGTTTTAAAAATCCACACAGCTTGGGACCAGAGGTTGTGCGGATTTTAGAATTTTGTGGATTTTAGAGTTTTGCAGATTCTGGATTAAATGATTTATTTTTTTCAACTTACCTGTATCCATTTACAAACCTGTACATTATAATTTTAATACCCAAAATTATTTTTTATTGCAGTTTTTAGACATTTCTTGTATAGTTCTTTGCTTGAGAACTATCATTTTCTCTTGATAAAGTTTCTTTTGAAATTTGTAAACAATCGTTATTTGCTGTTGGTCTATACAACTCAGAGCAAATGCAAAATAATAATGAATGAGTGTTGTCAGTCTTACATGAAATACAAAATAAATTAATTCGCTACTTTTGATAGTGGCCGATAGATTGTGCCATTACTAAAATCTTTGTGGGCTTGTTTACGCTTCACATCAATTTCTATTGTTTTACATTATGTTGTGTGTAGGTTTCTGTGAAATAAAAGCATTTTATTTGCATAATATCCAGTGTCATTGCTATTTTCTCATAAATTTACATTAAAAATAATTTTATTTTCATTTGCTGATATTTGGAAAAAAAAGTTGTAAAGAATATTTTTTAACTGGGAACTTCACTGTTTACGTTTTGAAAAGCAAGCGGATTTCAGAAGATTGCGGATTTTAGAGACTCTACTATATATATTAAGCCAATATATTATGCAAAAGAGGAATGATGTGCGATATTCCCTGCTTTAATAACTAATTGAATCTTGTAGTTCATTAAAATGTAGATTGTATTACAAACACTACTGTCTTTTTAATTTATTCTTTATTCATAAAAAGAAAATTTTGGATTCGTGAAAATTTTCGACTTTTACTTTTTGATGAATTTACACATGGGGGACATTAATAGTTTTGTAAGTAGAAAGATGAGCGGTTTTATTTTATTTTATTTTAAATTTTTTAACACAATAATTTGCAACATTAAAACAAATTTACATTAAAAATAATTTTATTTTCCTTTGCTGATATCTGGAAAAAAAAGTTGTAAAGAATATTTCTTAACTGGGAACTTCACTGTTTACGTTTTGAAAAGCAAGCGGATTTCAGAAGATTGTGGATTTTAGAGACTCTACTATATATATTAAGCCAATATATTATGCAAAAGAGGAATGATGTGCGATATTCCCTGCTTTAATAACTAATTGAATCTTGTAGTTCATTAAAATGTAGATTGTATTACAAACACTACTGTCTTTTTAATTTATTCTTTATTCATAAAAAGAAAATTTTGGATTCGTGAAAATTTTTGGCTTCTACTTTTTGATGAATTTACACATGGGTGACATTAATAGTTTTGTAAGTAGAAAGATGAGTGGTTTTATTTTATTTTATTTTAATTTGTTAAACACAATAATTTGCAACATTAAAACAAATTTGAGTTTAAAATAATTTTATTTTCCTTTGCTGATATCTGGAAAAAAAAGTTGTAAAGAATATTTCTTAGCTGGGAACTTCACTGTTTACGTTTTGAAAAGCAAGCGGATTTCAGAAGATTGTGGATTTTAGAGACTCTACTATATATATTAAGCCAATATATTATGCAAAAGAGGAATGATGTGCGATATTCCCTGCTTTAATAACTAATTGAATCTTGTAGTTCATTAAAATGTAGATTGTATTACAAACACTACTGTCTTTTTAATTTATTCTTTATTCATAAAAAGAAAATTTTGGATTCGTGAAAATTTTCGACTTTTACTTTTTGATGAATTTACACATGGGGGACATTAATAGTTTTGTAAGTAGAAAGATGAGCGGTTTTATTTTATTTTATTTTAAATTTTTTAACACAATAATTTGCAACATTAAAACAAATTTACATTAAAAATAATTTTATTTTCCTTTGCTGATATCTGGAAAAAAAAGTTGTAAAGAATATTTCTTAACTGGGAACTTCACTGTTTACGTTTTGAAAAGCAAGCGGATTTCAGAAGATTGTGGATTTTAGAGACTCTACTATATATATTAAGCCAATATATTATGCAAAAGAGGAATGATGTGCGATATTCCCTGCTTTAATAACTAATTGAATCTTGTAGTTCATTAAAATGTAGATTGTATTACAAACACTACTGTCTTTTTAATTTATTCTTTATTCATAAAAAGAAAATTTTGGATTCGTGAAAATTTTTGGCTTCTACTTTTTGATGAATTTACACATGGGTGACATTAATAGTTTTGTAAGTAGAAAGATGAGTGGTTTTATTTTATTTTATTTTAATTTGTTAAACACAATAATTTGCAACATTAAAACAAATTTGAGTTTAAAATAATTTTATTTTCCTTTGCTGATATCTGGAAAAAAAAGTTGTAAAGAATATTTCTTAGCTGGGAACTTCACTGTTTACGTTTTGAAAAGCAAGCGGATTTCAGAAGATTGTGGATTTTAGAGACTCTACTATATATATTAAGCCAATATATTATGCAAAAGAGGAATGATGTGCGATATTCCCTGCTTTAATAACTAATTGAATCTTGTAGTTCATTAAAATGTAGATTGTATTACAAACACTACTGTCTTTTTAATTTATTCTTTATTCATAAAAAGAAAATTTTGGATTCGTGAAAATTTTCGACTTTTACTTTTTGATGAATTTACACATGGGGGACATTAATAGTTTTGTAAGTAGAAAGATGAGCGGTTTTATTTTATTTTATTTTAAATTTTTTAACACAATAATTTGCAACATTAAAACAAATTTACATTAAAAATAATTTTATTTTCCTTTGCTGATATCTGGAAAAAAAAGTTGTAAAGAATATTTCTTAACTGGGAACTTCACTGTTTACGTTTTGAAAAGCAAGCGGATTTCAGAAGATTGTGGATTTTAGAGACTCTACTATATATATTAAGCCAATATATTATGCAAAAGAGGAATGATGTGCGATATTCCCTGCTTTAATAACTAATTGAATCTTGTAGTTCATTAAAATGTAGATTGTATTACAAACACTACTGTCTTTTTAATTTATTCTTTATTCATAAAAAGAAAATTTTGGATTCGTGAAAATTTTTGGCTTCTACTTTTTGATGAATTTACACATGGGTGACATTAATAGTTTTGTAAGTAGAAAGATGAGTGGTTTTATTTTATTTTATTTTAATTTGTTAAACACAATAATTTGCAACATTAAAACAAATTTGAGTTTAAAATAATTTTATTTTCCTTTGCTGATATCTGGAAAAAAAAGTTGTAAAGAATATTTCTTAGCTGGGAACTTCACTGTTTACGTTTTGAAAAGCAAGCGGATTTCAGAAGATTGTGGATTTTAGAGACTCTACTATATATATCAGGCCAATATATTATGCAAAAGAGGAATGATGTGCGATATTCCCTGCTTTAATAACTAATTGAATCTTGTAGTTCATTAAAATGTAGATTGTATTACAAACACTACTGTCTTTTTAATTTATTCTTTATTCATAAAAAGAAAATTTTGGATTCGTGAAAATTTTCCACTTTTACTTTTTGATGAATTTACACATGGGGGACATTAATAGTTTTGTAAGTAGAAAGATGAGCGGTTTTATTTTATTTTATTTTAAATTTTTTAACACAATAATTTGCAACATTAAAACAAATTTGAGTTAATATGCAATGTGAAATTTACTGTGGCAATAACATTCATTATGCTAAACAAAAAAGATTTTTAGAGTATAAGGTTCCACATAAATGTCTGTATAAAAATATATTTATTTGTAAATTTAATGTAAATTTATTTTTAGAAAATGTGTGCAAAAGATTAAAAAATATTCTCAAAGTTGTGTTATATATAGTACTTCTTTGAGGGTGTGGAGGGAGCCTACAAAAAAGGTCAAGACTTGGGGACCGGGAGGTGATTAATCCACCTCTGATTGATTCTAAGTAAGTGTGAAGACAAAAGTTGTTTTTTACGCATAAAAATCATGTAAAGAAAATAGTAAGATATTTTTTTTTAAAGTACAGTTAAAAGTAGTTTTTATTCACTATTACATTTTAAAATATATCAGTTTTGCTTCAAGTAATTTAATATGCATTATAAGACAATTTCTTTCTTTTTTTTTTTTTTAAGAATATACACTTTCAAATACATGATATTCTACTGTAGTGGTGCTTAATTTCTGAATCCATAGGATTCTTATAAAAAAAATTCCTGTCTCTGATAGTTAGCTACCTAAGCCTTACTTGAACAAATGAGTAACTGTGATCGAAAATCACACAGATGGTGTTGCTTAATATTCCTTTCAAAACACTTTATACTTTAATTAATAAATCCAAATCGTTAATTTAAGTCCTTAACCTTTTTCAATAAAAACACAGATGGCAGAACTATCAGATTTAATTTCAAAATTATTAAATTAGAAGATATTTTTTTATCAAATTAAAAATATTCAAGAACTGTTTTTCAGACAACTAAAATTGCATATTTTTGCATATCTGAAAAGCATATTTAATTACACGATTTAATTTTAACAGAAAAAAAATGAAATCCTTAAAAATAAAAAAATATATAAAAATTCTTTTAATTAAATACATTGGAAAAAGATATGTAGTCAATATAAAATATCTCAAAGGAAAACAAAAAGAATTTTTTAATAAAAAAAAATTATTGATAATATATTTTACAACTTTAGGTCTTAAAATGGCCCAAAAAAAAAAAAAAAAAAAAAAAAAAACTGTAATATTGTATCTATCAGATAATGAACTCTATACCAAAGAAAAAACTTTAATCCCTGACACTGAGGTTTGATCTGGGAACCTTTCGATTAGCAGGAAAAAGCTTTACCACAGAACCATCCATGCTGCATGAAAGAGATTGAAATTTCGGTTTTGTTTCATAATCTAAATTGTAAAAAGGGTTGAATGTCATTAAAAAATTCATTTAATTAAAATAATATTAGACTTTTTGTAAATTTTATGATTTATCGCATGGTTGGAGTTACTCAGCTATAAGTATACAAAATTTCAACTCTCTAACTTATTCAGTTTCTGAGAATGAGCTCTTTGATGGACAGAGGAGTGAAATGAATAGGGTTTTGTCAGATGAATGAAACCCTAAAAATGAACTCAGTTCTCTGATCTAAAATTCTAATAAAGATCACACCCATCATCATGGACTGTAAATCTATTATAGCTTGAAAATCTTTATACTCCATCGAGGTTAGACATCGCTCATTTTCTCACACATATATACATAGTGAGGGGATTACTGTTTTGTTTTTAATTAATTTTATTATTGTTATCAATTACATAGTTACAATATTAATTTGTTAAAATATTTAAAAATATTACAAATACTATTAAATCTTTATCCAGTTAAATTTTTAAACTATTTCGCCAATAACATCTATGAGAAAAAATATATGTAATTTCCATGAAGACATTATTATTGGTCGCAAGGGATTTTATTATAAATGGTCATTCAGAATTTTTTCATTATAAAAACATTTATGATAAAAAGAATGCAAGGCCATATCTTATACTTAACAAATATTTTTCTAGTGTAAGGGTATCTTAAAATCTAAAACTCTAATATGATGCATAACATCATAATAGGTTAAATTCATAGCAAGAATTCATATTTTTTAAATATGAAATATGAGTTTTGTATTTTATTGATTATGAATGATAATCAAGAATCTCTGAATGATGTATTTTTTAAATGAATCCTTTACAAAAGAAAAAAAAAAATAGAGGTGTTTTTTGTGGCAATTTGAAAGAATTATAATTTTCCTTATATGCATATTGATCGTACATAAAAAAAATGTAACTGATTTTATTATAGTATAATTCAATATTTAGTATATTCTTAATAACAATTTTAGTTTCTGTACCTGTGATGCAAGAAAAAAAAGAAGGTTTAAATATTGTGACTTGATCTAATTGAAAATATTGCAGTTAATAGTTATATTATCAGTAATTGATGTGTTCAGTAAATTCTGAGTAACTTAATTAAAAATCAAACAGGTAAAACATTACATATTATTTGTAATTATACCTGAATATCTTAAGAAATTATTATTATAAAAGTACTTGATGAGAGTAGTAACATCCAATTTTAAACATAATAATAGAGTCCTTTTTTTTATCTACAATACTTCACCTTCCCCCACCACCACACATATGTATATGTTACTAAGGTTTACTGTAGCATGTTGGTATTGAAAACGAAGTCTGTATTATTTATAGTTCATTTACAGGTACACTCAAAAGAATTCTCCTTTATTTTGGTCTGTGCGGAAAAAATAAATGCAATGTATTTTAATATTGAAATCTATATAAATCACTGAGATATACATTGATATACATAATTTTTTACCTGACTGCCAAGAAGGGTTAAGTGTTTCATACATATCTGGGTATGTGGATTTCTTTACACCCTCGAAATATCCCAACGGCTGGATGGATTTTAATGAATGAGGTCGCTATCGATTCGTCTTAACCGTCCGATGGTTATAGGCTGCACTTTGTTTTTATAAATTGAAAATGGCGGCCGTAAAGTACAAAATGACGGCAGAGACAGAGATTGACCCTATTGAGTGGCATATCATTGGATAGGTCTTTCAAAATAAAGACGATGTTTCACTGACTATTTTACAGTCTGAAGCTCTGTTAAAATATTATACTACCTGGAAGTTGTGTAGGTAGGATCTCTAGCTTTACTGCAACTCTAACCCTCATAGTCATCTATAGGCCTCATCAAAACAGTGTTTATAGATAGGAACTAACAATTAAACACAACTTAAAAGTCATCAATACAAGTAAACAAAAAAAAAATAGGTAAGTAATATAAAAAATAGTTTTACATTGATGAGAAATAATTAGTTAGTTCGGTTTTTACTTTAGTTCGGTTTTATAGGGGTCTATTAAGAGTTATATCAAAACTAGTGCATTTTATGAAGGGAGTCAATTTTAAAAATGATCAGTAATTCCCTCACATGCAGCAATATTTCACAGTTGTTAAAATAACTAAAATCATAGGAAATCTTCCAGGTATAATTAGGTTCACATTATTTTCTTATAAATGCAACACAGCTATATATACAGTAGAAGCTTTTTCATCTGGCATTCTATGGTTCAGCATATTCTATAATCCGGCACGCAAGTCCGCGTGTTTTTTTTTTTTTTTTTTTTTCTACGACCACTGTTGACTGGGATCACTAGAATGCAAGCACCGACAAGAAGCCCAGATTCAGGAGGTGGAATCGCATGAAGAAGGAGCCGTGGCAGATGAATCTGAAGTTTCATGGAAACAGGCTTCTGATGTATCAGATATATTCACAAAATTTGCCTAATCGAACAAAAGCTACAATGCTGCTGAATACATAAATCTGTGAATAATCCGTAACGATTTCTTGAAGTAGAAATCCGAATCGCGGAAGCAACATGATATCAGACTTTTTAAAAATGTAATGTTTATATTAATTTTTTACTACATGTACAATGTAATGTACATATACAGTGCTCTATATGTACATTACATTGTACATATACAGTATATATTAAATAATTGGATTTTAAGTTTGCGTTCTATGTTTTTCTTTAATGCTCACAGTTGTTAGAATGACAAAATATAAAACAGTATTTGTCAGATATTTATACAATTTGCACATGCTGATAATCTAGATGAACACAAAAAAATGCTTTGGCATTCGATAATCCGGCAAAATCGCTAATTCGGTACAGCTGTGTCCCGAACGTGCCGGATTAAAAAACTTCTACTGTACTTGCAAGCAAAATTTTGGGGACAATTTCATTCCTACTCATTTTTAATTTATTATTTTAATGACCACTTTTTGGAGAATGACCCAAATGCCCTTCAAAAGTTACACACATCATTTGTTTTTGGAATTAGTAATAAAAAAAGTATTTGTCTTTTTTTAATTAGGGTATTTGTACAGGTAACCCCTTGGCTAGTTCCACGTATGATGCATACGTGGTAGAAACCATTGAAACTAAAGTCGGTTTCATCGACAACGTAGTCAAGGGGTTAAATAAGTAAAGGTAACTTTTTATAAAAGGTAGTGCCAAATGAATAAAATTGGGATGTTGGTTTCAAACAGCTTAAAAATTAATTTGACTACACAGAATATGAAAATCTATTAAATTTATTAAATTTCAAATATAAGATATTAACATGGTAAGGGTCGATAGTTTTTTACTAGGGCTAGTCAATCAAACATGTTTGAAACCAGAAATTTCATTTAATACAAGGACTTAAAGGCATCTCCATAGAAAAATAAGTTACATTACAATAAGTAAAATTTCTGGCACAATTATATTTGTACAGTGAGTGAAACCTCCCTCACTGGGTAGAAAATCTTCCAGAAATACAGATGTTTGACCCACCTAACATAATCATAGAAGAATATTTAGTATCTTTTAAAAGCTTTTGCAATAGACAAATTTACAAATAGACATTTTGTAAATAGATAAATATATAGAACAAGGGTGGATTAGAGATCTGCACCAGGCTGAAGCCTGAGCCCGGCAGACCTGCGGGCTGGGCTCGGGTCTATTTTCATTCACGGCACTCGGGCCAGGCCTTACTTTTTTCTGAAGCCTCGGACCGGGCCTAGTCACTACTCTTTATGGGCTCAGGCCTTACTTTTTTCCTGAAGGTTCGGGCGTGGCCTAACTTATTTTATCCGCACACACCTGGGTACTAGTTTCATTCTTAATCTTCATGGCCCAAAATTTTCATTCCTAGTTTTCACCCCAGCCCATATGAAAATCAATGTCTCGGCGTGGCCTGGTCCGTTCAAATGTCAGTAAAATTAGGCTTGGCACAAATTTTTTGTTAAAAAATGCATACATTTTTAAATCGCCATTATTCTACAATTAAACATTCAAATTCATTCTTTTTAAAGAGTAGTAGATTTCTACACTTATTAAAATATAAAATTAAAATGTAGTAAAACGTGTCAAAAAGAACTGTCTATGACGGAATCTTGTTTTAAAATGAAAAACGCGTTGATCCATGCAAAATTAATATACTACTACGTCAGAAAATAATATATAATACATTTACACTTGCTAAGAAGGGAACTTGTCTATAACACATTTTTTTTTCTTTTCTATGCAATTAAGTCTTAGATTTTACTGCAGAACATTTTTCATATATTTAACACTTCAATACATGGAATATGGATTAACAATATTAATGATAACTGAAACATTTAAATACAAGAAATAGAGATTCATTAAAAAAATAAATATTGCACCCTGCAGCACTTCTATAAAAATGTAGATTGTAAACATTAAAAGAAAAGTTAAGATAAATATTTTTGGCTTGAACTCCTCGTACGAGACAAACTTTTAACCAAATCAACATAAAAATCAATGTTTTGTAGAAATTCACTTGGGCCGGGCCGAGATTTTAAATTTTTTTTTCGGGCCGAACTTTTAACTTTTATACCGGGCCAGGCCGGGGCCAAACTTGTAACTTTTATACTGGGCCGGGCCGAACTTTTAACTTTTTTACCGTCCAGGCCAGGCTGAATTTTTTTTTCTCTGAGTCGGGCCGGGCCCGGACCTGGAAATTTCGGCCCATACAGACCTCTAGGGTGGATCCAAATAAAAAAGGTTACAATAAACAGCATTTGAAAATTAATTATTTTGAAGGGAATTTTTTCCTCTAGAGTGGAGACAAATGGCGCTAGTTATCTTAACTGCTTCGGTTCCAGGGTCCCCATACGGAGTCCTCTGTTCTTTTCCTAATAAAAATTAAAATGTCTGATTTTTTCACATTACTTCTTAATAGTTGAATTTTTTTTTTGTGTTCAAAGCAAATGAATAAATGGCAGCATCTAAGCTGATTTCTACATAAAATAAATGTTATTTTCATCTGAGTTTGCAAAGTGCCTAAAAAATGACCAAAAGACAGTATGACTAAGAAAGTGAGAAATTTTCATAAATATTTAACTTAAATCTTTTTCAATAAAAATTTTTGAGGGTTAGTAGATTATTTACTTGTTTAAAGCTCTTAAATTTGTGATTGTGTTAATTTAGGTTAATGGTTATTTATTAAATTGATGTTTTAAGAGGTTTTGTAGTTTTAGATCCATATTTTTTGATCTAAATTACTATGTGCCTAAAGGGTCAATTTCAGAAAAGATATTTTTTCTGTCATTTACGATGTCATTTTGTTTAGAAAAAGCCAATGAATAAGCATTAGTATTATTATTTTAGCTTCGGAACTGAAAATGTTATGACGTAATTTTTTCGGAACACATTTAAAATAACCTCAATATTTCATCATTACCTAGTTTTTGACTAAACACTTTTAACATTTTCAAAACGTTCATCACTTTATAACAGGTAAGTTTTCCAAGGGCCACTGTTCTCAGAATTGTCATTTTTTTCAATTCAGTGCATTGCAATCTTTTCTTAGAAATCAGAGTCTGTTTCAAATTGCTATTTAAAAACCTTTTGAATACAGTTATTTCCTCATAACAAAAATGTTATCTTTATGAAGATAAAATTACTGTATGCTGTCATTAAATTTGCATAGTACGTTTTAATGTTAAAAGCACAATAATAACTACAATTATTTAAATTTTTTTATGAAAAGAATGTTTTCCAATTTTTCCCTACTGTATAACAATCTGTTTATGTGAAACAAACTTAGATGCTGCTGTATGTTAAACAAAAATCATGAGCAATAAAGTAAAAAAATGTGTCAAACATCCGATGTAATACAACCAGGCATATGCATAGAAATTTTAATGCCACGAAAAGATTATATTTATAAGTTCACTTAAACGCCCTGTATAAGCAGAATACAAAAATGTAATAGGACCCTATTCCTCTTAGGACTTGATACAATTGTCATGCATGGCATCTCACTGGAAAAGTAAAAAAACATGCTGTTGAACATAACACTCAAAACTATTTTTCAAGAAAAGTTTTATCAATAATACCATTTAAAAATTCATGCATTTTAACTTTCATTTCAATTTTATTAGAAAAGATACATATTTTTCTGCTTTATGTATTTTGATTGTTATATAATTAGTAGCCATTTTTTATGCTAATTGATGTTATTATAATAATATAAATAAAAAATATTCTATAGAAAAACAAACACAAAGAAAAAAAGAAGTCGCACATTTTTTATTTCAATTTAAACAAGCATTTTCCTTTTGAAAAGGAAGTGAAGGGGAGAGTTTTTTTTATATATGTACAACTACGTTTCAGTATATAAAAGTATAATTTTAAATATTAATAGCACTTTAAAGGCATTTATTATTGTATATTTAAAATAAATTTTTAATAATAAATGCCTTTAAATTCACAGTACTAAGATCAAAATATTATGTAAATGCCTAAAATGAGGTATTTTGACCAGAATCGTCATCAAATAAACAAGAAAGAAAAAATCATGCATCAAGCATAGATTATGAAACATTTTCCAGCACATTCAGAATAATGTAACAAAACTGTACCATTTAAAAAATTAAAATATTACATCTAATTCAACCCTATGGAAATGCATAACATATTTCAAAACTTAATATCAGCTGTTCCCATCTACAATTGGAAGATTAACCAAATGTTTTAGCAGCCCTGTGTAGGATATATAGAATTGTATTTATTAACTACATGCATGCCAAAATTTAGTTCACTTAAGAGATACATATACTTCAGTTGAAAATTCCCCTTCAGCAATTTCCTCTTATAAGGCAAATGGCATGTGAATACTTTCACTGTATATGAGGTATAGAATTTAAATATGAGTAACATACAAAAGCACATACAGGGTCGGACTGGGCCAGGGAAAAGGGTGCAAACCTTGGATATTCAGAGGGCGCAAAAATTTTAACGAACTCAAGTCAATTTTTATTTTTTGTTTTGTATCTGGCTTGACAAGGTTTAACACATTTGCACAGCATAAAGTAAGAAAATGGCTTAGTATCATGTCTCTGAATCTGCATATAGAAGACTTCGCTACATTTCCTGTGCATGTATAAAGTTCCATCAAATCTACACAATGCTACGCGATTTTCTAAAACGAATCAAGTAATACGTAAAAGTTCCATCAAGTTGAACACAGATTACCTTGTATAGTGGATGATTGCTATGAAGGCTAGGTTTTTCTTATTTTATTCTTTTGTCAATAGATAGGGGAAGGTCGGATAGCTCCGGACACACAAACTAAACTCCTGAAATTTTGGAAATGAACCGAATTAAACTTTTATTTTGAAACTAAAAATTAAATGCAACATCTCTTATAATTGTAGTTAAGTAACAATCAGATAGTTTCTTTATCTTAGCTTTCTTAATCAGGTCTTACAATAAGTCTAATTTTTGACAAATATTTTTTTGGCGGGTAGCCCCAGTCATACATAATTAACAGTGACCAAGTTGCCCTTTAGCCTTACCCATGTTGCTATAGTAGTATTTGTGCTTAAGATTAATGTCCACACATACGTCATGTGCCCAAACTTTACAATTATGACATTGTATCCAGTCGTCTTCAAACGTTTTTCCCCAAATGATGCATTCTGTTTTCTGGTCCTTTGTCAAGCTCTGAATGTTCTTTGTTTTCATTTTTTTCTTGATGCTCTTTGCCGAATCGCTTTTGTTGGTTGTAGCCTTTTTATTAGTTGTAGATTTAATAGCTATTAAGTTAACAACTAACAAGGCATCCTCTTTACCCAAAAAGTGTCCGACGGTACACGACGGAATTTTATCCGATACCACCTGCCCGTCTCCATCTAATATTTTTATTTATCACAACAATAACTAAAAATGCAACGACAACACATTACTGAAAAAAAAACAACGGTCACCGTATAAGATAATTAATAAATAATGATGAAGTACAGTAGAACCTCTTTTATCTGAAACTCTTTTAACCGAAATCCACTTTTAAAGCTTGTTTTTTTAACCATCATATTCTTTGTGTACATACTGTCCTTTCCGAACTGCAAGTACATATAAATATTTGCAATCCCCTTTCTTATAGTACTTTTGAATTTAACTTGAGTTCTTGTAAGTTGTGGAGTGGGGAAAAAACAAACAAATTAGCCATTCTGAAGCTTTCGAATGTTTTCCAAAACGTTTTGCATGGCTGAAGCAGCAGAAAGTCTATGATACTAATGAACCAATAATATTAAAAAACTCTGTGATAAAGCTTCAAAGCAAAGACAATCGAAACTGCTACAAACAAAACATTTTTTCAAACCCTTGTGATATATGTAAAAGGTAATTTCAAAATTAAAATTCAGGTAATTTATTCTTGTTTCTACTTTGCTATTGCTTTATTTTTTATTAAGCACTTGTTACGATAATAAGAAAAATTGCATATATTTCTCCTTAATTTTAAAATTGAAGCATTCTCGATTATCCGAAAGATGGTCGGTCTCACTTACTTCGGATAATCGAGGTTCTACTGTACTTACATTTAATATACAATTTCTGCATTCAAAAAGTAAACGGCGCACACAAAAATCTTGGCATAGGTAAATAAACGTTCGTCACTTGTTCCTGTTGGGCGATTGTATCTATATTGATTCGCATATGTATAAGCACTGCTGTGATTGTTTTAAGGTGGTGCGTTGTTAATCTATGTGTGTGTGATTGTTCAAATCTGATAGTGTCTGAGGGTACCCGCCGGCCGGGGCTACCCGATCTTCTCCTTATAAGAGCATGAGAAAAAATTGATCACCCTACGAAATCTTCTGCAAATGACTGTATAAAAAAAGACATTGGTACCAATTGATTGAGAATAATATTTACTATTAAATTCCATTGATAAATTTTTCTTTGGGGATTGTCTACATATTAAAAATACACGAACGTTTATTTTTAACACTTTTGACACTCTATTTGAATTGCTTGCCAGCCAAGAAAGAGATAGAGTTTATATAATTTTCTTAAATCTTATAATAAAGTTATGAAAAAAAAGTGTTAGACGTTTACCCATAAATTTCGAAAAATAAATGAAGATCTTACAAGAAAATGTACCAAAAGCACTGAGGCATCAATGAAATTATACAAAGATTTCAAATTTATAATAAACTTATTTTAAATTAAGGAAAACCCTACAGAGTGTTTTCGGTATATATTTCTACAATTTTTTTTTCTGTGGCTCTTTTGATGAAAGACGGTCCCCTTAAATTATGAAAGGAAAAAATGTCTCTGTATCTCAAAAACTAATTATGCCAATGAGCTGTAAACTTACACATCGATGTTTTTAACGATTGTGGTTTGTTGTATGCAAAAATTAATGTAGGTCATAATTCAGAATTTAATATGAACTTATTAATAAATGTCATATAGAAAAAAGTCTAATATGTTCGGGTCTATTCAGTGTATTTATTCAATAAATTGATAAAAAAATCAAGCAGATTACTTTTATGAAGATATAAATTAATGTTTCTCAAAAGGATTTAACTTTAGAATACTCAAATTTAAACTCTTCTAACTTTGTCAAGATTTAAAATAATATATATAAACAATGCATTTATCCGGGGTGTCTCGATCCAAGAAACTCAAATAAGGTGTCAAAAATGAGTAATTATTTGAAAATTCAATATTAGTAAAGGCAGTGGCGTAGCTAGAGCATTTCGTTTGGGGGGGTGTGAAGATCGAATTTACCGAATGTTCATAGTAATTTTTTTTTTTTTTTGTATTTACAGTACAGGACCTATTACCCAGAATCCTCGGAACCGAAGGCTTTCTGGATTTTGGAATTTTCCAGATTTCGGGTCCTCTCAAATTTCACGTTTTTTTCGCGATCCTTTGACGAAATTTGAGGTTTTTTTTTTTCACGATCCTTTGACGAAATTTTTGGGTGTTTTTTTCGCGATCATTTGACAAAATTTGAGTTTTTTCGCGATTCTTTGACAACATTTGCGTATTTTTTCTACGATCCTTTGACGAAATTAGCGTTTTTTCGCGATCATTTGACGAAATTAGCGTTTTTTTCCCGCGATTCTTTGACAAACTTTCAGATTTTTTTACGATCATTTGACAAAATTAGCGTTTTTTCGCGATCATGTGACGAAATTAGCGTTTTTTCCGCGATTCTTTGACAAAATTTGCGTTTTTTTCTGGAACCTTTGACAAAATTCGCGTTTTTTCCGCGATTCCTTGACAAAATTTGCATATTTTATATGATCATTTGACGAAATTAGCGTTTTTTCCGCAATTCTTTGACAAAATTAGCATATTTTTTCTACGATGATTTGACGAATTTACCGTTTTTTCACGATCATTTGACGAAATTAGCGTTTTTTCCGCGATTCTTTGACAAAATTTGCATATTTTTTCTATGATCATTTGACAAAATTAGCGATTTTTCCGCGATTCTTTGACAAAATTTGCGTTTTATTTCAGGATCCTTTGACAAAATTCGCGTTCTTTCCGCGATTCTTTGACAAAATTTGCGTATTTTTTCTACGATCATTTGACGAAGTTAGCGTTTTTTCGCGATCATTTGACGAAATTCTTGTTTTTTTCGCGATTCTTTGACAAAGTTTGTGTTTTATCGCGATCCTTTGACGATATTAGCGATTCTTTAAAAGACGTTCGCATTCTTTTACGAAATTCGCGTTTTTTCTGTGATTCTTTGACGAAATTCACGTTTCTCTGCAATTTTTTGACAAAATTAGCATTTTTTAACGATCCTTTGATGAAATTATCGTTTTTTTTTCGCGATCCTTTGTCAAAATTCGAATTTTTTTCTCGACTCTTTGACGAAATTTGCATTTTTTTTTCAGAATCCTGTGATGAAATTTGCGGGTTTTTTGCGATTCTTTGACGGAATTTGTGTTTTTTTTTTCGCGATTCCTTGACAAAATTCGCGTTTTTTCTGCAATTCTTTGGAGAAATTGGCGATTTCTTCTGCGAACGATTGACGTAATTGATTTTTTTTTCGGCGCCCATTTGTCGAAAATCGCGATTTTTTTTTTTATGTCCGAATTTTCGGACTGAAGACCAATTTTTTTTTTAATTTTCGGAAAATTCAGAACAGAATCAATCACCCCCGGTGAAATATCTGAAGATTTTCTTTTTTCAACGAATCTTAATATAAATTAATTTTATACTAAAATTGGAGAGAAAAAATGATTTTTTCCTAACGTCGGGGGGAGGGGAGGACGGCTTCGTGTTATCTGGCGGCTGAAATAACATATTTTAGTGGTTACAGGTCGTAACACAATGGATTGAAAAAAAATTAGGAATCGGTAAAATTTTCAAAAAATTTCAAAATTTTAGTACAAATTTACAAATTTAGAAAATTTTCAAATAATTATTTTTTTCGGATTTCGGGTCTTTCCGGATTTTGGAATTCCGGATAATGGGTCCTATACTGTATTTGTATTTATTTGTATTTTGTATTTTTTCACATTGTTTTCTTTTGGGCGAGGGGGTGGGGGATTAGACATTTATTTATTATTTCAGTAATATATAAATAAGCAGACCAAAAAATTTTAACAAAAAACTAAATAATTTCAACCATTTAAAATTTTACAAACTGGAGGAGCGAGGGTAGTAGAAATTATGAATGGAGGGAGTGAAATAGATAACTGCTGATTTATTTATCGTATTGCACAATTACAAATAAAGCAGAGGAAAAAAGTAATTTTAAAGACTTTAACCCTTAACTGATCAGGTAAGGTGTTTCCCACCCCAGAGAATTTTTTTTGTGGTATTTAGATACGTGTATTTATATGTATATGTATGTACACTTACAGTACTTTTTCAGTTGTTTTTATTCAAGTAAATAATGCAAAATTCACATGAGATTTTCTTACTTTAATTCGTAAATTTTGTTGAGTGCACAAGACAAGAAATCAAATTTTGGGGTTGTATACACACCACCTCACCACGTTATATATATATATATAAATCACCTCATCACTTAAGGTTTAAGCTTTTCGTGCTCGATACTTCAGTGAGGGGGGAGGGGGCAAAGGTAAAAGGAGTAATTTGGGGTGAGGTGTAAAAAGACAGATTTAGATTGATTATTTATTATTACAATAAAAATAAGTTTAACAGAAAATATTTTAAAAATAATTATTTTTTTCTTTTATTTATAACTCAAAGTTTGAAATTTGCAATACTTTTTAAATTTTAAGTTAGAAGTTTGTACGGGTAGAAATTTTCAGGCCCGGGCCAGGCCGACCCATAGAAAAAAAGTCAACCTGGCCCATTATAAAAGATAGGCCTGAATTCGGCCAGACCTGTCAAAAAAATTATTGGCCTGGCCCGGCGTTATAGCAGCTAAAAGTTCAGCCTGAGACCATTCTGGCCCGAAAAAAAAAATGAAAATCTCGACCCGAGCCTGGCACGGCCCGAGTGAATTTTTACAAAACATTGATTTTTACGTCGATTTGGTTAAAAATTTGTCTGTACGAGGAATCTTGATCAAAAATACTTAATCTTAGCTTTTTTTTTTTTTTTTTTTTGTAATCTTTATTTTTATAGAAATGCCGTAGATTGCGATATTTTTTTTTTTTAAATAAATCTCTATTTGTTATATGCAAATGCTTCGACTATCATTATTTTTGTTAATCCATATTGGAGACTTAAAAATCTAGAAAATGCTATACAGTGAAATCTTCTAAGACGGAATCGCACTGTAAAGTAAAAAAATGCATTACAGACAAGTTCCCTTCTTAATAGGTGTAAATGTATTATATATCCTTTTCTCACATATTATTATATTAATTTTGCATGGATCAACACCTTTTTCAGTTTAAAACAGGATTACGCATAGGCAGGTTCTTTTTCACACGCGTTGCTATATTTTAATTTAGCTTTATTTTGCTACCAGGCCACGCTCAGACAATGATTTTCATACGGGTTGGGTGAAAACCGGAACTGAAAATTTTGGACCATGAAGACTTGGAAGAATGAAACCAGTCCCGGCTCTGTACAGAAAACATTAATTAGGCCTAGTCAGGCGTTATTTATGTTTTGCCAAAGCTGACGTTTGTAACAGATTTTTTTAAAACGTGGCAAAAGATCATTATGAGGTAGCAATTGATTATAATTTTATATGTGATACATTTATCAGAAAATTAAAAAAGTCTATTGGATTTCAAAGCACTTCATGCCTTATGCCTGCTGATTTCATGCTTCTGGATTAAAAAAATGTCTACTTAAATGTGTCAGAAAATTTACCATTCGTAAGAGGAGTAAAAGTATTTTTTAAGAACAAGTATTTTTTTTTTTTCATGAACGTGGCATTTAATTCGAAGTTAGAAAATTATTTAGTTATTTCAAATTTTAATCCGTGTATGGTATATTTGATAATTTTGATGATATGTGACAGAAAAATGCACAATATAAGAATAGGAGGATTTTTGGATTTTATTTTTTCTTTTCTTTTTTTTTATTTCTCTTTTTCCATAAATATTTATCCAAGTAAAAACGTAAGATAAAATAAGAAAATTAATAAAAATTAAATAAAAATATATGAGAGAATTGGTTGATTAGTAGTTTTTATTTTCTCTGGTAATTAGAATAAGGATAATTGTTGCAGATTACTTCAATGAGAAAATTTCAACTGTCTGCCCCCCAAAGCAGATCAAAGGACCAAAACAAACTACAGAGAACGACGGAAACATTTAGTAGACAATGTTGCATAAAACCGGACAGAAGAATTTTTTTACTTGGAACTTTTTTACAGAACGTTTTTACTTGGATTTATAGAAAAAAGAGAAAGAAATAAAAGAAAAAAAATTCAAACCCTCCTATTCTTATATTGTGCATTTTTCTTTCACATATGATCAAAATTATCAAATACACACCATACACGGATTCAGATTTGAAATAACTAAACAGTTTTCTAACTTCGTATTAAAAGCCACGTTTATGAAAAAAAAAAAAAAAACACTTGTTCTTAAAAAATAGTTTTACTTCTCTCAAGAATGTTAAATTTTCTGACACATTTAAGTAGACATTTTTTTATCCAGAAGTATGTAATCAGCAGGCATGACCGCATGAGGTATGAAGTACTTTGAAATCAAATAGCACTTTTAAATTTTCTAATAAATGTATTACATATTAAGTTATAATCAATCGCTATTTCATAATGATCTTTTGCCTATTGTCATGTTTAAAAAAATCTGTTCCAAACGTCAACTTTGGCACCATTTTCTGAAAGACCAGTTACCTTTATAGGAAAAAAGAGAAACGCTACTCGTTTACGAATAAGAAAGAATATCTGCAAATTTCGTGCATTTAAAAATGAAAATTTCTTCACGAAAGTGTAAGAAAAGATACAAGTTACGATTTCAGATCAGCTTTAAATAGTTTTTAAAAACCACAAAATGTGGCTAATCAAACCTGCACTTTATTTGTAGGATATTTTTTCTGTTGAATTTTTAAGCTGGAACTCGTAATATAGAAAGTTATCAGAATTGAAATAGTCAAATATCATGTTGAGCAATTGAGCATAAGTATACAAAAATTAAATATTATTTTAATTTGCAATAATAGAAAAAGAGTCTTGAACACAAAAAGAATTTTTTTAGATGGAGAAGGGGAAGGGGAGAGAGAGTAGGCAGTGTGGAAAATTATTTTGTGTTCTGCAAAATTACTTTGCTTGCATTTTTTTGTGAGCTGTAGCGTTGATTCTATTACACGAATTAGCCTGATTGAAGTCAAAGGATTTTTTTAAATCAATTTAAATTAACTTTGAGATCCCTTCATTTCAGAAAACAAAGAAAAAAATGGCTTTCAGTTTTTGCAGCAGAATGTAAATGTATGTCTCAATACGCCAATTAGAAGAAAAATTAATGTTTTATCATCAATGCACTTGCTTTATATATCAATACAACTGATGATTTTAAAACAAGTTCAAAAACATAAATAAAAAATATCTTTTCGAACTGAACACAAGAACCAGTGTTGCAGTCGTAAAAAAACAAAGGATATACGCTAAAGTCATGAACATTCATGGATACAGTATACGCCAATGCTTTATTTGAGAAGCAGAGGATATGCGGAGCTTCTTAAAAAAAATCCAGAGTGAGGGTATACGGCGTATATCTCCGTATACCCTCCACTACTACGTGACAAAAACAGATCCAGATCTTAAAACATATCGTCGGTTTATATTAAGTTACAAAGGAAAAAATCCAATATTTTATAGTTCTCTGTCTTATATTATTTTTCTTTAAAGCGGTTCTCGAGCTTCCTACTGAACAACGCAAAAAATTTTCTGACACATTTTCTGTCTCATTTTAAGCATATTGGCAGGCTTGACTGTTGAAGCGGAATACAATGGAAACTAGTTTTAAATTTTTTTGATAAAATTACTTATCACGTTATAAGCAAATGTTATCACATGACGACAAGTTTTTTGCCTTTCTCAAACTGCCGTGTCTGAATTTAGGTTCAAAACGTTAACTTTGAAAATATTTTCTGAAAAATCTTTTGCATTTACCAAAAAATGGAAAACGTCTTTCGACTACATAGTTTCTGAATAACAACACCTGCCAATTTCCGAACAAAAATGAATTCAGAAATGTCTCAGAAAGTAGCTCTTCTGATTTGAGAATACCCTTAAGGATTTTTTTCCCGCATTTTTTTTTAAATAAGTTTTTCAAGAAACTTTTAGTTTTTCGAAGATACAATATACCATTATATATAGTAGCTAATAGGAATGTAACGAATATTCGGTATCTATTCTGTATTCGGCCTTTTCGGCCATATTACCGAATATTCCGGTAGGCCGAATATCAAGATATTCGGCCAAACCGAATACTTAAAAAAAACTTTTAAAACATTTTTAAAAATCTTACACAATTTCTACTTTTAGCTGTCAAATTATAAAGATGTTCATAAAAATTAGAAACAGAATCATATTTAAGTAAAAGAGAATATTTTTACATTATTTGCTTTTTGTAAAGTATTACTTAAGAAAATTAACCATAATGGAGATTTTCATAGGAATTAACAATGTAAAAATGCAACTTCCTGAACCTTTTCTAGTAAATAATCGGTTTCTTGCTTTTTCACACAAAAGTGCGCTTCTAATCGAAACAGAAAAACTTTCAGGGTTGATAATACACATCAAGAAAGACAATTTTTGCTCAGAAAACCACAATCGAAATCCACTTATTCAGTTATAAATAAAGTGTATCTCATCTCATTCGAGGTCAAACTTGGATTTTCATTTGTTAACCCTAACGAAGATATCATAGCTATATTTTTTAACAAACTTGCTTTGATTTCTGTGAAATATAATATCATGATGAGGAGTGCTGGAAATTGCCATTTTTCATATTTAAACAACTATGAGGTAGACATTCCTTTATTCAGAATGCAATTTATAGTATTTATACTGTGTCACTGGCCAAAATTCAATCATTTTCAATGATATCATCACATTTAATACAAACTAAATTAATATGAAACAAATCTTGCTAAAATATCTTCATTTACTGATAAAGTTGTGAACGAAAATTCAGTTTCGGCTTGTAGTTGCACACCCAGAATTTTTGACTAAATATATTGTAATTTTAATGAAATAAATGGAGTGAGGTGTTGTTTTTTGTTCAAAATTTTTTTGTCTTGACCATATTATCTCTGTTTTTTACAATTTTCTAGGAACAATGTGTATGTTTACAATCTCTGAAAATAATCGCCCATTCGAAACACTGATCTAAGATGCATTTAAAAACTTCCTTGCTAAATCAAAGACAGTAGAAAAGTTATTTTTGCTGAGTTGATTGTTTTAGAATTTAAATATATATATATTCACTTGGTTTAATTCACCAGAAGAAGCAATGAAATATCAAACTTTTTTAATTAATAAAATTTTAAAATTCTCTTCTTAAATAACACAAAGATTTATTTCATGTATAAAGTTTACTTGTAAAAAGTTCTTGTTTATCAATATGTAAATTTCTGCATTAAATATTGTGTAAAATTATTTTAAAATTTAACATTTTAATGCCTTTAATCTTTGAAATATAAAAGTATTCGACAAGCCGAGTACTTGGTATTTGGCCGAATAGTTACTACTCAGCTGGCCGAATATTCGGTACTCGGCCTAACAGTTAATTCGGCTAACCGAATATTCGGTATACGGTTCGCTTGTAGGCCGAATATTCGGTAGAAAAGCTATTTTTGCTGAGTTGTTTGTTTTAGAATTTAAAAATATATATTCCCTTGGTGGTTTAATTCACCATAAGAAGCCATGAAATATGAAACTTTTTTAATTAATAAAATTTTTAAATATTCGACCAGCCGAATATTTGGTATTTGGCCGAATAGTTACTACTCGGCTAGCTGAATATTCGGTATCCGGTTCGCCTGTAGGCCGAATATTCGGTATTCGGTCAAAATCACTATTCGGTACATCCTTAGTAGCTGATGTAATTTTATTACACCGTTTTAATTTTCTTTGATAAGAAAAGATTCCCTGTTCTCTCTTATTTTTTGCTTTGAAAAACAGACAATACAACAGAAAAAAATCTGGCGACATCCTGTCCACCGAAAAAACCGCGAAATATCAACCCCGATAGCTTTCAGAGTCAAGCAAAACGAATTTTAACGAACAAGAAGTCTGGCCTTATAATTTCATTTGCATTGGTCAAGGAGTGTACGCATTTACCCTCAAGGCACTCTTCTCCAGATTCCTTTCTTGAATGAAGCGAAGATATTTTCTACCCTTAACTTCTAGCTTACAGGGACACTGCATAGAAATAGGAAGAAGCTATACTTAATCTTCTAAGGGATACTGTAACCTGGACCCCTCTCCCTCCCCTTCTTACACCCATGGAATAGTTAAAAGGTGAAATTGCAATCGATTCCCAGCGAAAAAAAAAAAAAAAAAATACATAGTGCAAAGAGAAAGGAAGTTTCTAATTAGAAAATCTATATATTTAAAATATTTAATAATTTCAAATATGGTTTGACATTGTTTTCTGTTTTGCAATACATTTTGTAATATGTTTTTAAAAATTCTTAAAAAAAAAGAAAAAAAATCAGAGCCAAATGATGCAATTTTTGAACGAAAGTGAAATTACCGAATGTATATGAGTTTACCGAAGTGGGGGGGTGTCGCACCCCCCCACACCCCCCCTGTAGCTACGTCCCTGAGTAAAGGTTAATACGCAGATGGAAGCACTGCTTCAACGACAGATGCATTCAGGGCCCACTTTCAAGGAGGAGGTAGGGTCAAGGTATTAAATGCTAAAGGACTGAAAATATGCAAAATATTTGGTTAAAATTTCAAAGGTGAAATTGCTTTGATGTTCCTTTAATTTCTTAATAATAAAAAATACCTCCCTTGTGCTGTCTATTAACTGATGATTATCCTTAAACGAGTTCTCGGAATTTAGTACACTAGTCAGAATGTACTTGTATGTGTACGTTGTAAAAAATATTGGAGTGGCTTAGCACGCAGGGGTGCAGAGTTTTTTCTGAGCGAGGGCGCGCTAAGGGGAGCAGAGTTTTTTCTGAGCGAGGGCGCACCGGCCCTCGGGCCAATGGGCCAGTCCGAGCCTGAGCACATACTGAATTTTAAACTGTACACTCCAGCAATTATTACTCAAAGACAATACTGTAACCAATTTCTTTTGTGTGTCCCTGTAAATAAATAAGAAATGCCAAAAATGCCCTGTTCTAACGTGATTGTAGTGAAATTCAGTGATTTATATCAGTTTCAATACATTTAAAATAGCGTAATGTCATTAAAATACTCTGCAAACAATACTTTTCCATATACCAATACTTTTGAGTGCCCCTGTAATTGAACTATTAATCCAACATACTTCATATACAATACCAAACATCCTTTGGTGACCCTAAGAAAACTTTATCAATTTCATGAAAATCTGAGTATATTTATGGGAGTTAGAACATGGACAGACAGGCAGACAAACCAAATGCATAAACACTTTCAACTTTGTTGGAAAGTGTTAAAAAGCATGTGCCTCTTTGATAGATAAACCACGATGATTCTTTTCACTGAATAGCGAAATTTACATACAAACGAACACAAGAAAAAGAAATAGTGAAATAATGGAGCCGCCTACTACACTCGCTTGCATGGAAACACTGTATCCACAGCACCATCTAGTGAACTACATTTGGCCAGGATGGCAAAAATTTTTTTTCCTTTCTTGAAACGTAATAAATGATAGAAAGTTTTCATTTATTTCCTGATTGCCTAAGAATGAACAATTAGATTTACCTTATGAGAAAATTTTTTAGAACATACTTCACAAATAAATGACTTTTCCCCAGTATGCATCCGCAGATGACCTTTTAGGTTATTCTTCAAAGAAAATCTTTGAGAACATACTTCACAAACAAATGGCTTTTCCTCAGTATGCATCCGCAGATGCTCTGTTAGGTTTTCTTCACGGGAAATCTTTGAGAACATACTTCACAAATAAAAGGTTTTTCTCCAATATGACTGAGAATATGACTCTTAAGATCACTACATTTGTGAAATACTTTAGCGCATGTATCACAAATAAATGTCTTTTTCCCTGTATGCCTGGTAAGATGCTGTTTTAGTGTATCTTTTTGAGAAAACCCTTTACAACACACATCACAATTAAATAATTTTTTCTCCGTATGAACCTGAAGAACCTTCAAATGTTCTTGTTGAGAAAATATTTTAGAACATACTTCACAATTATATGGCTTATCACCTGTATGACTTCCAAGATGCTGTTTTAAGTTACCTTCTTTCAAAAATACTTGGGAATGAGCTTCACAAATGAGTGCCTTTTCTTGACTATGATTTGACAGATCATCATGTGGGGAATATTTTAAAGCTATCTGTCAGATATCCACCAAATCATCTTTATCCAATAGATGGCGCTGAATTTCACTTGGAAAAGGCAATAACGAAGTTTTTCTGGTAAGCCGATTTTCGTGGTCTCTTCACGTCATTTCCTGTTTGAAATCAAATCCGAACCCGGGTAAACAGGGAGAAGGGGAGGAGTACGCTTGCCAACTCCTGCAAATCAGGTGTTGGTCATAGCGAAACTGCTTCCTAGGAGGAAAGAATAAATAAACCTTGTGAAGCAGTCGAATGCTCCTAAACAGACAGCTGCGCGCGAGAAATTGCTGGGATTGCTCAGTATTTCTATGTCAGTAGAATTCCGTTCCGACGTTCCAGACTAAAAAACAAAAAAACATTAAGGGAAATTTGGGAAAGATTAATTAATTAAAAGGACTCAAATAGAATTTAAATTATATGCTAATTTCCAGTATATATATTTTATTTACATAACGTATTTGTTTTACTTACTGGCTTAAATTTTAAGTAGGTATATTTTATTTACTTTAAGGCTGATGTCAAATTCAAACTGGTTAAATTCAGACACATCTTTTAATTCTTTTGTTTATTCAAAACGTATCAAATTGGAAAGTGCGCTTATTAAGAAACTATGTAATAAAACTATTTTCTCTCTCTCTTTATTATTACTATTATTATCATCATTCGTTTTTCGTAAAGGCTCGAAATGGAGAAAATCCATGAGCTGGAACGCTAGTATTTCAAAACTATTGTTGACTGAAAGATCGAAGTATAAACAAATTTTTATAAATATATTCTATTTTTATATTATCTAATAATATAAAAACAGTTTAAAAAATGCATTCGAGATTCTAAATAAGAAGTTGCAGATAGCACAAAGAGTTGTACATATAAAGTTTTAATAATATGTTTTAATAATTGCACGAACAGATATGGTATTCAACATAATTTTAGGAACTGGAGCAATATTTCTTATAATTTCATGAACCAAATTATTGTTCTGGTTTGCTAAGGTACATTTCGAGCCCTGGGTAAAGGCAAAATATTTTTCTGAGAATGCTGTCAAAGTTGGCAATTTTTACCGAATTTAGGGGCGCGATAGCACAAGAAAGAAAAAAAGCTGACAACTTGAGGCAATAATCGCTTATAACTTTAGTATAAGATGTAATTCTTTTATTAGAAAAAAAAAATAAATAAAAAAAAACTTTGGTTGCAAATCACGTCTCTAATCATGCTTGCAAGTATCATGCTTTTTATGTTATCAGAAAATGTGGCAGAAAGTATTTCAAGTTCCTAAATCTGAGTTTCGCAGAAAATTCGTTTTCGGCGAAAATGCTGCCAAAAATTCGGCCGGACCGGAACTAGAGGTCTGCACGGGCCGAAATTTCCAGGCCCGGGCCCGCCCCGAACGAAAGCTATCTTGGCCCGGCCCGGTGTAAAAATTGGAAGTTCGGCCCGAGCCCGGACCGGCCGAACACAATTTCTACAAAAAAAAAAAAAAAAAAATCCGTTTTTTCTCAACATATAATTAAAATTATTTTAATGAATACTACATACATATTTATGGGAACATTTTACAGTATATTTTACATTACTTTGATGTTTGCAAAACAGAAAACACACAATAGTAAACATTAACGATTACTTACAGTGTTCTAGTCATCGTGTCTACAGACATTTCAAAATGGAAATAAGGATTCATTAAAAGATTAATGTAGTTCAGAATGAAGGATTAAAAACATGATAACTTTTGAAGCTGTATAATAAACAGTATATTTGTGAAAATATTTTTCTCATTTTTAAGGCTTTTCTCAAATCCAAAGGAGCTACATTTCAACACATTTATGAATTCTTTTCTTTTCGGAAACGTGTAAGAATGGCAGGCATTCTTATTCAGAAGCTATGTAAATGTCGTTTTTCTCATAGATAAAAGCAATATATCTTTCTGAAAATACTGTCAAAGTTAGCGTTTTGAATCGAATTTCCGGAAGCGATAGCACAGGAAAGGAGGAAAATATACAGTCACGTGACAGGAATCTCTGTTATCTCTGTAAGTAATTTATCAAATATGGAAAAAGCTATTCATTTCCAAATGCCTTCAATAGGCAGGTCTGTCAATTTTATGCCTTCATAGTTAAAAATTGTCAGAAAATGTGTCTGAAAGCTTCGCATTGTTGAGCAGTGAATATGAGAACCACCTTAAGGTATATTTCCAAAGATACTGTTAAGAGAAGTTCATTATCACTATTAATACTACAAAACACAATGACTGTTCTACACATCCTGAGATCGATTAAGACCAGTTCCGTCCCGGCACGAGTCTGCTGAAAAAAAAATAAACTCAGAATCAGACATCTTGTAACTGTACGATGCCGATCTCTACGATGGACATGTTACATTTCTGTACTGATGTTGTTAAACTCGCATCGGCTCGTGACGCACATTTATACTTCTCGAGAAAATAATATTCATTGAAAATGGCTCGTATTTTATCTGCTTCGCTTAAATTCTTATAATCAATTTTTTTCCCGTCCCGGCCTGTTGAAAAAATTGTCCTAATTCTGCCGGCACGGACCGTTTGGAAATTCGCCTTCATTCCGCCGGCCGGGCCAGGTACGGGCCTCGGGCCAAGCCCGGGCCCATGCAGACCTCTAACCGGAACTCGACCGAAACTATTTGTATTCCAAAAATCTCGTTTCTTCCTTCAAAAATTTTCCACATGACTCATTGATTTGAGCTGTATCGGCTCAATCAATTTTTTATAAAAATTCCATAGATATAGAGAGAATAAGAGCATATGAGTGTGGATTTGAACCTAGATCTTACACTCGATTGTCTTTTTCTTATCGATTATTTTTTATTTCTATTTTGTTTATTATCTTTGATGTAGAAATTTCATTAATATTACCCATTGCTTTTTTAATAGGAAGAGAGGTTGGATTATGAATTTTTTTTGTTTTTTTAATAGTGTTGGTTTTAGGATTAATTTATGAATATATATGTGGTTCTTTAGATTGATTGGAAGTTTCTTAATTAAGGCTTAAACTTAATGCACTAATCTGCCAATTAATAAGGAGCTGTTAGCGTTTTCATTGTTAATGAAATGAAGGACTTTATGTACGGCTAGGTTCCCCCTTTTTTCCGGTTCAGGGGGAACCGGGAAAAGCCGGTAAGTCTTGGTTGTTATTTAAGGTAGTTTATAGCTGATTTGCAATTAGCTTTGATGGAATAACCATACTATGATTAGTTGATTAAAAGCTGCTAACTTTTTTATAGCGAGAGCTACTAGAGGAGAGCTATAGAGCGGCTTAATTTCGACTTAAGTGATGATAAATTAGTGAAGTTCACACTATCATTTCATGATAGTAATGATTTAGTCCTCTTTATCTTCAGTAAATTGCTCTATATAAGCTATATAAATATAATATTATATTAAAATTATAGGTGTAATTATAATTATAATGATAATTATTATAATTGAAGATTTAAAGTTTTTGGGAAGAGGTGAATTTATTGTTAATAAGGAATAAGATTTTTCTGGTCCATAGTTTTCTTGTCATAACTTGTCGTTATTTTGAAATAAAATTATTAAAGGGGACAGAATGTTAGTGGGGATTACGGAAATGAAATGGGTAAATCATAGTGAAATTGAGGATAATCCTAGTTTTAGGAAATTTTTATTTTTAAATTGAAGTATAAATCCTAATCATACTCCTGTGAGAAGAATAATTTGAGACATTCTTTAGTTATTGCTATGAACTTCACTGTTTATAATTTTCAGTCATGTCTGACTCAAGGCGGGTTAACGAATTATAAAGCAAGAAATGCATATATGGCTAAACTTTGAAGACGCTTTTCACGAGCTCATTAAAAGCTGCAGACTTAACAGTAATAGAAAATTCTTAGTTTGAAACCGCAGAAGTGTTTCGAATACCCTTTGAGTGTAGTATAACAGATGATCATTTACAAAAATCATTATAAAAGATAAATCGAGGTATGTATACCTAAAAGATATTTTAATTAGAGGAAATTCGTATAATTAGAAAATCATTTTGTGTGATGATTTAATTGCATTCTGTTCTATATGAAAATAAAAAGTTTTGGTTAGAGGCACAGAGAGCTAACTTGTGCCTCACATATAATTACACGTATAATGGATTATGTATATTTACGTATGTGTTAATTATTTTTTTAAAATTGGGACATTTTCATTTTGTTTTCGTTGGCTCCTGTTGAATCCTTTTACACATCAGTAAGAAAAAAATACAAAGTCAAGTTAGCAGATTTTGTTTAGAAGTATTTTTCGGGAATGCATGCAATGTCACTAAACCCCCTCTTTCTCTCTCTTCATTTTCTAATGGGAGGAAAATGTTCTTGTAAAGCTCGAGTTACACTTACTGACCCAAGGCTATAGAATATAGATACGGACCAAGGTTGGGGTCTGGGAGATGACATCACGTCTTCACTTCTATCTATGTGATAAAGCTGAGAGATAACTATTTTTAGAGTTTTGTATAGGAAAATGGGTTACTGTCTAAAATATTTGTTTATTTATTTTCAACAGACGACTGCTTTTATACTGTTATTGTGACAATATTATAAAGATTAATAGTAATAAGTTAAAACGATGTTTTGCGCAGTTTCAACTCCCTACTATACGTATAAAAATAGCAAAGATAAAAATATTAAAGTAAGATGAGCTGCTTGAACAATAATTTATTTAATTTAGTTAAAAAAGAAAACATGTTGATTTTTCCGTGTCACAAAAAAGAAAAAAGAATTAAAAATGATCTAACTTCAATTACGCTTCCGATATGCATAAAAATTAATACCATTCTGTTGGCAGTAATTTATAAATTAAAATAGGCCAAACGGGAGTCAATCCAAAGCACAATTTAGACCCAATGGTACACACTCACCATACATAGATATATACATACAGATATCATCTTAAAAACATTATAAGCAGAGGATCTGAAAAAAAATATACCAACATACTTGCATACGTATGGAATAATTGTAAAATGATCAAAATCTCAAGATTTAAAGAAAGCCTTAAAATGTAAATATGTAATAGTATTTCCACAATAGGATTTTTTTTCATGATTACAACACTTTCCTAACACTATATGTGCTCGGAAAGTAAAAAACGTAAATGAAAAACTAAGAAACATTGGGCCATAAGTTATGTTCTTACTAACGTCACAATTACTGTATAAAAAAATGAATTTGGCAGGCGTAAATATGGCGCAACATACATATGAATTAATGCTGCACAATCTTAAAATGCACGTACACCAAAGAAAATATGAATTCTACAGAAGTAAATAAATGAAATAAATAAACCAGGTATATAATAAAAATTTATTCATATTTGAAATTTAAAAATTCATCTCAAATTAAATATTTTGTTTTTCTTCCACGAATTGAAAAATGGTTTAAAAGATTCAAAGAAGAGCAGCCGTTTGTAAATAAATAAGGAATAATACAATTGAAATACCTTTAAAAAAATTATACTAAACGTTGTACTTTACAGATTCATTCGAAAAAAACCGACAGTTTCTTTCGGAAATGAAAAAAAAATGATGGGGGATTCAAGACAGCTTTCGTTTTGAAACAGATAAGACACAATACAGTTTACAAAATTCACGCATTTGAAAAAATATACAAAAATTTATACATATTTGAAATTTAGATATTCATTTCAAATTAAATATTTTAGTTTCTTCCGAGAATCGAAAAATAGTGTTAAAGGATTGAAAGAAGTAACTTGTATTCCAAGTTCCAGGGTTACCATATTTAGACAAATGTGATGCAAGGAAAGAATCGAATTCAGCCACTAACTCTAGGCATCCTAAGAAGTTTCCATTATGGATAGATCCTACTGTCTCGTCTTCACCAAAGAAAGCCATGCCTCTAATGGACAAAAATTTTATAGTGGCAACAACTCTCATTAGTACTGCTCGCCAATAATCAACTTCATTTTTATATTGAAGTACTACTGCAGAATCAATTCTTTGTCTAATGTTCAATCTAGCAGACATTTTTAAAACTGATTCTCGGTGCAAAAAGGAATTTTCGTGCTTTGTCAACCTTACAGAAACATGCTTCCAGTCATTAAATCCACAAGTGGAAAGTTTGCTAGAATTGTTGGAAAAAAGTTTGCAAATCCAACAAAATACAGACTTATTTGTTGGAGAAAGCACAAGACATTCTCTGAGTATTTTTTCATTATTTTTTTTAATACGATAAAAATTATTTTCAGTCAGAAGTCATTTACAGCCAGAAATAATTTTTTCTGTTTCACTCAAGAGTTCCATATTTTGCTTTGGTGGATTTTTAATAAAATGTTCAATCATGGCAGGTGTAACAATGTTCCACAATGCTGGATCAGAATTGTAACCTGAAGTCTTACTGAATAAATCATCGGTTGTCATTGCATTTTCTGTTGTTTTTATCGTCTCTTCTTGTAAATCATCTTTATCACCACTTATATTTTTGGAATTATCTATTTCTTCAAATTCAGGTACTTTGTCATTTTCACTGCTTTTATCAGAGCTTCTATCATTTTTTCTTCATGAGGTTTTTTCAATTTTCTTTTTGCTGCCCCGGACAAGTAACTTCGTTGCATGATGTATGCAAATTGAACTAAGCATTGATTAAAATGCGATATATAAGACAAATCAAGTGCATAAAACATAAAGCATCAAGCATGACACGAGGTAATACACTACACAACATAAATATGTAGGCACAGTTGCAGTTAAGTTACTGTGACGGTTACTGAATAAGGAACAATCCATGGAGGAAAGAAGGGTCTATGTAGTTCTACGTACTTTGTTTCAAATCACCTGCAGGTTGCGCTAAAATCAAAAATAATGGGGAGTGATTCTACTTATTTACTGTACTGTGATTTGCTGAACAGTTTGTTTACCTTCGCTCAATGTACTGTGATTTGCTCAACGTAACTGAAATAAATATTTAGACCATCTGCCACCAGGGATCGTATTAGGGCGCTGGAATCACGAATATTCACTTTTGAATTATATTTGTTAGGTCCTTCAAATCATAGATCTTATATAAAGAGAATGAAAAAGTTTTTTTTTCTATTTTTTCATTCTTACTTGTATATAGGAACATAAAAATTGGACTACCAAAATTTGTCCTTTGGGGGCCCAGGGCAGCTGCCCCGTTTGCCCCTGCGGTAATCAGGCCCTGCATTTGAGGTAAAAACTCGCAAATTATGCCAATCGGTCGCGCGAAAATATCACAAAATCTGCAAGGCGTTCGCAGAAAATGATCGTAGTTTCAAAATGCAAAATATTTTCAGAAAATGGTGAAATTTTTTGGGCGGGAGCCTCCCGCCCACGATATTCTTTTGGGCGGGATTTAAAAATTTTGGGCGCGAATCCCGCCATCTCGCCCTGAAATTCAAGCCCTGCACAAAAAAGTATCTTGGTTAAATAAATTTATATTATATAGTGATAGACTATTTACAGGATGAAGGTAAGTTATAAAAGTTTATTTTGTTTTGAAAATATCTTCTGATGAAAACAGGTATAGGATGAATAAGTATAAGCACAGTTAATGGAAATTTAGAGAAAAAAAATTACACTTATATATAGGGGAAGGTGGGGCACGTTGGGACATCTCAATTTTGAGGTTTAATTTTGCAGTTATAAATTAGCACACATAAGTGCCAATATATGATACTACAATCTACTCTTCCATGTGTTTTGGAATCACTGGTGTTTGCTGGCAACAAATAATACCATTATTTTTGTTTTGAATGAGGTTGAGTAACATTTATGTGTGTTTTGAAAAATAATTTTTTATTAAAGAAATGAAATAATACAAGTGGGGGCATGTTGTGATAAAAAACATTGATTTATTGTTATTTTAAGGGTAAAAAATAGATTGCAATGCTAAGCTTAACTGTTTTAAAGTTTTTGTTACTTAATGTGTGAGGTGGGACATGTTGGGACACTCAGTTGTGGGGCACCTTGGGACATGTCCAAAAATACGGTAAAGACCAAATGCAGCTTACAGAAGGAAAAAAAAGTACACAACCAATTAGAATTTTCATCAAGCAGTGAGGATGAGACAGTTGTGCTGGCAAAATTGGTGAAAATTACCCCTGGAAGGAAAACAAATATAAAATGATTTGTGTAATGGCAGTAGTGATGAATTCAACTGTTCATGTGATGCTGATTTTTCTACAGATTGCAAACTTACTTAAGATAAGTCCAGAAACTTAAAGGCTAAAGGTAAACCCACTGTGGGATAGTGTACATTGGCAAAGTTTGCAGGAAAACAAAGCATTGTTGTATTTGTAGGGCATGTTCAAAATGTTGAGGACAGCAGCGAGTATGAGATATCCATTTTAAGAACACGAGATCTAGAGTTGTCATTTTTTTTATCCTGATAAACATGATAGCTCATTTGTGTATCAAACAGATATTCTTTTAAAACTTGGCACTCCTGAAAACAAAATAGGTCAAAGATGTGTTTTATTAGAATTTGATGAACACCATTTTTTTCACATCAAATACAAGATCTGTTAATGAAAACATGTTACAATTCAAATTATTAAAATGTTTCAATGCTTAAATTATTTCATGCTGAACTAAAGCTTTATAAATAAAACTTTGTTCATCAATTAAATATAAAATTTTACATGTATTTTTGATTAAAACTAGTGTCCTAACCTGCCCCACCATGTGGGGCAGGTTGGGACATTTTAAAGGCTTTTTTGTTCTGTTTTCACTCTTTTTCTATGTGAGATATTAGATTATTATGAGGTTTATTTGATGCAGAAATGTTTATACTTTATGTCTAATTGGTTCTAAAATAAGAATAAATATTAATAAAATTTAGAAAAATTATTTACTGAAAAACGTCCCAAGGTGCCCCACCTTCCCCTACACAAAAAAAGTATCTTGGTTAAATAAATTTATATTATATAGTGATAGACTTTTTATATGTATGCACCAGAGGAAAAATAATAGGATCTGGATTCATATTGAAATAAACAACACTTATTTTTCACTCTATTAATATGCCAATACTGTAGCGATGATGACAGAGAATTCACTTCATAAATAGCCAAATATGATGATGGGCAAGGTAAGTTATAAAAGTCCATTTTGTTTGGAAAATATCTTCCGATGAAAACTACACTTATGTATACATATATTTATATACACAAAAAAAGTATCTTGGTTAAATAAATTTATATTATATAGTGATAGACTATTTACAGGATGAAGGTAAATTATAAATGTCTACTTTGTTTTGAAAATATCTTCCGATAAAAACAGGTATAGGATGAATAAGTATAAGCACAGTTAATGGAATTTTAGAGAAAAAAATTTACACTTACATATACACAAAAAATGTATCTTGGTTAAATAAATTTATATTATATAGTGGTAAACTATTTACATGTGTGTATCAGAGGAAATATAACATATCTGGATTCATATTGAATTAAACACACTTATTTTTCACTCCATTAATATGCCAATACTGTAGCGATGATGACAGAGAATTCATTTCATAAATATCCAAATATGATGATGGGCAAAGTAAGTTATAAAAGTCCATTTTGTTTGGAAATTATCTTCCGATGAAAACTACACTTATGTATACATATATATATATACACAAAAAAAGTATCTTGGTTAAATAAATATATATTATGTAGTGATAAACTTTTTAAATGTGTATATCAGAGGAAAAATATTGTATCTGGATTCATATTGAAATAAACAACACTTATTTTTCACTCTATTAATATACCAATACTGTAGCGATGATGACAGAGAATTCACTTCATAAATAGCCAAATATGATGATGCGCAAGGTAAGTTATAAAAGTCCATTTTGTTTGGAAAATATCTTCCGATGAAAACTACACTTATGTATACATATATATATACATATATATATACACAAAAAAAGTATCTTGGATAAATAAATTTATATTATATAGTGATAGACTATTTACAGGTGTGTATCAGAGGAAATATAATATATTTGGATTCATATTGAAATAAACAACACTTATGTTTCACTCTATTAATATGCCAATACTGTAGCGATGATGACAGAGAATTCACTTCATAAATATCCAAATATGACGATGGACAAGATAAGTTATAAAAGTGCATTTTGTTTTGAAAATATCTTCCGATGAAAACAGGTATGGATGAATCAGTATAACAGATATTTCCAATTAAAATTACCAAACCATCGTCTAGCTCGACACAGTTATCAGGCTGATTTATTTTCAAAATGAAATCAGGAAATTTTACTGTTTTAAATTCTGGTCCACAACAATCATTAATAAGTACACCACCAGAATACTTGTCAGTAAATTCCATATGCCTCTTTTTTATCATCCCAGGTTTATCTATATTTGCAGGTAAAATTTCTACAAGACGATTGTAAATCTGTTGGAGTCGCTTTTCATTTTTTCTTAACAGTTTTTTTAATTGATGTAGATAGTTTTCAAAAGGGAATGCACTGAATTTATTTAGATTTCCAAAAGTTTTTACATCTTTTGCAATATGGATTAAATTATGTACATTTTAAGATATGTACTCATGGCCATAAATTTTTGCAAAATTTTCCACAAAGCATTTTAGGAGGTCTTTGGCATAATCATTGTACTCATAACAAAGTTTTTCATTTAATAAAATGCTTGTTGCACAATGTAAATGAGGAAATGCAAGAAATGATCGGACTTCAGGATTGTTTTCAAAATTACTGGCCCTGTGTATAATAAAAATTGCCTAAACTCTGTTGCCTCCATTTGTCAATTTTACTTAGCGATCTTGGCTTCCTTACAAATTCCTTTGGAAGGTATGGTTTTAAGGATTCCAAAGAAGCTGATAACTCCTCTCTTTTTCTAAAAGGCAAACGGTAGCTTAGTTTACCATGTTTTGATATCCACAAATATATTAATTTGCGAACTACACTTAAACATATCAGATGCATATAATCAAGCGGCAATGAATCTATCATATTTAGGCCAGTAATTTCCTCAAGTGGAGAGACTCCAGTATGGTGCTCGGGCTGCAGACGTTGTCTGAAACTGTTATCATCTCTTAAAGGACGATCTGTTTCAATAAAACTCATTCTGTTGTTAATGTAATCGCCCTCTATAGTACATTTTGCACAAGCAAAATACCCATTATGATTTTTTGTGCCCGTGATAAAGGCCCTTGCAGGTGCATCACAAATGAAGCGTGTCAAAATGAAGGAGAAGTATTTACTATCATGCACAATACCGTCTTTTAATAACAAGTTAACATCATTGACGAACTTTCTTAAAAATTCTAGAGTTTTGGGTTTTTCTGTACCACGATAAATGCTTATTGGTGCAATGAGATTATTACCCGCTATCTCCACTTTAATTAAAATTGGCCACAATTCTGATTTAGCACTCTTTGCTAGGGGTAAACCGTCAACATTCACTTGTATATCTATTTTGTCATGCAGCAAAGGAGAAACAATTTTCTTTAAAAATTCGCATATTCTTTCACTCATGTTAAAGTGGATAACATTTCCTCCACTAACATTAAATACCTCTACCGAACGTGGAGTATTCAAAAGAGTGCGGCCATCCTTTGGCAAATCAGCAATGTTATGATTTTTAAAAATATGGAGAAGGCTCGTAAGAGAATCATTCGAAATTTGATGTGTTACAGCCCACTGTCTAATATCTTCACCGAATGAATTGTTTTCATGCGATTTCTCATTAACAGTTTCTATTTCTGAATCTGAATCGGTATCAGAATACGAAGAGGCTTCAGAGTCTGTTTCAGTTTCAATTTCACTTGAAACAAATGCAGTATCAATTGAATTTGAAGCAACAATATTTGAAGCTACGTGTGAAGGAATGATGCTTGGAGCTATATCCATAGTTTCTTCAGATTTATTGACGGAAGACAGTCTGGATATACAAACATCTGTACCTAATCTTTGGCTGCTATGACTTAAAGTTGAGGGCTGAGAATGCACAGCTTTTTTCTTTCTATGATGCATATACTGTCGGCAATATCTTTTTAATCGACCTTTATTCATATTAGCACCTTTTAGAATCCTACAATCTGTACACAAGAAAAAAATAAATAAATAAATAAATACACGAAAAACTATTTTTTTTCATATTTAAGTTAATTTTCATGATCCCCTTACTAGTTTAAATTTCAAAATTAAAATTAATATCACAGTGATTTGAATATCAGTTACAAATAGCTAAGATAAAACATGATTTTAAACATTCACAATATTCTTTAAATAATTATGTTTTTACAAAACATCACTGTTGATTTGTAGGTGATATAAACAGTTTCTTACTATTATGACGGTTTGGCATATTTTAATATATTTCAAAGAGAGTGACTTTTTTAAATAGAGAATATAAACATGAAATAAACTAAAAAAAAATGGGGTGTTCTAAATGCCAGTTTTTAAACACCAGGGGTCGATGCAAGTTTTTTTCTTGAGAGCCATTTTGTGAAAAATAACATTTTGTAATGAAAGATGAAATCCTGTTACTCAAATTCGAACAAAATATTTACTAATAACTTCTTAAAATCCTTCTGCAAAAGTTTTCTTTTCTGATCAATTCATTTTGTTTACAAATTATACATTTTAAAACACAACAAAATAAAATAAATTAATAAAAAGCATGTCCTTATTTTTATGAAAAGGCATTTTGTGAGGGTGCCAATGCATCCACCACCCCCCCCCCCCCTCCCCCCAACAAGAAAACTCTAATTCATTTTTCTTTCTCAATGTTTAATACTTTAAGATACTTGAGAAGAATATAAAAGTGTTTCAAAATCATAAAACAAATTTGAGTTAATTAAATTTGCCCTTGTTTGTTTTATGGGCTTAAGATTTTAAGTATTCATAACATGAGTATTGAAATTTACGTTGAGGATGGAGAAGGATTAAACACAGTAGTTTACAACACAGCTTTCAATAGTAGATAATTTTAAAATATTAAATTTATCCAATAGCAAAAAAATCAGGAAAAATCAGTAGTCAGAAATCAAACAAATATCAAGAATTCCATATCAGAGTTGGCATCTATTTAAATAGTAAACATTGCTAGAAAATTTATAAAGAAGAAATGGGTGGAAGAATCAATTAACAATAAAGAAAAGAAAAAATACTATTTTTTTAAATTATACTACACATTTCATATAACACTTTATATACATTTCAATAAATTCGTTAATCTCAGGCATTTTTTATAAATGGGATGAAAAATGGACACAACATATTTTACCTTCAAATTGAGCAATAACATATTTAAATGGTAGTAGTTTTTTTTTTTTTTTAATACAAAGAAGCAGCTGCCAAATCTCCTCTCTCCCCTTCTGAAAGCTAAATATTAGGGAGCATATTTTCTCTAAAAATGAGTACAAATTGCAGCTACAAAAGTATTACAGCAGTTTTCCGTGATATGAAAATCCATATTTTTACAAATTTAAGTTTATAAAAAGGTTACTGATGTAAAGAAAAAATATTTCAATATTTAATCAGTATTTTAAATTAGTATTTTAGGATAAATAACTATTTGTTAAATCAGCTGAATTTAAGAACATTTTTGTTTTTCATAAAAAAAAAAATTATTTGCATATTTTTATATCTAATATAGCGGTTTCCAAAAATTACCAGAGATGTTTTGGTGAGTGGCAAAATATTTTCGATCATTAAAAATACATTATCAATTGTAATTGCTGTAAAAATATAATGAGCAAAGATTTGTCTTAAGATTATATTGCATTATTAATAATGCAGTATAATCTTTGCAGAATGCATTTAATTGTTTTTGTGAGTGTACTTTTCTAAGAAAATCTGCCTTATTTATGCATTAATATGGATTTAAAATGCGGATTAAATTTGCTTTGTTATAAAAATGTCCTAATAAATCTACATCGAACCAGAAAAAATTTCAAACTTTCAAATGGGTCTCATCAAAATTAAGTTTGGGAACCAAAAAACAAAAGTTAATATTCAGACGTTTACTTACCTAAAGAAATAAAATTCAATCCAAAGTTGAAATAAAAAAAATACTGGCGATGACAAAAGACAAACAAGTTCTAGTAGTACAGTAGACTCTCTCAAATCTGCACAGATTGGGACAAGAGGTTGTGCAGATTTTAGAATTTTGTGGATTTCTGGTCATTGCTTTGTCTACATTTTTTTAACCGTGATTTGAATGTAATAATGCAATCGAAATTATAACGAATGCTTGCAATATAGTAAAATATTAAAATAATTAAGTAATAAACTAAAATAATGAAATGTAAGATAATTTAAAAAATGGTTAAATTATTAAATGTAAAGGTCAAGTAAATAATAAATAATGTACCGTAATTTTCGGCCTATAATCCGCGGATTATCTGTGAAAAAACCTCAAAATTTTTACGTGCGGATTATCTACCGGTGCGGACTATCTGCTGAAAACTTTTTTAAGCAGAAGCTCAGGGCAGACGTCCAGTTTCTACCGGCAGTCATAAAATAAAAATGTAAACAGTTATCAAACGATTGTCTGCTATCGACCGTTCGTGGAGTTGCTTGTGATTGGTTCACATCTGACGTGAACGTGCTAGTGGGAGTGGCTTCCGATTATGATTTTATTTTTTTTAGCCTTTTGGCAACATGTTTTTATGAAGAACAAAGCATTTGTCAACTCATCCCTTTCAAAAATTGCAACCTCAATCATTTATGAAATAGCTCCGCCCAAAATTACGGCAGTTTTACTAATTACAATGATTGATATTACGATGCAGCCAATGGGAATCCACCACACAATAATCGAATGAATCATTATCGTATTGTAATTTCGCAGTTTTACTGCTGCCCTCTATGGATAGAATAATAAAATACAATTATGTCCTTGTAATGTATATTAAAAACCAAAACGTATTTGATGGTATATCACGTTGAAAGTTATAATAATGTCTAAGAGAAAACCTGTTATTTAACACTGCAGAATTTAAACAGGACGTTATTTAAAATGCGGAAGATGATTTAAAAACAGCAATTATAACAGAATTATCTGTATTCACAAAACATTCAACGTTTTAGATATAAGATTCAATGAAAAAAAATATTTGTATTTTATAACTTGTAATTATTTTATTATAATTATTTTCAATTATTTTATTACAATTATCATTTAAATTGAGCAACTAAATAAATAGGGAGGTGGTTTATTAGTAGTACTTTGGAATGTTGAAAGCAATGAGTAATTGTCGTATAGTCCGGCGTATAATCCGCGGATTATACGCCGATGCGGATTATCTGCTGAAATATTTTTATAAGAGCTAAAAATTGCGGCTGCAGATTATACGCCACTGCGGATTATAGGCCGGAAATTACGGTATAACTAAATATGCATAATAAAGATGAGATACATTTTTCTTGAATTATTCAATGAAACATTCCTCTTAAAGATACTCTATTAAGTCACACCAAAATCATTAAACTAATTAAGTTTAATTTCAGGTTTAGTTAAGTCTTAATAACCAAAAAAGCTTGATTAATACATAAATATATTTGGTAAAAAGATTGTGATTACCAGTGGTATCAACAATATCTTGATTCCCCCCACCCCCCCCCAAAAATATATATACACAGCAGAACCTCCGTTATCCGAAGTAATTGGGACCGACCCTCTTTCAGAAAATCGAAATTTTCGGATAATCGAGAATGCTTGAATTTTAAGATTAAGGAGAAATATATGCAATATTTATTATTATGATAACAAGTGCTTAGTAAAAATAAAGCAATAGCAAAATAGAAACAAGAATAAATTACCTGAATTTTAATTTTGAAATTAAGTACCTTTGACATATATCACAAGGGTTTAAAAAAAAGTTTTGTTTGCCGCACTTTCGATTGCCTTTGCTTTGAAGCTCTATCACAGAGTTTTTTCATATTATTAGTTCACCAGTATCACAGTCTTTTTGCTGCTCCAGCCATGCCAAACCTTATGCAAAACATTCAAAAGTTTCAGAATTGCTAATTTGTTCATTTCCTTCATTCGACTCCACAGCTTACAGGAGCTCAAGTTAAATTCAAAAGAACTCTAAGAAAGGGGATTGAAAATATGTATATGTACTCGTAGTTTGGAAAGGACCGCTTGCACACAAGAAACATGATAGTTATCAACATGGATTTTGCACAGAAGGAATGTGATAGTAAATTAAAAAAAAGCTTTAAAAAGTTCTACTGTACTTTCTTCATGAAAAACCACGAGTTTAGTCCTTTTTTCGAGAATTACATACCGAAATACAAACACAGTGATGTAAAACTAAAAAATTCTGTAATTTTTTCCTTGCACCTGAATTGAAAATTGATTGTTTATATCTGTGATGATGTGTTGATTTTAGGGTTGTGGTTTTGAGAGAGTCTACTGTATATGGTTGGTATGAAAGCTAGCATTTAAAAAATATTTTATATTTGAAAATTACAAATTTTCACAAACTAATTAATCAAATCAATACAAATATATACTTTATTGCAATTTCCTCATCATTAGGTAACTGATAAATGATAAAATGCATATCAGTGTCAGTAATAAATGTAAGTTATAACTTAATAATAAATATCTTTGATTTGAAAACTAGCAAATTAAGGTGTTTTGTGAAGCATTTAATAAATACAGTAGACTCTCTCAAATCTGCACAGATTGGGACCAGAGGTTGTGCAGATTTTAGAATTTTGTGGATTTCTGGTCATTGCTTTGTCTACATTTTTTAAACAGTAATTTGAATGTAATAATGCAATCGAAATTATAATGAATGCTTGCAATATAGTAAAATATTAAAATAATTAAGTAAAGTAATAAACTAAAATCATAAAAATTAAGATGTTTTAAAAAATGATTAAATTATTAAAAGTAAAGGTCAAATAAATAATAATAATGTATAATTAAATATGCATAATAAAGAAAAGATACATTTTCCTTTGAATTATACAACGAAACTTTTCCCATAAAGGTACCCTATTAATTCACATCAAAATCATATAAAGTAAGGAAGTTTTATTTCAGGTTTAGCCAGTCTTAATAACCAAAAACGCTTGAATAATACATAAATATATTTGATAAAAAGCTTGCAATTACCAGTGATATCATCAATATCTTGATTTTTTTTTAGAAATAAATTTATACTTCTTTCATGAAAAATTACAAGTTGAGTTGTATTATTGAGAATTACATAGTAAAATACATACAAAATGATATAAAACTAAAAATTTCAGTAATTTTGCCCCTACATCTGAACTGAAAGTTTCATTGTTTGCATCTGCGATGATGTGGGGATTTTAGGAGTTTGCAAATTTTAGGGTTGCGGATTTGAGGGAGTCTACTGTACTAAATTACACAGAGCTCGAAATTGAAAAATCCATGAACCAAAATGCTATTTCAAAATTTGATACATTTTTTTTTTTTTTTTTTTTTTTAAATATAGATAAATTTATTTCTAACTATACAAAAACAATTTTTAAAATGCATTCAAGATTCTAAATATGAATAAAGTTACAGATAAGCTATATATAAAAAACTGAGACAATATGTTTCAATAATTGCATGAACCAGAATATTATTGACCATAATTTCACGAACCAGAACAATATTCGTCATAATTTGAGGACTAAGAATGGGAAACGCTAAAAATCTAAGAGTAAATTTTTCAAGAGAATGAAAAAAGAAAACTCCTACTTCTGATACTTACAGCGTTTTCCATTTCACTCCTTTTGGACTCTTGGTACTACTTACAGTGTTTTCCACTTCACTCCTTTTGGGCTCTTAGTTCAACACTTTAAAATGTAGGTACCTAGCTTCTTTTTGTTTAGTGTTTAAATACCTAATATTATCATTTTTAAACATTTCTTTTATATAGTTAATATTTTTCAAACCTTGCTTAAAAATATGCCATTGATGTAAACAATAACAACATGATCAAGTTGTGTAACGGCCACAGTTGCCGAGCATCTTATCACTGGCACTTTCAGTGTTCTCCACTTCACTTTGTGTGGCACATTTAGTGTCCTTCACTTTACTTCATGTGGCACTTTCAACCAGAGACATTTTTCTACTCTTTTTTGAACTATTTATACTAGGGTTGGCACTTCAAGGGTGTTCATGTTTGTTAAGCTTAAGACAAGTTTGTTAAGCATTTAAGACATTTTTTCATAAAAAAAAAAAGATTTTTGGTTTTTTGGTACTTTTAGCATTTTCCATTCTTAACCCTCATTTCCGGAATATTGTTCCAGTTTGCTACGGTACATTTCCAGCCCTAAAATTACAATGTCTGACATGGTTTGCATGGTCAGGGTTTGAAAAAATTGTGCATTAGCAAACATTTTGGTATGGTGTTGATATAATGGAAAAGTACCCATGATTCTACAAACAAGATCTCCATTTTATACATGATCAATGACAGCAAATTACATTCAATTTTATTTTGATTCATCAGATAACCTCATTTAAAAAATTTTCAGCTTTAAAAACTTCCCAGTATGTTTCACACACTATGATACACATGAGGTTTTAAACTATGACAAGTTGTCTTTGTATAAACAAAAAGTTGAGTTATATTGGTAATATACCGATATTTAAAGAAGCATAATACATTAAAAATTATAAGTGAATTTTAATTTAAAAAAATAAAAAGTTGAGAGCAATTATTATTTATTTTTTCTTTTTATACAGTTCCATCAGATTTATTAAACCTTTCTTTTTTTATGTGTTCAAAGTGCTAACACATATGACTATAACAAATTTCATGCATTTTTCAGATCATGTAGGTATATTCAATTTCAGTTTTCATGGGCACCAAGCACTCATACATGGTACTGGTGATCATGGCTTAGATGAATTTCATGACTTTTTTAGATTACTATAAAATAAGGTTTTTGCATCCAGTATTTGTTGTTGTCCTTGTTTCATGGCCATGATGTGCTCATACATGCATTACTGACCGTGGCTTTGAGGAATGTCATACATTTTTAAGATTGCTACAGACAGCCCAGTGGTTAAGGGATTGAATTCGGAATTAATTAGGGGAAAGCTGGAAATTGTTTTAATTCCTTCAGTTTAGGTCTAGAATGAATATATACAGTAGACTCTCTAAAAACTGCAATCCTAAAATCCACAAGTGCCTAAAATCTGCACATCATCGCAAATATAAATAATGAAACTTTCAGTTCAGATGTAGGGGCAAAATTACACAATTTTTTAGTTTTATATCGTTCCATATCAGTGGCGTGGCGTGAAAATTTTCGGTGGTCATCGCAATTATTTAAGTTTGTGGTTAAAAATTATTAACTCTAAAATTCAATGGTTGAATGTTCAAAAAAGAAACTTTAAATCTTACCTTCACTTATACATGAACTCCAAATGTTCTGCTAAAACTGGATCGTAGAGTTTTAAAATATTGCTTGGTCATCGCCACATCCAGCGATGACCGGACGCCACGCCACTGTTCCATATGTATTTTGATATGTAATTCATGATGATATAACTCAAGATGTCTTTTTTCAAGAAGGATGTAGTATATAAATTTATATCTGAAAAAAAAAAAAAAATCAAGATATGCTGATATCACTGGTAATCACAATTTTTTTACCGAATACATTTATGTATTAATGAAGCTTTTTTAATTAGAACTGGCTAAACCTGAAATAAATCTTCCTTATTTTATGATTTTGATGTGAACTAATAGTTTACCTTTATGGGGAAAATTTCATTGAATAATTCTAGGAAAATATATGTTATCTTTATTATGCATATTTAATTATTAATTATTGCCCTTTCCTTTTAATAATTTAATCATTTTTAAAATAATTATTTTTTATCATTTTAGTTAATTATTTTAATATTTTACTACATTGCAAGCATTCAGTGTAATTTTGACTGTATTATTACATTCAAATTTCTGTTTAAAAATGTAAGGAAAACAATGACCAGAAATTCACAAAGTTCTAAAATCCGCACAACCTCTGGTCCCAAGCCGTGCGGATTTGAGGGAGTGTACTGTACTAAGTTTTCTCCCCTCGTACAAGGTGAGTGTTAGAAAATATGTATAGATTTATAGTTAAAAAAACTAATTTTTTAAAATACCATAGCAATATTTCAAAACAACTAACTCTATCAAAAACATTTTCAATATAAATGTTGTAGAGCTTAAAATTCAATGAGTACCTGCACTTAATATTTTTGTTGAACATTAAGGTCACAATTCTGTTTCAAAGTTTTAGCCCAGTGGTCAGGGGGTTGAACTCAGAATTAATTAGGGGAAAATTGAAAATGGTTTTCATCCCTTCAGTTTAGGGCTAGAATGAATGTACTAAGTTTTCCCCCTCGTACTAGGTGAACGTTAGAAAATATGTACATATTCAAAGTCGAAAAACACATTTTTTTAAATTATCTTAACAATATCTCAAAACAACTCACTCTATCAAAAACATTGTTGTCAATACAAATGTTGTAGAGCTTGAAATTCTGAATAAAATAAGTACTCACGTTAATACAGTAGAAGATCTTTATAACGCAATTCCATATGGCATAATTCTCTATATAGGAGAGACCAAGTTATCAATCCATCCTGCCTCCAATTGTTATATAGATGTATTTTTTTAAGTTGCTGTGGGCTTCACAAGGTTTTGTAATTATGTTAGGGCCTTATTTTGTATATTTTGTGAATTATAATTTAGTAGTTATCGAGAAAAAGGTAGTACATGAATGACAGCTGTTTTACATGTCATCTCGCAACTGATATCGCCAACTTCAAACCATAGTTTTAAAAGAAAGATTTTTTTTACATAAAGACTATAATAGGGATTGACCGAAGCAGCAATTTTGCCAAATACCGAAGTTTCTGTCGAAGTGTATACCGAAGCTTCGGTATTCAGCAACTGAATACTTGAAACTTTTTAATACAAATTTTTGCATATATTAGCTTTTTTAATAAGCTTTAATTGAAATTAAATTCTCAATAATTTACTTCAGTTACATTTTTATTCTTAAATCTAATTACACAAAAAAATTTAATGACTTCTTTCCATCACAAATTCATTAACCCATCATTTATTTTTTATTATTTTATCACTATTAAGGATAAGGATAGTCAGAAAAACAAAAGTTCATTCAAACACAAAGAAACAATTTTGTCATTAAGCTGATTTACTGATTGTCGAAGTCTAATTATAAACATATTGAATAGAAATGTTCTAAAAATACAAAAGGTATATCAATTTGTACATTTAACTATTTTCTGTCAAATTATTGATAGAATATTTATATTTTGATCAGAGTCAGATAATATAGACGAACACGAAAAATTTCTAAGTTTGCAGACAGTTTTGATGTTTTTTTTTTTTTTTTTTTTTTTTTTTTTTTTTTTTTTTTTTACAAATTTCTTTATAAAAAAATATTAAGAAAAAATTATCAACACCCTGGGCAGAGAATCGGTGCGATGCACGTTGCAGACTCTTGAGAAGGTCTGCAGACCATTTTTCAACTGGAGAAAAAAAAAGAAAAAGTTTTTGAAATTTTTAAGAAAGAGTCACAACATTAAGGAATTGTTTGTCTCCAAAAGAGTAGGTAAACTGTTGAGTAAGAGTTCCTCTCTTCCGTTCATGGACTAATAACTTTTTTATTTTAACATTCATTTATTCATATTTCAGTTATTTTATAGATTAATAAAATAACAGTTTTGGTAAGCAATCATAAATTGATATCTTCAGGGGCGTAGCCACAGATATTTTTTCGGGGGGGAGAATTCGAAAATTTCCCAACTTGAAACAAATTGCTCCAATTTTCGACTAAAATGATATGCACAACGTGTGTATAATAATTATAATGATACTTTTGCATAAAAAATTCTTTTCCAAAGAAAAATTCTGAAACTGAAAACATAAAAATTCTAATTATGGGTTTGTTTACTAAAAAAATAAATACGCTTTTTACTTTCTTCTATCTTTACAAGAAGAAAGTATTGGATTCGTGAAAAAATTCGACTTCCGGTTTTAGACTGATTCATATGTTTTAGTAAGTCCTAAACACGATTCGACTGTTTTTAGAAAATATCTGTCAGTCTATATGTGATACAAATTTTGTGGGTGCTCTAACACAAGAACTAATGCACGAAATTTAATAAAACTTTAGAGATTCACTTATACAGTCGAACCTCGTTAACGCGAACACTCAAAGGGAAACTTTTTTTGTTCGTATTAAAAGTAGTTCGTGTTATCGGAGCTTAACTACATTACATACAACTGGACAATGCAATCGGAAACAGTTCGTGTTAACGAGATTTGACTGTACCTTGATAAAAATTGGTGCTGATTTATTTTTGGTGTAAATCGTTCAACAGATGGCAATGCTATGCGGCATTTTCCATGATTTACATGATTTTAGCGATAATTATATCTCAAAAACTATTACACACAATTTGATCAAACGTGATATTCTGTTAAACCTTGACATAATTTGATGCAGATTAGCTTTTTATGTATATCATATAGCAGGTGGCGCTGCTATGCAGCATTTTTCACGATCTTGCGATAGCTGTATCTCAAAAACTAATGCACGGAATTTACTCAAACTTCATATTCCACATAAGTAGCACTTCCACATAAATAGATACTTATTAGGCTTGGGTCTATACTGTCCAAAGCTATCGCTTTTGTGCACTTTGAGTAAGGAATTTTGGTTGCAGACATCTAAGAGGCTGGGTGCCAAAATTCAATGATTTGTTTGAAAAATGTTATGCTTATATTTCCATTTTAAATGCACACAATTCAACAAATCTATACCTTTAGAGTTTGTTATTATAGGCAAAGAATTGTCATTTAATTTTGGCACTGTGATTGCAAATTTTGAGGCATTAACATGTATGGAGTAGAAGAAAATTTTGGGATTGGCACATCCGACTAGTTTTCACTTAATATTAATTCTTGTGGTCTTCAAAGAAGCCCACCTGTTAATAACGTCGCTTAGTTTAATAAAATTCCCTACTTCACTTTCATATTTTAAAAGCATTAGGCTGTCAAGTCTGTCATCCCTCACATTGTAGCTTGCAATATATATTTTTTAAATTTTTATTTGACTAAAGATTCTTTTATTAGATGCAACGCCATAAAGATAAGCTGCTGTGAATGTTAAGGTACGAGTATATAGTTTGACGGCGTGACCCAAATAGTCTTTGAATTTCATGGCATGAGTAAAAGGTTTGTTGAGTTGGGATTTGGTTTATTTCTATTTGACTCTGCAAATCATGTACATCCGGTTTCTCATATCCAGGTGGAAACATTATTAACTTTTCCCTTGCACAATTGTAATTTAAATATAGAATGCATTGCTGCAATATTCTCTTGATATAGGGAACATTGTCATTTAATCCCATTACTAAATTCCCGAAATTTTCTTGTATTTCTTATAATTCTTTACTGTAAAACTTATGTGTATCAATGTCCATTGCTGTGCTATTATTTTTATCTATTGCCTTTGGTGAAACTGTTTTCCTACGGTGCTTTCGGAACTCAGCTTCTCCAGTCACATCCTAATATTCATAATTGTTTGTGAGCTTGTCTGTAAGGAAATCTTTATTTCTTCAAAATTTTATTCAAGTGCAACGTGTCAGTGTTACAGTGCATGTCGATTTTTTCTTCAGTTGATGGGCTGCTTTCATGGTCATATTTCTGTTCCAAATTAAAATCGTCCATTTTTTACCTTTTTCATCCTCGAATGGATTTTTAGATGCTCCAAAATCTTGCACGAAAACTCTTTTCCTATTATGAAGGGTTTCTTCGTGCTGAGATTTATAGTAACTTTTTAGAACAGCTTTAAACACAGAACACTGGACTTTTGGTTTAAAATTTTATAAACACATAATGAATATAAACCAACAGGACTGATATATATTTCCGCACACAAATAAAAGTAAAATGTGCCAAATTTATCTAAACTAACGACTTAACTAACTAGACTAAACTAACTAGACGGCAAAAAAATAACGAGAATAAGTAAAATATTGCTCAAAAATCGCAAAATTAGTCAAAAAAGTTGTGAAAACTCATCAAATCTTCTTGCCCATAGCTGTGTTTCAAGTAGGTTACTACATTACTTTCTGTTGTGCTACAAGTGATCTCCAATTTTCAAAAGAAGCTGCAATACCTTTGGATTAAAATAGCTGGATTCTCTTTTGGGAGGAGAAGGGGAGGTAGTGTGAAAATTTTGAGAAAGGAACAAAATTTTGGAGAAAATAAAGGAACTGGTTAGTCAGTTATTGATGGACAGGAGTAGAGAAATTTAGGTCTGGTAGATGTACAATATTTTTGTAGAACTGAAAAATACAATGATAGTTTGAGTGTGGCTGATTTCTTTTTGTATTTCTTTTGATAATTTAACTTGTTTACTGTTGCAGTACTCAAAATAATCACCAAAACAATAAAAATTTCATAATTTTTTTACTATTACTTTTAAAAAAGAAAATGGTCTCAAAAATCTAGAATTTCCCAACTCTAAGCTCAAATTTCCCAACTTCACATATATTGGGGGGGGGGGGAGGCTACCCCCCATACCCCCCATGGCGACGCCCCTGGATATCTTTATAGAAGTTAATGATTAAAATATTTCACATTTTAATAAATATATATTTCTTTAATTTTTTATCAGTTTTCTTTCATTCATTAGTTGTCTAACCCCTTCAAGGGCGGTGGTTCATTTTTGAACCACCTTATTTTAATCCCTAAATGCTACATTGGCACCAGAATATTGGAATGAAAAATTTCCTTTTATTAAGAACGTGAACAAAAGCTGTTGCTTATTTTGAAATAAATTTGCTTGTAAATTCTGGTGTCATTCACTCATTTCAGCATTTTGCGAATAGAAATACCTTGCCTTTGAAAAGGTTAAGCATACCATTCAATACAACATTTTTTGACTGAGTTTTAATAATGCTTGTACAGTAGAAGATCTTTATAACGCAAACCTAAAAACGCAAGGTTGTGCGTTATATAGAATTTTGCATTATATGGATCACATTTCACACATCATTAAATTTACCTAATAAACACGACCATATAAATCTGAAACATACCAAAATACATTAGAGTATCTTTATACTAGACTTCTTGTCACCAGGAATTATCCAAATTATAAATTTTTGCATTATATGATCATTTTATATTGTTTATTTTATAAACATGGTCCAACTATACCTGGACCCAATCATTCATTATATTACTCATTTTCAAAAATATAATATTTATTGTAATAATAGCAATTTTTTTTTCATTAAAAAGATTTAAATTAAGGAGATAAAGTTGAATTAATGTATCAAATGTAGTTTTCTAGAGAGTAGCAATTTTTACGATGTGGGATTTCAGGTGCTTCTTACCTGCAAAATTCATTGTTTACATCTGAGAAGTTGTGCGTTATATAGAGTCGCGTTATAAAGATCTTCTACTGTATATTAATATTTTTCTTTTAGTGGTGTTGCTTAGTGGCATTCCACTCGCATATAACTTTTCCTTTTTGCTGTTAGCGGCGATATAGAACTCGAGAGGGGCACGGCGTTTTTTTGCAGAAAATTTTTACGAAATTATTTGAGTTCGCAGATAGTTTTACATTTTATCTAAGTCTGATTTTGATTAATATTTTAACATTGTGATGATGAAGAAAAGAAATTTGAGCGATTTTGATATAATGGTTGTAAAAGCTATAGGATTAGGCATAGGGGTATATTTATTTGATGCATGTATTTTCTTTAATATTAATATACACCTTAGATATACAGATATGAACTCTGGTATACTTATTTGATGTGTACATTAAAGAAAATACACATTAAATGAATTTAAATTAAAAAAAAATCTAATGTAGAAGTAAATAAAATCAAATGGTAAGGGAAAGATGTGCACCTTCCTTACTCCCCCCCCCCCCTCTGTTGTAGACAGTTGTTTTTTTTTACACCTATGTAGACTATTTTAGGAAGGAAAAAGTTTTTTTAATTAAAAATGGCCTTTGACTTGTTTTTTGTAGTGCAGCTGAACTCTGAACTCATGTACGTAATATTGAAACTCATTGTTAAGCCTATTCTACTGCTAAGTAAAAGAGAATACTTATCTGCAATTATTCGGCCGAAGCCGAATATTCGGTTCACATGCCGAACCACCGAATACCAAATTAACTATTCAGTATTCGGTCAATCCCTAGACTATAATACTTTTTTTTAATCGATTATATTAATAATCCGAAGGTTTTTAACTTTTATGAATTTAGCTTAAGATGCCCGTGTACAAGTAAACAAATCATTAAAACTATCTTAGTCTTTTTCGTAAAATATCAAACTTTAAAATCATGCTATTGGTTGACCTTGGTTTTTTTCAAGAGCTACAAGGCTACTGTGAACACATTTGTTCACTCGCCCCCCTCTTCCAATTCTTGCACTTTATTTTCAACCTCTTTAATTCTATTACATACGCACTGTTATTCACTCTATATATATCATATAAATACAAGACATATTTCAAATACAGTAGAACCTCTTTCATCCGAAACTCTTTTAACTGAAAATCTCGGTTAACCGAAATCCATTTTGAAAGCTTTTTTTTTTTTTTTACTATCACATTCCTTGGGTGCAAAATCCATTTTGAAAGCTTTTTTTATTTTTTTTTAAACTATCATATTACTTGTGTGATTCCTTTCCGAGAACTACTTTTACATAGTTCTTTTCTGAACTATGAGTACATATAAACATTTTCAATCCTCTTTCTTAGAGTTCCTTCGAATTTAACTTGAGATCCCTTAAGCTGCGGAGTGGAACGAAGAAAACTAACAAATTAGCAATTCTGGAGCTTTTGAATATTTTGCAAAAGGTTTGGCATGGCTGGAGCAGCAGAAAGACTGTGATACTGGTGAACTAATAATATTAAAAAACTCCGTGAAAGAGCTTCAAAGCAAAGGCAATCGAAACTGCGACAAACAAAACATTTTTTCAAACCCTTGTGATAAATGTAAGAGGAATTTAATTTCAAAATTAAAATTCAGGTAATTTATTTTTGTTTCTATTTTGCTACTGTTTTATTTTTATTAAGCACTTGTTACCATAATAAAAAATATTGCATTTATTTATCCTTAATCTTAAAATTGAAGCATTCTCGATTATCCGAAAATTTCGATTTTCCGAAAGAGGTTCGGTCCCAGTTACTTTGGATAATCGAGGCTTTACTGTACTATATCAGAAATAATAAACAATATTTTCCGACATTTATGAATCCTTTTTTTAATTTGCTAAAAAATCATGAAAAAATGCACTTTTTAAGTTATAAATTTGTTCGTAGCAGCTAAAGCTCACCTAGTAGGAGGGGGAAACTTAGTACATTCATTTCTGACCTATATCAAAGGGATTAAAACAATTTCCAGCTTTCCCCTACTTAATTCCGAATTTGGCCTTTTCTTCACCCTTTACCACTGTAATATAACACGTAATCAAGAGGTTAAACCATAATTCTCAAAATATCCAAAATAAATATCTAAAATAATTACAAAAACATCATAAATACCGCAATAAAAAAAAAGAAATACAAATATAAAAATTAGAAGCAAGAATGGACTGATAACTTCGCCCATTCTAGCTTCAAGCTCTTAATTAGCGATTTAGGCAAAACTTTGAGGTAGAATTGTGAGCTTAATGTTCAACAGAAATGCTAAGTGGGGGTACTCATTTATTCACAATTTTAAGCTCTACAACATTTGTATTGACAATGTTTTTTTTTTTAGATTGTTATAGGAATTAATAAAAACGTGTTTATCGACTATAAATCTGTACATATTTTCTAACGCTCAGCTAATAAGAAGGCGAGAACTTAGTCTATTCATTCTAGACCTAAATTAAAGGGATTAAAACAATTTCCAGTTTCCCCTAATTAATTCTGAATTCGGCCTTTTTTTATTCCCCTACCACTGAGCTAAGAATGGTGTTAATGTATCCAATTCTTTTTTTTCTTTTCTTCCCAAGGGTGTTAAGCATTCATAAATGCATTAGTAAACACAGCTTTGGGGCATTTCATGCATTTTTAAAATTGCTACACATCAAGAAACAGAAAACATTTTTGTTAAGATAAATTATGCATCGTTTTCAAAAAATTTACCAAATACCTGTCCCTGGACTTTGATGCTTATTTTTATATATTTGTTTACGTAATTAGACAAAAGTAAATTAATATTCTTATTTATGCACTATTTCCTGTATAATGTGCCAAATTTTACAAAGGTCTGATGAATTTCGATATTAAAAAAAATAATAAATCTTGTTTGGAAAAGTGGTTTTCTGGCTGTCCCTATCCTATTTACTCAGAAAAAAACTTAATTTAAAAAAATAAATTTGCATTATTTATTTTAAAAAAGGATTCCATCTTATTTTATATGTGATAAACAAACCTGTTATCACATTAGAAAAACTTAAAAAAAATTTCTTGATGACAATACATAACTGTAAAGGTCTGTCCCCAGAACTGCATCATGAGTGTTACCTGTTTTAGTTCTGATTATTTACATATAGGTAGAGCTACTCATCAGTACATATTTAGTGTGTTTTTACTTGTCCAGAATTATAGAATGTTACTTGTGTAATTTTGTGAAGATTTGAAAATTGGTAAAAGAGATATTTTACAACAAAGCTTTAAGAAAGTAGAGTATTTTTACTCATCATCATGAGTGTTACCTTACTTTTTTAAAGTAATTATGGCTAACATGTTATTATTTTTATTTTTATTTGATGATATAAAATGATTATTTATTTAGGCCTAAAAAGATTTATTTTGTTTTGACTATTAACATAGAATAAAGACATTGAAGTATAATAATGTCATAAGTGTTACTTTATAAAAATAACAGCCAATCAGATTGTCACACATGGTACCAATATACCTGATGCTGAAACTTTTTTTTATGCATTACAAAAAAAGAACTTAAAAGTGAAACTATTTATCACACTAGAGGAAAAAAATTATTGATTATTTACAATAAATACCATCTAGTCTTCAAACCGTTCCAGGTACTCATTCTATGCATCAAATCATAATAAAACAGGAGGAATTCTTTTACTGTAATGTTTTCTGCTTTTGTAAAGAAAACAAATAGGCAGTAGGAAATTTTTGTGATTACTTTGAAACAATAAGAAAAGTCTCAGAATATGACTCATTTACAGCAGTGAATCTGACAATGATTCTTCGACTTCTTTTCTTGATATTGAGAATAGTGCTGAATTTAGTGGGTGTAAACCTATAACTGTAAATAATCTTCAACCAGGTACTTATGTATTAGTTAAGAGTTGTTAGTATTACCATAGAAACAAAACATTTTATTGATATTTTGGTGTAATTCAAGAGTATAATGATGATGAAGAGTTGAAAGTTGTGTTTTTCAGAGTAACTGATGAAAATAGCCGAATGTTTAGGCTAATAGAAGATATTTCACATGCGGAATATAATCTAGTTATGAGAACTTTCCCTAGCCACAAATTGATACAAAAGGCAACAGAATCTATTATGATTTTCCATTTCTAATAGACGTTTATGAAAAAATAATGCTGCTTTTCATCAAGAGTGTTACCATTTGTCATGAGTGTTATTTCATGAAATGTTTTAAATTTTAACCATTTAAAAATATTTTTTATCATAACTTTTATGGGAATTCATAAAATACTTCAAATAACATATTTTACGAGTAAAAATATCCTCTAAATTTACTTTTTATAAATTTCATTTGCAACAATATTCAATGGAAAAAATAAAAAGTAACACTCATGACAATGCACGCAGTAATTTTTTTAATAAAAATTAATTGTAGTTGTTCATTTTGTATGTAACCTTGTTAAAGGACTAATATGTAATTAAAAATTTTCATTTTATAACACTCATGACTTTGAAGTTGAAGCCCAATTCAAAGTTAAATATCTTTAATGACACAAAAAATTAAGCTTGAATATTATTGTATTCTAAAAGATTGTCTATTTTTAAGCTTGTGTATTAACAATAAATTTAATTTTAAACAGTTTTGAATTTTCATTTTTTAAAATGCTGTTTTGGCAAACTTTTTGAAAATTACCCTTATACTTTTCATAATTTATTATTCTTTGTTTATAGAAGTTGAAAAAAATATTTGAAAAGTTACATAATAATATATATAGAAATAAAAATATACAGTGTTCCACAAAAATAATGGTACAGAGAGTAGTTCTTGAAAAATATGCAAAATTCCCCATAGTGAGTAGAAATAAAGCTAGTTAATAAATTGAAATAATCAGCAGCCTTTGTTACATTATAGGGTCAGGTGGGCGAAAGTAGGGGTACAATCAAGCTTTTTTTTTAGAGAAGGCCCTAAAATCAAACTATTAAATTTATTTTAATGAAACTTTTGATGCATTTTATATACATTGGATTCATATATAGTCCACTCCCTCTAATCCGCAACTCTATAATCCACACTATATTTTAGATGCAAACAAACAGTTAAAATCTTTTTTAAGCAAGATATTTCACACTTTAACCAAAATAAAATTTGGAAGATCTGATGAATTTATTAAGAAATTTTAATGAATTTCTGCATTCATTAGAAGGAAATGTTTTTGTTTATCTTATCCTTGTAAATAACTATTAGACTGCTATATTCTGAACACATTTGCTGGCTATATAAAAGATAAAATTGCTTTCAAAGAGGGTTTAGCTCTTGAGAATAAATATCCTAATTTTTTAGAAAACAAACTTTTGTTACTGATCAAACTATCAGTAGACTCTTAAAAGGCTACAAGATTAAATTGCAGAGTATAAATTAAAACCTATAAAGCTAACCACTATCACAGCGATGTTTGATAGATTTAAAAATAAGTAGAAATATTTTCTATTAATTTTATATTATATCATTTAAATGTATTTCTAATACAGAAAATAGTTTTTTTTATATAAAAAAGGCATTTCCTTTCATTTCTGTGTTATTTATTTAGAGTGTGATTTTTATATTTGTTGATAAATTCAAATATTAGAATGCAAACAAAGAAATGACCTATAATCTGCAAAACCCTTGGTCCCGACCTGTGTGGAATAGAGGGAGTGTACTATAGATTAAACATGAAGCACAACCATCCACTTTTATTAGATTGTTTTCTCCCAGTGATACATTTAAAAGAGCATGCTTTGATACACCTACTTTACCCCACTGTGGGGTAAAGTGAGGTAGTTCAAAAATTAGTGTATATGTAAATAAAAATATGTAAATATTGTTTTTGAAATAACAATGCACTGAAATAAATGTATCTTAATTATATTTAAATGTACAAATGCATAAAAAAATATTTATTTTTTGGATGTTACCTATGTAATTAAAGAAATATTGTTCATGGCTATCAAAATTAGGTTAACTTAGTATGATATTGCTGAACTGTACATAATCTTCATCATCAATAGCAGGAAAAGAGTAATAGTCTCCAAGTGATGAACTTACTGTCAAATACTTTATGTGATAGAACTCATTCATTTCTATCACTTGGCCACTGAATTTAACTGGTTGACTTTTTCTTTCTATCCATGAATCTTACATTATTTTTTTAAAGTCTACTTTTATATTGTTTCATTTCTTTTACTTTTCATAATCACTCTGCATTTTGGATGTTCTGCCTTTCCTTTTCTTGAGATTTGTTTTCCCTTGTGGTCAATTTCCTCTGAATTTTTTACATTTGTTATTATTACTTATAGCATTGTTTATTTCTATCATTCTTCTCTTTCTAAACCACATTTACAAAATAAAATTTGTTTTTGAGTGTTAAAATTACAACCTAGGGTTATAAATAACTAAGTAAATTATATTTTTAGTCATTTTATTACAAAATATAAAGCATTAGGCATTTAGAATATTTAATACAGAGATAACTATATATATATATATATACTAGAGATCCTACATTAGAGAGAAATTGGACATTGAAGAAATGTCCGCCATTTTCATTACAAAGTAGATGGAACGCCGTACAACGCAATGCATTTTCATCAGCGTCTAACACTTTTTATTCTATTAAAATTATGAAAATTTCATTTTATATACCTCCAAAGAGTCTTTCAGAACATAAATATGAGCACATTTGCATTTTAATGAGCAAAAATTCCCAGAAAATGTAATTTTTACTCTTATTTTTTTTACTAATTAAAATAGTGGGCAGAGGAAGATTGGGCATGTAAGAACTTTATTTTAATTTCACAATACTTCAGAAAATAATTTTTAACGATTATCAGATCGAAAATGAACTATAGAATTCAATTTTTTAAAAACTACCTATAATTTATAACGCATTTTAAAACAACAGTAATTATTATAATTTTCACCATCTTCGCATTGACAATTTCAGAAACATTAAAATTTGAACATATTATATACCACACCTATTTAAGTATATATGTGATTCAAAGTTAATTTAATATGTGCGCTGAAAATATTTTATGATAAGTTTCTATGTACTGCAACCTCTCTTTGATATTCTTTTTAAATACAGAAGTCTTGTAAATATATAATATTAGAATGAGTATTGTTATCAAAACATTAAATGAAAGTTTAGAAAAAAAGTTAAATAGCGACACTGCTGTTAAAAGAAACACATAAAAAATATGAAGAACAAATTCTACAAATAAATCAAAATCAGATAACTAAGCAAAATCACACTGCTGCTTAGCGTAAAACAGCTGAGTAAAAAAAAAAAAATGCATTTTTTTGAGAATTCTTACTCATTAAAATGGAAATGTGCTTATATTTATGTTCCGAAGACTCTTTGAAGGTATATAAAATGAAATTTTCATAATTTTAATAAAATAAAAAGTGTTACACACTGATAAAAATGCATTGTGTTGTACGGCGTTCCATCTACTTTGTAACGAAAATGGTGGACATTTCTTCAATGTCCAATCTCTCTTTAATGTAGGATCTCTAATATATACCATATAACACTTAGCTAAGCCTAACCATACTCCCAAATTACCCCACCTCTGAAAGCAACTCATATAAATACAATTATAAAATTTATTCGTTCCTATCTATATAGATTTGCTCATAGGATAGTTAATAATCATTTTAGAAGCAAGTTCATCAGCAGCTTAAACTGACATACTGTATGCAATGAGCGTAAACAAGATAATTTGTAAACATTAAACTTTTACCAGTTTCTAAAACTAAAATAAAAATATTTGCCATAATCTCAATATGTCTCTAAAAAAAAATTAACTAAATATCTTAATTTAAAAAGAGAAAATTGGTGTTTTTCAGTATACTCCCACTTTGGGGCAATTCCACAGAAAATCATCATTTTTGGGAGGGAATCAAATTTATATTATGTTCAATTTAACGGTATGATTGGAAAACTTGATATTTTTATATTCTACAGAAAAATCCTAATAAAAAGGCATTGTAAATTATTGTTTACAAACTAAGTTAAGTACCATTATTGTCTTTGTGAAGTCATAATGTTATGTCAGTTACACATGCAAATGCCATTTTTTTGTTTTTTATTATTCAGAAATTAATTAAATAAGTTACTGTTATAATTTGACATTATTTAGTGTTGTTGAGAACATTAAATCACTTTTTTTAACTGGATAGTTTTGACAATTTTTACATTTCAATGAAGGCAGAAAAAATGTTTGTCTATTTTATGTTATGTCAGTTACAGAATTTTGAATTGCAATTTTTGGGACTCAAAGAGAGATTGAAATAATCTGCAGGTATTTGGGTATTAAGACCTTAGTAAGAAATATTTTAAATTGTAAAAATTTTTTCTAGTTTTATTAGTAAATTTTCTACATAGATTTGAAAACAAAATTCGATGATAAAATGTTACGTCAGTTACGATGGAATCGCCCCATGGGCCCACTTTCCCTCACTTGACCCTACAATGAAATGTTAATTGAAATTTCCCGTGGACATACTGAAAAAATATTATAAAATTCTTATAGTTCAAAAATACGTCTACAAAAGTCATGGTACATTTGTAAAATTTTCACACATTTACATATTTTAGTGAACATAGTCGTACTCCCACCGTATCCACAGCACATGTAAATACATTTGTTGTTATCTCAGCAGAAGAAATCCCGAGTAAATTCTAAAAAAGGACGCAAAAAGAACTTACAGTAAAGGAAACAAAATTAATTGTTAATCTTCATGAAAAAAGGATAAATCTTGTAGTGAGATATTTAAAATAATGTCTCAAAGCCATTCCACCATAAACTAGTATGTTGTAGCCATCATAAAACTTTCTTCTATCTCATACATGTCAATACTTCAAAATTCACTATCTCAGTGCCAAATTAAATGGCAATCTGTGTTCATCATGAGAATTCTAAAAATATGAAATTCTGTGCATTAGTTCTCGAGGTATGACTGTCACTAAAGTTGTGTAAATCCATCAAAATGAAGCATAGCAGCGCCACCTATTGGGTTATTTACACCAGAACCTAATTATCACCAACTTATGTCAACGTCTAACTGAATATGAAGTTTGAGGAAAATCCATGCATTAGTTCTTGAGATAAAGGTATTGCGCAAATCATGACAAATGCAGCATAGAAGCGCCCAGGGTTGTAGTGGGTAGCTGCCCGGGTACCCGCCCAGCTGCCCGCCCGGGCTGGGTTTTTTATAAAAAGCCCAGGTAAAAAACCCGGGTTTTTTTAAATATATTTCTGGAAAAGAACAGATGATGTAATTGTTAACAGTTTATGGTTATTTTGTTTTATTTATTCACTTCTTTGAATCTTGGAAAATATATTTGTATTAATTTACTTGCACTTTTAGATTGGAAACAATTGGAAAACACACAATTGATAGCTTTGCAGTTTAAAATTTGTTTGGGTACTTCTTACAAGGAGAGGGTCCGAGGTTGGTCTCACGGAATCCAGCGATCCTTTGTACGTTGATAGAGTATAGTTAATAGATAAACATATCAACAGGATAAAGTGCAATATTCAGGAGGGTCGTAAAAAACGAGCCCCAAAGTTCACCCATTATTGACTCTTTAGTATATAACCGCATAAATTACTCTCGCTTGAGAGAGGCTCGGTAGTACAGTTGGCAGCGCGCCAGACTTTTAATTTTCTCCTTCTGGGACGTCTGCGGGTTCGGTACTCCAACAAGCTTTTTTTTTTTTTTTTCAGACAAAATAATGATCAGTTATTTTCAAACCATAATTAAAAAACATATATCTAATTATTTAAAGTTAGACAAATATTCATAAAAATATGCTTCTGCACGCACACACACTTATATATATTATGTGCTTATTAATTTACAGAGATATTGCCGCTTTATGGATCTAATGGGGGGAAAAAAGGAAAATAACTGAATTATTCAGTCGACAAAATTTAATTTTATTCACATTTATTTATAGACATTCTATGAATAGATACCTGTTGTTTTCAGCGAAGTAAATTAAAATACGCTACATAAAATTAAAATATGCTATTTTACTTTTATCTTGTCAATTTAAAATGTTATAATTTTTAATTTTTTTTCTTTTTTTAATTTTTAAAACATAATTATTTTTTATCATGGGATCTTATGTTTGGAATTAGAATAACTGTTTTCGGTTAAAAACCTTGTACGTAGATTTGCAGGTGGTTTTTAAGCAAAACAAGTACGCTATAGAAAATGAACAGGGTGGGTTTAAAATGTTTACCTTTCTTTTGTTGAAATTTAAGCACCCATCTGCCGCAGAGCGAATGAGTACGGCATTTTGTTTTTAAAGTTTTGAAGTGATTAGACGTTGTTCTTTATTATAGTGTCATGATTAAAATGAAAAAAGTTATTTTGTAAAAAATGTCTAGTGAAGAAGCTTCTAAATTTACAAATATTGAAAAGCGAATTTCATAATACACAATTCATAGCGAATCATCAAAATTGATATTAAAAGATGTAGTCATGTATTACGCAAAGTTACTCTCTGAAAATAATTTAATTTCATCGGAGTCTTCAGACGCCTTGTGAAGCCAAGCTTACCGGGAATGAATTTTTTCACAATAATCTAGAACTACTTTGTGATAGAAAAACTTATAGTTGAAGCACAGCTTTGGTAAAACCAGGCGAAGTTTATTTTTATAGGCAGGTGAAAAATATGATTAAGCGGTTACAAAATTGTAATTGTTTAATTGAACAGAAAAGAGAAATTAATTCTCGCTAAGATTGTATAAAAATTCATTCAATTGTGCATTATCAACTCTCTTCACCTATATTTTGTAACATGATAAAATACGCCTGGCATGCATCGAAACTTTCACATAAAAGAATAATATTTATGAATGTCAATGAAGTGTGTTTTCCAAATGATCTTTTTAAAACGCCTTGTTCCTGTAAAAACACTTCTTTTAATATTCGTGCACGCTGTCGCAAAAGTTTCTGTTTCATATGTTTTTATGATAATTATCATCCCAGTTCCTGCCCGTAATCAGAACCTCAATTTTAATAGAACACATTTATTTTTTAAGTACATAGTATAGACAGACATGTAAAATAAATTTAAATAAGTGTAAAATAAGTGTATGTCATTGTGAAATATATGTAAGTAATTGTAAAATAAATATAAATGATTGTAAATAAAACTAAATATAAAATTTACAAAAATGTTGAATGCAAAAAAATACGTATATACTGCATAAGATTCTTGCTTTATTTTTTCATTATATCCATAAGGATGCAATAAAACTGTCTCTCTCTGTAAATAAATAAATATGTGTGAATGCACCAATATTTATATTTGTCTTACATTTAAATAATTATATATATTTTTTTTAATTGTGGTTCAAAAATAATTTATCATTATTTTGTCGGGGGGAAAAATCCTCGTTGGAGGATCGAACCTGCAGATATCCGTAAAAACGAAAATTAGAAGTCTGGCGCGCTGCCAACTGTGCTATCGAGCCTGTCGCAAAGGAACTTAATTTATCCGATTATATACTAAAGAGTCAATTAGGTGAACTTTGAGGCTCGTTTTTAACGGCCCCCCTGAATATTGCACTTTATCCTATTGATATGTTTATCTATTGACAATACTCTATCAATGTACAAAGGATCGCTGGATTCCGTGAGACAGACCTCGGACCCTCTCCTTGTTAGTTATCCCGTTGACCAAATTACTGTCCCCAAATTGTAAGATTAAATGCCAATAATGGTTGCCATTAATTAATTAATTGTAAGATTAAATGCCAATAAAACCATTAATTCGACGTTTTATTTGTATTTTTATTAATGTTTTACTAATTTATTTGATCTTTTGTTATTTAAAATAAAAATTATGTCAATGAGTTAAATTTGGCGAAAGTGGTCGACGGGATAACTAAGAAGTACCTTTGTTTGTTATTTAAATTAAAGTGATCATATCTATATATGTATTTTAAGAACAGAGAAAAATGGTGAGATCATTATTAAGACTATGAAGTCTTTCCCATCTATTAGACTATGAAGTGTTCACAAAGATTGTATTTGAGATCAGGATTGCCACTTATTTCGGCAATCAAATTTCTTGTGCTATACTGAGCAAAATGTTAAATTTTCCCAGAGTAATTCCTCTGAGAATTTTCAAAATTTCAATGGATAAATTTTGCAAAGTACCAGAGTTTAGTAAAATTCCTTGTTTTTAATACTCATTTTTAAATTCCCTCAGATTTTCTAGTTTTCCCTATACAGTGGCAACTCTGAAGATTATTATTTGTGAGGAAGGTGGAATCATCGTCCACATTTTGGCAATTTAATTTACCCGGGGAAAATTGCCCATTTAACCCGGGTTTTTTACAACCCTGGAAGCGCCACCTGTTGAGCGATTTGCAAAACACATAATCAGCAGCAATGTTAATCAAGTTATACTTAAATCTGAAGTTTAAAGAAAATTCGTGCATTAGTTCTTGAGATAGAGTTATTGAGGAAATGGTTCAAATGCAGCACAGCAGCGCCACCTATTGGGCGATTTACACCAACACATAGTCAGCATCATTTCATATGAAGGACTAACTAAATCTGAAGTTTGATGAAAATGTGTGCATTAGTTCTTGAGATAGAGCTACTGCGAAAATAGTGTAAATCCTGCAAAATGCAGCATAGCAGCGCCATCTGTTGGGTGATTTACACCAAAACATAAACAGCATCCATTGATGCCAAGGACTAATGGAATCTGAAGTTTCATAAAAATCCATGCTTTAGTTCTTGAGATAGAGCTTTTGCAGAAATCCTGCAAAATGCTACATAGCAGCGCCACCTGCAAGGCTATTTACACCAAAAACTAATCAGCACCAATCTATATCAGGGACTATCTGAATACAAATTTTTATTAATTTCCGTGCATTAGTTCTTGAGATAGAGCGCCCACAAAATTTGTGTCACATACAAACAGAGAGACAGACAGACTCACAGACAGACATTTTGTAAAAACATGTTTTTGGAATCTCTGACCCATAAAACGTGTAAATCCGTCGAAAACTGGAATTCGAAAATTTTCATGAAACAATACTTTCTTCTTGTAAAGATAGAAGAAAGTAAAAATAATAAGTAATAGGTACAAAAGAAAGAGGGTTGCAAACAAATCTCAAAACAGCTTTCCTAAAGAATTAACAGTGAGAGATATTAGAATAATACTCCTCCTCATGTCTGAAAATCCCTCAATTAGTGCTAGAAAAATAACAGAAGATTTGGAAAAGTATGGAAATTAAGTAGTAAATAAAGAAACTTCATTAATGAAGCTGTGTTTAGATCAAGATTTGCAAGGAGGAAATCGATCATCTCCCTCATCAAGAAAGAGTAAAGAATAGAGTTTGCCAGAAAACTTTTACATACATTCCTGAAACATGTAATATTTTTCAGATGAGTCTAAGTTTAATATTTTCAGCATAAATGAATGAATTGGAGTTTGGAGCAGAAAGGATGATGCACTGATTCCCAGGTACAGTAGACTCCCTTAAATCCGCATATTTTTTCAGATGTAAACAATGAAATTTACAGCTAAGTTGCAGGAACAAAATTCAAGATGGCACTGAAATCAGCGACTACCGCAATGTTTCTTTTACTAAATTTTTTGTTAATCATTCTCTTTTGGTTATTTCAGCTGATTTATTACTAAATAAATTTACATTACTTTTGATTTTGATATAAATTTGCATATCTATATGATGACGTATCGATCTTATGATCACTTTACCACTAGATGGCAGCATAGGACTTTTGGAATCGAATGAAATCGATTTCATTGGTAATAATTTAATATTTTTCTAAATTTTTATTTTACATAATTATTTTAATAATTACGTTTAAACTAATAAATTATTTTAATATTTTACTTAGTTTAATGTTTCACTTTATTGTAACTATTCATTATAATTTCCCTTGCTTAACTACCAATCAAATTAATGTTTCAAAAATGTAAACAAATCAATGACCAGAAATCCGCACAACCTCTGGTCCCAAGCTGTGCGGATTTGAGGGAGTCTACTGTATTCGATAAAAACTGTAAAGCATGTTGCAGGTGTTGTAATGATTTTATGCTGTATCTCAGTTTCCGTAGTAAAGAGTTTAGATTTCATTGAGACTATCATGAGCAGATTTGAATAGTTAAATATTTTAAACAAAATTTGGAGGTCAGTGTATTAAAGTTAGGTGTCGCGCTGGATTATTACTTCCAATAAGATAATGATCCCAATCACACTGCTCATATCGTCCGACTACAGCTGCTCTGCAATATCTCCCATGCACTTGCCACCCCTTCCCAAATTCAAGATTTAAATCCCATTAATCATTTATAGAGTATCTTACAGCAGTAAGTGAACAGTTATGATACAAAAATAAAAAGTTGTTGAAAAGTGTTTTACTTGCAGAATGGATACAATTCAGAAAAATGTTACAGAAAATCTGGTAAAATCAATGCTAAACAGACTCAAAGTAATCCTAAAAATGAAACTAAATATTTGAAAAGGATTTTCTTTAATAATTTTTAAAAATTTCCACATGTACCATAACTTCTGTGGAAGCATTTTTTAACTTATATTTTATGTATTTTTATTTTGAAAGTTTCCAAAGGAAATTATTATTGATTTTTTTTTTTTTTTTATAACTAGCAAAAACTGTAATCAAATAACTCTGATTAGTTAATTCAATTTCATTTGCACACATCATGGCTAAATTTGCATATTTTCCGAAAACTACTTCCTGTACCATCATTTTTGTGGAATAATGTATTGTAAAATAGTACAGGCAATTGCATTGGAACTAGCTAATTATCAGGCCGTCTGTCGCAAAAGCGATATGCGAAGAAAGAAAACCTCTTTTTATGCTGCCAAATTTTAGCTTTGCATAGGTAAGAAAAATCGCTAAAATTTGGGTTCGCCCTCTATAATAATAAGTAAAAAATAATCTACGTACCCCAAAAAATATACAAAAACATTCATGTAAAAATAACCTACATTGTCAAACTTACATAACAAACTAAAGAAGCCTAAACTAACTACAACATCAATCATTACATAAATGAAAATGGCGAAATGAATTAAAAAAGCTCCATGGAATGAAAGGGCTCCACAAAAATTTTCGATTAAAAGTTTGTGTTCGTTTCATTTCATCGTCATCGTACTTTCGGCATTATTGCAAAATTGTATTTGCGTAGTTTAAAACTCCACTTTAGCTTTGTTATTTTATACATTTATATAGGAATTTTTCTATTTAAAAAAGAACTTAAGTAATCTATAATTTTGCATGGGATAAACACTGCTTTCGTCTTTAAAGGTATTGTATATTATATTAATATGTAATATATATATTTTTTTACTATGAAGATCTAAAGGGATAGCCTCTGGCTTGTATTTAAGCCTAACTCTTAAGGGTGAACTATTCTATAAATTCACCAAACGTAATATTACTAGCAAAAAATTAAAATGGCGTAACTACATATCGTAGGGTGTATAAACATTAGGGTGTCCCAGGAGAGGCCAAAAAAATAAAAAGGTTGAAAATGCCAAGTCTCAATGGTCAGTTAAAAATGGAATGGAAATCAGTTAAAAATGGAATTTCTGTCATAATATGATGTTACAAAAAAATTCAAGTCATTTCACAAGGGTTTAGGGGTCCCCCAAGCTAACTGAAAATAGGGAATCTATGGAAAATTTGAATTTCTAATTAATATACAGGATTGCAGAATCCAACCATACTTCTCTTACAATTTTTTTAATCCTAAATTTGTTTAAGAACACTTTATCATGTTTAACAATGATTTCATTTGATGTTATATTTTTATTAATTTTTTTAATAAAAACTTATAACTATACAAATCTATCCGAGGACCATATTTTATTTTTCTGATCCTTACTCTTCTAATGCTCTTCAATCTTTATTAATCTGCTGGATTTCATTAAATTAATATCATATACTACAGTGTTTCTAATTTCTAATAATAATAATTGATTGCAGCTCCAGCAGGTGTTAAAGGAAAGTTTAGGAAGCCAATAAATCTTCTGAAGAAACCTCTGATGAAAACTTTGTAGTAAAAATATATTCAGATAATACAAACCCAAAGGTAATAAAAGTAATAAGTTATTCAGTCGCTGATCCATTATTACTACAAGAGTTGCTGCTGTTTTAGATTGAACACCAGCATTAGGAGATCCACAATGATAATAGCATCTGTAATAAACAAAGAAGGTTGCTCTTCCTGTACCATTACATCTGACCTGCTTGTAAAAATTCATACTGCTTTCATATAGTACTGTTGATCATGAACACCAATATCTTCGCCAAGAAACTGTTCAACAATTAAAAACCCAGTTTGAAGCACCAAAGTCAGTTCATTGGGGTGGAAAATTGTTGGTCAATTTGTCATCAAAAAGCACAGGAAAGATTGATTGTTTAGCGGTACTATTTTTTTTCTTTGTAAGATAAAAGTACTAAGCTTCATGGAGTTTCTAAGTTAGTGTCTGGAACTGTCAAAGCAGCAGCTGATGCTGTTTTTGAGCTCTTAAAATCGTGGAAATGTGAATCTCAAGTAATTGGCATGTGTTTCGATACAACCCATACCAATAGTTGAATTCAAAGGAGCATGTACAATTCTTGAGCAAAAAATAGGCAGAAATCTTTTGTGGATAGCATGTCGGCATCACATGTTTGAGGTTGTACCTTTTGATGCGTTTAGTGTGCGTTTTGGACAATCTACTGGGGCAGAAATCTTTTTATTTAAGAGATTCCGAGAAAACTGGTCTAAGCTCAAACACCATGAACCAAAAAAGCAATCAGTACCCATCGTAACAGCATCGGACAGTTTAAAAACAATTACTTCTGATCAGGTAAAAATTGCTACAAAACTACCTAGGGATGATTACAAAGAATTTTTAAATATTTCATCATTAATGATTGGATTAGACATTCAATTTACAATTCAGAAACCATGTGTTCTTCACCGTCCTCGCTGGATAGCAAAAGCCATTTATTCCTTGGAAATGAAGTTATTGTTTAATGGGAATAGAAGCACAATGGTATTAACTGCTCGAGAGTTTCAAGGTATACAACGATTTAATCGGTTTGTTGTGTGTGTATATTTGCAGTCTTGGTTTACTTGCCGATCTGCTGTTGATGCTCCTCCTATGATGTTTCACTGATTCAAAGGTTGAAAGAATATGAGGACAAACAATTAAGCAATATTACATTAAAAACGATGTTACGTCATTCATGGTATGTGAGTGGAGAACTGCAACACATAGCTTGTTTTCAGATCTTCTTTCTGATGAGCAAAAATCAAAGATAGTTTTGAACATGAAAAAAGAAAGGAGTTCTAATTCACATCTATTAGAAATACTTTCTCGCAAATTGGATGATTTGTGTATTTCTAACAGTCTCTTTAAAACAGCTAAAATTGAAGATTGCTTCCTCGGTGTACCAAGATTGTCCAAAACAGCCATCCTATAAAAAAGCTGCAGTATTTGCTAAAAACTTGCCTTGTGTAAATGATGTTGCTGAACAAGCTGTTGTATCCATACATGACTTTAGTTGTTCAACGAAGGACGAAGAGCAGTTTTTGTTATAAGTCGTAGATATAGGGATGCACAGAAAGAAATAAAGTGCAATCGCCAAAATCGCTTTGAAATGTAGTTGATAAAAAAATGTTTAACCAAATATGTGAGAGCTTTAAAACATTCTTCTTCATTGGTTTTATTTACCAATTGTAAGATAATTGTTTACCTAAGTTCACTTTTGTGCATAATTATACAAAAAGTAGAAATGCCTGCAAAATCATATTTTTCTTGATTTCAGTAATATATTATCAGAGTTTCCCCCAGGTTTATAAAAGGGCAGGGTGCTGCTTGTGGGAAAAGGGCACTTTTGGATTCCGAAGGGCATGTTTTGGATTCTTAAGGGCATTTCTTGAAATTTTTAAAGGCATTCTTTTGATTCTTAAAACTACTTTTTGATATTTAATAGATAGAACACTATTTTAAAGACAGCAATGAGTCAATTTTTACTATGCAAGTAAATTTTTTAATAAACAAAGGAGTAAAGGCACTTTTTTCAGGTGGGGGCAACAAGGGAGCTAATTTTTTTAATGAAGGGCAAGAGGGGTGCTATTTTGTAAACCCAAGGGCAGGCAGGGTGCAGCACCCTCCTGAAACTGTCTGGGGGAAACTCAGTATTATGTCTCATCCTGCCAGACCAAAAACATAATTTATACAAAATTTGTTTGAAACTATATGTAAGAAGCTTTCATAAATTAAAAAAATGTCATTTGAACATTAATAGTTTTTAATGTAGCTAATTAAAAAATGTCGCATTTCACATTATTTTAGCCATTTTTATGTAAATTCAATGACCTTGGGGGGCCTCTAAATATTTTTTTTTTTAAATTCTGAAACAATTCAAGGTGTTTTATATTCACAGGAAGAACATTTTTGAAGGGTGAGAGTTCACAATTTCAAAAGTTGATTTTTTTGGGACACCCTAATAAATATGTAATGTATCGAACAATATTAAATCAGTTAAAGAAATTTTGCTGGTTCCACAATAACTTCTAAAAGCAGAGCCGAAACTAACCGTTTTTGCACCCGGGGCAAACATGGATTTTGGCTCCCCCCTCCCTTCTTCCGCAAAGTATATTTACAAAGAGAATTTTACTAATTTTCTAATAGCCGACTTGTTTTAAAATTTAAAATATGTAATACTGAACTATGTAATCTACAATGGCGGATCCAAGGGGGAGGTCACGGACTGGGTCAAGACCCCCCCCCCCCCCTCTGGACACCAACAAAAATAGTCGAAAGATCATTTTTAAAATCCCGTAGAGTTCCGATTACTCGAGTCCTGCTTAACCAAGTTTCCGCTTTAACAGAGTGCTTTTCTTCTGATGGACTGATGGCTTCTACGGTACAGGACCCATTATCTGGAAGAAATAAAAATTGAAAATTTTCTAAATTTGTAAATTTTTACTAAAAGTTTGCAATTCCTGAAATTTTTCGAAAATTTTACAGATTCCTAATTTTTTTTTGTCTATTGTGTTGCAGTGTGTAACCACTAAAATATGTCAATCAGTGATGGGGGAACATGGTGTCCCCCTTTGTAATTGCACCCCTTGCCTGACTTTGTTTTTTAAAAAATTCGTCAGATATTTCACACCCTCCCTCTCACTTCGATAAAATATTATGGCTACACAATTGTGTTACTTGAATCAGGGGTGATTCTGAGTAAAAAAAAAAAAATCTGAAATTCACAGCAAATTTTTTTAAAGTTTACAGAAGAGGGGGGGGGGGAGGGGGGACCCCTCAGCACTAATTATGTTTTTTCCACGATCCTTTAACGAAATTTGCGTTTTTACGCAATCATTTGATGAAATTAAGTGGGGGTTGCGGTCCTTTGAAGAATTTTTTTTTTTTTTCGCTATCTTTTGACAAAATTTGCGTTTTTTTTTCCCCGAGGTTTTGACGAAATTTATGTTTTTTTTCGCGATCCTTTGTCTAAATTTGCGTGTTTTTTGCGATCCTTTTATGAAATTTGCGTTTTTACGCAATCATTTGATGAAATTAAGTGGGGGTTGCGGTCCTTTGAAGAATTTTTTTTTTTTTCGCTATCTTTTGACAAAATTTGCGTTTTTTTTTCCCCGAGGTTTTGACGAAATTTATGTTTTTTTCCGCGATCCTTTGTCTAAATTTGCGTGTTTTTTGCGATCCTTTTACGAAATTTCATTTTTTGCAATCCTTTTATGAAATTTCATTTTTTGCAATCCTTTTACAAAATTTCGTTTTTTTGCGATCTTTTGACAAATTTTGCAGTTTTTTTTGCAATCTTTTGATGAAATTTGTGGTGTTTTACGTGATCTTACGATGGAATTTGTGAATTTTTTCGCGATCTTTTGATGAAATTGCAATGGGCTTTATCGATCCTTTGAAGAATTTTTTTTTGGCTATATTTTGGCGCAGTTTTCATTTTTATGTGGTACTTGGAAGAAATTTGTGTTTTTTTTTTCATGAATCTTTGACGAAGTTTGCGTTTTTTCCGTGATTTTTTGACAGAATTCGGGAGGACCCGAAATCCGGAAAGCCTTCGGTCCCGCGGATTCAGGATAATTGGTCCTGTACTGTATTATTATGAAACAGCCGTTATAAATGAAGTGTTGGGTGAAGATGAAAGAGCTGCCGTAAAAAGTTAGAGCTCTGATTTTCTGGTCAGAATGGGGAAAAAATTGCCTTTTCTTTTCCATTGTGTGATCATAGGTTTTCCTTTAACTTTTTATTTTGACAGGAAATGTTTACGTTTTCATAAAGTTAACATGAAAACTAGTATTTCAGGGCTACTTTGTGCCAGGCCTTTTTTGTTTCAAAAATAGCCCCAATTACTTAAAAATGCCTTTTATACAACCAAATCTCTTAAAACAAGTTTTAAGTAACATTTTTTTTTTTTAATATTACGGTAGCGAAATGTTGCATTAATTGTTTTTGTTCCAGTTGCTGAGGATAACATGACAAAAACTGTTTCACATTTCTTTAATATTAAGCATTAGTTTATTGTGTTTAAATGTTAAAAAATAAACATTTGTTTATCGAGTTTGCAGTGTTAATTTATTAGCAAATGCTATTGCCAGGGGGTTTCAATAAAAATGTATTCATTTTAAATGAAACTAAGTGAATGGACCAAAGAAGCCCCTAGCAGGGGCTACTTTGTTCCAAAACTTTAAAAATATTTTTAAAATAAAAAATTTCCTCTTTAAAACCATACAGTTTGCTTCATTGTTTCATGTAAATTGTTTACAACTCCATTTCGACGTTGAAAAATCATATATAATATTTTTTAATAATGGAAATGTGAGTGGAACAGGAAAAAGTGGCCCAAAGTAGCCCCCGCCTCGGTTGACGGCATTTATTTACTGACTACTGACAGTAAAAAAAAAGCAGTTATGAAAAAATATTTTTCGGGTTATATTCAGCAGACAAAATACAGTGAAACTTGGATAATTCGAACTTGTTTAATTCGAAATTCTGGCTAATTCGAATTTTTTACTTGGTCCCTAGAATTCTGTATTAAAATAATGTTAAAAAAATGTGGATATTTCGAATTTTAGTTTGGATAATTCGAATTTTTCGTAGGATCGCTTTCGAATTTTGCGGTAAATATTAATCCCGAGACTTTTTTCAGCTAAGGTCCAAAATAGTAAAACAGTTTATTTTAATTGTCTTTTTATTTGGCAAAATTCCAAGACTTAGCCGCACCCTTTCGTCTGGGGAATCTATTTCACTGCGCATTGAAAGGACCGCAGGTTAGGTGTTGCAATCGCAGATTTTCGCCAACCCTTCCCTTCCCCCCCCCTTTTTTTTCTCCAGAAGCGCAGCTACATTTCTTTCTATCTTATAGTCACTTGAACTTTCACGTGAGTGAATGATTTAACGCGGTTGTAAGTTTTTGTGTGTGTGCTTTAAGTATTGTTTTTATGTTCTCTTACTATGGCGTTGTCAAAAGCTAAAACTCCTTATAAGTCATTAACATTAGCTCAAAAGGTAGCGGTGATTAATGAAGTGGAAAAAGGCCTTAAAAAGAAATCGGAAATTGCCAAGGAATTTGGAATTCCACCCAACACATTATCGACATATTTGAAGAAAAAAGATAACATTTTGAATAGCGAAAATGGCACAGGAAAAAATAGGAAAAGAATGAGAGGACCTGATAACCCAGTTGTGGACGGTTGTGTTCTTAAATGGTTTAAACAAGCGCGAGATAAGAACATTCCAATTAGTGGCCCTATTATGAGAGCCAAAGCTGAACAGTTTGCCGCTGCATTAGGCATTCAAGATTTCAAAGCCAGCACAGGTTGGCTGAATGGTTTCAAAGATAGAAACGATATTTCTTTCAAAGCAGTGTGTAGTGAGAGTGGTGCAGTGGATATTCAAGCAGTTGATGAGTGGAAAAAACATTTAAGAGAAATTATTCAGAATAAGGAACCAAAAAATATTTTTAACGTCGACGAGACTGGACGTTTTTATAAGTGTACTCCAAATAAAACTCTTGCTTTCAAAGGAGAAACATGCAGTGGTGGAAAACTAAGTAAAGAGCGAGTAACGTTGCTTGTTGGAGCAAATATGGACGGGTCCGAAAAGTTGCCACTATTAATGATTGGCAAATCGGCTAATCCACGTTGCTTTAAAAATGTTAAGTCTAAGCCTGTCTCCTACGATTCAAATACAAAGGCATGGATGACGTCCGAAATTTTTCAAAAATGGCTTTTAAATATAAACAAGAAATTTGAAAAACAAAAACGACAGATTGTCCTTTTTATTGACAATTGTTCGGCTCACAACAGTATTCCCAAAATGAAAAATGTGGAAGTCATTTTTTTCCAGGCCAACATGACATCTGTGGTTCAGCCAATGGACCAAGGAATCATCAAAAATCTTAACCATTTCTACAGGCGTCTGTTGGTTGAAAGCATCCTCATCGGAGATTTTGACATTAAGAATCTCAACGTTCTTCATGCTTCAAGAATGTGTAGGCAGGCATGGGACAAGGTCAGTGAGATAACGATTATGAAATGCTTTCATAAGGCGGGATTTGTAAAGAAAGAAACAGAAGGAGTAAATGTAGTGGAAAACTTTGACGAAATTGATCCTGAACTTACTGTCGATAATTGGGAAGATGTAAAATCGGATCCATCAATCTTGTATGAAGACTACGTCAACGTGGACCAAAATGTGGCTGTCTGTGGCGAGGTGACTGATGCTAACATTGTTGCTCAACTGGCGGAAAACAACCAAGCTGAGGACGGACTATCTGAAGATGAACAGAACAATGAAATACAAGAGAAGCCCTTAACTAGTTGCTTAGAAGCTATTATGCATATACAAGAACTTCGACGCTTTTTTGAAGGTCAGTCCAATGTAAAAGACTCTATTTTTGTGTCAATTGATAAGTTGGTATCATATGCTATGACTTAAAGATTGAATTCGAAAAAGCAATCAAAAATATCTGATTTTTTTCTTAAAAGTAATGAATAATTAAGCTAAATGTTTGATTTAATGAAAAAAAATGTAGCAGTATCCTTAGATAAAGTTTATGTGTTAAATATTTCATTGTGAAGTTAATCTTTTTTTATTTATCTCTTCTTTTTGAGCGAATATATTTAATTCGAATTTTTGGATATTTCGAACTTTTCTTTTAGTCCCTTGAACTTCGAATTATCCAAGTTCGACTGTATTTTGATATTTGATAGAGTTCAAACATTTGGCAGTATGGCCAAATATTGAATAATATACCAAATTAGAGTCTTGCATGGGATTGGGTTACTCACTTTTACCTATACCCAATCCTCGGGTCAGAAGTGCAGTGTATTTTTTTGTTGTGGGTCGGGTTCACTTTCACATTTTTAATGCATGTCAGGTTCGAGCCAGGCTGATTCATTGTTTCGGGTTCAGGTCAGTTTTGTGTTGGATTTTGACTCTTGCGGGTTGGGTTCAGATTGACTTCAAAAGAATGTCAAGAATATTTTATCAGGTTATAAATATACAGTAGACTCCCTCAAATCCGCACAGCTTGGGACCAGAGGCTGTGTGGATTTTAGAATTTTGCGGATTTTTGGTCATTGATTTGTTTACATTTTTGTAACATTAATTTGATTGGCAGTTAAGCAAGGGAAATTATAATGAATACTTACAATAAAGGCAAACATTAAAATAAGTAAAATATTAAAATAATTTATTAGTTTAAAAGTAAGTAATTATTAAAATAATTATGTAAAATAAAAATTTTGAAAAATATCAAATTATTACTGATGAAATCGATTCAATTCGATTCCAAACGTCCTGTGCTTCCATCTAGTAGTCAAGCGATCGTAAGATCGATACGTAGCTTAACGCGCTCTCTGTAACTTTTTTCATTGTTATTTAGAGTCTTGAATGCTTTTCTTATACTGCTTTGTATACTTAGTAATAAATTTGTCTATAATTTAAAAAAAAAAAAATTCCGTGAACAATAATTTTAAAATAGTTCCGGTTTGGGGATTTTTCCATTTCAAACCCTGAAATTTTTGATATAGATATGCTAATATATATCAAATCAAAAGTAATGTAAATTTATTTAGTAATAAATCAGTTGTAATAGCCAAAAGAGAATGATTAACAAAAAATTTAGTATAAAACACATTGCGGTAGTCGCCGATTTTGGCGCCATCTTGGATTTTGTTCCTGCAACTTAACTGTAAATTTCATTGTTTACATCTGAAAAAATACGCAGATTTTAGTGAGTCTACTGTAAAGTATAATAAGACCTACATAATGGTTTTTCTCCTGAAAATTGGATACCTTTATTTAGCAAACATTTTTTTAATCCCTGCAATATATAGGTATATTTGAATGCTTATACCTCTGAATAGCAGGTATCTCTCAATCGACATACACATAATATGTATTTGTATATGCATAAACTGTCACAAATATGACATTTGTTTTTGTGTATGGGTCATTCCATGTCAAATCACCCAGGGCAAGGCACCCACCATCACCAATTTTGATAAAATTCAGTGAATTTGCAGAGTTTTTAATACTGATTCCAAAAATGTCAATCATATTGAAATTGTTCAAATGGTTTGTCAGATATGAGCTTTTAAATGTCTTCCAAGATGGCCGATTTGCAACCATTTTGAATGGCACATGTGACAACATAAAGGTCTATAACTTCTTTCAGGTTTAAGCTAGAACTTTCAATTTTTTTTCGTTCTGTTCAGGATAAAGTAAACTTTCATCTAAACAGATTTTTGTGCAATTTATTCCATTAAAATGCTGTCAGAAAATGACTTTTTGCCATTTTTTAATTAAAAAAAGGTATAACTTCAATGGCCGATTTCCCCCATTGTTCCCCCTTCAATTTTCATCTAATTGCATAAATAGACAGCTCAAAGTGTGTTTTGATGCCTGATAAAAAAATTTTAATGGGCAGTTTGTAGGTTTTTTGTTTAAGGAAGAATTTCAATTTTACAGTCTTCCATAAATAATGGAAAGTACAAGATAACGTTGATATTTCTTTTATTACCAGAAGTACCATGCATATTTACATCTGAAAGTTTGATAAGGTTTTATCTTTCATAAACATATATATTTTTTTAATGTGGCTAAAAAGAAGGGGAATCCCTCAGGAATTATAATTAGGAATGCTAATAAGGAATTCCTGCAAGACATAGAAGTATTTTCATGACAAATTGAAATCTATTGCAAAGTTTCAGTAAATTTTAAATAAAAAAGAAATGATGGAAAAAATTCTACAAATTGTCACATTTTATAGCAAAATCATACTTGTATATTATACAAAATGATAAAATTACAATTGTTAACTAAATACAATTAGTAAAAATTATCGTACTTCAAAATTATACAAAATAACATTTAGCACATACCAGGGTTGCAAAAAAGCCGGCTAAAATTAAAAAAAGCCAGGCCGTTGGTTTTTATTGGTTTTAACCGGCTTTTTTTGGCCAAAATTGGCTTTTTTTACAATAAAGCATTGTAATTATAAACTACACATTTTAAAGTGTTTTTAATTAGTTTTAATGACATTTAATTGATTTACAGTTTAATAAGTAACCCAATTTCTCAATAATGAGGACATTAATACTGGAATAAAACTTAGATGATTTTGCCAGTGATTTGTATTCAGAATTGCAAATATGTCAGCTAAATTTTAAAAGGGCCATACCAACTGCCAATTTTTTCATTTTTACTGCTTTATAAAATTAAAGAGGACAATGGTTACTTAGTTATGTGTTTTATTACTTAATTTTAAGAGCTATTAATATACGTCTTATTTTATTTCTAGCAAACATTTAAAAGTCATATATCATATTGATATTAATAAAAACACCACAATTTCTCACTATTAAAAACATGAATAGCATATGCATGAATATGCATAGCAACAAGCTTTTCCAAATTTTATTTTGAGAAATTTTTTTTTTCTTGTTTAAATGCTCTATTTTTTATACACTTATGTACCACTCTCCTCAAATAAAACATCTTTTCTAATTCCTCGTTTCCATTTTGATGTGTTACATTTTGTCATTAAGGCTGTTAAATCCAAAAGGGCAACTTTCTGACATAAGTTTTAATTTATTTTTGTCCAGAAATGCATGAAACTAGCAGATGTTGTTCAGAAACTATGTAATTGCACTGTTTTTTTCTGGGTTTTTTTGCAAATGCTATAGATTTTTCAGAAAATAGTGTCAAAGTGAGCATTTTTAACCAAATTTCCGCACAAAAGAAGAAACCACTCAGAAAAGGGTGAAAAAACATGTTTGTCACGTGATCAAAATCTCTTTATAACTCAATAGATAATTGATGGATCAAAAAATGGAAACAGTTCGATTCCAAATCGCTTCCATGGTCAGGCTTTCGAATTTTACATCTTTCCGTTAAAAAATGAATTTGTAAATGTGTCAAAACATTTTGCGCTTGTTGAGCAGAACAGTTAAGAACAGTTTTAATTAAATATAATCTTTAAAATGTGTAGTATATGTGGAGCTATATAATATAGAATTTCAAAACACCAGTTCGGAGCCTAACTTATATCCTTTTCAATGTTTATACATTTTTTTTTCAGACATAATGCGTTCACAGTTGTCTTCTAGAAGTTATAAAGACTTATTTATTTGATAAAATTTAATAGAAATCTATTATTTTTTTTAGTAGAAAATATTTATAAGTGTATTAAAAATTAATTTATCCAAATTTAAAACAAATTTACTGTAAACCAACTTTAAAAAATAAAAACTGGCTTTTTTCAATAAAAGTGGTTAGAAAAGATGCTCAAAGTGTTTTTTGATACCTGTTAAAAAAAATTATGTACTTTATTTCACTTCGGTTCATTTTTTAAATGTAAATAACATTAAAGCTGTAATTATTGTTGAATTATAAATCGAAAATTGCTGTCCAAAATATGAAATTTCTAATTAATTAATTGCTAAAATTATCTGATTGGGTTAATTTATTACCAGAACTTTCCAGAAGACGGAATTTTAACCAATAACATCACTTTGGTTTGCCAGAAGGGGTTTTTTCAACCAACCAGATAGATGTACTTACCAGAAAGAGATTTTCAACGAATCGGACTAAAATTACTTCCCAGAAGATTTTTTTCAACCAACTAGATTAAGCAGAATTTTACAACTTGTTATGCCAATCTGTTAAAAAAGATTAAAGTTTCTCTTTTGATCTTATAACTATAAATGATGCTGCTTTGTTGTATTAAGTTAGGTATTATGTTTTCTTATGGATAAACAAAAAATGTACAATATTAATTTAAATATTAATAATTCAAATTGTGATTTAAATAATCCTCAAGCTATCCACCATCGCAATGAGTTATCCACCAAAAATAAAGAACTTCTTGCATTAAGATGCAATTTAGAAGATAGCAAAAACTCAACAATATGCTTTGCTCACTGAGAACACTTTCTGCATATGTAAATTCAACAAAAGAAATGTTTTCATTTATTTAATCTTCATCCTAACAAGACCAAGAAAAGTATCCTTACATGTGATAAGTGTGGATCAAGCTAAGAATTACAGGCATAAGCTACATAATGATGCCATTCCTGGTAAGAAACTAATTTCAACCTGTAGGGGAAAAAGCAAAAGCTTTGCTGTAAGTATGTGTGAAAGAACAGAAAGACTTGTGTCAGTCCACTGATTTTTCTGAAGCAATTACATCAAACATGGATCAGAAAGAAAAATATCATGTAAAGCTTAATGGAAGTTCACCACTAAGGCTACATGCAATTTCTGCACACAGGAAGTGTTTGCTGGAGAAAGAAAATTACAGCAAATGAAAACTGCTTTGTGAAAGAAGGTTGCTTGCACCCTTGATTTGGAAGAGAACATTCTTCAGAGTGAAAACAGTAGCTCTGATCAAGATAATTTGAATCAAAAGAAAAGCTTCAGAATTCGAAAGATTAATGGAGATGGTGAAAGAAAAGTTTCCACAAATTAGTCTGAGAGAAAAAATTCAGTTGCTAACTTTGATTCCTGAGAAGGTGTGACTGAGTCATGATGGTCAAGAAAGAAAATAATTGAAACCTTTAGTGTAACTGAGTACCAAGTATAGACTTTATACTTGGGAAGACACTATAAAATCTGTGAAAGAATTTCACGAAGATAATGAATTTTCGTGTCTCATGTCTGGTCAGGGACATACAGTCAGCATAAAAAAAAATGCCTGCCCATGTTCAAAAAAGGTTTCTTCTTTGTAATCTGAATTAACTGTATATCCAATTTTGATTGAAATTTCCTACCAATAATAAAATTGGGTTTTCAAAATTTGCTGACCTGCGACCTAAGCACTGTGTCTTAGTTGAAAGTTCTGGGCAGCATTCTGCCTGCATGTATACAATCAGTTGCTTATTGCAACAACAGGGATTGAAGAAAAATATGAAGATTTAATCCAGAAATTGGTTTGCAGTTCTAACAATAGAAATTGTATGTTACATATATGCAGCAAACGTCCCAAGAAAGATGTTCTTGAAGGTTTTTTTTTTTAAGTTAAAATTTCCGGATTTTGATCCTGAAGACTCAATTGAACATAAACAGTGGGTATCAACTGACAGAGTACGATTAACATCACATACATCTACTCTGTACGATTCCATCCATCTTATTCTTAAAAAGATTGAAAAGCTCGTATCCCATACACACATATCCAAGTCCCAAAGCATTTATTTGGAAAAAAGATCTTACTAGTCATGAGATTCTCATACGAATGGATTTTAGTGAGAACTTTTCTTTTGTATTGCAAGACGAAGCACAACAGCTACCATTGGACGCCTGGTTGCTGTACTTTACATACAGTTGCATTCTATGTAAAGCAAAAAAATGGAAGCAGCTTAAAAAGTGAAAGCCTTTGCATGCTTTCAGATGATATGGACCATGATGCACCAATGGTTTATCAGATTCAAAAATTAATCATGCAGCATTTAAATAATAAGTATATCTTAGCTACAAATGTAGAATATTTTACTGGTGGCTTTGCTGCCCAACATTAAAATTGAAAAACATTTTTGAACCCATGAACATGATTTTGGTGGAATAAAAGCAAAATGGAGCTTTTTGGCTACAAGTCATGGAAAATCTGTTTGCGGTGGGGACTGTTAAAAGACTTGTGACAAAAGCCGTTGCATGGTCAAATTGCAAATGTGGCTACGATGTATGAATATTGCAGACAAAACATTGATGGTATAACATTTTTTATCATCACAAAAAGTGACATGTTAAAACTGCGCAACAACATGTCTCATTGGATGCAACTTGCTACGACAATTCCTGGAACATGCAGTATGCATTATTATCAATCTACAGAAAACTTATTAATAAGTGGAAAAAGAATAAATACTGATGAAAATTTTTCTGTTTGTTCATCTTTTGATAGGAATAATAAAGAGACATTGGATATTCCATCTCTTAAAAGTTATGTAGCATATGTATGTATGAATGGAATTGGTATACAGGCTTAGTGTCAAAAGTCCACAAAAAAGGAGATGCAACTGTTAAATTCATACATCCACAATGGCCCATCACCTTCGTATTTTTGGACAGGAAATGACAGTTGTATTGTGCCTTTCAGTCATATCCTTTGTGCATGTGACATCAACACTACAAATGGTAGAATATATAAACTTGGTGATGCATCCAGTGCTTTAATAAGCACCAAGTGGGCAAAACTTAAAATTAGAAGGAAATAAAATCGAAAATATAAAGAGAACAAATTTTATTAATTATCTTTATTTTTAATTGTTATTGATGTAGATATATTTTCAATAGCATTTTTACTGTGTATGTGCTAAATGTTATTTTGTATAATTTTAAAGTACGATAATATTTACTTAATGTATTTTTTTAAATTATATTTTGTATTATATTCAACTATGATTTTGCTATAAAATGTGACTATTTGTAGAATTTTTCCCATTATTTCTTTTTTACTGAAACTTTGCAATAGATTTCAATTTGTTAGGAAAATACTTCTATGTCTTGCAGGAATTCATTATTAGCATTCCTATTTATTCCTGTGGGATTCCCCTTCTTTATAGCCACATTAAAAAATATGTATATGTTTATGTAAGATAAAGCCTTATCAAACTTTTAGATGTAAATATGTATGATATTTCTGGTAATAAAAGAAATATCAACATTATCTTGTACTTTCCGTTACTTATGGAAGGTCAGTAAAATTGAAATTCTTTAAACAAAACACCTGCAAACTGCTCATTAAAATTTTCTTATCAGGCATCAAAACATACGTTGAGCTGCCTATTTATGCAATTAGATGAAAATTGAAGGGGGAACAATGGGGAAAATCAGCCATTAAAGTTATGCCTTTTTTTTAATTTAAAAAATGACAAAAAGTCATTTTCTGACAGCATTTTAATAGAATAAGCTGCACAAAAATCAGTTTAAATGAAAGTATACTTTATTCTGAACAGAACAAAAAAAAAAAAAAAAAAAAAAAAAAAAAAAAAAAGTTCTAGCTTAAACTTGAAAGAAGTTATAGACCTTTACGTTGTCACGTGTGCTATTCAAAATGGCGGCAAATCTGCCATCTTGGAAGACATTTAAAAGCTCATAACTCACAAACCGTTTGATCAATTTCAATATGATTGACATTTTTGGAATCAGCATTAAAAATTCTACAAATACACCAAAGTTTATCAAAATTGAAGGTGGTAGGTGTCATTTTTAGAAAATTCTGTGATATGACATGGAATGACCCATATATGAAAAAGAAAAGGTTGATAAATTTCATATTTCGGAAGAAGAAAAATGGTTTTTAAAGAAAGAATAACCCATGATCACATTTCTTATACACTGTTTATTTCTCATGCAGTAAATTAAATAACGTATTCATATTCAAATACGTATTTATTTTCCTCTGAAACATAGTTGTGCTCAAACTTTTAACGAAAATCCCAACAACCTGATTTGCAATAAACCTAAATTTGACTTGCAAGAATTTTTATAGTCTGTGAACCTACATGTAGAAAGAGAGTTAGATTTATTACAAGACGAAAAAAGAAAATTTGGGATAACCTTATCTGATGTTTGATCCTATTCAGCGATCCCGAGATGTCTGCTATTCAGAGGTTTTACTATATTTGAATATTAAAAAATGTAGACTTGTCCATTATTCTTTGTAAACCATACAAATGGTATATTAGAGGTAACTGTAGACAGGGGTGCAGAAAATGTATCTACTCCCAACATTTCCCCCAATCCACATGAAAATTTCCCCCAAATTTGAAGATGTTATAAGTAAATGCTGTATTACGGTAGGTATTGAAAATTTATTTTTCCAATATTTCTCAACTTATGCGCAAGTTTATCTGAGTAAAAAAAAAAAAAAAATCTGAAATTCACTGCAAATTTTCCGAAAGGTTACAGCAGAGTGGGGGAAATCCACTCCCAACACTGTTTTTTTCGCGACCTTTTGACGAAATTTGCGCTTTTTAGCGACCTTTTGACGAAATTTGCGGTTTTTCGCGATTTTTTGAGGAGTTTTGCGGTTGTTTCGCCTCCCTTTTGACGAAATTCGTGCTTGTTTTGCTATCTTTTGATGAAATTCGCGGTTGTTTTGCGATCGCTTAACGAAATCCGCAGTTCTTTCGTGATCTTTTGACGAAATTTGCGGGTTTTTTGCGATCTTTTAACGAAATGTGCGATTTTTTCGCCCCTTTTGACGGAATGCGCGGTTGTTTCGCGATCGTTTGACGAAATTTGCGGTTCTTTCGCGATCTTTTGACGGAACTTGCGGTTTTTTCGCGATCTTTTGACGGAACTTCCGGTTCTTTCGCGATCTTTTGACGGAACTTCCGGTTCTTTCGCGATCTTTTGACGGAACTTCCGGTTCTTTCGCGATCTTTTGACGGAACTTCCGGTTCTTTCGCGATCTTTTGACGGAACTTCCGGTTCTTTCGCGATATTTTAACGGAACTTGCTGTTCTTTCGCGATCTTTTGACGAAACTTCCTGTTCTTTCGCGATCTTTTGACGGAACTTCCGGTTCTTTCGCTATCTTTTGACGAAACTTGCGGTTTTTACGCGATCTTTTAACAAAATTTGCGTTCATTTCGCGGTCTTTTGACGGAACTTGCTGTTCTTACGCGATCTTTTGACAAAACTTGCGATTTTTACGCGATCTTTTGACAAAATTTGTGTTCTTTTCGCGATCTTTTGACGAAACTTGCGGTTCTTTCGCGATCTTTTGACGGAACTTGCTGTTCTTTCGCGATCTTTTGACGAAACTTGCGGTTCTTTCGCGATCTTTTGACGGAACTTGCTGTTCTTTTGCGATCTTTTGACGGAACTTCCGGTTCTTTCGCGATCTCTTGACGAACTTCGGGTTATTTCGCGATCTTTTGACGAAACTTGCGGTTTTTACGCGATCTTTTGACAAAACTTGCAATTTTTACGCGATCTTTTGACAAAATTTGTGTTTTTTTCGCGATCTTTTGATGAAATTTGCGGTTCTTTCGCGATCTTTTGACGGAACTTGCGGTTCTTTCGCGATCTTTTGACGGAACTTGCGGTTCTTTCGCGATCTTTTGACGAAACTTGCGGTTCTTTCGCGATCTTTTGACGGAACTTGCAGTTTTTTCGCGATCTTTTGACGGAACTTGCGGTTCTTTCGCGATCTTTTGACGAAACTTGCTCTTCTTTCGCGCTCTTTTGACGAAATTTGCTGTTCTTTCGCGCTCTTTTGACGGAACTTGCGGTTCTTTCGCGATCTTTTGGCGGAACTTGCGGTTCTTTCGCGCTCTTTTGACGAAACTTGCGGTTCTTTTTCGATCTTTTGACAAAATGTGTGTTTATTTCATGATCTTTTGACAAAATTTGCGTTCATTTCGCGGTCTTTTGACGAAACTTGCGGTTCTTACGCGATCTTTTGACATAATTTGCGGTTTTTACGCGATCTTTTGATAAAATTTGAGTTCTTTTCGCGATCTTTTGACGAAACTTGCGATTCTTTCGAAATCTTTTGACGAAACTTGCGGTTCTTTCGCGATCTTGTGACGAAATTCACGTTTTCTGTAATTCTTGGACAGAATTCGTGGTATTTTTATGTCCGAATTTTCGGATTGAAGACCGATTTTTTTTTTAATTTTCGGAACCGAATGCCTTAAATTTTCGGAAAATTAGGAACCGAGTCACCCCTGATATATGGTACATATTATTCTGAGATCGATTTTGTGAAGGTCGCCATACGGATCTTTTTATTTGTAGTGAAATTTTTCTATCAGGAAATTATAGAATTCGTTGTTAAATTCGAAACCAATTGCGTATTTTTCTGCAAAATTTCACCAAGTGGTTAAAATTTCCCCCGATCCTAGATCGCCGGATCGGACATATTCTGCACCCCTGACTGTAGATTACTTTTTATGATTGGATTAAAACATGATTTACCTTTCCTTTCATTGCAGATTCAAGTCAGGTTGCGGGGTGCCGGAAATTGTTTTTGCAGTTTAGGGTCGGGTTGCTACTAAACTAGCCATTTACCCTGCTGATAACTATATATTTTAACTAGGGGGCTCTGCCCCCTGCAATTACGTTCACCAACCCCCATTTAGACACTGCAGAATTTAAATGCACTCTAATCTGATCGGTTTTAAAAATATTAGAGAAGATTGAATTATACTGAAAAAACCTGTAGCGATCGCCCTGTAAACAGGTTTCCATTCAATTCCTTTTGATTGCAAAAAATTACAGCAGAATCAGTTGCTGTTAAGACCTTCAATGGTTGTTTTCATGTTTGGTTAAAGAAGATCAGTTAAACATTTGAAAAGAAGCTAAAATAAAATGAATTAAGTAAACAGAGTCTTTGTCTCCCAATATTTTTTAACAGCATTATAAAACGATTGACATACTACAATTATTAAAATTTACTGCTTTAACCCCTTCAAGGGCTGTGGTTCATTTTAGGATCTCTTAATTTTAATTCTTAAATGCCACATTGGCACCAGAATATTGAGATGAGAATTTTCCTTTTACTTAGTAAGTGAACAAAAGCATTTTTGTATTTCGAAATTTTTTTGTAAATTCTAGTGCCATTCACTGATTTCAAGATTTTACGAATAGAAGTACCTTGTCCCTGAAAGGGTTGAGGTCCTACTTCAGTAACGCTCCGAGATAGAGCGGCTAATGTTATTTCAATTGGAAAAATTTATAACTACTATTTTTTTGCATTTTGCTCGAATTTGATATTTTTAGTAGCTTTCAAAAGCTGTACTCTTAAACTATGCAGGCCACTTTAAAATTTTATTTATTTTTTTTTAATTTTAAGGCATTCTAGATGTTTTATTTTTGGTTGATAAAGATTCGCCTTTAGTACTTTATCGCGAAGAATCTGTTGGACATTTTAAGATTTGGTAAAGTGGCATGCATAGTTTAATAACTAAGCTTTCCGAAAATGCTTTTTATTTTGATTTAAAAAAAAATTTAAATCTATGCTACATTTATAAAAAGTTGAAACATTTTCATTTTAAACAGACGAAAGTGCTCCAAGATCCGCCTCTACAAGGTTAACGCCTTAATACAGGGGGGTTTCAGACGACACCTGTTTAATCAGCGGGGAATCTCTAAACGGGAAAGTCTTCCTATAGTGTGAAATATTGCCTGTGGCTATTTTCTGCACTGGAAGCAACTTTAGGTGTCTGATAAAAACAATTTTCTTTTCGTGCGCAAAGAACGAAGTTTTATTAAAAAATGCGCTCCTGAAATGTTCTAAATAGATGTTGATTTCAGACGGTTTGTTTTTCTAGGCATCTAATCTAATAGTAAAGATAAAGATAAGCATTATTGATTTGGAATAAAAATCAACAGGGGGGGGGGGGGGGGGGTGGAGGTGAGAGAGAGAGAGAGAGAACGAAAGAAAATAACAATAGTTACTAGTGTCATTAAAAATTAATAGATATATGCGGCGAATATATCGTTATTTTATTATCGAATATGGCGTTAAATACATTTGTATTTAAATTGTCTATAATACCTTTTTTCCTATCATTTATTAGGTAATTCTTACTGAATTAATTTAAATGTTTCTTTCATAAAAATTAAACATTTGTGCTATACAGCAAACTAAAATATAACTATTGTACAATTCATTATTAAATTGGATTACACTAATTTAAAACTTAGAAATGTGTTTCTCAAACTTTAAAGAAAGATTCTTTTCACTGTTTTAATGAAATTTTCGGCTAATTTTCAATCGTTTAGCAAATACATTCCATTGCGGCTAAATCCCCATACACAAATGATATATTTCTACTTAGTGTATATGTTGTTTTTCTTTTCTTTTCTCCCTTCTGAAAACCAATCGAATAATTTTTAAGGTTATTCTAAACATTTTGATAAAATAATAAGCATATTTTATTGCAATTCTAATCAGCAGTGAGTAATGCTAAGAGGCTATTTCAGTCGCGCGAATACACCCGCTCGCTGATGCTAATCCTATGGAAGAAATTTATAACGATATCTCGGTTCCATTTCAATATTTTTAAATGATTTTTATTGCATTGTATAGCTGAGATCGATCTGTACAAAGGACGTTTTTTACATTTTTGATCTTGAATGCGGAATTTTTTATGGGGTGGCTACTTTAGTCAAGCGAAAAGACGTTTGCTAATGCTAATCCTGTGTATGAAATTTATAGAGATATCTCGGTTGCATTTCAATATTTTAAAATGATTTTTATTGCATTGGAGAGCTGAGATCAATCTGTACAAAGGCCGTTTTTTTACATTTTCGATCTTGATTGCTGTATATTTTATGGGGAGGCTATATTAGTCAAGCGAAAAGAACCGTTCGCTAATACTAATCCTATAGATGAAATTTATAAAGATATCTCGGTTGCATTTATATTTTTTAATAAATTTTATTGCATTGGATAGCTGAGATCGATCTGTCCAAAGTCCGTTTTTTACATTTTCGATCTCGATTGCAGAATTTTTTAAGGGGACGCTACTTTAGTCAAGCGAAAAGACCCGTTCGCTAATGCTAATCCTAGAAGAAACTTAAAAAGATATCTCGGTTGCATTTCAATATTTTTAAATAATTTTTTTTGCATTGGATAGTGGAGATCGATCTGTACAAACGCCGTTTTTTACATTTTCGATCTTGAATGCAGATGTTTTTATGAGGTTGTTTTTACATTTTCGATCTTGAATGCAGATGTTTTTATGGGGGGGTTTTTACTTTCGAAACTTGTTCCGAAAATAAAAGTGTCCTCACTAAAAATATCTGTAAACAAAATCGAAAAAACAAGAAACGGCTTTTGTACAGATCAATCTCAGCTATCCAGAGCAAAAAAAAAATCATTTAAAAATATTGAAATGCAATCGGGAACAGGCCACGTCAGTCACGCGAAAAGACCCGCTCGCTAAAGCTAGTCCCATGGAAGAAATTTATAAAGATATCTCGGTTGCATTTTAATATTTTTAAATGATTTTTTTCCCAGTGGATAGCTGAGATCAATCTGTACAAAGGCCGTTTTTTTACTTTTTCGATCCTGATTGCAGAATTTTTTATGGGGGTGTTTTAACTCTCGCACCTGTTTCGAAAATGAAAATAATATCTGTAAACAAAATCGAAAAAACAAAAAACGGCCTTTGTACAGATCGATCTCAGCTATCCAATGCAAAAAAAAATCATTTAAAAATATTGAAATGCGATAGAGAAGAGGCTACTTTAGTCTACCAAAAAGACCCGTTCACTAATGCTAATCCTTTAGAAGAAATTTATAAAGATATATCGGTTGGATTTCAATATTTCCAAATGATTTCTATTGCATCGGATAGCTGAGATCAATTTGTACAAATGCCGCTTTTTACTTTTTCGATCCTGACTGCAGAATATTTTATGGGGTGTTTTCATTTCGAAACCTGTTCCAAAAATAAATTTTAAAATTATTATTGATTAGGAATTAAAACAGATTTATAATCTTTTTTTGTTCTTTCTCACTTCTGAAGTATAATGTCGGATAGATTTTTTTTATTCCGTAAACGTCAAAAGGCAAAAGTCTCTCATTCAATAGAAATATGTCATTCGCACTCGACAGGGGGGGGGGGGGGGGGAGAAAAAATAATAATTGACTAGTGTCATTAAAAATGAATACATATATGCGGCGAAAAAATATATTTGTATTTAAATTTTCTATATATTTTTTTATAATTGATAAGGTAATTCTTGCGGATTTTGTTTCTTTCACAAATATAAAACATTTGTTTTATATAGTAAACTAAAAGATAACTACAGTAAAGATTCATTATTAAATTACGCTAGTTTAAAATTGAGAAATGTGTTTCTGAAACTTTTAAGAAAGATTTCTTTGAGTGTTTTTGGCCGAGAGATTGTGCTGTCGAAGCTGGTAGACGGGAGGTGCTGGGTTCGACCCCAATCGCACCCGTCGGCCTAATCGTTCGGAGTTTTCGTGGTTTCCTTCGAACCTTGGATTCCCATGCTTTAATATGGATTGGGTTCCCTTAAAAAGACCCCCACGAAGGGCACCCCCCCTTCGTGTCCATATCCCTCGAGTAGATAATCGGCCGTCAAAAATGAACCCAACACGACCCGAAAATTTCGGCTAATTTACAAATACTTTAGCAAATTCTGTTGCGGTGAAATCAGCATACACAGATGATATATTTCTGCTTGCTGAATATGTTGTTTTGCATTTATTTTATTTTTTCCCTCCTGAAAGGCAATCTAATAATTTTTAAATTTATTATAAACATTTTGATTAAATAATAAGCATATTTTGTAGCAATTCAAATCAGCAGTGCTAAGGGGCTACTTCAGTCATAAGAATAGACCCGCTCGCTAAAGCTAATTCCATGGAGGAAATTTATAAAGATATCTGGGTTGCATTTCAATATTTTTAAATGATTTTTTTTTTATTTGAACAGCTGAGATTGATCTGTACAAAGACCGTTTTTTACGTTTTCGATCTTGATTGCAGAATTTTTTTATGGCGAGGCTACTTTAGTCAAGCGAAAAGACCCGTTCGCTAATACTAATCCTATAGAAGAAACTTATAAAGATATCTCGGTCGCATTTCAATATTTTTAAATGATTTTTATTGCATTGGATAGCTGAGATCAATCTGTACAAAGGCCGTTTTTTTACATTTTATATCTTGATTGCTGTATTTTTTATGGGGAGGCTACATTAGTCAAGCGAAAAGAACCGTTCGCTAATACTAATCCTATAGATGAAATTTATAAAGATATCTCGGTTGCATTTCATTATTTTTAAATGATTTTTTTTGCATTGGATAGCTGAGATCGATCTGTACAAAGGCCGTTTTTTACATTTTTGATCTTGATTACAGAATTTTTTATGGGGAGGCTACTTTAGCAGGGCTTGAAATTCAATTTGTCATAGGAGGGGAGTTTCCCTACCAACATTTATAAATGGAGGGGAGTTGCGCTGTTTGGGAGGGAGAAAAAAGATCTTTAAAACCCACTGTTATTTTACGTGCTATTTAAAGAATTACATTAATACATACAACCAAAAATACCATTGAAGCATTTTAAATCAACAACTCAGAATAATTATGTAAAATGCTTTTTAATTTAAATAAGGAAAAATGTCAAGCTTTTATACAGTTTATTTTTCAATTTTGAACCAAATTTCAAGGGTCCTTCCTTAGACTAAATTCGCGTTTTGCCGCAATCATATGACGATTATCGCGTTTTTTCCGCTATGGTGAAATTCGCGTTGTTTTCGCGATTCTCTTGTGAAATTTGTCTTTTTCTCGCGATCCTTTGGTGAAATTCGCATTTTCCCGTGATCCTTTGACGAAAGCATACGTGCCAACATGTCATTTTTGAAAACCTTACAATTTTTACGACGTATTCTTCTGTACTTAAAAAAGTACATAACAAATGCATATGCATTGAAAAAAGGAATATCATTTCATAATAATATTTTCTATACTATATCCCCTTGACCAGGGGTGATTCTGAGTAAAAAAAAAAAAAAATTCTGAAATTCACCTCAAATTTTCTGAAAAGTTATAGCGGGGGGGGGGGGGGAGGAGATCCACACCCGGCACTAACTATGCGTTTTTTACGCGGCTATTTGACGAAACTCGCCGTTCTTTCGCGATCTTTCGACGAAATTCGCCTTTTTTCGCTATCTTGCGACGAAATTTGCCGGTTTTTCGCGATCTTGCGACGAAATTTGTCGTTTTTTCGCGATCTTGCGACAAAATTTACCATTTTTTACACCATCTTGCGACGAAATTTGCCATTTTTTCGCGATCTTGAGACAAAATTTGCCGTTTTTTCACGATCTTCCGTTTTTATCTCGCGATCTCTTAAAACAGTTTGCGATTTTCTCGCGATCTTTCGACAAAATTTGCAGTTTTTTTTCGCGTTTCTTGGACGAAATTTGCATTTATCATGTAAACGATTGGAAATATTTAATTTTCTGTCAACCGTTTGTCGAAATTCGTGATTTGTTCTGTCCGAACTTTCGGATTGGCGACCGAATTTTTGAAATTTTCAGAAATGAATGCCTTAAATTTTCGGAAAATTCGGGTCAGAATCATCCATACCCTTGACGAAATCGGCGTTTTTTCCGCGATCCTTTCACGAAATCAGCGTTTTTCCATGATATTTTAATCAAATCGACGTTTTTCCGCGATACTTATACGAAATCTACGTTTTTTCCCCCGCGATCCTTTCATGAAATCGGCGTTTTTTCCGCGATATTTTCAAGAAATCGGCGTTTTTTCCGCGATTCTTCGATGAAATCGGCGTTTTCTCCACGATCCTTTGACGAAATCGGCGTTTTATCTGCGATCCTTTCACGAAATTACCATTTTTCAGCGACCGTTTTTTTCATGCGCAAAACCGTACTGCTCATCCGTACACTTAGTACAAAACCCGTACATTGTACGGCCAAACCGTACAAGTTGGCAGCTATGCGAAAGTCGCGTTTTTTTGCGATCTTTTGATGAAATGCACGTTTTTCAGCGGCCCTTCTAAATTTGCATTTTTTCAGCGATCCTTTGACAAAATTCGCGTTTTTTCTCCCGATCTTTTGGTGAAATGTGCGTTTTATTCGCGATCCTTTGGTGATATTCGCGATTTTTACGCAATCCTTTGGTGAATTTCCCGTTTTTTCGCGATCCTTTGAAGAAAATCTTGTTTTTTTCGCGATATTTTGGTGAAATTTGCGTTTAATTCGCGTTTTTCCCGACCTTTTGACGAAACTCGCGTTTTTTGGTTATACTTTGATGAAATTCGTCTTTTTTCGCGATCCTTTGTCGAAACTCTCGTTTTTTCGCGATCCTTTGATGAAATTCGGGTTTTTTTCGCGATCCTTTGACGAAACTCGCGTTTTTTCGCGACCATTTAATGAAATTCGGGTTTTTTGCAATGCTTTGATGAAACTTGCTTTTCCCCCCCTCTATCCTTTGACAAAATTTGCGTTTTGTTCGCGATCCTTTAATGAAATTTTGCATCTTATTCGCAATCCTTTGACGAAATAAGTATTTTTTCCGCGATCCTTTGAGACGAAATTGATTTTTCCGGCGGCCATTTGTCGAAATTCGCGATATATTTCCATTATATTTTTTAATGTCCGAATTTTCAGACTGATGGCCGATTTTTCATAATTTTCCGAACCGGATGCCGTAAGTTTTCGGAAAATCGGCAACCGAATCACCCCCTGAATTTGCCTATAGGTCGCGGAAAATAACGCGAAACTTGTCAATCGAGCTCGTTAAAAAAAATCGTGAAGTTTTTCTATCGATCGCAGGAAAAATCGTGAATTTCAACGATCATTCGCGGTAAAAACTCGCAAATTATGTCAATCGGTCGCGCGAAAATATCACGAAATTTGCAAGGCGTTCGCAGGAGTTGATCGTAGTTTCAAAAGGCAAAATATTTTCAGAAAATTGTGAAATATTTTGCGCGGGAGCCTCCCGCCCACGATATTCTTTTGGGCGGGATTTAAAAATTTTGGGCGCGAATCCCGCCATCCCGCCCTGAAAATCAAGCTCTGTTTAGTCAAGCGAAATGACCCGTTCGCTAATGCTAATCCTATAGAAGAAACATAAAGATATCTCGGTTGCATTTCAATATTCTTAAATGATTTTTTTTGTATTGGATAGCTGAGATGAATCTGTACAAAGACCGTTTTTTACATTTTTGCTCTTAATTGCAGAATTTTTTATAGGGAGGCTACTTTAGTCAAGCGAAAAGACCCATTCGCTAATGTTTATTCTATAGAAGAAAATTATAAAAATTATCTCGGTTGCATTTCTATATTTTTAAATGATTTTTTTTTGTATTGGATAGCTGAGATGAATCTGTACAAATACCGTTTTTTACATTTTTGCTCTTAATTGCAGAATTTTTTATAGGGAGACTACTTTAGTCAATGTTTATTCTATAGAAAAAAGTTTTAAAAATTAACTTGGTTGAATTCTATATTTTTAAATATTTTTTTTTTTTTAATTGGATAGCTGAGATCAATCTGTACAAAGGTCATTTTTTACTTTTTCGATCTTGATTGTAGAATATATTATGGGGATGCTTTTACTTTCGAAACCAGTTACGAAAATTAAAGTGTCCTCACTAAAAATATCTGTAAACAAAGTCGAAAAAGCAAGTAAAGGCCTTTGTACAGATCAATCTCAGCTATCCAAAGCAAAAAAAATCATTTAAAAATATTGAAAAGCGATAGAGAAGAGGCTACTTTAGTCTAAAAAAAAGAACTGTTCGCTAATGCTAATCCTTTAGAAGAAATTTATAAAGACGAGGTGGAACCCGTCGAATTTCGACGAAAGAAAATGTTTACTAAGGACAGTGTTGGGCAGAATCTGATTACAAAGTAATGAAATTATAGATTAAAATACATTTTAATCCCCTCACAATGCAATTGATTAACATGTAAGGCATTACAAAGTAATTTCAAGTACTCTTTTGAAATACATAATCTGAATATCGTGTAATAGATTACAAACCAATTCTCATTTTTTCTTTTAAATTTTAATTAGATTAACTTGTAATGGATTACAAGATGATTCAGATTACATTTTTAATTGTATAATTCAAATAACATGTAATCTATATTACAAGATGATTCATATTCGATTTTAATTATATAACCCAATTAACCTGTAATCGATTACTTTTTTAATTATAGAATCCAGTTAACTTGTAATGGATTATAGATCAATTCTAATTGCATCTTTAACAATATAACTTAGATTAAATTCTAATGTATTACAAGTTAGTGTCAATTACGTTTATTCAGAATTCAGTTTGGTTAACGTGTAATATAATACAACTTAATTTAAATTACATTCTATGAAATGTATTTAAATTAAATTGCAATGAATTATGAACTAATTCTAATTGCAATTTTTAAAATATAATTTAGATTAAATTCTAATGTATTACAAGTTAATCTCAGTTATGTTTGCTCAGAATGAAATTTGGTTAGCGTGTAATGTAATATAACTAAATCTAAGTTACATTCTATGAAATGTATTTAAATTATATTGCAATCAATTACGAGCTAATTCTAATTGCATTTCTAAAATTTACATGAAAATTACTTGTAATTCAATGCAAGTTAATCCCAGTTACGTTTATAAGAATGTAACTAAATTATAAGTAACTATTTATATGCCAGTAAGTATTAATTTATAATGTTATAAAAACGTAATAGAATTTTTTAAGCAGAATTGTATATTTACTAATTTTCTTGTCATTTTTACGTAATTAATCGTTTTCTGGAAATACGCTTTTTTTTTTTTTTTTACTTTTTTAATTCAGACCCGAAAAACGCGCTATACAGAGTCTGATGTCAAGAGGTGTCATGAGACAGGGTTATACACCATAATTTTTACAAAACTATTATTATTTTTTTAAAGTAAGCTTTATACCCAGAAAAAAGTCAATATATAAGGTTTAAATTATTACGAAATATAAAAAATTGCTTATCGCGCTCGAAGGGACAATGTCACATTATTTTTAACATATAGATCTTAAATATCTCTGTGGTATAAGTAATATACATACAATGTATTTAAAATTTTGTAGGTTATCTGATGATTGAGAATGCAATGTTAAAAATGAAGGAACTCAAATTTAATCATTCATGAGTACATTTCGGTTCTGAGACTTTGTTCCTGCTGTTTAGGTCATAGGGCTTCGATCCCGACACATCGGTCCCAATGCCATTTCGGTTCCTAGTTATTTCGGTCCAAAAAGTGACATAATTTTACAGAAGACATTGATTGTCTTTTTAAAAAAAATCAAAACCACATAAATTTTACTATAGCGCGAATATAAGGGCCCGACATCCAAAAACACATATAACTCAAATCTAATTTGTCGGCACAAGTTTCATATGATTAACTTAACAGTTTAAAGGGAGGAGGGCGATGCTCTATAGATTTTTCATAAAAGCCCTTCCATATTTTAGTGTATCAAAAATATAAAGCGGCTGACAAATTAAAATAATTATAACTCAAGCTACAATTACCGTAAAACACTTTGTATAGTAAACGTAACCTTTATAATGGGGAAGAGGACATTGTCGGTATTTTAACAGAAGCCCCCAACTTTCAATATGGCATAAATATAAGGACTCGTTAAACATAAACACTTATAACTCAGATCCAAATTGTCACAGAACATAAAAATTTCATATGATAAAAGCAATTATTTTAAAGGGGGAGAGAAAAATATTTTTTTGGTCCTGTTTGTGATTGAGAATCTTTTCTTGAAATTGATTCCGTTTTTATAGTTGTAAAAACAAAACAAAAAATTATATATTTAAAATCCAAATTCATCGAATTTCAGTTTACCTTTTCATGCATTAGTTTAAGGAAAATTAATTTTTCGCATGCTTGGGTAATATTGGATTGTATACGTTTTTTTATTATTATTTTCTAATTAATTAAAATACATTGAAGTAGAATCATGCATCGGGTTGGACATCGTATTTCGGCGGTGTCGACGACGATTTTTTTTTTAAAACGCATTTTTTATTTTAAATTTTTTACAATTACGAATACATTCCTAAATTTATTCAGTATTTATGGTTGAAAAGATTAAAATTTTATATTTAACCCGTAACCGAAGTAACAAATATTGTCGCATATCTACCGTGAGCGATCTGTCAGACCGGTTAACCCGTAACCGGAGTAACAAATGTTGTCGCATAACTGCCGTGAGTGGTCTGTGAGATCGCTTAATCTAAATATGAATAAAATGCTACATTGACTCTCAAAATACTATTCATCGACTAAACTTCATGTGCACGGTTATTATTTTTAAAATTCAGCTATTCAAAAGTTAGTAGTGAAGATAAAGGGACTCCAAATAAAACAAAATTTAACCAGTATCTATAGTTCATGGGTGTCAAACTGTGGCCCGCCGGATACCACTAAAATTTTATAGAAATCATTGACTTATCTAATCACCGAATCTCTGCAATCCAAGAAGTTGGCTTTTTCTGTAAAATTTTAGTGGTATCCGGCGGCCACAGTTTGACACCCCTGCTATAGTTAAACGGAAAATTTGTGAAAATGGAAAAATACAGCAGTCTCTGAGACCGCTAACAGCGGTTTCGGGTTAAGATACAAATACATCATAGCTGCCAACCTTTACGCTTTCTTCCTACCACTAAAATTTTATCGTGAATATTCCCTTATTTAATCGTCGAAATCTCACGATTAAACAAGGCGAAGATCTATACTAAATTTTACTGGTAGCAAAAAAGCGTAAAAGTTGGCAGCTATGAAATACATCGAATTTCTGTTTGTACTTTTATACATTCTTTACCTTAAAAAATAATTTACATATGTTTGGGAAATATTTGAATATTTTAAGTTTTAATATATTATTATTTTGAAATTAATAATTAAAAAAAAACTTTAAATCATAGTTCTGAATTGGTAACCCGATTTCTTGCAAAAGGAAAGAAAGTGAGAGGGGTGAAGACACATTTATATGTTTTTCCGGTTATCTGAAATTTTCAGTTTTTTTGTCATCTTCTGATCATTGAAAATTAGATATATTTTATTGCTAATCCTACAGGAGCAAACAGTCACAAACACTTCATGAATTTCAGCAGCCGGGTGCTCCGAGGCTCCTACTTTAAATCCTTCTCCATCAACTACATGAATGTCAGCATTTATGTTAAACACATTTTATTATAATCTAAAACCCAAAAAGGAAATAAAACTGCGGCGTATGATTTACACATCTTTGTTTTATCTTTTTATTTAACTTTATTTCTCATCACGGAAGGTTATTGGTTAAATTCAGTATTAGATTCATTGAATATGCTTCTGTTTTTCCTCAATATCTTTTTAATCATTTTTCAGTAAAAAAATAAATAAATAAATAAATAAATAAATAAAATAAAAAATGTTTTTGTATGTTTTTAGAACTGGAGTGCAAGTTAAAAAGACTATGGGAGCCCCCCCCCCCCCCCCCCTACAGACTATTGAATTTAGATTTCAGCAGCCATCAGAAGTTAGAAAAAACACAATCTTTTACTTATATATTATTTCTTTACTGAACTAATCAAACTTTTAAAAATAGATTATTAATTACCCGACTGAAAAGAAGGGTTATGTGTTTCACGCGTACCTTGGTATGTGGATTTCATTATACCCTCGAAACATCCCAACGGCTGGATGGATTTTAATGAATGAGGTCTCTATTGATTTGTCTTAACCGTCCGGTGGTTATAGGCTATCTTTTGGTTTTATAAATTCAAAATGGAGGCCGTAAAATACAAAATGGCGGTAGAGACGAAAAAAATTACGCACCCTATTGAGTGGCATATCATTGGATAGGTCTTTCAAAATGAAGGCGATGTTTCATTGACTATTTTACAGTCAGAAGCTCCGTTTAAATATTACACAACCTGGAAGTTGTGTATGTAAGATTTCTAGCTTTACTGCAACTCTAATCATCATAGACATCTATAGGCCTCATCAAAACAGTGCTTATAGATAGGAACTAACAATTAAACGCAATTTAAAAGTCACCAATACAAATAAATTAAAAAATATATATGTAAGTAATGTAAAAAATAGTTTCACATTGATAGAAGTAATTAATTAGTTCGCTTTTTACGCAGTTGGGTATTTTGATTTTTTAAATTTAATTGATTTATTGTTTAAGTGCTGAATCCCGAGGTTATACGAACTTTTTTAAGCTTAAAATATATATTTTATCAAAGTTACTTGGAAAATTAAAAACTACTTACTATACTATATAATACAGTAGGGGGGGGGGATGACGATTAAAGACCTTATTTGATCACTATAAATTAAAAAATGGGTTCCCTATTCTAAAGGTAACGTCACTGTTAAATGTATTTATGATTAAAAAATTGCGATATTACATAAATGATAAATCGATTTAAGAAATTTCTACAGCATCTATTCCTAAATAAGATGATGACAACTTCAAACACTTAAAACTCGAGCTGTAATTATCGTAGAATACTCATATCTTGTATAGGAAGTGTAATCTTTGTAAAGCCGGAGCTATGTCTTTTTTTGAACAGGAACCCCTAAATTTTAATATAGAAGTATTTTAAGGCCATGGTAACTACAAACACTTTTATCTTGGATGCAAATTTTCGCAGCCTACACAAATTTCTTATGATGAACGTAAAAATTTTAAGGGAGTTAGGCTCCGTTGATATTTTTTATGATTGCACCATATATTTTTGTAGATGAAAACAAAACATGCTCACAACTTAAAATCCTGTAACTCGGGTTTTAAAAATGCCAACAAAGTTCCCTCCCTTTTTATAAAGATCACGTTTACCATACAAATTATGAGAGTGCTACGACACATACAAACCAAGTTATAATTTTCATGGCTTCTTATATTTATGATGTACTATAATTTGGAGGCTTTGATAAGATATCAATAGAGCCACCACCTCTAAATGATTACGTGTAATATAAGAAATTTGTGCGATGTGCTACTACTTGGATCCGATTTAAAAGTGCATATAGTTATCGGGTTCTATACTGAAATTTAGTAGGCTGTGGTTAAAAATCCGACAATGTCTAATAATGTTCCATTGATCAAGCACACAAAATTTCTGCGCGCTGTGTCAATTTGTTCACGAGTTATAAGAGTTTAATTTTCTCAGCCTTTTATATTCACAATTTTATAAAGTTTAGCTGTTGTTAAAAAAGATAAAAGACCCTGAAAATATACACTCATGATATTAATCATAACAACGTTTAGTGGTCTTACGACAATTACAGCCTGAGTTATAGGAAGGAAACGAAATGGCATGACCCCCTCATGAGCATCCCTTTGTAAAACTTATGTACTGTGAGAATTAAATAAGTATAAGTATTATAAATTATAAGTATTTTCAATTTTAAGAATCTTTTTTGTATATACAAAAACATTGTAGGCTTCAATAAAAAATAGACAGAGACACCTCCCCCCCCCCCCTCCACCTCTATTAGAATCACTTTACCATGCGAGATTTGCGTGATCTGCTACAATCTGGTTTCGAGTTATAAGTGTTTTTTTGTTATCCAGCCCTTATTTTCGCGCTAAAATAAAATTTAAGGGGCTTCGCTGAAAAAACAAAAAATCTCTCATCGCCCTTTATAAAGATTGCGTTTACCATACAAAATATGAATGCGCTACGTCAAAAGCATTCCGCGTTATAAGTGTTTGAAGTAGTAAATATCTTATATTTATGGCGTACTCAAATATTGAGGCTTAGATTTAAAAAAAAAAAATCCCCTCCCCCCCGCCTCCCGCTAAAACTGTAACGTTTACCATACAAAATTTGTGCAGGCCACGACAATTTCTATCCGAGTTTATAAGTGTTTGTGGTAATCAGGCCCTTATATTCGCACTGCACTAAAATTTTGGAGGCTCCAATTTAAAAAACGGACAAAGTCCTCGGTTACATTTTGCCAGTTTGTAAAAGCACAGTTTGAACGTACTGCTACAGTTTAACGTGTATTAAGAGAGTTTAACTTTTTAGTGCCCTTAATTCATCTTTATTTTAATATAAAATTTAGATAGTTCCATAAAAAACCCTTTTGAGTTACCCGATAATGGCCCCATATGATGTTGAACCAGACTATATTTGGCAGGTTTAGAATTACAGTCGGAGTTTTGGGGGCGTGGGGGAAGGTATGTTGACCCATACGCGTATGCCAAAACATCATACTTCGAGACATTGGGTAAGTGGTCATGGATTTTATTAACTCCAAAATATACAATATTTTTTATTGTTTCAAACAAACTGTTGTTATGCTTTTCCTGCCCGTAACTCTATCATATAATGTATAATCTATAAATGACAGGTTGTTTTTTGACCATTTGCTCGTCGGCTCACTTTTGTCAGACTAATAGGGAGGTTTTTTTCAAATGATAACCTTCTCATCCGCCAATCACAACTCCACAGTTGACTTCCATAACAGCCACAATCCTAACGGCTACCAATCAAAACTTTTCTCCAACATTGTTTTACCTCCAATAGTTGATTTGTGACGTCATTTGCAAAGGTCCCATATCTTCCTTTTTTACTTTCCCTTTTTTAAACAATTAAAATAAATATTATCAACAAAAAATCATGTACATAATCTAATTAATTATGTTAGCAAACAATGTGCGAAATGGAACAAAATAAAACACCAAATGTTCTATCTGCTTGAAATCAAGTAAAGAAGATGCATAATCTGTAGGAAAACACCTTTCAACTTGTCACCTTATGCAAATAAAGCGCTGATTTTAAAATCACGTGATTCACATGCAATTTACTGCTGTCACGTTATAAAAATTATTTTTGCCGAATGGTAGGTACGCGAGTGTTTTGATGAACCAAATTATATTACAATGCCTTTATAATTTTGTTTCATGTGAATGCACAGTTTTAAATTCTTTATAGAATTTTTAAAATTTTAATGAGAATTTATATCTTCGAAAAATATTATGCAAGCCATTAGTCCATTTCCATTATGCAGTAGTGATTTACAAACTGCTTTTCATTCTGATATTTCTGAGTCTACATGTAAAAATAAACCTACAATACTAGATGGAAATTTTTTCGAAAAAATTGAAAATAAGTCTTCAGGTGGTAGAATTGTAGCAAAATGCACCAAGTGTAACAGTGAGGTAAAAGCCTCAAATAATTGCACTTCCAATCTTGTAACCCACCTTAAAAGGAAGCATGAAATCAATTATTTGGAAGAATATCGTGCGTATTTAAAGGAGTAAAAAAAAACCAACGAAAATCATCATGTGTTTCTGGGCAATCAAGTCGAAACGTATATTTGCAAGATCATTTTGACAAAGATGTAGTAAATTATTTTATTGATTCGATGATTTCGCTAAGAAGTATTGATAATATTTATTTCCACAATATAATTAAAAACATTAATTCTTGCTCAAAATCTTCTAATATAATGAGTCGTAGGGCCCTCGGGCAAAAAATTGCAATATATTACGATGAACAAGTAGAAAATATTAAACGTGAGTTTGAAGATATCGAGTTCGTTTGTATAACCACAGACATATTGTCAGGGTGACGAAGAAGTTTCTTAGGAGTGACAGCTCACTGGATTCATCCGGAAACATTAAAACGGATTTCTAGAGTTATAGCTTGTCAAAGATTCAAAGGAACTCATAGTTACGACAAAATTTATGACCATCTTATGAACATCTATAAAAAGGTTGAATTGAATTCTGCGAAAGTAATAGCTGCGATTACTGATAATGGTGGTAATTTTGTGAAAGCATTTAAAATTTTTGGAATTGAAGAAAAATGTATTTTAGAAGATGCTGGTGATTTAGATGCGCAATACAATTACGGAGTGTGGTTGGTTGTATTTATGACGGCCAATTATCTGCACGAGGGATATAGGCCCAAGGGGGATTTGCCCTTCGTGAGGGTCTTTCTAAGGGAACCTAACCCGTATTAACGCTTGGAAAACCAAGGTTCGAAGAAAACCACGAAATCTCCGAACGATTAGGCCGACGGACGCGAATGGGTTCGAACGCAGCACTTCCCGTCTACCAGCTTCGAGAGCAGAACCTCTCAGCCACTGGTGGGGTGAGTACGGAGTGTGATTCTGACACTACGTCTAGCATAGATGATGATGTAGAAGATGTAATTGATTTAAATGAGTGTTTACCTTTACATTTTAGATGTGCGTCTCACACACTCAGTTTGTGTGCAACTACTGATTCTAACAATGTTCTGGAAAGCCAAGATACGGAAATTTCAAAAATACACGAACAAGTGATGAAAAAATGTAATATTTATTGGAGAGCAGCATGTCGACCTAAATCTTCAGAAATTATCATCTCTATTTTGGGACATACTCTTAGTCGACCAAACGCAACGCGATGGAATAGTTTATTTGACGCCATGAAACAATTTCTATCGATAAAAGAAAAATCTGCTATTTTGAGCAAGGAATTAGATTTGAAAACTTCATTTAAAGATCAGGGCTTCACATATATAGAAGAATACGTTAAATGTAGTAAACATATTGCTGCGGCTTTAGATATCCTTCAAGGAGAAAAAGAAACGTATTTTGGGATTTTGTTACCAACTTTGTTATCATTGCGACATAAATTACAAAAATCATTGACAGAAGATTTTATATATTGCCGACCTTTGGCTGGAGCTTATTTAGAAAGTATAGAAAACAGGTTTAGTCAGTATTTTGATATTTCATCTCCCCAAGCGGAAATAGCCGTAATAGCAACTTTATGTCATCCATTTTTTTTTTAATTCAAGTGGCTGCCTTGTATTAGCGATTCAGATTATACAAAGATTAAAATGTTGTTTATTACCGAATTGACAAAAGAAATGAAATCTAACGAATCTCTGGATATAATGAGTTCTGTCAATAGTGAAGAAAGAGATAAATATTTCTTTATTGATCTGATCATGAAGAAGCAAAACAAGACCCTGAAAGGAAAGCAGAACTATTGTACGCGCATTTCTGTTTGGAGGAAAACAAAGATCTAAGTGTATTGAATTCTTATAAAGAGATTAAAAAAATCTTCATTAAATATAACACACCGCTGCCCTCGTCGGCATCTGTAGAAAGATTATTTTCTTTTGCAACTATTAAAAATTATTGTAAAGCTAATAGGCTTTCTGACGAAATGTTTGAAAAACGTGTTGTTTTAAAAGCCAATCTTAAATATAACGAAGAATGCTTATAAAAATTTGAAAAATATTTTAATGCCAAAAGGAAAAATGTTTCCTTCAATGTTAAAAAGTAATAATCGTACCTTTTCAGCGTATATTTTCGTACTTGACTTTAATTCATTTTTTAATAATGTTACTGCTTCATTTTCTAATTTTGTAAATTTGTTTAATTTTTTATATGGTTTAATTATGTCTAATTTCAGAAAGAAATTTTGTAATTTTATTAAATAAATGTAATTGTAACTAAAATATCAATGTCTCTGAAATTTAAATTTTCACGGTTTTATTATGGTAACTATAAGTTATATAGTAATAAAATATTACATGTGCTCGTAAAAACTAACCTGACTAGAAAAAAGGGAGGAGGACGTGGGGGGGGGGGGGGGTGTTGATTGGGTTAAGTCAACTAGCTATCTTTGGAGCACTCTCCTTTATATTTAATCTTTTCTTGCAAATAATTTATTTCTATTAAATTTTTAAATACAAACTTTTAAGAACGGGAAAAATAAATAAAACGTATTTATTTATTATAGAAAAAGAAAAAAATGTTATCAAATTAGTAACTATGATAAATCTTTTTTTAAAACTGTTTGCAATGCAAATTAACCTTTAACTGATGTTACCGGTCTGACAGACCGAGTTGCTTTTTTCAATTTTCATAGTTTAACTTGCAAATTTCAGTTTATCTACAAATACTACTAAAATTTTGTTTCGTTTGGAACTTTAGTACTAACACCAGAGATTTTTGAATAGGTGAATTTTAATTATAACACTCCTGTACAAAACGTTTAGCACAAAAACATCTTATGAGTTAATCACGGCTTTTATTCATCTTTTGATTGAGCGGTCTCACAGACCGCTTCACAGTATTTATGTGACAATTTCTGTGACATCAGTTAAAGATTAATCTAAAATTGTAGATTTAGTTAATGGCAAATTCTTGTTGAAGTTAAAGTTAAATGATTTAATTGAATAAAAAGTATCCAACTATATTTGATTTCATTGAAACTAACCTTATATTTTGAAGATAATGGTTTGTTTATTCCTTTTTTTATTTTATTTTTTTATCATGGTATATTTCTTTTATTGAATTATAAATATACAGCTGTAAAAAGATGTTTGAATAGTTTGGCATATTAACCCTTAACTGTTGTGACAAAAGTTGTCGTATATCTACTGTGAGGCGGTCTGTGAGACTACTAAATCGAAGGATGAATAAAGAGGTCCTTTAACTCATAGGATGCTGTTTCTGTACTAAACTTTATTGTCAAGACAAATATAATTTCAGAAGACTCTAGCGATATTCCTAAGGCTCCAAATGAAACAAAGTTTCACTAGTATCTGTAGTTAAACTGAAAATTACAAGCTAAAAATTCAAAAAAGCAGCGGTCTATGAGACTGCTCACATCAATTAAATGTTAATCTTTAACTGCTGTAAATGGTCTCTGAGGCAGATACCTTTTAACGCTTTCCAACACATTCAGAATATTGTAAGAAAACTTTACCGTATACTAAGGGGGTGGGGAGGGAGCTGTTTTAGAAGTTTGCAGGTTCCAATTTGACCCGCTGTTCGGAAGCTAGTTTGTTTTCATTGTAGGTCAGGTTAATTTCTACTTTTTAGTTCGGATCGGGTTTGGGTCAGTTGACTTCTACTTTTTGCTGTTGGCCGGATTAACTTCTACTTTTTTGCTCGATCCGCGTTTGGTCGGGTTGACTTTTTTGCTGCACTTTGGGTTCGGGTCAGATTGACATACTTTATTTAGGGCTCGGGTTGGTGTCGAATTGGGTTTTTACTCTTGTGAGAAGGGTTCGGTTTGACCCGATTTTTCAAAAGGAAGTCTAAATATTTTTCCCGATGTAAACTATAGTCAGCAAACACTCCCAAAACACTTCCAGACACTCCCCAAAAATTATTTAGGGAATAATTGTTAATATTTTGCAAAGTAAAACCTATAGAGAGTGGATGCCTCCGAACCGTGAAATATGTCCGTTATTCATAATTAATAGCATATACAGTAAAATCTCCATACGGACGCTCCCGAATAGTGGGCACCTCTATTTAACGTAACTTTTCAATTCCCAACACAAATATTTGTCTCTGAATAGCGCACACGTCCGAATAAGTGACAAATTCGAGAGCCCTGTTCAGCGGTGACCCTTGTTTAGAGGTTCTAGTGTATTTTAATACTAACGAGTATATACTAGAGATTTATTTTCCTATATAAAAGTTAAAATTTATATTAAAGATGTAAATGTAGACTTCATTTTATAATACCATTATAATATGAATTATTTTTCCTTCATTTTGGTTTCGGGTCGACGAAACTTTTGTGGCCGGGTTTCAGTTTGACTTTTAATGGAATTTTTGGGTTCGTGTCTGGACAACCCTACCTGTTTAGGACACTAAGTGGGGTAAAACAAAACTTTTTGGTGGGATGTTTGAAAAGTGAAGGCCAAACTTTTGTTTTAGTACATGCCGAAACTGTAGCAGCTTGCTAGATGGCAATAATAAACTAGAATTTTTCGGAAATTCTAAAATATAAGGCAAACACAGAAAAAGCTATCGAAATAAAAAAATCCATTCGTTTCCAAATCACGTCAAAAGTTATTTTTAGGTAGATTTCGTATGAAATACTACCTATTACATTTTCCCCTATGTTGGAATTTCTGAAAAAGTTTTGCAGATCTACACCGATCACGACCTCTAGAACTCAAAACCACCCTCAGTAAAAAGCACATATATATATATACAGTCGGCTCTCGCTAATTCGAACTCGTTGGGACCACAAGAAATATTCGAATTAACCAGAGTTCGAATTATGAAAAGTATGAGAGAAAACATATTTAAAGGGGTACTATGACAAAGGAATTAATGTTATAATATTTTTTAAATTTATTTCGGCTGTTATCGTTAGAATATGACTTAATATTAAATTAAAAGATATAAATACATAAACTAATTATTAATATTAAAAGGATATAAATAAAACATAAAAATTTGTAATACGAGGGTGGTTCAATAATTGTCTCGAATGTGTATAAAATATTTGTACTGCGATTGTTCATGTGGAAAATTGAAGCCTAATGTCTTAGATGCCTTTATGCTCAATTTCAGAACTGTAGCTGCTATATTAACATATTTTCTTTCCTTTTTGGTATGAGAAGTCGCACCTAGCTTGAAAGGTGTGTGTGTGTGTGTGTGGGGGGGGGGTGACAGTGAATGAGACGTGGCTACTGTCGTTTGGACTCGGGATCATAGTGATGTAGTGACGTTCATCCACTGTCACAAATCTAGTGACGTTCATCCACTGTCACAAATCTATCACAGAACTGCTTCAGGTCTGGCTCCATACCAGCCTTTCCCCCCAACACCCCCCCCCCCTTTTCAAGCTAGGTTCCACCTCTCACACCTAAAACGAAAAATATTAGTTAATATAGCAGCTACGGTTCTGAAATTGAGCATATAGGTATCTAAGACAATAGACTTCAATATTCCACATCAACCATCGCAGTACACATATTTTATACACACTCTGGACAATAATTATTGAACCACCCTCGTACAGTATAAAACAACTGCATTTTAAAATTTTTATTAATTGTACTATTATTTTCTCGCCAGAAATTAGATGAACATTTAAGAAATTATTTACACTATTTATCATCACTATGACAAAATTTATCAATTGTTGTTTGCTTAGTCCTATTCATTTTTGACTTTTGAAAAGAGGTTTCCCATATCTTTAACAGATGTCCACCACGTGGATTTCTCGGAATGTCACTGAGTCAAATGCTAGAGAAATGATTAGGAAGAAGCACAATGAAAGAAGGGGTAGAGGTGTCATTGATGGGCAGACGGGGCACTAAAAAAGCGGATATCAAATGCATGGGATTATATGTATAATAGTTTAGAATAATTCTGTCAAAAATGAAAGAAAGAAAGTTATTTCAAGGATCCAAAATACGTGAGAAAGTAAGGAAAAGTAAAAAAAGGGAATTTTCGTTAGTTCGAATTAAACGAAGTCAAGAGAAAATGAGTTAGAATTAATGAAAATTTTTAACGTTATTCTGCCATTGAAAATTTCGTGACTTCATGTTTAGTTCGAATTAAGCGAAGATTCGATTTATCCGATTTCGAATTATCGAGAGCCGACTATATATATATATATATATATATAATCACTTTTTTATGGACACGATAGCTTCCGTAATTCTTCCCAAATCTCTGCCAAACTGATACATAAAATCAAGAGGCATAAAATTTCGGTCAAGTTCGTCAATGGGCAAAATCGGACCAAGGGGATGGAAATAGGGAGGGGTTTTTGTGAAAACCGAAAAAACTCCATAACTTCTTAATTTTTGTACATATCAAATTAGTTTAAAGCTTTTATTACTTCTAAAAATAGGACCAAAAATTTATGTATGACAGATTTTTGATAAAATTAAAAATGGGACCAAGGGGCGCAGAAAATATGGTTTTTGGGAGAAAAAAAATTCATAACTTCGTCAATTCTCAAGATATCAAATACAATTAATTTTATTATAAATCTCTTTGAATATTATCTACAACTTTTATATTGACAAGTTTTTGATAGGACCAATTCGTAACGCAAAGAAAATTAAAAACGAAAACAAAAAAAGGGGGGGGGGGTAGGTTGAAGAAGAAAAATATCCATAACTTCGTAAATTCATAAGATATAAAATCCCCATGAATTTATCATATATCTTCTTAATATATCTACAACATTTATATTGACAAGTAGGACCAATTCTTACAGCAAAAACAAATTAAAAATACATAGCGGTTGAAGAAAAAAATCATCATATTAACCCATTAACCGCTGACGTTGCGTTCACGCAACAGTCAAAATAATTGCTCATGCAATTAATTAATTACATTGGCACCACTATTTTAGAATTAAAAAAAATGTCTTATTTATTGGCAGGAATTTTGCTATTTTAGTACAGCTAAATTTAACTTACTAAATTTGTGGTGGGAAACTACTTTCAACAAGAAATTTGAAAATTTCTATCGTAATAGTTTTTGCGGTTAATGGGTTAAGGGCTTATTCAAATCCAAACTGCTTATTTTTGATTCATTTTTAAATTTATTTTTGCTCTCAAACTCATCCAATTGGTAGATTCTCTTATTCAGAATCTCTATAATGTACTGTAATGGTCGACTTTTTGATAGAAGCAGAATATATTTCAAAAAATGATGTCAAAGTGGGCATTTTGAACCGAATTTCCCGAAGCGATTGTGTTGAAAATGAAAAATATTGTCCTACTGAGAAAATAATTGTTTATAAATCAAGTTTTAACTAATTGAAGAAAATATATAAACACAGGTCGCTTATAAATCTCTGCAAAAACAACGTCAACAAGTTTCGTATTTTTTCTTTTAAAAATGAATCTGAAAATGTGCCAAAAAATTTCGAGTTGTTGTGCATGGAAAAATATTTTTTTTTTAATACCGCCTTAACATGATTCTGACAAAACCATCTCTTATATAAAAATGAAATAAAACTCGTCAAAAGCGGCCAAATAAAATTGTTAAAGTGGCTTTATCTCTAATAATGATTTAGTTTTTGTTGTTGAAATTAGCACTTAACTTCGAAATCTACCTGCGCATGTAGGCCGGGCCGGCAGGAATTTTTGTACTTTTAAAAAGGAATCTGTAAACGTGTCGGAAAGTCGCGTGTTTTTTAGCGGAGAAAAAGATTTCATTTATATATATATAGGATGTTTCATAAAAGATGCGTAAAACTTCAAGAGTTTATAGTACAAGTCCAAACAAACAACATTCATCAAAGAATGCATGGTAGGAATTAAAACGCTAAGGTGCTAGAGGGTGCCGAATATGATGTTATACGAGGCAAAAACACACAAAGAATGATAAACTAACAAAAGCAAGTTTAATGACATGTCTTCTTACAATCTTTGAGCCTATGAGACTTCCATTTGCAGTTCATAAATAAAATGCATATCAAAGCCTTTTCCCTATTAGTGAAAGTTAATCTTTGACTAATGTGACAGATATTGTCATGTAACTACTGAGAAGTGGTCTGTCAGACCACACCATGGAAAGATGAATAAAAGGCGCGATTAATTCATAGGATGGTGTTTTTGTACTTAACGTTTTGTACAGGGCTATAATTAAAATTCACATATTCAACAGTCTCTTGTGATAGTATTAAAGTTCCAAACGAAAGAGAATTTTGGTAGTGTCTGTAGTTAAACTGAAAGTTACAAGTTAAACTATAAAAATTGAAAAAAGCAGCGGTCTGTGAGACCGGTTAAAGGTTAACATCTTCCGATAGGTTCCTACCGCAATTCACAGTTACACACTTGGATCAGTCACTTGTATGAATTAATCGAGGCAAAATTTTCCATACGCATTGTCCTCCTTCTTCATAGCACATTTGTATGATATTAGTGTCGTTCTTCTCCAGATAACTCGCAACAGAAATGGAGAACGTTTGCATGGACCAAGTTTCCAAATGCGCCAGAACCTTTGCGTTTTAATTCTGACTATGCATTCTTTAATGAAATTTAAAATTAAACATTGGTAATATTTCATATTTCTGCAAAAGATAGTTATGGGATAATAATCAATTGTAATTTAAAATGCAAATTAAAATTTTAAAAAAATTTATTCGATTCTTTACCACTTGATTTTTTAGGTAATTCATTCAATGCTAAAATTTTTAGGAAAAGAAAAAATATAAATATTTTTGTTTTTTCCTTCCATTTTTCCTCTCAGTCGCCAGTTTTTCATTCTTTTCTCAACAAACGCCTTAAAGTTTTACAGCAAATACCTGTTATTTAGCGCATTGCACATGTAGGCAATTGCATATCACTTGATTTTCCTTACTCTCATCCCAAGTAAACTATTGGGAGTGAGAGTAAGAGTTAGTTAAGATAATAGTAAGGGATGTGAACTTTAAAGATGTCCCCAATCAGACAGAGGTAGAAATAGGTGCAGCATTAATGTATAATTTAATCGTACATTCATGAGGTAGAGTGAGCTCTCATCTCTGTAACATCACCTACGATTCAATGTAAGTTGTAATAAAATTTCCATAAGAATAACGAACACTTCGGAAATAAAGCTGTTGGAAAGAGCGTTAGCACAATACAATGAAAGTAAAAATGTCGCTCCGATTTTTCTTACAATTACCTTACACAGTCACAAGACGAAAAATATACAAAGCATTCATACAAGATCTTTTTTTAAAGAGATGTGTAACACGAACAGAACGTTTAAACAAGTCTGGCACGGCTCGAATTATCAGAAAATTTTAACACCCGAACCCGACCCAGCTCTGAAAGAGAAAAGATCGGAGAGAGTCCGAGTCTCGTGAATTAAAACTGTCGCGGCCCGGGTGCCATGCTTGAATTGCCTCCTAAGTCTTTTCACTCGAAGATCTCTAATGTCGTTTTGGAAACCCTTCATTGGCTCAAGGGGAGAATGGTCCCTTCTCTCCCCCCCCCCTTAGATACGTCATTTGTAAAAGATAATGAAAACAATATGGAAAACGCATATGGTATTTGAAAACTCATTTTAAGCAATTGCCACCTGTAGTCGGAAAAATATGCGAATTCTTTTGCGCAACACTGTATTCGATTTGTATATACGCTACATAATATGCAAAAATTTCAGTTAAATTAGCAAACGCATCACACAGTTGAAATCTCCCTTCAGCAATTTCTGTCAATGAGCGGAATTGCACTCTAACTATTTATGTATCCCTGTATATAATCTATAAAATTTTTACACACCAGGTATAATATGCATAAAATCAGTTAAATATAAAAACGCATACCACAACTCAAAACGAACTTTGAATAATTATTGTTCTTAATCAGTGTTGTAACCGAATTCATTTCTGTGTTCCTGTAAATGAAATGTAAATGAACAAGATATTCTGTAGCAAGCATCTTTCAGTAAACGTCAGGGATGCATATAAATTTAAATTTTTTTTAAATACTGCAACGTCAATAAAATACACTGCAAAATATTCTCTCCATAGACCATAATTTAATGGTATTATTTTAAGTGCACAAGTAAACGAACTATACACTTCATTTTCAATCCGAACCTGCCATGGCAAAGTTCAGTAATATATATAAGTTATCGAGTATATTTATGCGAGGTATAACACAGATAGAAACACGTAATGTTTTTACTTTCTTATATCTTCAGCAGAAGAAAGTATTGTAATTAAATTTTTTTTCGACGGATGTAACCGTTTTAGGGGTCAGAGGTCCCCAAAAACATGTTTATAGTAAATGTCTGTCCATGTGTCCCTATGTCCGTTTGTCCGTATGTCGCCATTGTAGCATCAAAAAGTGTATGAAGTTATACGTAGAATCGAACCAATTTTTTTTTGGCTATGGCAAGCAGGTCCTCACTTAATTTGGAAAATTTCCGACGAAAGGGACGCTGCAATAGCGATTTTTGTGCTAATTTGATTATTGTACCATCGAAAACTGTATGACGTTATGCATAAAATTGAACCAATTTTTTTGTGCATGTTTTTTGCTAAGCCAAGCAGGTCTTCCTTGAAGTTGGAAATATTCCGCCGCAAGGGAGCACTGTAATAGCGATTTTTGTATAATTTTCTTGATTTTTCGTAGTTCTGTTGTACAGCGGCGGCTCGTAAAGCGACGGGAGCTTCGCATCATGATAAGCCGTCTATTCGCGAACAGCGGATGTACAACAGAATAACGGAAAACTATTGGTTTTAATAAATATCATGATCGAGATGAACTCGTTTGTACTCCGATTAATTGACTAAAACAGAAATTTAAGATGAAAGTCAAAGTTGGTATAATATTGAACTAATAATATTATTTTATTGACATTTCTAACTATATTTTGAAATATTAAGATGTATTAGATAGAAGAAAGTTTTGGGATTGGCACATCCAACTAGTTTCACAAAAAAAAAAAAACTTATGTAGCTTTATGCAATCTTCAGTTATAAATCGTTTTAAACACACATATGCACGATTATGCGCACATACGCCCTATGAACGATTTTATTTCGCCGCATCGTACCTTCCCCTTATTTAACCATCTTCTGCGTCTGTGACCGGATGTTCGGGACCTTTTATTCGAAGTCAGAGACCATCGATTTCAAATTCGAGCCTGAAAAATTTTGTGTCATCAGAACCCGAACTGGATAAAGAAAGTACACGATATAAATTAATAATATTTAAAAATGGTTTCAAGAGTAATTTTCTGATTTAAAAGTATCTTATTGTATAAAAATAATTAATAATTCTAAAAAGTTGCCTCTAATGATGTTTCATAATTTTCACGTCCCTGACACTCTGTTTAAAATTTAGAAAATTGGATATTTATACCCCACCAACGACAGAAATATGAAAAGTAACTCTTCTTATTCTTTTAAAATATCATTATTCATCAATGACAGAAAGACACGAGTTCTATTTCCAGTAATTCAAAAGAAAGACTTCAAACAGAAACAAAAGCTAAACAAGGGACATTCCTCAACTTCTTTATGTTAAGTTTGATAATGCCAAGTCTTCAGAATCAGATGGAATATTTCACTTTATATCAGGCTAATAGCAATTCAATCTCTTTCAATTTGATTTTTAGCTGATTATAAAATGCCTTTAAAAACTTACATTACATTTCTGTTTTTCAACTAGCAATCGTTTTTTATTTTCATTTTTCAATTTGTAAATAAATAAAATTTAGCCCGATCCCGTTTCAAGGGTCATGAATGTCCTTTTATGGGGTGGGAGGGTATCACATCTGTTTATGAAATTTTTTTATATTGAAAGCTATTCTCAAATCCAAACTAACTACTTTTCTGATACTTTCGCGAAGTCATTTTCATTCGTAAATACAAAAAAATTAGCATTAATATTCGTAAAAATACAAAATGTACCGATATTGTTCAGATACCAAGAAATTAAAGAGTTTCCCATTTTCTTACAAAAGCAAAGATTCATTTAGAAAATGTTGTCAAAGTTAACATTTTTAGCCACGTTTTACGAGTTGACAGCCGCAGAAATGTCTTCAAAAGGAAAAATTGGCAGCCACTTCCGGAAATTCAGATTAAAAAGTCAAATTTTACAGAATTTTTTGTAAGATTCTTTGCTTTTATCGAAAAATGGAAAACACTATTTAATCACATACGGTGTCCTACTGGCCCACCGAACAGCGAGGCATTATATAGTTATTGGCAGCTATGTGATTCTATTAGTGTCAAGAAAATTGCAGGTGCAGCCTCTTCTTTTAGCTCAAAGTATTAAATAGTTTTTTTCAATCGAACTTGTACCTTTGGAATGGATCATTTTCTTCTGATGGATTGATGGCTTCCATTATTATGAAACAGCCGTTATAAATGAAGTATTGGGTGTAGATGGAATAGGTAGATGGTATTTGATTTTCTGGTCAGAATAGGAAAAAAAATCGCCATTTTTTTTTTTTTTTTTTTTTTTACTCCGAAAATCAGGCTTCTAACTTTTTACGAGAGCTCATTCACCTTCATCTAACACTCCACTTATAACGGCTGTTTCATAATTAATAATGGAAGCCATCAGTCTATCAGAAGAAAGTAACTCGGTTAATCGGGACTCTACTGTATATTTCATTTTTTAAATGATCTTTAGAATATTTTTGTTGGTGTTCAGAGTGGGGTCATGACCCCCCCCCGTGACCTCCCCTTGGATCCGCCATTGCGCCCCCCCCCCCGTACCTTCTGTATCGTAGGGAATACATAATTTTAAAATTTCAAAATAACTTTCAAAGGAGGAAAATTTTACGCATAAAAATTACATTAATTAAATAATAATATAAAATAAAACATACACATTCAAATATTACCTGAATATGCGAAAAGCTAATTTTACATTAAATGAATGCATAAAAATATGAACTGAAATTCGATGAATCAGTATTTTAAATATCAAAATTTTATTTTACCCATAAACACTAAGTCAATTTCAGTAAGCAATCGTAATTGCCAACAGGACACAAAAATGTACATGTTCTGCGACAATTTGGATCCGAGTTATAAGCGTTTATATTCATTGGGCCCTTATATTTGCCTTATACTAACAGTTTGGGTCTTCTGTTAAAAACACCGACAATGTCCCTTTCCCCTTTATAAAAAATACATTTACCATACAAAAAATTGCAATCAGAACCCCACCACACACACACACACACACACACACACACACAAAAAAAAAAAAAAAAAAAAAAAACAAAAAAAAAAAAAAAAAAACTTCCTCCTCTTTTAAAATGATTGCGTGTAAAATATAAAATTTGTCTTACAGAATAATAAAAACAATAGAAAAATATTCAAATATTACCAAAACACGTAAAATATAAATTTTCATAAAAAAAATGCATTAGCATATAAACAAAATTTCTATGAATTTTGATTTTATGTATTAAACTTTACTTTTCTTATCAACTTTCAATCGTAATTGCTAATTAATTTCAGAAAAATAATGGCAATTGCAAAAAGGACAAAAAAAAAATCTATGCTATTTGCGGCACTATCAAAATACCTGATAGACTATATGACTGTACTTTAAAGGGTATTAACTAATTACAGAATATTAGAAAATAAAAGAAACTATTCAAGTATTACCCAGACATGTGAAAAATTAATTTTTCAACTGAAAAATGCACTAGTATTAAACTTTAAAGCGACAATGAACTTTAAACTGAGAAATAATAATAATAAAGATAATGTCTCCCCTTTCTAAAGATTACGTTTACCTTACAAAATATGAGTGTTCTACAATAACTACAGCTCCAGTTATAACTGTCTTATGCTGTCAGCACTTCATACACTAAAATATGGAAGAACTGCTATAGAAAATACCCACCCCCCCTCTTAAAACGATTAAGAAATTAAACGAAATTTGTGGGAGATGCGATGTGACAAGTTGAATTTTGAATTCGAGTTACACGTATTTGTCGTTATCGAGACCTAATGTTCGCACTATAAAAAAATTTCGAAATCTGGGGTTAAAAACGCCCACACTGTTCCCCCTTTATAAAGATTTAGTTTACAAAATATAAGTGTTCTACGAAGATTACAGTTCGAGTTATATTTGTTTTAAGTTGTCAGCAATTTATATTTATAATATACTAAATTATGGTGGGCTTCTATAAAAAATCGACCCTTTAAAACTATTGCGTTTACCATAACGATTTTGTCTAAATTACGACAATTTATATCAGAGTTACAAGATCTTTTGGTTATTAGGCCCTTATGTTTGCGCTATTCTAAAATTTACTAACCTCCGGTAAAAAAATGCACCCCCCCCCCCCTTTTCATAAAGATTACCTTTACCATACAAAATATGAGTGTCCTACGATAGTTACAGTTTGAGTTATAAGTGTTTTAAGTTACCACCTCTTTTATTTATGACACAATAAAATATTGGGTGGTGAGGGGCTTCAGTAAAAAATTGGTAGATTATACGAGTTTGAAATTTTCCCGTTATTATTAAAATATTAACTGTAATGTATAACTTCAAATTTCACCCTTAGTATGATGTCACTGTAACTGAATTTTTTAAATTCTTATCAAAAGAATATATAATCATTAATAAGTACAGTATCAAATACAGTTGGCATAAAATCTAATTGGAAATTTTACTTTTTCCATTACACGTAATTGTAACTAAAATTTATTAGTTACTATTGCAACAACGTAATGGTAATTATAATCATCTCAAGTACATTTGAAATCAAATCAATAATCTAAATTTACCATTCACATTACAGGTAATTGTAACTAAAATTTTACAGTTATAACACTACCGCACCGTAATGAAAATCATAACCTTCTGCATTACAGTTACAATTATATCTTAATAAAAAAAATTGCCATTGAAATTACACGTAATTGTAATTATAAGTTCTCAATTACAATTTCAATTATATAATAATAATCATAGCATTTATAGTTACGATTACAAAATGCTAATTCAATTTAAAATTTAGATCATAAATACACATAATCTTAATTATATTTTTCTCAATTGTAATTACAATTATATAATGATAATTATAGCATTTATTGTTACGATTACAATGCTAATTGAATTTACAATTCATACTATAATTACTTGTAATCGTAATTATAGTTTTATCAATTATAATTGCAATTATATAACGGTAATCATAGCATTTATAGTTACGGTTACAATGCTAATTGAACTTTAAATTCAGATTATAATTACACATAATCTTAATTATATTTTCCTCAATTATAATTACAATTATATAAAGATAATCATAGCATTTATAGTTACGATTACAATGCTAATTGAATCTCCAATTCAGATTTTAACTAACATGTAATTGAAATTATAATCTCTTACATGCCAATTACATTGTAATGAGATTACAAATTAATCAGATTGCGAATTTGCCCAACTCTGACTAAGGAACTGTTGCACCAAATTTATAATACATCGACAACAATAATTACAATAAAAAATCCATCTTACACTTGTTATTTTAACTCTCCAAAGACATATTTTAACCTAAGATTAACAAAATACTTTTTTCATAAACTTCAACTGTTAAAATTATTAGAAAATTAAACTTTATTCATATACGTAATCAGTAACATATAATCAAGGTAAGTAATTTTGATTAAGTTATCAATTGATGCTTGGTATTACGGAATGAAAAAATCAGCAAAAAGGATTTCACCTTGACATAATCATAGAATACCCCCCCCCCCCCCCCTTAAATCTAAACAAATCAAGTCATTTTCAACGTTTCACATCAATATTAACCATTTAAAAACATTTTAACGCGCAATAGGTTATTGATAAATATATTTTCAAGCTTCAAGTCACGTTTGTCAACTATTACAACTTACCATGTTAAAATTCCCACTCGTGATTTGAGGTCTTATAACAATCTCTGTACCTGCGCGTAAAAATTCCAGAAATTTATAACTTTTAGACGTATTCATGGGGAAATATCTCGTTTTATCAAATAAAATTATCGGTTTCTTTTAAATATGACGTCATTTTCAGTCGCTGAAATATTTTGCCTATTGTCTCAAACTCAAAGTCAGCGAAATGAAAAAATAGTGAAATATAACAGCATCATCAGGGAAATTGTGTCTTTTTTAAAGCGTAACGTCATTTTCTGTTCAAATTTTTAAAAAATATATTTTTAATTGTAATGAGAAAATGGCATCAGTAAGAATATAATCAATAAAGATAACTAAACCACTTTTAATAGAAATGAAGTACTTCAGTTGCCACGATTAGAAAATTGGTATTAAAACTATAAAAAAAATTAATATCTCAAAAATAAATTGAGGTACAGCTTTCAAACAAATTGCATTTAAATGTGCATTTTTTTCTGCATACGACGGTGTAAACATTTAAAACGTGGTATGTTTAGAAGTTTAAAATTTTGCAGTAGCGAAAATTGCAAAACCAAATTTTTATTTCAAATTTCAAAGTGTTGCCATTCGCAGAATGACGTATGCGTTACACACAGATATGTTTGTCCTTTATAATATAGATATATCGGTTGCATTTCAATATTTTCAAATGATTTTTGCATTGGATAGCTGAGATCAATTTATACAAACGCCGCTTTTTACTTTTTCGATCCTGACTGCAGAATATTTTATGGGGTGTTTTCATTTTGAAACCTGTTCCAAAAATAAATTTTAAAATTATTATTGATTAGGAATTAAAACAGATTTATAATCTTTTTTTTTTCTTTCTCACTTCTGAAGTATAATGCCGGATAGATTTTTTTTTATTCCGTAAACGTCAAAAGGCAAAAGTCTCTCATTCAATAGAAATATGTCATTCGCACTCTACAGGGGTGGGGGGGGGGGGAGAAAAAATAATAATTGACTAGTGTCATTAAAATAATTGACTAGTGTCATTACTGATTTTTTTATGTGGAGGCTACTTTAGTAAAGCGAAAAGACCCGTTCGCTAATGCTAATCCTATAGAAGAAACTTATAAAGATATCTCGGTTGCATTTCAATATTTTTAAATGATTTTTATTGCATTGGATAGCTGAGATCAATCTGTACAAAGGCCGTTTTTTACATTTTCTATCTTGATTGCTGTATTTTTTATGGGGAGGCTACTTTAGTCAAGCGAAAAGACCCGTTCGCTAATACTAATCCTATAGAAGAAACTTATAAAGATATCTCGGTTGCATTTCAATATTTTTAAATGATTTTTATTGCATTGGATAGCTGAGATCAATCTGTACAAAGGCCGTTTTTTTACGTTTTCTATCCTGATTGCTGTATTTTTTATGGGGAGGCTACATTAGTCAAGCGAAAAAAACTGTTCGCTAATACTAATCCTATAGATGAAATTTATAAAGATATCTCGGTTGCATTTCATCATTTTTAAATGATTTTTCTTTGCATTGGATAGCTGAGATCGATCTGTACAAAGGCCGTTTTTTTACATTTTCGATCTTGATTACAGAATTTTTTATGGGGAGGCTACTTTAGTCAAGCGAAATGACCTGTTCGCTAATGCTAATTCTATAGAAGAAACTAATAAAGATATCTCGGGTTGCATTTCAATATTTTTAAATGATTTTTTTTTGTATTGGATAGCTGAGATGAATCTGTACTAAGACGGTTTTTTACATTTTTGCTCTTAATTGCAGAATTTTTTATAGGGAGGCTACTTTAGTCAAGCGAAAAGACCCATTCGCTAATGTTTATTCTATAGAAGAAATTTATAAAAAGTATCTCGGTAGCATTTCTATATTTTTAATTTTCTTTTCTTTTCTTTTCCTTCTTTCTTTCTTTTTTTTTTTTTTTTTTTTTTTTTTTTTTGCATTGGATAGCTGAAATCAATCTGTACAAATACCGTTTTTACATTTTCGATCTTGTTTGCAGAATTTTGTGTGGGGAGGCTACTTTAGTCAAGGGAAAAACCCGTTCGCTTATGCCAATCCTATGGAAGAAATTTATAAAGATATCTCGGTTGCATTTCAATATTTTTAAATTATTATTTTTTGCATTGAATAGCTGAGATCTATCCGTACAAAGGCCGTTTTGAATGCAGAATTTTTTATGGGGGTGCTTTCACTTTCGCACCTGTTCCGAAAAAGAAAGTGTCCTCATTAAAAATATCTGTAAACAAAATCGAAAAAAACAAAAAACGGCCTTTGTACAGATCGATCTCAGCTATCCAATGCAAAAAAATCATTTAAAAATATTGAAATGCAACAGAGCAGAGGCGACTTTAGTCTACCGAAAAGACCCGTTCGCTAATGCTAATCCTGTAGAAGAAATTTATAAAGATATATCTGTTGCATTTCAATATTGTTAAATGATTTTTTTTTTTTTTTACATTGGATAGCTGAGATCGATCTGTACAAAGGCCGTTTTTTACATTTTCGATCTTGATTGCAGAATTTTTTATGGGAAGGCTACTTTAGACAAGCGAAATGACCCGTTCGCTAATGCTAATCCTATAGAAGAAACTTATAAAGATATCTCGGTTGCATTTCAATATTTTTAAATGTTTTTTTTTTTTTTTTTTTTTTTTTTGCATTGGATAGCTGAGAGGAATCTGTACAAAGACCGTTTTTACATTTTTGATCTTAATTGCAGAATTTTTTATAGGGAGGTACTTTAGTTAAGCGAAAAAACGCGTTCGCTAATCTTTATTCTATCGAAGAAATTTATAAAAAATATCTCGGTTGCATTTCTATATTTTTACTTTTTTTATTATTTATTATTATTTTTTTTTTTACATTGGATAGCTGATATCGATCTGTACAAAGGCTGTTTTTTACATTTTCGATCTTGATTACAGAATTTTTTATGGGGAGGCCACTTTAGTCAAGCGAAAAGAACCGTTCGCTAATACTAATACTATAGATGAAATTTATAAAGATATCTCGGTTGCATTTCAATATTTTTAAATAATTTTTTTCGCATTGGATAGTGGAGATCGACCTGCATAAATACCGTTTTTTACATTTTCGATCTTGAATGTAGATTTTTTTATGGTGGTGTTTTCATTTTTGAAACTTGTTCAGAAAATGAAAGTGTCCCCACTAAAAATATCTGTAAACAAAATCGAAAACAAAACACGGCCTTTGTACAAATCGATTTCAGCTATCCAATGCAAAAAAAAAAAAAAAAAAAAAAAAAAAAAATCATCTAAAAATTTTGAAATGCAACAGAGATATGGCTACTTCAGAGCGAAAACATCCGTTCGCGAATGCTAATCCTGTGGAAGAAATTTATAAGGATATTTCGGTTGCATTTCAATATTTTTTATAAGTTTATTTTGCATTGGATACCTGAGGTCGATCTGTACAAAGGCCGTTTTTTACTTTTTCGATTTTGATTGCAGATTATTTTTTTCGGGATGCATTCACTTTCGAAATCGGTTTCGAAAATAAGTGTCCTCACTAAAAATATCTCCAATAAACAAAGTCGAAAAAGTAAAAAACGACCTTCGTGCAGATTTATCGCAGCTATCTAATGCAAAATAATAATAATAACAATTTTAAAATATTGAAATGCAACCGAGATATTTTATTTGAAAAATTTGACCCACTTTTAATAAGTTACTAAGAATTATAAAATGTGTCAATTTTATGGATCTTAATGTTAAATGTAAGAGTAGTCTCTAGAAGCATTTTACGAAGATAAGAATGCCGACTCTGTAACACTTTTGTTAAATATTCAGGTAAGTTGGAAAGACACAACAAATCAGCTTTTGGCAAAAAAGTAAAGATGTATCGCCTCATTTATAAGAGTATGTTAAAATCACATATGAGACAGAAAATTAATGTTTTTAATAAGTTAAAAAAAATGTAAAATAAATAGTGTTAATGCTCTGCCAGTCTTCTTTCTTGGTCCGCTTTTTCTTCTAATTTTTTTTTAAATAAAATTCAACGTTTTAAATTTCTTTTTATGTTACCACTATCAGTGTATTTTCAGGAAGAAGTCACAATGGTATAACTTGAAACTATTAATTATAAATATTAATTTAGAAGCTCAATCTGACACCAAGTCACCTGGGCCAACCTGCCCCGATTACGGGGTTAATTAGCCCACGTCACTTTTTAATGTTCTGATAGTGCAGAAGTTTAAGAAATGTTCAAAATTTTACCGAATCTTAATTTTTGTTTCGTACGAACGAAAACACAATATAGCCTAAAGAATATCTACTATACAACGTTCCTTAATGAAGCCATGAAATTATAAAAATGTAAAATTATTAATTAGAGAAAGAAAGGACTAAAGTAAAAAAAAAAAAAAAAATCAATTTATAGATATAAATAGAATTAATTGATTAACTCGACATAATTTTCATCATTATAATGAAGACAAACATAAAATTTGGTTATGTTTTTGATAGGACCAACTATTACAAAAAAAAAAAGTGGTTGAAGAAGAAAAAAATCCATAACTTCGTCATTTCACAAGATATCAAATCCGTTTGACTTGATTATACATCTTCTTAGTATTATCTAAAACTTTTATATTGACAAGTTTTTGATAAGATCAACTATTACGGCAAAAAGAAAAAAAAATGTATGTGTGTGTGTGTGTATAAGAAAAAAATCACATTTCTCTTAATCCGTAAAATTGTTGGTGAATTAACTTTGAAATCAACCTGTGCCTGTAGCCCAAGCTAACAGGGATTTTACTATAATTATGATAGTTATAAATATTTTTGTACAACAGAGCAGCATATTTGATGTGAGTAAGCACCAATATATCTTCCTTTTTTAGAAAGATTGACTGGAATAACCAGGAATTCAATTAATAAAATAATTCCTTATTATTAATTATTAATAAATTAATTAAAATAATAATTAAATAATTCCTTACTATAAATTAATAAGGAATTAATTAAAATAATAATAAAAATATCTGTAAACAAAATCGAAAAAGCAAAAAACGGCCTTGGTACAGATTGATCTCAGGTATCCAATTCAAAAAAATCATTTAAAAATATTGAAATGCAACCGAGAAGAGGCTACTTTAGTCAAGCGAAAAGACCCGTTCGCTAATGCTAATTCTAAGGAAGAAATTTGTAAAGATATCTCGGTAGCATTTCAATATTTTTAAATTCTTTTTTTTTCATTGGATAGCTGAGATTGATCTGCACAAAGGCCGCTTTTTACTTTTCCCACTTTGACTGCCAAAATTTTTGTGGGGATGTTCTCACTTTCGAAAATGGTTCCGAAATTGAAAGTGTCCTCATTAAAAACGTTTCTGAACAAAATCGAAAAAGAAAAAAAGGCCTTTGTACAGATTGATCTCAGCTATCCAATTTTTTAAACAGTTTTTCTAAGTAGACTATGTATTATGTAATGGAATTCGTTTGTGAGGTGCTGTAAATGAGTAATAAATGCTTTGCACCTCATAAATACGTATCAATTTTCTTATGTTTGAAATGGTGCAACATTATTAAAATGTACTTGATTCTTTCTCATTGACCGTAATGTAACTGCTTATTTCAAATTTCGAACGTTTCAATTTCAATAGAGATCATCACTAAATGTCAATAACACCCTCAATGAAAAAGGAAATTTCTAAATTTATTGTTTCATTACATTTTTTAAAGCTGTTAAAAAATTACATAAAAAATAAATAATAGAGCCTCAACAACGTGAATCTCTCCGATACATTCTAACATAAAAACTTTAAATTTGCTGACATTTAATGTTCACTCGAATATCGTTTTATATATATATATTAAATATATTTGGAATTATAATAGAATTGCTTCCCAATGATAAACGTTTCCTGATTTCTGTGTTTAAAACCAACTCAAAATACCAACTTTGACATTGTTTTCAGAAGTCTTTTGCCTCCATGAGAAAAAGAGAAAAACTATTTGATTTTTTAATATCTGAATAAGAATATCGGTAAATTTCGTGCACTTAAAAATATGCATATGATTTTGAAAATGTGTTGGTGAATAACCGATTTAGATTTCAGAACAACTTTCCAGGGGTCCATCCAGATAGAAAATGGGGCCTATTCAAGGCCCTTTCACAAAAATCTATTCAATAAAATAGTCCCCTTCACAAAAATAAATTTAATAAAACTGGCCTCCTCACAAAAATAAATTTAATAAAACTGGCCTCCTCACAAAAATAAATTTAATAAAATGGGACCCTTCACAAAAATGAATTTAATAAAACTGGCCTCCTCACAAGAATAAATTTAATAAAATGGGACCCTTCACAAAAATGAATTTAATAAAACTGGCCTCCTCACAAGAATAAATTTAATAAAATGGGACACTTCACAAAAATGAACTTAATAAAACGTGCCCCTGCATAAAATTCCTTTTAATAAAATAGACCCCTTTGTAAAATTCTTTTTCATAAAAAGTGTTTTAAAATGTGTAATTTGTAAATGAAACTAGATCGCGAAAAACAAAAACTTTAGAAAGAATATTTAAAGAAGTTTTTGGTACAAATTTGAGTAACTGGATTTTAACTTTCGTTACAAAATGTTATTTTACACAAAAATATAGTAAAATTCCCAAAAGTAACTTTTACTTTCCACAAAATGGGTCTCAATAATAAAAACCTGCCTCGAGATCTGCTTTCTCAGAAGGTGTAATTGGAAGACTGTCTTCATTCCTGCCTGCTAATCACTTTTTCCCGGCCAGGTTTTCTAAAATACCCCCCCCCCCCCCCCCCCAGTTTGCCTGGAGGCAAAGAGAGCCTATTTTTATGCTGTGGGGTGACCATTTTGTTTGTCAATTACATGCTTAGAAAATATCATTGGTCTTTTAAGGTGCCAATCTTTATGATTGGGATACGCCTCCCATGTGGCAACGTTTAAACTGTAAAATGGGATTTCGGTTTTCCAATTGAGTGAAGTAGGCTCTTAAACACATATTAATGTATCTATTATTTTAATGTTTCCTTTCTCTTTTAATATTCACGTGTAAATACCATTTTCAAGACATAATTTTCAATATTTTCCTGCGTTTTACACGTACGCATTTAATAGTAATTTTAAAGTTTTATTTTCTGTTTTTAATAGTCACATGTAAACGTTAATTTTTAATCGTTAGGAAATATTATTCTTTGCGCTGTTTTTAGAATTGAAAACAATCTCTAATAATAGCCGAAGTCATGAGACTATCATCAACAGTTCCGAACGGATCCCTTCGCTTTTATATTCTATGCGGCCATTTTGGTACTTTAATGTTAGCCAGCCACAGGTGTGATAAATCGCCAAATATTATTCTGCCGCCATTAATTCACTTATATTATAATAGTCCAAGTCCTGTAACTGCCATAAACAATTACGGACTGATCCCTTCGATTTTCATAAGACAGGTTTACATTTTGATTAAAGAATAATAAACGGTCAAGTGCGAGCATTACTCGCGCACAGAGGGTTCCGTAGAATAAATAAATGAATTTGTAATTATATATATATATATATATATAAGTTGCTAAAAGAATACTAAGATTTTGTAAAAAACTATAAAACGTAGGGTTGGGTATAACTGTATATATTAGAAAAGTGTAAATGGGTTTACCTTGAAAGTTCAAAGAGATATGGAACTTAAATAATATCAAATATAGCTATTCGTATAACTCTTTTTTTTAATATTATCCTAATCTGTTTATGATGAACTTAATTTGGTACTGACAATAAAAGCAGTGCCTAGTTAAACTTCATTTGGCATTTCATGAAACTAAATTCAGCATACTAATAACCTTTATTTCTACAATGTAGCTAGAACAAAACCTTTGTTCAAAGTTTAAATTTGGCATTGTGCTAAGCGCGCTTCGAATTGAGGTCTCAAAGTTGCAACGCCGCTTTGGTCAGTGCCGCATTTTTCCAGATAGGTGTTTAATTAACTTTTAAAGTCACTCGAGGCTATTGAGAGATACAATCAATGCAAACTATCGCGAATCCCACAGTATTTATGCGATTCATTCTAATTAAATCTTTCGAGGGTGTTAGGTGTCCCTTAAAAAACGGACACCTAATTTTAATTCCAAAACAGACAAACGGCACCAAGAATATTTAATTAAAATTTTCCTTTTATCATGTACGTGAAAATAAGCAAGTTCGCATTTTCTAATAAATTCGTTTATAAATTCTGGTGTCAGTTCATTATTTCATAAGTTTATAAATAGAATTACTCCGTGTCTGAAAGGATTAAGTGGTCGCAGAACTCTTAAAGCTTCAAAATTTAAGAAATTTTAATTTTTTTAGATGTTAAACCCCTATTTTTTCTGAATATTTTGATATAATTATTTCCTTAAAATTCCCATTAGTTTTGGCTTTTAGAATTATACCCGCTCAATAGCTAAAGTGGCGTTTCCGAAACTTTAAAGTCATTACTTTCCAAATGGCATTTTTTGGGCATAACGCGCAGGATACCTCAAAAACTTCTGAATATTTTTTCATGAAATTTTCAAAGCACATATTTCATGTTAGTCTGTATAAACTGAACCTAAAATTTCCTTTTTATTGTTCAGAAAAATATTTTTTTAGGTGATTTTACTGTTGAAATTTTCAAAATTTTGTATTAGTTAAATGCAACATTGCATTAAAAATATAAAAATGCTTTAAATACAAATTTATTTAAGTTCAGGGAAATTATTACAATCTGAAGTATAAGTAAGCACCAAAATTTTCATTCTAGTTGAAATATTTATTTTGTAATCCTGCGTGTAAACTGTTATGCCAATTTTTTGTTCAACAAATGTCTAACAGTTTCGAGCCCCCTATAAATACTAATTCTGTATCTTGCAATTTTTTATACCAATTAAAATTGTGTTTTAAAATCATATACATTTTAAGACATTAAATGTTGAAAATGGTCTTTTTTTCATTTTTTCCACTTTTTAGAGTCCTGAGACCTCTTAAATTAATATGTTTTTAACAATTTGACATTTATTGCTTTTATACTGTTACTGGACATTACATTACACATATATATCATTAAAAGTTGTTAACTAAGCATAGAGTACGCCACCCCTGTCCTTGTGTATGTCCAACCTAACCGTACCTTTAAGAGTTAATATCTCGGCTAATTACCGATGATTCTTTTCGAAAATCATTATCAACAATGCTTTTATTCTTCTGCAACGATAGGTATATTCAGCGATGCTCAACAATTTTTCGGAATGCCCATAAATCAAAATTTGTGTGTAACAGAAAAATGCTAATTACTCAAAAACTATGTGACCTAGGGTAATCGCTATAATTTTCCGGCAAGGTTTACATTAACGTCTACTACCTCTAATTTTTTCATAATTTTAGTTTCAGTAGATTCGGAATTAGATGGTGGGGACATATTTTTGCACTACATTTTCAACAATATCTTTGAAAATATAATACCTAAAATTAAAAGGAATGTATTTTTGAGTTCAACGTTACAAAAGCTTTCACAGGATACCCCACATGATATACAAAGAAAAGATTTTTTTTTTTTCAAGTAACATAATTAGCCCCTCTACTTTTTTACTAAATATATTTATGAATGTTTATTAATCTGAAAATATGTGGGTCAATGGTCTTTATTACTTCCCCGAATTTGAACTTTCCATTTTCCATAGTTTACAAGTAAAATGGCTGTGACAGACAGACAGACACAGGAGTGATCTTATAATGGTTCCGTTTTTACTTTTTAAGTACAGAAACCTAAAAATTACTTTTTTCGAACAAAATTACATAAAAGTTGCCATGATCGCAAAGAATTCCTGGTACTTTTATGTTATCTGAGTGCAAATCTCGCCAATAGCTTTTTTAAATTCGCCAGTTAGCATTTTTTTATTTTTCGAGTGGTAAATTAAAACGGTGCTACTTGGTTATCCCATCGACCAAAAATCTATCGTCAAACTATAAGATTAAATGCCAATAATGGTTGATCGTAAATGTCACATTCACTTGACTTTAAGGAAGTTACACGTGTTTACGCCATCAAGTGATTTTTATTTCGATGTTTTATTTGTATTTTTATTAATGTTATACTAATTTATTTGTTCTTTCGTTATTTAGAATAAAAAATTATGCCAGTTTGTATAATTTGGTGAAAATGGTCGACGGGAAAAGTAGAACCATTAAAACATTGCTTTGAAGTTAAAATTAAATGTTATGATTTTTTGCATTGTCATATACGCACCAGGTTGCGATTTTACAAAGCATCACGTGTATAGCGATTGAAGACGAAGTCGAACGATGATTGGTCGGTTGCCCAAGATATTGTAGGAGGAGCTTCGTACACTGGAAGATGTTTTATTTCGTTGAGGATTCATACTTTGCATATTCATATTTGCTTTATTGTTAACGATGCTTGTGACACAATAAAAGCGTCCAACAAAAATCATTAGCTTATTAATTTAAAAGGAAACAATATATATGTACAAGTATCATTTAATATGAAGCAGATCGAATGAGCAATCAATATTTCAATTCTTTTTTTATTATTTTTTTTTTATATTTACGAAAAATAATCCAATATTTTAACTGGAAATATAATTGGAAAATAATTTAAATTTGTACTTTCTTGGGTAATTTTATTAAGGTGTGGGGAATTATACCTTTTGCATAATTTAGTGATGTATAACAAAACCTTACATAAAGTGAATAAATATTAGTTTTCTTCTTCATATTTTATTTATAATTAGTATATTCTTTAATATCTGTAAACTATTACTTCCAGTTTTTAAACAAAATTTAGATAATTACTATTTTTGTAGAAGCAACTCTTATTCAGAATTTTATTTTATAGCATTGTAATTTTCTGGTACTGAGGGATGAAACATGAATCAACAAATTAAACTAGTATTTTACAAGAATGAAATTAAGTAAAGCAGAAAAAAAATGTTTATTGTACTGTCATAGTGATAATTGAGGTAAAAATATAAATAAATTTACCAAGCTGTTAATAACTTTTGAAACTGTTGTATAAAAGTGACATACAGATAAATTGACATAAATAATGTAGTTTTAATTTTTTATATTTTTGGGAAGGTAAAGGAACTCAAAGATTTATTAAAGCATCTCAAAAGAATATTACAAAAAAAGCATAAAATACAAAAATTGTCATGTAAATTTATTTTTTAAATATGTTTAAATTATTTTTTTTAAAGTTTCACATCAAATAAAAGCTTGCATTCACAAAAAAAAAAATAGATGAAATAAAACTTATTCTGAAATTAAATAATGCAGTTGGCTAAAAAAATTATTCAAAAATTGCCTTGCATAAAAAAAATATACAAGTATATAGATACAAAATATAATTAAAATCGGCTTTTGATGTATTTTCAATAATTACTTTCACGCGTTGTATGGTTGCGCCATCTATTATCGAGATTCAAAGCCAATATTGATAAGAAAATATTTCTTATCAATATTGGGAGTAATAATAATATATTTCATAAAATTATTTAGATAAAATTATTTTCAAAAACTATTAAATTTAAAAATGTCAATAAAATTAGTTACGTTTAAGAGAAAATATTTGTAACTAAAAATAAAGAAAAAGAAATGCTATTAAATTTAAAATTGCTAATCAAAGTTAAGCCACTAATTTCCAAATTAATACTTTTTCAGATTATCATAAATTTAATTTATTCATTTATACATAAAACTGAAATAATATTTAACCAGAAGTAAACATCAGTATAAAATAATATTTCATTCCAATTTTCTGTGTAATTAAATATAAATTAAAAAAATTTCATGATTTAAATTAATTTTTAATGATAATTACATATATTTATATATTAAATTGAAGTTTTAAATATTCATGCATAAGAAATATGCTCTATGTTTAAAAAACTGTTATCAATGCACAATGTTTTTTTTTTTTTTTTTTTTTTTTTTTTTTTACAAATATAGGAAATATTTATTATTAGGTGGGAAATTGATTCTCAAAAGATCACAATACTTTTATATTGTAATCTTTACTTCCCCCTTCTCTGTATTTAAATATAAGTGAATAAACTATTCAAAGTATTATAAAAAATACAAACAATGTTAAGTGTAAATAAGATAAGTAAGTAAACAAAAAATTGACTTTTAATATTATTACTTATTAATATTAATTACATATTAAAATAAAAATTTAATTCACATAATTATGTACATTTAAATACTTTTATATTTATTATACTTAAAATAAATATCAATATTAATTATACATTTAAATAATGATAATTAAAGAAAAAAATCTTTAGCTATGGTAACCTTCAACTACTTTATAACTACAGAGGAACCAGTAATAATTTAAAAAAAATACTAGTAAATTAATGTAAATTTTTATATATAAAGGATAATGCTTAATTTTAAAGGATATAAATAAATCTTTAATAAATCAATTATGCTAATTAATATTTGTCTGTTTGTTACTAACGTTCTAACATAAAAAATATTTTTAAGTAAATTTAGGAGTTATTGAATTTTAATAAATGTTTAATTATTACATAATAGCTTATATTATATATATTTTTAAATTACTAAAATTTATTTTAAATTAAATTTTATTTTATGTACTAGTAAAAAATAAATTTAATTTAATTATTGACAAATTAAAAAAAATACAAAGCAAGTGATAATAAATAATCTTTATTATCAGTTAATAAATATTCCTTATTAGCTAAATCAATAAAGATCAAAACAGAACTCTTAAAACTCTAAGACACGGGACAAGGTCACAACTTGTTAGCTAAAATTACAACAAGCGAAATCAGCTTTCAATCACTAAACAAAGTCGTTGGTGTACGTGTTTATTGAATTGATATCTAACTCCTACCTCTGCAACTTCGTAACCATCTATCAGCCAATCATCATTTGAAATTTTACTCAATCGCGCTACGCGTGATGGATTGTAAAATCGCCACCAGGTTTGGCGTGATTTTTTTTTACGAGAATTTGGCGAAAATCTCGTTTTCGAATACCAGATATATGTATTTTTAATCACGTCAGATATATGTATTTTTAATCACGTCAGATATATGTATTTTTAAATTATTTTTAAAATGAAATAACAATAAATAAAAGAAAGTTTAATTAATAACTATAGAACAAAACAATTTATAATATTTTTTGTAAATAAAATGAATAAATTCAAATAAACATTTATTAATAAATATGCAACAATAGCCGGGTTATCATGTCTGAGAGAATAATGCCATTTTGGCGCCAATTAGGTACACCATTGTGTATATGACATCTGTGCGCCAATTAGGTACCCCATTGTGTATATGACATCTGTGCCTAATATTTTTTTTTCGTTTCATAAAAAAAAGTGAAAGCCAATTATTTTAAATGTTTCAGTTTTAAATGAAAGTCTTGAAAGTCGTGTATTAAATAAAATGGTCATGAAATACAAATTGAATTATGAATAAAAGTAACATGATGCATTTCTTAGCATACATTTAAGGGAGGCCAAACTGGTCGCCAAATAAGTTTAAAATAATAACCTTTTCTAAAATATGAAAAAAAAATCTTATGATTAACATTTAAGTTGCCATCATTTGAGAAAAGTATTTAAAATTAGAAAAAAATCAATATCTCAAAAACTAAGTCGAATTTAAAAATTCTATTACCAGTTTCATTCATTTCAGTCGTTTCATAAATTCGTTTCATTAGGATTTTATATATATAGGGTAGATATATATTTATCAAAATACAAATATATTTTATATAAATGTATTGCTTCTCAAGTGTATTTTTTAAAATAAATAAATAAAATTTTTAATTAAAAAAATATATAGGTATTAAATTTACCCATATTTAAAAATAAATATATCTTCTGAAAAAAGAATGCTTTTTGCTTATTTTTATTTCATTGTAAAAAATAATTTATTAAAGAAAAAAAAATTGCAACAATTTTTTTTCATGCTAACCAAAAAATTCTAAAGATGATTTAATCAATATATACTGTAATTTCCGGCCTACAATCCGCAGATTATCTGTTAAAAAACCTCAAAATTTTTAAGTGCGGATTATCTACCGTTGCGGATTATCTGCTGAAATTTTTTAAGCAGAAGTTCACGTCAGACATCCAGTTTCTACCGCACGATTGTCTGCTATCGACCGTTTGCAATGTTGCTCGTGATTGGTTCACATATGACGTGACCGTGCTAGTGGGAGTGGCTTCCGATTTTTATGGTTTTTTTAGCTTTTTGGCAACATGTTTGTATGATGAACAAAGCGTTTCTCAACTCATCTCTTTCAAAAATTTTGATCTCAATCATTTATGAAATAATCTATTGTTATGACGCTGAAAGTTATAATAATGTCTAAGAGAAAAATGTGTTATTTAACACTGCAGAATTTAAACTGAACGTTATTAAAAAAGCGGAAGATGATTTCAATATAGTAGCGATTATTAGCATAAATCTATAACCAAATCAATATATGTATCGGAATTGCCATAAATGTTGGCCCAAATCGATATAGGTATCCCAGTTAGCATAAATCTATAGTCAAATCGATATAGGTACCGATCATTAGCATAAATATACAGCCAAATCGATATAGGTATCGAAATTAGCATAAATGTAAGCCCAAATCGATATAGATATCGCAATTAGCACAAATCTATAGTCAAATCGATATATGCACTATTAGCATAAATGTATAGTCAAATCGATATAGGTATCGATTATTAGCATAAATCTATAGCCAAATTGATTACAAGACATTCTATGTTTTAGATATAAGATTCAATGGAAAAAAATTGTATTTTTTTAACATGTAATTATTTTTTTTTTTCAATTATTTTAATACAATTATCATTTAAATAGAGCAACTAAATAAATAGGGAGGTGGTTTATTAGTAGTACTTTAGAATGTTGAAAACAATGAGTAATCCTCGTATAGTCCGGCGTATAATCCACGGCTTATACGCCGATGCTGATTATCTGCTGAAATTTTTTTATAAGTGCTAAAAATTGCGGCTGTGGATTATACGCCGCCGCGGATTATAGGCCGAAAGTTACGGTAACTGAAAATAATTGTCCAAAGTTCTTATAAAACTAAATTGTACTGATACAACCAATTAGGGATCTTGGCCTACAGTGCCCAACTCTGTTTCCTTGACCATGGGCTCTGAGGTGTTTTACCGGGTGAGTTTAAATTGTTTTTACAAAATAAGAGGTTTGACGGTACCCATCCAGATGAGCAATAATTCCCATAGAACATGGGGTCGCAAATCATTTATTTAGACACAAATACAGGGTGTTCTATTCTAATCCATTTCTGGTTGGTAGTAATAATTTTCAGATACAGGGTGTTCTATTCTAATCCATTTCTGGTTGACAGTAATAATTTTCAGATACAGGGTGTTCTATTCTAATCCATTTCTGGTTGATAGCAATAATTTTCAGACAACTGAAGTATATTATAATAAAACTTTTAATAGACATTTTCACCCGTGTTGTAAATATAACGCAAATAAAGAAATTGGTAGAAATTCCGTTATACGCGACAGCAGTATGCATTTGATGCTCCATGTGTCATACAGTATCATTGATTGCATGAGCACCCTGTTTTCCATAAACTTTTTGTGATTTTGTCCCATTTCATGCAAAACAATGTACATTTCATTACATTTTTATTGCAGTATTTTTTGCAAAATTATTACCTACAACCTGGTTTCAGCTAGGATAAAAGTGAAACACCTGTATTTATGACTAAATTTTTGGTTTGTGACTTTATCTTCTATGGTAATTGTTGCTCGTCTGGATGGGTACTGACAAGCTTCTTATTTTGTAAAAACACTTCAGTTTCACCAGTGAAACTGGTGAATCTGAATCGCTTGACAGACATGCTTTGCGAATAACCTAAAGGTGAGACCCTCAGATTTCAGCAAGCTTGATTCTCATTTTATTGACCCCAAAGAGGTGAAAGGTTGAGTTAAGCTTGCACAAGTCCAAAATCAAACTCTGGACCTGTAGTGTAGGAATGTGACACACTGGCCACTAAGCTACTCGGTCATTTTCTTCATAGATATAGCCAATTAAATATGATAAATCTTGAGAAAAGGCATTCTGAGATAAATGGTTTTCAAGTGTTAAGTGCTCCTTAAACAAGCACCAGATAGTGTAAAATAAAGGGAGGTATATTATTTGGTCAAATTATCATACTTACTTTATGCTCTGTCATCATGCGTAAGCAGTCATATATTTATACACTTCCATTTATTGCAGGTAAATGGATCCCTGGAGTTGCTTTAGTGAAAAGAAAATGCATGAATATGAATGAAGTTATTTTTTGGGTTTAAACTGTGTTTCTTCATAACAACCACCATCGTAAGAGTGCATCAATGGCTTACATAAGGAAACTCTCTTCATTGGAAGACATGGCTACATATCAGCTAGCCATCAATTTATGTCAAGATAACAGTTTTAAGGAGGTAGCAATGTGTCTGGAAAAGCCATCAACCGACTTTTCTATGTGCAGCTATTCTTCTCTAAATAGTATTCAGAAGGTGGAAGAATTAGATGAAGCTATCAATGACCAGTGTCAGAGACTGGCGGAAGGGTTACCCCATTCTTTAAAAATTGGTGTCCATGTCTGGATCACCCGCATTGCTTTGGAATATTTAAGTTATAGTCGGAGAATGGACTATTTATTTAATGTACCTTGCTATTTTTTAATGAATATTCTTACTCGACAAGATTGGACAGAAACTGGTCGAATAAATGAAAAGAGGTTAGCCAAAAGATTGCTTAAAGATGACAAGTTGACTGTCTTGCTACGGTATCGTATTGCATGCGTATATTGTCTACGTGAAAGCATTCCTCACTTGTGGAACAGATTAACATCTGAAGAAAAGCAGTTTATCAGTGGGAATGATAATCCTTGTCGTTCCCAGGAAAAAAACCCTTTTGTTTTACTGTGGTCGTATTTCATGGATGGTCGTCGAGAAGAGAAAGTAACTCAACAAAAAAACCATTTGTGGACATATGCAGCACAGCAAGCAGTACATTATGGAAACCAAGCAGCCTTGATGCAGTGTTGGAAAAGGCTCAATGCGTATACACGAAAACATATTGTTATGCGTAGAGCATTGCAATCTTTAGAAAAATGGATAAAAATTCGAATTGAAGACAGATGGAGAGAAAAATTAGTATCGAATAAGTATTGCAAACCTACTGAATACTTTAATTTACCTTCTTATTATAGTGAGCTGATACGTTTTTTTCTGTCAAAGATGGATAGAAGACAACACGTAACATTTTTTGAAAAAGCAATTAAAAATTGGAGTATTGATTTTGATTGTGGTGATCCAAGTTATTCTATTTTAGACTCCTTTTCAGAATGGCCACTTCACGATGATTTTTTACCAACGATGAAAATATTGTGGGGGGTAATGCCCAAGGCCACATATGGACAATTTTTATTATCATTGGCGGGAAAATATAATCAAGCCTATGATAGTAGCAGTTTCTGTGCATTATTTTATAAAAAAGAAAACCTCTATTATGATTATCGAAGCATGCTATTGTACTTATGGGAAGAAGCACCTCAAGAACATAAGCAGTATGTATTTTACGAAAAACTAGAGCACTGGGGCAGTTATGAAAAAACAGTTATAGAATATTTGTTGCCTCTGTTGGTAGCACGATCTCCCTTGCAAGAAAAAGATGTAGCATTATTTAAACGAGTTTGGCAGGATGTACCACAAAAAAACAGAAAAGCAGTGATATATGGTGAAGGTAGTGGAAATATTTGTTTCACATTGATACTAAAGGGAATGTGGTCTTTTATAAATTGGTTGCTCGAAGAATGTTTGCCAAAAGTGGATATTCCTATCTTTAAAGGAACATTCAGTGATCTATATATCATGCGGAAAATCTGTTTTATTAAATTACGAGAGAATTGTGAAAAGTATGTGGAAGGCTTTATTGATTGGGCTTTTGAATCAGATACAGACAAATTGCAATTCAAATATAAAATTATTAAAAACCATGGTGTATATCATTGCAGTTTTCTTTTGAGTAAATGGGAATATACTGAACTGGAGCGCATAATCAATTTCTGTTTATCATCTGAGGATATGAAATTACAATTTAAGGCAGATGTCCTTAAAAAGACATGTAACATTTTTTTAAATGATTGTGCATGGGAGCAAATGAATAGAAGCGTAGCTTGGGTTTTTGATTCAGAGGAAAAAATAAGCAAATTTAAGCATGACTTCTATTCTGATGGTTCACCATTTTATTCCCATCTTGAGCTTGTATTTAATCCAAGTCCGCAGTGGGAAAACGTTGAACGTTTTTATAAATGGTTTTGCTTATCACCTGAAGAAATAATAAACTTGAAAAAGGAAACCGTATTTACATATAAAGTTATTGATCTTGTTTGTAAAGTATTATGTGATACCATGGATACACATTTTGAAACAACGTATGGAAAAACAGATGCAGTAGTGAGATCTTTGCGTTGGTGTTTAACTGATGAAGAAACGGTCTTCAGCCTCAAAGAAAAAATCGAAAAAAAAATTTTGGAGCTAAAAGGCACAAGACATAATAAAAATGTGGGAAAGGAGAAGTTAAAGTGTTTAGTGAATGAACTCCTTCAGAGCTTTCAACAAGTTGTTCATGACAAGACAGGAATAGAAGGTCATTTTATGAAACATAAAAGAGGAGAAACATTTTTGGAAAATGAATGTAGCTCAAAAAGAAGGCGGTTTTAGAAAAGTGTTTAAGAACATCAAAAGCTTAGGAAGTTCGATGGTGCTAAAATTTGTTCAAAATAAATGACATTTTTCTTTTCCCATTGAAACATACCACATATTGCTATCTAACCTCACACAGTTTCTTGAAATTTGGAATTGATATAACAGGTGAAAAAGAAACTTCTCCAAAGACTTTTTCCCCTCAAAAGATTCAAATCATCTCCCAGAAAGCACACACACACACTCAAAAAAAAAAATGTAACATTTAACCTTGTTTTTTATTTTATTTTTTTATACAAGATAATGACCAGATGATAAAATTGTTTTACTTTATACTGGATTAAGTGATAGTTGAAATATTTGTCTTACTTTATACTGGATTAAGTGATAATTGAAATATTACCTAATTGATATGAAGTTCCCTTTTATATTTGAAAGCAACATAATAATTTGAAGTAAACTACTATATTCTACTGCAGTCAACTCATTCTAATGTGTACTTTCAAGGGAGGCCGGTTTTTGTCTGCTCTAACCGAGGTCCACACTAACCGGTGTAAGCATTATAATGGGTAACTCAGGACAAACCTGTAAAAGTCGGAGAAAATTTGTTGCTTATCTGGAATAGACACTCTGTATTAGTTGGCTGCATACTTTGGCCAAATACAATCACCATAAAAATAATTCCTTCTTTTTTTACTGTTCTTTTCTCAAATTCTGACTTATTTCCTGACACATTCATGCAGTCATTTTTATGCTTAAATGCGCAGAATGTACAGTTATTTATACTAATAAGTGGAATAGTATTTGTGTTTTCTTTAACAGATAAGAATTTTTTAGAAAATTGGGCAAAATATGGAGTAAAAAAAAACACTATAAGGGAACAAATGATAATAGACGTTATTCATTTATTGTAAAGTAAAAAAATACTATTAAGTTGTACAGCGTTTAAATATTAATGGCTGCAAATTTCCTGAACGTATAAAAATGATTCGTCAATGTGTCAGAAACACTACCACTCTTTAGCAGCATTAATTTTTAAGGACATCCTTAAATGCATTTTATTCGAAATATTGTTATAATAATAATTCAGTATAAGTTCTCTTAACTCTAATTCAATTTTAAATTGTGTATAATTTTAACTTGTATTGTTCAGTTGTTTAAGTTCAAAATAAGTGCAAATAATAATGTCATATAATTTTAACTTGTATTGTTCAGTTGTTTAAGTTCAAAATAAGTGCAAATAATAATGTCATATAATTTTAATTAATTTTCAGCAGTGAAATTACGCTCGAAATTATTGAATATATAACATGTGAATTATCACATCGCTAACGAAGCGTAGAACCAACAATGTGAAAAATGTCCAAGCCGGGAATCGTACCCGGAACCCTTGGAATAGCTCAAACAAACATTGTTTTAGTTTGCAGCTTTACCAACATATGTCTCATGTTTCGCCACAGGATTGTGTGCTCATGCAGACTATTCCATCTTGTGCTGTAGTTGCAGCCTTACCAACATATGTGGGAAATGCTAAGCTGGGCATCGTCCTTATAGTTTAAATGGTAGAGCACTTGGAGCGCTATTGCAAGGGTTCCGGATTCGATTCCCGCCATGGACATTTTTCACATTGTTGGTTCTACGCTTCATTAGCAATGTGATAATTCACGTATTATGTATTCAATGTGATATAAATAAAATGGGTTTTTTGGCCAAGTAACTATTCATTATGTCCCTATTATATACTGAACATTCTTCAGGCACAAAATTGGAAGAGAACAAGTTTAAAAAAAAATTAACTCTGTTCAGATTTTTCTATTTTTTATAACATGTCTTTATTGCAGGAATAGGTAAAATATTTTTTAAATCTTCTTATGTGTGACATGTAATACAGTGGACTCCCTCAAATCCTTTTAAACAGTAATTTGAATGTAATAATACATTCGAAATTATAATGACTACTAACAATACAGTAAAATATTAAAATAATTAAGTAAATTCAATAAGCGATTAAAATAGTAAAAGTAAAGTTCAAGTAAATAATTAATAATACATAATTAAATATGCATAATAATGATGAAGTAAATTTCTCTTCAATTATTCACTGAAACTTGCTTCATAAAAGTACACTAATAATTCACATAAAAATAGTAAAATAATGAAGTTTTATTTAATGTTTTGCCAGACTTAATAACTAAAAAAGATTGATTAATACATAAATGTATTTGGCAAAAAGATCATGATCACCATAAATATTAGCACTATATTGAATTTTTCTGTTAATAAATTTATACTTCCTTCACGAAAGAGTATGAATTCAGTCATATTAACCAGAATTATATATTAAAATGTGTACCAAATGATATAAAAAAAAAGTCTTGAGTTTTTCTCTTTTATTTTAATTCAAAGTTTCTTTGTTTATGTCTGCAGTGATATGCAGATTTTAGGCGTCTGCGGATTTGAGGGAGTCTACTGTACATAGATTTTTTAAGAGAGCAATGGGAGGAGTAAATTAAAATCTTGAATCGAATCTTACATAATGCAGTATAAGGCTCAAAAAAAAATTTTCTTGAGGTAATGCTTTAATTTTCACATTGTGAGACAAATAACTTTTTATTTAAAGAGAAATTCACAAAAGGTTTCCTTTGTTATCCGGGCTGTCTAAAACAACTTATCATTACTGGTCTTGAATATTTTGATAATCTTATAAATAATAAAGTTAATTTTCATTAAATTGTGAGTTTTTATTCAATTATTTTTTCATTTCAATGAAAAAAAAAATTAATGCTAATTACTTTCATTTGTTCCCGATAAGACAGGAACTCTTTTCTAGAATTGCATTGAAGACACATTAATATATTTCAAGCTTAAATTTTTATTGTATAAAATACAGAAAAGTTTCTTTCAATTGTCTTGATATACTAGCCTTTCTAGTATATCATGCTTAGCTATATCATTCATTTAAATATATATATTTTTTTTCTGTGTCTTACAGTTAGAAAAGGAATAAGCTCCAATAACATTTCTGCAAATTTTTTAGTATCTATGTACAAATAACAATAAATAAAGATGATTTTTTATTGTTACTTTTATTTAAAAAATTATACAGTAGCGCTCAAAAGTATTTTTAAAATGATAATAATTGACTTAATTATAAACAATAAGAAAATACAAAAATAATTCATTTATTTTATTTAACCATATTCGATGTTTTACAGAATTTTAATAAATGATAGTTAATAACGTGAAACCCATGAAAAATCAGAAATCAAAAGTATTTTGACATTTTAATAAAAAATCGTTTTAACACAATAATTATCAAATATAGTAATGTGTTAGTCAATATTTAGTAGCATATCCTCTGACCTTTATGAAAACCTCACAACGCGCGGGCATCGAGTCGGCTGACTTTTGTATTCGATCAAAAGGAATTCGGTCCCACTCATTTTTAAAAGCTTCGTATAAAGCCTTCTTATTTGAATAATTTTGGCATCTTATTCTATGATCTAATTTTTCCCACAGATGCTCTATGGGGTTCATATCAGGACTTTGTCTTGGCCACTCTAGAACCTTGATTTTTCTGCGTTTCATAAAATCACTTACGTACTTGGATTTGTGTTTCGGGTCATTATATTGCTGTAAATACCAGTTAGCAGGCATGTTTTGTTCAGCATATGGTAGCATATTAGTCTTTAATGTATTCCCCTCAATTCAAACTAAGGGTTCAACTCCACTGCGAGAAAAACAACTCCAAATCATCATATTGCCGCCTCCATGTTTGACAGTAGATATTTGGTATCTAACATCATATTTTTTTGTTTTTAGGACGTCGAATGTACTCGATTCCATCAGAAGACACTAAATTAAACTTGCTTTCATCACTCTACAAAACATCAGACCACTCTACACGTGTCCACGATTTGTGCCGTTTTGCGAATGCAAGTCTAACCTTCTCATTCTTAGCGGATATCAAAGGCTTTTTTGCTAGTCTTCGGCCATGTAAACCATAGAGGTTTAGGTGTCATTTGACAGTTGGAACGTGTATGTGTCTATGCCGTAATTTTCTTTCAATTCATTTTTTATTACTACACCCGACTTACGACAATCACTTGTAGATAGGCTTTTTTATAATACGGCCAACATTGCAAGCTGTTTTTTTTTTTCGGACGGCCACTTCGAGGCTTATTTTCGATTCATTTTCGTTTATTAAAAAACTTTATTCCATGTACTAACAAGCTGTCGAGACACGTTAAAAGAACGAGCAACTTCTGCTTGTGTCCTTCCTTCCTAAAGTGCATTTACAACGACTTTTCTAAAATCACTAGAATATTCTTTGCGTTTCGGCATTTAAAAATAATCATAATAAGTCAATATAAACACTAATCAAAGCTATAGAGCAACTGACGCCTTCGACAATTAAATGCAAACTAAATGTCAAAATACTTTTGAGCTAAGGAGGAATCCTATTTCTTAGCTGGCGCCGAATGTAAACAAACAAGTTGAAACTTGCTACCGTGGTATACCGTGGAAGGTAGGGGAACGCTGTGTTTGAGAATTAACCACAAGAGAAGTTAGATGATGCTCTATAGCTCCGTGCTTGCTACCTTTGAATAACTGCAGTCATATTGCTCTTAATGATAGGGAATATATTTTCTTTTATATTTTTATATTAAACAAAATAAGAGCGAATATAATGGTGTCAAAATACTTTTGAGCGCTACTGTATGTAAAGTAACATGTTGAGACAAATACAGAGCATTTACTTGCAGTTTTTTAATTTTCTAAATTTCCTTGGATACATCAGCTTTATTTCATGATACAGTAGTCTAATATATTAGGCTACTGTATTATGTTTTTAAAATTCGTTCGCAGAAAAAATAGTCAATTTCGCAAAGGATCGCGAAAAAACGCGAATTTTGTCAAAGAATCGCAAAAACACGCAAATTTCGTAATATGTTTGCGAAAAAACTCGCATGTCGTCTATGGATAGAGGAAAAGACGCTAATTTCATTAAAGGGTTGCGGGAATTTGACAATGACAACTTTTGTCAAAGGATCGAGGAAGAAAAAGCGAATTGCGTCTAAGAGGCGCGTAAGAAAAACGAGAATTTCGTCAAATGATTGCCGAAAAAACGTGAATTTTGTCAAAAGGTCGCGGAGAAAATGCAAATTCTGTCAAAGGATCGCGAAAAAACCGCAATTTTCGTCAACGGAACGAGAAAAAACGCAAAATTCGTCAAAGAATTGCAGGTTAAAATGCGAATTGCGTCAAAAAAAACGTGAATTTCGTCAAAGGATCGTAGAAAAAACACGAATTTCGTCGAGAGATCGCGGAATAAACGCGAATTCTATCAAAAGATCGCAGAAAAAACGCGAATTTCACAAAAGAATCGCATAAAAACTGCTGCAACTTTAATGTTTTCACCAGATTTTTTTTAAACTGAGTGGCAAGCTAAAGATTAGCTTGCCATATTTATTAACTGATGTTTCGAATGAAAGCTTGCTAGCTTTGAATTGGACAACTAGCTACGATTACTGTGCAAAACATTGCATGCGAATTATGAACTTAAAATAGAAACTTTCATTTCACAATTACTTATAGTATTTGCATGAATTATTAATTTGATCCCCCCCCCCTCTTTCCAAATAAAGCAGGATTTAAACAAAAATATTCACAGTTTTATTGCGAATAAAATATCCTTCTTAATTGGTTTATACCAGAACTATTTTATACAATTTCTCATTTTCCCGTTTTATGCGTTTTTCCTCTTTTTTTTTAATCTTTTTGCAATTTCATGCCTGTTGTATACATCCAAATATTTGAAATTTTTGTACAAACATAGTAATCACACTGCAAATAAATAACACAGACACAGGAGTCGCATTCACTCGAAATAATGTAGACGTATTTGGAGCAGCAAAAAACGAATTTTAGAGTAGCAATAAAGAAGAATTTTACAGTAGCAAAACACAAATTTTGAAGCAGGTAAAAAAAGTTTTTGTACCCACACTTACTCGGACAAAAACTGTTTTTGCAAGCAGAAAAACATTTTATAGCAAGCTAAAATAAGCAACACGGGGAAAACGTTTACTTTTGGAGCAGAAAATAAATTTGCCTTAAGATAAATTAAAAAACTGCAGGAAAAATGCATTTTGATTGCCTCTCTTTCAAAAAAACTTTCCTGTAATGAAAATTTCATTGTGGGGAAAAAAACAATTACTTATGATAAATACATTATACTGATCTTCATAAATTTACTATTATTATTCAGCTCTACAAAATTAATCAAAATATCACTTACCTCAAAAAACTATCCTAATGTAATAAATGTACAGAAATAATAATTAAAAAAAAACAATAAAAGGCGTGGTGATGTTACTAAAAATTTTCTTGCATTGCAAACACACTTTACATTAACAAACTTGTATAAAATAAACTTTTTTTTACTGATTTAATTTTATCTAGCTCAACATTATTTTTATTCTAAGCTAAAAGAATACTGTTTATTCCTGCGAGGCATCTGTCAAAACAATATTTTTTTTTAGCTAAACTAATTACTAGAAAAATAGAAATGAGCAGAAAATATAGCTAATTTAACTGTGATAATGTAGTATACTCAGAATTGAAATTCTTAAAAATTAAATAAAATAACGAATTACCTTTGAAAAAATTCGCGTTTTTTCCGAGATCTTTGATAAATTTCGCTTTTTTCGCGGCCCTTTGACGAAATTCGCGTTTTTCAGCAACCCTTAGACAAAATTCGTGTTTTTTTACCGACCCTTAGGCGAAATTTGCGTTTTTTCACCGACCCATAGACGAAATTCGCGTTTTTCCGCGACTTTTTCACGAAATCCGCGTTTGTACTTGATCTTGTGATAAAATTTCAGTTTTTTCCGTGATCCTTTGACGAAATTTGCAGTTTTTTGCGGCGCTTTTATGAAATTCGTGTTTTCCCCGCGAGCTTTTGACGAAATTCGACTTTTTTTTCGCAACCCTTTGACGAAATCCGCGTTTTTTCGCGATCTTGTGACGATTTTTTCTAAGATTCTTTGAAGAAATTTGCGTTTTTTCGTAACCCTTTATGAAAATTAGTGTTTTTCTGCGGTCCTTTGACGAAATCCGCGTTTTTTCACGATCTTGTGACGAAATTTCAGTCTTTTCCTCATCCTTTGACAGAATTCGAGTTTTTTGCGATTCTGTGACGAAATTTGCGTTTTTCACGATCCTTTGATGAAAATCGTGTTTTCCTGGGGTCCTTTAATGAAAACGCGTTGTTTTCGCGACCCTTTGACGAAATTTGCGTTTCTTTCGCGAACCTTTGACGAAATTCGCATTTTTGCGATCCTTTGACGAAAACTGCATTTTTTACAACCCTTTGACTAAATTTGCGTTTTCCCGCGATCCTTTACCGAAATTTCCGATTTTTGTTTTGCGAACGATTGATGGAATGGATTGTTTCGGCAACAATTTACAAAATTCGTAATATGTTTTCGTGACAATGGCGGAAATAAATCAAATTTGGAGGGCGCAGAAAGGAGAAAAGTAATGGCCGTTTTGGCAAAAAATAATCCATTTAACACACACACACATGGCACAGTCAAAATAATCCATTTGTAGCAAATGTTAGGTAGCTTTCATTACAAAAAGCTACCTATTGCAGCCGTTCGGAGGAAAACGATTCCGAAAAATTTTGGTAAATTTTCACCGATTATGACCCCCAGAACCCGAAACCACCCTCCGTTCAAAATTGATATATATATATATGTAACGAATACGCCGCTACTCCAGTTATGGATCTTCTGTCGTGTCGTCGGCCAGTGCCCGACCGCTGAGGGCAGGGGCGCGAACCGCGGACGCGTGCGTGCCGATTTCTGAGCGAACCCACGGAACTTCTGGCATATTTAGGTAGTCGCAGGCCGTGAGTGGTATCCGGGAACTCAAAGTCAGATTCAGACAGTAGTTATTCCAATAAAGACACAGTTTTTCCGGGGACCTGATTTATTGTTCCTTTGTTACATCCTTTTGAGAAATCAGGCCCCTTTTGGCTTGAGAGCTGCTACTTTACTTTATGGACATCTGGCTTGGGAAATATGTGTACCGCTAAGCGATACTTAGAGAGCCGAGTGTCGTGGAGTTAGTGCATTCTTTTGATGGTCAAAAGCTCTGTCCGGGGACCTGTGCATCGGTATAAATATGCTGTATTTCGCATTATTCCTGCTAGGGGCCGTTGAAGTCAAAGGAGGCGTCTTTAAACTATAATTGGTCGTTAGCTGAATGATTGACTGCCCGGGATACAGGCTGTGGTTTGAGTTGGCCGATCGAATGCAGCAAGACTTATAAATTGCATTTATTCAGCAAAAGTATTCTTATGAGATGTGCCAAAACGATCTTTGAAAGTTATAAAATGCAATGCGGGAAAACTGACTTAACTGGGGCAACTTCATTCAATCAACTGAGACACAATTACAAAAGCATTTTAAAGTTTTAATTTTAATTTCTAAATTTAAATTTTAAAAAGGAACAAAAAAGGGGATTTTAAAAAGGGGCTTTTTTATCATTTCATATCCCCCCCCACTAAAACAAGAGCCACAGGGCTCGCCTGCAAGACCTGTGGGTCTTATCTCGTAAATTTAACCCAGGGTGTTTTTTGGCTCCAGCTCTCAAGTCAATTGGACCTATTTTTACATTCATATCAAGTTACATAAAAATATTGTTCACATAAAAAATATTGGTTACACTAAAACATTGGAATTCTTTAAATGGTGCTGCAGCAAAATAATAAGGGGACAGTCTCGAGACATGGGACCTTTAATTACACCAAACTGTCTCTAAAGCAAGTCTTTTGGATGTTTCTTGTAAATGTCTCTGGGTATTGTTTATTGAGAAACATCTTTTTTTGGTGTAAAATTGTAACATTAACATATACAGAATATATAACATATACTAAAATACTCAAAGATAAACATACTGAAAACTATATAACATATTCAAATGTAAAAAATATTTACAAATAGAAAATATTCAAAATTATAAAATATTCATTAATACAAAATGTTCAAAAATATAAACTATTCAATAATACACAATATTCAAAAATATAAAATATTCAAAAATATAAAATATTCAATACTACAAAATGTCCAAAAATATAAAATATGCACTAATGCTATCAACACAAATATATGGGCTACCAAAATGCAATTTGGCAAGTTTGCATTTCTAAAATAATGAATTTTCACACTGAGATAAAATAACTGTAATACTAATAACAACAAACACATTAGATTTCTTCTTATTCTACCTTTCTGTTTTGGTAGGGACTTTACTACTTCTATGATGCAGCCAAGGGTTATCTTTATGAAAAACAAACCAAGTTGTCTTAAAAAAAGGAAAACTATAGCTAAAAAATTATAAATATGCATTTGCTATAATTTTCACCATGCCCAGGGTCAGTGTGACATGGATTTTAATACTCTGAGGTGAATATCATCCCAAAAATGTGCCACTTGCACGACCGCAAAAGGAAGGTGGGCAATTGACATTCACCTACAGAGGGGAAGCGAAGCAGTTTTGCCAGATTCTCCGTTCAACCTGGAAAGAGAATCTGGGAAAACAGTCCGGCTAAAGATGGGTGGCCACGGAGCGGAGGACCCCTTCATATGTCCCAAAATTATCATAATAATATAGTTATAAAAAAAAACAAAAATTCTAACAGTACTTTTAAACTGTCACCATCATTCTACGCCACTGGGGGGTTGGGTTACACGCCCAGCTGGGTCCTCGTCCAAATGCTACGAGCAAGGGGGACGATAGGAAAGCAAAAATAAAAAATTGAAAAATGAAAGTGATGGATTGTTCAACACAATTTCATCTTTTAAATACATACAATGCTTAATCAAGTATAAACTGGATTATTACAATACATAAAATAATCAAAAAAATTTACAGTAACTTTAACAATAATAAAAACAAAAATAAACCATATCTCTTCCACTGAAATTAAAAGGAGTGGCTATGCAAATTTCGACAAAATTATGTGTACCCCATAAGATATGCTGAACACATATCCAATGAAAAAAGAGGGAAGACAATTTCTATTAGTCAGGGAACACGGAACCTTTGCCCCCTGACTTTCCAAAGAAAAAAGGATTTTTTCCCCTCTTGCTTTTTGCTGCTCGAAGGATGAGGAGTGAAAAAAAATACTGAGATGATGAAAACATAGCATCTTAAGAGGGAGGAGATGCGCTCTTGATGAGTCTAATACCATTCCTTCAAGGGAGAAGCCTAAAGTCTTCTTTAACTCTCGGATGCCTGAATTGCGACAAATAATTTCAATATGGAGTCATGTGAGAGACCATGGAATAATGTTATAAAGAAAGTATACCCCCATGATTGATGAGTGAACAACGGTGGTGATTTTAAAAAAAAATGTCGGAACTGACGATGGAGACAAGCTTTATTAAGGTACGAATGTTCTTAATAGTTCCATTGAGGAAGTAAAAATTGCAATCACATATTTCAGTGGAAGAGTGGGAATGGCAACAATTTACTTTTATAGTGAGTCATTTCTATAATAAATCATTTTTTTTTGTAATAAGTCATTCTTTATAATTACTCAAGTATTATATATTCAAGATGTGTATTCAATTTTAATCATGAAAATTCAGGATTTTCACCTAATATAAAATATTTGAAATTCTTCTAAATTTTGAATTCTTATGAAATATGAAATGTGTGTGTAAATAAATTTTTTTATTTAAGTCAAAAAAAAAGTTTCTCTTCTATTTATGCTTTGCATTTAATTATTCTATTACCATTTTCGGAATTATTATTTTTTTCTTCTTTCTTCACAGAGTAGGTTATAAATTAGGGCCATTCTGCAACTTGAAATATAATCTCTTCGGGCCACCTGTAATCTCTGTGCAATTCATAAGGTTCTTGTGCATCGAAAACACACAACGCGATTAAATTTAAACTACGTAATTTTAATTGATACAATAGCACATATCAATTTAAATTGCACACAAGAACCCAGAATTGTGGTGCACTACTATACGAATATATCACGACATAAATGTTCAATAATCTCTTAATTTCAATTCTCTCTGCATGTTGGATTTAAATGCTCATTTTTTGTAATTTTTCTTGTTGATTAATTAATGTGCACAGAGCGTTCCAACAGAAAGAGATAGATTGGGTTTTATTCATGGTTGAGTTTAAGATTTTGAGGCGGGTGGTAGTATCTTAACTTGGATGAATGGACAATTTCGGAGTTTCTCTTAAAATGTAGACTGGGTTTATCAATTTCAAAGGATACATCAGACAGTTGTTTTAAAATGGTGTAGGGGCCAAGAGTATGGCGAAGTCAGTTTACGGGTATTAGGATAATGAAATTCTTCATACATCACAATGTCACCAACTTTAAACTTTACAGGAAGGAAACGAGCATCATAACGGACTTTATTCTTTTTATGGTAAGCAATTGTTCTCTCTTTAGCCAGTTTTCTAGCTTCCTCCACAGGGGGATAATAACTATTATTTGGTAAAGGAGGATCATATGGTAATTTTCCTAACAATAAATAACTAGGGGTGAATTGGGTAACAGAATGAGGAGTATTATTATACTCATATAAGACTTCATCTAATAGCTTAGTCCAGGGTATTTTCTTGGTTATGGAATTGACTTTACATTTTAATCTAGTGACAATAGTCTGATTTAGGCGTTCAATTTTCCCATTCGTTTCTGGGTGATGGCTACTTGTCAATCTGTGTTTTACATTGTAAGTACGAAGAAATCTTTTAAATCTGGAAGCTGTAAATGCTCCATTTCTGTCGGTTAACAATCTATCTGGTACTTGTATCTGAAATAATTGCTTCAAAATGTTTGTATAAGTTTCGGTAGTTACACTTTTTGAAGGAAAACCCCACAGATAGCGAGTTGCATGGTCAACGACTAAATGCAAATATTTTTTTGTAGAATTGTAATAATTAAATCCGCCAACAGAGTCTACTGCTAAACATTCAAAAGGTATATCTGTTGGGGGCATTAATTGCAATAAGCCAAATCTTTTTTGCCTACATTTTTTGTTTATCTGACAAGTGTGACAGTGTTTTACAAAATTTTCAATGTCCTGATTAATGTTAGGCCAATAATACTGCGGAGAGATTAAATTTATCATCTTATAAATTCCAGGATGGCCAAATTGTGTGTGGGTTTTTTCTAAGAGGGGTAGACGTAAAGACATGGGGACCACAATCTTATACAAACTTTTCTTTTTAATTACAACAACATCATTTATCTCAGTTTACTTTTTACCATCAACTGTTACATTTTCTTTTTTCTGATTGTCTCTTACTTCATTCAAGTCAAGGAGATGTATAATATGGGGTAAATTTTCTGAAACAGGCTGTCTAGATAGCATATCAGCTTCAACATTAGTGGAGCCTTTTTGGTATTTAATTTCATAGTCAAACATACTAAGTTTTAGGGACCAGCGGAAAAGACGTCCTCTTAAATTTTTAACACTTTTGAGCCAGGTAAGTGCCGCATGGTCTGTATGTATGACAAATTTTTGACCGTGTAAATAATGATAAAATTTATCTAAAGCATCCACAATCGCCAAACATTCTAATTCAGTAATTGCATAATTGTTTTCATAATCGCGAAGATTTCTAGAGTGATATGCTATAGGATGTAATGTTCCTTTTTCATCAACTTGTTTCACAACACATCCCACTCCATGACTTGATGCATCTACAAACAAATGACAAGGTGTTTTGGGATCAAACAACTTTAATATAGGTTTTTCAATTAAAGCATTTTTTAACTTTTCGAAAGAATTTTGACAATTTTGGTCCCATACATAGGGGACATTTTTCTTCAACAAATTGTTTAGAGGGTATCGAATGTTAGCATATTTTGGAATAAATTTGTGATAAACGTTTATAGATCCCCAAAAACGTTGTAATTCTTTTACATAATTGTCTCTATATTAGGGTTGTCAGGTGTGATACAACCATTCGAGACTTCATATCCTAGGAAATTAATTTTGGATTTAACAAAATTACACTTTGACAATTTCAGTTTAAGGTTTTCTTGGACACAGATATTAAATAAGGTCTCTAAATGACACAAATGTTCTTCTTCATTTTGGGAGAATACAATAACATCATCAAAGTAACTACAGGCAAAGTCAATTTTGTATTTATTAAGGATTCGTCTGAGGGTACGGTTAAACCAAGCAGGCGCGTTTTTCCATCCAAATGGTAAACGATTCCACTCATATAATCCAAAGGTAGTGGCAAACGCCAGCTTCTCCGTATCTCGAGGGTGGATAGGAATGTGCCAATATCCACTGGCCAAATCAAGAGTGGAAAAAACTTTAGCATGTGCCAATTTATCTAACAGGGTGTCTATTCTAGGTAAGGGTTCTGCATCTGTTTTTGTAATGGCATTCAATTTTGGAAAGTCAATACATAACCGGGTTTTCTTCCCTTCTTCACGTTTATACACCAAAGTTACGGGTGATGAATAAGGGGAATAACTTTCTTTAATGATACCGGCTCGCAATAAATTCTGAATTTGGTCTTTAATTTCTTCTTCTTCCTTAGGGAAAGTGCGATATGCTCTTAAAGAAACGGGGAGGTCTGATGTTAACTGTATTCTCTGGGGTTCAATGTTTACACAGCCTACATCATATTTATCTTTAGCGAAAATACAGACATATTTGGCTAGAAGAGCAGGTAATTGTTCCTTGACAGTCTGAACATTTGGCACATGTTCAGTGGTCTCGAACAACTCCGGCTCAAAATTTTCTTCGAATATCTCTGCATTTTTAACTGTATTTTCTATTTCTGGCTGGTTAGTATATGTTTCTGATAAATGTAAGGTATGATGGGATGAATTTGTTGAAATATTGTCCATGAGAGGTACTTTCTTTTTCTCTTGCGTGATTTGCATTTTAACACAGTCAATATTCAATTTAAACAGTTTACAGTGGGGTAGCCCAATCAAAGCATAAGGTAAGTGATTATTAATTATAAAAAGTTCAACATTCTTAGAGATACGTCCTAATTTCAAACTAACAAGGCATTTTTCTTTCAAAGCTAGAACACCTTGTGTTTGTGTGACCGATATACTCTGCTGAACTTTACATATTTTTAGGTTAAGTTTGTGGGCTAAATGATAAGGAATAACCAGTGGTGTAGTCGTAAAAAAAACAGAGGGTATACGTTCTAAGCAGAGGGTATACGCTCAAGGCAGAGGGTATACCCTAGAGTATATATACTATAGCTTTCTTGAGAAACAGAGGGTATACGGTGTTCCTTAAAAAAACCCAGAGGGTATACGGCGTATACCCCCCGTATACCCTCCACTACATCCCTGGGAATAACACTGATAGAACTCCTTGTATCGATCAAAAAAGGTAGTGAGCCTTCACTTTTTATCTCAGTAATTTTTTGACAATTTCTATTTGAATTTTGTAGCTAGCTTTTTCTTTTTGTATATGTCCGGACATAAGAAACCGTCATTGATTACTAGATATATTTTCGGATGACTCATTAGCTCTCTGATCTGGGTTGGGGTTCGCAAAGTTCATATTGGGACTAGGGTTTGGAACTGCTAAGACTTGTTGTCGAAAAGGGCAATATTCCACCCAATGATACGCATTTGGTATTCCTATATTAAGACAAACTTTGCACGGGGAGGGTGGCAAAGTGGTCTGGTGATGTACATTTGGTCTCGGTTGACCATTTGTCGTCTGTCTAACTGTATTTTGGGGATTTCGTGCTTGATTAGAAGCAAAAGGTCGAATCGGGTGATTTTGATAGGGAACTCTGTAGTTCCACTGCCGGTTATAATTCTGTCCTGTCTCATATGGGGGGCGAAACGGTCGCCATTGTCGATACTGATTGGGGTTTTGCGGGCTTGCATCTACTTTGCTCTCATTTCCTTTTCTGTCTAGTTGCAGCTTGCAAATTCTGAATACTAATTCACGCCATGAATGTGTATTTGAGGGGTTGCTTGCAATAACTAGCTTTTGCATTTCTAACGGCAAGCCCTCCGTTAATCCTTCCAAGATAAGCTTCTGGTCTAACCCTAAGGTTCTCCCTATTTTAGTCTTTTTCTGATAGTATTCGTTCAGGTCCTCTCCAATCTTGTATCTAATACGGGAAAAATCAGTTAAAGAAAGAGTGTCGGGAATTTCGTAATGGTCATTGAGCAAAGTGACAAATTCGGACCAATGCAGCACATTTAAACAATTATTAATGTACAACGTAAGTGCACTGTCTTTTAAGTATTTCTGTATGTGCCTAATTTTCCAGAAGTCGTCTTTTTCCTGTTCTACACAGACACTCTCGAAATAGGCGAGCTAGCTGTCCAATTCATATTTGAATTAGGCGAAAACGCAATAATATCAGGTTCTATGGACATTTTCGGGCTAGCGGTTACTGAGTTGTGACCAGACCCAGCTTGAGCTGACAGGGTCTGTTCACCTAATGTTGTTACATTATGTGTCTGTGTGGCAACCTCGGACTTCTGACTATCTTTCTCTTTATCTGAGTTGTTTTCTAAGTCATTCTTTTCAGGAGGGGGAGTGACACTCATGTTGAAATACAAAATATTACAAGATTACACAAAAATATAAGGCACAATTTAAAACAAATAAAAATGGAATATTTTTCAAAAAATTGCAACACAATATTTGTAACAAAAATGGGCTTAAATCTAAATAAAATTCAAATTTAATACATCATTTTTTTTTTCAAATTGAGATTTAAAAAAAAACGAACTTTGAACTAAAATTTTAAAATTCCAAAGATTTAAATACTGTCTAAATTTCAGAAAATTACTCTCTTATAGCAAAAATAAATAAAATAAACGTTGTCTTATTCTAATTTTTGCTATTAAAATGACAAACAATTAAAAAAAAACCTTTTAAAACTCTCTTTTCTTTTTCTCTTTTTTAATTCAAGAATAGATTAAATGATCTTACCTTCACAAACAATTCCATAAGCACACATAGCTAGGCACACATATACACAAACAAAAAAAATATATCTTCATAAAAATTTCAACGAACTCTGAATTAAATTTACTCCCTTAAAAAAAAGAAATCATTTTCTCTTTTTCTTCTTCAACAAAGTTCAACGCATTTTTAACCAGCTGTTCACTGGAAAGATAACAGCAAACCTTGACGAGGAATCCTCGTGAACTTGACCTAGATAAGACAATCAGTCCTGGGTGAATCATTGGTGAGCCACTTTCACAGCTGATAGCATGCTCTTTTTATTTTTTCTTTCTTGAAAAGAGTATCTATAAATGTTTTAATCGTATCTTGGTTGGAAAAAGACTTGCTTTCAGGACACAGATAGATATTTTTCTCATTTATCACTAGAGCAAATGTTTTTTCCGTTTCTTTTCTTTTCTTTTTTAATGACCAGATTCTTTTCTTTTTAATTAATTGCTAGGGAACGACTGTTTCGTTCTTTTCTCTGAATGAGATTACGTTTGAACTTACTGATCGTCAAATAAAATAATTAAAAGGTAAAATAATTAAAAGTTGCATGATTTTCTTTTTTAGGGACTTTTCTTCACAATTTTCTGGGATGTCATTTCGCCGTAAACATGATATTTCACAACTGTTTTAGGAATTTGTTACACACCTCGCGCTAGGATCTTTGTGCTGAGATCTTTGCGGATTTTTCGCTGGGATTTTGGGACTTGTCCCGCGTAAATGCAGTGTCCAGCCGACTTTTCAATGTAACGAATTCGCCGCTACTCCAGTTATGGATCTTCTGTCGTGTCGTCGGCCAGTGCCCGACCGCTGGGGGCAGGGGCGCGAACCGCGGAGGCGTGCGTGCCGATTTCTGAGCGAACCCACGGAACTTCTGGCATATTTAGGTAGTCGCAGGCCGTGAGTGGTATCCGGGAACTCAAAGTCAGATTCAGACAGTAGTTATTCCAATAAAGACACAGTTTTTCCGGGGACCTGATTTATTGTTCCTTTGTTACATCCTTTTGAGAAATCAGGCCCCTTTTGGCTTGAGAGCTGCTACTTTACTTTATGGACATCTGGCTTGGGAAATATGTGTACCGCTAAGCGATACTTACGCCCGTATTCACCAACGCGAGTTAACTCCCGAGTTAGTGTTAAATGCTGGGTTATCTCAAAACCGGTATTCACCAAGCTAAATTCGCGAGTTAACACTGGTTTTAACCCCATGTTTTTAATCCTCCGAAATCGGAGAGTTAACTCTCGGATTGCCTGTGAACGTGGATTAGCGCATGCGTAGTAACTTATAAACAAACAAGATGGATGATAGTTCCGCTTAAAATTTTTATCATCTCATTCTACAACAATGATTAAAAATGGAAAAGAATAAGTAGTTTTGAGTGTTTGTCCAGACATATTCTATGGATACCCAATTTACATTGATTTATTTCAATTCAGCGGATATTTCAGGGCCGAATAATATCAAACTATGATTTGTTTTTCTTAATAAATATACGAATCAACGAAAGTCACTGAGAATAAAACCTTTTTTTTTAGGTATTCGAATTTCATTCGGGAGGGGTGGGAGGTAAATATTCTCAATAAATGCTCAGATGTTATTAAATAATCCAATTTTGTCTTTTTTTACTACTTGTCAATTTTTTTCTAATAAAAGCACATTAAATTACTAGTATTTCAAGTAAGTACCCCGTCAGTTTTTTTAATTGTTATGTATTTATTGCAGTAATGAAGGTTTTCTTAGTCAGTGTTGCATTACGATTATTTTTATTTAACTTATGCGAGATCTTTCTAACACTGAAATCTTGCCAAAGGTATCTGAGACATGTTGTATTTGTGTTAGCAAATTTATGAGATAATATACTTTAAACAAACAGAATTGTTGTCTAGATGTATTAAAAAAATTTTCGGTTTTAAAATAGGCAAATTCAAAATTATTTACTGTGTTTGAATAAATTTGGTTTAGTGAGTCAACTTTCTTGACCATTATTTTCTCAAAATATAAATATGTCGATAAATGTAAAAGTGGATAGATTTTAGAAGTGCATTATAATAATATATAAGTATGTATAATAGTAAAATAACAAAAACTTTTTTTTACAAATGAAATATGTTTAAAAGTATTTATTCTATGTATATTTTTTAATCTCTCATAATAATTCAGATTTAATTATTTTTTGCATAATTTTGCTGTCTATTTGATATAGATAAAAAAAATTGATTGAAAAAAAGTAGCATATTTTTTATATAGTTAGGAATCTCCCCAGTGCTGGCATCTGAAGTGGTTGTTCTAGGAGGATAAAATAGATTGTCGTTGGGCCTCATCACTACAAAACTACAATGCAGAGATATCCAATATGTAATATGGGAATCTCTGCTTTTTATAAAATGAGAGGAGGAGGGGGGGGGGGCGTAGAGGGAAGGTTCAAAATAGAATGATGGAATATTTCACATCCGCAATAGTTTTGCATTGTAACTGATAATATGTAGGACAATCTATAGTTAAAAATATATTAGTAATGTTCTCTTCATTCTTTGCAAGATATATTTATGAAGTAGGAAATAAAACACATGGCTATATTCTCAAACAAATTGCTGCATCTAGTGATTTTTTCTACTTTGTTTGCTTTTCATGGGAGCAAAGTGCTTATACATGCATAATAATGATCAGAGGTGGGGAATTTCTAGACAATCTTACCAGCCAGAAAAATGCAACATACAGTTGAAAATTGTTATGTCAAAATTTATGCAATTGCAAACATAGTTGATTAGTATTACTACAATACATTTTCATAATTTTTTTCCCTATAAAATGAAAAAATATATGCAAGAGAGGAAAGTTTAATATAGAATAGAACTTAGTATACCGTGTTTACATTGCAGTAATTTGGAAAATTTCAAAGTATAGCTAATTAGTAAAAAAAGTTTTCGGCATTACCTCTATAATTTGCAGCTTTTGAAGACTATCTAAAAATTCACTCGCCAGTGGCAAGTAAAATGATGTTTTCTCCCATCTGTGATAATGAATGCGGCATTATTGAGTTCAAAGTATTTTTGAGATTCTTCAAGCTTGCTGTATCCAGTTACTTTTAAATGTTTGTTTACAGGGTAGTGAATTGCTCATACAAGTGTTATAATGATTGTGGCATTTCCAAATTTCGTATGATATTTCAACTTCTCAATTACCAGTTTCTTACTGTTATATAATATATTTTATACACCCTTATTAAATTTCTCATACAAAGGGATAGGGGAAATACATCACTTTACTCGCCACTGGTGAGTGAATTTTTAGGTATTCTTCAAGTGAATTTTTAGGTAGTCTTCAAAAACTGGAAGCTATAGAAATATGCTGATAACCCCGGTAGCAGAAAGTTCGAGACGCGCGACGTGCGTCGCAGATTTATTTTGGACCTTGCAGATAAATTTGCCAACTTGAAAAAAAAAAAAAGTATTTCATTAAAAAAAAAAAAAAAGTACGAAAATTCTGACAAAAAATATCGCGAATTCGACAAATGGTCGCCGAAAAATATCAATTTCGGCAATCGTTCGCATAAAAAATCGGTAATTTATAGCCAAAGGGTCGCTATAAAAACGCGAATTTCGTCAAAAGAGACCGAAAAAAAAACATTAATCTCGTCCCAGGGTTGTAGAAAAAATGCAAATTTCTGTCGCAGGATCGCGAACAAAAACATGAATTTAGTGAAAGGGTCGCGGAAAAAATGCGAATTTAGTAAAAGGATCGCGGAAAAAAGGCGTATTTAGCCAAACGATTGTGGGAAAAATGCAAATTTAGTCAAACGATCGCGAAAAAACGCAAATGTATGTCAAAGGATCGCGAGCAAACGCAAATTTATGTCAAAGGATCGCGAGCAAACGCAAATTTATGTCAAAGGATTGCGGAAAGAAGGAGGAATTTCGTCTGAAGATCTCAAGAAACGTAAATTTCTGCCAAAGGATCGCTGTACAAACTTGAATTTTATCCAAAAATCCCGAAAAAACATGGATTTCGTTCCAGAGGCGCAAGAAAAACGCAAATTTCTGTCACAAAATCGCTGAAGAAACTTGAATTTTAACAAAGGATAGAGGAAAAAACACAAATTTAGTCAGACAATCGCGGAAAAAATGCAAATTTCTGTAAAACGATCGCGAAAAAACGCAAATTTTTGTAAAACGATCGCGAAAAAACGCAAATTTCTGTCAAGAGATCACGAAAAACGTAGATTACTGTCAAAGGATCGCGAAAAAAGGAAAATTTATGTCGAAGGATCGCGAAAAAAGGAAAATTTATGTCAAAAGATCGGAATTAAATTTGCGGAATTTCGTCAAAATATCGCAAAAAGTGCAAATTTCTGCCAAAGGATCGCTGTAAAAACGCGAATTTCGTCAAAAGATCCCGGGAAAAATGTTAATTTCTTCCCAGAGGTGCCGAAAAAACGCAAATTTCTGTCACAGAATCTCAGAAAAAACACGAAGTTCATCAAAGAATCGAGGAAAAAACACGAAGTTCGTAAAGGATCGCGAAAAAAAGCTCATTTTGTCAAAGGATCGCGAAAAAAACGGCAAATTTCGTCAAAAGATCGTGAAAAAAACGAGGAATTTCGTCATAAGATTGCAAAAAACAGCAGATTTCGTCAAAAGATCGCGAAAAAACGGCAAATTTCGTCAAAAGATCGCGAAAAAAACGAGGAATTTCCTCATAAAATCGCAAAAAACAGCAGATTTCGTCAAAAGATCGCGAAAAAAACCTAAATTTCATCAAAAGTGTGCAAGAAAAACACATAATTAGTGCCGGTAGTGGATTTTCGCTCCCTGCGCCCCCCCCCTCCCTCTCTGTTGTAACCTTTCGGAAATTTTGCTGTGAATTTCAGAATTTTTTCTTTTTTTTTTACTCAGAATCATACCTGGTATTAATCAGTAAGAACGCTGTCTGTTTTAACACTCATAATATTTGTACATAAGAAAATGTAACAGGCTACTCCCGCAGACAATTTTCATCCCACTGAATTGCTGTCGCAGACACAACCATAACTTTCTGCTACTGGGCTGATAACTTTTATTTATTTTTTACTAGTTAGCTATACTTTGCAACTTTCCAAATTACTGTGATATAAACAAGTTATATTCTATATTAAATTTTCCTTTCTTGTATATATTTCTTAATTGTATGGAAAAAACCCCACCCCCTGGGGTAAAGTGGTCATGAAAACATGCCTGAAAAAATGTTATAAAAATGTGTTATTCCCCAAAAATATTTCTGAAATGCATATGGATGTACTCTAGAGTAATGTAATAGCATCCAAAATTTTAGGAAACATTACAGAAATTCTGATGTTTATATCTTCTGAAAGTTAGAAAAGCCTGTTTTTATGACCACTTTCTCCCACCTGACCCTAGTTTTTCTATTGCCAAAACTATAAAATAAATTACTGAAATCACTTCAGCAGTTCCTGAAAAAAAAGGGTACTTTCAATATCAGCTGCTTTCAATAGGATTTTGCTTAGTGTTGTTGTCCTTTTAATTTAAAATAAATTTTAGAGTATTGATACACACAAAATTGTTCTTGAAATAGATTCTAATAAAAATATTGAATAGGATCACTGTTTACCAAAGCATGCATGATATGTGCAATGCCTTAGTATGAGACAATTTATCAGTTATTCCTAATAATGCACTAGTGATAAATCTAAAAAAAAACTAACTTAATTTTTTGCACCATGTAGCAGGATTGCTGCGGCACTGCTAAAAATAAAAACTTAAACATCATTTGATAAAAATGTAAATGTATTAAAAAGGAAAAAACGGTACTTTTCGGTTAGCCGGGCGCCAATGTTATATATACATACATATATTGTATATATACACATATATATAGATATATATAAATATGTATATATAACACTGGTGCCCGGCTAACCGAAAAAACTAAACACATATTAAAACATACTTTACTCTATGACAGAAAATTACTATGACTTCTGCAACAGATTTCAATATCATAAAAATCTTATTGCATGTTTTTGGTCTCCATACTCAGGAATAATGTACTGTATAATTTTTTTTAGTGATTTTAAACATATGTTTGGGGACAAAAAGTCAAAGCATAGATTTCAGTGTGTGTGTGTGTGGGGGGGGTAATTTAGATTATTGGTTATTTATTTTACAAAATAATAAATAGAGCAAAACTTGTTAATATGATTAAAGATTTTAAACTTTATATGCTCTGTCAGGCAAAAAAATATGAACAAAGGCGGGATTAGAGAGGGGGGAGGGCAGTCACGACTTCTTTCTTATTGAAGAAAATTTCTAATGAATAATTTATTTTTAAAATGTCGACTTATATCAACAGTTCTAAATTTTTTCCTGAACCGTTAGTATATGTCGACTTTTAAAAAATAAATTGTTCATTAGAATTTTTTTCAATCAGAAAGGAGTTGTGACTGCCCCTCACTATTTCCAAATTTTTTTTGCCTGGCAGAGCATATAAGGTCTAAAATCTTTAATCAACATGTTTTCTTGTATTTATTATTTTGTAATTACAATAAATAAATAACCAATAATCTAAATTACCCCCCCCCGCCTCACAAAATTACTCTGTAAAACTGACTCTGATTCAAAATTGATATTTTCTGACTCATTCACAAAGTCACTTTTAATCACAGACACAGGACATTTGGAAGTTGCTCTTCAGTATTGTCATATAAAGACCAGAGATCGTATGCCATAGGGAAAGGATATATGTTATAGCTTTACTTGAGAAACAGAGGATGCACAGAGTTTTCGAAAATAAAATTCAGAATGTATATGCTATATACTCTCCCCTACATGCCTGGTTCTCTTATTCAGAAAGTGTGTAACTGATTAACATTTTCTGTTTTTCGATAAAAGCAAAAGTCGTCATGAGACAATGCCTTATAAATCAAGCAGTAATAATCTATTTATTGAAAAATGAAAAATTATATTCATTTTCCAATCACTGAAATCATCGTGCCTACCAATTGTATGCTTATATACATTGTAAAAATAAGTCAGAAAAATTTTGTATTTGTTGAGCATGGAAATATTTTATTTTTGAAAGCCGCTTTAAATACCAATTAAAAACAAATTTTTTTTATTTTCCTTTGTTGGTCATTCTGCAAAAAAAATCGTACTTTTTGAGTGTAAAAACTTCAATAAAAAAATGTCAAACAATTTTTTTTTAATATAAATAAGTCATCTTTCATTACTTTTAAGATTTATATAGGATATTATATAGTCTTCTGATTACTTAATTTATTTTCAAAAGATTAGCTAATGTTTTGTTTTATAATGCCATACTTAACCTTTTGTGGTCTATTAAGTTTATACATCCCCAGTAGCAGAAAGTTCAAAATGGGAGACGACCATCGCAGATTTTTTTTAATCTTTTGCAGAATTTTCATATATAGGTGTCATGCTGATAGGAATTAATGTTCGTTAAACGGACAGTAATACATAATATGCAAGATTTTGAAAGAAAAACAAAATTTATTAATTTTTTTTAACTTTAGATATATGTAGCGCAATAATGTTTTAATTTTATATAAAAATTATATTTTATAGTTTTCCATCATGTTATACATAAATGTAACACATAACAAGTGTTTCAAAGAGGTCTCCAATCAGCAGCCCTTAATTTTTTTATTTGAACATACAGAATAATCTTTACATCTTATCTTTTTTAAGCTACTTTCAATTTCACAGTACACTTCTTTCGGTAATTTTCTTTTTGCAATTTTAGAGTATTATTTAAAAAATATTTTAAGAAATGAAAATGCATAATTACACTTAAACACAATTTGTAAAATATTTTAGAATTCTATGTATCTTCGAAGCTTGTCAACATGAAATTTAAATCGATTCCTAACAAAATTTCATTACAGCCAGGGCCTCTAGGCTTTGGCACAGTCTAGAGGCACTTTTGTATGTATGAGGCAGCTCGTAACAGTAGTTGTAAAATACTCTTTTTCTTTTTTTTTCATGTGTAGAAACCACAAAGGGATGCTATTGAATAAAAATATCTATGATCTCATACAACAAACACATTTTTGTGGCCACATTCATTGTAATTGGATTTGTCTGTATAATAAAATGTGTAACACTGATATCAGAAAAAATATTCTTTATTATAAATTACCAGTATAAATAAATAAGGAAAAAAAATCTACAATTTTACATGCCTTCCTGCTTAGGTAAAGTCATTCTAATAATCAAAATTTAATTCATTTACAACAAATTTATCCTTTTTTCCTCGACACATATGACATGGATACAAGCAGAAAAAAAAAATTATAGATGGGACTACACTTGAAACTTGATGTGCCTGTAGTTCGCAGGCTTTGTGTGCTTTCAGTGATTCTTTTGTAAAACTGGACCAAAATATCATTTCTCAATTAATCGCCATGCTGAAAGTTCAGAGAAATGCTGGTTGTTCATATACAAGTATTTCTGAAAATAGAAAATATAGACATGAAAAAGGCTAAACTAAAAAATTGTTACTAGCTGAACCAGGCACATGATAATATTCTTAAAATAAATTTTACATATTTTGATTTTATATCTGCTGCACTCGTGCTGCTCAAATGATTATAAACAGCTGCCTGATAAAAAACACTCGAAAAATTAAAATTGTTAACTAATGTATATTCGTTAATTGTGGTTGAATTTCAAAGAGAATTAGATATTTAGATTTGTCGTCAAAAAATATACATAGGTGTGTTAATTTCAAATCGATAAAGGCAATATTAAAAAATATATAGTGTCCCTTGAAAGTTCCTAATTGTACTTTGAAAGTTGGCAGTCTAGTGAACTACAAACTCTAATAAACCCTTCCCCTCTTTTTGAAGAAATTGAGAAAGAATTTTTTTTGCAGCCTGTGAGTTTTTAATTATCCCAGCTGATTATTAGAAATTAAAAATTCTTAGTCTCAGGTGCATTAGGAAAGGCCTTAGACTATTTTCACAAAAATTTTCAGCCTCGCATGTGCCATAGATTCCGCTAGCCATCGCAGACACACAGAGTGAAACTTTCTTTTATTAGTATAGATAATCCCATGTAGGGCAATCTTTCAATATATCAACATAATAACCACTACAGAAGGTTAACAATGAAGGAATATTAATCTAACTATTTATATTATTATTATTATCGGGGTACTGAAAATAATTAGGAACAAAAAAAAAAAAAAAATCAGGGGAGGCTGTCCCCCCTGAACACCCCGTTTAAGGTAATTTTTTAAATACAATAATACTTTGGCTAACAAAAATAATTCATTCAGGAATTGCATGTGTTAACCAAATTGTTCACTAACCAAAACTGTTTTTCCACTCAGTTAAAATGCAGTGCTGCTACATTATGTTAATTTGTGTATAAAAAGAAAAAAAAAGTAAGACAAATCAGTGTTTCTTAGCCAAGTCTGAAAAACAGAGAAAACAATGATCAATAGCCAAGGTATATTACTGTACATAAACATAATAAAGAAAGAAAAAAGTAATATTGCACAAGAGATTCAGGGGAATTTTGCACCCTCCCCGAGAATATATTTAGCTCCTTTTTCTTTTAGTGTGTTAATTATTTAGTCTTTTGAAGAAAAAATTTTATACTCATATTTTAAATCGTCAAAGATAACAAAAATTCCGAAATAAATTTTAACCCTTTGAGGGGCAGGGAAATTTTGTTTATAAAATGATGAAATAACTGAATGACTCCAGATTTTATGAACAAATTTCTTAGAAAATACAAATCTGCTTTTACACACTTTCATTGTCAAAGCAAAATTTTATTAAAATATTCTGGGTGTAGATTGTCAGTTTTGCAATTAAAATTAGGTGGTCACGCTGCGTTATCACTGCCCTTCAAAGAGTTAAAAGCAAAGGAGGGGCAAAAGATCCCACCCCGGCCAGTGACCATGATACTTGAGCATAAAATATGGTCAGTCATTGGCAATTTTTCACAAATCAAAGAAAAGTTTGCTGTCAAATCTGAATTTTCAGCAAAAATATCCTACATTGAGGAAGATATGGAAAATGCTAAACTAAGAACTTTTTGTTATAACTGCATATACAACAATTTTTAAACATATCAACATAAAAAGCGATATAACAGTTTAACAGTGAGGGAATATTAATCTTTCCTTTTTTTTGGGGGGGGGGGGACACAAAAAATAATAAGGAACTATTTTATTATTATGGGAAGTTGTCCCCTTAAACACTCCATTTGTGATTATGTTTAATTACAATGATACCTCATCTAACAAAATAATTCGTTCTGGAATCATATTTGTTAGCCAAAATGTCCATCAACCGAACATTTTGTCAGACATTTCAACATTTGATTATAGACAGACAGGAAATCTCACCCAATCAAAATGCTGCATTATGTTAGTTCATGTATAAAATAAAATAAAATTGTAAGCCAAATCAAGACTTCTTAATTAAATAAAAAAGTTGGGAAACAATAATTATTATTTGAGGTATCATTCTACATTAACATAAAAAAAAAGAATGTTGTACAAGAGATCTTGCAAGACAAAATGCCCTCCCCCCTTTTTTTCCCCTTCTCTTGAGGTTTAATTTTTTTTAAGGCTTTTGGGAAGAATAAATATACAGCGAACTCTGTGAAATCTTCACACATAGGGACCGAGGGTTTTGTGGATTGTAGATCATCCTTTTGTTTTCATTTTATTTTTTCAAGTCTGATTAAATTAGGAACAAGAATTACAATAATTCTGAACAAAAATTACAATAGAAAAGAAAAACATAATGCAACATTAGTTTAAAATATTTAATAATTAATTTAAATAAAAATTAAATTATGTACAAGTTTTATCGATTATTCATTATTTTAAAAATTGACACAACACAATGGTAGTTTTGATTTGTTGTCAATAATTTTTTTTTTTTTTTTTGTAGTCTATGAACACTCATTAGTTCATACTCCAAGATAAAATTTTGTTACTCAAGGAAATTTAAATATTTATATCAATTTATATTTAAATATTTGTTTATTGGAAAAGAATATACCAAATTTAACTTTATGGGTTTAACTGTTAATTATAATTACATTGTTTACATTCTAACATACAATGCGGATAATAGACGTCTGTGGATTATACATTAGTAGATTTCACAGAGTTGGCTGTAATCATTTTCTAAATCAACAGAGATGAGAAAAGTTTAATAAATAAAATTTTTAAATCCATGGAGGGGCAGAACTGCACCCCCCTTCCTTTGCCAATGACATGATAGTTGGTGAGCATAAAATTTGGCAACACAATGTCAATTTTTCATGAATCAGGTGAAAGGTTCCTGTCGAATTAGAATTTTAACAAAACTTATTCTACCTCATGAAAGATAAAACATTAAAAGGCTTCAAAACTAAAATGAAAAATTATGAAATAAAAATATATTTGCATAAAAATACTGCACAATCAATATACAATAAAAAATATACAACAATAAAATACAACAATCAATAATATACAATAATCAATATACAACAATAAAAATACTGTGCTATCATACTATCGGATAAATCAATTGAAATTTATTCAAGTTGAAAGAAAACATACAAAAATAATGTTATTGATTACCTCAGTAATTGGCATCGTACAAGTTGATGATTAATCGCTGATACACCTTTACAGATAAGAGGGAGTAGTCAAGTATCTGTCGTGGTCTGTTGTCATATCTAATGTCAGGGCAATGCGCACACCATCCAATCACGACAACAGCAATGGTGTTGTCAACCACACTCATTATCAGCAGTATTTGAAAGAATATTGCCTATGTGTACGATTCAAAACAACAAATACACAGAAAGCAATACCCATTCAACGAATAAAAATCTCCAGTTGAAAAACTGCCTCTGAAAAGAAAATACGTAATATTTTATAAAAGTTTATACATATAAATATCAACATCAAAATAATAACTTATCATTTTTCTCTAAAGTAAAAATTTCATAAAGGACTATTTTTGATAACTCAAAAAATGTTAAGATATCAATGCATGAATCAAAAATACTTTCCTTCTGTATCGTAAAAATAGTTTTAAAATCACACTTAATAACTGCCAAAATGAAGTGGCCTCTTTATTTTTTTCGATTACATTTGAAGGTGAATTGTATTATTGTTGTCACAAATCTTGAAAATTATCAGGTTAATTGTAACCAAACTCATACTTTGGGGGGGGGGGGGGTAATAAAAATTACACAGCAGAACCTTGTATCAATTTACAAAATTATAGCTAAAAAACTAAATTGTTTTTGTTATTCCCTCTTTTTTTGGGGGGGGAGGAGGGGGGGGTCTTGAAAAGGGACTAAATTGCTTCTTAATATTTATCAGAATAAAACCCTCTCTAAAATGCAGTAGAATATTTTCATACCTGAATAAAATACACTTTTTCAAGAAATTATTTGACTCAACTATCAATAAACTTGTTCAAAGTTATTGTTTACCTAAATTAAAATGGGTGAGCATACATATAGTCAGTCACTATTTCTTTATTCCATAATTTTATAGGAATTTGATTCATCAATGTTAGGGATAACAATACATATTAAGATTTTTTTTTCTTTTAACGTTAATAATCACGTTAATAATAATAGTAATAACGTTGATAAAGTTTAATCACTTATTGAAAAAAATATATATACAGAAGAATAACAGTAATACTTATAAATTTGTAAATGCTTATTCTTTATAGTCTGAAAAAACTTTAAAATAGAGAATCCCAACAGAAATAATACACGCTGATGCTGCAATGTGTTTGATTTTATGCTAGGTAACTGAAACTATGTTTGAAAATAATAATAAGTACATTAAAAAGGTCGGGAAAACATCTATAATAACTCTAAACTGAGGACATCGTAATCATTATACAACTTGTGATGAAATTATCAAAAAGCAAATAAAAATGTATAATTACTTACTTTAAACCATATGTATGTATATCGACGATCAACAAGCAAAATCAATAACACGTAACTCTTGTTTACATTTCTGACGCTACGTACCCTCTTTTCGACCAATCAGAACGCTTGTTACAAATTCGTTGGGTTAACACTCGGGTCGGCTAATCCGAGATTGGTGAATACGAAATTTTTTAACCCAGAGTTAACGCGGGGTTAACTCTGAACCGGGAGTTCCGTGATCCAAGGTTTAAATCAGTTTTGGTGAATACGGGCGTTAGAGAGCCGAGTGTCGTGGAGTTAGTGCATTCTTTTGATGGTCAAAAGCTCTGTCCGGGGACCTGTGCATCGGTATAAATATGCTGTATTTCGCATTATTCCTGCTAGGGCCCGTTGAAGTCAAAGGAGGCGTCTTTAAACTATAATTGGTCGTTAGCTGAATGATTGACTGCCCGGGATACAGGCTGTGGTTTGAGTTGGCCGATCGAATGCAGCAAGACTTATAAATTGCACTTATTCAGCAAAAGTATTCTTATGAGATGTGCCAAAACGATCTTTGAAAGTTATAAAATGCAATACGGGAAACTGACTTAACAGGGGCAACTTCATTCAATCAACTGAGACGCAATTACAAAAGCATTTTAAAGTTTTAATTTTAATTTCTAAATTTAAATTTTAAAAAGGGACAAAAAGGGGATTTTAAAAAGGGGCTTAGCTTTTATCGTTTCATATATATATATATATATATATATACCGGGTGATTATAATTAAAGTTACGGTTTCAAAAATCGATAATTTAAAAACTACTGATCAGAATGACTTGATATTTGAGAAGATGAATCGTGAGGCAATGAAATTTTGTTTGGCGAAGGAAAAAAACGGTTCCAAAATGCGCCGATAGGTGGCGTTGTCAGGTTTCACATTGTCTGGAGATATGCAAATTACTAATACGTGACATGCGCACTGCAGACGTAGCTGCCATAAAACTGCAGAGCTCTAGCTCTTTGCCTGAATGCTTCATCATGACTCTAACTATGAAGGATCGTGTTGTGCTCTTGAAGTTTTTTTATAAGAACAATGACTGTGCACTTCCAGCTATTAGGAAGTTTCGGACATTGAAATCCATAAGCAGGGGTTCAATAACCACAAATGGTCTACGAAAAATGATTGCTAAATTCGAAGGGACCGGTTCATTTGACGTTAAACGGGGTAGAGGAAGGAAACCAGTTTCGGCGGCGGCAGTGAAAGATGTGGCTACAGCATTACAAGAACAGACTAACAGTGAGGCTGGAATCAACAATGCACCTGAAACATGTTGTTTACAGCCGGTGGATCGGATTCAGAGTCTAGCCAACTTGAAGGCAAGCATCACACACCACTCCCATTGCATCAGTACAGATACCCTGCGATCTGTTGTGGAGCATGCCGTTTTGCGCTTCCAATAAGTAGCGGAACAAGGCGGAGGGCATATCGCAAAACTTATGCCTTAATCATCAGTAAGGTGTTTGTTCCATGACGCACATTTTTTTTCATTTTTTGTCATTATCGCTGTTGTCGCTGTAAACATGTATTCTTGTCTTTTCGCTAATAAAGTTTTAGTAAATCCCTGAACTCTATTTTTTCCTTTTGGCTAACAACATTCCTGTGTTGAACAATTACTTTTTTGGCCTTTCCCCCTGATATTATGCTGACAACGCCATCTATCGGTACATTTTGGAACTATTTTTTTCCTTCGCCAAACAAAATTTCATTGCCTCATGATTGTTCTGCTAAAATATCAAGTCATTCTGACGAGTAGTTTTAAAATTATCGATTTTTGAAATCGTAACTTTAATTATAATCACCCGGTATATATATATATATGTATATGTGTATACAGGGTGATTCAGCTCGTCGGTGACAAACTTTAAGGATCGATAGAGCACACCTAGACGAACATTTTTGAATAGGGAATGTAGGGTCCCTGACGCGATGGTAAGGCGCTAGGCGCTTTCGAAAATTTGGGTGCCGAAATTCGAAACGTCATAAAAACTAGGGAAATGGTTAGATTTTCTTGCTTGTTGCGTCGAAATGATTCTGTTTGTTTAGACTTTCTTCAGTACCAATTTGATAAGCGTATCTCTTAAAACATGGATAGGAGGCGCTGCAGACTTTGGAGAGCTAGACAACAACTTTAAGCCCGTTATTTTGATAATTTAACACATGCTCGCCAAAGTTTATACTCTAACTTAAAGTTTGAACCCAAAAGTAGAGCCCTGCAAAAAGCGTAAGAGCCGGAATAAAATGTCAAAGTACAGGGTGGTCGAAACTCGAAGGCTCCTAAGAGATAAACAAACAGATTTCTTGACTTATGGCATGCATTTTCATGATTCTGTTTGCTGGGGCTCTCTGAAACTCAGTTGAACGGTACAAAAAGAAACATCGATAGGGGGCGCTTTGGGCAAAAAACATAATTCGTTGACATTTCGGACGCTAACTGGAAACGGGGCGCTACGATCAGTTAGTAATAATGAAAACACATTTTCTACCTCTGCTCAACACTTCTGAATAAATTTAGACCAAAAACATCAATGATACTGGAAATTTATTTACAAAAAATAACACTACAGAAGATGCTCGAAATTTCGACCTTGGGCCATGATGCAGGCTTCGCACCTCCGTCGCATTGAGGAGTGTGTGTTTCCAACAATACCAGGAGTATCTCTGATCTGCCCTGCAGCTGCCACAATGCGCGCCACAAGTTCTTCAGCACTGCTGACAGGTGTATGGTATACCTCGGCCTTCAGGTAACCCCAAAGGAAGAAATCCAAGCAGGTGAGGTCTGGTGATCGGGCAGGCCAGTGAACTGGACCCCCACGCCCGATCCACCGCTGGCCATACCTTGCGTTTAGATGGAGACGCACGTCGTTCGTGTAATGGGCCGGAGCTCCATCGTGCTGGAACCACATCTGGCGACGCGAACCTTCGGGTACGTGCGCCTCATCCAGAAGCTGCGGCAGCACTTGATCCAGGAAAATCAGGTAATTTCCACCTGTCAGCCGTTCAGGTAACAAATAAGGGCCAATGAGGCAATCCCCCAGAATGCCGGCCCACACATTTACTGAGAAAGGCTCCTGGGCTGCTCGGCTTCTGGTTTCATGTGGATTTTCATCACACCACACATGACTGTTGTGGGCGTTCCACATTCCCTCCCGGCTGAAGGTGGACTCGTCCGTAAACAAAATGCTGTTTACAAAACGGGGATCCCTGGATCTCATCGCCAAGTACCATCTTGAGAATTCCACTCGAGGGCCAAAATCCTGCTCTCTGAGCAACTGCACCCGCTGGATGTGGTAGGGGTGCAGATTCCGGGAACGTAAGATGCGCCACGCAGTTGCTTGCGAAATGCCAACATGTCTGGCGATATCTCTCGTGCTAAGACCTGGGTTGTCCTCAACCAGGTTAAGCACAGCCTCTTCGTTGTCGGGGGTGCTCACTGATCGCTCCCGTTCAGGCCTGCCTCCGTCGAAAGATCCCGTTGTGGACAACCTCTGGTGTACTCGAGCGAAGAAGGCATGGCAGGGGATTTGCCTGTTGGGGTAACGCTCGGCGTACAACCGCTGAGCGGCTCGTCCATTACAACCAGCAGCGCCATACGCCAAATGCATGTCAGCCAATTCAGAGTTTGTGTACCGTTCCATCCTACTACCGATCTGCAGACAAGTAACCCGAAGCTTAAGTAGGTACCGCACGTTCAAAAGACGTGTCTGCGCATACAACTACGTCATCTCGCGTTGTCGTCTACGCATTACGTATCTTTTGCATATCGATATGGTACGATATCTTTTGCATAAATCAGCAAAAAGCACCTTATGTAAATTTTATTGCGCGCATTGTGCATGATTGAAACCAGCTATGTTTGTTAAAAAAAACAAACAAACTGCAGTTTTAATAGCTTCTTATGATAAGTAAATTACTCTCTTGTTTTGTTTCTAACTGATCGTACCGCCCCGTTTCCAGTTAGCGTCCGAAATGTCAACGAATTATGTTTTTTGCCCAAAGCGCCCCCTATCGATGTTTCTTTTTGTACCGTTCAACTGAGTTTCAGAGAGCCCCAGCAAACAGAATCATGAAAATGCATGCCATAAGTCAAGAAATCTGTTTGTTTATCTCCTAGGAGCCTTCGAGTTTCGACCACCCTGTACTTTGACATTTTATTCCGGCTCTTACGCTTTTTGCAGGGCTCTACTTTTGGGTTCAAACTTTAAGTTAGAGTATAAACTTTGGCGAGCATGTGTTAAATTATCAAAATAACGGGCTTAAAGTTGTTGTCTAGCTCTCCAAAGTCTGCAGCGCCCCCTATCCATGTTTTAAGAGATACGCTTATCAAATTGGTACTGAAGAAAGTCTAAACAAACAGAATCATTTCGACGCAACAAGCAAGAAAATCTAACCATTTCCCTAGTTTTTATGACGTTTCGAATTTCGGCACCCAAATTTTCGAAAGCGCCTAGCGCCTTACCATCGCGTCAGGGACCCTACATTCCCTATTCAAAAATGTTCGTCTAGGTGTGCTCTATCGATCCTTAAAGTTTGTCACCGACGAGCTGAATCACCCTGTATATATATATATGTATATATATATATATGTGTATATATATATATGTGTATATATATATATGTATATGTGTATATATATATATATATATGTATATATATATATATATATGTATATGTGTATATATATATATATATATATATATATATATATATATATGTATATGTGTGTGTATATATATATATGTATATGTGTATATATATATATATATATGTATATATATATATATATATATGTATATATATATATATATATATATATGTATATATATATGTATATGTATATATATATGTATATATATATATATATGTATATGTATATATATATGTATATGTATATATATATATATATATGTATATATATATATATATGTATATATATATATATATGTATATATATGTATATATATATATATATATCTGATCTTTGTCATACTGTAACTCTCGTATTTATGAACCGATTTGGATAAAATTTCGTGTGTACATAGTACATACCAATGTCTCGACCGAGTTCGTTGGCCAGCTTCATCCGCCATCTTGTTTCAAAATGGCGGCCATTTAAAATTTAAAATGAGGCACAAAAAAATTAGACATTGAAAAAGATTTTTTTTCTTATGTGTTTGGGCTTGACACAAAGATTCTGGAGCATTTTAAGTTTCGTCTATATCTTAAAAAATAGCTGATTTATAGCACTTTGAATTTCTAGCATGGCTGACATTTTGAAACGATCTGATTTTTGTCATGCGATAATACAAGTATTTATGAACCGATGTGGATGTGACAAAGAATGTGCATAGTACATAGCAATGTCTCAACCGAGTTCGTTGGCCAGCCTCATCCACCATCTTGTTTCAAAATGGCGGCCATTTAAAATTTTTTTAAAAATTTAAAATTTAAAATGAAGCACAAAAAAATTAGACATTGAAAAATATTTTTTTCTTATCTGTTTGGGCTTGATACAAAGATTCTGAACATTTTTAGTTTCGTCTATATCTTAAAAAATGGCTGAGTTATAGCACTTTGAATTTCTAGAATGGCTGGCATTTTGAAACGATCTGATTTTTGTCACGCGATAATACACGTATTTATGAACCGATTTGGATGTGACAAGTAATGTGCATAGTACATAGCAATGTCTCGACCGAGTTCGTTGGCCAGCCTCATCCACCATCTTGTTTAAAAATGGCCATTGAAAAATTTAAAAAAATTAAAATTTAAAAGTGAGGTACAAAATAATTAGAAATTGAAAAAGATTTTTTCCTTATGTGTTTGAGCTTGATACAAAGATTCCGGGGGATTTTTTGTTTCGTCTATGTCTTAAAAAATGGCTGAGTTATAGCACTTTGAATTTCTAGCATGGCTGACATTTTGAAACGATCTGATTTTTGTCACGCGATAACACGCATATTTATGAACCGATTAGGATGCGACAAGGCATGTGCATAATGCATAGCAATCTCTCGGCCGAGTTCGTTTGCTAATTTCATCGGCCATCTTGTTTTAAAATGGCGGCCATTTAAAAATTTAAAAAAAAAATTAAAATGAAGTACAAAAAAATTTAGAAATTGAAAAAGATTTTTTCTTATGTGTTTCAGCTTATTACAAAGATTCCGGATTATTTTTTGTTTTGTCTTTATCTAAAAAAAGCCGAGATATAGCAGTTTGAATTTCGAATGTATGTGACATTTTTAAAAATCTGATTTTTTGCCTGCAACAGCACTCGCATATATCAACCGATTTAGATATGAATGAGCATGTGCAGAGAAATTACTAAGGTCTCGACCAAGTTCTTTGGTGAGCTTTATTGCACCCATTATGTTGTTTCAAAATGGCGGGCTATCACCGATAATTCGGGTTAATATAATTATTAATATAATTCGGGATATCCCCGAATTTGGCGACAAATATAAATCACTTTAATAAAACCAGCTTTGATGACGCTGACTAATTTCACGAAATTCTCATTCATATTCAATATTGACAAAAATTAGTATTTAATCTTCTATAATCGGGTTCCACTAATTTGAGCTCCGTGTGTTTGAATAATATAAGCTGGCTTTAAAAAAATAAGGAATATGAAAGCTACCTTTTCCTCCCGGCACTGGCCGGAAGGACTTTTTTCGTTTGGTGCAATTGTCGGAAGAGGTGACTGCCTGCAGACATGAAAGAAAAGGCTTATATATAAGAATGTGTTTAGTTAGTGCCAATTTGGCAGGGCGGAGCTCTCGGCGCCCCTCTTTAACTACTTCACGTGGCCGGTGGCCCTTTTTAACCCATTTGGGCATAAATTTTTGTTTTCTTAAATTTCTTGGTAAAATTACTTTAAAATGTTACAAAATGAAGTGGAAAAATACACACAAAAAAAATTACGCTAAAACATTTTGGTATTTATTTGATAAAATGTAAACGTATTAAATATGGTAATATGCATAATATTTGTCATAGTAAATATGCATAATTATATGTTTTGTCTAAATTTATATAAAATAAGTTTTTAAATTGTATATTACGTACGATGATTAGTATTTTTATGTGCACTACTAAGAAAATATAGTGATTTCTTTATCGAGACTAATAACATTATACGTATTAGTAATAATAAACTAAGAATAATCGTATTTGTTTCATAATCATCTAGAAAAGGACTTTATATAAATAACTGTCCCCTAAATGGTTAATAAAAATATGTACCCATTCGTGCCTAGCGCACTACATTTTGTACGTTACAAAAACACATAAAAAATAGGGTTGAACATATAATTTCACAATTTAAAAAAATAAGTAATTCAAAAAAGCCTACAAGCTAAGATTACGACTTATTTCTTTATTTATTTGGAAACTTGGTAGAAAAAACAGCAATAAACTTACTTTTTACATTTCGCCATCTTGAAAAATGAAAAATCCGTAAACTCCGAAAAAAGCCTTCATTTAAGCAAACAAATATTTATCTTATGCTGTCATCTTTCGGTAACAGATAAAGACATTTATAGATAACTATTTCATACAATTTTCATATTATAAAAAAGAAGAAAATCGCAAAGAATTATTAAAATTTGTAGCGTCCCAAAAATGGGACGCTAGGCATAAATGGGCTAACTACTTTATGCGCCCGATGCCGATTATTAACTACTTTATGCACTTCAGAGCCCTCTTTAATTATTTACCGCGCCGATGCCACTTACTGCTATTTTTGATGCGCCCTTTTTGGATTCATTTCTTTTATCAGTCGTGCGAGAAAAAAAAACAAACAGGAAATAGGTCCACTGATCGCCGAAAACTAGTCATAAATTTTCTCATTTGGTGTCAAGGAAGTATCGCGAAATTTGTTAATCGGTCGTGTGAAAAAAATAGAGAAATTCGTTAGTCGGTTATGGAAAAAAACGCGACATTCTCCAGTCTCGGTCGCGAAAAAAAATTGTGAAATTTAGCCCTCAACCGTAATAAAAAAAATTCGCGAGTTTCGCCAGTAAGCTGGGGGGAAAAATCACCTTTTGTTCAAAGGAAAAATTCGTCGATCGATCGCGAGGAAAATTCGTCCATCAACATTATGAAAAAAACCCTACGAGTTGCGCCAATCAGTTATAAGGAATAAACGTAGAATTCGCCAATCGGTAGAAATAGAATATCGCAACATTCGTCAATTGTTTGCGGGAAAAAGTTTCGAAAATCGTCATACAGATGTGGAGAAAAATCGCCAGTCGATCGTCAGACAAAATCTCAAACTCAGTCAGTCGGTCACTTTAAAATATTCTGAAATTCGTAAATCGATCGCGGAAAAAAAATCGCAAAATTCTTTAGTCGGTTGCGCAAAAAATGCGAAATTCGTCAATCGGTCACTGGAAAAAACATTATTTTCGCCAGTCGTTGCGGAAAAAGTCTCAAAATTTATTGCTCGTCAGAAGGAAAATTTCTCTAAATTTATTGATTAATCGCGGGAAAAAACGCAAAATTCGTCAGTCGATCGGAAGGAAAAACGCAAAATTTAATCAGTCGTGAGAAAATATCGCAAAATTCTACTATAAAATGGGACTCTAAACAAACCAGTTCAAAATATGTTTTTTGAACAGGGTGCAAAAGTGGTACAAGGTAAAATCCTTTTTGAGAATAGCGTGCCCTTTTTAAAAATTGTCATCCTGCGGCCTTTATTTTCTAAAGTCAACAATATTAGAATATAGTGGATAGAATATTAGAATATATATATATACAGTAGAACTTCTTTTATCGGAAACTTTCGGTTAACCGAAATCCATTTTTAAAGCTTTTTTTTAATTCCTACTATTAGTTCACACTCACCCTATATTTATTTATATATCTTGTTCAAATTTTCAATCGTTAATAAAATACTCATTATTCATCCTGTCAAGTTGAAATCAATTTTTTAAAACTTGTACTGGATGACAATGGATGTTAATACAGTTTTTTCAAATATTAATTCATTAATTAAATTTTAATTAATTAATTTTAGTTTTGCATGGGAAACAAAATGGCGGCCATTGGTTATTGAAGATCAATGAAAGTATTTTCAATAAAGGTTTACCATAGTGGGACCCTGTTCTGTCGCCAACTTGGCGATATAAATATGGCGACCAAAATTATTTGCCAAAAGTGACGCCAACTTGGCGATATCTCTAATATTTCGCCAAATTCCCATAGAGTTCCATTGTAAACCTACTTGCTTATCAAGGGCGCCCATATGATTAATTTTAGGGGGGGGCTGAGAAAAACCTCAACTTCCTCCAAAGCTGTTATACATTTTAGTAAATATTTAAGGTACTTTGCGTTTTTTTACGATCTTTTGACGAAATTTGCATTTTCCTGGGATTCTTGAACGAAATTTTCTTTTTTCTACGATTGTTTGACGAAATTCGCATCTTCCCTTTGATTGTTGAATGAAATTCACTTTTTTCGTGATATTTTGACGAAATTTGAGTTTTGTCCTGCGATCTTTTGACGAAATATGAGTTTTTTCTCGCGATCCTTTGAAGAAATTCGTGTTTTTTCACGATTCTTTGACGAATTTCGCATTTTCGATTTCATTATTGAACAAATTCGCGTTTTTGCGATTCTTTGACGAAATTTGCTTTTTTCGTGATCTTTTGACAAATTCTGAGTTTTTTCTACGACCTTTTGACGAAATTTGAGTTTTATTTTCTCGCGATCCTTTGAAGAAATTTGTATTTTTTCGCGATTCTTTGACGAAATTTGCGTTTTTCCGCGATTCTTTAACGAAATTCGCATTTTTCCCGTGACTGTTCAACAAAATTCGCGTTTCTTCGATCATTTGACAAAATTTGCGTTTTCCCGTGATTATTGAACGAATTTCGCTTTTTTGTGATCCTTTGACGAAATTTTCGTTTTTTCGTGATCTTTTGACGAAATTTGAGTTTTTACCTCCGATCTTTTGACGAAATTTGAGTTTTTTCTAGCGATTCTTTGAAGAAATTTGTGTTTTTTCGTGGACGATAGTTGAGTTTTTTCCGTGATTCTTTAACTAAATTCTCATTTTTCCCGTGATTGTTGAACGAAATTCGCGTTTTTTGCGATTTTTTTGACGAAATTTGCGTTTTTTCCGTGATTTTTTGACGAAATTTACGTTTTTTCGCGATCTTTTGACAAAATTCGTCCTTTTTCCACGATTCTTTGACGAAATCGGTGGTTTTTTGTGCAAACTATTGACGAAATGGATTTTTTCGGCGACCAATTGTCAAAATTCGCGATATTCTTCCGTGATATTTTTTGTTCGAATTTTCGGATTGGTGACCGATTATTGTTAAATCTGTCTCTAATTTCTCAGCGTTTTGTTTACGCAAAATCAGTTTTACTTGTGAAAATGGATCCTGTCTATAACAAAATCCTTCCTTATGTAGAAAAAGGGTTGTCTTGTAGAAGAAACCCCACACAGTAACACCTGCTAAAATAAAAACTGTCTAAAATGGAATTTGTTTCCTATCTTGTGTTTTTCCTCTTTGTAAGAAGCAGACTATTCGAAAACACTAATTAAAAAGTCATGAAGATGAAAACAGAACTTCTCTAAAACAGAATCCAGCTTAAAAAAAAAAAAAATCATGGTTATGACAAAATGAATTCCCAACAGTTATACCTGCTAAGACGGAAACTTGTTTAAAACGGAAATTTGTTCCGGTGCCTTCTGATCTTGTCGATGCAGGTTTTATTATGCTTTGTCTGTACGAGATAAAGTTAAAAATTTCATATCTTGCAACTGATTTCTAAAAATGACAAAACCAAAATGTAGGGGGGGGGGCTCAAGCCCCTCCTTCCCCCCCCCCCCCCCCCGCCATATGGGCGCCCTTGTTGCTTATAGAAAATCAACAAATTGAGATATTTTAAGGCAACAAAAACTAATATTAGCTTAAGGGATTATATTAAACTTTTCTTTGATCACCTAAATAGGAATTGACTTTAAAAACAAAATTTTTATATTACTTGTTTTCCTATCACATTCCTTGTGTGCAAAATCCATTTTGAAATTTTTTTTTTTATTTTTTCTTTCTTTTTTTTTTTAACTGGAATGAAGAAAACGAACAAATTAGCAATTCTGAAGCTTTTAAATGTTTTGCAAAAGGTTTGTCATGGCTGGAGCATCAGAAGGAGTGTGATACTGGTGAATTAATAAAATTTAAAACCTCCGTGATAGAGCTCCAAAGTAAAGGCAATCGAAACTGCGACAAACAAAACATTTTTTCAAACCCTTGTGATACATGTAATTACTAAATACAATAAATACTTAATTTCAAAATTAAAATTCAGGTAATTTATTATTGTTTCTATTTTGCCATTGCTTTACTTTTATTAAGCACTTGTTACAATAATAAGAAATATTGCATATATTTCTCCTTAATCTTAAAATTGAAGCGTTCTCGATTATCCGAAAGAGGTTCGGTCCCAATGGCTTCGGATAATCGAGGTTCTACTGTATATATATATATATATATATATATATATATATATACAGTATATATATATATATATACAGTAGAACCCCGGTTATCCGAAAATCGGCTTAACCGAAAGACCTTAAAATTCCTCAAAGTCATTTTTACATTTGAAAAAAATTATTGTCAACAGTATTTTGACCGATGTCAAATGGCACCTTTTAACATATTTTGATTTATGATTACTATTTTATTTTAGATCAAAACAATTTCGAATCACTTTTTGTACGTTGAAGAGTTGTTTTAATACTTATTATATTTAAAAATTAAAAAGGAAATAAGTAAAAATAAAAACTTTGAAATTGTTATTGGACATTGGTAGAAATAGTGTTAAAAAAGCATGTTCTTTCAGGGCCGTAACCAGCGAGTCCAGTCAGAGGGGGCTCTGAATTTTTTTGGTGGGGCTAACATATTTTAACAATCCATATCTTAAGCAAACTAAATATAGTAAACATGATAAAATGGACCTGTCTATAAAGGAACCCGCCTAAAGCGTAATCTCTCTATAACGGAACTTCCTATAATGAAATTCTGAAACGGAAAATACTTCATGGTAATCGGAAAATGAATATAAAACAATTAGGGGCGGTGTACCGCTTAAGAAAACCTACCTAACATAGAACTTTTCTCCATCCCGTGTGATTTAGTCTTAGGTCTTATTGTATTTAATGGGAAACAGATAGCATCTGACACCTCATAAAAAAATGACTTTATTGAAATTTTAATAAGGAAAACTAATGGATTGTACACTGTATTCTATTACCATTGCAATTTTTGCATTATTAAGCATATTGCTTCCAGGGGCGGACTGGCATAGTTTGCCCCCCCCCCCCCCCCCCCGCTAGACTTATGCGTTGGCCCACCAATCGACAACCCCATTGTCAAAATGTTTGAATACTGACTACCCTTTGTACATTGATTAATGTTTGTTTATAATATCAATATAGTACCTGAAAATTGAATAGTATGTTTTATACTCTCACTACTAACTAATTAGAATGTCTGATATATAAGCAATTCTTTTGAACTTGTGGCAACTCCGTCTATTATCTTATCATAATCGTAATTTGGTTGATTATCTCCAGAACTACTGGGTAGATTTTAATGAAATTAGGTATGTACCAGTGTTGCCAGATTGGAGATTTTTTTTTAATTCAGATTATTTAACTGTCCCCACTTTTTTATAAAATAGTATAATTCGCTTTATTTTTCAGAATTTTTAATCAATTTTTAAATAGCCGAATATTTCTATTTTAAAAAAGCGGTGACAAGCAACAATCTGGGGGCGAAAAAGTCCCCAATCTGGCAACACTGGTATGTACGTAGGTTGATAAAATGCAAAAAAATAACCATTCAACAGTTCTCGCGTAAGACTCATCAGCGTCAGAAGGTATAAAACAGAGCTTACAACATTGAACCAAAAAATGGGTTAATAGGGATATGTTCCCCTCTTACAGTTATACAACTCCCACAACGTGAATTCATACTGGAAATCAGGCAGTTTATGAGTCCTGTGGCAGTTAGTCTCACTCCTCCAGCAACGCGGTTTTCATTCACTCTGTGGTTCTGGAAGGTGGAAAGAGAGTTCCAACTTCCCTACCTAGAGCGTCCTAGACATGCTCTATAGGGTTTAGGTCTGGAGATCTGGCGGACCAATCCTTCAGGTGAATATCCTCACTTTCTAGAAATTCTTCGACCAGATGAGCTCTATATAGGTGCATGTTGTAGTCCATTAAAATGAAATCAGGGCCAATTGCATCCCTGAAAAGGCGAACATAGAGTACAAAGATATCATCATTATACCTCAGACCAGTCACAGAGCCTTTGCCAAACACAGGAAGGGGTGTGCGCTCATCCAACATGATGCCTGCCCAGACCATCAATCCTCCGCTGTCATAGTGGTCTCTTTCTTGGACGTTGGGAGGCAGATATTGGATCCCTGGTTTTCTCCAGATGAAAGTACGTCGAGAATTAGTGTTAACGCTGAACCGAGATTCATCAGTGACTAAAATAGTCCCCTAATGATCTCTGGTCCAAAGTCGATTATTTCTGCATCATGATAAACGGGTTATCCCGTGCGCAGAAGTGAGCTTACGCAAGCAGTAGGTCTTATTGCAAACAGCCATCTGTCGTGTAGTCTTCTGCAAACAGTAACCCTTGAAACTCGGCTTTCTGTAGCCGCATAAAGGCCACGAGAGACCTAGGAAGATGCTGCACTCCTGTTACCCCTCGCTGTAATAGATAAATAGCAATCTTTATTGGCCGTCGTGGCTCTTGGACGACCTTGTCTAGGCTTTCTCTCTATGGATCTAGTATCCTTAAACTGTTTCCATAATTTCGATACGACGTTGGTCATTACATTGAAGTCTCCAGGAATCTGCACTTGAGACTGCCTTGTCTCCTCGCTGTTTGCGACGTCATTCCAGCATTTAAACGTTGGTGGTTACTCATTTTTACTGTCTGCTTTTGAATTTCACCGTATGTAGCAAAAAACACTAAGATATTCGGCGAAGTCTGCGAGCGAACAAACATGAAAATTACCACGCTCACTTATAAAGCATGTTCTTCTACTCGCCCTGCCCATACACACATGTACGCTTACGTATTCGACACTAAATAGTCGCATCTTTGTTTTGGATAAATACGACCATAGGCATTCAACTCGCACAATAATTCTAATGCACAATATAGGCATTTTTTACATTTCTTATTAACTTTACAGCAATCCTCATTATCTTTAATGAGGTCTTCTGAATAGCTCGTTTTTTTTTTTTTTTTTTTTTTTTTTTTTTTTTTTTGCTGTAAGCAGCGTAGAGCTCACTACGTCGAGATTTTTCCTGCAATAGCGACGGATTATAATGAGTATAGTGCCGGGAAAATTGCAGCAACTCTTTTCTGGCATAGTCTTTCATGACTTTCGCCAAACCAGACAGAGTACTAAGAGCTTCTTGAGCATGTGCATTTAAAAATTTAACCTCACTGAAGCGGCGAGGATCGAACCACGCAATGTCTTTCATGGGCAAGTCATTTCCAGTAAATCGTGTATTCAACTGCTGAATAGCTGTGTATAAAATGACATTATAAACGTTTACCTTAAATATGTCAGATGGTGATCCGATAATACTTCTTGCCTCATCGTAAGAATATTCACCACATCGACGTTTTGCTATATATTCGCTTTTCTGGTAGGAAACTCTCAATTTCAAGGCTGAAACTTGCACCAACTATCAATCGGTGATCTTGCTGTAAAAGATACATGTGACGGGAAATCGCCCATTTCGGTGATATCTTGTAGGCACTTAAGCAATGTTAAAAACTTATATTGATATGTAAAAGATTTTGGAAGACTCGCCAAACATGCTATTAAGTGCTGGATTCTTAATCCGCCACTTAGTAGCGCTTACTTTTTGTAATCGGCGAAGAAGTTTATTTCCACCTACAGACTCTTTATTCACTGAAGTCCATGCTTTCATTAGCTCATATCACTATGAGCTAAACACGGCTGTAGCTTACATTAAGACTAAGAAGTCCGTTGTCAATTTACATCATTCTGTTGCATCTGCCAGGAACAAATTAAGCACATGTGCATATCATAATTTGTAGTATTTGGATTGCCCTTTTCAGTTGTGACTGCAGACCTTTATATCTCCAAATGATATTTGCTGCACCATCAAAAGAAGTGCCAACTATTTGTGAAGAAGGGAGTTTAAACTTTAAGTTCTTCTTTTACTTGGAGCTAAGGCTTTCCCTGTTGTTTTGGGGGCATCAACCAATTTTAAAAACTAACCTTCACTTTACCATGCTGCACATAACGAACACAAAGTGCCAACTGCTCCATTACCTATATATCTTTTGTGAAATTTACTTCAATACTGAATGGATCTGACTGTTTTGCATCATCGGCAATGTTTATTTGGATCTGAATGGAGAGATAAGCAATTAACTGGTATATAAATTACTTTGACAGGAATGTAATTAACGGACCTCTTCCTTGCCGTTTAGGATTTTCATTTTGTTCTTCTTTCTGCTCTATTCTAGCTTTCATCATACTTTCTGAAGATCCTTTTTCTTGACTTCTCTCCATAACCTGTGCTACGTAACCGTGCAAACTTTTCTTATATTTAAATAACAGCATTACCACTTCTAAAAAATTGCCGTGTTTATTGTTTAACGTCTCTATTATTCAAGTCTGCCGCTGCCTCCTCCCGTTTTTCTCTATAAGCTAATCCATGCCTCCCGAGATCCTTCATCTGCAGATTATTCCTAGATATGTAAGCTAATCCTTGGCTATCTTTTGTTACTGCGCAAGTGTCCGCAGGTATACCCAACCCACCGAACAACTTCCCACCCTTCACTGACCATATGTGCTTTTTACTTTATCCCCTATCTCTCGGCTTCTATACAAAATGAGTAATTTGCATAGATCTGACAACAACTGCTGATGGGAGAGGGAAGGTAGAAATTAAGACTTACCCGATCAAAAAAAGGAAAAAAAATGCTTCACGGAAAAAAAGGAAAAGAAAAATCGAGTTTCACAATTTTTTTGTTTTGTTTTATTAAAAAGAAAAAAACTACAAAAATGTTTATTTTTTGACCCTCTACATCCGTTTGCCCACCCTACTACCAAGAAAAATTGAGTTTCATAATTTTTTTTTGTTTGTTTTATTAAAAAGAAAAAAAACTAAAAAAATGTATTTTTTTGGCCCACTGCACCCGTTTGCTCCACCCCGCTACCAAGAAAAATTGAGATTCATAATTATTATTATTTTTTTAGTTTCATTGAAAAGAAAGAAAAAAATGTAATTTTTTGGCCCACCACACCCGTTTGGCCCACCCCGCGATCGCGGGGTAGCGGGGTGGGCCAGTCCGCCCCTGATTGCTTCTTTTGTCCCTTGGTGTCTTCGGAAAAGGGACGCCCCCCCCCCCCCCCCCTCTCTCTCAGCTCACGTTTGTTCGTACAGTGTGTGCATATATACACGCAATAATTTCTATGTATAACTTTGTACCAATTTTGTGGAAAATAAAATTTTAAAAAAGTTAAAAAATAATTTCTAAACAGGCCATTTGTAATATGCTAAAATGAGCACCACTACAATTGCAAGTCCTAAGCCTGGAAAATGTGTGAAGGGAAGTTACCTAAAAAACACTGCCATAGCCGTTTTTTAAAGTTGTCCAATTATCCGGATTTTTCATTAACCGGATCGGCATCGGCCCCGATTGGTCCGGATTATCAGCGCTCTACTCTATTGAACATTGATTATATATATACATATTTGAACCGCTGATTAATCAAATCAGTCTTTCGGTTGAATAAATTAGTGTAATTTACCATGCTAGCTTTCTGGCAGAAAAGTACATCTTTATTTACAAAAACACCGATTAATACAACAAGCATAGAAATCTTCAACCGCCCAGCATGGCAATTTTTTTAAAGATGCGTTTTGAAAAAACTGAGAAAAAGGAATCTGTTGGTATAGAGGTCTGCACGGGCCGGAATTTCCAGGCGCGGGCCCGGCCCAAACGAAAGCTGTCTTGACCCGGCCAGTTCATATTTTCACAGTTCACGGCCGTACAAAAATCCGTGAAAAAAGACCCGGCCAGTGAAAAAATCAATTAAATCAGGCCCGATCCGACCCGACTCAATTTCTACCAAAAATTCAGATTTTTCTTAACATACAATTAAGATTCTTTTAAAGAATACTGCATACATATTTATGGGATAATTTTACAGCATATTTTAAATTTACGATGTGTTCGCAAGACAGAAAATACACAATAGAAACATTAATGATTTACTTAGTCTTAGACGTTTCAACATTCAAATAAGGATTCATTAAAAAATTCATATTGTTTAGAATAAAAGAAAAACGGGAAGGTTAAAAACATGATGATAACTTTTGAGGGTATATCATAAAAAGTAGATTTGCGAAAATATTTCTATTAATCCTTAAGGCTTTTCGCAAATCCAAAGAAGCTACTTTCTGACACATTTCTAAATTCATTTCTTTTCGAAAACGTCAATATATTTTTGAGAAAATACTGTCCAAGTTAGTGTTTTGAATCGAATACCCGGAGACGATAGCACGGAAAAGGAGAAAAACCTACAGTCACGTGACAAGAATCTCTTATATCTCTATAAGTAATTTATTTATTAAAAATGGGAAACGCTATTCAATTCCAAATCCCTTCAATAGACAGGCTTGTCAATTTTATGCCTTTACAGTTAAAAATGTGTCAGAAAGTTTTTCGTTTTTGAGCAGTGAATTTGAGAACCACCTATAAGTATATTTCCAAAAATTCCGTTAACAGAAGCTCATTATCGCTATTAATATTTTTTACAAAACAGTTGCCTGCCCTAAACATCCTGAGAACAATTAAGTCCATTTCTGGCTATGTTGAAAAAAAAATGCAAGCCTGATCTCGGTCCGGCACGAGTCTGCTGGAAGAATTAAGCCCGGGCTCAAACGCCATGTAACTGTCCGATGCCGATCTCTGCGCTGGAAAATGTTATATTTCGATATTGATGCTGGCAAACTAGTATCGGCTCGTAACGCACATTTATACTTATTCTCGTGAAACTCATATTCATTGAAAATGATTCATATTTTCTCGTCTGTGTTTAAATATTTATATCGGGCCGACAGAACCGCTTAATTTCTTTTATTGGCCCGGTCCAACCCGGCAGGCACGCTCAAATTTTGCCGGCCCGGCCCGTTTGAAACTTCGCCTTCATTTCGCCGTCCCGGCCTAGTACAGGCTTCTAGCCAAGCCCGGGATCGTGCAGACCTCTACTGTAGGATACAGTTATTATACGTTTCCCTCATTTCTAAAGATCTTTAAAAATATTCTTCTTTCACTCAATAACGAAAATTTTTCTGATGCAGTTAAGAAGTAATTTACTTTCCCTTTGCCTAAAATTTTCAGCTTCTCACATTCATGCGCCTAAGAATTGAATACCGTTTCCCATTTTCTTATAAATGCCATGATTATAAATAACATGATTTATAGTCATTTGCTACTAGATGACTAGCATTTCGTCGTTAAATGCCAAGAAAATAAGCCTACAAAGTCAAATTTGCCGTTATTTTTTGACAGATTTTTAAAATTTTTCTGTATAGTTTGAATATTTGCAAATATCTTTATAAATAAAAGATATTCGCGAACATGTCAGAAAGTAGCTGGTTTAGATTGGAAAACAGCCTTATACTACACAGAACACAGTTTAATTCCTTAAGCTTGAATAATCATATTTGCAAATTTTATGTCTTTATCATTAAAATTATTTCGAAAATGTGTCAGAAAGTAGCGCATTTATACATGAAAATAGATTTAAATGAAGCATACGCCAAATAGTTGAAAACATTTTTGTCATAATCTTATAATAAACTTAACCTATAATCATGCTTTTTCACTTAAGGCTCCTGTCCCTGCCGGCGAAGGCACTCACGAGCTAATGCTAATCCTATGAGGAGGGATTTTTCTAATGTCTCGTTTGCATTTCGACATTTTTAAATAATTTTTTTGCATTTATAGCCGAGGTCTGTCTCTACATCGCACCTTTTTTACTTTCTCGATTTTGGTTGGAGATATCTTTTAGAATGACACTTTCATTTTCAGAACCGGTTTTGAAAGTGATAGTCATAGTAACTTTATAAAAAATATCTGCGACCAAAATCGAAAAAGTAAGAAAGGTGCGCTGTAGAGACTATCCAATGCAAAATAATAATAATAATAATAATAATAAATAACTTAAAAATGTCAAAATGGGAACGAGATATTAGAAAAATCCCTCCCCATAGTATTAGCATTAGCTGATGAGTGTCTTCGCAGGCAGGGGCAGGAGCCTTAATGTTTTTTATTGTTATATGGCAAATAGAAAATAAAATGTTTAGCAAATTCATGGAACACAAGAAAAAAAAAAAAAAGACTAAAGTTCAAAAAGCAAACAAAAAAATGCCCTACCTCTGCTTTCCTACTGCCTACACCCATAGCATGAAACAATTTTTGGCTTTCAAGCAATTATTTTTCTTATTCCATTTGTATAAAATGACATTTTGTTATCTTTCTAATTTCCTTCAACAAACATTCTAGTTAGTTTCCAAGTGATATTTCATCATTAACTAAATCTGCTGTCAATTACATAATGTCAACAGGCAAATCATTAACATTTAGAAACACGTCTTTTTTGTGACTACGTTTTAGTGAAGACGTTTAACCATTGCTTAACTAATTATCGATTAACTTGAGCAGCATATGTCTATTTTCATTCATCCCGTATACGATCATTGCTTTTAAAATGTCAAGATGTACGAAAACATGTGGTGGCTAGTTAGTGCATCTGGACTTAATTTTTTCGGGAGAAAGAAATGTTCCTACTTAGAACGCGTTTCGAGAATTGTAACGCAAGCAAGATAATATACAACAACTAACCTAATAGGGTTCTGAACGCAAAATGTTTGGCATATTCCATTGCATTCAAGCAGTTAAAAGATCTAAATGTTTTTTTTTTTTTTTTTTTTAAGAAAGTTAAAACGTACATTTTGTTGAAAAAATAAAAAATGTGGAAATCGTTAGAGGGGGCTCTAGAGGAAGCTAGGGGGGACTCAGCCCCCATCGCCCCCATCTGGTTACGGGCCTGTGTTCTTTATGAAAATAATGAACAGCGTCAACTTATTTTGTCCATTGCGTAATTTCGGACACTTTATTAAATAGGCATGTAAGACACATCATTTTTTTACAAAATATCTTATGATTCTTTACATCGCTTCAATTCTGCTTTATCACGCCACCTTTTAAATAACAAAACACCTGATGCTGTTGCATCTTCTTTTATTTCAACACAGCGATCACAGCTTTTCATCAACACAAGTTTTCACCATAAGTCTCCCGGTTATTCGAAAATTCTTATGGAACCCTGGTTATCCGAAAATTTCTATGGAACCCCGGTTAACCGAAAATGCTTTGGTCCCATGCTTTTCGGAAAACCGGGGTTTTACTGTATATTCAATATTAGAAATACATTAAAATGATACACTAGCGCTCAAAAGAATTTTGACAACCTTATATTTCTCTTATTTTATTTAATATAAAAATAGAAAAAAAAAATATATTCCGTATAATTGAGAACATAATGGCTACAGTTATTGAAATGTATCAAGTTTCAACTTCTTTGTTTACATTCGCTGCCACCGAAGAAATATGACTCCTCCTTAGCTCAAAAGTATTTTGACAATTAGTTTGCATTTAATTGTTGAAGGTGTCAGTGGCGCTGTAGTTTATATTAGTGTTTATATTGACTTATTTTGATTATTTTTAAATGCCGAAACGTAAAGAATATTCTAGTAATTCTAGAAAAGCCGTTGTAAAATTTGCTCGTTCTTTTAACGTGTCTCGGCAACTTGTTATAAAATGGAATAAAGTTTTTAATAAACAGAAATACAGCGAAAATAAGCCTCGAAGTGGCCATCCGAAAAAAAACTTGCAATGTTGACTGTATTATAAAAATGATATCTATCTACATGTGATTGTCGTAAGTCCGCTGTAATAATAAAAATTGAAAGAAAACTACGGCATAGACATACACGTTTCAACTGTCAAACGACGCGAAATTCGCGATTTTTCAACGGCCGGGTTGACGATTTTTGCGATAATTTTCACGACTGACACAAACTTTGCAATTTTTTAAATGACCGATTGGCGAAATCCGCGATTTTTTGCCGTGAGTGATTGATGAAATTAAATTCATGGTTTTTTGCCGCGAATGATTGATGAAGTTTTCGATTTTCATCAAAGACCGACTGATGATTTTAGCGATAGTTTTTCAAGTATGATTGCCTAGTTTTGCGATAGTTTTTACGACTGATTTACGAATTTCGCGATTTTTCTCTGCACTGTTGAACGAAATTAGCTATATTTATCAACGACCGAGTGACGATTTTCGTGATAGTTTTCCCGACTGTATGACGAATTTCGTGATATTTTCTCCGATTAATTGACAAAATTTAATTTTTTACGACTTATTCACAAAATTCGCGATTTTATCAAAGCCCGATAAAAAAAGCTAATTGACAAATTTCGCGATAGATTTCTGCGACTGACACAAAATTTGCAATTTTTCGAACTACCGATCAGCGAAATCCGCGGTTTTTTGCTACGAGTGACTGACGAAATTCACGATTTTTTTAATGACCGAGTGACAAATGTCGCGACTGAATAAAGAACTTCAAGATTTTTACCGCGAATGATTAGCGAAATTCGTGATTTTTATCAACGAGTGATTGACAAAATTTCTAATTTTTTTCGACGACCATCGACGGAACCCACGATTTCTTCCCACGAATGATTGTTAAAATTCGTGATACTTATCAACGCGGATTTACAAAATTTGCAATTTTTTCAACGCCCGATTAATGAAATCCACGATATTTTGCCGCGACTGATTGAAGAAATTTGGGATTTATTTTCTGATATTGATCAGTGAAATTCGTGATTCTTTTTTGTAATCGATTGACGAAGTTTCCAATATCGAATTCTTTCCGACAGATGGGCGGCATTCGCAATTTTTTCACCTTCGCGATTTATGAAATTCGCAAATGCTTTCCGTAACCGATTGATGATTATTGCGATTTTTTCTGGAGCCAAATTACGAAATTTCCCATCCATCGTTTACAAGTTTGTTTTATGATCAGTAGACATGTTTTTGAGAAACGTAAAAACTGTTTAAAATCTATATTTTTGGATAATATATTTTTTCTCTTGTCTGTTATTAATTTTAAAATGCTAATTGTTTAGAATCTGCAAAAAATAAATGATTTACGGAATTTGGCATATAAATTAAAATATATAGCTGCAGAATTCCTTTAATTTGCGGAAAAATCTCATCCTAAATTGAGGAACGCCGCGACTCGTGAGGAAACTGAAATCGGAATTTGTTAGGAAATTTCTTTACATACTTTTTTGGTAGGCATGAATTTCCATATTTCCTACTTTATTCCCATATTTTACTCTACATTTGCAGAGAAATTTCAAAATTTCTAGAGATGATGGCATATGCACACAGCAATAGACGCTTTCAATGTGACGTCAGCCGTGACGTTTTGCTTGGAAACTGACTCCAAACTAACGTTTGCTATGTTTCATTTCTTATTAAATGTAAATCGTAGGAAATGTTACCAGCGCATATAAAGTGTTAAAACACATATCTGTTCGATACAGCTGTAAAATATAGCTATAATATACAAGGTGGCCATAATTGACCACACGCAATGGGCGGAGCTCGCAATGTTTCCCCACAAGCATTGTGGCATTTGATTGGCTTTTGGTTAATGCTTGTGAGAAAAATCGAAAAGCTGATTAGCTATAATCGATCGTGACGTTGTATGACGTCAGAAATGCTTGTCGTCCATTAAACTGACAGAGTGTCATACTCAGAGTGTTCTGTAGCGCGATCTAATTGAGAGAATGACACCAAATTTTGTAAGAAGATTAAACAAGACGGGAGACGAAGGTTTCTGTGAAAAAAAAAATTAGTTCCAAAAGTCACCTCTAGGGAAATATGTGCCGCTGTGTAACAGAAAAGAGAGTTTTAAAAAATGCAGAATGAATACAGAAATAAAATTATCTTTTATTTAGCACATTTAGCGATTTTAGTATTGATTCTGCATTTTTTAACTCTCTTTTCTGTTACACAGCGCAACGTATTCCCCTAGCGGTGACTTTTGGAACTATTTTTTCGCGGAATCCTTCGTACCCCGTCTTGTTTAGTCTTCTAACGAAATGTGGCGCCATTCTCTCAATTAGATCGCGCTACAGAACACTCTGAATACTGTCAATTTAATCATGGCCACCTTGTATAAGAAAAGTAGAAAATACAGCATAGGAACTGTTTGTTTGGAGTTAGTATCCAAGGAAAACGCCATATCTGACGTCACGACTGAAAGCGCCTATGACATTAAGTGTAGTTGCAAGTAATAGCGATTTGGTGCAAAACTGAATAAAATTACTGTTTTGGATCAGTTTGGCTCAGGAAAGCAATTTTGGTGTAGTACTGCGCAGGTCTTTCATCTCCGATTCAGAGCAGAATTGATTTTTTAATATCACAGTTTAACAAAATCAAAAGTTTCATAAATACATTATATTTTTTTTAGCATGGGTTTTAGAATGTCTGTTTAGATTTTTTATACTAGGGAATCTTTTGGAGCATACATCACAAGTGAAGGGTTTTTCGCTTGTATGAGTATTCGCATGCGACTTCAGATTACTTTTCCCGGATAACCTTTTAGAGCAAACTTGACAACAAAATGGTTTTTTCCCATTATGGATCCGAAGATGTCTTGTCAGATTACACTGTTGAGAAAAACTGTTTGAACATACATCACAAATGAAAGGATTTTCATCTGTATGACTGCGGACGTGCATTGTAAGGCTTAATTTATGAGAAAATGCTTTCGAACAAATGTCACAACTAAACGGCTTTTCTCCAGTATGAGTGCGTAGATGGCTATGAAGATCAACCTTTGAAGCAAATTCTTTGCAGCATACATCACAACTAAATGGCTTTCCTCCAGTATGAATACGTATCTGATGCCTTTCAAGATCATACTTTGAAGAAAATATTTTGGAACATGCATCACAATTGAATGTTTTTTCACCTGTATGCTTCTGAAGATGCTTCTTTAGATAACAACTAGAGGAAAATTTTTTTATTCACCTTGTATAAGAAAAGTAGAAAATACAGCATAGCAACTGTTTGTTTGGAGTTAGTATCCAAGGAAAACGCCATATCTGACGTCACGACTGAAAGCGTCTATGACATTGAGTGCGTAATAATACGACAAGTAATAGCGATTTGGTGCAAAACTGAATAAAATTACTGTTACACGGCGCAACGTATTCCCTTAGCGGTGACTTTTGGAACTATCTTTTTCGCGGAATCCTTCGTACCCCGTCTTGTTTAGTCTTCTTACGAAATGTGGCGTCATTCTCTCAATTAGATCGCGCTACAGAACACTCTGAATACTGTCAATTTAATTATGGCCACCTTGTATAAGAAAAGTAGAAAATACAGCATAGCAACTGTTTGTTTGGAGTTAGTATCCAAGGAAAACGCCATATCTGACGTCACGACTGAAAGCGTCTATGACATTAAGTGTAGTTGCAAGTAATAGCGATTTGGTGCAAAACTGAATAAAATTACTGTTTTGGATCAGTTTGGCTCAGGAAAGCAATTTTGGTGTAGTACTGCGCAGGTCTTTCATCTCCGATTCAGAGCAGAATTGATTTTTTAATATCACAGTTTAACAAAATCAAAAGTTTCATAAATACATTATATTTTTTTAGCATGGGTTTTAGAATGTCTGTTTAGATTTTTTATACTAGGGAATCTTTTGGAGCATACATCACAAGTGAAGGGTTTTTCGCTTGTATGAGTATTCGCATGCGACTTCAGATTACTTTTCCCAGATAACCTTTTAGAGCAAACTTGACAACAAAATGGTTTTTTCCCATTATGGATCCGAAGATGTCTTGTCAGATTACACTGTTGAGAAAAACTGTTTGAACATACATCACAAATGAAAGGATTTTCATCTGTATGACTGCGGACGTGCATTGTAAGGCTTAATTTATGAGAAAATGCTTTAGAGCAAATGTCACAACTAAACGGCTTTTCTCCAGTATGAGTGCGTAGATGGCTATGAAGATCAACCTTTGAAGCAAATTCTTTGCAGCATACATCACAACTAAATGGCTTTCCTCCAGTATGAATACGTATCTGATGCCTTTCCAAGATCATACTTTGAAGGAAATATTTTGGAACATGCATCACAATTGAATGTTTTTTCACCTGTATGCTTCTGAAGATGCTTCTTTAGATAACAACTAGAGGAAAATTTTTTTATTCACCTTGTATAAGAAAAGTAGAAAATACAGCATAGCAACTGTTTGTTTGGAGTTAGTATCCAAGGAAAACGCCATATCTGACGTCACGACTGAAAGCGTCTATGACATTAAGTGCGTAATAATACGACAAGTAATAGCGATTTGGTGCAAAACTGAATAAAATTACTGTTACACGGCGCAACGTATTCCCCTAGCGGTGACTTTTGGAACTATCTTTTTCGCGGAATCCTTCGTACCCCGTCTTGTTTAGTCTTCTTACGAAATGTTGCGTCATTCTCTCAATTAGATCGCGCTACAGAACACTCTGAATACTGTCAATTTAATTATGGCCACCTTGTATAAGAAAAGTAGAAAATACAGCATAGCAACTGTTTGTTTGGAGTTAGTATCCAAGGAAAACGCCATATCTGACGTCACGACTGAAAGCGTCTATGACATTAAGTGCGTAATAATACGACTTGTATGTTATACATCGCAAAAGAAATGCTTTTCTTTCAAATGAAAATCTGTCAATTCAGTATGAGTAATCAGATGTCTCTTTAGATGGTCTTTTCTGGAAAAGTTTTTGAGGCATACATTACAAATGAATACTTTGTCACCTATATGCTCAAAAATATGTCTCTTTAAATTACTATTGTCAGAAAACACTTTAGAACATACATGGCAAATGAATTGTTTTCCTTTCAGATGAACTGCTATTATATGAATGATAAGATGTTGATTTATGCATAAAAATATGTCTCTTTAAATTACTATTGTCAGAAAACACTTTAGAACATACATGGCAAATGAATTGTTTTCCTTTCAGATGAACTGCTATTATATGAATGATAAGATGTTGATTTAAACTGTCTTTTCCAGAAAATATTTTGGAGCATAATTTGCAAATGAAAGCTTTCTCTTCTGTATGATTTGGCAGACCATCAAGTGTAGAATCTCTCAAAAAACAAACATCATTTATAGAAGGCTTTTTTTCCTCATCGGTAATCTTCCACAGGACACTCTTGTGCTAAACTCTTCTCAGACATTACTTCAAAAATACAACTAATTTACTTTTGTGTGCATCAGGTTGAAGTTTTACTTTTGCAGTCTGCTTTTCTCTTTTAGGCCTCTTGTTTTAAAAAAAAAAATCTTTGAACATACTTAAAAATGAAAAAAAAATACTTGCTTGTAGCACTGTGAAATTGACAATTATTTGCTTCAGAGGAGGGTTCTAAGGTTAGGTGCATAATTATGTTTATGTGTACCATGGTTTTGAAAAAAAAAAAAAAAAACACTTTTTTTTATTAGTAAAGGTATCTGTCTGGCTTCCCTTTTATATCTGAAATATAAAGGTTTTATTTATATTAATTGATCTCTTTTATTGCAGTTGTTAATTTACACTACTTTAGTTTCGTTTAAATTTGGAAACATTCTATTTTAAATGACAGCAAAAAAAAAAAAAAAAAAAAAAAAAAAAAAAATACATATCTACTATTCTAATACCTAACATGCATTATATACCTACATATATTCTAATATCTACATACCTAATATTCTAGAGTACATACCAACAGTGGCGTAGCTACATATTCAGCGCCCTGGAGCAAGTAAAGTTGGTGCGCCCTCTTGTCACCCGAAAAAGTTCTGCGACTTTTTTTTTTTTTAAATTTATATACCAATCTTAATTCGATTTAAACCTTACTTTTATTTGAAAGTCAGAATATTTCAACACGTATTAAATACGAATAATTAAAAATAAATAATGAAATTAATTATATAATTCTATAAGTATGGAGTACCTACCAATATTTTCTGCGAATTGGGCACGATTTTCGTTTTAAATCGGCCAATTAGCCAGTACAATCTGCTGCACTTAATATCTGTTTTTCTTTTCAAATATTTCGAAGCATTGTAGAGAACTAATAAAAAAAACCCACTATTGTAAAGATTTTTCTTTTTACTTTTTGCATATGGATGAAACTGTTTTTAGTGTCAGAAAATACTAAAATTCCATAAAATTCAAAATATCATAACTTATTAAGTTTTGGTCATACAAAAAAGAAATTTTTATTATTTTACCCGTATACGGAGAAGATTTTTCTAAATATAACTTATAGAACCTAGGCACCGAATAAAAATGTAAATCTCGTAATTTTAAAAAAATAACTATTTTGACATAAATTTTAAGAGGATGAAGAACAACTTTAAAACTTTATTGCTATTGGAACTATATTTCCACAGCTAATGGTTTAGAAAATTAGCCAATGGACAACGACAAAGTTAACAGTGGGTTTCTCACTGGCTTTTGCTAATTTGAGTAATTTTGCTAATCACTAAAAAAAAAAACTAGACAAATTCAAATAATGGTAGTAATAAATTCGCCGCTAAGAAACACTAAGAATATAAAAACAAGAATAATGAGTTACACAGTAAAGGTTTAATCGTACAATAACATGACTAAGAGCATCTCCGAAAGAAAAAAAAAACACCTCTTGCAATTTGGTGATTTCAGTCTTCCGTTTTCTCCCCAAATGAAACATTTTGGCCTCCCTGCAACGAGAACCCTAATTGACACCCTTATACACGGGTGTGCAAAAATTAAAGACTAGATGGTTTTCCGAATGAAACATCATACAGAAGTTTTCCACATCGACTGAAATATCATACCATAAATTCGCCAAGATGTGAAAATATGGTACAAGTGATCAAAACCATCTAAACAAGAAATCAAAAGGATACAAAAACACTTTATTGAAAAGGTAACTTGGATCACAACTGCAGAGAAGACAGACATGACTATCTAACAGGCACCTGGCAAAAACAATTCGGTCTTTAATAGGGGATAAGGTCACCGCTGACTGTGATGCAGGGTTTACAACGTCTGTCCATGCTGAAGACGTGGTTGTCAAGGAGCTGTTGAGACATAGTCCCATTCCGCTTGTAACCCCAATTGAAGCTACAGAATCGTGCTGGCGCCTGGTCACACGCTGCCAAGAAAGTCCCACACGTGTTCTATGAGATTTAGGTCCAGGGACCTTGCAGGGCAATCCACGCGTTGTATATTTTCACTCTCCAGGAGCTCTGAGACAGCCACTGTACGATGAGGTGTAACTTTGTCGCCATGAAGAGGAAGGCTGAAACCACAGCACATCTAAAAAGACGCACGTTTGGCAAGATAATCTCAGTTCAATAGCGGCTACCAGTTACTGAATCTCCTTGGAAGACGTGGAGGTTCCAACGGCTACCAAGCGTGATACCGCCCCAAACGTTTACTCCGGCACCTACAAAACGGTCCTCTTCGATGCTGTTGGATAGGTAATTGCGTATTCCCTGCTCTCTCCAGATACGTATATATCCAGAATTGTCATCAGACTAAATCGGCTCTCATCCATAAAGAGTACTTGAGCCCACCCCTGTTATGTCCAGTTCTTGTGTTCCTGGCGCCGCAGAAACCACAGTCTCCGATGAGCAGTCGGTAATGGTTCACACCGCACTGTTCGATGTGCGTATAGACCACCTTTGTGCAGCCTAGAGAGCTGCACGAGCCGGCCCGTGGCCCGAAGCCCGGGCCTAACTTAATTTTTCTGTACAGAGCCGGGCCTGGTTTCATTCCTAGTCTTCACGGCCTAAAATTTTCAGTCCTAGTTTTGAGCCAGCCCGTATGAAAATCATTGTCTCAGTGTGGCCTGGTCCATTTAAAGGTCAGTTAAATTAAGCCTGGCCCAAAAGTTTTTGCAAAAAATGCATACATTTTTGAATCGCCATTATTCTACACTTAAACATTAAAATTTGTTATTTTTAAAGAATAGTAGATTTCTACGCATATTAAAATATAACTAAATTAAAATACAGTAAAATGTGTGAAAGGAACCTGCCTATGACGGCACCCTGTTTTAAACTGAAAAACGTGTTGATCCATGCAAAATTAGTATACTAATAAGTAAGAAAAGTATATATAATACATTTACACTTGCTAAGAAGGGAACTTGTCTATAACGCATTTTTTTTTCTGTTCTATGCAATACCATCTTAGAAGATTTTACTGTATAGCATTTTTCCGATTTTTAACACATGGAATATGGATTAGCAATATTAATGATAACTGAAAAATTTACATACAGGAAAGAAAGATTCCTTAAAAAAATAAATATCGCAGCCTGCTGCACTTCTATAAAAATAAAGATTATAAAAATGAAAAAAAAGTTAAGATAAATATTTTTGGTCAGAACTCCTCGTACGAGACAAATTCTTAACCAATTCGACGTAAAAATCAATGTTTTGTAGAAGTTCACTCGGGCCGGGCGCGGGCCGAGATTTTAATTTTTTTCCGGGCCGGTCTCGGGCCGAACTTTTAATATTTTTATCGGGCCGGGCCGGGCCAATATTATCTTTTCTACGGGCCGGACCGGGCCCGGGCCTGGAAATTTCGGCCCGTGCAGACCTCTAGTGCAGCCTCTTGACAGCACTAAAACGTGATATCTGACGTCCAATAGCCGGTTCGAATTGCCTTTCGATTTCTCTAGCTGTCTATTGCCTGTTTCTTTTCGCCTTAGGACAATATAGCGCAGCGCTCTTCTTCTGTTGTTGTTGAACGTGGACGACCACTGCTGAATAGTCGGACAGCTTGTTCTACCAATTGGAAATGCTCTACAGGCTCGTAAAACGATGCTGTGAGCTATCCCAAACTCTTCTGTCACACTTCGAACTTCTTCGAACCTCCCAATTATGCGAATATGGGAAAGTCATCCAGATGACATCTCCTGGATTGGCTGTTGGCCATATCACACAGTAGTAGCAAGAAACCGTCGTTGAAATAACTGTACAGAAAATCACAGAAATCACCCACTCGTGGACAGCCAACCTTGCGGTATAGGAGCTAAATGTCCACGAGGGGAATAAAAACCCATATCCCCCATCCCACGAAACCCCCAGACACCGGAGCGGGCCCAGAGGCCTCAGAAGGATGGAAGACCCCTCTTTTTAGGTGCGTTCGTAATTATATAAATACGTAGCACCTATAGTCGTCGTTCAGTCCGTCCGTCTGTCCGTCCGTCTGTCTGTCCGTCCGCATATAACAGAGCAAAAACTACCCGACCGAATGATCTGAAATTTTTAATATATAATTGCTGCAAAATTTTGTCGAGCCATTTCCAATCTTATGAAAATCGGATGTATAGTTTAATTACAGGGACACCCAAAAGTTTTCCGTTACATTACGGCCAATGGGAAAAAATTATAGCAAATGCATTTTAATGATTTTACAGCCTTCCGAATGGTCTGAAATTTTTAATATATAATTGCTGCAAAATTTTGTTGAGCCATTTTCAATTTTATGAAAATCGGATGTATAGTTTAATTACAGGGACACCCAAAAGTTTTCCGTTACATTATGGCCAATAGGAAAAAATTATTGCAAATGCATTTTAATGATTTTACAGCCTTCCGAATGGTCTGAAATTTTAAATATATAATTGCTGCAAAATTTTGTCGAGCCATTTCAAATTTTATGAAAATCGAATGTATAGTTTAATTACAGGGACAGTCAAAAGTTTTCCGTTACATTACGGGGAATGGGAAAAAAATTATTGTAAGTGCATTTTAATGATGTTACAGACTATGCACTTATGAAGCGCAAAAAATATACATTCAGTACAATATGGGGTGCAAAAAATAATTATAAAACTAGTTATAGTACGAACGCACCTCATTTGCCACGTTTGACGAGCAATTTCCAACTTGTTTGAAATTTCACTTAGGATGTAGTACAATCTTCTCACAAGAGATACCCAATGTTGCATAAGCTGGGCGAGCCCAAATTAAACAATGTTTTGAAACTTTGGATCTTTTATGTATGGATATTACAGATCATCAATCAGTTATTGTGAAAACTACTTGTGAGTAGAAAGAATATGATTTATTTAAAGTTTAATAGAAATAGCTTAAAAGCTTGAAATCTTGAAGCCTGAAATTTAAAATTTGAAATTTAAAAAACTAATTCATCAAGGAGATTAGCATTAAATCTTAAAAAGTCATAGAAGTTTTGATAAATCTTAATAAATTCCTAATACAACTAAATAAGTAATCCATTTAGGATAAAACAGATAATTAAATCAATGCAAGAATTTGAAAATTTGAATAATATTTAAATTAGATATTACACATGCTGAATTTAATTATGTTCCTGAGTGATGACCTGTTAAACAAATTTGAGATATAGATCATTGATTATTATTAATTTTAGAGTTCTAAATTCGAAAGTCTTTGTATTTCACAGTTCATAAAGTTTGTTTCACAATTTTGAATCATTATATTTTACAGATCTAAGGATTATATTTCATAGTTCGTAGGCATTATTTACAATCCAGAGCACTATAAATTTGAAGATTTAATTCACAGTTTGAGGATTTAGATCACAGTTTGAAGATTTAGTCATATATTTCACTATTTTGGATCAAAGATATTATATTTCTTTGTTCTTGGGCATTATTTTACTGAGCAAGGCAGGGCCCGACTTATGCAGGGGCATGCGGGGCAGCTGCCCCGCCCCCCCCCCTTCTTAGGGGGCCCCCCATGAGGTTAATCAGGATTTTCATTAAAAAGGTGTCAAATAATTAAAATTAGCCAAAAGTGACCAAAAATCATATTTTCAAACATTTAGAATAAGTATGCTCCCCTTCCCCTCTCTACTTCCAGTACCCCCTGCACCCATGCAAAAACAAACTATATGATTAGAAAACTAATGATTAAGGTTTTATTATAATAACTTAATACTCTATTGTTTTCAAAAGAAATTCATTATTAATGTTTTCCTCGCGCAATGTGGCAAGTTGAAATCATTAATTATGATCGATTTGGAGCATTTTCTTTTAGATATCTTATAACGTAGAAATCACTGTACACCGTGCAATAGATTTCATCGAATTGCTGAGTGTCCACCGCATCTGTGCTTTATACTCTTGCGACTTCCACGTCTTACATTATATGCCATATATGTGCATGCCCAACAGCATCGGTCCAAGTTGTATCTCCTGATTGGCCTTTCAGTCCGTTCTGTTGCCTTGTTGGGCTTTTATGCAAATTTATCTGCTTCGTCTATAATTTTTTCTCAGCAGTGTATATAACTCAAGATTACAGTTTTTACTTTCCATACACATATACAATGTAAGGAAGGAATTAGGAAAGCATTGAAATCACACTAAAAAAATGAAAATAATGGTATATTTTTACATTTTCAAATACTCTTGAATCCATTCTCACAAGTTTTACAATGGTTCAATACGTATGTGTGTATGTATGCGTGTATGTTAGAATTTCCCCACGTTTTCAGATTCCCAGAGCACGATTTGGTGATTTTTTGATGATGTCGGCAGGTATGTTATAAATCTGTCGCAAGAATTGTATTAATTTTCGAAGAAATCGGCCGGATTTGGTATCTAAACTATTTTTCAACCATTCTGTGACGATAACTGACCAATATTTTCTCTTATATCTCAAATAAATTATTTATATTGTTCACGTTCATCTTATACCACAACATTTCACTAGACCGACAGTAGCAGCTCAACAAGGGGTTCACAATAACTTTACTATTAATAATTTCACAAAAAAATTTCTCCTTGTTTAATCGTAGAAAATCTTACGATTAAAACAAATCAAATTTTATATACCTATATTCTGGTAAAAAGTTATTGTGAACCCTTGCGGAGCCGCTACTGCACGCAGGGTCGGACTCGGTCACTGTCAAATAGGCAGACCTTGGATTTTTGAAGGGCGCAACATTTTAGAAATTCATTATTGTACCACCTTGCTATTAGAAACCAATAATATCCATTACTATTCGAGTTTTTTTCTGGGGATGCTTTCAATTGCGAAACTGGATCCGAAATTGAAAGTGTTCTTAGAAAAAAAATCGAAACAGCATAAAGATAACCGTTTAGACATTGACCTCATATATTCAACGCAAAGAAAAAAGCATTTAAAAATACTAAAAATGAGAAATTTGTAATGACCGTTGCCATTGGTTTAAAACTAGCTTGTGAATGACTAGTGTCGGATTCTAAGTATAGAAGAATTTTAGTACTAAATAAGAAAGATTATCTAAACCTATTTTAAACTTTTTGTGCAGCGGAAGGATAAAAAAATCTTAATGCTGCTAGTAATAAAAAGAAATGTGCGAATATTTAATTTCATTTTAAATCAAAGTATCTTTAAATTTTTATATAGATTTTTATAGATTAAACTCTGTCTAAAGCTCTATGTAAGACAAATTTCCGTCTTGTGTAGAATCCGCCTTAGGCAGAATATACTTTATTTAAAAAAAAACCTAGCAACAGGGTATAATCGAAGGGGCGCAAAAAGAATCTTCAAACGGTTGAACATGAACAGTCCAGATTTAACGTATATACAAAATAGCAGACCGCCGCCGCTTTGATTATCACACTTATAGACAATATTGAGATAGTCCCGTTTTCATATTAAAGTGTAATTTTGACTAAAAGAACGTTTGATTTATCTTTTATTATTATTATTTTTTTGGCAGAAAATATTCTTTATATATTTTTCTTTCATCAAGCGCAAAAATCAATATAATAAACATTTATATAGGTTAATTTACAAACACAGCATTGTACGAATACACGACACCTACACATTTCAATCAAATCCATAATAAATGATTTTACAAAAAACTAAATAAAAAAATTCGTATATATATTCTGAAACAGAGATGACGCATGGTCCTCTGAAACGAAGAAACTTCAAAAAAAAAATTCAATTCTGCTTTGTAAAGATAAAAAAAAATCATTAATAGAAAAAATGCTTCAAAAAAGTGATTTTTTTAAAAATTATTCAATAATTTACGACTGTTCAAATCTAATGGATATAGAAAATTTTGTAACATTTATTATTTCAACTCAAGGAGAGCACAGCATTACATGGTTTAAATCTCACCAACCCGCAGGTCAGTTGACTGGCGGGCCAGCCTGAGTGTGCGAGAATTTGACTTAATTTGGTACAATTCTATTTTTTCTTGTTTTTTAAACTTATAGACCTTGTTTCAGCATGTGCAGAATGAAAATTTGTTGCAAATTAGGCCATTTGAAAATTTTTTAAGCCTTATGAATGAAAGTGCACATTTTCTTTAAAACACGAGGTCTTTATCACTAGTGGAAATGTTTCACCTTTGCACAAAATTAGGATCTAAGTTTTTATTTATTGTTACACTTTTTTGAATACACAGTTGGAGAAACTCCAGATTTTTTTAAATTTTATTATTCCAAAATTCATTGACTACTAGTAATTATGCGGTATCGGGTGGGGGTGGTGTGTGGGCAGAGTCTGATTACAGCCTCAGCAAACTCACATTACTATTTTCAAAAAATGTTTTGCCTTATTTAATCATAAAATTCTGCGATTAAATAAAGTTTAATCTGGAAAAATATTTTTCGAAAAAAAAAAAATGATATAAATTTGCATCAGCGATAATCATGTCCTAAGAAAAGCTAAATTTGATACCTAATTTTTTCTCTCTTTTTGAAGGAAATGCTTATCAATTCTGCATTTCAGATTTACCATATTTTCAAAATCTCAAAAACAATATGCACAAAATTTAATTTGCCGTTTCCCCCTCATACCCCATCTAAAGTTTGTCTCATTGGACTGATGTGGATAATGCCTAAATCCGGCTCTTATTGTTTTGTAATCTGCATTGATGAATGTTTAGTTTGCAAAGAGTAAAAAAAAAAAAAAAAAAAAAAAAACCCTTTAAAGTTTTTATTTATTTATTTTTTTTTTCGTTTGTAATATAGTCAATAATTTTCTTCTACTTGTCAAACTATTTTTTTTTTTTCAAATCGTAAAATAACTAAATTGCTAAGACTGTTACATCGTAAACATAGGTTTCTCAGTGGTGACTTCTTTGACTACCATTATTTCCGTACAGTAACCATCATGATAATTTCTAAAACATTTTCAATAGAAATGTACCAGGAAGTTTATTGTTTGGAAATAGTGGTAGCCAATAAAGTGACCAATGAGACCCCTGTAAATAAGTTTTGGTTACTTGAAGATTTCAAAATCTTCAGTTTTCGTCTACAAAAAAGTCACAGGGGAAAAAATCCGACATGCTGAAATGGTGTTGGAGAAGTTACTTGAGGCTGCAATAAGTTATGAATTAAAATTAAAACTTCGCAAATAGAAGTAATTTCTGTTAACTGTGTATACAAATATGTTTTAAATCGAAATAATTGAGGTTAAACACAAGGTAAAATATCATAGAAATATGATGGTTGTAACAATATTAATCTATAATTTCTGATTAATAATGAAAAAAAATATGAAAATATTTTTAAAATGTATATTTCGCTCTTTCTAATTTTACGCCCTTAGGATTCGTGCGCCTGGAGCAGTTTGCTCCAACTGCTCCACGGTAGCTACGCCCCTGCATACCAACTATACATAAATCAAACACTTTGTGCAAGTTTTAAATACTTAAGCTAAATCCTTTTACAACATTCAAACGCAGAATACCATGAAACAAAAAACCATATATGGCCATTGCGAGGATTCTTAGATCCCCTTCATCAGTGTGAGGGGAAAAAAATTAAATTATTAAAATGAGTTCAATCAAAGAACCCCACTAGCTTTTCCCCACCATTTTTTTTCGCGCACTGAGGAAGGGGATCCAAGAATCCTTGAAACGACTGTACGTGGCTTTTTGTGTCATGTACGTATTTGTGCACAGACTTGTATAAAATCAAAAACTTTCTGCGTATGAACATATTGGGTCAAAAATTTTCTGCAAATTAATTTAATGTTTAAGAAAATAATGTGTTATATTATTTTGACGATATTAATTAAAAACAGTAGTTTTAAAGTAATTAGCATTTAAATTAAAAATTAATTGATATTAATTAAAGAATAATTATTTTAGTTAAAAAAATAATAAAGTTAAAAATCTATGATAAGAAAAGGTGAATTCTTATCAATTATTTTGTCAATGCATTTAGAAACAGCCCAATCCTTAATATTGTAAACTCTTCGCACAAAATGCCAGTCACTCTGTTCACAGAAATAATATGGCATTGCTTCTGAAACAACTGCATCACATTTTATAGGGAGAGGTCTATTCATATGTATCATCATTAAAGAGACTGATGCAGGGATGAATGTGCACTAAAGCCATTTTGGAGTACCTTTGGAGCAGCAAAAATCTGATTTTGGAGCAGTAAAATCCATTTTTGGAGCAAAAAAAAAATCTGATTTTGTAGCAATGAAATTAAAATTCTATTTTTGGAGCAGACTGAAATTCTAATGCTAATAAAACTCCTAAAAATTAAAAGGATTGCTATCTTGAAAATATTTTCACATTTGAAAGAATACTTATTCAGATAAAATTTCTCTACACATTTTGCTAATTCTGGGCATTCTAAATGACAATTGGGTACAGATTGCAATAATAAAAAATTAGCAGCAGGAAGAAAAAAAAATCAGTTTATTTGGCTTTAAAAAATATTATTTTAGAGCAGTAATTTTAACTAATCAAAGAAAAGTCTATGAATACAATATACAGGACTCCCACTCAACTTTTGTAGTAAAAAAGAGTAAAAGGGAACCATTTTTTTTTTTTTTTTAAAGGGCCAAAAAGACTATATATTTCGCATAGAAAGGAACCTTTAGGGACCTAAATTCAGCAAACCACACACACACAAAAAAAAAACCTCTTCAATTATTTCACGAAATTAGCGTGCTTTTCGCAATCCTTTGACAAAATTCGCGTGATTTCACGATCTCTTACCAAAATTTGAGTGTTTTTTGCGATCTTTTGACTAAGTTCACTTATTTTTGCGATCTTTTGACGAAATTCGCGTATTTTTGCAGTCTTTTGACGAAATTCGCGAGTTTTTCGCAATCTTTTGGCTAAATTCGCGTGTTTTTCGCTAACTTTGGAAGAAATTTGCTTGTTTTTCGCGATATTTGGACGAAATTTGCGTTTGTTTTTTCACGAAACGTTGTTTTTGTTGTTCGCTTTTTCACGAAACTAACGATCCTTTGGAAAATTCACGTTTCGAGATTTTTTGAAGAAATTCGTGTATTTTTCGCGATCTTTCGACGAAATTTGCGTGTTTTTTCCGGGATTTTGACGAAATTTGCTATTGTTTCGCGATCTTTTGATGAAATTCCCTTTTTTTCGTAATCTTTTGACGAAATTAGTGTTTTTTTCGCGCTCCTTTGACGGAATTCGCACTTTTCTCACGGCCCTTTGACGAAATTCGTGTTTCTTTCGCGATCCTTTGACGAAATTAATTTTTTTCCGCGATTGTTTTACGAAATTTGCATTTTTTCGCGATCCTTTGACAAAATTCGGGTTTTTTTCCACTACGCTTTACGAAATTCGTTTTTTTTTCCAGCTCTCCTTTGTCGAAATTTGCGTTTGTTCTGATCTTTTTTTGACGAAATCATCTTTTTTTTTTTCAGGATCCTATGAAGAAATTCGCGTTTTTTCACGCGGACCTTTGACGAAATTCGCGTTTTTTACGCGATGCTTGGACGAAAGGGGTGGCTTTTTTCTGCGAACGATTGACGAAATAGTTTTTTTTTCGGCGACCATTTGTTGAAATTTGCAATATTTTTTAGGGATTTTTTTATGCCTGAATTTTCGGGCTGATGGCCGATTTTTATACATTTTCTGAAAATTCGGAACAGAATCACCCCTGGCAAACAATAAATAAATCGTACATAAAATTGGGAAGTATTTTTAACATTTCGGTATTTAGAAGAAAAAAAAGTTACAAGAACAAAAATTACGTTTTTTTTTTTTTTCAAAAAAATTTTCCGCAAAGTTCCGAATTTTGCGGAAAATTTTCCGCGCACGGCGTGCGTCTATATTATGCAACTCTGTTTGTGCGTTTGAACGTTGTAAAAGGTTTTAGCTTATGTATTTACATACCTACTAGTCTGTACATTAGAATTTTGTATTGTATATCAAGTGTGGGGCACATTTTACATGCTGATACAGAATAAAATACTTTGTTTTCTGACATTGTTATAGCATTCTAAAAACTGGGAGAGATGTTTTACAAATGTTAGACGCATCAGGGCAGATCTTGATTGGATAATAACAGTATAAGGGAGAGTGTCTCATCTTGGGACATGGTACACCTCGGAACAGCTTTATTTTTTGCCCCAGATTTCAATTTAACTCTTAGATCTTGCAGATGCAGATAGGTGGCAACATTATCTAACTTTCAGACTTTTTTGATTACATTGATGAAGCAGGCAAGAATTTATTAAGATTTTTATTTTGTAAACATGTCTAGTAACTTTCATGTAAATGTTTGATATGTTGCAAAGTGGAACTTGATTGAAAATATTTTGAAATAAAAGGTAAGATAACGAAATTTAAAGCTTTTTCTATAAAACTGATCTATAAGAATAGTTCTAGTGCTACGCATAACAGCATCATATTCTAAAATTTCGTAGTGGGTATATGGTGCACCTTGGGACACGAAATATACCTAGCTAACTTTTGTTTGAAATATTTTAACAAAATGATACTGTGTTTAAAACATTTTTTATTTAATCTGCTACGTAACATGGTATTTATCAACACATAGTTATTATTTCTTCTTTTAGGAACTCATTAGGCTTAACAATGGAAAGGATTAGAATATAAAAAAATGCAGCAATTCGTACTGACAATATTCAGAAAGCTACTGCAAAATTTTTATCAGGTGAAATGTCTTTTAGGAAAGCTGCTGTAGTCTACAATGTTATAAAGACCATTCTGAATCGTCAGGTTAGTACATATTAAAAAAAATGAACAGCCAAATTTAACTTCAAGTATATATAAAAGATACAAAGTCAAAAAATATTCACCAATGATGAGGAAAATGGAAGGAAATGCTTAAAAAAGGGCCTTAGGGCTTCAATAAAAATATGAGGGTGTTGATCCAAGGAGATGGGTCCAAGACAATTTACGATACAGAGACTTTTTTTGCAGACGAGATTTTTACAGTTATGCATATGCATTACAAAATTTGTGGGTGAAAAATGCATAGATCGGATTAAAAGGGGACAATTTGTTAACAATTTAGAGCGCAAAAACTTCAAGGGGTGCTGTACCGGGCCCAATGGTCTTAACTGTAATGTAGAAATGGGGTGATAACTGAATGGAGAATGGGCCCCAAAAACGAAGGAGATCAGATAAAAAGGGGCAAGTCATTAACAATTTAGGGCATAAGAACCTAAAGGGGCCCGAGCCTTAAAAAATTAATAATTGAGCCGCAGGTGCATCAGGACTAGTCTTGGACTATCCTCTCCCAGACTCTCCCTTTTCAGACTTCTACGTGCGGCACTAGATTTTGCTAGCTATCGCAAACAAACAGACACATACAGACAGAGGGATACTTTCTTTTATTAATACAGATATATAGCGTATTGCGTTCTCTGTAACTTTTTAAAAATATTATTTAGAATCTTGAATGCATTTTTTAAATTCCTTTTGTACGGTTAAAAATAAATTTGGCTATACTTTCCACACACAAAAAAAAAATTTAGTCAATGATAATTTTGAAATAGCGTTCCGGCGAAATAGCGATTTTTCCATTTCGAGCCCTGATAAAAATCATGCACTTGTGACATCATAATTCACTTTTATATTTTAACAGAATAATAAAGCTACTACCATTTGCGAGTTGTACTATGGCCAATATACACATCAGGACCAGGCTCGTACCGGCCCACCGGGCTACGAGGCAACTGCCCGGTGCCGCCCATCGTAACTTTTTTTTTCTTTTAAAGCACGCTTAAAGTTCTGTATTCTGAAAGGCATAAAATTTTCAAAGATTTTCATTTGGAAAATTAAAAAGTAATGCTTTTTATTTTTTAAAGTATAGCATCAGCAAACTATGTGTGATCAAAGACAATTAGATAACTCAATTTCGAGATAACATAAGTTATCGACAATCAGATATGCCATTCTTAAACATTGTATCCTGGCCAGACCTTGTTTCAAAGCCTGTACTAATGATAAATTCTAAGAAAAATAATATTAAGTATTCACTTATTTAGATATACACCTAAATAAGTTCTGCTCGAAGAATGCTTCTAATAAGTGTCTAATAAGTTTGCATATTTTCTTTTCTGCGTCTAAGTATTTAGCGCCCCTGGTGTTGCCAGGTATTTTTGTATTTATGCCTTTTGCGCAAGTATAAACGACGAAACACTGTATAAGAAACAGATTCTCATTTTAAATGGATTCATTGACAGAAACTTCGATAGTCATGGCGCCCAGATCCAGATTTTATTCAGTACCCCGAAGAATAGTAACTTCCACATAAATTAATATTAGAATTAATGGCGTATTTAGCATATTTTCTGTCAAATGTTTGGCTCCCTGGGTGGCTGCCCGGTAGTTTGATATTTCTGCTTTTATTGCGAAAGTACAAAAGACAAAAGATAGAAAAAAAAAGGGAATTCCGATTTAAGACAGGAGATTTTCATTTTAATTTCATTTGGTCCCATTGTCAGAGCGATGGCTTTGGTAATCATGGCGCCCTTGGTCAGATTTTTTTAAGTGTTTCTGTAAAAATAACTTTCAAAAAATGAATATCGTGTTTTTGTAAGCATGGCGCCCTTGGTCAGATTTTTTTAAGTGTTTCTGTAAAAATAACTTTCAAAAAATGAATATCGTGTTTTTGTAAGCATGGCGCCCTTGGTCAGATTTTTTCAGCGTCTCTGTAAGAATAACTTTCAAAAACTAATATTGTTTTTTTGTAATCATGGAGCTCTTGGTCAGATTTTTTCAGCGCCTCTGTAAAAATAATTTTCAAAAAATTAATATCGTTTTTTTTAATCACGGCGGCCTTAGTCAGATTTTTTTTTTCAGCGTCTCTGTAAAAATGCCTTTCAAAAAACTATTTCTCTAATCATGGCGTCCTTGGATAGATTTTTTTTTTTTTAGCGCCTCTCTAAAAAAATTTAAAAAAAAACTAATATCGCGTTCTTGTAATCATGGCGCCCTTAGTCAGATTTTTTTTGCGCCTCTGTAAAAATAACTTTTAAAAAACTAATATCGTGTTTTTGTAATCATGGCGCCCTTGGTCAAATTTTTTTTCAGCCCCTCTGTAAAAATGCCTTTCAAAAAACTACTATCGTGTTTTTCTAATAATGGCGCCCTTGTACAGATTTTTTTTAGCGCCTCTGTAAAAATAAATTTCAAAAAAACATATTGTGTTTTTGTAACCATGGTACCCTTGGTCAGATTTTTTCAGCGCCTGTGTAAAAATAAATTTTCAAAAACTAATATCGTATTTTTCTAATCATGGCGCCCGTGGACAGATTTTTTTCAGCGCCTCTGTAAAAATGTCTTTCAAAAAGTTATTATCGTGTTTTTCTAATTATGGCGCCCTTGGTCAGATTTTTTTCAGCGCCTGTGTAAAAATAAATTTTCGAAAACTAATATCGTGTTTTTCTACACTGTAAAAAAAATTTTGTAAAGTTACTAAAATTTTTCTAGGAAACTGGGATTCCAGGAACTTTTTATGTAACGGCAACAGCAAAAATTTCTGTAACAGCATCTGTTACAGGAATTTTTCTTGTTGCCGTTACATAAAAAGTTCCTGGAATCCCAGTTTCCTAGAAAAATTTTAGTAACTTTACAATTTTTTTTTTACAGTGTAATCATGGCGCCCTTGGACAGATTTTTTTCAGCGCCTCTGTAAAAATAAATTTCAAAAAACTATATTGTGTTTTTGTAATCATGGCGCCCTTGGTCATATTTTTCAGCGCCTCTGTAAAAATAAGCTTCAGATAACTAATTTCGTGTTTTTTAATCATGGCGCCCTTAATCAGATATTTTCAGCGCCTCTGTAAGATAATAACTTTCAAAAAACTAACATGTGTATTTGTAATCATGGCGTCCTTGGTCACATTTTTCTTTTAGCGCCTCTGTAAAAATGCTTTTCAAAAAACTATTATCGTGTTTTTCTAATAATGGCGCCCTTGTACAGATTTTTTTCAGCGCCTCTGTAAAAATAAATTTCAAAAAACCATATTGTGTTTTTGTAACCATGGTGCCCTTGGTCAGATTTTTTTCAGCGCCTATGTAAACATAAGTTTCAAAAAATTAATATCGTGTTTTTGTAATCATGGCGCCCTTGGTCAGATATTTTTCAGCGCCTGTGTAAAAATAAATTTTCAAAAACTAATATCGTGTTTTTCTAATCATGGCGCCCTTGGAGAGATTTTTTTTCAGCGCCTGTGTAAAAATCAATTTTCAAAAACTAATATCGTGTTTTTCTAATCATGGCGTCCTTGGACAGATTTTTTTCAGCGCCTCTGTAAAACTGTCTTTCAAAAAGTTATTATCGTGCTTTTCTAATCATGGCGCCCTTGGTCAGATTTTTTTCAGCGCCTCTGTAAAAATAAATTTCAAAAAACTATACTGTGTTTTTGTAATCGTGGCACGCTTGGTCAGAGTTTTTCAGCGCCTCTGTAAAAATAAATTTCAAAAAACTATATCGTGTTTTTGTAATCATGGCACCCTTGGTCAGAGATTTTTCAGCGCCTCTGTAAAAATGCCTTTCAAAATGCTATTATCGTGTTTTTGAAATCATGGCGCCCTTGGACAGATTTTTTTCAGCGCCTCTGTAAAAATGCCTTTTAAAAAAGTAATATCGTATTTTTATAATCATGGCACACTTGGTCAGATTTTTTTCAGCGCCTCTGTAAAAATAAATTTCAAAAAACTATATCGTGTTTTTGTAATCATGGCGCCCTTCATCAAATATTTTTCAGCGCCTCTGTAAAAATAAGTTAAAAAAAATTAATATTGTGTTTTTGTAATCATGGCGCCCTTTGGTCACTTGGTCAGATTTTTTTCAGCGCCTCTGCAAAAATAACTTTCAAAAAACTACTATCGTGATTTTGTAATTGCAATCCTCCCCCCCCCCTCCCCCCACACACATGGGTTCTACTAAACTGGAGCATTCCATAATTTTTTAATGATAATATAAGTTAGACCGCCAAGACTAATTCTTCACAAGATTTCGCAATGGAAACTTATGTAAATTTTGTTTTTGAAAGAAGAAAATGTTAAATTTTCATATCTATTTAGAAATTCGATTACATCTCTAGCATCCGAAAATGCCAATACCTAAAAACGTTTTTTTTTTTTTTTTTTTTTTTTTTTTTTTTTTTTAAACCGGATCTGCTTAACCGCTTTAAACTTCAAACACCATCCCGATTTATAAATTGAAAAATACACATGTAATTAAAATAAATAGATAAACCACTAAAATTGTAAAAGTCGTTTTACAAAAGAATGGATGAATATAAGTAAGGAGAAGTGCAAATGTGTTTGTGTTCAGTTTTCAATGCTGTTAGTCAATAACGTGGGAGTTCCTAAGAAGACAAATTACCATTTCGGCAGAGTTTCAACTAGATATGGGTTCTATAGAAACCCAATGGTTTCTGTAGTAATACCAGATGTGACACTTTTATTAATTATACCGTATTCCGAGATTTCTGGAGAAAATAGAAATCGGGTGTGGAGGTATTTTCCCATGAAATACTAATTAACACACGACACATGCTCGGCGTACAGGCATCTGCGAAGAATGAATCGTTAAAAACGAAAAAATAAAATATTGAATTAAGCAACTGTTATAGCAATTTTATAATGTTTTGTGTAATAAAACAAGTAGTGTATTACACAAAATTCCTCTTCAGTCGAGGATTCTTAATTGTTTTACACCTTTTTAGCTGCCCAAAACTTTTGACGACATTATTAAATAATTTTCATTGATACATACATCAAATTTTTATAAATTCCCTTTAAGGTGAAAACGAAAAATAACTTTTCCAGTTAAACCTTATCATTTTTTAGATACATTTCTTCTTTTCAAGATATCGAGTAAAAAATAACTGCTAAATAATGAACACATATAAGCTTAATTGCGGTAGGAAAAAAATGTATTATTCTTCATCTTTTCAATTTTTTCCCACAAAAAATATTTCTAAAGTATAGACTTAATTTTATATGAAGTGTTAAAATCTTACGAGTGTGTGAAGATTCTTGAGTACACAGAAAAAAGATGTTAAAAATGTGAATTTCTCGAGAAGATATTTTAAATATATGAATGCATCAAAAGTCCATAGACTTAACATTACGGAGAAAAATTTCGAAGCTGAGTGACCAGCCCTCTTAAGTATTTCTATTTTCTTTGACTTTGCTTTTTATTTTTAATACAATGCTTAAATATAATTTTGATACATATTACTTTTAAAAAATGCAAATATATTTGAAGCTATTGCCGTTCTTCTGGTTCGTTTTGTGTGTGTGTGTGCGCGCGCGTGAGTTGCGGCGGCCATTGTAGTTTAAATTTGGCTTATCTGAAATTAAAACAAACAGTAATTTTTAATTAAATATGAGTTATTTTAGTGACTAGACGAGACAAAGTGTGGAAATATTCAACTTTTATCGTAGAAAAATACTGATTTTTGATGATTAAAAAAAAAAAAACAAAAAAAAAAAACCTTAATGCACTGCATAAGTATATAAGAAAAAAAGCTGACAAAATTAGAAGTGAAACAATTCAGTTATTTTAAAGTAATCGTGTTGTGGTCGTCTTTTTAAAAATGCAATCGTCTATTCCAAATTTTGGACACATAAAGAAGTCTTAATTCCGTTGATAAAGCTGCTAAAATAAAAACTCGATTTTCCAAAATTTATAAGTTATGTTCTCAAAAAAGTATTTTTTAACGTTCAATAATGCGAAAATTTCTGCTTATTTGCAAACATAAAAATGGTGTTCGACAGAAACCGAATTTCGGTACCTTCCTAGTTTCGAGCGAAAACGAAAGCGAAACTGTTTTAAAAATAATTTCAAAGTAATTAACATAAACATACATATATGCATGTTATCTGAATAATGTTTTGCGTAGAAACGGCAGTAAATAATTATTAATTAAAAAATAATTTGATTGAAATAAAAATTAATTAAATATAAGGGGCTATAAACATAAAAAATATTAAAAAATAATTTAATTTAAAAATAACGAATTTAATCAATAATAGCAATATTTTCTAGATTTATCACCTTGTATATTAGGGATGCACAACCTGTGGCCCTCGGGCCAAAAGTGGCCCGCGAGGGGTTAACGTGTGGCCCGCGAACTTCGTCAATTTATAACTGGAAAAAATTGCAATTTTTGTCCATATGATGGTCGCAGGAAAAAATCGTGAATTTCATCAGTTTGTCGCGGGAAAATTTGAACATTTCGTTAGTCAGTTATGAATCGCGAATTTTGTTCATCGGGCGTGGAAAAAAATCATAAATTTCGTTGATCGAACACTGAAAATTCGTGAATTTTGTCGATAAGGCGCGGAAAAAATCGCAAATTTCGCCGATCGGGTTCGGAAAAATCGCGAGTTTTGTCGATCGGGTTCGGAAAAATCGCGAGTTTCGTTGATCGGACACGGAAAAATCGCGAATTTTGCCGATAAGGCGCGGAAAAATCACAAATTTTGTTGATTGGGCGCGGAAAAATAGCGAATTTTGTCGATAAGTGCGAAAAAATCGCAAAATTCTCTGATCGGGAAAAAGAAACATCATAAGTTTTGTCGATCGTGCTCGGAAAAATCGCGAGTTTTGATGATCAGGCTAGGAAAAATGGCGAATTTCGTTAGTACGGCACGGAAAAATAGCGAATTTCATTTGTCGGGCACTGAAAAATCACGCTTGTTGTCGATCAGGCGCAAAAAAATTCCACATTTCGTTGATCGGACACGGAAAAATTGTCAGTTTTGTAGATAATGAGCGGGAAAATTGCAAATTTTGCTGATAGGTTGCGAGAAAATCGTGTGTTTCGTCAGTCGCGAAAAAAAAAAATCTCGAATTTCGACTGCAAATTTTCGACAGTCAGTTAAGAATCGCGAATTTCGTCGATCGGGCGAGAAAAATTGCAAATTTTGTCAATTAGGAGCGGGAAAATTTCTAATTTTGTTGATCGCTTCGAAACAATCACGTGTTTTATCTGTTTATCACGAAACGTTAATCGGGCGCGGAAAAATTGCAAATTTCGTCGATGAGGATCGGAAAAATCGGGAATTTCGTTGATTGAGAACGGAAAAATCGCGAGTTTGTCGATCGGACTCTAAAAAATCGCGAATGACGTTGTCGCGCACGAAAAAATTTCGAATTTTGTCAATGATGCACCGAAAAATTGAAAATTTCGTTAATCGGTTGCGGAAAAATTACGAGTTCCGTCCGTTTATTGCAAGAAAAAATCGCGAATTTCGTCAATTTGCAATTTGTTGCAGGAAAAAATTACAAATTTCGTCATAGTCAGTTAAAAATCGTGAATTTTGTTGATCGGACAGGAAAAAATAGCAAATTTTGTCGATAAGTGCGAAAAAATCGCAAATTTCTCCGATCGGGCTAAGAAAAATGGCGAATTTCGTTAGTAGGGCACGGAAAAATCGCGAATTTCGTTGGTCAGGCACGGAAAAATCACGCTTTTTTGTCAATCAGGCGCGAAAAAATCGCAAATTTTTACTATCATGAGCGAAAAAAATCGCAAATTTTGTTGATCGGGCGCGGAAAAATAGCAAATTTTGTCGATAGGCTCCTCCCCTCCCCTTCGTTCTTATTCACATTTTTTTTTCAGCACAAGCCACTTTCAAGCATATGTTTGTTTTTTAGCACTTTTAATCAGGCAAAATTTACTCCCCCGAATAAAGTCAAGGAATATTATTACTCCTTGAATATAATCCCCAACAAACACAGAACTTGTGGGCCACTGATGGGTTCGTTAGCCTTGGCCGAAATTGTCTGATGGCGGCCCGCTATCATTGGCCGTAACGGCTCCGTCAAAAAAGTGTCACGCCGGACACAATAAGGCCGGAAGGAAATTGGCCGCAAGTACAATAAGTTGCCCACAAACGCGCCATTAACGGTCATCTAAAACTGATATTAAGCCACAAACTGGCCACAATTACACATTTAATGGCATTCCTGAATAAAAGCTTGCCACAGCTATGCCATTAAGGGTCATTTTAAATAAAAGCTAGCCACAAGCCAGACACACTTATGCCATCAATGGGCATAATTAATGAATGCAAGCCGGAAGCCAGCCACATTTGTGCCATCAATGGGCATCATTAATGAATGCAAGCCAGAAACTAGCCACATCTATGCCGCTATTGGTTATCATGGATGAAAACTAGCCCGAAGCTGGTCGGAATTATATTGTTTAACCCCCCCCCCCCACAAAAGTTCAGTAAATGATTTTTTGGGGGGGGGAGGGGGGGGCAGAAAATTTTTCTTCTAAAAAATATTTTGATAAAAATTAGAATCTAAATTTACTGGTTTTGAAGTGTTTATCTGAAAACAGTTTATATTATAAACTGTTTTCACATATTATATATTAAATTATACTATGTAAAATTTGGAACAGGTCTAGGAAATTTTATTTTTTTAAATATGTTCTCATAACACCATCCTGACTTTCATACATGTTTTACTTTAACATACACTTAAGTTAAAAACAATTTTTATTAAAAGTCAAATAATTAAAAAAGAATAAATTTTACAGAACAAAATGCATTTAGATCCTAAATTTTATCAAAACATTTAAGACTGTTCTCAAATCAAAAGGGTTAACTTTCTAACGTAAGTTTTAATTCATTTTTGTTCGGATACGCATGAAACTAGGTGTTCAGAAACTATGCCATCGAACTGTTTTTCAGTTTTCTTGTAAACGCAATAGATCTTTCAGAAAATACTGTCAAACTGGGCATTTTGAACTGAAGTTCCGAACGAAAGAAGAAAATCCAGTCAGTAGGGGGAGAAAAATGACGTGTCACGTGATCAAAATCTCTTATAACCTGATAGGTAATTGATTGATCAAAAAATCGAAAACACAGATTCCAAATCGCTTCCAAGGTCAGGCTTTCCAATTTCATATCTTTCCATTAAAAAATGAATTTGTAAATATGTCAAAAGGTTTTGCGCTTGTTGAGCAGATCAGTTGAGAACAGCCTTAAAAGATAATTCCAATGGAGGCATAACTGAGCTTTATCTGCTCATCACCTTTGAACAGAACAAATTTCAAATTTGCTGTTAGTAAATGAACGTTCAACAATATTCAACCTTAAATATTTTTATAGAGACATATTCACCTAAAAAAATTCTTTTTTATAGTTGCTTTAGTTTTTATAAATATTGAGATTCCTAAACAGCTGCAAGAACCAAATTTACAGTTAACAAAGAAAATTTGATAACAAAGCCTTTAATGTATTTTAAAAAAATATTGAACATATGCTAGCCAAAAGAGCAATTTTTTAACTAGTTTCTTCATTTCCATTCAAAATTGTTATATAACAATTATATCCGACGCTTTTATAGTACCATGTTTTACACAGAATTTCTTACCTGGATGTTTCTTTTAATTATCCAACTGGAAAATAAAATACAAGACCACAGGAGTTTCATTTTTGTAAACTGAGAAAATGTTAACTTTATTGATCATTAGAATTTAAATCGATTTTTTAAGATAGATTATTTATGTAATTTGGTACTTTAAATTATAGTTGAAAATATGCCACTTCATTACAATAATTTCTTTGGTGTATAATTAATCGGGGGGGGGGATAGAAGTGTGTCTATAATGTAATATGTTGTTGTAGTCTGTTAAGGTCTTACCCCCCCCCCCCCACACACACACACAACCCATCCTTGACATACCTCATTTCATGAACTGTAAAAGAAATTAATTTTCAACATACATTTTTTTTTTTCAAAATTATTATGAATTGACAGAAGGCCAGTTGGCACCACTTTTAAAGTTTTTTTTTTTTCATTATTCAATCTTAGAATTTATTAAAGGCAAAGAATATTTTTCCAAAATATTGGTGGCAGTTTTTTTTAACAATATATAACCGCTACTCAGGCACTAATCGTTCATGTTTTTTTCCAAATGAACTTCATAATAAAAATATATCTTTGTTTTTCTTACTCTATAAGGATCATTAAGTAATGAGCACTTTACATTTCATTTTTTAACAATATTACCTAGACTATCAAAAATTCAAATTGCACTATACAATATTATCCATATTAAAATTGTAATTTCAACACTCATTATAGACAAACTTTCATTTAAATCATAACAGTTTTTGAAGAGCAGTTAATATTTAATGTGTCATCTCCAAGCAATACTAATGTATAATTTGTACCATATTACTTTTTCAGGCCGTCAAAGTTTAAAATATATAATCTACATAAATCCAGATATTTATTGAATTATACATAATATATAAAAACTATTAATTATTATTTAACCCCCATTTTTGTTATGAAGCAAAGAAGGTGGTTTTCTTAGAAGGAAAAAGGAGAAATGCTTTATTCCTTTTATTTCACTTTTCTAAAAAGAAAATATATTAAAACACTAGAACTGAATGCCATTTTGTCACACAATTTTATTTTTCACCAAAAATGTAAAGCAATCAAAAATAATTTTTTAATTTATTTACAAGTTGATCAAATTTATTACAAATACATTACAAGTAAAATTATTCCTGTTAGAATCGTGCTATTAGTCAACAAACGTTGATAAAAGAGCTGAAAATTCACAGCCATCTTCTTAAAGAACTTTACTTCCAGATTTTCATATTTTTCTGTAAAACAAAAGAAAAAAACAGAAATGAAAAATTAGTTTTGCAGAACAAAATTAAAATGTTTTTAAAAAATCAAATTATGGAGATACACTACTATCTATCACTTATATTTTCTACTTTCCAGTACTTGAAATAATTCGGTCTTGCAGTTCCACCACAAGGGAGAGCGTGGTTTGAAGCATAATTAACTCAATTGTTCTTGTAACTCATAAATCGTTATAATTATAAAAATTATTTGGTGATTTATTACCTGCACCTAGCTAACAAAAGACTGCTTTTAAAATTATTAAGTTCAAAAAATATTAAAATATTATATTGCCATTGGAAACATGCCTATGTACATTGTTTCGTTAATTTTAGTATATCGGGAAGTGAGTGAAAAATAGAATAGGGTCATTCCACGTCAAATCAACACGCTGATTTTACCTCACCATCTCAGAATTTAATGAAAATTTGTAGAGAGTTTGCTTTCATGTAGACTAAGATAAATACCAAGCATTATTGAAATATATTAACCAGTTTGGGAATTACAGTCTTGTAAAGTTGCCAAACATTGGTCAAAAATGCTACAACTGGACATTTTAAAATGAAAGTTGCAGCTTCCCTAATTAAGATACAGAGCTAGGATAAGTGTCATTATAAAGCATTTTGCATGACCTTTTAAATGACATACAACATCATAGAGGTTAAGTAGGAAAAAATATTTTGAAAATCAAATTCAAAATTTTAAATTTGAATATTTCAAAAAGTACACTTTCAAAAATTTTCAAAAAAATTTATAAAAGGGTTCAGACTATTTTTAATAAGCAGAATAAGTTTGAAAATGGGACAACAATGGGTTCATAGCTTTTTAACATTTCAAAAACTTGCATTCATTGAAAATTTCCTTCGTTATAGGTCTAACTACAATAAGTAGTTGCTATAATACTATAATTATAAAAAAAAAAATTGTCACTTTTTCGGGACAAATTGGTTGCCATTTATAGTTCAGCCTTTAAAGGGTTTAATGTATGAATAAAAAACTGCTATGATTAAAAAGAAATTATTAGGCCTTATTTTGTTTTGTTTTTTTAAATGTTGTATTCAGTGATGGAAAATTTCAATAAATTGATGTTTTTGATTTGTTAAAAATCTATTAGTCCATTGCTGTCCCACTTTCATATTTACTGCACCGGTTAAAAACAGTCTGAACCCTTTTTTAAATTTTTTTGAAATTTTTCGAAAGTGTACTTTTTGAATTATTCAAATTTAAAATTTTGAATTTGATTTTCAAAATATTTTTTCCCACTTAACCTCTATGTTGTTGCATATCATTTGAAAAGTCATGAAAAGTGTTTTAAAATGACACCTTTTTCAGCTCTGTATCTTAATTAGAGAAGCTGCAACTTGAATTTTAAAATGTCCTGTATGTGCATTTTTGACCAAATTTTGGCAACTTTTCAAGGTTGTAATTCTGGAATGGATTGATATATTTAAATAATACTTGGTATTTTTCTTAGTCTACATGAAAACAAACTCTTTACCAAATTTCATCAAATTCTGAGGTGGTGAGGTAAAAAAATTGTCAATTTTGTGTTGATTTGACACGGAACGACCCAATACAAAATTTCATCTTAATACAGAGATCAAGTTAAATAAAAGAATGCAAGAAACAATAAAGCTGACACTATCGCAGAATTAAATTTTACTCTAAATACTGTTAATTTAAAAAAATGTGCTGCACTTTATGACTCTTTATGGACTTGGGGGGGGGGGGGGGGGCATTGTTGCAGAGCAAAACCAGAATAGGCAAATGATTAGAAATTTATGCCTAAATATCTTTAAAGAAATGTTTAGCGAGCCATTGTCATACTAGTAAATGAACAAAGTTTTAATGATTAGTTTTGAAGACATTCAATATTAAAAACCTAGCTAATTTTGGGTATCATCTAAAAGTGAAATTAGTTGCATTATAATTCAGATTACAAACACATTTTATTAATTACTTTAACACTGAATATTATTAGTATTAGAAAAATGCTAAATAAACTGCTTAAACATTATAACAAGTAGCTGAATAGTGAACAAATATTAATAGTTCTTACAAATTCAACCATTTCTTTTTCAATGACTATGTAAGTTCCTGCTATAGTAACAGCTTAAAACATTTTTCCATACATTTTAATAAATTGCAATTTTACTTGTTTAAAACTAAGTTCATAACTGAAGTTTTTTACGTTTCTTTTTTAAAAAGCAATAAATAAAACAAAAACCAAACCCTATTGAATGTTAGTCCTTAACTCATTTGCAATGATGCACACATACAGAAATGCACTTCTGATGACACACCGCAAAAATTTAATTTTATCTTCTCAAGGTGTCTATTCCAGCTGAGCTACAAATTTCTTTGACTTTTTCAGGTTTTCCATACCAAAAAAGAAAAAATTCCAGGTTCCAGGTACCGAGATTTATTGTTGTTACACACAAAAAGTCTAAAAGGTTGTGGAATTTGAGAAGAGAACTTTCACAATTGATTCTGAAGAACAAACTATTGATTTTTTAAGATTTTTTTTGTAAAATGTACAAATTGTCGAACACCAAGATATTTACTTCATGGTTAATGATTGCTTGACATCTCTATATTTCTTACATTTTGCAGCAGGGTTGGTAAAAAACCTGTTAAAAAAAAAAAAAAAAAAAAAAAAAAAACTGGGTTTTTTTGGTTTAAACCGGGTTTAAAAAAAAATATATTTTTTCCTATTACATACACATGCATATTTATTGATAAAAATAATTTAAATTAAATAATTACAATGAATTATGTAGAAAATTGAAATCATTTAGAATTTAAACATTTATAGTAAAAGTCTTATGTTCCATCCTTTAGTCTTATGTTCCATGAATAAAATGTTCTACATAGTGAAACACTGATACCTCGAAAATCTTAATAAACAATCTTTTGATTACTAATACTATAAATAAATATATGGTGTAGTTTCATAAATATAATATGCTTTTCCATGGCTATTCAAAGTAATTTCTTTGAACTATTTGCCATCTGAGATATCTGATTTTTCTGTTAGAACACTACCTGAATAATTATCTTTTATTGAAAGTAAAGCTTTTTATAAAGAATTCCCGGAATGATTTGAATTTAGCAGTAGAGTCTTTACACGTTTCAAGAAGTATTGTGTATTGACATTTGACACTTCTGAGAAACTGCCAGTTTAAAAAAAAAAAAAAAAAAAAAAAAAAAAAAAAAAAAAAAAAAAAAGGCAACAGTTAATAAACAGAAATACCTTTTTACCAGATTTTTAGACTACTGAAAACATTGATCTTAAAATGGAAAGTATATTTATAAAAGTTGTCATCTACTAACACATTTAAACAGCCATCAGACTTAATACTCAGTCTTTTTTTTCTAAGCTATGTTATAATACATATTACTTTTTAAATGTCTAAACTAAAAATTAATAATATATCTTTTTAGGCATTTTTATGAGACTTTTTTCTATTATGTCTCAAGCGAACCTTATCTCGATTTCCCCCCATTTTTTTGTCAGATCTAAATAGTGGATTGGATTATGCAATAGATGATTTAAATATATGTTATTGCATATTTTAGTTAAAAGTAAACATGTGCTTCGCTAGCACACAATTTTTCAATGTTTTTTTATTTGACTTCATATCTTGAGTTTCTTTTTTATTCTAAGGTTGTTCTCAAATCCGAAAGGGCAACTTTCTGAATAAATCTGCTTATTAAAAATATTTTATTTATTTTGTTTACTGAAAGTGAACATTATTAAGTAACAAAATTTTAACTTTTAACAAAATAATTCTATAGCTGAGTATTTTTTTTTTTTATATATATGTTCATATATTAAAGACTAGTGAATATTTTGCAATCATTAGTGTACTCAAAAAAATGGTTGCTGCCCTGGAAAAAACATGGAAAGCACAGTTCTATTACATAGTTACTGAACAACAGCATCTGCTAGTTTAATGCATTTCCGAACAAAAATAAATTAAAACTTATGCAATAAATTAAAATAAATAAAACTTGCAAAGAACCAGCAGATGTTACCTTATAACACTTATTATACAGATACAGATATACTACATAAAAAAAAGAAAGTTTGTTTTAATTTTTATGGGGAAAAAAAAGTATATAGACAAAGTCAAACACAGTATTGAATAATTAACATTAATCATGAGTAAAACAGAAAAATAGCTTAAAATATGAATTTCCACAATGTTATTGAAGCTAAAATATTTTTGCAAATGAAATATGTATAATAAAACTGATTAAATAAAAATTATTAGGTAATGTGTAAAATTGAATGCTAACTTAAAATATATTCTTCATTGGTGAAAAAAAATCTTTAAAATTTAAAAAATACATATTTAAATTTATAAAGAAATATTTGAAGTAAAAAGTAATGAATAAGAATGAGTATAAAAACTAAACCTGTGACTTTATGATCCATTAAGGGGACGGTGGAGTTTAAAATCCTTAAAAATAATTTTTTTTTATTTTTGTAAATTTCATCTTAAATATTACTCAAGGGTACATTATATGCATTATGGCATGCATTTATCACAAAAAAAGATTTTAAAAAAATTTATTTTTGACAAAAAAATGGAATTTTACGCGTTGTCTTAGAAATCTTCGAAGTGCCCCCTGCGTGTTCCATATCAATGAAAATCCCCAATATTTTTTATAAAAGTTTGATTTATATATAGAAATAAAATAGAGCATCGAATTTTATATATTTGAATTTAAAGGTTAAAGAAAAATTTTTTTTTTGAAACCTTTAAATTCAAATATATAAAATTCGATGCTTGATTTTATTTATGTATATAAACCAAACTTTTATAAAAAATATTGGGGATTTTCATTGATATTGAAGACGCATGGGGCATTTCGAAGATTTCTAAGACGACGCGTAAAATTCCATTTTTTTTCAAAAATTAATTTTTTTTTTTTTTTGTGATAAATGCATGCCATAATGTATATAATGAACCCCTGAATAATATTTAAGTTAAAATTTACAAAAATAAAAAAAATTATTTTTAAGGATTTTAAGCTCCACCGTCCCCTTAAGGAGGGTCTACAGTGCCCATCCCTATTTACTTGACCCTGGGGCCCAAAGGGCTATACAGCATTTGTCCCGGTCAAGTGGACAGACTAATATGCAAAAACTTCAGTGTTTAGTTCCAAATAGCTTGGTACTCATTTTATCGGCTGCAAAGGAATGAAAATGCCAAGTTACCTTTGCATGCTGGGAGTCGAACATTCGACCAGTAGCGTGCTGACTAATATGCTATTAGGTTTAATAATGGGTATAACTCAATAAAAATGTAAATATACTTTTAAAAAATTTTGTTGATGCTAAAAATGTTTTTAAAATTGCAACTTTATACATATACAGGGACCCGGAGCTGGAGCTGGAGCCGGCGCGCTCCGGAGCTGTGCTTTTCCTGGAGCTGGAGCTCTAAATTTTCCCCAGCTCCAGGGCTCCTTTAGTTTTTAATATTCTTTTAAATCTTTTTTTTTTTTCAGTCTTTTAAATTTCTAGGCTTAAAATATTTTAATTACATCATTATTCAGTATTTTAATTATATCATTTTTTAGGTTTTTATTATTATTATTATTAGGGAAGGAAAACTTCTCAAAAAATGGCAACACTACTTTACTTCTACTTTCTACTTGAACTAAGTGACAACACTATTTGAAAACAAATATGACCACCTGTTGTTTATATGTGCAGTCGTACAATTTTGGCTGTTTGAAAAGTGTAGAAGAAATTTAAGATTTTTGTGTTTAAAATTCTACCAAACTTTCTATTTTAAAAGCAAAAGCTAAAAGGTGTCATATTTTCTGAACAAGCATTTCAAGTTTGATGAGAAGAAAAATGCATTTTGTCAGATCTTTAATGAAGATAGAAAGTATTTGTGAGCAAAAAAATAAACGTGTAAATTAAAATCTGCAACTTAAAAGTGCGAAATCAGAGCCGAGCCGGAGCTGGAGCATCAAAAATTGTTCGGCTCCGGGTCACTGTACATATATATATATATATATACATATAATAAAACATTTGAAATAAATGATAAGTGATAAAACCGACTAATAATAATAATTCTACATATGCACTTTATTGCATGTCACAGCTTTTAGGACTCTTAAAAATATTTTTGGGTTTGGTAAATTCTAAAACAATTCTCTGTACAAAGACCCAGAATTGATTTCAGAACTTTTTGTTTACTGCCCAACAATGATTATTCTTATCAACAAATTGCATCTGTATGTAAATTCTGGCCTATAATCTGTGGATCAAACAATTATGTTTCTTTCCTGAAATCCCCAGTAGCAGAATTTTCGATGTCTGTCAGCAGCAAACTAAAATTTATATGCGACCAAACAATGGTGAACCAAGCTACTACCATAAATACTTACAGTAAACCATAATATAAGCAAAAGTTGCATTTTACAAAGAAATTGCACTAAGAAACACAACTATAAAAACCAAGTAAATTTTTAGTGAACTTTTTAAACCCAATATTTAAGCTGGTAGATTAATCTGCAAGGTCTAAAATAATCTGCAGCACTGCTGCCGTGCTGCACAGTTTCTGCTACGGGGATGAAATCTTATTTTCATAAAATGTAACTTATAACTCCAATTATTAAATAAAATTTATGGGTCGAAACATGATTGTTTGATCTGCGGATTACAGCTCAGAAATTATGTAATAAGAAATGATATTTAAAAAAAAAAAACAGTTATTAAGTAAACTGAAGAGAACACTACTAGTGTTGACTCTAAGCCAATTTGACAAGGTACAACAGCTGGCAGCCTTTTTTTTTGCTATTTTAAGCACCCGAAGACCCCTTTCAAAACTATGCACCCAATGGTCTGTACCTATTACTCTTTTTAACATATCCTTTTGGTTAATTTCCTCTCAAGATACATCATCGTCCGTAAAAAAAAAAAAAATGTGAATTTTGTCAATTGGCCAAGGTGAAATTTGCTATTGGTTGTGGAAGGAAAAAAAAAAGTTAAAATCCACCAATCGATTAAAAAAAAAAAATTCAATCAGTAAGAGCAAAAGGTAATTAAAAAAAAGGGGGGGGGAGACTCATATAGCAGTTGCATAAAAAAAAAAGTTTCACCAATAAGCCGCAGGGACAAATCCTGAAACTATGTTGTGAAATTTTCCAGTCGTTTGAGAAAATATAACAAAATTCCATGATAAGAGGGAATTCTAAGCAGATCAATTCAAAATATGTTTTTGAACAGGACAGGATTGCCCCTCCCTTTCTCTTATTAAACTAGGGGGCTCTGCCCCCAAAGAGCTACACACGCCAACCCCCATTTAAACACCCCAGATTCTAAAAGGACTCTAATTTGATCGGCTTTAAAAAAATTGAATTACAATTTTAAAAAACAGTGACAATCTTTCTGTGAACGGGTTTCCATTTGTTTTCCATTGATTGCAGATTTTTAAGACCAAATCAACTGCTGTTAAGAGATACAATGGCTGGTTTTGTCTGATTAAAAAAAAATTAGTTAAAAATTTGAAAATAAGCTAATGTAATATAATATGACTTTTAACGCATAATAATGATTTTAAAATTTTCTTTCTCATTTAAAATTCAAGTGTAAATGTATTCTTATGACGCAATTTTCAATATTTTCCTGCTTTTAACATGTAATCATTTAATCCTATTAATATTCACGTGAAAATACTTTTTTTATTACAAAGGAAATATTATCTGCACTGTCTTAGAATTTACAACAATACTTGAAAAGATTATTTCAAAATTTGAAATAAATGTCTCATGCAAATATATTTAATTTAAACTGTTTTGCATTAATATTTGGCCATTTTAAATATGACAATTTCCTCCATTTATGACTTTTAACGCACAATAATGAATTTTTTATTTTAACATTTTCTTTCTCTTTTAAAATCCAAGTGTAAATATAGTTCAATGATATAATTTTCAATATTTTCTTACATTTAACACGTAATTATTAATTCTAATTTAAAAGTTTTTTTCTGTTTATAATAGCCATGTGTAAATAAATTTTTAATTTGAATGAAACATTCTTTCCATGGTTTTTAAAATTGCCGACAATTTAAAATAACACTCGTTACTAAAATATGTAGAAAATTATTCTCAAAATGCTGAAAAATTGAATTAAAAATGGAAATAAAACCTCAAAAAATGAATCAAATTAAAAAAAATTAGCAGTCTGCACATTGGGAACTTCTAATGTATAAAATGATCCAAAAATGATTCAATTTCTTATGTATGGTTTTTGCTCCTATACATTTTTTTTTAATGGAATGATTTTGACCAACTTTAACATTAAATATTTCTTAAAATAATTCTTCGGTTTGAAAACTGTCTGCATCAGCGTGTTTATGAAATATTTCTTTATAATACGACCCCGGGCGCAGAATCGGCGCAACGCTGTGACGCACGTCGCAGACTTCTGAGAAGGTCTGCAAACTATTTTTCAACTGTTAAAATTTAGAAGAAAAAAAAGTTTGTAAAAATCATTTGCCATGTGCCATAATAATACGATCCACACCACATACTATTGACGAAGCTCCGATTTCCTTTAAATATAAATAATAATTCACAGAGAAAACTAGACATGCGATCGTGAAACGCCCATTATTAAATGAGTCAATCCTCGTAGGGGATTGACTCGCTCTATAGAAATATATTTGATCGCTCTATAGATTTTTAAAAAATCGGTCATTAGTCTGAAAATTCGGACGTAAATATCACGAATTTCGACAAATGTTCGCCGAAAAAACATTTTCGTCAATCGTTTGCAGTTAAAATAGCCAATTTTGTCAAAGGATCATGAAGAAAACGTGAATTTCGTCAAAAGATTGCGAAGAAAAAACGAAATTTTGTCATAAGATCAAGAAGGAAACATTTAGTCAAAAGGCTGCGGAAAAATAGCAACTTTCGTCGAAGGCTGGCGGAAAATTATGGCTTATGTCAAATGATCGCTGAAAAAACATGAACTTCGTCAAAGGGCTACGAAAAAATAGCAACTTTCATCACAGGACTGCAGAAAAACTCAAATTTCATCAAAGGATCGCTGAAAAAACACTAATTTCGTCAAAGGATCATGGAAAGAACGCGGATCTTATCGAAGGATCGCTAAAAAATGAGATTTTCGTCAAAAGATCGTGGAAAATAGGCGAATTTGTCAAAAGATGGTGAAAATTTTGTCATAAAATCAAAATAAAACCCATTTCGTCAAAGGGCTTCGAAAAAATAGCAACTTTCCACAAAGGATGGTGAGAAAACGCGAGTTTCGTTAAATGATTGGGAAAAGACGTTAATTTTGACAAATGATCGCGGAAAAAGCGCGAATTCTGTCAAAGGATTGCGGAAAAATGTGAATTTTGTCACGAGATCGCGGAAGAAAGGCGAATTTTGTCGAAAAATCGCGGGAAAAAGGTAATTTCGTGCAAAGATCGCTAAAGAACGAAATCGTGAAAAAAAACCCTATATCGTCAAAAGATCGCATAGAAAACGCAAATTTTTTTTCAAAGGATCGGCAGAAAAAAGACTAATTTCTTCAAAAGATTGCGAAAAAAAACACGAACATCGTCGAAAGATCGCGAATAAAAGCGAACATCATCGAAAGATCGCCAAAAAACGCGAACATCATCTAAAGATCGCCAAAAAACGCGAACATCATCTAAAGATCACCAATAAAAGCGAACATCGTCGAAAGATTGGCAAAAAAAAAAAATGCGAACATCATCGAAAGATTGTGGAAAAACACGAACATCTTCGATAGATCGCAAAAAAGTGATCATCTTTGATAGATCGCGGAAAAACGCGAACATGTTTGATAGATCATGAAAAAACGTGAACATCTTCGATAGATTGCGAAAAACAGCGAACATCGTCGAAAGATCATGAAAAGATGCGAACATTATCGAAAGATCGCGGGAAAAAAAACAAACGTGAACATCGTTGAAAGATCGCGAAATACGTAGAAAAATCGCGAACATCGTCGAAAGAGCGTGAAAAAACACACATTTTGTCAAAATATCGAGGGAAAAAAGGTGAATTCCGTCAAAGAATCGCGGAAAAATTTGCTGCAACATTGATGTTTTCACGAGATTTTTTTACAGCTGACTGGCAGGTTAAATATTAGTTAGCCATGTTTTGAGTGAAAGCATGTTAAATTTTGAATTGTACAACTAGCTAAGATTGCTAAATAAAACATTGCATTAGAATTACTTATAGTATTTGCATGAATTACTCAAATTTGGAAATAGGGCATTAAATTTTGGGATTGGAAATAGGGCATTTGTCCTTACGTTCTGCAGACTGTTTTTAAAGTTTCTACTTGTGTTGCAGACTGCAGAAAAAAATTCTGCTGCTGGGAATACGACCGATTTCCATATTTTTGCATGCAGCATTTTTCTTAATATTAACGAAAAAAGACCCCTGGTCACAAAAAATAGCAGTGGTGACGGTGTTAGTTACTTTCTAGTAATAGAGATATTCCTGCATTGCTGCCCTTTTATTCTAGAGCTAACACTAATTACTGCACATACACACAAGAGGAAAATTCCCTAATAGTATCAGAACATCATCTTGTGAAAGATTTTAAGAAATACTTGGTAAAATTGGGAATCACAGGTAAAAAGCGGTAATAGTATATATCAAACATGCAATTTAGCTTTTTTCTCCCCTTTCATATTTTTAGGGTTTCGTTCATCTCACGAAACCCTATTCGTCTCGCTCCTCTGTCTGTCTGTCTGTCCGTCACAGAGCCCGTTCTCAGAAACTATAGATGTTGGAGACATGAAATTTTGGGTACTTATAGCTGAGCACCTCACATCATACGACAAATCATAAAATTTTGAAAAAGTCATACATTTAACCCTTTGGGCTCCCGCATGTGTATTTTAAACAATTCTTTCTAAGTGAGCTCCTAATTATGTTGGAGACATGAAATTTTGGGTACTTATAGATGAACACCTCACATTATACGACAGATTATAAAATTTTGAAAAAGTCGTACATTTAACCCTTTGGGCTCTCGCATGTGCATTTTAAACAATTCTTTCTAAGTGAACCCTAATTAGGTTGGAGGAGTGAAATTTTGCATACTTATAGCTTAATACCTCACATCAAACGACAAATCATAAAATTTTGAAAAAGTCGTACATTTAACCCTTTGGGCTCCCACATGTGTAATTTAAACAATTCTTTCTAAGTGAACCCTAATTAGCTTGGAGGAGTGAAATTTTGCATACTTATAGCTGAATACCTCACAAAAAAATATTGTAACATACATAAACATAGCTTTGTGTTTTGACAAAGAAACTGAACTCGTTACTATAACAATAATAAATATTCCACCTACATTTTAGTATTTTAATATATTTATCCTTATTTAAAGCAACTTTAAAGTAATTTATAATTTAAGGAAAGAAAAATGAAAGTTTGAGAGAAACTTTGGAAAAGAGTGTAAAGAATAAGTATTCTAACTGTATAAGTGTAAAAAATGGTCAAAAAGTGTACATTTAAATTCAGCAAACATGGTAAAGAGTTCCAAAGTTCACCAATAGCCAGGCGTGTGGAATTTCTAGTAAATCTTACCAGCCAGCAAGATGCAACATACAGTTGAAAATTGTTATGTCAAAATTTATGCGGCTGCAAAAATAATTACTGTTACTACAATGCATTTCTATTTTTCTATAAAATTAAGAAATATATGTAACAGAGGAAAGTTTAATATAGGATAAAACTTAGTATCATGTTTACATCGCAGTAATTTGGAAAGTTGCAAAATATAGTTAACTAGTAAAAAAAAAAAAAAAAAAGTTTTTGGCATATCTCTATAGGTTGCAGTTTTCAAAGACTAACTAAAAATTCACTCATCCTGTCAGAAAATTCATTTACTGATCATTATGCGCCAGTGGCAACTAAAATGATGAATTTCTCCACCCTTGTTCGCCTACGATATAATACAATAGTGACAGTGCATTTCCATTTTTACATGCAAAAAATTCTAGTGACATTATAAATATAGAAAATTGACAAGTATATTTACCTTTGCTTGAATGCCAAAAGAGCTGAGTAAGGTGCACAACCCTCTCTCAATTGATTTAAAATCATTGCACTCCCCTAAAATTCATGAAAATAAAAGTTTGTTATGCAATTCAATTATGTTAGTAGAACATAGCAACTCGCAAGAACAAATTTTCTATTCACAAAACAAAACATTTTATAAGTAGTAAAGTAATATAAGTAATGAGGGAAGTTAAACTGAACATTCACTGTTAAAGAAAAAGGGGAAGATAGAAGTATTAAAATATTCTCTTTCCAAAGCCGGGTTGCCAGCTTTTAGCCAAGCCCCAGAAGCCGGCTGGTTTTTTTTTGGTTTTGAGTTTTGACCACTTAAAAAAAAGACACTACTTTTAAAAAAGGTGGTTTACAGCTAATTCATATTAAATTTGGATTTATGGATTGGCAAATTTCTTCCAAAATGGCAAAAAACCAAAATTTTCTTCAAATTTCAAGCAAGTTTCTTGCAAAATGGAAGAAATAGGTTTCTTCCAAGCGGAAGAAACTGCTATTCTTGCCAAAATCGCACACCTGTCTAAAGCTTTTCAATGACTGGCTGCTTCGAGAAAAGAAATTTTGTCCAAACTATACAAAATTAAAAGTTATTTCAATTTAACTAGCATATTTTTTAAATTAGACTTCTGAAACTAGTAGTAAATAGTATCTAGATCATTTACCAACAGCAGGCAGAATGAAACTAAAAAAAGACGGTGCTTTTAATTTACATCAATTTTATTAAGGTAAGTAGTAGACTCACTTAAATCTGCAACCCTAAAAAACCCACAAATGCCTAAAATACACACATCATTGCAGATGTAAACAATGAAACTTTCAATTCAGATGTAGGGACAAAATTACACACTTTTATTTTTATATCATTCTGTACATATTTTAATATGTAATTCTAGTTAATATGACTGAACTCATGCTTTTTTATGATGGAAGTATAAATTTATTTCTGAAAAAAGAAAAAAAAAATACATATATATATATCAAGATATTGCTGATATCACAAGTAATTGCAATATTTTTACCAGATATATTTATGTATTAATCAAGCTTTTTCAGTTATTAAGTCTGGCTAAACCTGAAATAAAACTTCCTTGTTATTTTGATGTGAATTAGTAGGGTACCTTTATGAGGTAAGTTTCATTATAATAATTCAAGAAAAATGTATCTCATATATATTATGCATATTTAATTATATACTATTAATTATTTACTTGACCTCTGCTCTTAATAATTTAATCATTTTTAAAATTATCTTAATTTATTACTTTACTTAAATATTTTCATATTTTACTATATTGTAAGCATTCATTACAATTTTGATTGCATTATTACATTCAAACTACTGCTTAAAAATGTAAACAAAGCATGACCAGAAATCTGTAAAATTCTAAAATCCACACAACCTGTGGTTTCAATCTGTGCGGATTTGAGAGAGTCTACTGTAATACACAATAATAACTGTATTTAAAAATTTCATTAAAATCCTTATTTTTCTTGCAACCTGGTGTAACAAAACAAATGTTTTTTAGCAGTAGGATTAGGTTGCTGCAAATGGTTTCTCAACTTAGAATAGATGAATGCAAAAGATGAAAAAATTCTTTCAAGTTTTACAGAACTTAACGGAGTATTTAAAATCATTTCAACATACGCACAGACATTTTTAGAAAATTAGACTTTAAAATCAGCATTGAGATATGCATGCTAGATGCTAGCATGGGTGCAGAATATGTCCGATCTGGCGACCTAGGATCGGGGGAAATTTTGCAGAAACATAATACAACTGATTTCGATTTTAACTACAAATTCCATAATTTCCTGAGATAGAAAAATTTCACTATAAATAAAAAGATCTGTATGGTGAAATTCACAAAATCGATCTCAGAATAATATGTACCGTATATCGGGTGATTCTGTTCCGAATTTTCCAAAAAATTAAGGCATGCAGTTCCGAAAATTTAAAAAAATCGTTCATCAATCTGAAAATTCAGACATAAAAATACTGCGAAATTTTATCAAAGAATTACGGAAAAAACGCGAATTTTGTCATAAGAATTTTGTCGAATTTTGTCAATAACCGCAAATTTCATCATAAGATTACAAAATAATCGCAAATTTTGTCATAAGATTACAAAATAATCGCAAATTTTGTCATAAGATCGCAAAATAACAACACATTTCGTCAAAAGATCGCGAAATAACCGCAAATTTCATCAAACGATTGCAAAACAACTGAATTTCGTCAAAAGAGCGTGAAACAACCGCGAATTTCGTCTAAAGCGGAGAAATGACCACGACTTTCGTCAAAACACCGGTGAAATAACAGCGAATTTCGTCAAAGGAACGCAAAAAAAATCCGGAAATTTCGCCAAATGTTCGCGAAATGAATGCAAATTTCGTCAAAAGATCGCGAAATGAAGGCAAATTTTGTGAAAAGATCGCGAAATAAAGGCAAATTTTGTGAAAAGATCACAAGAAACCGCACATGTCATCAATAGATCGCGAAAAAAGAACAAATTTCGCCAAACGATCACAAAACAACCGTGAATTTCGTCAAAAGAACGCAAATTTCATCAAAAGTTTGCGAAACAACTGCAAATTTCGTCAAACGATCTCAAAACAGCTGCGAGTTTCGTCAAAAGAGCGTGAAACAACCGCGAATTTTGTCTAAAGGGGCAAAATGCCCCTCGATTTTCGTCAAAACATGGCGAAATAACAGCGAATTTCGTCAAAGGAACGCGAAAAAAACCCAGAAATTTCATCAAATGTTCGCAAAATGAATGCAAATTTCGTCAAAAAATCACGAAAAAACGCACATTTGGTCAAAAGATCACGAAATAAGAGCAAATTTCATCAAACGATCACAAAACAACCGCGAATTTCGTCAAAGAGCGTGAAATGAACGCAAATTTCATCAAAGATCGCGAAACAACCGCATATTTCATAGAAGGGCAAAATAACCGCAAAACTCGCTAAAAGGAAGGCGAAATAAACGAACATTTTGTCAAAAGATCACAAAACAACCACAATTTCGTCAAAAGATCACGAAACAATCACAAATTTCGTCAAACGATCGCAAAAAACTGCAAATTTGTCAAAAGATCGCAAAAAAACCGCAAATTTCATCAAAAGGGACAAAATAACCACGATTTTCGTCAAAACATAGCAAAATAATCATGAATTTCATCAAAATAATGTGAAAAAAACTCGCATATTTCGTCAAAAGATCGCGAAACATCCACGTATTTCGTCAAAAGGGACGAAATGACCGCAAAACTCTTCGGGGAAAAAAAACGCAGATTTCGTCAAACGATCGCGAAAAAAAACGCAACTTTACCAAAAGATCGCAAAAAAAACCGAAATTTCGTCAAACGATCGCAGAACAACCACGAATTTAAGCGAAAAAAGCGCTAATTTCGTCAGAAGATCGCAAATTTCATCAAACGGCCGCGAAAAAAAAAACATAGTTAGTGCTGGGAGTGGATCCCCCCCCCCCCATTTTCCCCCACTGTGCTGTAACCTTTCAGAAAATTTGCTGTGAATTTCAGAATTTTTGCTTTTCACTCAGAACCACCCCTGTTATATATATTCGCGCATAAGTTGAGAAATATTGGAACTTACGATAATACAGCATTTACCTCCTACAACATACCGTAATATTTTGGGGAAATTATCATGTGGATTGGGGGAAATGTTGGGAGTAGAAACATTTTCTGCACCCCTGGATGCTAGTATAAATATGTACAAATTCATTTATTTACTGGGCTGCACAGTAAAATAATGTATAAACAAACACTTTTAAATAACACATTTTTATATGAAAAATAAAGAATTGTACAGAATTGGCATGAATGTAAGATTGTCTGCTTTTTCATTCCCTAACCTGTTGTGCAGTTTAATTTTCAACAGTTGTTCTAGGTAAATAATAGGGATGTAACGAATATTCGGCCACTATTCGGTATTCGGCCCTTTTGCCGAATATTCGGCCGGCCGAATATTGAACAGATATTCGGCCGAATACCTGTAGCCGAATAGTGGGACATTTGACCGAATACCTGTAGCCGAATAGTGGCATATTTGGCCGAATATTTTAAGATATTTGGTTAGATATGTTCCAGAAAATCAAAACGAAATATGATTTTAAATATTTTCGACAAACAATATTAAAAAATTATACCTAAATACATTAATTATTATAAGAAAAAGATCTCATTCTGAAATATGGGGTGGAGGAAGTATTATGAGGGGCTTGTTAATTTTGAGAGAAAGAAAAGAGAAAAGTATATCTTGGTAGCAGAAAAGAATATATAATATTTTAATGGAATGAATAATTATATTTTAAGAAAATAACTTTTTTTTTTTTTTTTTTTTTTTTGACATACAGAGTGTAAATTTACTAAGCTTAAATGCATGAAAAAGGATATAAAAAGACAGAGGACACATGCAAGTTCTTACTTTTAGGTGCTGAAAGGATTTTACTAAAATAAAAAAAGTTTCATTTTTACAGAGGTAATGAGTTCTATTTCAGATAGTATATATATATAAATTAGAACTATCTATGGATTAAATAAGAAATTATGAATTAAATTATTATTCACATTTTTAAAAGTCATATGTTATCTTTAAAGTATTTTTTAAGACATTTAAAGTATAACAAAAAATACATTCAGCTGTTATGATTTTTGAAAACTCAAACAAAAAATTAATTTCAATTAGTCCTTAATTTAATTTTTTATTTTAAAATTGAAAAAAAAAATTAAACAATTAAAATAAAAGTCATTTATATTAAAGTCAGTATTCGGCCTAAAACTTGGCCGAATATTCGGTATTCGGCTATTCGGCCAAATCACTATTCGTTACATCACTAGTAAATAATGTCCCACATCATTATTGAATGTATATTTAAAAATTCCAACTTCAAATGTAAAACTAGAAAATTTTATGTACAATTGTCATAAACATAATACAAAATCTGCAATCCAAATATTTTCAATTAAAAATGGTAGAAGTTTAAGATTTAATTCAATTTTATTTGAATGGAATCTAATTTTTTAGGGTGTTTTAAGCATCATATTGTATGAATTTTACTTATAATTTTTAATCTTCAATTGGCTTAACTTATTTGTTACAAAATTTAACATTAAATGTAGAACTAATTGAATGAAATATCTTAATATCTATCCCTTCTCAGGCTTAAGCAATGCAGGAAATAAAGTTTGTGTTTGTTTTTAATTTGTTCTTCAAATTATGTTTTTGTTATGTACATAGTATGGAGGAAATGAAACTGCGCGTTTTTAAATACTAAACAAATTACATATAAATATAAAGCTGCTCCCATTATGTACATAATTAGTTTATCATAGAAAAATAATCTAACAAAGAATAGCTTTTAATAACTCTTTTGACTTTAATAAAATTGTCTATTTTAAAAAGATCAGCTTTAGCGCATTTAAGCCTACTCATGCATGCCGATAAGCCTACTCATCGATACGTGATTGCATTGCTTTAGCTTAAATACAAATCTGTCCCGTGGAGTGATGAGAACTAATTTTAACTAACTGTAATAAACTTATTGAAATAATATATAAAAATAATCTTACCTTTTATCTTGATGATAAAGCTTTTTACTTCAGAAACATGACGTAGCCGGCGAGGGACGTGAGGCAAAACGGAGCGATTCAATTACAATTCGATTCTTTCACTTGAGAAGTAAACAAGTTCATAAAATCCCTAGAAGTCCCCACAAATCAAAAGTTGCACACCTTTCTAAAAAACTATCTTTTAATATAATTGAGTTTTCAATATTTTTATAACTCTAAAATTTCAAATATAATTTAAAAATAATTTTAAAAGCTGGAGTTTTCAATACAAAGGCGAAAACATTTTTAAATATATCTACGAAAATCCCCGCTGGGGAAAACAATGTGTCGGAAAAGGTAAACCTCGTTTCGTTTTCCCTAGCTCTCCTAACTTTGGTCTCTGCGGGGCCGGTAAAGGCAGTATTTGTTATTTTTTTAGGATTTGTTAGGATTTTTTTTTTTTTTTAAATCTACTTTTAGGGTTTTGAAAAATGTCAAATAACTTATTTTTTGAAACTGACAACTATTCACAGTCACACACACAGAGAAAAAAAAAAATAATAGTTCGTTTGACTTTAATTTCTTATTATACAGAACATTTTGAAACAACCATATTTGCACATAGACAATTTTAAGGGCAATGTTTACTTTTCCCTGCCCTCCCCCCCCCCCCTTCTTAAAATCCATAAGGATTTCATGGAACATTTGTCAAACCCTTTAACAATAAATAAAATCTTGTTTTTGTTTTATGCATTATAATTAGGAATTTAAGGTGTGCAGTATATATATTTTAAACATTTTGATTCACAAAACATTCTATTTTATTTATTTATTTTGTCACATTTTAGATTATAATTTTTCTTTACACAGAAAATTCTGTTTTCAGTATTGTACTTTAGACTGAAAATGTCTCAAATGATACTGAATAAAATTTTAGCAGCAGTCTTTTCAGTACAAGGTTTATTTACATTTAAAAATTTATTTTTTAGAAAAATAGTTTTAAACTAAATAAAAATGTGTAATCTATTTTACTGCTTTAAACATAAATCTCATGACGCATTTATATTTTTACTAAAACCAAGATTTAAAATAATTAAGCTTACATTGAAAGAAATGAAGAGAAAAATACATTACCTCTCTTTAATTAAATATTCGGGTTAACCTATATTAGCCCTCTACTTTCTAGACGATGACGGACCATTACAATTTTGCTGGAAACCACCCATGTACATTTTCGGGACAATTTTTGATTTTTATAAAATATTTTCAAACTAAATAAAAATATGTAATCTATTTTACTGCTTTAAATATAAATCTCACGGCATATTTACATTTTTTCTAAAACCCAGATTTAAAATAATTAAACTTACTTTGAAAGAAATGAAGAGAAAAATACATTTTCTCTCTTTAATTAAACATTCGGGTTAGGTGATATTAGCCCTCAACTTTCTAGACAATGACGGACCATTACATTTTTGCCCGAAACTGCCCCTTAAGAGTTGCCGGGCAAAGTAACAGTTACATGCAAACGAAACGCTTGCAAATGAACTGACTTGCAATGGGATGACGACATACTTGCAATGGGTCTGCAAATACTCATGCATTTGTAACGCTTGCAAGAAGTTACTCCTGTCTGCAAAATTGCTAAAAAGAGCATCGATTACAAACGATTTCGATGAATGATAAGCCAATAGGAAGCAAGAAAGCTTATATCAAATACTAAAGGCATTTAAATCGCAGCCAACGTGTTTTTTATTTACGATCTTGCTTCACTCAGTGGCTCAGCAATTTGATATTTTTACGTTTGCTTAGTTATTCCTTTAGACACAACTTCATACATTTTTTTTTTTTTTTTTTTTAATATGATGCTAGTACGCGCTTTTATTAAACGATTGATGCAACTTGGTATTTTTTTTTCTGTGTAAAATTCATTTTACTTCTGATTCTCATTTAGCTGCTTACGTACACTTACATTGTTTGTTTTTTGTGTCTAGAAAAGTTTTGTTCTAATATAAATTTTATGTAAAATAAATAATTTTTTTTTTCAGTTTATCATTATGGCTTATAAAGCTTTCATTTTTTAAATTATGGTGTTGATAATAAAAATATTAGAAAATATTTAACTAATTTAATTATATGTACAGAATAAAATTTTTCTTACTATTCTAAATGCATATATATTTTTTTAGGTGGGGGGGGAGAGAGAACTGTACAATAAACCACAATAGTTAAAACATAGTCATTCAACTAATATCCTGTAGCGACAGAATGTTGTTTCTTTCAGTCAATAGTAAAAATATTGCTAACAAGAATAATTTCTATAAAAAAGAAATTTTAATTATTAACATTATTTTAAATTTGTGATCGCATATGCAGATTTTGAATATTTTTATTAATTAAATACAATAAAAAATCTAGATTTTATTTTCACAGAAAAAAATAATACAGGTATGATTTATTTACATATGAATTAAAAATAAGAAGCTGAATTTTATTAGCCATCAGTCAATTTTGTTCATATTGCTGTAGGAGTGCTTTCAGGACAGATGAGGGGGGGGGGGGGAGATCCTGATCAAGCATAAACAAATTTGTGTTATTTTACAGTATTATACACCTACAGATAAAATGAATGAAACTTTGTAATGGATATAAAAATAAACTAAATGTATGCTAAACTGAGGACTGTTTAGTTAATGAATTGAAACAACTTATAAAATTATAGTACATTTTAATTTTTTTTAGATGAATATATTAATTGAAAGCTGTATTTCAGTTACTATGTTTAAAGTGCATATGTAGAAGGAGAAAAATAGCAACATTTAAATGAATTTGCCATGCTTTATGCTACATTTACATAAAATTTACTGTGATTTAAAAAATATTTATTAGATTAAAATAACTGGGTAATTTTTAATAAAAAAATAATTCATTAAGATATTGTGTTGTAGAGTAAAATGTGCCAATGAAGTATTTTTTTTTTCTAAAACATATTTAGCTTTGCAGCAACAGTGAGAGATGGATATGTTGGAGAGGGGGGGGGGGGGGGGGGTGGATAGCTTTTCTCAGAGCATCTAAAAAGCTGATAAGATATATAAAAACTAATTCTATTGAGAGGAACTGGCTCTAAAAACTAACGTAAAGAAAAGCATAAGCAGAAAAAAAATTAGCATACAGCTATTTCGTCTTCTTAACAGCAAAGTATATGTAATGTTACTACTGCTGTTTCTCACTCTTATTTTGCCTGAGGATTGAAGATTGGTCTCCTTTTATGAAACAGCTGAATGCTAAATTTATTTGGGCTGCATGTGCTTTTCATTATGTTGGTTTGTACAAGTCATGTATTTAATAAAATATACTTTATAAACATATAAAGCAATGAAATTCTTCTTTTATGAGTAATAACAGGAGCACAGTCAGGATCTTTACCCAAGTGTCATTTTGATTTGAAACATTATTACTTATAAAATAATAAAATTTGTTGTTTTACATACTCATAATATAATTCATCGTAAATACATTTCATGTAAAAAGTGATAATGAAAAGCACAAGCAGCCAAAATTAATTTAGCATTTAAATATTTCAATGCTTCATTAAAGGAGTCTCTATTTAATCTTCAGAGTAAAATAAAGCAGAATTAGAAGCGGCATTAACAGTAACATAATACTTTGCTACTGTTTTTCTCACTTTTTAGCTCACAGGCTATCAAAGCCTGAGAGCTTATGTGCTCGCCGGTTCTGTATGTACGTACATAACGCGATAACTCTTGATAGAAATATCCAATTTGCTTTAAAAAAATTTCTAGGTTCATTCTGATAAGGCACTTCCCTGATTAGTTTTGGGGGTTCATTGTTTAAGGATAAAGGGGATAAAGGAGGGCTAGTCCCCCCCCTTAATTTAAATAAATCTGTTTTTCATGTAGAATTGTTTGATTTGCTCCAAATTTGGTATACTGGTTTATTACGTTAAGGAGCTTCCCTGATTAAATTTAGAGGATCATTAGTTAAGTATAAAGGAGGGACGGGAGATAGTCCCCCCCCCTTAATCTAAATAAATGGTTTTTTTTCGAAGAATTATTCGATTTGCTTCAAATTTGATATACTAGTTTATTCCAATATGGTGCTTCCTTCATTTGATTTGGAGATTCATTGGTTAAGTATAAAAGGGGGAATGGGGGAAAAGTCCCCTCCCCTTAATTTAGATAAATCGGTTTTTATGCAGAATTGTCCAGTTTACTTTTTTTTTCTAGGTTCATTCTGATAAGGAGCTTTTCTGATTAGATTTGAAGGTTCATTGGTTCAGCATAAAGGGAGAAATTGGGAGCTAATACCCCCTTAATTTAGCTAAATGGTTTTTTCATGCAGAGTTATCTGATTTGCTTCAAATTTGGTATACCAGTTTATTATGTTAAAAAGATTCCCAGATTAGATTTGGAGGTTCATTGGTTAAGTATAAAGGGGGAAACGGGACTAATCCCCCTTCATTTATTTTTTGAGGGGCATTATTCTTTGAAATAAGAGTATAATATACAATTAGTATGAATAGCCTGTGAGGCTCAATGCCATCAGTTTAACTGGGAACTTTTCTTTTTATTCATTTATTTTGCATGGAAGAAAAGACTTCTATCATGAAGCATTGAAGTAGTCGTGTGTTAATTTTCTTATCTATCAATGCTTTTCTTTTCATTGTTTTTCTATTAATTTTATCAGATTTAACTCTCTGTTTCACAGCTTAAGTAAATTTTAATAGATTAATTTTAATTAAATTTTCATTTTTAATTGAAAAACAATTATGATTTCTTAATATAACTAATTTTCAGGCATGATTTAAAAAAAAAAAAAATCTATTTCCACATGACTCAACCGTAAACATTTATTTGTTACAACAGTGTAAAGTAACAATTGCAGTAATATAAATAAAAATGCAAAATTAAGAAGAAAGTGACAGCTTTATCACAATTGCCAGCTTATTGCCCAAACTTGGTGAGAGCTCCTTTTTCATCCTCCTGAGTATTTTTGACTTGAATATTAATCAAATACTAAAGGGTAGAAAACAAAATAACATGTTTATTTGACAAACATATTTAAAAGTACAAAATAACTTTTTTGTGAACAATCCAATCCAGAGATTAAAAGAAAACTGCCAGAGCATGAAGATCTGAAAATAAAAATCTTAAACATGCATTATAAATTAAATTATATTATGAATGTGATAAAAATTCCAATTTACTTGAAATATTCTTAGTAGCACCTCAAGCTCTTTATTTTGACCTCCAGATTTTTGATAAAAAGTTGTTTTCTACTTTTAAGTACAATAAGTGCTTTTTTCCTTACTTTTTAGTCTAATATTTCTTTCAAGTAATTTGATTTCCGAAGACAGTTTAACCACTTTCATTTTCTTTTAAACTGTGTGTTTGTTTAAAAGACTATTTTCTGGATTTTATTATTGAGTTTCATATAAAAACATAATGTATTCTTACTTCTTTGTTTATCCTTTCATTATTGCAAATGATTTAATCCTTCCAGGCATACTGAAACTTAATTTGAATAGACTGTTTATGAAACTAAATTTCTTTATAAGGGAAAATAAATTTAAATAACAATAGTATCTTACTTATAAATGCTCGAAAAATAGAGAATAGCAAAGGAAATTCTTTCTGCTATTCATTAATTATGTAAATAGAAGCATAAAATTATAGTAATAAAAAAAATAAGAAAATTTAAAAATATCTGTGCTATAAGATGATATTGCAAGAATATCAGCATTATTATTGTGTAAACATATTTATTAAAAAAGAATGCTTGAACTGTGGGATTAACAACAACAATAATTTAAATGGAAATGATACCTTCACTATAAATTCTATTACTTTGGTACTTTGAAGAACACCCTCAAATTTATCAAACAACTTTATTTTTTGTATCAGAAATTATTTTTGAAAAGTATATATTTTAATTGCATTCAATTTATGTTAAAATAATGAAAGACTGAATAAATACAACTGTACTTTAATTATATGTGTATACATAACTACGCAATATGTATTTATGTCAGACATAATTAAAAATAGAAGCAAAAAATTACTGAAAACACCTTACTTCAAAGAAAAAAAAAAGTAGTAAAAATTGAAGTATTTACTTGCTTTAATAAAAAATCAAAGTCTCTAGAATTAAACGCAAAGAAAATCTTTAAGGTTTTAACATAGGAAGACTAGCTTTATACACAAAATTTGTTATTTAGTGATACAGCAAATTAGAAAAGATAAAATTTGAAAAATAGTTTCTTGTAATATTCACGCCATGTACTTTATTTATTAAACAACAAAAATATTAAACACACATGAATTACTTCCTTTTAATTTAGGTGCTGCAAATAACTAATTTTAGAATTCCTAATGCAATTCTAATGTGTAACACTTTTCAGATAAAGATATAAAATAAAAATACACTAAAAAAAATTACTAATTTTTAACATAGCTTTTCAAAAAATGTGCACATAAAATAACTTTCCAAATCCCAAATGAACTTAATTATCAAAATATTAACTTAATGTAAGCATGTTCATTGGCAACACAAACTGAAACCAGGGCCGCAGCAAGTGTGGTGTAGACGACATCTAGGTTTACAGCAACAGCAAGCTCAATGTATATTATTGGTTGTGAAGATCATAGTATCTGAAGATCTAGCAAGTTACACTCGAAGACAGAAAATCGAAATAAACTCCTGCCTGCAAGTGTAGCCAGCTGTCATAAAAATTCAACACTATATCTTTCTTCCATCCTTCATAACTCAGTCCTTTGAGTTCTAGAAGTCGACTCCTATCTTCAGCGATAACAGCAGTACATTTTAAATTAATATTTTGATATTAAGTTCGTTTGGGATTAGAAAAGTTATATTAATTGTACATTTATAGATAATAACCATATTAAAATGTTTTTTGTTTTTCAGTAAATAATTTCATTTTATACCACTATCTGAAGAGTTTCATATATTAAAAACTCATTAGGTATTCCAAAGCTAATAAGAGTTATCAATAACAACTAATTTAAAATGAAATGATTAAAATGAGTATAATATTTTCATTGTTTAAAGTTATGAATAACATTATGAATGTATTTAATTTTGCTTTTAAAATAAATAAATACTCTTTTAGTTTCATATACACATACAGTGAGAGCTCCCAGAAAGACATCTTCATTCAATGCTACTGATTTAAATCTGAGATACACATTGAAGTAACTTTTAATTCAATTTGAGTAAACTGTTTATTCAAAACAATTTATGATATTTCAGAAAAGATTTATTACAAGTGATGATAGATTTTATTTTGCAAATTGCTGTATTTTCAAATGTGCAAAATAAAATGAATACAAAGGAAATTTTTTTTCTACTAACATAAACAAAGATAATAGGATTTTATATTATACTATATTTAATAGATTTTATTCAGAATGCACACATAAAATTACTTCCTTTATATAAAAACTTAAATTATTATAGTAATTTCAAAATAATAATAATAATAATAAAATACTTGTACTAGAATACAATATATTGCTGAAACAATATTATATAAATATATACATTTCAAAAGGTAATATTTTTTTTCTATGCCAGAAGTGCCTAATAATAATGAAGGCGATAGCTTAGCTAGAGATTTCATTACATATAAAAAAAAAAAAAAAAAAAAAACCCTAAATTTAAGAAACGGTTTTTATTCAAAGCTCAAAAAGAAAAATTTGAAATAGTATATTGATCCAAATACATAAATGAAAACAATAACATAGTGAGCTTCATTTTCAAATATTCAGTAAATTAGAAATAGAAATCAAATGTAACAATGCAGCTGAAATATATATATAGATTAAATTTCACATTTGTGTCGAATCTTATAAAATAAAATAATTTTTTTAACTTACTTGCATATCAACTGAGAGGGCATTCGGTGCCGTCTATAAATGAGGCGTTAATTCGTCAATATGAAGCTGGGTAGCTTTTTTTAATAGTCTGTAATTTCCCACAAATTGTAATACTCTTTCATCAAATAAATTTGACTTGTCTTTGGGAGTTCTTGTTATCTGTTGAAGATTTTCCGTCGTCGTTTCTCTTACAAATAATAATACATCCGCCATCTTTTCACCAACTTACCATTGCAATTGTGTTTTGCGGAAGGTCTGAAGCTTCTGCAAATTTTGCCAGAGTTACCAGACGAGTTGCAGACGATGCGTTACGTTTGCATGCATTTTTGGGTTGCAGACAGCTTTGCAACCGGAAGTGTTTCGTTTGCATGTAACTGCACATGCAACAGTTTTCTCAATGCCGAAACATTAGCGGTTCGGCAATAGCTGCCGCAACTAGCGGCGGGTCATTTACGGCACAACATTGTTTGGTTACAAATGGCCTTAACTCCTTTTGGCCGCGACATATACGCCTTTCGGCCATAAGTTGAGTGTTTGTTGGGTCCTTGCTATATCTCTGTTTATTATATATACAAATGTAAACTGTCGATATATTCTTGCGAACTGAGTTGAATATGCTGACTGGGTAGGAGAACCTAGCGGGGTAACCCCCGACCCCTCTGAAACCATGTTTTTTATTTGATTATAGACCACATTTCATCTCCCCGAAATAGAATCCTCTTTGTGTTACTGGTGTGGCCCTCGATAACCCAGACATTTTTGTAAGTGGCCCTTCTCTTAAAAAGGTTGTGCACCCCTATTGTATATGAATACATAGTATGTGCGACACTTTGGATGGGGGTGCCGTTTGGGAGAGGCTAGGGAGGTGCAGTTATAGTAATACCGAATATTCGGCAGTACTTTCGCCGAAACTAAGATTTTGGGCTGAAAACGAAAATGAAACTGAATATTTGGCCAAACTCTATATAAAAGAATGAGACTTTCAGGCTTGGTTATTGGAGTAATTTGTAATACAATCGATTCTTTTCTTTAAATTAATTACATCTTGAGTTAATAATGCAGGGCCGAAACTAGCCTTTTTGGCGCCCGGGGCAAACATGGATTTTGGCGCCCCCCCCCCCCCCACCACCACAAAGTAAATTTACAAAAAAGAATTTTACTAAATATCTAACAGATAACTTATTTTTAAATTTAAAATATATAAAACTGAACTACGTAATCAGCTTTGTCAAACATTGATCCATTAAAATCTTTGAAAAGTTATTTGAAAAGTTATTTAAAGAATTGCATTTTAATCTTTTTAAACTTTTTTTTTTGCATAGTCTAAATGAGGTCGATATCTAAAAAAGAAAGGTTTTACTAAGAATTTTACACTGTGCATTCCCCTTCCCGTTGTCCTGGGCAATCAGCGCCCATGGCAAGACGGAAAAAAAAGAAAGAAAGGAAGCTCAACACTGTTCAGCAGAAAAAAAACAAACTGCTTTCATGGAATTTTTTTATCTAGAAGAAAAATCAAACTGAGGGGTCACTTCTCCTTTGGTAGTTATCCGTAGTGGACAGTAGGGTGTCGGTGTCCCACAATAGAAACTGACCTTGAAAAACGGTAATGATTCTCCCTCGGATTCTCCTCACAGGAAGTGATTTAAAAGATAGAAAGCAAACGCATAGGCATAATACTTTGAAATTTTGTATTGTAATGAATCTTTTTATCTATTTGTAAAGTTTAATGCATTTGGTTCAGTTTTCCTTTTAAATTTTCCTGCTGCGAGACATTTTTATACAAATTTCATAATATATATATATATATATACATTCTTGTGTCAAACGTCAAACAAAATCTTCATTTTGGCGCCCCTTTCATCTCCTGTTAAAGCGGCGCCCGGGGCACGTGCCCCCTCTGCACCCCCTAGTTTCGGCCCTGTAATAATGATTGTTGTCTCGTGACAACAGTTCTCTTCGTCTTCCTCGACTGTCGCGTCCGGAAATTCGGTTCAAAACGTCACCTTTGACATCATTTTCTGAAGGATCTTTTGCTTTTCTCGAAAAATATAAAAGACAGTTCGATTACAAAGTGTCTAAGGGCAATAAAAAATAGCTGGTGTTTTCGGCCACGTAAATCAGTCAGCAGTTGTAATGAAATTTAATGAAAACCTTTAAAACAAAACTTATCATGCAATAAAATTCAAGTAATACTACTTTAAAAAATAATATATTCAACGTAATACTTTTAAAGAATTATTACTTTTCCAAAGATTTTCTGTCCCCCGCCCCCCTTGCCCTGCTTACACAGAGGAATCGCGGTAAAAAGAACAAGATCCTTGAAAAACAGAAACAACTCCATTATTGGGTACAGCCTTTGTAAGTTTGCTCATTTGAAAGGAAACCTAAATGCATTATGTGCCAAAGAAAAGAGAGTACCGATATCAGCCATCTATTGTCCACTCCACAGAAAGTGGAAATGCATGTGTTTCTAATTTTCAACCGATAGTCGGTGTAAATAAAGTGCCCCTGATGTGAAATCTGCTTCGTTTGTCTCGTTCTATTCAGTGTTAAAGAACTACTCCGTCTTTATATTATTTGCCTGTGTTTCGAGTTATTTACTTATTTTAGTGTAATTTTAAACATTTTTCGCAAGCTTGTGCTTCGTACTTTTTAAAAAATAGTGTACAGTACACAGTATTATAAAATATCATGACCATCACAGCTCAGATATGCTGATGTTGCATCATGCATAACAAGAACTGTGAATTGTCCATGGAAAAACAATATAAGGTAAGATTACTTATATTAATTTTTTTTAATTGCGCCTCTTTCACAAGAAAGTTTATCAGTTTGAATTTTTGCGAAATCTTCAAAATTTGTCTAATGTATTTCGTTATTTTCTCTTTATAACTGTTGATGAAAAAAAAAAAATCTGGGATGAAAATTAAATGACATTTTTAATATTTCCCGAAATATTATTTATTTGTTACTACGAACTAAATTGAATAATAACAAAAACTGTAGTAATAATATTAAGGAATATTTACCTTTCATGCAATTGCAGACTATATATAGATATTTAACTGTTTAAATAGAAGTATTCAAACCAAACGCTTCTCTATGATATCTTTTTAATGTTGAAAAAATAAAGAATTACTACAATTTTTAAAAATAATTCACGTAAAATAGACGTCATTCTTTCCCTGAACGAAAATAACTTTTCTGAAAATTTTTACATAATTAGTATTTGTATCCTAGAGATTGTATTATATAAAATATTATTGAATTGTATAAAATAATATTTTGCACTTTTGTGTTTTGACCCAACGAAATCGCTTTTGTTTGTTTTATTTTAATATTTTATTTTCCATTTGGAGATTGTTATCCGGGTATCCGGGGTAAAGTTTGAATTAACTCATTAGATAAGGTGAGCAGAATTCGAAAATAGAGATAGCTTTTTTAGAAAAGTGTGGTGGAAAACAAATACCTCTAAGTTGGCAACACTGATCTAACATCAGAAGTGCAATGTTTTGCGGGAACTATTTTTGTGCATATTACATTTCTATAGCTTAAAATACTAATTTAGGTGTCATAATTATTTTAGGAATAAAGTTTTCGCTATAGCAATATACTAGTATATATTTTTAAATAGTTTTATACATAATTTATATAGTATGTATGTGTGTATGTATATATATATATATATACAGTAAAACCTCTCTAAAGCGACCACATTCCGTTCAAATAAAAATTGGTCGCTCTAAGAGGTGGTCCCTTAAGGGAGGACATGTTTAAATCTAGAGTTTAATTGTTGAAAAAAGGTAACAATTAATGTTACTAAAATTTATTTTTCACTTTTAGGGGAAAAAAGTATCAAAACAAAAGTTAATTACTGCAGAGTGTAAAAAATGAATACATTGACGTATGCTTTGATTTTACGGTTTTATCTTTGATAACTTTAATTTCTAAGTCCTTTCGAAGTTCAGTAAATAAATGCAATTTTTTTTTTTTTTTTTTGGATGGGAACAAATAATGACCATTTTATTCATTTATCTATTTCCTTGAGAGTTTCCAGACAGAATAGGGCAGGGAAGTTTATGGGCCGTCATTCTTAATTTGTCATCAGAGTTAATTCATTGCCTAAAAAGGCACAAAGGAGTTTAAACAGTTAAAATTTACCGGAATAAAATAAATATATAAACTTAGTTTAGAAGTTTGATGACTAATGCGCTCTCTGGAATTATTTTTCTAATAAAACCTTCTTCAAGCGATCAGGAAAAAATGGAGTTTGTTTCGTTTTCTTCAAGGAAATGGGTCGCTCATGGAAGGAGTTCAACTGGGATGGTCTCTGAATGGAGGTAAAATTAGTATTGAGTCTATGGGAATAAATTTTGTTCCATGCAAAAATGATCGTTCAGGGAGGTGGTCGCACAGGGAGGTTTCACTGTATATATATATATATATATATATATATATATATATATATGAGCATTTGCGCCTTTTTGTAAGGCAATCGGCGCCCTTTTTATCAGTGGCGTACACAGGATTTTATTTCGGGGGGGGCTGACTTAAATTTCCATAATGTTCTAAATCTTACGAAACACGTTGAATTGTGTTATAAACAGAAATCACTTTTGCCAATAAGGCCGTAGCCAGGGGGCGGGGGGTGACTTTGTTCCCAATTTTCCGAAAATTCGGACTTAAAAGATATCGCGTTTTTTGACATGGTCGCCGAAAAAAAACGATTTCATCAATCGTTCGCAGAAAAAAAAATCTCCAATTTTTTTAAAGGATCCGAAAAGGAAAAAAACGAAATTTTGTCATAGGGCTACGGATAAAAGGCGAAGTTTGTCAAAGGATTGCGAAAAAAAAGTCAAATTTCGTGAAATGATCAGGGAGAAAACGCGAATTACGTCAAATGCTCGCGGAGGAAACGCTAATTTCGTCAAATGAGCACAGAAAAAACCCGAATTTCGTCATAAGGCCACAGAAAAAACGCGAATTTCATCAAAAGTTTCCGGGGAAAATTCGAAAAAAGATCGCTAAAAACACGCATTCCATCAAAGAGCTGCGAAAAAAGGTTAATTTCGTAAAGGATCGCAAAAAAGTATTTCGTCAAAGGGACAAGGAAAAACGTAAATTTTGTCAAAAGGGCGCAGAAAAGCGCAAATTTCATCAAAAAGACGAGAAAAAAACGCTAATTTAGTCAAAAAGCAGGAATTTCGTCAAATGGCCACCGAAAAAGCTCGAATTTCGTCAAATGACCACAGAAAAAAACACGAATTTTCTCAAAGGGCCGCAGAAAAAACGTAAATTTCGACAAAAGATCGCTAAAAAATACGAATTCCATCAAAGGGAAGTGGAAAAAACGCGAATTTAGTCAAAGGGACACAGAAAAAACGTGAATTTCGTCAAAAGGCCGCAGAAAAACGTAAATTTCATCAAAAAGACGAGAAAAAAAGCAAATTTCGTCAAAAAAGCCGCGGAAAAAACGTAAATTTCGACGAAGGATTGCCTTAAAAAGGGGAATTTCGGCAAATGATCACAGAAAAAATGCGAATTTCGTCAAAAGGCCGCAGAAAAAACGCGAATTTCGAAAAAAAGATCTCTTAAAACACGCATTCCGTCAAAGGGCTGCGAAAAAAAAGCTAATTTCGTAAAGGATAGAAAAAAACGCGAATTTAATCAAAAACACGCGGAAAAAAGTAAATTTCGTCAAAAATCCGCAAATTTCGACGAAGAATTGCTTAAAAAACCGCGAATTTCGGCAAATGACCTCCGAAAAAACGCAAATTTCGTCAGAGGACTGCAGAAAAAAAGAAAATTTGGACAAAGAATCGCTAAAATAACACGCATTCCTTCAAAAGAAATCTGAAAAAGCGCGAATTTCGTCAAAGGAACAGAGAAAAACGCAAATTTCATCAAAAAGACCAGAAAAAAGTGCAAATTTCGTCAAAAAGCCACGAACAAAACGCAAATTTCGACGAAGGATTGCATAAAAAAAACCGCTAATTTCAGCAAATGACCACAGAAAAAACGCGAATTTCGTCAATTGGCCCCAGAAAAAACGCAAATTTCGAAAAATGATCGCTAAAAAAAACACACATTCCGTCAAAGGGAAGCAGAAAAAACGCGAATTTCGTTAAAGGATCGCAATAAGAAGAAAAAGCAGGGTAACAAAGAAGGTCCACAGAAAAACGTGAATTTCGTCAAAAAGCCGAAAAAAGGCCATTTCGACAAAGGATCTCGAAAAGAAACGCAAATGTTGTCAAAGGGCCGTCGAAAAAACGCGAATTTCATCAAAAGGTCGCGGGAAAAAACGAGAATTTTGGATAAAGATCGCTTAAAACACGCATTCCGTCAAAGGGCTGTGAAACAAATGCTAATTTAGTAAAGGATCGCAAAAAAACGTGAATTTCATCAAAAAGACGAGAAAAAAAACGCAAATTTCGACGAAGGATTGCGTAAAAAAAACCCCTCGTATTTCGGCAAATGACCTCGGAAAAAACGCGAATTTCGTCAAATGGCAACAAAAAAGGAGCAAATTTCGACAAAGCATCGCTAAAAAAACACGCATTCCGTCAAATGAAACGGAAAAAATGCGAATTTCGTCAAAGGATCGCGAAAAAGAAAAAGCAGGCTCACAAAGAAGGGCCACAGAAAAACGTGAATTTCGTTAAATGACGGCGGAAAAAAAAAGAGAATTTCGTCAAACAGCCGCAAAAAAGCTACTTTCGTCAAAGAAAACGCGAATTTCGTCAAAGAGCCGCAGAAAAAAAGACGAATTTCATCAAAATGACGAGAAAAAAACGCGAATTTCGTCAAAAAAGCCACGGAAAAAACAAATTTCGACGAAGGATTTCGTAAAAAAAACAACGCGAATTTCGGCAAAAAATCCGCAAAAAAAACTTGAATTTCATCAAAAACCCGAAGAAAAACGCGGATAAAACACAAATTTCGACATGATCACGAGAAAAACGCGAATTTCGTCACAGATCCGTGGAAAAAACGCAAATTTCGACGAAGGAGTGCGCAAAAAACCCGCGAATTTCGGCAAAAAGCCGCAGAAAAAGCGAATTCTTTCAAAGGACTGCTGAGGAAACGTAAATTTTTCATAAAACCGTGGAAAAAACACAAATTTTTGGCATGGAGATGCGACAGAAAAATGAAAGTTAATAAGCTACTTTTACAGTCACTCTTCCGCACCTCCGGTTTTCCGATTTACCCGAAATCGATTTGTGATTAGCTGTAGTGTTACTGTGCATTAACATACTTCCGCACTGATAATCTTGGTGCCCGCCGAATATGAGAGAAATTAAAAATCTCCTTAAATTAAACTACTTTTAGATTTGTCGAATTTACTTGTAGGTCTCTTGAACTGACCATATACGTTTTCATTTATCCCGTAAAACAGGCATGGAACTATTTTTCAGTCATTTGAAAATTGATTTTGTGGTTTCAAGTAAATTTGGTCGCAGGACTGAGGAGGATTTTGGATTAACATGAAAAACAATTTCGTGGCATACCAGAAAATAAAACAAATTTATCTGAAAAAGAAGGAATATCAGCCCTTTTTTCATTTCACTGCGATCTCTTCGGAGGTGGAATGGAGCTGTAACCTCATAACCCCTGTCACCATCGACTTCTTTGGGTGTATGCTGGGGCATCACTATGCACTAGTCTATGGGACTAACCAGAATAGCTGTGTCGCACAAAAAATATTTAAATTTATCTCAAAAGAAAAAAAAAGTTTTTTTTCATTTTTGATTACTTCGAAAGGGGGCTCTATAAACCCATCAGCCTCCTTCCCCTCATTGGGTATACAGTGTGCTGATATGACACTAGCCAGAAAGTCTAGTTCGTTGTATTTCAGAAAACAACTGCAGAACAAATTTATCTCAAACAAAAAGGAAAAAAAATCACCACTTTTTTCATTTCATTTTCAACTATTTTGGGAGAGGTCTGTAAGCCCATCCCCCTTTCCACTTCTCTGGGTATAATCTGGTGTCACTGTGCACTAATATGGAACTAAACAGAAGAGTGTGGCTAGTCTGTTGAATAATGGGAGAAAAAAATGTAAATTTATCTCAAACAAAAAGAAGAAAAGCAATATTTTTTTCGACTATTTCGGGAGGAGGGGGCTGTAAGCTCATCAGCCGCCTCCCCTTCTTTCAGTATGCTGTGATGTCAATGTGGACTAATATGGATTTAACGAGAATGGTCTTTTTCGCTGTATGGCAGAAGAAAAATTACAAATTTATCTGAAACAAGAAGAAAAAAATCAGCCTTTTTTTCATTTCATTTTCGACTATTAAGGAAGGGGGCATCCCATTAGCCCCTTTCACCTCTTTGGGTATAATGTGGGCCCACTGTGCACAAGTATGGAACTAAAGAGAAGAGAGCGGCCTGTCTGTTGAATGATAGGGGGAAAATACAAATTTATCTCCAAAAAAAAAAAAATATATCAGCACTTTTTCATTTCATGTTCGACTTTTTGGGGAGAGGGCTGTAACCCCATTAGCCTCCTTCTACCTTTTTAGGTATAACGTGGTGTCACTGTACACTAATATGGAACTACAGCGAAGGGAACGGCTAGTCTGTTGAATGATAGGGGAGAAAATGCAAATTTATCTCAAACAGACAGAAAAAAAATGCAGCACTATTTTTTCATTTCATTTTCTACTATTTCGAGAGGAGGAGGGCTGTAATTCCAACAGCCCCCTCCCCACCTTCGGGTGTGCTGTGATACCAATGTGGACTAATATGGAGTTAACGAGAATGGCTATTTTGCTGTATGACAGAAGAAAAAAATTATAGAATTATCTTAAAAAAGTAAGGAAAAACACTTTTTTCATTTAATTTTTCGACTATTTCTGGTTTGGGGGGGGGGGGCTGTAACCCCGTCAGCCCCCTTTATCTTCTTTGGTGTCAATATGGACTACTATAGTGTGTTGAACGATAGTGAAAAAAATGCAAATTTATCTTAAACAGGCAGAAAAAATTCAGCACTATTTTATCATTTCATTTTCGAACATTTCGAGAGGAGGGGGATGAAATTCCATCAGCCCCCTCCCCTTCTTTAGGTATGCTGTGATGTCAATGTGGACTGATATGGTGTTAACGAGAATGTCTATTTTGCTATATGACAGAAGAAAAAATAACAGATTTACCTTAAAAAAGTAAGAAAAAATTACTTTTTCATTTCCTTTTTCGACTATTTTGGGAGGGGGGGGGGTTGGGTGGGGGTTGTAACCCCGTTTGTCCCCTTTCTCTGCTTTGTTGTCAATGTGGACTAATAAGGGACTTATTAAAATGGCTAGTCCGCTGTATGATTGAAAAAAAATTAAAATTTTTTCCAAAAAAGAAAGACGAAAAAGCAGCACTTTTTCATATCACTTTCGAAAAATTTGGGGGGGGCTGTAGCCCCATCAGCCCCCCCCCCCTTGGGTACGCCCATGCTTTTTATCCATTTTGCCACCGCCCTCTCAGTTATGCCAGTACGACCCTGATCAGGACACATTGCCGTTACCATCTTTTTACACGTGAAGATTTCGCTGTGGTACTCCATTGTAAATTTGGTAATTTTTTTAATTCAATATTTGAAACACAGCCCAATTATCAGATTTGAAATTTATATTAAGGAAAATACAATGTTTTACCTTTCCAATGCAGTTGGTCTAACAATTTTCTGACAAATACTTTTTGAGCTAGTAATTTTTTCAGTAACTTCAAATATTTCATTTTCCGAGATTAATCTGTAGCAATGATTAACAAAAAAGTCAGTCAGCAGCAACACATAGCTTTTTGATTAAAGAGGATACAATAATAGCTCCTCATTATATCACTTGTTCAGATATATAGCTCTGTTTTTCGGCCTCAGGAAAAATAAGCTGCAATTTAGTTGCATTTTTTATGTAACTTTATTTAAATGTTGATTGTATTATGGATGTCTCCCATAATTTCACCATGAAAATTAAGAAACACAATACTTTTTCTTGAATGTTATCTCTGTTAAATTTTTAATTCCCTCAATTACATTGCATTAATTTTATTGTATTCAGACATGATGTAATAAGTGGTCACTGAATTAATCCATGTCCTCAATTTTGTGTAGACTGAATATTTTTACAAAATCTGAAAGCAGTGTTTGCAAAAAACAGGTTTTATTTACTTTTAAACAAGTTTCTTTAGCTTAAACCAGGTTTTTTAAAAATCATTTCCTAGAACATATTAACTGATAATTTTTTTAAAAATCACATATTGATTAAGTAATAATACTACATTTGAAAACAATTTGAACTAAGTAATTCAATTAGTTATGTAGAAAATTCAGTAAAAAGTTATGTTTAATGTTCAAAGAAAAAACTACTGTACATAGTTAAATCTTGAAAGCTTGAATATCTTTATCAAGAATTTTTTTATAACTAAGATAAATGAATAAATAAATACTAGTGTATTTTAATGAATAAAATTTTCCTCCGACTATTATCCAAGATATTTTCCTTGAAAACTTTGCTATCTGAGATGTCTGATTTTTCAGTTAGAGCACTTAATGATCTTTTCTGCCTCGATTCAAATACTAATTAAAAGAAAAACTTTCATAAGGAATTCCTGGAATGATTTGACACTAAGCAGTTGAGGAGTCTTAGGGAGAATACCACAAAATATCAAAATTGCAGTCCGTACAATAAAATTTGTATTAAATGTTATATAATGCAATTTTCTTTTTTTACATTCTAATAAAAAGTATTTTTAGAAGTATTTTCAAGAGATATTACATTCATAATAACACAAATAAAACAATTAAAAGACTTAAAATTTCAGATTGTCATTTCCCTGGTATGTCACACTGTGATGTGTGCAAAGTAAAAGGCTTTCTGTTATACTGTACAAATATCTTTTTATAGTTTTTTAATTTATAATTAATAATTATACATTATATAACGCATATATGGGGAAGGTAACAAATTCTGTATTTTACAAATAATTTTCCATAATTAAAATATGATTGTCACTGAAAATTAATGTCATCTTCCTGGCCTGCTCATTTTAGTTCTTTATCAGGTATAAAGAGGGCGCTGCAAAGTAATTCGTCTTGTTTTTGACATAGTTTACGTCAGAAATAGTAAAATCATAGCTACCAGCAAGCTCTTTTAGATATTTCTTTAAAAATAATGTGTTAAAAGTCTGAAAAAATTGAGTAGACTTTTATTATATCATTTTCCTGTCTTCAATAAATTATAAATAAAACTGACCATTATATTGAATTTGGGCTACTATAGAAAAAACTTGTTCCTTTAAACGAAATTAAAATGTTAGATCTAAAAATAAAAGAAACAAGAGTGTAAAAAATGTTTTAGAATTAAAATGTCATTATCCTGTCATACATATGCCAAGAAAATGACTTATATTCACATGAAACTTAACTTATTATTTGAGCTCTTCAAAATTTAACAATTTTACATGGAAAATTCTTTATTCTCCAATAAAAAACAAATTTACCTCTTGAAATTTAGAATTGTTTTCAATGGATAATTTTAACTATTCACTGAGTAATATTATGTATCTTGTGTTAAAAAGATAAATATGAAATCCTTTCTCTGTGTACAGAACTTATGTATAAAACGATTTAATATTTATTGTAATTAGAGAACTGTGAATTTTTTTAGGGTGTTATAGAAAGTGAGTCGTTAAAAACAGTCAAAAGAGGAAAGATTAAAAATACCTGTGAGGCGGAAAAAGGCGCCAAGAGCGAATTTTTAAAAATAACATACTATTTCAGGAAGAAAAGTTAGAGAAATTTAAAGTATGTTAGAAAGAAAAAGAAGGTATTATAAAATCAATTACACAGATGACAGACATAGAAAAGCAAGAACAGCATAAATAGCGGAAGAAAAATACTGCTCAATTCAGAGAATGTTCAAAACCAATAGATTTGTGGTGTCGCAATCTAGTGCGGTCAGTAAAACGAGTTTCTCGCAGGAAGGAATCGAGCTAGCCTTTTGCTCGGCACGTAAGATCTTGCTTTCTGACCGTGGGTTCTCCGGTTCGATCATAATCGCCGCTCATCTCCTGCATTGGTGACCTTGGGCAAACGAACACGCACCTTCACAAACATCATCATCTCCTTTCGAGACCAACAGATGGCAGCACTGAAAACACCCTCAGCAGCAAAAAGCCTGTGAAACGCTCACAGCAAGCAACCAGCAATCAAAGCCTGTGAAACGCTCGAATCACGGAAAAAAGCGCATCCGGAAAAAAGCGCCCCGGAAAAAAGGTCACCTTTTTACAAATCACATATTAAATAAGTCTGATAATAATACACAGGGTTAACCTCAGAATATAAACACCAGATTGAGATGATTTTTTGAAATCTGGTGTCTTGCTCCCTCGGTACGGAGAGGCTGTGGGGGGGGGGGGGGAGAGCGGAGGGGTCTTTAAAAGGTATCTCAAAACCTGCATTGCCTCGATGATGATAAAATTTTGTAAGGTATGCAGAATCAGAATATAAACATCAGGTACTTATATATACAGTGAAACCTCCCTGTGTGACCACCTCCATTAAGCGACCAACTCCCTGAACGGCCATTTTTTCATGGAACGAAATTTATTCCCATAGGCTCAATACTAATTTTACCTCCATTCAGAGACCATCCCAGTTGAACTCCCTCCATAAGCGACCAATTTTTTTTAAAGAAAATGAAACAGATTTTGTAAGGTATGCAGAATCAGAATATAAACATCAGGTACTTATATATATACAGTGAAACCTCCCTGCGTGACCACCTCCATTAAGCGACCACCTCCCTGAACGACCATTTTTTCATGGAACGAAATTTATTCCCATAGGCTCAATACTAATTTTACCTCCATTCAGAGACCATCCCAGTTGAACTCCCTCCATGAGCGACCAATTCTTTTTGAAGAAAATGAAACAGATTTTCTAAGGTACGCAGAATCAGAATATAAACAGCAGGTACTTATATATACAGTGAAACCTCCCTGTGTGACCACCTCCCTGAATGACCATTTTTTCATGGAACGAAATTTATTCCCATAAGCTCATTACTAATTTTACCTTCATTCAGAGACCATCCCAGCTGAACTCCCTCCTTGAGCGATCAATTTAAAAAAAAAAAAAAAGAAAGAAATTCCGTTTTTTCCAGGTCGCTTGAAGAAAGTTTTATTAAGAAAATAATTCCGGAGAGCTCATTATTCGTCAGGCGGTGTGTGTGTGGGGGGGGGGGGGGGGGCTTTAAAAGGTATCTCAAAACCTGCATTGCCTCGATGATAAAATTTTGTAAGGTACGCAGAATCGGAATATAAACATCAGGTACTTACATATACAGTGAAACCTCTCTGTGTGACCACCTCCATTAAACGACTACCTCCCTGAACGACCAGTTTTTCATGGAACGAAATTTATTCCCATAGGCTCAATACTAATTTTACCTCCATTTAGAGACCATCCCAGTTGAACTCCCTCCATGAGCGACCAATTTTTTTAAAAAGCAAATGAAACAAATTCCGTTTTTTCCAGGTCGCTTGAAGAAGGTTTTATTAAGAAAATAATTCCGGAGAGCGCATTATTCATCAAACTTCTAAATTAAGTTTAGATTATTTTTAATTCCGGTAACCTTTAAATGTTTAAACCCCTTTGTGCCTTTTTAGGCAATGAATTTAACTCTGATGACAAATTAGGAATGACAGTCGATAAACTCCCTTGCCCTATTCTGTCAGGAAACTCTCAAAGAAATAGATAAATTAATGATATAGTCATTATTTGTTTCCGTCCAAAAACATTGCATTTATTTACTGAACTTCGAAAAGAAATAAAAGTTATAAAATATAAAACCGTAACATCAAAGCAAAAGTCAATGTATTCATTTTTTAAACTCTACAGTAATTAACTTATGTAATTAACTTTTGTTTTGATATTTGAAGTTTTATATTTTTTCCTAATGTGAAAATTAAATTTTAGTAACGTTAATTGTTACCTTTTTTCAACAATTAAAATCTAGATTTAAACAGGACCTCCATTAAGAGGCCAACTCTCGGAGCGACCCATTTTTATTGGAACGGAACGTGGTTGCTTTTGAGAGGTTTTACTGTATACATATGTATATATTTAGTCTCCCTTATCTTTCTGGAGTACGGCTGTGTGTGTGTGTAGGGGGGGGGGGGGGATCTACAAAATCCGAATCTATTACGGTTTTAGACGATAAAATTTTGGATCAGTATAAAATCAGGATGTTTTCTAAGTATATAAACATCTAATTGGATGAGTTTCATTTAATTTGGCCCTTTCCCTTCTACTTGGCGGGAGGGGGGGGATTACAAAAATCTGCGATTACCTTCCTCATAAAACTGTACAAGAGTCCATTAATATTTTGTATAACTTCCGCCCCCCCCCCCCTCCACACACACACACACACTAAATTTGATAAAAAACTTAATATAAGACCCCCAGTGATCAAATTGTCACAACGGTTTGTTCTTTTAAGGGTGTTCTCAAATCCAAAGGGACAACTTTCTGACATAAATTTTAATTTATTTTTGTTCGAAAATGCATGAAACTGGCAGGGGTTGTTGTTCAGAAACTATGTAATTGGGCTGTTTTTTCCATTTTTTTTTTTTTTTTTTTTTTTTTTTTTTTTGCAAATGCAATAGCTCTTTCAGAAAATAATGTTGAAAACACTAACTTTCACTGTATTTTCAAAAAACTATTCTGCCTTTACCGAAAAATGGATCTGGATTACACAGTTTCTGCATAAGAGAACTTGACAATTTTTGTGAACAAAATAAAGTGAAAAATATATTAGAAAGCAGGTAGTTTGGATTTGAAAACAGACTTAAAAGCAAACTTGCATTTTAATATATAAATTTGGAAACTTTTATTAACATTTGTTTCAGAGTGATATCATTTTTTATCTATTTTAAGTCACATCTATTTCGGGATTAAAACTTATGAAATACAAAATATTTCTAATGTTAAAAAAAAAAAAAAAAAAAAAAAAAAAAAAAAAAAACATTAGTTTTTTTTTATTCTATCTCCATTAACCTTTAAAAAGTAATAATATCAAAATAGGTTTAATGTTCTCAGCACTTAATCTTATGGCTCTAAGAATGTTATACGCATGGATCTTGAAAATAATATCAAATCTTGAGTGACGCTATGCTATTAATTAATATGTATATATGCATTATTTATTTAATCCTTTTTTTTTTCTATTTATAATCGCAGATGCAAATTTATGTTCAATATGAAAAGATGTATAGAAGTTTATTCGCTGATGGGTTTTCATTCACATCTCTCATAAATTCAAAATATGAGTTTTAAAAGATATGATATTAAAGTTCAAATGACGTCTTGATGTGACATTAAAAGGTTTGTTTTAAGATTCAATTTAAATTATTTTTGGTTTTTTCTTCTACAATATATTTACACAACCAGGTTTCTTTTCTAGAAAAAATAAAATCTTGTGCCCATAGGCGTAGAGTTATATGGGCCCTGGGGTCCTCCCCCCCCCCCCTCCTCTCCAATATTTTTTTAAGATGGTATACATTTTTTTTGCCAATTGATATAGAAAAAAAAAAATTCAGATTTTGCAATTTATAACAATTTATAAAATTTAATTTATAATATTTTCAGTAGATAATTTTCTTTCTCTGTTTACTTTTATTCTTTGTAAACATATAGAACAAACTAGGGAAACTTTTAGCATGGCGTTAATTTTCGCAATTTTAAAGCTTCGCGAGTCGGATAACAACTGTTGCTAAAGCATCTTTTTAGTATTTTTACCCTCTTTTCCCGAGACAAAAGAAGGAAAATATCTTTGTTCAATTTCCCTCTTCTACCTTTCCCAAAACTCATGTACTTAGCAAGTTTTCCAAGAAATTACTAACAAGCACAGGGCCGCCCCCCACTGTTTCGTCTGAAACCTACTCTTCCGAATGACATTGACCTTTACCCATTGACCTACTTGAGGCAGACCTTAGTTGTCAATGGAGATTGTACTAGAGAGGAGTATAAGTCCGCGACAATAAATAGTTCTGTACAGAATCTGAAAGAAATGGCATATTAAATCTCTTTTTTTCCACATTTTTATATGAAAAATGATTGACTCATTAATCAAAATCGATTGAGCTTAACATATATTCATTTTATGATAAATATCTAATAATAATCAAGGAAATGTATTTATTCGCAAGGAAGGATTCTGGCGAGAATTTGGCGCGGTGCAAGCAAATGGCTAGTAACCTTAGACCCCCAACAGAGATCTGCGGGGTGATGGTTCGCGGGGATAACGCCTCCTCTTATTGTCAGAGATAGTAGATTTTTGATGTCCAATCAAAAGTTTCTTTTTTTTTTAACTATTAAATATAGAGAAAAGTTTTCGGTGGATTCGAATTTTTCGGAAAATTTCATCCCAAGTACATACCCAATATATGGCTGAGACATTTAAAATAACAAAGAAAAATTTCTTTTGCAAATTAAAACGAATAAAAGAAGCTCTTTATTTTAAGACTGTTCTCATAAAACTATTTTTCCCGCCCAAGAACCGAAAACTTTATATTTTAGGTCTTGTTTTTAAACGTAAAAACAGGATACTTGAAGGCATGATATTTGAAGGGATTTGAAATCGAACAGTTTTGCTTAGTTTCCGGTAAATTAATTACAAGCAATTGTTATCTAAGAATGCATTTTTATTTCTTTAATTTACTGGACAATCGCGTTGGGTAGAAAATTTTGGTGGATTAGACAATTTCATCTCAAGTAAATATGAAGCACATGGAAAGAATATATAAAATAACAAGAATTTTCTTTTTTGTGTAAATTAAAACTAATCTCTCTCTTTTTTTTTTTTTTTCCCATGCGGCTTTTTTAAGTACATTCATGATATAATTTCTATCTTTCCGCAAACAAAAGTTTAAACTATTCTTATTTTACTTAGAAAGAATTGATCAGCAGTTAAATTAATTTGTCTTTTAAACAATAGTATAAATTCAATATTTTAACAGTATTTTAGACATAAAAAACAAGAAAAAATTCGCCAGTTATTCATAATGCATGCTAAAGTTTTATGCATAAATGTAAGTTAATTTGATTTGATAAGTAAAATTATAATTTAACTTGACATAAATCAATCAGGCCCGTGCGAAATGGGGGGGGGGGGGGGGCGAAGTGGGGCAGTCGTCCCAGGCGCGGAGATTGAGGGGCGCGACTACCAACACAAACATCTTATTTTGATTGTTACAAGAAATTATAGATATACATATTGAGAATGTTTTTTCAAAATGAAAGTACGTACATTTTTCGTTTCAAAGTTTTACCGTTCCTCAACCCATACCCGAATACAAATTTCTGATTAAGGACTTCTTCCTTTTAAAAACTTGTTTTTTTTTATCTTGTTTATTTATTTATTTTTTTTTTTTGCATTGGATAGCTGAGGTTTATCTCTACATCTCTCCTTTTTTTACTTTTTCGATTTTGGTTGCAGATATTTTTTTAGAATGATACTTTTTCGGTATGACATGGTTTCGAAAGGGAAAGTAACTTAATAAAAAATATCTGCAACCAAAATTGAAAAAGTAAAAAAAAACAAACAAACAAACAAAAAAAAAAAAAACAAGCGATATAGATATTGATCTCAGCTATCCAATGCAAAAAAATATTTAAAAATTCCGAGGTGCAAACGAGATACTAGAAAATAAACTCCCCATAGGGGTAGCATTAGTTTGCGAGTGTCTTCGCCTGTAGGGATAGGAGCCTTAGACGTGAGTTAATGTTAAACCAATGGGGAGGTTCTTTTCTAATATCTCATTTGCATTTACACATAAAAAAAAAAAAAAAAAATTGTTGTTAAATGGCTGAGGTCCATGGTCTACATTTGGCCGCTGCAGATGTAAGTATAAAATAAGCTAAATTTAAAAAAAAAAAAATCGACAGAATTCTCCATTTAAGACAATTTTTAAACATACTCAGAAGCAATAAAATAATACAACAATTAAGAAATATTAAATATTCAAAAATAGATTTCTACCAACATTTAACAAAATTAACAATTCAAAAAAAAAAAAAAAAAAATCCCGCCACAGGGTCTTTGATCCCTTTTGGATAAATTAAAAACACGTGAATGTAAAAAGAAAATTAAAGAAAAAGAATTAAAAATTCTTTGCCACGGTAGGGGTTGAGGAAGGCAAGGCAGTTTTTTATCTTTCGTTTTTAACAATCAGAAATGAAGAAAGTTTCGTTTAAAATTAATTTTCAAAATCCAGAGAGAGGCGGTGGCCCTTACTGGCCCCTCCCCAGCCGGTGTCCCTAAAGGGGATTTTTCGTTTTTTTTTTTAAATAATTTTATTCTAAATGTATTTTGGCTGTCTATCATCAACCGGAATTCTTTCAGGAATATAAAAAAAAAATCTGCGTGCAACGGGAAAAAACAAATTAATTGGTAAATTCAACTCGCGCAAATTTATTCCTCCAAACAACGATAAACAGCCTGGCGATCCAAGAATATACTTCAGCAGTAAACAAATAATATAAATTAAATCCGAAAAAGAATTTTCTGCGCGCCAAACTCCTCGCTATATCTCCCAGTATGGAAATCCTACAGCGCCAGAGTCAGTAAAAAGGCTCGCTCAGTATAATCACCATTGACAACTAAGGTTTGCCCGGAGATTAGTATCTTTCAAGAGTATTTTGCGTAAGTGACAATAACGAATTATTTTTATATCTTTTCCTCTCCTGCATAAAGTCCCTGTTAAAAGAGACAAAGAAGTTTTTTTTTTTTTCAAAGGGTCTGTTTTATCATAAACTTTTATTTGAACATTATAAGAAGATTTTAGGGGGGGGGGGGGATGCTTAGGGCCCGACTAGCAAGTTTCTATGCCCAGGGCACTTTCAATTTTTCGTGCCCCTTTAGATTGGTTAATTCACTGTCACTAGGTTTTTTTTTTTTTTTTTTTACTTGTTACACATTTGCCAACTCAAAATATTAAGTTTTCCGGGAAATTGAAAAACAGTTCCAGGAATAAAAATAAAATATTTTCTCTAATGTGTTGTTTTTACCATATACTGAGACATATTTTTGTCATTTCATGTTATTAATATCTCAAATATCACATTTTTTCACAATTATTTTATTTTAGTTTGAAAGTTAATTTTTTGTCAAGTGCGGCGTTTACACCATGTACGGCGTTTACGATTTTTTGTTTTTTTCGGGCGCGTAAAATTTGGATAAAATTAAAATTCCTCAAGACTGTTCTCAAATCCATTGCTCAACAATGCGAAACATTCTGATTTTGCCGATAATGTAAAGTGTGGCATTTCCGATGATGATACCGAACCATACATACAGAGGTACAAAGAAAATTAACAACTCTTCCACTCGGATATTCACGACTCAGATTTTGCGGGCTTCGAATAGAAACTAAAAAAGGACTAAAGTGGATATGACGTAAAAAGTGTCATAAAAAGCGTGCTAAGTTGCGCCGACCTCTTATGCGTCCCATTCTCTGAATGGTTTTGATACCAATTGACGTCTCCTTAATTTAAAAATTACATAAAAATGTTTAAAATCAGATTTAAATATTTTAAATAAAATTCTAGAGTATTAAGTTATTAAAAGTGAGGCACCCTTACACTGTTCAGAAAAGTTTCGTTAAAGTTAGGTTAATGAGACACTGTCCACAGAAGTAGCGTTCCCACAGGTGCGGCGTTTACGACGGGTGCGGCGATTACGATATTTTAAAGCTTATCCAGACCAATTTTTAGGAGTGCGGCGCTTACGACGGGTGCGCCGTTTCTTCCATAAAATACGGTAACTGGAATGCAGAAACGTGAGAATAACTAAATGAAACAAGTCGGAAATTGCTCGTCAAACGTGGCAAATGAGGTGCGTTCGTACTATAACTAGTTTTATAATTATTTTTTGTACCCCATATTGTACTCAATGTATATATTTTTTAATTTCATAAGTGCATAGTCTATAACATCATTAAAATGCACTTGCAATAATTTTTTTCCCATTCCCCGTAATGTAACGGAAAACTTTTGACTGTCCCTGTAATTAAACTATACATCCGATTTTCATAAAATTTGAAATGGCTCGACAAAACTTTGCAACAATTATATATTTAAATTTTCAGACCATTCGGAAGGCTGTAACATCATTAAAACGCACTTGCAATATTTTTTTCCCATTGGCCGTAATGAAACGGAAAACTTTTGACTGTCCCTGTCATTAAACTATACATCCGATTTTCCTAAAATTTCAAATGGCTCGACAAAATTTTGAAACAATTATATATTTAAAATTTCAGACCATTCGGAAGGCTGTAACATCATTAAAATGCATTTGCAATAATTTTTCCCATTGGCCGTAATGTAAAGAAAAACTTTTGACTGTCCCTGTAATTAAACTATGCATCCGATTTTCATAAAATTTAAAATGGCTCGACAAAATTTTGCAACAATCATACATTAAAAATTTCAGACCATTCGGTTGGGTAGTTTTTGCTCTGTTATATGCGGACAGACAGACGGACGGACGGACGGACGGACTGAACGACGACTATAGGTGCTACGTATTTATATAATTACGAACGCACCTAAAAAGGATCCTAAAAATGAAGATCGGATTAAAAGGAAGCAATTTATTAGCAATTTGGGGCATAAAAGCCTCAAGGTACCCAGGCGGCGAAGATTTTAACTGGAATGTAGAAGTGGGGTAATAACTAAATGGTGAGATAGATTAAAAACGAAGATCGGATAAAATGAGGAAAGTTATTAACAATTTAGGGCATAAAAACTTAAAGGGCCTTTAAAAAATTAAAAATCTGTGCCTCAGGTGCATCAGGACCTGTCTTGGACTATCATCCCTTAAATTTTCGGACTTGTACATGCGATACCTTTCATTAGCCATCGCGAACAGACACACACACACGCACAAAGAGAGAAACTTTCTTTTTTTAGTACAGATTTCATTATTTAAATAGCTTTACACACATCCTTATTTTATTAAAATTTCTATATTCATGGATTTTTCCTTTTGTACTATTTTCTAAAACTCAATACGTACGTGATAAATTGTTTAAAATGCTCACATTAATTTATTTAATGTGATATTCCCAACTCAAATTCCCAACTCAACAACGCAAAACTTACTGACTCATTTTCAGTCAAATTTTAAACGGGTATAAAATTGACAGTAGTTCCTTTGAATTTGAGAGCAGCCTTAATAAGATTTATCATATTTTGCACAAAATTGACTTTTTTAATTAAAAATGAGAAATTTTAGTATACACGTTTAGAACATTTAATTCATTAATCAAGATACGGATTGAATTAGAAAAGTAAATTTTCTGAAATTTTTGAAGTGTTGAATTTTTTTTTAATCAGTAAAAATTGTTTTTTCGTAATAAAAATTTATCTCACAATTACATTTTCTAACAAAATTAGACTGTTCTGCCCATTACTAGCTTGTCAACTTCGTGCAGACTCCGCTAAAAGTATGCTGATTTGTTCTCATTTGAAAAGATTACTTGATTGCAGAAGTTTGATTACGAAACATTTATTTAATAAAATTTATCATTTTTTGTACAAAAATTGACTTATTTCAGTCAAACTGAAAATTTTTGGCATACACATTTAGAACTTTTAGTTCATTGTCTTTGTTGAACTTATAAAAGTAAATTTTCTGAAAAGTTTGAAAAGGCTACATTTATTTTTATTTTTATTTGTTTAAATGAGGAAAAAATATTTTTTTGTAATAAAATTTTATTTCACAGTTACATTTTCTAACAAAATTAGGAGGTTCTGCCCCTTCGAGCTACGTGCCCGAACCTCACTTGAAGCAGACCCCACAGTCTTTAAAAACATACTAATTTGCTGTGTTTTAAAAAGATATTTTGATTACGAAAGATTGGGTGATAATATTAGAGGTCTGCACGGGCCGACATTTCCAGGCCCGGCCCGAATCAGAGAAAAAAAAATTCGGCCCGGCTCGGCCCGTACAAAAAAAAAAAAATATTGGCTCGGCCCGGTAAAAAAGTTGAAAGTTCGGCCCGAGCCCGTCCCGAAAAAAAAGTCAAAATCTCGGCCCGAGCCCGGCCCGAGTGAATTTCTACAAAACATTGATTTTTATGTCTATTTCGTTAAAAGTTTTTCTCGTACGAGGAGATCAAGCCAAAAATATTTATCTTAACTTTTCTTTTCATGTTTATAATCTTCATTTTTATAGAAGTGCCGCAGGGTGCGATATTTATTTTTTTAACGAATCTCTATTTCTTGTATGTAAATGTTTCAGTTATCATTAATATTGTTAATCCATATTCCATGTATTGAAGTGTTAAATATCTGAAAAATGCTATACAGTAAAATCTAAGAGTGAATTGCAGAGAAAAAAAAAATGCGTTATATACAAGTTCCCTTCTTAGCAAGTGTAAATGTATTATATATTATTTTCTTACGTAGTATATTAATTTTGTTTGTTATTACGTTTTATAATTTTCTTACGTAGTATTAAGTAGTATATTAATTTTGCATGGATCAACATGTTTTTCAGTTTAAAACAAGATTCCGTCATAGACAGGTTCTTTTTCACACGTTTTACTATATTTTAATTTAACTATATTTTAATAAGTGTAGAAATCTAATACTCTTTAAAAAGAATGAATTTGAATGTTTAATTGTAGAATAATAGCGATTTAAAAATGTATGCATTTTTTGACAAAAAAAATTGTGCCGAGCCTAATTTTACTGACCTTTGAATGGACCAGGCCATTCCAAGACAATGATTTTCATACGGGGTCGGTGAAAACTAGGAATGAAAATTTTGGGCTATGAAGATTAGGAATGAAACCAGTACCCGGGTGTGTGCAGAAAAAATAAGTTAGTCCCGGCCTGGCCCGGCCTGAACCTTCAGGAAAAAAGTAAGGCCCGAGCCCGGCCCGTAAAGAATAGTGACTAGGCCTGGCCCGGCCCGAGTGCCGTGAATGAAAATAGGCCCGAGCCCGGCCCGTGCAGATCTCTAGATAATATCACGATCAGTAGGCCTTTTCTGTAATCGCGTTGCTCTGAAGTTGCCTTTGGCTAGGAATTTTTTTGGTTTCCAAGACCTCATCTACTGTTGTCGCAACATCTGACGGTTGTTTTCGTGTTCGATTAAGTAAGATCTATCAGACATTTGAAAATCAACTTGTTTAAAATTATTAAGTGAAAAATTGCTTCAATCATAAAATTTTGTAAGGTACGGAGAATCAGAAAATAAACATCAGGCACTTATATATATATATTTAGTCTCCCTTGTTCTTCTGGGGTGCGGCTGTGGTGAGTGGGATCTACAAACTCCGAATCTCCGACGATAAAATTTTGGCAGGATGTTTTCTAAGTATATAAACATCAGATCGGATTATTATTATTATTTTAATTTGCCCTTTTCCTTCCTCCCAGGCGCGCAGGGGGGGGGGGGGGGGAGCATTACAAATATCTATGACTACCTTTCTCATAAAACTGTACAAAAAGCCATTATCATTTTATATACCCTACCCCCCCCCAAATTTTATAAAAAGCTGAATATAAGACCCGAAATTTTTAAATTGGTATAACCAGTGATTAAATTGTCACAACGCCCTGAAATTTTGTGTGCGTGAGCAACGTGATATAATTTTACAGTGCAAATTGTCCGTTTCTTTTTAACCGAAGCCCCCTAAATTTTAATACAGCGCAACTATAAGGGAGCCATCGAGAACCACAAGTAACATAATTGTTTTAATGGCGGAGGGGGGGAGGGCTCTGTCGAATTATTATAGAAGCCCTGTATTTTAATGTATCATAAATATAAGGTTCTGACAACTTTAAATATTCATAGCTGATACATAAAATCAAGGGGCATAAAATCTCGGTCGAGTTCGTTAATGGGCAAAATCGGACCAAGGGTGTGGAAATAGGGAGGGGTTTTGAGAAAAACGAAACTTCTTAATTATAATACATATCGTCTCAGTTTAAATTTACTATTACTTCTAAAAAATGGGTCAAAAATTTATGTATGACAGATTTTTGATAAAACCAAAAATGGGCCCAAGGGGAGAAAAAAATAGGGTTTTGGGGAAAAAAATTCATAACTTCGCCAATTCTCAAGATATAAAATCCAATTAAATTTATTATAAATTGCCTTGACAAGTTTTTCACAGCACCAATTCTTACCGAAAAATAATAATAATAATAATAAAATAAAAACGAAAACAAAAAGGGGGAGTTGAAGAAGAAAAATCCATAACTGCGTCAATTCACAAGATATCAAAACCGCATGAATTTATTATATATCTTCTTAATATTATCTACAATTTTTATATTGACAAGTTTTTGATAGATCAATTCGTGCAGCAAAAACAAAGAAGTTGAAGAAAAAAATCGTATTAAGGATGTACTGAAATCCAAACTGCTTATTTTCTGACTCATTTTTAAATTCATTTTTGCTTGCAAGCGCATCCAATTGGTAGATTGTCAGTAGTAGGAAATGGAGAGTTCTACGACCACAGGGGCAATGGGCAATCTGCGATAAGTGAGCAATCAATGATCAGACTCACATTTCTCATGATCACAATAGTTATTAATATCTCATGTTGCTGTTCAGTTTAACACTTTGCTAGAATGTTGTATGAATATCAAGAATTAAAATATCAAAATAGTTTCGTTTAGAAACACTTGTTTATTTATAACATTTTGTTGTTTTCTCTAAAATTTACGTGAAAAGATGTGTGTATACGAATACGTTTTTAATAAATATACATGTTTTCCACGCTATTAAGAATAAGTGTTAAAAAAAATACGTGTCTAAGAAAGTATATGCGTTAGAAGGTATATATAACTATATATATCTTACTCTATATGTTTGTATGAATCTAAGCATATTTAAAAAATTGTATATTAAGATAAAATGTTTAAATAAAAGCACACATCCATGTCTACACGTATCTATATCCATAAAGTTAAATGTTTATATATAGGTTCTTGTGTAAAATATATATGTATAAAGTTTACTAGTTTAAAAAAATTGCAAAAAGTTTTACAGAGGTAATAAGAATAATAAAAAAAGTTTGACAAAGGTTTAACAAAGTAAAAAAAATAAAATAAAAAAAAGTTTTAACAAAATTTAAAAAAAGTTTTAACAAATTTAAAAAAAAAGTTTTAACAAAAGTAAAACAAAATGTTTTAACAAAGTAAAAAAGTTTTAAGAAAAAAAAAAGTTTTAAAAAATTAAAAAAAAAGTTTTAAGGAAAAAAAAAAGTTTTATAAAAAAAGTTTTATATAAAAAAAAAGTTTTACAAAAAGGTTTTAACAAATTTAAAACAAAAGTTTTACAAAAAGTTTTAAATATGTTTTTTAAAAAAATTCTGAAAGATTAAAAAAGTTTTACAAAATTTAAAAAAAGTTTTAAATATGTTTTTAAAAAATTCTGAAAGATTAGAAAACTATACATTAAGCAAAATTATTTACAATGAGCATAGCTGTTTATATATACACTGCTCAAAACAATTAAAGGATATTTGAAGTTTTATATAAAATAAAGATATAAACGAAATTTTTTTTGCCGAAAATAGAAGAAGAGAATCACAAATGCAAATTTTTCTGGTTTTCAAACTGTGGAGTATGCAAATTTTGAATTCGACGTCAAAAACGTCGCTTCAGCGGCAGCGAATGAAATTTGACTTTCAACTGGATAAAAGAGAATGAAGACAAGGATGATCGGCATTCAGTGATTGCTTTGTTTCGTTGAGTACGATGTCTCAGCGAAGTCATTTGACAGATTCAGAAGCTTTGAGAATTGTTGGTAGGTTAGAAGGGGGCCAAACTCAAGCTGAAGTAGCGCAAGCCATTGGAGTGTCACAAAGTGTCATATCCAGGATCTGGAACCGTTTTTTGGAGAGTGGATGTGCAGGCCGAAGACCAGGGCAAGGTCGTAGACGGGCAACAACGCTCAATGAAGATCGGTATTTAGCGTTAACGGCTCGGAGACACCGAACCATGAACGCTACTCTCCTCCAACAACACCTTCGCTCGGCTACAGGCACCACGATTTCAACTCAGACTGTCCGAAACCGGCTCCATGCTGTAGGTCTGTATGCTCGCCGACCGATGGTATGTGTTAGATTAACATCAAGGGATCGTCGCGACCGCAGGGAGTGGGCAACCGAGCATGTCAACTGGAGGAGAAATGAATGGAGCAATATTCTGTTTTCTGACGAGTCCCGTTTTTCTGTGCATCCGGATAATAGGCGTATTTTCATCTGGAGGGACCGTGGCAGTAGGAATAATCCTGCGTTCGTGCACAAAAGTGTCAGATTTGGCGGTGGAGGAGTATTGGTGTATGGTGGCATCTCCATTGACGGGCGCACTGACCTCTACATCATTCGAGATGGAGCTCTGACTGGTCGCCGATGTAGGGATGAGATCCTCAGACCTATTGTAGTCCCTTACGCTGCAGCAATCGGAGATAACTTCATTTTAATGGACGATAACTGCAGGCCACATCGTGCAAACCTGGTGGAGGATTTCGTTTTCGAGGAAGGAATCGTTCGAATGGAATGGCCAGCGTGTTCTCCAGACATGAATCCAATCGAGCACGTTTGGGACGCTCTAGGAATACGAATTTCTGGCCGCCAACAACCCCCACAAACTCTCCAAGAACTGGAAAGAGCTCTTCTGGAAGAGTGGGGCAGAATACCCCAACTCGTCATTAATAGCCTCATTGAGCCCATGCCTCAAAGGTGTTCAACGTTGCTGACCGCCCATGGAAACCATACCCCCTACTGAAAATGATTTTCTTTGAAGAAAACACCTTTTCTTATTCTTTTTTTCTCATATGCACAAATTGTGTTTTTTTCCTTTAGTACACAAATGCGCAATAAAATGCATTTTTTTCTGCCAAACATGTGTAATTTATTCTCATATAACCTACTATGTCTGTCGACCATGTATCAATCAGCTAAACTGTTTACCAGATACAAAATCCACCTAAAACTGCAATATCCTTTAATTGTTTTGAGCAGTGTATATATATTGTATAGATGTATATGTGTGTATGCATGTATGTGTTTGAATATACGTGTTACACATATCTAACAATATGTTAGGAAGGTATAAATAAGCACTTATATAAAAAATCAACATTTTTTTTATTTAAACAAAGCAATTTACAGAAAGTATATTTACTGAAAGATATATTTACATAAAAACATTTTCTTGATAATTCTACGTTATATTAACAATTTTCATCACTGATACAATCTTGGCTAATTTTATAATGTCCATAGGCAAAACTTGATATTCCATCATCTAGCAAGTAACGCTTATCATCAAAAGGACTTAAGCTAATTTTATTCTGTGTTAATGTATATAGTTGATGATTATCTTGAGCGATCCTTCTCTGCTTCGCCATGCTAGTTTTCACCTGTTGCAGACATTCTAAATAATCTTGATGCTTGATTTTCAGTCGAACAACATGTGTAGACACACCCTTCGCCCGCTTCTTTTCTCCACTCGAAGATTTCAGGGAGTACATTTTGGATTTTAGCCCAACGAACTCAAGGGCTAAATCTCCATTGAGCTCATCCTTGAACTTGCCAATCACCTTCTTATTGATATCTGAGTAGAGCGAATGATGCTTTGGATAGTCTGAGAAATCAAATAGCCCTGTATTATGTTCCATAACATCAAAAATATTTTTTGTTTTAATATGGTAGCACAGTGAGTCCGTATCTGTGAATAATAGCTTTGCATCATCTTTAAATGTTTTCTTTATAAAATTATAGTGAAAATCATACATTAAGAGCTTCGAAAGCTCCAAAATGCAGAAGCCGACATAAATCGGCCGATTCATCAAAATAGTAGTTTTAAGTCTTTCTACGGCACTCAGGTTTTTGTCATATGTTTTAAATGCTTTGAATGTCGTCGAGGCTACCAATTTCTTTGCTCTTTTTTCGTTATTGCAAAGCACAATATTCCGCCTCTTTCTTAAGTTTTCCATTGTTTTTCCGAATACAGAGTTGTTCATTAATTTAAAAAACTCTTTTTCAGAAGAGGATTTTGCTTCCTTTCTTTTCTCTGTATTAAAATTAATATAGCTCTGTAGCCAGGGTGCCTGTTTGAATTGAAGAGCTTTATGCACGGCTGTCAGTTTTAATCCAAGTTGCAAATAATATTTCAGATTTCGGTAATGAGTCACATAATTCTGCTTATCTTGAAGGTTCGGGATAAGTTTAAGTGTGCCTTTAAATTTTTTATTTCCAAGCATCCTCTTCGCAGTAGGTGACAACATCTCTTCATTCACAGTCAAGCGTTCCAGGGCCAGCGGATATTCGTTATGAAATTTATGAAGCTTCTTAGGGTATTTAAGATCCACCTCGAAGATATATCCAATTTCAGAATCATCAGATAGAGAAAGAATCCACTCTTCTGTAATATGACTTGTCGCACACCATTGAAACCCTCCGTATGGTAGATATTGGGACATAGCCCATCCATAAAGATTGTTCGCATCCCAATCCATGATGAAGCTGGGTGCTTCATTTTCCCTAAAATCGGGCGTATTGGGGATGTTCGCTAGGGCGTGTCTATGACTAATCATACTGATACCACCACGTATTCCATTTTCAATCATTAGCAACATATCAATGTCCGTTAACAATTCTAGAGATGTTTCAGACATTTTCAAGGATGCTTGCCATGCGAGCGAAGGTCCTGTATATAAATGGCAAGGATCGATATCATAATACTGTTGACACAGTTTACGAAAATTTTGGAAAACATCAGCTAGTAATAAAATATCTGTTTTTACATACAGATCATGATATTCACCCAGATTCCGAACATTAAAGGTTTTCCACACGTTCAAGGCATGTTGGTAGTCTTCATCTTTAATAGCTTCATCTGTGAGAATATTATAAAATGCTGCAGGTGGGGGTAGTTCCTTTTCATCGAATTTTTCAAAAGAGGTGAAGTAGTCATAAGGGTATACCCCTTTTCTTGTAAGCATATGCAAATTAGTATTTTCAGGGAAATTTTCTTCAAGTATGGTGAATTGCTCAGGATTAAGGTTTCTAACAAGCTTTTCTAAGGAGCGAGTCAAAAACTGGAATGAATCTAAAAAGATCATCTGTATAGGACTTGTTGGCTTTCTTAACTTGAAGGTTATATAATTTTCCATAGAGGAAGCAATCACATCAATTTCATGATCTTTAAATTTACCAATCTTACTCATTAGATGATGTTCATCATAGTTTTTTAGATTATGGAATATAACAGGAATTGTTTTACATTGCTTGTAGTTTAGATTGCAGCTTTCATGGGCAGCTCCTCTGTATGCACCCGTCACGTGGTCATGGTCACGGACACGTTTTTCACATAATGGTTGCTTACAAATAAAACAAAATTCCGCTTCTTGAAAAGCTTTTTCTTGTGCAGGTGAAAGCTTCATAGGTTCGATATTTAATAACTTTCGTCCTAATACATCTTCAATCTTCAGCATCTGTTTTAAAAAATGGTCTACACAGTCTTTGCCACGATAAACTTTTGCTTTCCACACACATCTCCCATTAGGTTCGGCAACAACATAAGCATACCCACATGGAAAATGGTAAGTTGTTTTTTCAGTATAGGACGGTGTGGTAGAGGGTATACCCGGCGCAATAGGTATAAGAAGACTCTCGAAGTCAGCATACACAACATAAGGTATAGGGTGCTGTAGATGGATCCCTGTAAAAGATAGTAAATTTTTACCCTCTTTTGGCAGGTGTATCCTTTGTGAAGCATGTCGAGAACAATATTTGATATGCTTATCCAATAGGTCTTGACTTGAAAACCGGTGTAAACATCGATAGCAGTAAAAAACAACCCCATTATGATGTGTCAGATCTCCTAAAAGTCTTGAAAAGCTTCTAATTAGGCAATAGTGTTGCTTTTCACCATCACTAACTAATAATAAGTTGATAACATCAAGATTTTGTTTCTCAGATATATACAGTGGACAAACTTCATCCTCTTCATATCCAAACACATTAATCCGCAAATTGTTGAGCTGTTCGATAATAGGTATCTTCTGAAGAGAAACAGGGCATTCAACATTACCAAGCTGAATATCACTCTCATAAGGGGTATAATGAGAAACACGTTCAGGATGTTTTGAAAAATCGAAGTTCAGCTTAGATGCTAAAAGACACCACACCAAGCACTTGTTATCTTCGTTTTGAATATTCAACACTGCTTTTTTATCATACAATTTCTTAGGTAAAGCAATATATGAACTTGCGGCAAGAGGATGATATTTAGAAATCTTGAGTTCTAAATGCTGAATGTTTCTAAGCTTCCAACCAGAACCTCTTTGCACAAATTCTTCAAAGGATTTTAATATTTTGGAGAATCCTTCTTCAATATGTTGTGTAATAGTTTCTTCAGTAAGTTCTGTAAAGCATTGGCATCGAAAATAGGATTGAATCTCTTCCATCTCCTCGTTATCAGTCATACGTTCAAGTACTATTTTTTCCACCATATACCATTTAATGGCACCTTTAGTCTGAACCTCCTCTGTTAAACGTTCTTGAATTTCAGCTTGTAAGTGGGTATGAAACACAGTTAAATCACTTTCTTCACGTTCATCAGGATAAAGCATGATAGTTTTTAACACATTAAGCACATCCGATTGATTTTGCTTCAGTTTTTTAGACTTTACATTAGATGACATCCTTTTTCGTTTCACACTCACAAGAGGTACACGGGAGTGTTGGGTGCGTATATGCTGCTTCAACTCATAATTTCGTCCAAACATTTTATCACATTCACGGCAAGAGAATTTAGAACTTTCATGTGATCTTATATGTTGTATCAAATTGTCCTTTCGTGTAAAAACTTGATCACATTTGTTACACATAAATGTAGATCGGTCATTATGAATCTTGAAGTGTCTTCGCAAGTTGGATCTAAATCTAAATGACTTCTGACACAAATCACACGTATGCACCTTGTCATTAAAGTGTATCTTCTTATGTTGAAACAAGTCGTAAGAGGTCGAAAACATCTCATCACGAGTTGAACATGCAAACATCTTCTTGGCAACAGTTAAAGTCTTGAAAGGTTCTTCAGATGTTATATCAACATCCAGAGAATTAAACGATGGATTGTTCTTAGATGAAAAAGCTTGAGAATGCTCATCACGCTTAAAAGTTGTTGCTCCATCATTGATATGAGTCTTAGAATGTCTTCTCAGCTTGGATCTAAGGCTAAAAGACTTTTGACATACTTCACATTTGAAAAACTTTTCACCTGAATGTATCTTCAAATGCTGATTCAGGTTAGAAATAGTTGAAAATGTCTTATTACAACTAAGACAAGTAAAATTCTTCTTCTTAGACACAGAACTTTCCAAAGGCATGGCTTCGTCCAAAGACATAACAGCATCCATAATAGATTAATAAGAAGAACGATTTAACTCCTAACGGAAAACAACAATCTTCACGAATAAATTACTGGAAAAGCAGAGAGCACTGAAAGACACGTCTGATCGCTAGTAGAACAAATCATCAAATGATGCAGATCAAAAATTTCACTGCTATTTATACTCCTCAGGTGTTCACCCTAAGGCAACCTAAACTTATCGATACTTTCCACATCAACAAACGCAAATTGTTCTAACATCAAATCGGTTCTAAGAGTCGCGATTCGTTCGAAACATCGTATCTGGTTTACAATCACCGATCGCTCAACGATTTCATAAACCAATCGAGGTTCTTAACTCAACCAGTGATTGGTTCTTGAACTCAATCGTTAAAACTAAATTAAAATAAGGGTTCTAAAAGACAATCATCAACCAGTCATTGCTTCTCAAACTCAAGTATTATCACAGAAGTAAGTCAAGACTGATTATCTTGGAATCTACTAATTAAAAAATTATTTTAATTTAGGAAATCTATTTCATTAAAAAATTATCTTCATCTAACAACCGAAAAATATTGTTCTACTGAGAAAGTAATTGTTTATAAATAAAGTTATAATTAATTGAACGAAAAATAAAAACAAAGGTCGCTTTTAAATCTCTTAAACAATCACGTCAGCAAGTTTCATGTTTTTCCTTTGAAAAATAAATCTGAAAATGTGTTAGAAAATTTTGATTTGTTGAACATGGAAAAATATTTTTGAATATTGCCTTAACATGATTCTGACTAACATGAGCTCTTATATAAAAACATTAAAACACATCTTCATTAAAAACTCATCAAAAGCGCCCAGATAAAATTTTTAAATTTGGTTTATCTCTAATCATGATTTAGTTTTTTTGGTGAAATTAGTACTTAACTTCGAAATCTACCTGCGCCTGTCGGCCAAGCCCGCAGGGATTTTTTAAAAAAAATAAAAACTTGCTAATAAAAGAAAATGCTTAAAATTTAATCATATATGTTTAACCCAATTGTATGGTATTAGAATTATTATTAGTATTATTTTGAAAATGCGTATAAAGAGGTTTTAAGATTGTAAATAATACATAGTAGTTTATTACTGTGTATTAGATTATAATTTATATACAGTGTGTCCACGTATAACCTGACCGACCTTTATTTTCGCAACCGTTGGTCATAGATGCATACTTCTAGTTACAAAAATGGTCAAAATTACTTGCAGAGTTAAGATAAAAAAAAAAATAAATAAAGTTTGAAGCGAAAAAACAATTTAGTGAAAAATTACAGAATCTAAATTTTTATACGGTCCCAGGTCCTATAAGTTATATTTAGTAAAATTTCCCTGTTACACTGTGAAGTAAGGCAAGAAAAGTCCCGTTATTCTACGATTAAAATTGACCGAGTTCAAAGCTGGAGTATATTTTTTGTTGCACATTAGGGGTCATTCACAAATTTAATAGAAATCTAATTTTGTCAGATATTTTAAAGAAATGGTTGAGAATAAAATTAGGATTGCAATATAAATTTGAAATATTTAATCATTCTGATGTATTACTGCAAAATGTACAGTTTGTACTGAACATTATAAGAGGATAAAAATAACAGATTTTTTGTTAAATAAAAGGATTAAAAACAACAGCCTCAATTCTTTACAAAATGATACATATTTTAAAAGGCTGTTAGATAACACTGTCTTTCAAAATTTGGGTTGTGGTATGTTTCTTTGGTTTTGAAAATTGTTTCTTATGCATTTTTTAGCACTGAATCCGATAATGGCCTTCATTTTAAACCATCACGTCAGGAATTTTCTGAAATCGTAAATTTCAAAGTTAAAAGGCTAAAAGTTAAAATTCATCCCCCCTCCCCTCCCACCCTCATCGGACAACCGAGCTGTTTAGCTGTAAGAAACCCAGTATAAGCCAAAAAATCTAATAAATTATTGAATTAAATAAAATTAAACTGAATAAAAAAGTCTTACATCTATTTTATAGTATCAGATTTTTCGTAGTTTATTTACCTTGAAATTTACGATTTGCGAAAAATCTTGACATAATGGTTAAAAGTGAAGATAATTTTTTGATTCAGCGTTAAAAAATCCATAAAATAGCAGCATTAGATTGAAATATCATTTTTAAAGCGAATGCATTTTATGCCCGATAAGAAGTTGCTTTCTACAAACTGGTTGTACTTATTTTTTAACAAACATGATCATTTAAGCTTATGTAAATACGTATTTAAAGCATTTTTCGTTTATTCATCAGACAAAATACCCATAGAAACTTTACAAATTATTTTCATCTTAGATTTTAATGCTTTTAAAGATTTAGAATTAATTTAAGAAATTTAGCATTTAGATCAATCAATTACCTATTGAGTTATAAGGGATTTCGATCACGTGACAAACCTTTCGCCCGCTCTTGAGACTCTTTCTTCCTTCATCGGAAATTCGGTTCCAAGCGCCCACTTTGACATTATTTTCTGAAAGATCTATTGCATTTGCAAAAATATGGAAAAAACAACTCCATTACATAGTTTCTGAACAACAACACCAGCCAGTTTCATGCATTTTCGAACAAAAATAAATTAAAATTTATGTCAGAAAGTTGCCCCTTTGGATTTGAGAACACCCTTAAAAGAACAAACCGTTGTGACAATTTGATCACTGGGGGGTCTTATATTAAGTTTTTTATCAAATTTAGTGTGTGTGTGTGTGTGTGTGTGTGGAAGGGGGGGGGCGGAAGTTATATAAAATGTTAATGGACTCTTGTAAAGTTTTATGACGAAGGTAATCGTAGATTTTTGTAATCCCCCTCCCTCCCGCCAAGTAGAAGGGAAAGAGCCAAATTAAAGGATACTCATCCAATTAGATGTTTATATACTTAGAAAACATCCTGATTTTATCCTGATCCAAAATTTTATCGTCTAAAACCGTAATAGATTCGGATTTTGTAGATCCCCCCCCCCCCCCTACACACACACACAGCCGTACTCCAGAAAGATAAGGGAGACTAAATATATACATATGTATACAGTAAAACCTCTCAAAAGCGACCACGTTCCGTTCCAATAAAAATGGGTCGCTCCGAGAGTTGGCCTCTTAATGGAGGTCCTGTTTAAATCTAGATTTTAATTGTTGAAAAAAGGTAACAATTAACGTTACTAAAATTTAATTTTCACATTAGGAAAAAATATAAAACTTTAAGTATCAAAACAAAAGTTAATTACATAAGTTAATTACTGTAGAGTTTAAAAAATGAATACATTGACTTTTGCTTTGATTTTACGGTTTTATATTTTATAACTTTTATTTCTTTTCGAAGTTCAGTAAATAAATGCAATGTTTTTTGGACGGAAACAAATAATGACTATATCATTAATTTATCTATTTCTTTGAGAGTTTCCTGACAGAATAGGGCAAGGGAGTTTATCGACTGTCATTCCTAATTTGTCATCAGAGTTAAATTCATTGCCTAAAAAGGCACAAAGGGGTTTAAACATTTAAAGGTTACCGGAATTAAAAATAATCTAAACTTAGTTTAGAAGTTTGATGAATAATGCGCTCTCCGGAATTATTTTCTTAATAAAACCTTCTTCAAGCGACCTGGAAAAAACGGAATTTCTTTCATTTAAAAAAAAAAATTGGTCGCTCAAGGAGGGAGTTCAACTGGGATGGTCTCTGAATGGAGGTAAAATTAGTAATGAGCTTATGGGAATAAATTTCGTTCCATGAAAAAAATGGTCGTTCAGGGAGGTGGTCACACAGGGAGGTTTCAATGTATATATATTAGTACCTGATGTTTATATTCTGATTCTGCATACCTTACAAAATCTGTTTCATTTTCTTTAAAAAAAATGGTCGCTTATGGAGGGAGTTCAACTGGGATGGTCTCTGAATGGAGGTAAAATTAGTATTGAGCCTATGGGAATAAATTTCGTTCCATGAAAAACTGGTCGTTCAAGGAGGTGGTCGCTTAATGGAAGTGGTCACACAGGGAGGTTTCACTGTATATGTAAGTACCTGATGTTTATATTCTGATTCTGCGTACCTTACAAAATTTTATCATCGAGGCAATGCAGGTTTTGAGATACCTTTTAAAGCCCCCCCCCCCCTCCACCGCCTGATGAATAATGCGCTCTCCGGAATTATTTTCTTAATAAAACCTTCTTCAAGCGACCTGGAAAAAACGGAATTTCTTCCATTTAAAAAAAAAAATTGGTCGCTCAAGGAGGGAGTTCAACTAGGATGGTCTCTGAATGGAGGTAAAATTAGTAATGAGCTTATGGGAATAAATTTCGTTCCATGAAAAAAATGGTCGTTCAGGGAGGTGGTCGCTTAATGGAGGTGGTCACACAGGGAGGTTTCACTGTATATATATTAGTACCTGATGTTTATATTCTGATTCTGCATACCTTACAAAATCTGTTTCATTTTCTTTAAAAAAAATGGTCGCTTATGGAGGGAGTTCAACTGGAATGGTCTCTGAATGGAGGTAAAATTAGTATTGAGCCTATGGGAATAAATTTCGTTCCATGAAAAAATGGCCGTTCAGGGAGTTGGTCGCTTAATGGAGGTAGTCACACAGGGAGGTTTCACTGTATATATAAGTACCTGATGTTTATATTCTGATTCTGCATACCTTACAAAATTTTATCATCATCGAGGCAATGCAGGTTTTGAGATACCTTTTAAAGACCCCTCCGCTCTCCCCCCCCCCCCCCCCCACAGCCTCTCCGTACCGAAGGAGCAAGACGCCAGATTTCAATAAATCATCTCAATCTGGTGTTTATATTCTGACATTAATCCTGTGTATTATTATCAGACTTATTTAATATGTGATTTGTAAAAAGGTGCGCTTTCTTCCGCCTACCGAAACGCTCACAGCACGCAAAGCCTATGACAACTCTCATAGCACAAAGCCTGTCACGCCGCGCATCTTCGGGGGCACACACATGCGCATGGCAGCACGACAGCATCACTCTGGCAACCGCCAGCACAACACGAGTGCACATCGCTCGTACAACATCAACAAGATGTTCTTCTCACTGGGGGTGGAGTACTGTGGCGTCGCCATCTTACGCGGTCAGTAAAATGAGTTTCTCGCAGCAAGCGATCGAGCTAGCCTTTTGCTCGGCACGTAAGATCTCGCTTTCTGACCTTGGGTTCTGCGGTTCGATCCTAATCGCCGCTTATCTCCTGCCGATTTTTCAAGCTCGCACATAATTGAAAACATCCGATACCATTAACCTTTAAGGCCCTAACCGTAATTTTTCATCATGAAATTTTTGTATTCAAAGACTGATCTAACAAAACTCTGACAGCAATGAATTTTTTTTTTCAGTGCTTAAGATAAATATAAATATGTAAGATAATAAAATACGAATCCTCATACCAATGGTCTTCATCACTATTATTTTATGAATCTACATAAACTACAAAACATACATGAATATTTCTGACAGTGCTTAAAGGATTAAAAATTTGCCCTCAAGCTTAGCAGTCGATCGAAGAGAGTATTCAGGTAGGAAAAAAAGAGAGAAAAGCACAATCTTACAGAGACCTAAAGAAAATATCATCTAAATTTCAGCACATACTTTCACTATTATTTCTTAATACAGTAGGCTCCCTTAAATCCGCGACCCTAAAATCCACGAACGCCTAAAATCCGCGTATTTTTTCAGATGTAACCAATGAAATCTACAGTTAAATTGCAGGAACAAAATTCAAGATGGCGCCGAAATCAGCGACTACCGCAATGTTTTTTTTTACTAAATTTTTTGTTAATCATTCTCTTTTGGCTGTCACAGCTGATTTATTACTAAATACATTTACATTACTTTTGATTTTGATATAAATTAGCATATCTATATCAACAATTCCAGGGTTTGACGTACCGATCTTACGATCGCTTTACCACTAGATAGCAACATAGGACTTTTGAAATCGAATTGAATCGATTTTTATCAGTAATAATTTTATATTTTTCTAAATTTTTATTTTACATAATTATTTTAATAATTACTTACTTTTAAACTAATAAATTATTTTAATATTTTACTTATTTTAATGTTTCACTTGATTGTAAGTATTCATTATAATTTCCCTGGCTTAAATGACCAAAAATCTGCAAAATTCTAAAATCCACACAACCTCTGGTCCCAAGCTGTGCAGATTTGAGGGAGTCTACTGTATTCCTAAATATTCATCTGTTTTTCATAATAACTTGAAAAATGTAGTTAGATTTTAAATTATTAAAAAGCAGAAAAAACCAACGTTTAAAATGCACAAATAATACATGAAAAGCAGCAAACAGCTGTTTCGAATCTGAGATTCGAAACAGCTGTTTGCTGCTTTTCATGTATTATTTGTGCATTTTAAACGTTGGTTTTTCTGCTTTTTAATATTGTTGCACAAAGGCTTTATTTGCTATTTTTATAGATTTTAAATATTATACAATTTTTACAAAACTTCTTTTATATTACTTTACCTCTTTCATTATCTTTGTGTCTCATCATGTAATTACTGTATTGTTGAAAGATTTTCTGTCCAATTATTCCAACAGTTCATTGAAAAAATATTCATTTCTGTTATTATTTTACAAATTAATGTACAATTTGTAATTTAAAAAAATCTTTGGATTTTTTTCAAGAGGAAATTTTTGTTTATATTTTTTTTAATCTCTTTTTAAACAATGTAAAACGTTATATAACAAATTTGCAAAAATATTTACTATGTTTAAATAAACTATAATAAATTATTTGAAGAGAATTTCTTCAAATCATAATTTCTTTAACACTTTAATAAAATTTGTCATTGTCCTGGCACCCATGTTATTATCCCGGCATCAAATATTTGATCATTTTTTTAGAAAATTATTTTTTATATCTAAATGTTCTTAAACTTCACTGCTGTTGAAAGGATATAAACTAGGAGCTACTGAACTAACATTAAAAAAAAAAAAAAAATCAGAAGTTTTGAAATGATTTAAAATTTTCAAAAATTTTTGTTTCAAAATGTCTCATTTTGTGTTATTCACCCCTTTACACCTTCTTCTGAGAAGTACTATATACTGTCACTTTAAACATCTTCTCCAATACAGGCAAGGTTCTAAAGAAAAAAGTGACAACAAAATAAGTATCTATTTACCAGCTTTTAAACTGTACTATAAATTCGAACTTGAAATACTACACAGTGACAGTACAAAAAGTTGTCAAGCACTATAAGATTTAAACAGCCGACAGACTTAATTAACATGCTTTAACAAAAAGTTATTTTATAATGAACATTTCTTTTAAATAACTAAATTAAGTATTGATAAAATTATATATTTTCAGGCATTATACAGTAGAGCGCCGATTATCCAAACAAGTTGGGACCAATCCTAGTTCGGATAGGCAAAAGTTTGGATAAATGGACAGACAATTTAAGGGATATTCCTCACTACACTAAAATCTTCACTTTATCCAGGCTTAGAACTGCCATCACCAGTTAGTGCTAGCGTGTCTAATTTTTTTTTTCTTTTTTGTTTTTTTAATTTTGTCTTTATTTTTTTTTATTTACTTTTTATCATTTAAAATTTTCTTTTTACATTTTCTATTATCTTCTGAACTCAAGATAGTAATTTGAGCAATAAATCTTTGATTGTTGCTTGCTTCAAAGAAGACATTCTTTTCAATGCTCGAATTATTCATATCTCGAATTCTTCTTAAATACGTTAGTTGAATAGGATCAGCATTCTTCTACCATTCGAGCCATTTCATATCTTTTTCCAAACATTCAAAGGCTTCGTTATGTGATGGGTCTGGATTATTTTCAGAGCACCTGTTTTCATTTTCTTCAATTTCTTTTTCGTTGTAACTGCTCCCAACTAAGGTTACTAAATAGATGAGCTGGCTCGTCCGTTTGCCGTAGCATTCCCAGGTGGGAACATGTTGGCGCTAAATTGACCTATTTGGCATATTTATCGCTGTCTTCGTTGCTTCCCTGAATTTATCAAATAGTACTCTTTTGAATGAAAGTTTCGAATAAATTTCAAATTTTAAAATTAGTAATAATTTACTTTTAGTGAATACATAAATTAAATCTGATGTTTGTAAGTACTTTGTTGAAAAGGGTGTGTGTGTGCGAGGGGGGGGGGGGCTAAAGAACTCGATTTCTATTAAATTTATATTTTAGGATTATCAATAAGTAATAAAATGTCTATAAAAATTAATTGCTTTAACTATTTATTAATCAAGTCATAAAATCAATATATATATATGAAATATTTAATATATATATATATGAAATATTTAATATATATATATATGAAATATTTAATATATATATATAAATATTCGGAATTTGTAATAGTGTATGTATAACGTTTTAAATAGTAATTTCTAGAAAATTACGATTATGAAATCGAAACAGGAGGGGGTAAGGGAGTATTTGATAATTTGATATAAAAAAAAGTAGCAGAAAAAGGAAACTGTATCAGTGGTTACTAAACATCTGCCTGAATCCAAATTCTTTGGAATAGCTCATGTACCGTTAAATAATAATAATAATAGTAATAATAACTGCATTTGAATGAGGAGGAATTGAACCCCTTCCTTTTTTTTTTCTACGTCCTGAAGGAAAAATTGCCTTAATATTTCATTTATTAAAATTATTATTTATTAATATTCATTTTGCTAGTGGATCCAGTGCTGAATTTACAGCCTGACATCCCTCCCCCCCACTCGCTGGAAGATTACGAATTTGATCTTTAATTATAGTCTAGAAGTGCACCCCTCTTCAGAATTTCAGAGGCCACAAAGCTTCAGAAATCCTCCCGGAAAAATAATCGAAACTAAGTTTATTTCTTAAAGAGGGTAGGGAGAGAGAAATTATTATTAATTTTCAATAGAATCATTTTTTATCATTAATACCTGACTTTTGACCACGGTTCCGCTCACACAGAGTGTAAGTTTTGCAGTTCAAAATGCGAATTTTACAGGGGCGTAGCTACCGTGGAGCAATTGGAGCAGACTGCTCCAGGCGCACGCATCCTAAGGGCGCAAAATTAGAAAGAGCAGAATAAAGATTTGTAAAAATATTTGCGTATTGTTTCCTTATTAATGAGATATATTACAGATGAATCTTGTTGCAATCAGCATATTCATATGACGTTTAACCTTGTGTTTTACCTCAACTATTTCGATTTGAAACATGTTTTATACACTGTTAAAAGAAATTATTTCTATTCGTGAAGTTTCATCTTTAATTCATACTATATTGAAGCCTCAAGTAACTTCTCCAGTACCGTTTAAGCATGCCTGTTTTTAGGTAGATTTCGTAAGAAATACTACCTATTGCAGTCGTTTACCATGGTGTGACTTTTGAAAAATTACTTTATAACTTTTTAGCTCACAGGCTATCAAAGCCTGAGAGCTTATGTGCCCGCCGGTTCTGTATGTACGTACGTACGTAACTCGATAACTCTTGATAGAAACATCCTATTTGCTTCAATTTTTTTTTCTAGTTTCGTTCTGATAAGGCGCGTCCCTGATTAGTTTTGGGGGTTCATTGGTTAAGGATAAAGGGGGAAAAGGGGGGTTAGTCCACCCTCCTTAATTCAGATAAATGGGTTTTTTCATGCAGAATTATTCGATTTGCTCCGAAGTTGGTATACCGGTTTATTATGCTAAGGAACTTCCCTGATTAGTTTTGGGGGTTCATTGGTTAAGGATAAAGGGGAAAAGGGGGGCTAGTCCACCCCCCCCCCCTTAATTCAGATAAATGGGTTTTTCATACAGAATTATTCGATTTGCTCCGAAGTTGGTATATCGGTTTCTTATGTTAAGGAACTTCCCTCATTAGTTTTGGGGGTTCATTGGTTAAGGATAAAGGGGGGTTAGTCCACCCCCCTTAATTCAGATAAATAGGTTTTTCATGCAGAATTATTCGATTTGCTCCGAAGTTGGTATACCGGTTTATTATGTTAAGGAACTTCCCTGAATAGTTTTGGGAATTCATTGGTTAAGGATAAAGGGGGAAAAGGGGGTTAGCCCACTCTCCTTAATTCAGATAAATGGGTTTTTCATGCAGAATTACTCGATTTGCTCCGAATTTGGTATACCGGTTTATTATGTGAAGGAACTTCCCTGATTAATTTTGGGGGTTCATTGGTTAAGTATAAAGGGGGTAAAGGGGGGCTAGTCCACCCCCCTTAATTTAGATAAATGGGTTTTTCATGCAGGATTATTGGATTTGCTCCAAATTTAAACAACCGGTTTATCATGTTAAGGAGCTTCCCTGATTAGTTTTGGGGGTTCATTGGTTAAGGATAAAGGGGGAAAAGGGGGGCTAGTCAACCGCCTTAATTTAGATAAATGGGCTTTTCATACAGAATTATTCGATTTGCTCCAATTTGGTATACCGGTTTATTATGTTAAGGGTCTTCCCTGATTAGATTTGGAGGTTGATTGGTTAAGTATAAAGGGGGAAACGGGGGCTAATCCCCCTTCACTTATTTTTTTGAGGGGCATTATTCTTTAAAATAAGAGTATAATATACAATTAGTGCGAATAGCCTGTGAGCTCAATGTCATCAGTTTATCTGGGCACTTTTCTTTTTTATTATTATATGATCCCAAGAACCCAGAACCACCCCCACCTCAAAAGTTTATATATATGCACGTACTAAATTTTGTCCGCATGATAAAAGTCGCAATGACGCACGAATCATCTTCAAACTCACCAAAAACAATTATATGGCTAATATCTCGGCGGGGATTGTAAATGGGGAAAACCGGGCAAAGGGTGGTGGAAATGGGGAGGATAAAAATAGGGTTTTAGGGGGAAAAATTCATTAACTTCGTCACTTCTTAAGATATCAAATCCATTTAACTTTATTATAAATCTTATTAATATTATATACAACTTTTATGTTGACAAGTTTTTCATAGGACCAACTTTTACAGCAAAAAAATTAAAAACGAAGAGAAAAAGGGGAGGGTGATTGAAGAAGAAAATAATCATAACTTCGTCAATTCACAAGATATCAAATCCGCTTAAATTTATTATAAATCTTCTTATCTACAACTTTTATACAGGCAAGTTTTTGATAGGACCAAATTTTACAGCAAATACAAAATAAGAATACATAGCGGTTAAAATAAAATTATCGTATTCTGAACAAAAAAAAAAAAAAAAAAAAAAAAAAAACAGCTCTTACAGAAAAATGAAATTAAAATCTTCTAAAAAGCAGCCAGATAAAATTTTCAAACTGAGTTCATCTCTAATCTTCATTTAGTTTTGTTGCTGAAATTAATACTTATTTCGACATCTATCTGCGCCTTCGCACCGAGTCGGCACTTTTTCAATTCCTACTACTAGTTCACACTCTCCCTATCGTTAATAAAATACTTATTATTCATCCACTCAAGTTCAAATAAATTTTTTTTTAACTTGTAGTGGATGACACTTGATGTTAATACAGTTTTTCAAATATTAATCCATTAATTAAATTTTAATTAATTAATTTCAGTTTTATACGGGAGAAAAAAGGGCGGCCATTGTTTATTGAACAGCATTTAATGCATCTTCATACCTATAAGGGGGTTACCATAGGGGGGTGCTGTTCTATCACCAAATACTGCCAAATTTATCACCAACTTGGCGATATATTGCCAAATTTGGCGGCCAAAATGAGTCGCCAAAAGTGACGCCAACTTGGCGATATCTCTAATATTTCGCTAAATTCCCATAGACTCCCATTGTAAACCAATAGGTTTTACTTGCTTGTAGAGAATCAACAAATTGAGACGTTTTAATGCAAGAAAAACTAAAATTAGCTTAAAGGATTATGTTAATTTTTTCTTTGATGACCTAAGTAGGAATTGACTTAAAAAATATTTTTTATATTACTTGTTTTTTCTTTAACTTTTCCTTGGACGACAGTTGAAGATCTCCAAACTTTAAAGTAATCAAAAATTGTTTACAGGGTTCTTATCGGTCACTTTATTGTGTACCACTATTTCCAAAAAATAATCTTTCTGGTGCACTTCTTTTGAAAATATTTTAGAAATTTATCATGATTATTACTGTACGGAAATAATAGTAGCCCAAGAAGTCACCGTTGAGAAACCTATATTTACGATGCAACAGCAATGACTTGGCTATTTAGTTATTTAGCGATTAGAAGAAAAAAAAAAGTTTGACAAGTTGAAGAAAATTATTGGCCATTCATTTTACAAACAGAAAACTCAAAAAAAAAATTTTTTTTTTTGAAGGTTTTTTGTGTGTGTGTGTGTGTGTGTGGAAACTAAACATGCATCCGTACAGATGATAATAAAAACAATAATAAGAGCCGGATTTAGGCACATTCCTCATCAGCCCACGACGACAAAACTTAGATGGGGGTGAGGGGGAAACGGCAAATTAAATTTTGTGCGTATTGTTTTTGAGATTTTGAAAATATGGCAAGTCTCAAATGCAGAACTGATAAGCCTTTTTGATCAAAAATAGAGAAAAAAATTAAGTATCTAATTCAGTGCTCCTTAGAACCTGATTATCGCCTATGCAAACTTATACCACTTTTACCACCATCAAAATGTATTTTTACGCATTAAACCTTATTTAATCGCAAAATTTTAGGATTAAATAAAACAAAATATAGTAATGTGCGTTTGCTTGGTATCGAATCATGCTCTGTCCCGGTTCCGCCGCTCTGTGAGTCTGTATGTGACACAAATTTTGTGTGCGCTCTATCTCAAGAACTAAAGCACGGAATTTAATAAAAGTTTAGATTCAGTTAGTCCCTGATATAAATTGGCGCTGATTACTTTTTGGTGTAAATCGCCTAAGAGGTGGCACTGCTATGCTGCATTTTTCACTATTTCCGGAATAGGTATATCTCAAGAGCTAATAAACAGATTTTCATAAAACTTCAGATTCAGTCAATCTTTGATATATTTTGGTGCTGATTACGTTTTGGTGTAAATCGCCCAACAGGTGGCGCTGCTATACTACATTATTTATGATTATCGCGGTAGCTCTATCTAAACAACTAATGCACGAATTTTCACCAAACTTCAGATTCAGATAGTTCCTTATATAAATTAGTGCGATTCGATTTAATTTATGGGTAAATCGCCCAATAGGTGGCGCTGCTATGCTCTTCTAAAAATGCACTTTTAAGCTCCTGGAGGGTCCGTGGAGGAATTTGGTGCGCTGAAATTCACTGCCCTAAGTCATCACACACAGGCTCAATCGGGTTCAAGTTAAGTGAGCAATGTGTCCAATCCATTCGAATGATATCTTCTGTTTGCAAATATTCTGACACCACATATGTTCGTTGTGGCCGTCATCCATTAAAAAATCTCTGGTCCAACAGCACCCCTAAACAGTCTAACTTGGAGTTGCGATACCTCCTCTACATATCTTCGAACAAGGGAAGGCAAGTTGCTTGTTCCTTCTTCTCTGCAGATTAAAACACATCTAGAATCAACATTCAGACTAAATCTGGACTCGTTAGTAAAACATACTCGGGCCCAGTCTTTTTGATTCCGCTGATCACGACGACGCCTTTGGAAGCTGGAGTGCGTGACACACAAACTATTGGTTTTATTGTATACAGTCCACGCTCGTTAAGCCTTCGTGCAGTAGTAGAACAGCTAAGCCCAGTTTTTGTGGCAGCCTAAAGATCTGAAACCAAGTCTCTTGTAGTCGCTTTGCGGTTTCTTCGAGCTGACAAGGACAGAAAACAGTCTTCGGATGCAGTTGGTGTTCTTGATCGCCCTTGACCAGGCTGTTTATCAACGGATAGAGTACTTAAAAAGCGGCTCCTAGCTCTTCACGTGGCAATTTGACGGATAGTCAAATTTTGGGCGACTCCCATTTGCGTTTGACTTCCCTCTATTCTAGCAATTATTCATCATGTTTGACCTTCACTTAAATGACTCCTTTGAGCCGTAACTATTGAATACTGATCACTCACAAACAATACATTCACTTTAAAGAACACTACAGACCAGAATTCCAACATACGTCCATTGCGCACCACATTGTCAATCACCGATTTTGCATATTTCCGACTTGTAACGTATGTGCGGAAGTGAAATTTTGTGTTCAATTGTATTTAATTATCATAAATCATTGCAGCATTGGGTAATGGTTTCAACATTGACTTAGTGAGCATATTTTTCCCATTATCCTTTAATTTTGATGAAAAGTGAAAAAACTGCAATCCTAAGTAATATATAAGGGTGCCAATCAGGGTTCTCGCTGCCGATCGTCACTGCACCAAAACGTTTCATTTGGCAAAAAAAAATGACTGAAATCGTCAAATTGCGAGACATCTTTCTTTTCTTTCGGCGACACTCTCAATGATGTTGTGTTGTTCCACGATTAAACCTTCCCTATGTAACTCGATATTTGTGTTTTGATATTCTTAATGTTTCACGACGAATCTATTACTACCATTATTTGAATTTGGCTAGTTTTTCTTTAACGATTTGCCAAATTGCTCAGATTAGTGAAAAGCCAGTGAGGACACCGGTATCTGGCTAATTTTCTAAACCATTAGCTGTAGAAATATAGTTCTAATAGTAGAAAAGCTTCAAAGTTGTTTTTCATCCTCTTAAAAGTAATTTATGTCAAAATTGTTATTTTTTAAATTATGAGGTTTACATTTTTATTCGTGTTACCTTTAGGAAAATCTTCTCCGTACTTTAACAGGTAAAATAATAAAAAAACATATTCTATATCCAAAATTTACCGAGTTATGATACTTTGAATTTTATGGAATTGTAGTATTTTTTGGCACTAAAAACACAAAACCTGTTTCATCCATATGCGAAAAAAAATTGACAATAGTGTGTTTTTTATTAGCATTCTAGAATGCTTCGAAACCCTTGAAAAGAAAAATAGCTATTAAGGACGGTAGATTGCATTGACTCATTGGCGCATTCAAAATTAAAATCCCACCCAATTTGCAGAAAATATTCGTAGGTACTCCATACTTAAAAAATTATAATTCATTTCATTATCCATTATCTAATTTAATTATTTGTATTTAATACGTTGTTAAAATACTTTGACTTTTAAATAAAAGTAAAATTTTAAATATAATTAAGGTTAGTGTATAAATTTTAAACTTCAAAACAAAATTGTGCAGAACTTTTTCGTGTGACAAGAGGGCGCACAAATTTCCCTTGCTCCAGGGCGCTGAATATGTAGCTACGCCACTGGAATTTTACATATATTTTTTTCCCCTTTTTCTTTATAATTTATTTAACTACTAAGGTAATTTCCATCTAAATCCGTTTAGTAGAACTTTTTAAACTATATTCGCAGTATTTCCAAATGTATTATTTTATTTTTCCATGTGTTGGAGAATTAAAATGATAAAGATTATGTATATTTTGCAGAATATCAAGAGCAATTTCTTAGTGTAAGAAAATGTATTTTTTAAATGTACATTCATCCTCCAAAAATATTTTAATATTTTTTTTTTTACTTTTTGTGTTTATATAGCGCCACATAAAAAATCAAAAGTGTGCACTTTTGATTGTCCTTCAGAAGTTGGCAATGTAATAAAATAAATATTATAATTAATTTCTGATGCTAACAATGAACAAAATGAAATTAATTGAACAAAAAATATTATTAAAAAATATTTTCTTTTTTTTTCTTTCTTTTTTTTTTTTTTTTTTTTTTTTTTTTAACTTTGTGATAGTTTTTAAAAACTTCTACAAAGTAAAATTGTTTTTAAAAACTTTTCATGTGTAGCAAGTTTTCATTACTTTAATAATATGAAACTGATCTTTTCTTGATTTGGGGCCTATTTAAGGCCCTTTCACAAAAATCTATTTAATAAAACAGGTCTCTTCACAAAAATAAATTTAACAAAATGGACCCCTTTATAAAAATGAATTTAACAAAATGGGTTCTTTCACAAAATTCCTTTTAATGAAACAGGTCCCTTCACAAAATTCTTTTTAATAAAAAAAAAAAAAAACCCTTAACGAAATTCCTTTCTATAAAAACTTACTTCTATTTATTATTTTTATTTTGTTAGGTTTTAAAATCTGTGATTTGTAAATAAAACCAGTTCACCAGAAACAAAAACTTTAGCAAAATGGTTTAAAGAAGTTTTTGTTAATAAATCCTTAGTTCGAATTTGAGTAACTCGATTTCAACTTTCATTACAAAATATTATTTTTCACAAAATTATAATAAAATTCACAAAAAAAACTTTTACTTTTCACAAAATGGGCACCAGGAAATAAACCTGCATCGTCCTCTTAGATTTCATAGTATGGAAGTATCCTTCATAGACTTCTTATCTTTACTCTGAGGTATCCTTTGATATTTTAAACAATTTTATATCTGAAAGTTACAGTATAGATACCCTTTATTTCTTGGTAATACTGACTTATGAAAATTGCTAAAAATATTTATTTATATATTTTTAAATATCTTATGATGAAATATTAACGAAAAAATTATCTTAAGCAAATTTGGAGAATTTTTTTTTCAAAAACTTAAAATAGAACCCATTTTTTTTTGTGAAAATGAATAATAAAAAGAAAATTTATGTTGTAAAATTTCCTTGAAAAATTCTATTTCGCATTAGTTCTTTAGCTATTTTTTTTTTCAAAAATCTCATAAATTTCATCACATGTTAATATTTTGAGGTATCGTTATTAATTATCCAAACAATTTAAAGCAGCTTCCCATATAATTTCTCTCTAATTTCGTCCGATAGTATAAAAAAATCACATCGCATCAAAATCAATTGATTTCCCGAAAATGAACTAGATGGCGCTGTACTTTTAAAATACGTCCTTATCGCCAAAATTGGCGAAGAAAAAATTCACGAAGAATATAACCTACAATTAATGTTAAAATTTGGTCATTTTTTATGTTTATAGGGAAATTGAAGCATGCAGTAATCCTTTACTGAATGATTTCAACAATTAATAGCAGAAAAACTACCCATAATTAAGCTTTTAAAGCTAAAAAAAGACAGAAACTAATTCAACGCTATTGAAATACATTACGCGAAGCGGTCCGTCAGGGATGAAAATGCCTGACGAGCCAACCTGTGTATTTAGAAGCTCTACTCCCAACGATACACTAATTTGATTTCGCATGCTAAATCTGTAGGAAAAAGAAATGAGATAAACAGGGTGTTTGGTTAATTGGAAGTTCAGTTTAAGATAAAAAGAGAGAACTACTAGGCTGTTTGTAAAATTGAAAGTTCGGTTTAAAAACTTTTTTTTGACAGAAATAGGCTGTTCGGATAATTGGGAGTTCGGTTAATTGGAGTTCCGATAATCGGCACTCTACTGTACTTAAGAAACTTTGATGTCCCCAGACAACCTTTTCTCAAAATTTTCCCTTAAAGTTTCTAAATGCATTGGAGTTAAACAGTGTTATAGAACCTTTAAAAACATATCTTGTTATACTATTTAGATAAAAGTAAACAGACAATTATTCAACAAATTTTAATTTATAAAGGATAAATGAACTTTTTTCTAACTTTTTGAATACCAAATATCTTGCACAGTTTTGGATTATAGAAGCATAGATCAATAAAAGAATTTCTGTGTCTCATCCTGAATACAGATATAAAGAGTAAAAGTAGAAATTATTGATATTCAATAATTTGGAACACTTAAAATATATATATAATATACAGAAAATATTATAATCCAGTTGCTGTAAAAATACAATATTTTTTTTTTACGAAAAAAAAAAACAAACAAACCAACAACACTTTGTTTAAACCACAACACTGTCTAAAAATAGCAATATAGTATACCGTTGAAAAGCAGTTTGTAGCTGCTACATTTTAAACAACTACAGTAGATTCCCTCAAATCTGCACAACTTGAAACCAGAGGTTGTGCAGATTTCAGAATTTTGTGGATTTCTGGTCACTATGTTGCTTAATTTTTTTTAAAAGTAATTTGAATGTAGTTAAGCATCGGAAAATATAATGAATGCCTATAATAAAGTAAATTATCAAAATAATTAAGTAAAATATTGAAATAATGACTTTAATAAATTATTAATAATTACATAACATAATAAAAATCTAGCCTTAAAAACAGAATGAAGCTTTTTTATGATCTCTACTTTTTGGATTATTGTCAAAATAAAAAAAGTAATGTAATTATATTAAGTATAATTAATCAGCTGTTTTTAAATTCTGTTATTATTCAGCTGTTGCAAAAAGAGCATGATTAACAAATAAATTAGTAAAAAAAAAGTTGTGATCGATGCTGATTCCAGTAACATCTTGAATTAGTTCATGCAACTTATGTATGGAATCAATCTTTTTAAATAACAAAATAAGATTGTAGTTCAAATTGTGGAAATTTTTATCATCATGTGTTCTTTTCTAATTAGTATTTTTTAATTGTAATGACTTTTTGATGCACCAGTATATAATAATTATATTACACAAGATATATTTAGAATTCATTAGATTGATTCTTTAATAGCATTTTGTTTAGAATTGCTGTATTTTATTTATTTAGTTTCATTCAATATTAAAAGTATAAGTATCATACCTAAGTACCTTCTAAATGGTCAGTGTTAAAATAAAAAGTGTTAGCTAAAAAGAACCTAACTGCAGAAAAACCTGTCAAAACAAGAGCTGAAAAAAATCCCATATTAGACAAGATTTTATCTTCAAAGTTATAAATGTATGAATCTGTTAAAACGTCAGTAGACTCCCTCAAATCCGCAAGCCTAAAATCTGCACATCATCGCAGATGTAAACAATGAATTTTTCAGTTCAGATGAAGGAGCAAAATTACAAAAATATTTAGTTTTATAACATTCCGTATACATTTTAATATTTAATTCTTGATAATATGACTGAATTCATAGTTTTTCACGAAGGAGTTATAAATTCATTTCTGAAAAAAAAAAATGAAGATATTGCTGACATTGCTGGTAATCATAATCTTTTTACCAAATATATTTATGTATTAATCAACTTTTTTTGGTTATTAAGATTGGCTAAACCTGAAATAAAACTTCCTTACTTTATGATTTTGATGTGAATTAATAAGGTACATTTAAGAGGAAAGTTTCATTAAATAAGTCTAGGAAAATGTATGTCATCTTTATTATGCATATTTAATTATACATTATTAATTATTTACTTGACCTTTACTTTTAATAATTTTTAAAATTATCTTACTTTATATCATTTTAGTTTATTACTTAATTATTTTAATATATGTTACTATATTGCAAGCATTCATTATAATTTTGATTGCATTATTACATTCAAATTACTGTTTGAAAAACGTAAACAAAGCAATGACTAGAAATCCACAAAATTCTAAAATCCGCACAACCTCCGATCCCAAGCTGTGCAGATTTGAGGGAGTCTACTGTATATGCAGGTTATGTTGTTTCAGGTTTTGCAGTATTAAATATCACAGTTAATATGATTTAAAATATTTTAGAATAGAGAGAAAAATTAAACTTTCTTTGTAAAAAGCAAAATTTGCAAAAGCTCATAAATTTATTGATAATTTATTAAGTATTGAAATATAAATCAATCATTTTAAAATGAAAACATACAAATAAAGAAAATACCTTTAAGATAGATTTCCTTTAGATAAAGGCTGGACTACATGTAAAAGCTTGACAAGACAATCTTATACAATGTATTGCATATCAAAACATACAGTCTAAAAGGCGAAATCATACATTATCAAAGTTTGTTGATTTAAATCCGTTGATTTTAATCAGGGTTAAAAACATGATTTATATATGTTTTTTTATTTGTGGATTTTATCAACTTCTTAAAAATTATATTTAAATTTAGGATTTTATTTATTATTTTTAGATCAAGAAATTTTGCAATAAAAGGGTCTAGCCGGATAAGCATAGCGAAATGGCCCCCACGGCCGATGTTTGAAATAACATGTGTTGTAATAAGGCTCACCATGAGAATACAACATAGAGTGTTTTTAGCCCCTGACCTTGAACTGCCCTTGAGATAATCAGGAAGTTTACGCCGACGCTACTATTTTTCAAATACGTTTTTCTCAAAAAGTACAAGAGTTAAAAAAATGAAACCAATGCCAATTATTGAAGAGTATATTAGTTCACGTCATATATTTTTTTCATATTTTTACACAAATTTTAACATAGAAAAATATACAAAAATATTTTTTGAAAAAAATATTAATGTAGTAATTTTATTCTTACACCAACCAAAAAATTACAGAATAATGCTCAAAGTATGTACTTTTAAGAAAAAAAAAATTCGTTAAAATCGAAGATGCGCTTTTTGAGTTTAAAAAAAATAATGCTAGCAACTTGCTACAATATTAGTAATGTTTCCTGTTTGCATTTGCAGAAATACGCTACTGTCAATGCATTGGTCGATTCGTGCATTTTCATTCGGGCAGGATGCGCAGTGAGGCAAAATAAGAAAATGTTTCCATACATACCACTTAAAATTTTCATTTTATGATATGATATCATAAGCTAGTGAATTTCAAATAAAACTTCTTTAAAGAAAAGTTTTTTTTAAAAAAGAGAAAGAAAGAGGGGTATATATTTAAATTCCAAATATTTAATTTATATGCTTTAACATTGAAGTTATATTTAAATATATGAATGTATCTTGACTTAGAACTAGCATCTGTTAATATTAGCATGTTTTATTTATTTGTTATTTCTTTTATTTTTTTTTACTTTAAAGAGAATTTATTTCAGATTTACTAGTTTATGATGTCATGCAGTAAATTGGAAAATTTGCATCTAGTCATAGAAAAATCATATTTAAGAATTCAAAGAAGAGCTTTTTTAAAATTCATTATTTTTGCATATTGTTAAGAAACAAGAAAGTTTAAATTGAAGAATCCCCTAGGATCTTTTTTTTATAATATTTTAAATTTATACTTAATAAAAGAGAAAGAGAGAGAGAAAAAAATAATACTAACAATTACTTTCTAATAATTTTAGCTGTCAACTACTTTCCAATACCTTTAGCTAAATTTGACTTAAATCAATAATAAATTTTTATAAATAAAAAAGACAAATTTATACAAAAGAATTCTCATAGCCATTCATAAGTTTTCAACAATTTAGTTGAGAAAAATTATTTTTAATGTAAAAAACAACAACAACTACAAAAAGGCAACATTTACTTTTTTGATAAATAACTATTTAAAATTGTGTTACATAAAAAAAACTATATACTCTTATATTTGGACTTAAAGAAATAGTAATAAAGATTTTTAAAAGTATATCTAAAGATTTAAATCCAAATTTTGCATTTACAACTTTTTAGAAATCCTATAAATTAATTCATTAATTTAATTCAATAAATATAGTATAAGATTTAAGTAAGATTTAGCTAAAGTTACTGGAAAGTAATAAATTGATAGCTAAAGTTATTAGAATGTAAATGATAATTTTTTTTTTTGTTCTCTCCCCTTCTCTTTTATTAAGCAAGAATTTAAAATAATATTATGAAAGATAAAATCCTAAAGGGCCTTCAAATTAAACTTTCCTTGTTGCTTAACAAGATGCAAAAATAATGGATTAAAAAAAGCTCTTTATTAAATAATAATTATATATTAAATAATAATAATAATTAAATATGATTTTTCTACCAATACCTGTATTTTTTTTCCAGTTTACTGCATGACATCATAAACTAGTAAATGTAAAATAATTTTTCGTAAAAAAAAAATAAAAGAAATAAATAACAAATAAATAAAACATGCTCAGATATAACTTCAGTGCTAAAGCATATAAATTAAATATTTGGTACTAAAATATATGGCCCCCTTTCTCTTCTTTTAAAACTTTGCTTTAAAGAATTTTTATTTGAAATTCACTAGCTTATGATGTCATATCATAAAATGAAAATAATATGGGTAGTCACAGAAAGAACATATTATAATTTTTATTATTTTAAGAATACAATGAAAAAAGTTTTCAATTCATAGTTAAGAAGAAAATAGAAATGTAAAATTAATTTAAAGAACCCTTCACGATGCTATTTTTAGAGGATTAGCCAGTAGATAGCGCTCGTTTCTAGTGTGGGAGGAGCCTTTAGTTTGTTGTGTGATTTAGCGTCGTCATGGAAATTCTATGTACAAAACAAACCCATTTCAAGAAACACAACGATACGAAGAAACCAATTAAATTCTCAGATCAGACTACAGTAGGCGTATCCAAAAAACGTAGTAAAGTTATATTAAAAGAAAAATCGATTTATCATCTCGCCAAATTCAAAGTCTGGGTTTCAGTAGTGGAAAAGGAATAATCGATTAGGAACAATCGATCGACAACGCCCTTACATGGTTTTAAGGGCTTAGGAGAAAATTTTTAAAAGTGATCGCTGCAAAAACTACATTGAAAGTGTGATACTGATCTCAAGTATGCTTAAGTTTAATGTTTCTTAAATCTAATTATTTTATATTTGCTATTTTCTTTCTTTCAGGAATCAAAGGAATTATTTTCTCTATTTCTATAGAGAAAATAATATACGGAAATATTGTTTCTACAATAGTGATAATATAATACAGAAATAATTTTTTAAAGCCTTTTGCGACTTTCTCAATATTGGAACGATGATCATTTTGATTATGTATGCAGCATTAATGAAGTAAAAATAATTAAAAATATATATTGATTTTTTATGCTGCCATCGCTTATCTTAAATTTGTTTTAATAACAAGTTTTACTATAATCTACATAATACTAATTTCAGCCGAAAACGAAACTCAATATGGCCGAAGCTTTTATTTTTTTTCACCAGGGAAAAGCATGAATTTTGCCTGCGAAATTTGAATGTGATTAATTATAAAATTAAACAAATTGACTATCTAAACTATTTAATAAACTATTACAAATTGGCTAACTTATTAATTTTTTTCCTTTCAAAGTAACATTTAAAGTTATGACATGAGGACTTATGAAAAATGCATTCTAAACTTAAAAGCTTCTTCTTGCCAGATTTCTTACAACTTTCATCGTACAAATATAATTATTAATGAATAAAAAGGTAAGCGTCCAAATAAAACCATTTTTATGCAATGATGAATTATGCACAGTGGTGTAATCGTAAAAGAAAAAAAGTGGGTATACATTCTAAGCAAAGGGTATACCTATACCCTAGTGTATATATACTATAGCTTTCTTGAGAAACAGTGTACGGTGTTCCTTAAAAAAAATCCAGAGGGTATACATCCAGCGGTGTAGTCGTTAAAAAAGCAGAGGGCATGCGTTCTACGCTCAAGGCAGAGGGTATATCCTACAGTGTATATACTATAGCTTTTTTTAGAAACAGAGAGTATACGGTGTTGCTTTAAAAAAATCCAGAAGGTATATGGCGTATACCACCCTATACCCTCCACTACATCCCTGTATACATCATATACCCCCGTATACCGTCCACTACATCCCTGATTATGCATAAAGCTCCAGCAAGGATGACAGGTCTGTGCACTGCACTAAGAGCCATGCACTTTACAACGTGCTTCAATAGCACAGTTACTATGACAATCCACTAAGAAAACCAATACTATGATTTTTATGACAAGTGAGATTTGCTAGTTTCCAAATTGTACTTGCAGACTATTAATTCCTTTTGTTGGATTATAGAGCATAACTGAACAAGTAATTAAAAAAAAAAAATCACAGGTAAGAACTTAAATGCAATTAATTATTATTGCGGTAGACTCCCTAAAATCGTCACAACATTGCAGATGTAAACAATGAAACTTTCAGTTCAGATGTTGGACAAAATTACAGACTTCTTTTATTTTCATATCTTTCGATATGTATTTTAATATGTAACTCTCATTAATATGACTGAACTCATGCTTTTTCATGTAGGAAGTGTGAATTTCCTTCTGAAAAAATTCCAGATATCACTGGTAACCACAATCTTTTTACCAAATATATTTATGTATTAATCAAGCTTTTTTGGTTATTCTCACTAAATCTGAAATAAAACTTCCTTGTTTTATAATTTTGATGTGAATTAGTAGGGTGACTTTATCAGGCAAGTCTCTTTAAATAATTCAAGAAAAAATTCTCTCATCTTATTATGCATAATACATTATTTACTTGACCTTTACTTTTAGTAATCATTTTTTAAACTATCTTAATTTTTATTATTTTAGTTTATTACTTTACTTAATTATTTTAATATTTTACTATATTCAAAGCATTCATTATAATATCCATTGCATTATTAAATTCAAATTACTGTTTAAAAAATGTAAACAAAGCAATGACCAGAAATCCACAAAATTTTAAATCAACACAACTTGTGATTTCAAGCTGTGCAGATTTGAGGAAGTCTACTGTATAAACAAATTGACAAACTATTGTCTGGCTGGGATAAGAAAGACTCTAGAACCGGTCTCGTCTCGGTCCTGTTGCCAAGGTAACTGGTCAGTCAACTTTATTTTAAGGAAGTCCCGCATATTCTTTTCTCCCATTTAATAGATTATTCCAAGAATTAGCAGTCTTCTTTTGTCCTATGGATGAAGTTCCCTCCCTGCAAGTTTTGGAACCTTCCAAAACAGGAAATCTACTCGGGTTTTTACATATCTTGGCCACACAGTAAATACATTTTTTTTTAACCTTTTAAAGTAAGCATTATATTACACAAGAATTATTTTGAATATGTGTTGGTTACTGTTGAGAATTGGGCACTAAAACAAAATTTAACTAAATTAAAAAATATCTAAGAATCTTCCAGTTTAGTGATATTGTTCTTGGTTTGAATTTTAGCAGTAATGCAACAATGAACAATTATGTTTAAATGAATAATAATTATTTTTTTAAACATGCTATAAAAGAAAACTTTTTGGCTTCATGAGGAGCTTCTTAAAAATATTGCATTTTTTTCTTTTTTTAATCATATTTTGAATCATTAAAAAAATATATATATATATAAGCTATGCATCAAAATTATTTCTTATGTACCGATTTTAAAAATGAAAAAAGAAAGGATATACAGTAGACTCCCTCAAATCCTCAACCCTAGTTTGAGCTTGAGTTTGAGCTGGGTGAGCTTTGGGAGCCTCAACCCTAAAATCCGCATATTTTCACAGATGCAAACAATGAAACTTTCAGTTCAGATGTAGGGGATATCACTAGTAATTGCAATCTTTTTAACAAATATATTTATGTATTTATCAAGCTTTTTTGTTTTATTAAAACTGGCTAAACTTAAAATAAATCTTTTTTACTTTATGATTTTGATGTGAATTAATAGACTTTTATGAAGAAAGTTTTGTTGAATAATTCAAGGAAAATGTATCTTATCTTTATTATGCATATTTAATTATACATTATTGATCATTTTCTTGACCTTTACTTTTAATGGTAATTTAAAATTTTCAAAATTATCTTACTTTTATTCATTGTAGTTTATTACTTTACTTAATTATTTGAATATTTTACTATATTGCAAGCAATCATTATAATTTTGATAGCATTATTATATTCAAATTACTGTTTAAAAAATGTAAACAAAGCAATGATCAGAAATCTGCAAAATTATAAAACTCACAGAACCTGTGGTCCCAAGCTGTGCGGATTTGAGGGAGTCTACTGTATTCAATGTAAATAGAAAGTGACATTTTGAAATCACGACAAAAACTTTATTAAAGCAAACAAACATTATATTAAAAAAGAATGAGAAAGCACATTAAATAGTCACACATAAAATTCATTACCTTTTCGTAAGTTACCTTCTAATTAAATAATTGCTTAGATGGCGATCAATAAGCCTAACTAAATTACATTGTCATTCACAAACTTTCATTTAATTTTTAATGTTTTACGGCTTTATTGGAAATCAAAATCAGATACAGTAGACTCTCTCGAATCTGCAACCCTAAAATCCACACATAATTTACAGATGTAAACAATAAAACTTTCAGTTCAGATGTAGGGACAAAATTTGACTTTTTTAGTTTTATATCAATTCTATATATATTTTAATCTATATTTTTTGTTAATACAGTATGAAATCATTTATCTGGAAACCAGTTATCCGGAATGATATTTCTGATAGACTGATTTCAGAATCTTTATAGAAAAAAGTGTCATACACTGCCAGTTTGACATAGGCTTTGCTTGAAACAATTGTATAATTTGATGACAACATCTAGTATTTGAAATGAAAACATATTTAGTTGTATTTTAGATGTTTTAATTTTTATGCAGAGGAAACAGAAGAATTTTTGTTCCTAAGATTACCTTCTTTTAAACTCTGGTTAACTTTTTATCTTTCTTGCATTGATTTTTAATCCAAGTAATCTAATAATTTAAAATCAGAAATAATGCCACAACCACACATATTCCACAAAACTTATCAAATGGATGCTGCTTTAATGCTCAACCAGTTAACCGGAAAAACCTGTTATCCGGAATACATCTGACCGCAAGCATTCCGGATAAATGGTTCTGTACTGTATTACTGAACTCGTGGTTTTTCATGAAGGAAGAATAAATTTATTTCTGAAAAAAAATCAAGATATTTCTGGCATCACTGGTAATCACAATCTTTTTGCCAAACGTATTTATGCATTAATCAAGCTTTTTTTTTATTATTAAGTCTGGGTAAACCTGAAATAAAACTTCCTTATTTTATGATTTTGATTTGAATTAGTAGTGTACTTTTATGAGGAAAGTTTCATTGAATAATTTAGAAAAAATGCATCTCATCTTTATAATGAATATTTATATATTGATTATTTATTTGACCTTTTCTTTTAATATTCTAGTCATTTAAAAAAAATTATCTAATTTTTTATTATTTAGTTTATTACTTAATTATTTTAATATTTTACTATACTGTAAGCATTCATTATAATTTTGATTGCATTATTAATTGCATTCAAATTACTGTTTAAAAAATGTAAACAAAGCAATGACCAGAAACCCCCAAAATTCTAAAATCTGCACAACCTCTGGTCCCAAGCTGTGCAGATTTGAATGAGTCTACTGTACATTAATTTTGTTATAAGGAAGAAATAATGCATATTATTTAATTTATTTTACTTGGATAGTACTTGTCTATTATGGTTTAATACTTTTAATTTTATACTAATGAAAGTTAGAATTGAAAAAGCTTATTAAACAGATACTTTTTGTTAAAACGGCGCTATTTCTAAAGCTTTCTGTTCCTTTCTATGGGCTAATTGTGTATTGAAGATCTTTATAATGTAAACCTAAAAATGCGAGGTTGTGCGTTATATAGAATTTTGCTTTATATAGATCACTTTCACACATCAATAAACATATATACTTTGTAAACATGAAAAATTTGTGTTAAACATATCAAAATACAGTAGAGTATCTTTATATTGCATTCCGTGGAACTAGGAGTTGTGCAGACTATAAATTTTTGCATAATACAATTGACTCCCTTAAATTCACAACCCTAAAATCAGCACATCATCGCAGATGTAAACAATGAAACTTTCAGTTCAGATATAGGGACAAAATTAGACTTTATTTTTATATCAATTCTGCATGTCTTTTAATATGCAATTTTCATTAACTGAACTTGTGCTATTTAATGAAGTAGGTATAAATTTATTTCTGAAAAAATTCAAGATATTGCTGATATCACTGGTAATCACAATCTTCTTACCAAATATATTTATGTATTAATCAACCTTTTTTGGCTCTTAAGTCTGGCTGAACCTGTAATAAAACTTCTTTATTTTATGATTTTTATGTCAATTAGTAGGGTACCTTTATGAGGAAAGTTTCATTGAATAATTTAGCTAAAATATGTTTCATCTTTATTATGCATATTATATATTATTAATTATTTACTTTATCTTTACTTTTAATATTTTAATTATTTATAAAATTACAGTATGGAACCTTTTATCTGGAAACCAGCTATCCGGAATGATATTTCTGATTGGCTGATTTCAGAATCTTTGCAGAAAAGGGTGTCATACATTGCCAGTTTGACATAGGCTTTGCTTGAAACGTATAATTTGATGACAACATCTAGTATTTTTGGTCATCACATTTAGTTGTATTTTAGATGTTTTAATTTTTATGCAGAGGAAACAGGAGAATTTTTGTTCCTAAGGGATTCCCATAAATTACCTTCTTGTAAACTCTGGCTAACTTTTGATCTTTCTTGCATTGATTTTTAATCCAAGTAATCTAATATAATAATTTAAAATGAGAAATAATGCCACAACCACACATATTCCACAAAATTTATCAAATGGCTTCTACTTTAATGCACAACCAGTTAACCGGAAAAAACAGTTATCCGGAATACATCTGACCCGAAGCATTCCGGATAAATGGTTCTGTACTGTATCTTAATTTTTATTATTTTAGTTTATTACTTTACTTAATCATTTTAATATTTTGCTATATTGTAAGCATTCATTTTGATTGCATTATTAAATTCAAATTACTGTTTAAAAAATGTAAATAAAACAATGACCAGAAATCTGCTAAATTTTAAAATTCGCACAACCTCTGATCCCAAGCTGTGTGGATTTGAGGGAATCTACTGTATAGATCATTTCACACATTGTTAAATTTACTTTATAAACAGGGTTGAAACATATCTAGACCTAATCTTTCATTATATTACTCTTTTTAATATATTTTAACTGTAATAATAGTAATTATTTCATTAAAAAGCTCTGAATTAAGGACATAAAGATAAACTAGTGTATCAAATTTAGACCTTCCGCGAATAGCATTTTTTTTTTTGCAGTGTGGGAATCCAGGTTCTTCTTAACAGCAAAATTCATTGTTTACATCCGAGAAGTTGTGTGTTATACGGAAAATTGCGTTATAACGATCTTCTACTGTATGTGATTCAGTATGATTTATTTTTCTCCAAATCGCTTAAAAATTGTAAATTTAATAATTATCTAATTTCAGTTACCTTTAAAATGACTAATTTTTTGCAGATGAGGCTGAGGCTTTTCTGAAAGGGAAAAGTAATGCCTCTTCTGGATCTTAATATTTTATATAATTTGCAACACAAGTTGCTGAAATTTTGTTGGCATAATAGATGGCAGCAAAGATCATAATTAATTGAACAAGGTCCTTAAAATCAAAAGTTTTCTTCTATCATCTCATCAGCATGTTAAATCGGAAAAGGGCATTGTAAGTTTGATGGGTATTTTTCTATGTGCTGGTAGGGGAGAGTGGTAATGAATGGGCCAATTTTCGGTTTTTAATTTTTGTAATTTTTTCTAATAATTTTTTTTTGGCTCAGAATTGGCTCTTCAGTTACTTTACTTATTTGGTTATATAAAAAAGTCATAAAAATTGGATTAGAAAATGTCTATAATGAATGATAATAGAAAATAAAAATATAGAAATTTGGCACATTCATCCCCACCCATGGGGCTGAATGGGCCATTGAAGGTAATGAATGGCCACTAAAGGAATTCAATGAAAAAATGCGGAATTAATATTTTATTTACCAAATATGACAAAATGAATGGCACTTTACATGATAAGATCAAAAGCATACTGAAATAGTGAGTAATACACAATGCTTATCAAAATTTATAAACATCAAAAGTGATATTATTAAATCACATAATTGTATCAGAAAAATGACAAAATAATGAGATTATAAGAAAGAAAGAACATAAAATAAGCATAAAAATAATAGATAATACACATTATGATTTAACGAAATTTATATTTTTCAAAATTAATATTAGAGGACATGGTTGTAACAGGGTTGAACTGCGTGCCTATTAACTGACTAGTGTAAATTTCTGGTATTATTTATTCTAAACATCGTATTCAGAATATAAACAATTATTCTAGTTTTATATCAAATGGGAAAATACTGGTAGGTGTGGTCAACAACTGGACAGTTCACCTTAATCATTTATACAATTTAACTTATGTTTCTAATAAATAACTAATATTTTTTAGGGTGAAAATGTGCAAATTATTTTTTAGACATCACTATAAACCTATTCTAACTAGACAATAATTTAATCTAAGTCCATTACAGTCAGTTATGTTTCATATTAAAGAGAAAATCAAAAAAAGAAAGAAAAACCCTATTTTCATGATCAGGGAAAGGTGGCCCATTCATGACCATGATATAGTGGCCCATTCAGCCTCACCTATACTTCTGGAATATATTCAGGTTTTTTTAGTACATTAAATTCAAATAACATCTAAATGCATCCTAAAATTAGTTTACAGATATGCAAAGACTTGCTAATACACATCTCTGCAATGAAATAATAGATACTTTTTAGATTATTTATTTTACTTAAAAGGGAAAAAATTTACTTTTCAATCAGATTCTTGGCCATCCTACTCTAGTGGGAAAATGGCTTCTCCCAAACAACGGAAAATTTGATGAGTTTGATAGAACAAATAACTATCTGTTGGTGGCATCTAAAATACTTTTATGCAAATATTTTTTCATATTTTGTTAATGGCCCACTCATTACCACTCTCCCCTATATTGCAACAAAATAATTATATCTGATTTGTTTTTTTTTCTCTTTTAATTTCCAATAAAGCCATAAAATATTAATGATTAAATGAAAGTTTGTGATTTACAATATAGTTTAGTTAGGTCTATTGATCGCCATCCAAGCAATATTTAACCCATTATATCCTGAATTTTTAATAAAAAAATTTCTGTTTCTAATTACTAAAATCTGTAAGATTAAAACTTTAAAATCAGTAAAATTGTATTTATATGACTGTTAACCCCTTCGGGATGAGTGTCTTTTACAGAATTTTTAATCTTTTATCACCGGTTTTTTAAAGCAGAAATTTTTGCCTCATTGAATTGGGGAAAATGCTTCGATTAAATAAGGCAAAATTTACAATAAAAATTTACTGGTGAGAATAATCACTGATTCTGATCACCTTACGCGGCACAAATGCTGGTCACTCGTCCCCAAAGGGTTAACATGTTTTGACTCTACCCGAGTCATTTTCAAAACAAATAAATAAAAATGTTCTGTTCTTGCATGATCTATGATGTAATGATCTGATATGCCATGTTATTCAGTTTTTTATGTAACGCACATTATTTTTTATTTTACTTGGATGTTTATTTCTATTTTTGTAACCATTGAGTAACTCGAGCTACTATACTGTTATAGTATCCAAGTATATACAGTAGAGCAGTGTCGGTCAGTCTATGGCACGCGAAGGAATAATTTTGGCACGGAGCGGCGTTGATTGTATCTCTGTATTAGAATACAGTGATTTTACACAAAATTCACGAACTTAGAAGATCTGATTCTATTTTAAATTCGATTGATCGGTAATAGAAGAATTTTAATCTTATTCAATATGGTTTCAAAAACTTATCAAAGAGAATATTCGGAAATTATTAAAAAGTAAAGATTATTATATATTAATAAAAATCCCTGCCGGCCCGGCCTACAGGCGGAGGTAGACTTCGAAGTTAAGTATATTAATTGCACCAACAAAAACTAAATCATGATAAATCCACTTTAACAGTTTTATCTGACCGCTTCTGACGAGTTTTTATTTCATTTCTATATAATAGCTGGTTTTATCAGAATCATGTTACGGCAATATTAAAAAAATACTTTTCCATGCTCAACAATTCAAAATTTTCTGGCATATTTTCAGATTAATTTTTAATAGAAAAAATATGAAACTTGCTGGCTTGATTTTTGAAAAGATTTATAAGCGACATGTGTTTTTATTTTTCTTTCAATTAATTGAAACTTGATTAATAAACAATTATTTTCTCAGTAGGGCAATATTTTTCGTTTCTAACACAATCGCTTCGGGAAATTCTGTTCAAAATGCCCAATTTGACATCATTTTTTGAAATATATTCTGCCTCTATCAAAAAATCGATCATTACGGTACATTATATAGTATCTGAAGAAGAGAATCTATCAATTGGACGCGTTTGAGAGCAAAAATTTATTTAAAAATGAGTAAAAAAATAAGCAATTTGGATTTGAAATCATTATTAATAAGATGATTTTTTTCTTCAACGCTATGCATTTTTAATTTGTTTTTGCTGTAAGAATTGGTCCTATCAAAAACTTGTCTATATAAATATTGAAGACAATATTAAGAAGATATATGATAAATTCATGGGGATTTTATATCTTGTGAATTGACGGAGTTATGGAAATTTTTCTTCTTCACCCCCCTTTTTTTGTTTTCCTTTTAATTTTTTTTTTTTTTTTTTTTTTTTTTTTTTGCGGTGCGAATTGGTCCTATCAAAAACTTGTGAATATAAAAGTTGTAGATAATATTAAGGAGATATATAATAAAATTAATTGGATTTGATATCTTGAGAATTGACGAAGTTATGATTTTTTTTCTCCCAAAAACCCTATTTTTTGCGTCCCTTGAGCCCATTTTTAATTTTATCAAAAATCTGTGATATATAAATTTTTGGCCCTATTTTTAGAAGTAACAAAAACTTTAAACTGATTTGATATGCACAAAAATTAAAAAGTTATGGGTTTTTTCAATTTTCACAAAACCCCTCCCTATTTCCATCCCTTTGGCCTGATTTTTCCCATTAACGAACTTGACCGAGATTTTATGCCCCTTGATTTTATGTATCAGTTTGGAAGAGATTGGTGAAGAATTATGGAAGTTACCGTGTCCAGAAGAAAGTGATATATATATATATATATATATATATATATATATAGATAGATAGATAGATATAAAGTTTTTTACTGAGGGTGGTTTTGGGTTCTAGGGGTCATGATCGGTGTAGATCTGCAAAAATTTTTCAGAAATTCCAACATAGAAACAATGCCAATAGGTAGTATTTCATACGAAATCTACCTAAAAATACTGATGGTAAATTATGGCGACTTGGAAATTAACTTCAGAACTTTTTAAATAAACTGACTTTTTCCATTTATTTTTCTTTCTATTTATACCTGTGAGTCATTATTTTCGTAAATAAGTAATATAAAAAATCAAATAGGGAGCAGTTGCCATATAAATCCACTTCAGTTTGCATTCTGTTAAAATTAACTGAGCATGAACACGATATATATTAATTTTCATCCAAGATCACATATTTTACGTAATCACATATTTTAAAATAATTTCAAAAATATAATTGATTCGATAATTATTAGAGTGTAATAACTTACATCTATGTTGCCCATTTTATAAAAAAAATCTTAAGTAATTTTCAACTGGTTTTAACTCATTATTTTTCAATCCACTAAATTTTTCTTTTAGTTGGCACATCAAGGCCATGTAAAATAATTTTTTGAAAAAATTGGCACTCGACTATAAAAAGTTTCGCCAACCCAGCAGTAGACTCACTCAAATCCACACATCATTAATTGATTTTAATTGATTGTTTTACTGATTTATGTGCAAAAAGATGTATGAACGAAAAAAAACAAAAACAGGCTGGGTACAGGCCAAACATAATCTTATAATCCCACACCAGGCAGGCCAATATTGATTTCGTTTTTGCCCAGTCTTGAAAATTTCTGATCATGCCAATCTTGATTTCTTATCCTTTAGTTTGTAATTGAATTTTGTATCATGGAAGTGATTCGTTCCATATGTTACTCATTATCTTTAAAGAAAAAAATTGTTTATTTCTTTGAAAACTTTACAGTCAGTCTTTATTGCAGAAACAAGAAAAAGGTACAATATTAGCCTAATTTTCTTAAACATTCTTTTGAAAAATTTACTTTTAACTATCTGAAAATGAAAATTTATTTCTTTAAAAAATCTGTATTTACTTTAGAAAGATAATTTCAAAAAATGAAATAAAAGTATTAGCTACATGTAACTAAGCCATATAGAATATTTAATACAGTCGAACTTCTATTTAACGAAGTCGCCCAAATACCGGAAAAAAGTTCGTTATATGGAAAATTCGTTAAATAGAGAATCACATTTTAAAATACTTTAAACTACATAAAACAGATTTTAAATTCATAAACGCTAAATATTTTTACTAAAAGTAATTAATCACATATTTTTTAATAAATTATATCGATTAGTTTTATTTATTTTACCCACCAATATCCATCATCAATTTATTTTCTCTATGTGTTTAAATCTTTGAAATGTGCAACAAAAACTAAACATTGTCCGGGAATACACTGTATTTTCTGTTTAAAGTAAATAGTTTTGCATTAAAATTAACGAATTTTAATGACATTATCGTATTTATTATTATTATAACAAATAGTTTTAACCATACATTAATATATACGTTCTTAAATTTAATTTCTGAAAAACTCTGTTAATTTTGCCTGAGTTTTTTTATTTAAAAAAGTACTTTCTCTCATAATACGTCTTGCATCTTTGCAATGCACCGAAAACCCCTTCATGCATATTTTCTTCTAACTATAATACACGTCGGATTGTTTCAAATGATTTTAGCATTTCATCATACGAAGTTTTGTTAATTCCTGCATAATGATCATTTCCATCATCATCATACTCATCTTCATCCGTATTCATTGCTGTATTGTTTTTATTTTTCACACTGTCGAAAATATCCAATTCGGATAGTGTTTCCGAGGTCTCAATTTGAGAATTAAGTGAAATACAATCATCAATCAGCACATCATGGTTAATTTCTTCTTTTTTTCTCACTGTATCCACATTTTTTTAAGCTACACTGAGGGATTATCGTCTTCGTCCTCCGTACTTACCTAATTCTCACTGCTGACAAAGAAGGCGCCTGGTAAAACCAGTTCAAGGCCATTGAACATCATAAAATGTGTTTAAAGAAAGAATAAGTTTGAAATGTTCAGAAATACTTTGAGAAATGGGGAGAAAAAAAATTTTGATCACAAGAAAAAGTTCGTTAAATAGAGAATGCACTTCGCTGTTTGGAGGTTATTTTACAAAGAAATTCGCAAAATGTTCTTGGTTCCAAGGAAAAGTTCGCAAAGTACAGAAATTCGCAAAATAGAGGTTTGTTAAATAGAGGTCCGACTGTACTTTAACTGTCACATGGCTTCTGGCAGTGATATACATTTTTTTTTCTTCTGTGTAACTTGTGTCGGTTCTTCTTTTAACCCTTAAATGCCGGGTGTTGCTTTTCAGCAACATACCAAATTTAGTCTCTAAAATACTATTAGAATAATATTGAAGCTATAATGCCTAATGTTGCCAATAAAATACATTCTGAAAATATTATTAAATCGATTTTTAACATGTAGTTGGCAACACTTGTACTGTTTAAGTATAAAGATAGATTTATTTTTTCAATTGTTGCTACTTGTTCTTTTTGTTTTGTTTGGAAGCTTGCGAAATACCCTATTTTGTTATGCAGTGAGCAAGTAAAATTTATTTCTTATTATAGTTCCTAAAATTCTTGTGTCTTTAATACAGTATAACATCTTTAATCCGAACATGTCTAATCCGGAAACTTCTGTAATCCGGACATTACGGCCCGATTATTCGTTTTTATTTTCAATTAAAGATCATAGATGGCGCATTAGCTCATATATGAATGAATTTAAGAAAAATGAAAAAACTACCTAATTTACTACTGTTTTTTTTTTTTTTTTTTTTTTTTTTTTTTTTTTTTTTTTTAAATTGTGAGAGCTTTCTGAATTACATATGTAATTAAAATACAGATGTCATTTTTTAATATTAAGTTGTAAAAAATACTGAATTAATATTGATTTTACTATTTTTTTTTCTCCAAAGATACAAAGATGGCGCCAAAATATCACAAAATCGAATTTTATTTTTATTATTTCTTTTAATTATTTAACTTGTGACTTACTTTGATATTTGTAAATACTATATATTTAATTTCTTATAACATTAGAAATATATACAGAATAACATCTTTAATCCGGACATTATGGCCGGCTTATTCGTTTTTATTTTCAATTAAAGATCATAGATGGCGCCATAGCTCATATATGAATGAATTTAAGAAAAGTGAAAAAACTACCTAATTTATTACTGTTTTTTTTTTTTTAATTTTTTGTAATTTTAAAATTTTAAGAGCTTTCTGAATTACATATGTAATTAAAATACAGATGTCACTTTTTAATATTAAGTTGTAAAAAATACTGAATTAATATTAATTTTACTATTTTTTTCTCTCCAAAGATACAAAGATGGTGTCAAAATATCACAAAATTTGATTTTATTTGTATTATTTCTTTTAATTATTTAACTTGTGATTTACTTTGATATTTGTAAGTACGATATATTTAATTTCTTATAACATTAGAAATATATATCACTATTTTAAATATGTTAATATAATAAAGTTATTTTTTAAATTAATTGTAACGACACTGCATAAAATTTACATTAGTATTTTAAAAATATCTGTACTTATGAGCATTTTGAATTGATTTTTCTCAATGTTTTCAATTATCAAGATCCTTGCATTTTTGTATTACCATATTAATGAGAGGTATTGTATTATTATTTATCTAAATCCATTCTACTTTCAAAACTTCTGTAATCCGGAATTAAAGAAGTTATACTGTATTATAGAATTTTATCAAGGAAAATTATTTTTTCAATTAAAGACCAGTATTGCCGATTAGTAACAAACTGTTTCTTAGCCGTAAACCATACTTAAAACAAAATTTGATTTTTTTAAGTATTTTTCCCATGATTTATTTAAAAAATGATAGCCAAAAAACATTATTACAATGAGTTTTGAAAAGTCAGGCATTTAAGGGTTAAATATTTCCTTTTATGTGATCTGACTACTGGCTGTCTTTTAGATTCTTCACTTTCTAAACAAAAATTTGATTCAACGAACAGTAAGAAAATCATTAAGAATGTTTTATTATACAAAAAAAAAAAAAAAAAAAAAAAAAAATAGATTTCAGAGCAGATAAATAACTGTAAAATCTTTAAATAAATAGTCCACTTCAAAAGGGCTAGGTAGTCAATTTTTATAAATTTTTCAAGAAACATTGAAAACTATTTAATATTTTTCTGTATAAACTGTATTGTAGTTAAGTAAGAAACATATAATGTGTTTAAATGTTGACTTTTAAACAGGGAGTGGTGCAGAATAGAGGTCTGCATGGGCCGACATGCCCGAGCCCGGGCCGGCCCAAGTGAATTTTTACAAAACATTGATTTTTACAAACATTGATTTGATAAATATTTTTAGCCAAAAATATTTATCTTAACTTTTCTTTTCATGTTTATAATCTTTATTTTTATAGAAATGCCGCAGGGTACGATATTTATTTTTTTAACGAATCTCTATTTCTTGTATGTAAATGTTTCAGTTATCATTAATATTGTTAATCCATATTCCATGTATTGAAGTGTTAAAAATCTGAAAAATGCTATACAATAAAATCTAAGACTGAATTGCATAGAAAGAAAAAAAAATGCATTATAAATAAGTTCCCTTCTTATCAAGTGAAAATGTATTATATATTCTTTTCTTACGTTGTAGTACATTAATTTTGCATGGATCAACGCGTTTTTCAGTTTAAAACAAAATTCCGTTATAGACAGGTTCTTTTTCACACGTTTTACTATATTTTTATTTAACTATATTTTAATAAGTGTAGAAATCGACTATTCTTTAAAAAGAATGAATTTGAATGTTTAATTGTAGAATAATGGTGATTTTAAAATGTATGCATTTTTTGAAAAAAAATTTGTGCCCAACCTAATTTTACTGACCTTTGAGCGAACCAGGCCACGTCAAGACAATGATTTTCATACGGGCTCGGTCAAAACTAAGAATGAAAATTTTGGGCCGTGAAGATTAGGAATGAAACCAGTAGCCGGGTCTGTGCAGGAAAAATAAGTTAGGCCCAGCCCGAGCCTTCAGGAAAAAAGTAAGGCCCAGCCCAAGCCTTCAGAAAAAAGTTTGGCCCCGCCCGGCCTGAGTGCCGTGAATGGCATGAATGAAAATAGGCCTGGGCTTCGAGTCACAGGCCGGCCCGTGCAGATTTCTAGTGCAGAATTTGCTTCACAGGAAGAGCATGAGTATCATCAGTGAGGAAGAGGGGGGGGGGGTGATTACATTGTCTATGTAAAGTGTACAGGATGTATCTAAACTATCTATTGGAACTGTACAGAGTAGTAATACACATCAAAACAAACAATTTTTGTATAAGAAATCAGCATCACAATCTATTTATTTAACAAAAATACGTCATACATACAGTAATATAAAATACTTGGGTATTTATTTTTAAGGGTAAATGTATCTGTGAAAAATCTTCATATTACTATTAATTATGATGGATTAGTGTAAAAGATGAAAACATTTAGAACTTGAAACTTCTTCCAGCTATTAAATTTGAAGGAAACTCAGCATGTTACATTTAAATACTTAATTTAAATGTAATTTTAATTATAATGCAGAGTGTAAAAAAAGCTAATATATTTATTAAGAAGCATTTTATTCAAAAGATACGTTTTATTAAATTATGTAACAGGTACACTTACTATGTGCTAAGTTACTTCACCTAATGTACTCATAGTACGTAATTTTTGTCAATAAGGGTGACATATTCTCTAATCTTTCTCACAACACTTTTCTATCCCAGATATACACCTTTTTCTCTGTAAATAATTACATGCGTCTTAAGTTTAATGCTATCTAATTTCATGTGATGACCAATTTTAATAATAAAAGTTAAATAATTAAGAAAATTTGACAGTTTTAAAATGCTGCAGTCAGCAAAAAAAAAAGAAAAAAAATCCATGCATTTTAATCATCAAATTGTCCCAGAAAAAAAGAGACAGACATTTGACTGGAAATTGTGTCTTCTTACAATTTATTTTAAAAACAAAAAGCTTAGGGGTCGTCTTCATACTGAAATTGTACCAAATTTTTAATTTTTCGATACAAACACACAATTTTGGCATCATATTTGCTTTTTCATTAAATTTTAACTTAAGATACTAAACTAGAAGAACATTCAATTAGTTTAGGAATTATGAAGATTTAAAATTTGGAATTCACTCAAAAAAAAAAAAAAAAAAAAATGTAAAGAGTACATGTGCTGGAACACTTTTGTAATTGGAAGAGATTTTCCTACTATTTAAAGAAATTTCCGTCTTTTAACTGAAGAATTTCAGAAAATTTTCAACTTATGTTTTCGAGGTTTTGCAGTTTTAAGGAAAAAGGGACATAGTATGTAAAAATTCAGTTCTTAATATGAAAAAGTACGAAGCAGCATACTTGTGGGAATTATTGTGATATGACAAAAATATAGCTTTATATTGGAGGACTGCAGTTTGTCTATATTGTTTTTAGATGGAGTAATTGTTTATATTTTGGCCATAAATGGGCAAAAAGGCTCAAATGCTCGTGTTTTAGGGTCATTTTCCAAAACTAGGACAGTTGGGGTTACCAGAGTTCGTTCCATGCAAAAATGTAAATTTTTGTAAAATTTTTGCATGCAGAAATATTAGCAGAAGTATTATTAGAGCAGAAGTATTATTAGAGGTGTTCATTCTAAGCATAAAAACATAATTTTAATTACTCTTTATTTTAAAATTAAATTTTGAAATAGGTAAATATCAACCTCGTGGGCTGTAACCATACTCAGGTTCATAAATAAAACACATTGTTTTCAGCACTTAGCCTTAACTTGATTTTTTTTCTTTTTACTTTACGTAAGAGAGACGGTGAGTTTCTTATGAAGAAAAAAATATTTTTTGGTGTCAATTTTTTAAATGGGAAATTTACGTCTGATCTGAACATCTATAACCAAGGTTTATCAACTCCATGTCTATGTTTTAATTAACATAAAAACCTATAGATGGCAGCACTGCAGCTTTTCTTTGCTATTTAGTTAAAGAAGAAGTGTGTCACATTGCTGTTGTTTCAACAACTGGATGGGTAGTTGCTGTTGTACTTTCACAAAGCACCTTTGACCAATTATAAAGGTTATGTTTTTATAACATCAACACTGTGACCACTCCAAGAATTTAAAGAATATATTTAAAAATAATATATCTATTCATATTCAACACCGAAGTAGCACAACTGAAGTTTATTCCAAACGAGCGAAAAATGATCAGACCAGGAATCGAACCTGGATACTTGGCGTGCTGTGCTAATGCTTTACCTGTTAAGCTATCCGGACAATACCTGGCTGACATAATTCACTCTTATTTGTTGGACATGGCTGTGAACTGCAGCACTAGTTTCATTCATTCGAGTTATAACTATAGCATTTACATGATGAAAGTGTGTTTTAACATGGAAACTCCTGTATACCATGTAATTACATTATAATGAAGAGAATGAATATTTTTCCATCTGGATTATATCATATTTAAGGCCGGAGTTGCACAACTGAAGTTTATTCCAACAGAGCTAAAAATAAATAACAGTGAATTATGTCAGCCAGATATTGTCCGGATAGCTTAACAGGTAAAGCATTGGCACGGCATGCCAAGTAGGCAGGTTCGATTCCTGGTCTGGACATTTTTTGCTCTGTTAGAATAAACTTCAGCTGTGCCACTGCGGTCTTAAATATGATGTAATCCAGTTGGAAAAATATTCTTTCTCTTCATTATGACATAATATATCTATTTTAGTATATTTGTTAAATCTACCCATAAGAACTTACCATGTGCTCATTAGACCAAAATTATGGGGATTAGGCTGGTATAAAGTTGATATTGCAACTCCATGTCGCAAGATAGTTGGAATTGCTCCATGTTATAAATAAAAGTACTAATTATTTATTGAGATTTGGAAGTAATTGCGCATTACTTTTATACTTTTCTTTATTTCATTTTAAGCACAAAGAAAGTATGAAAAGTAAGAAACACATTGAAAAAAGGCGCCTACAAAAAAGAGAAGCAGAAAGAAAAAGAAGACACTTCACATTTGTAGATTTGCTTTGATTTTCTAATTGAAAAGGAATAAAGTGATTTACTTTCAATGCAATGATTTTTTGTAAATGGTAAGTTTAGAGTGGCATTTGAAGTATTATCAACTCCGTGGACATTTATTTATTTATTTAACAAAAGTAACATGATCATCTCTGCTGTTATCATTTTTACATTTAACATGTTTATAGTAATTTTCATAATTTTTTCAGAAATTGTGAAGAACTTTTTCATGATGTTAGTTTGCATGATCTAGTTTTGGGAAATGACCCTTTAACGGAATGTAATCAACGAAAAAAATTCATTTCATTCGCGGATTTTCCTGAGAATGCTCTTAATGTGAAATTCATTTTAATTATTTCAAAACAGATTGCAATGTCGGTTAGTATTTTGAGCATAACTCTAGAACGGCTTTTCTGAATAGCTGTAATTTTATAATTCCCATACAGCCTTTAGAAATCTATTTTTTTTATTAAAAAAATTCCAAGATTAAATTCATAATTTAAAAAAAAGGTTGACTTTCGAATTTTATTTTTAATATACTACTAATTTATATATATATTTTTAAACAGAAATTGATTTCTAGAAACTATTTACACCAATATAAAAATAACATGTCATTCCGCCAAGCAGTTCTTGCATAATGTTTAAAAATTCTACAAGCATTTACAATCCGTTTTGCAATGATTATAAATTAATTTAACATTAGGATTTCCAAATTTTAAGCTTCCATAATTCCTAAACTTTTTGACTGAATGATTTGCCATTTGATATCCGTTGGTGAAATTTCGAGAAATAGTCAAATACGATAGCTAAAATTAGGTGTTTATTTTGAAATTTTTAGAGTTTGGTACAATTTTAGTAAGCACAATGTTGTTATATTGATGATCCTAAGATATATTTTTTTTTTTTAAAAAAAGCATGGATTGAAAAAAGTAATAAATTCCAGTCACATGGCTATTTCTGGTTTCTTTCTTATTTTTTTCTCCTTTTTTTTGTATGTTAATTTGGTGATTGTTCTTTTTTGGCCTACTGTAACCTTGCATTACTAGAGTCATTATATCTGGTGCACGATGAAGAGGACTAATGCTAGATTTCATTCAGAACATTACAATGCTGTCAAATCAGTTGCTTTATTAAATCGTATTATGTACAGTCGTGGAAAAAAAAAAAGTAAACACCCCCTACTAACTCCTCAACAAATTATCGTAGAAGAAAGTTACTGGTACCGAATGATTGGAAATAAAGTCTACTTTTAAATGATGTATATAAAATTTGCTTAGGGGTTCATCTACATATTAAAACGAATCCAAACTTCATTTTTTTCAATGACAATACCCAATTTTAACGAGATATTTCAAATCTTCGGTTCAAACTATGCCTAGAGACCGAATTTCAAGTCATTTGAGAGATAAGTTTTTGAATTATAAACATTCAAAATTTAGTGCTTCTAATGTTAAATTACATTTTCATATTTTTATTTATATCTCCAGAAATTATGCTCCTAATGTGCTAATTTTGTGTGTAGCAATAATACTAATATACCCAAACATAAATACGCTGAATTTGCAATTTTTATAATTTTATGATATGAATTATGAAATTAATATTCGAAAAAATTATGAATTGCAACCTACAATTTTTTTGATGGATTTAGATTTATTAAGTCCTGCTTTATGGAAATCCAAAATTTCACATTTTTCTTCCAAGTAGTTTTCAAATTATGCTTAAAAAACGGCAAAATGATGGTTTACGGGGCCGTCTATGATAGAAGTGACTAGAAATTTTGAAATTTCTTATGCTATCCTGTTGTTATCTAGCAGTCTTCAATGATTGCTTGAGCGGCGCTTAAGATGCCTTGATCAAGAAGGGGGCTCTCTCGGTCAACAATCGAGTACCGAACTTCAATTTGGATACAGCCCCTAAAATACGCTCGTTTTAAAATAATTAATTTCTCGGAAACTTTTCGTACGGGTTGCATAAAAATTTGTTTTTAGGCTAATTGAAGGGTGTAGAGTTCATTTATGCTGTCAGAATTGTGCACTGCTATTGAAAAAAAACAAAGTTATGGTTCGTTTTAATATGTAGATGGCCCTTTGAACAAATTTTATATACATCATTTAAAAGTAGACTTTATTTCCAATCATTCGGTACCAGTAACTTTCTTCTATGATAATTTGTTGAGGAGTTAGTAGGGGGTGTTTACTTTTTTTTCCACGACTGTACATGTACAATACTAAAAAAATCTGAACAGCCTGCGGCGAAGAACTTTGTACATTTCTGAATTTTATAAGTGCAGATCGTTAGTGAAGAAGAAGGCAGAAAATCATGAAAAATTTATTATTCAAATTGAATAAAAAATCTGCAAATTTCATTAATTGCATTTCACGTTTTTTGATGTTGTTTTTGCGACCGTTTCACAAAATTCTGGATGTTTTTTAAACGATAATTTGACGAAATTCTTTATTTTTTCTGTAATCATTTGGCGAAGTTCGCGATAATTCTTGCGACCGATTGACGAAATTCGCTATTTATTTCCGCGATCCTTTGACAAAGTTTGCTATTTTTTCTGCGATCGTTTGAGAAATTTCGCGATTTTTTCCCCCGAGACCATTTGACAAATTTTTCGATTTTCTCGAAATCATTTGACGAATACCGCGATTTTTTCCCGAGATGATTTAAGAAATTCGTTACTTTTCCCCCCCGCGACCGATTGTCGAGATCGAGACTCGCGAAGTTTTTACGCTGCTGATTGACGGAATTGGATTTTTTATACGCTAGTTTGACAAAATTCATTATTTTGTTTCTGCAATTATTTAACGAAATTGTTATTTTTTTTCATGACCGATTGACGAGACAAAGCTAGCGATTTTTTCCACTATTGCTTGACGAATTTCTCGATTTTTTAGACCATTTGACGAATTTTGCTATTATTTTTTTTCCGGGATAATTTCTCGAAAGTCATAATTTTTTCCCCCGATCGATTAACAAAATTTACATTTCTTTTCCCGCGATCGATTGCAGAAATCCATGTTTTTTTGAGGACGATAGTTTTATGAAATTCATTATTTTTTTTCTGCAATCGTCTGGAAATTCGCGATATTTTTCGCAACCGATTGATGAAATTCGCTATTTCAGTGATCATTTGAGAAAGTTAACGTTTTTTTCCCAATCGCTCTTCGATTTTCGCGATTGTTTTCCGAGAATTTTTCTGATTATATTTGCGCAAAAAATCGTGGAAAAAACTCGAATTTCTAGAAAGGATCGCAAAAAACGCCAATTTTGTCAAAGGTTCACGAAACAAAAGCACGATTTTCCTCAAAGGGGCGAAGGAAAACACGGATTTCGTCAAAGGATCGCGAAAAAACACGAACTTCGTTAAAGGATGGCGGAGAAAAAGCGAATTTCGGCAAAGGAGTACGAAAAAAAAACGGTACATTTCGTCAAAGGATCCCGGGAAAATGGGAATTTCGTTAAAGGATCGAGGAAAAAACGTTACTTTCGCCGAAAAATCACGGTAAAAACGCGAATATCGTCAATGGAGAGCTGAAAAAGCACATAATTAGCACCGGGAGGATCCCTTCCTGTGCTGTAACCTTTCAGAAAATTAACCATGAATTTTAGAATTTTTGCTTACTGAGAATCACCCATGCGAAGGTAAAAAACGCGAAATTCGCTAATCAGCTCCGGAAGCTATTGCGAAATTTAATAATTAGTCACAGGAAAAAAAATCATAAATTTTGTCATCCAAGCACGAGAAAAAATATCGCGAAATTAGTCAATTGGTCGTGAGAAAAATATCGCGAAATTCATCAATCGGTCGCATGAAACTCCCTCGAAATTCGCCAGTCGGTCGCGGGTAAAAATCGCAAAATCTTTTAGTCATACACGGTAAAAAACATAAATTTGGCCAATCTTCAAAATGGCCAAATGTCGCAAGATGAAAACGCGAAATTTGACAATCGGTCAGGAAAATGTCTCGAAATTTGAAAATCGGTCGCGGGAGAAAAAATCATAATTTTCTTCATTTTGCTGTGGGGAGAAAACGCGAAATTCGTCATTCAGCCGCAGGAACATATGGCAAAGTTTTTAAATTAATCGCATGAATGAATCGCGAAATTCGTCATTTGGACATAGGAAAAAATTGCGAAATTCGTCATTCGGTTGTAGAAAAAAAATCGCAAAATTCTTCATTTAATAAAAAAAAAAAAAAAACCCGCAAAATTCTTCAACTGATTGAAAAAGAATAAAACGCGAAATTCTTCCATGGGTCATGTGAAAAAAAGTTACAGTATACTTTTAAAAAAGTTTCGACTCAACCGCTTCACATTTATTATTGATTTTTTGTAAAATATTAGTTTTGGTAATTAGTTAATTACGGGGTTATTACTTGGATAATTTTTTGTTGCACATACAAAGTTAAATAACCCGTTTGATAGTTCCTTTATATTCTTGTTCTGTGAATATACCTAAAAAGGACTGACTGATTTTAAAATTTAATAACTCGCAAACGGTAACAGATTTTTCAAAAATTCTTGCAGGAGGGTTATGCATGATGTCAGGAGTTTTTTATACAATGATTCTCGAATTTTGTTCGAATTACAAACAATAGATGGCGCTGCAGACAATAGGCTCTAAATTCAAGCTCGATTGTTTGGCCTTTATCTTCTCCCATGCCAAAAAAGGAGATTAAAATGTATTGAGTGGGTCCCAAAGTACTATTGTTTGTAATTCGTACTTAATTCGAGAATCACGGTAAAAAATCTCCTGACATCATACATAACTGTCCTGTAAGAATTTTTTTAAATATCTGTCATCGTTTGTGAATTAATGAATTTTAAAATCAGCCAGTCCTTTTTAGGACACCCGGTATGATTGATATTGGGTATTTGATTAATGAATAATAATGTAGACCTTGTATTAGTGAAGTTCATATAGCACCGTTTATACATTATTATCTTTTCGTTTTGAGCGTAAGTTCCGATTCATAACTTTTATAACAATGAACTGTTTCGTTTATACGCAAAAGAATTTTATAATTGCACTTATACTGTATGTTTTTTTCTCGTTGGTTATGAATTACATAGATCTATAAAAAATTCTTTTTTTAAATGCGGTCTTGTGAGTTCCATCCTGCAAATACTTATATTTTGAAAATATTTAATTTCCCTATATATACAAATGATTTTTTTTTATTCTTTTTAATATATATATATATTTTTAATATACTATTTCAAATCTGTGAGTAATTATTTTATTTCGACATATTATATTATACATGAATTGTAATGTTTATAAATAGATATTATATTATACATGAATTGTAATGTTTATAAATAGATATTATATTTTTGAAAATGTTTTGTCTATTTGTAAATATTTTGAATATAATGTTTTACAATTATCATACTTCTAAATATATTCCTTTAAAGTTATTTACTTTATTTGTATAATTTGAGAAGTGCTGAGATAATCTGCAAAAATATATCTATTTATAAGTCTACAATTCTTTAAATTAATTATTCGCAGATATGAATTATTTTCGAAATAGTATATCTTTTTATAAGATTTTAAAAAAAATAATTATTTAAAGGTATAAAAAAAATGCATTTATTTCTAATGTAGGGAAATTAAACATTTTTATAATGTACTAGCTGTTACCCGTGACTTCGTTCACATAACATTAAAGGAAGGAAAAGTGTATTAAGTAAAACATGTCACTCCCGATAAATAAAAACTCATATAATTGAAGCAACTCTTTATTACATTTTATAGGAGGCAATTGATCACATTTATTCGGAATTTCTTATTTGTAGGGGCCTTGACATAACTGAGTCATAAAAAATGAAATTTTGTGCAAAATAATATAAACAATTACGAAAATGAAATTGCAATCAATGAAAAAAAAATGTGCCAAGTAAAAACGCGAAATTCGACGGATCTTTGTAAAACGAAAAAACAAAGCTGGGAGAATTCTACTACAACAAAATATTGTAAGTGGTATTTGGTATAAAATTTCTATCAGTATTCATTGCATCCTATAAGACTTTACAAGAATCCATTATAACAAAAATATTTTAAAATGTTATTACCCGACTGCCAAGAAGAGTTATGTGTTTGACGCGTATCTGGGTATGTGGATTTTTTATACCCTCGAAACATCCCAATGGCTGGATGGATTTTAATGAATGAGGTCTCTATCGATTCGTCTTAACTGTCCGATGGTTATAGGCTAGGTTTTATTTTTATAAATTCAAAATGGCGGCCATAAAACACAAAATGGCGCTAGAGACGAAAAAAAATTACGCACCCTATTGAGTGGCATATCATTGGATAGGTCTTTCAAAATCAAGACGATGTTTCATTGACTATTTTACAGTCAGAAGCTCCGTGTAAATATTACACTACCTGGAATTTGTGTAGGTAGGATCTCTAGCTTTACTGCAACTTTAACCTTCATAGACCTCTATAGGCCTCATCAAAACAGTGTTTATAGATAGGAACTAACAATTAAACACAACTTAAAAGTCATCAATATAAGTAAATAAAAAAATAGGTATGTAATATAAGAAATAGTTTCACATTGGTGAGAAATAATTAATTAGTTCGCTTTTTACGCAGTCAGGTTTTTTGATTTTTTAAATTTAATTTTTACTTGTTTTTAAAAATCACAACACGTTTATACGAAATTTCTTATTTGTAGGGGTCTTTACATAACTGAGTCATAAAAAATTATATTTTGTGCTAAATAATATAAACAATTTCGAAAAATTGCAACCAATGAAAAAAAAAAAGTGCCAAGTAAAAACGCGAAATTCGACGAACCTTTCTTCGGAAAACGAAAAAACAAAGCAGGAAGAATTCTACTACAACAAAATATTTTAAGTGGTATTTGGTATAAAATTTGTATCTGTATCCATTCCATCATATAAGACTTTATAAAAATCCATTATAATAAAAATATTTTAAAACGTTATTTTTAAAAATGACAAACTTTGCCTACAATTTTAAAACTAAAAGAAATGTGGATTTAAAATCCGGTTGCCAAACTGCGATTTATAAACTTGTCTTCAATATACTTCAAGCTCCCAAGCCTTAATTTTGATACTGGTCGAGATAAAATGATTTTTTTAAAGCAATCATATTAAACCTTTATGTTTAACGAACGAAAATGTAACTTAAAAAATAAAACAATAATTTTTATCAATATTTTCTGAAATGAACGGCTTTAAGAGTTGACACTCGTTAAAAAAAATTAATCAATCGAGTTAATTTTATAGTTTTTAAGAATGAAAATAATATTTTTCGCTAATCATGACTGCATTTCCAACATGGATAATTTTGCAGTGCATATTATTGACACTTATCATCTGTTTAATTTAATTTTTTTTTACTTATTTCAATTTTAAATTAAAAATTAAATCTTTATGCGAACCTTGCGCAGGCGATAAAGCTTCAAGATAATAATTTTCTTTGTATAATAAGAATTGATGCTGTAACTGCTGTACTGCTGTAACCCCATTTTATTTCAACATGAAAGCATGTCTGTTTTATTTTCGATATATGACATCATATTGTCATGCTTTCCGTTCTGGCTCATTTTAATGCACCTTAATATCAGTAAGAAATACTTGAAATTTCCGTTTTATTTTCAATATGGCGTCATATTTATATATGTATTTTTTAATTCTTAAATTATTATATTTCATTTTCCACGGGAAAATGTTTCAGTTAAAAATTAATTATTGAAGAGAAATTATTCTGGGTTTTCGTTTGTTGGCAACAAAAAAGAAAGATGGTGAAATTTTATAGGAAAAATGTCAATTGATTCTCTATTAAAAAAATAATGAATTTTTGAATTATTAAGCAAGATATTTGAATAAAATACATAAAACATAGCCTATGTTGATTTCCGGGTTATATTATAATCCATCTATATACAAAGATACAAAAACTTTAATTCATCTGTTTGTGCATTGACTTGACTCAAACATTTACACACTTTCGCTTTTATAATATTATAAAGATTTATTTACAAGATGGAACTCATGAGGCCGCATTTTAAAAAATAATTTTTTATAGGTTTATAAATAATATTTTCGCTAATATCTTTTTACCAGTATGATTAATAAACAACTAGAATCAGACGCATAGTACAAGTAAAATTATGAATTTCTTCGTTTAATATAAATAATATTCCCAGTAATATCTTTTTACAAATATGTGATTCTCAAACGAGGATAAGGCGCATAATATAAGTGAAATTATGGATTTCATCGGTCATATAAATGAGAATAGGAATATTAGTTCAAAACGAAACAATGATAAAAATGTATAAACAGTGCTATCTGTACTTACTAATTCTAATGCTACATTATTATTTATTAATCAAATATCTAATATCTATCATAGATTCATTGACAAGAGTATCTAATATTTCAAATGAGTTGTTTAACTTTGTGTGTGCAAAAAATGGCTAACAACCATTCTAACATTATTATGCAATAAAATTCAATAGGATAATATTAACTCTTTCAAAAAAGCGTATTACTTTCTTAAAATATATATGGTGGTCTGAAACCGACCCCTTGAGTGGGGGATGAGACTTCGAGCCCGGCCGAGTTCGTTGCACACGAATGCGAGGGGGCCGGATGGAGACGAATCACAACCTCCTAGAGTGGCTCGCGGTCGACAGGCCTCTCGAGTCCGGTGGCCACGGGTAACGGACGTTGTGCAAAGGACATCCACGTAGTGAAGGCCGTGTTCCCTCACCCGGAACCCGGGTTCTCCGGGGAAGCCGGATAGCAACGGTCCATAGTCTGATCCCAGAGCCGGTCATAGACCGGATGGTGACTCTGGGCAAAGGATAGCTAATGTGATAGGACCCCATCCACCAATTGACTTAGAGGGAGCCCAGTGTGAGAGAGCGTGCTTTGTAGAGGAAGGGTCTCGGTGACTCACTAGTGACGACGGGGCTCGCCATGCAGGATCTCCCGGAGCAACCAAAGGGTGAAGGTTTCTGACATCGCCTGATGTGCTATTTCCGTCAGGGGCTCATCCAGTCGAGATCTGCAGCTGGAGCAGTTGTGAGTCGACCCTAAGGTGGGTAGGGTTTGGTGGTGCCCTCTTCGACCAGGGAACGGTCGCAGAGGGAGGCCAGTATGGCTTTGGTTGCCCGATCTCGTGCCGTAAACCCTGGGAGAGGGTCGGCCGGCAAGTCCGCCATTGAACACTGTCTCCGCAGGGAACCGGGCCGGAGGCTCGCCGACTAACGCGGCGGCGCTTCGAACCTTGAGGGAACTCTTGGTCTGACCCATATCCTGCATTTCTTTGCGCTACTGGAGGTTGCCGCGCCCAGTGGTGAGGATCTAGCGGTGTCTCAAACTAACTTCCGAACGTAGCTAACAGGTAGCGGTTGTTCATTGCACGGGGTCAGAAGCATTCATGCTTGGGTACCCTCGACGGCCGTGAGATAAAAGGTAGTGGGTGCCAGGCTTTTGCCGGTCTCCCGGTTCTTCTCCACCCTCGGGTGGGGTCGAGTTGTGGGAGGCCGGCGGGACTCCGGATCCTCCACTCCTACCTCCTAGCGAGGCGGGGTCTATCCCGTCTAGGTGGAGCTTTCTATGCCCACCTGGGGTAGCTAACGGCACCTAGTCTGGTCTCTGTTGACTCCCAGCGTCGAGCCGCGAGGGGTTCCGCAGGTGAGCGAAGAGATTGGGCGAAAAATCCCTAGCGAGGCGATGTCTATGTCGTCAGAAGAGGAGTTACCTTGTCTCCCTGGGGTCCGATAGAGGCTCCTTCATGATCCTCCGAGCGAGGCGTCGTCTTTGGCGTCAGGAGGGATATTCTCCGACCCTCCGGGGCTTACTAGCTAGGAGCACCTCCCTCTCCTATCGGTTGGCTCGCATATATGTTTTTGCCGGATAAGGGTATTTGATCTTGTGAGCCCTCCGTAAAATAAATCCGGCTCGGGAAACCTCGTATAGGTTCGTGGGCCCGACTCCTTTGTAGGTGTTCGGTTCCTGCGGGCTGTCGGGGCGTACCGGGTCGGGAACTAAGAGAAGGGACCATTTGGCTCTTCTAGCTGGGTGGTGAAGATTGTTGTATGCGACCAATTCATCTCTCTTTTGGGAATAACCGATGTGACGTGCGCTGGGCAGTGCGCCGGTCTGACCGGAGCTTTTGGGAGGGCTGCCTTTATGGGGCATACCTGGCGGCGACCTTCGGGACGCTTCGCGGGGTTTGTCTCTCGAGAAGTTCCGAGTAGGGGCAGATGGGCTTGTGAGAGCCTAGGTCCGGGCTGTGGGAACCCCCATGTTACCGTGAAAGACCGAAATCTGGGCAATTTCGACTTTCACTGGTGAATGTCAACGTTCACATAGTCGCTTGGTGCATGTCCGAAATATTTGCTAATTATCCTTATTTCTGACTTACACCGGCAAATGTCGACATTCACCATGCACTAATGGTGAATGTTGGATATGTCAGAAATTTGCATTTACTTCTCCGTATTTCAGGCGCGATCATTAATTTTAAAACGCTTTAATCGTTTGTAATCCAAAGGTGTGCTGCACTTAGTTTTAGCAGAAATCACTTAAGAAAGTATTTTAGAGTACTGTTCTTGAAAAAAAAATTGTTTTCTCGTTTACTCTCAATTAATGTATTTAATTTTTCGGAAAATAAAAGATCACCGGTCACTGCTGTATCCATTCAATATAAATTAGGATATTGAATAAAAAAATGAAATTTAAGAAAATGTTGCGCGCGCCATCAAAACTTGCGTAAAACTGACAAAGCTGACTGACTCGAAGTAGAACAAAGAATTTGGTGATAGACTGTAGCCTCTCTCTTGAACATCGCTTCTCTTTTCGACCTCCACCAGATCATATCTGTGTTTGTCGACATTCGCCGGTGATTGTCCGAATGCACGAAAATGTAATCAAATATTCGGTCTTTCACCGACGTATTTGGTATGTGTTGATATTCATCGGTGAAAGTCGACATTCTCCAATTTCGGTCTTTTACGGTAACATATACAGGGTGTCCATAATTAAACGACCCTACTTTAAAGTTGAGACGAAACTATTGGTCAGAAAATTGGGAAAATTTGTGACGGACATAATAAAGGAATGGGAATTTGTTTGAGCGGAAAAAATTAGTTCAAAATTTCGTCACCAGGGTTTTTTTTCAGTGAATTACACATTTTTAAAGTTTTTACGCTTTATTCTTCTCAGATTAAATAAGAGAAATATACAGACCGCCCCCTGAAAAAAAAAAGCGTAAAAGCTTTAAAAAATTATTGGTGTTCGAATTGAACGGACCGTACAAACTTTGAAAAAAAAATCCATCTACAAAAGCCGCCATTTCTTTCTCAGAGCTCAGGCCTTGTATTTAGTGAGCGGTGGCTAAATGTGTAATTTATTAAAAAACGCCCTCTGGTGGCGAAATTTTGAACTAAAAATTTTTTTTGCTCAAACAAATTCCCATTTCTTTATGTCCGTCACAAAATTTCACAACTTTCTGACCAATAGTTTCGTATTTAGACAACTTTAAAGTTGTGTCGTTTAATTATGGACAACCTGTATATATGACATATTCAGGAAGGTTTTTGAAATGTACAGAAACATTTACGAAGTGCACAAAAACATATCCGAAGTACACACTTACATTTCCAAAATATGCAGAAACTTTTCCAACTGAAAGATATATGCAGCAAAATTGCGAATATCTGACGGAAATATGCAGAAACGTAACTGAAAATTTGGGCCACATTGCTACCCATTATATATAGCAACGTTTCCAAAGTTTTGTTTTTTAAAGTGTACCATGCCCAATTTAAGTTTAGAATCCTATTAGTATCACAAATGTTGCAATATTAGAAGGGTTTTTTTTAAATTTCTGTTCTCGTTTAAATTTCGAATTTTTATAGGAACTATTCTGTGCAAGCTTTTATACATGAAAAATAACGCCAAATTTCAGGTTTATAGATATAACAATTCCAAATACATCGTAATTTATAAAAAATAAAGATACCATAGTTTCTTTTATCGTAACAGTTTTGTAAAAATATTTTGCGTGTAGAAAATTAAAATTATATTTGAAACAATGGAAATAAAGTACACTAATATTTGTTATTGATCGTTTGTAATTTATGATATGTATGTTATTGGTTATTTTTAATTTTTCAGTAGCATTACAATGCATTTGTAATGAAATATTAAAAATTTTATAAATAATTATACATACGTTCTTATTTATATTGCAGGTGCAGATGTTTATGAAGTTTATTCTTAACATACTGTAAAAATACGTATGAAGAAGACTCATTCTGCCTAAACATTATGGCATCTTTCTCCTAGTCTTTGAAACTTTATTCAAACAAATTTGTTTAATGCACTATATATATGTTTTAAATTGTCTAAAGTAATGGAAAATAGCAATTTTTTGCATTCAAATTGCTAGATAGAATTTAGACAACCACTTGTTTAAGGCTGTCAGGATTTTTAAAAGCATTTTAATGCTTATAAAAGTCAAATTGTATGAATGATACGTACTATAAAAATACTATTATCGATGCTCGATTTACTGTTAAATAACATCACAAATCAGGCATTAGAGGTCAAACAACCGTTGGAGTGCAGCTGTGATTGGTAGCTGCGAGGATTGTGGGTACAGTTTGAGATCAACTGGACAATTGTGATTGGCGGACAAAAAGGTCATCAGCTGATTGGAACTTCTCTATAGTTATAATGTCGAAAATATATTCATTACAGCTAGTATTTCATTTTATTAAAAAGCAGCTACATTTCTATCGGTAAGAAAACTAATTTAACTATATATAAGTTTGTATTAAAAATAATACGATAGCACCACTATCTTTAATTTTGAATTGGTACTTTAGAAAATCGTCTCTACCTCACATTAAAATATATTTCTCATGCCACAGTAAGAAGATAAATTATATTTATATTCATTAAAACCTATTTCTATATGATGTGAAATAATGTAGATATTTAGCAATCTAATTTAATTTTGAACATTTTTTAACAACTTCGTTTGCAAGATTTAAATAGAAATAAAATTTAAATATGCACCATTGTACTGATAGCGAGCAAAAAGATTTCACCTTTAACCACTTCACCGGCGACAGGTATGGGGAAACAGTGCTTTTACCCCCGACTTATCTCGAGACAGCCGGTGAAGTGGTTAATGTATGCAGTGAAAATGTTTCTGACAAATCTACATTAAATAAGCATCCTTTTAGACAAAACGAACATTTCTTTTGTGAAGTGTGTAACAAAGTGTTTTCTCGAAAATCTTATTTAAAGTCCCACTTTCGTGTTCATTCAAAAGAGAAACCTTTTTCTTGTGAGGTGTGTAACAAAAGATTCTCACAAAAACATCATTTAAATAACCACCTGGTTGTTCATACTAAAGAAAAACCATTTTCTTGTGATGTGTGTAACAAAAGGTTTTCTCGAAAATCTAATTTAAATGACCATCTGTTTAGTCATACTAAAATTAAATTATTTTTTTGTGAGATATGTAATAAAAGTTTTTATTATAAATCAGTTTTAAATCGACATCTGCGTGTTCATACTAAAGAGAAACCTATTTCTTTTGAAGTATGTAACGAAGGGCTGTCTGAAAAATCTAATTTAAATGACCATCTGCGTGTTCATACTAAAGAGAAACCTTTCTCTTGCGAAATGTGTAATAAAGGATTTTCTAAAAAATTTGACTTAAAGACACACCGGCGTGTTCATACTAAAGAGAAACCTTTTACTTGTGAAGTATGTAATATAGGGTTTTCTCAAAAATCTAATTTAAAGCACCATCTACGTGTTCACACTAAAGAGAAACCGTACTATTGTGATGTGTGTAACAGAAGGTTCAATCGAAAATCTAATCTAAATAAACATATGCTTGTTCACACTCAAGAGAAACCTTTTTCTTGTGATATCTGTAACAAAGGGTTTTCTCAAAAATCTGATTTAAAGAGACACCTGCCTGTTCATTCTGAGGAGAAACCTTTTTCTTGTGAGGTGTGTAAAAAGGGGTTTTGTCAAAAATCTTCTTTTGATAAACATAATCTTATCCATTACACGATATAAGACTTTAAAAATTGTTATCCATTCTGCTCGTATCTAAAGAAGGTCTTTTTTGATATGTTTTTTGTACGTCAAATTTCAGTTAAACTTGTATAGTCATATTAAAAGAAATTCTTCATTTGCATAAAGTCTGCAATGAAGGATTTTCTTTCATAATATAGTAAGTTATTTTTCATTTATTTTAATATGTAAATATTCATTACTTAAATTTAGATTAACGATTATTAAATTATTTATGACATTATTAAAATAAGCAAAACAAAAACAAGTTTTTTATATAAAATAGTGTGATGTCTTTCATTTGTATATTTTTCAATACATTGTATTTTTTCCTTTTTGTCACCCACAGTACACATCGTATATTTTTATTACTGTGTGATTCTGTACTGCTAGGGGGCTCTGCCCCTACGAGCTACTCACGCCAACCCTTATTCAGGCATCCCAGGCTCTAAAAACACTAATTTGCTGTGTTTTAAAAAGATTACGGAAGATTGAACTATAATTAAACGACCAATGACGGTCTTCATTAACCCCTTAACGGTCGCTTAATATTTGCAAAAACCATCAAAAAAGTACCTATTTTTTTATTACAGAAATTGAATAATTATAAGGTTCCTTATTAAAATATGCAATTAGTTTTTTTAAGGCGGAAAAAAAAGATGTTTTAGAACAAATTCACATTTGTGGAAAAGCAATAATGCGAGAATTCTGTGTTTTAATGTTTGTTTTACGCCATACAAATTAATGCGAATAAGACCTTTATTTTTCGCATCTTAGACCTTTATTTATCATCATCAAACAAATTTTTGTTAATAATATTTGAAAAAATATAATAAATATTAAATTTTGATTATTAATAATTTTTTTGCACGTGATATATTTCGAAACATGCAATACAGAGTTCAACATCACAATCAGCGCCAAAAACCAAACCCAAACACTACTATTCAAAGACTTCAGACGGAAATGCCAGTTAAATTTTTCTGGTTTCAGATGTTTTTCTAGCAATAAATCTCCAGCCCGTAAATATGACGGGCACGAGAAATAACGATCGACACCTCAGCCCGTACTATTGACGGTAGCGAGAATTAAGGGGGTGACTTGAAACTTATTTCAGTTTAACTGAGCGATTTTTCGGCTCTTATGTGCAAATCAATTGTTGCCGTGGGAGCTTTCGACTGCTTTCATGATTGACCAAATACGTGGAATTAAACGTTTGAAAATCAGCTTGTTTAAAATGGCTAAGTACACAATGTGCCTGCTTCCAGGAATTTCATAAGGATGCTATAAGGAAATTGTTTTAAATGTATCGTTTTAAATATGACACATAATTTTCATTAAAGTTTTCTTTCTCTTTTTAATATTCATATGTAAATACATTTTTTAATTGTAAGGAAATATCATTATTTGGGCTGTTTAAAATGTGACAACCATAGTTAGAAACTGGCTTTTCTGAAATATCAAATAAATATGTGTTAAAATAATGAAATTAGAAAAAAAATTCAGAAAAACAGTAAACCCATTGCACACTGCACTCCACAAGCTCTTCAAGGATATGACTGTGAAAGAAGGTTTGACATCACTATAAGGATCAATATCACAAAATACGGAAATTGGAGTCCGCACAATAAATTTTCTATTTAATGTTATATAATGCAATTTCCTTTTTTCACATTCTAATAAAGAATATTCTTAGAAGTATTTTCAAGAGGTATTATATTCATAATAACACAAAAATAAAGCATTAAAATACTCAAAATTTCAGATTGACATTTTCCTAGCATGTCACACTTTGATGTGTGCAAAGTAAAAGGCTTTCTGCTATCATGTACAAATATCTTTTTCTAGTTTTTTTATTTCTAATTAATAATTATACCTGTTATAACACATATATATGGAAGGTAACAAGTTCTGTATTTTACAAATAATTTTCCATAATTAAAATATGATTGTCGCTGGAAATGAATGTGTCCTGGCCTGCTTATTTTAGTTCTTTATGAGGTACAGAGTAATTCTTCTTGTTCTTGACATAGTTCAAGTCAGAAGCAGTAAAATCATTGCTACCAGCAAGATCTTTTAGATATTTCCTTGAAAATAAGGATTTGTAAAAATTGAGTAGGCTTTTATTATGTCATTTTCCTGGCTTCTATAAATTACAAATAAAACTGAACATTACACTGAATTTGAGGTACTATAGAGGAAACATGTTCCTTTAAACAAAATTAAAATATTAGACCTAAAAAAAACAGGAATGTGAAAAATGTTTTAGAATGAAATTGTCATTGTCTTGGCGGTCATTACTCTGGTATACATATGCCAGGAAAATGACACATAATTATAATTACATAAAAATGAACTTAAGCTCTTCAAGCTTAACAATTTTACATATAAATTCCTTTATTCCGCTGTTCAACCAACATTTTAAAAAAATCAGAAGATTTGAAACGATTTGAATATTCAAAATTTTTGTTTTCAAAATCTCACATTTTGTGATAGTCACCCGTAAAACTTTTTTAATGTAACTATTTTAACCGATTTCATATTAAATTACGTTTAAGATAAATTTTGGATTTAAACACTGTCAACTTCAGCATGTTTATCGAACACTTCTCTATAAAATAACAAATTGTCATATTTTATATGCAATAGTTTTTTAATATAAGCCAAGAAATACCCCCCCCCCTGGTCAAGTAAATAATTAATAATGTATAATTAAATATGCATAATAAAGATGAGATACATTTTCCTTGAATAATTCAATTAAACTTTCCTCATAAAGGTACCCTTTTAATTCACATCAAAGTCATCCTAATAATAACCAAATTAGCTTGATTATTCCATAAATATATTTGGTAAAAAGATTGTGATTACCAGTGATATCAGCAAAGTAAATTTATACTCCTTTCATGGAAAACCACGAGTTCAGTCATACTATTAAGAATTACATATTAAAATACATGCGGGATGTAATAAAACTAAAAAAAATTCTGCAATTATGCCCCTACATCTGAAATGAAAGTTTCATTGTTTACATCTGTAAAGATGTGCGAATGTCAGGCGTTTGTGGATTTGAGGGAGTCTATTATAGTTCTGAAAGTTGTGTTGAACTCTGTAGTAGAAAATTACTATGATTCTGTGACAAACTTTATTAACAGCAAAATCTTTCTGTATGAGCAGTCCCTGAAGTCAAGACAAGGGTGATAAATGGGACAAGCTACAAAAATTTAAAATACTTGACACTCCCCATCCCCTATTTAGCAATCCTCCTTGGGAAATTTAGAATGACTATTTTTCGTTGCTTCGAAATAAGAAATAAGATAACTAAGCCACTAAGGGAAGACAAAACACAAATAAAGGAAAACAAATATGTTTAACTTTGTGTGCTGGGGAGAGAGAGAAGTATACATTTCAGGAGAAAAAAATGATTATTTATCGCAGGCTCTGACTATCGCATATGCACCGGAGCCCGTACCTTCGGCACGAAATTTTTCATAATTTCATCTAAATTTCCATTAAAAGAATCATAATTGTGAACAAATGTGATATTCGAGATATTAATACGATGCAATGACAAAACTATATCTCAATCTATGCTTAAAAGACCATTTTAATAAATAATAGAAAAAAATATTTTATTTTTGTTCTTGGAATCGTTTTTCAATTTTCCGGAAAACTTAATTTATTTCAGTCGACATTTTTTGAATAAGTGTGTAATATGTAAAACTGATATCAATAAATTAACCAATTTAAGAGGATACGAAAACTTGAAAGTGCCCTCGGCACAGAAACTTGCCAGTCGCGCCTTGATTTATCGTTTGTGAAAAGTAACAAACAGAGTAATAAATCTTAAAGAAATAAAATAAATAATTTTAAATGCTTTTTGAAAATATGTGTATTAGAAGGGTAAGAGAAGCTATTATTCGGGGGAAGTGTACTAAATGTTCATTTATTATTATTTCAAAATAATAAATGGAGCAGGTTTTGCTTTTTTGACAGAAATGGTTGTAACAGATTAGGACAGAAGGGAAGAAAAACTATTTTGGGGGAGGAACTAAATATTATTTATTGTTGTTTCAAAGTAATAAATACAACAGGATTTTTTAAGAAAGGGTTATAACAGATTAGGACAGGAGGCGAGGGGACATCCCCCAGAAACTATATGGAGGAAAGGGAACTAAATGTTCCTTTATTTATTGTTATTTCATGGTGATAAATAGAACAGGTGTTGTTTTTATTAATGAAAGGGTTGTAATAGACTTTAAACTGTGTGGTGGTGGAGCAAACGGGAGGTGATTGGAATTTTCGAGAGGTGGTATCTATATGAATATTTATGTATTAGTATTTCGAAGTAAAAAATAAAATCTGTAAAGCAAAACAACATTAGAAAAGTGGAGACAATTTTTTTTAAATGTAAAACATGATAATTCTTAAGATTAACAACCTTAACCGTAAACTGTTTTTGCTGGCTCACAGACCACTGTTTTCTTCAATTTTCACTCTTTAACTATAGCTACTTGTGAAGTTTTGTTTCGTTGTGACCCCTAGTATTATCGCTAGAGAATTTTGAGTAGGTAAAAATAATTAATTATAATAATCTAATAATCTTGATTATAAAATTTTGTACAGGAACAGTTATCCAGTGTTGAATTCCAGGGAGTGATCCGAGGGGACTCTCCCCCGTCCAGAGCAATGAGGTGCCCCCCGAAATATTTGAGATTTTGTGTTTTTAAGAATTAAAAAGTGCAATTTCCTCCCAAAACTCTATAACGTCCCCCCCCTCCCCGGAGCCGCAAAATCCCTCCCTGAGAAAAGTGTCCGAATTCAACACAGATTATGGGAACGTCCAGTGTTACTCTTGTGACCATTAGAGCAAATTTTCACAAATACTTCCAATTATTTTATTACAAAATATAATTAAAACAGAAATTGATATAACCAGTTAAATACAATTATGTTCCACTCGCATAAAATATACCTAATTTGTAACAAAAAACATTTCCCTTGTCTATATAATCAATCAAAATTTTGTTACTCTTGTGACCAGAGTGTCACAAGAGTCATTTAATATAGGGCTCCTATAATACAGGCTGAATCGTCAAGCATTTTGTTTCCCACTTTGACTAATGAGCGATTGTTGCCCACGCGGCGTGGCCAATCGTTTTCCTCCTACCGGCAATTAAATGGCGGCGTGAGTCAGCCCGTATTATAGGAGCCTTAATTTAATATATACATAAGTAAAATGCTTTTTGTTTCAAATTTGATATATGTTTGTGTGTGGTACACAGTGGTATTCAGCTGGTTATATCAATTTTTATCTTAATTATATTTTGTAATAAAATAATTGGAAGTATTTGTGAAAAATTGCTCTAATTATCAGAAGAGTAACGAATAGATGTTCCCTTATATTTTGAGTTATTGTGCCTTTTACTCATCTTTTGATCAAACAGTCTCAGAAACCGCTCACATTATTTATAACAGTTTTCTTCACAGCAGTTAAGGGTTAATGCTGGAAAGAGAGGACGGGGGGGGGGGGGGGGGGGAGGATGAACGGAAATCTAAAATTTTCGATTGGACATTTATTTCTTGTAATTTCAAAGTAAAAATGGAGCAGTATTTTTAGAGTTTTAAAGATTTTAGACAATGTAAAGGGAGGGGTGATCTTATGATGGAAATTTCAGTTATGTAGGAAATGTAGATGATTCGTTATGAGGAGGGAGGAAAATAAAAATTTCGTGGGGGAAGGGGATTAAAATTTGCCAAAACGCAGAAGACTGTTTCCTTTTACCAAAATTGTTAATATAAAAATACAGAAGATCCTTTTACTGCTGCATGGATCTTATTTTTTTCCAAATGATTTTTTTCTGAAGGAAATCTTTTTTCATTCTGCGACATTGTCGCCGTGATTCTTCCACAAGGGTGTTGGAGATGCTTTAAAATATTTTCTTTCTCATTTCATGTTACACAAGTATTTTAATCGTAAAACAGCATTTCCACATTTTTGTGTAATTAAATTAAGCTCCCTATGAAATAACTAAAATAATGTGCACCCAAATAGCTGATTGATTTTAGAGAAGTATAAACTGAGAAATTTAAACCAAAGGAAGTGTTCAGGAATTGTCACAGAATTGAAATCATCTTATTCGATGCTAATTTGTGCAGGGTTTGTGCGAAACCACGTAGTTAAACCCGGGTACTCTTTTTCGGTGTTTTTGGGCGAAATGAACAGGTCGTTATAAATATTAAGTAGGCAGTACTTAAACTAGCTCAGCACTGTGCTATTTCCACGGCATTTCCTTTTATTCCGTCTTGCGAAGAAATATGTCAGAAAAATTCCTGGTGTCTTTTCTCATGATTTGAAAAGGAATTGTAGACAATGCCATCAGCAATGGGTACAAAAGAGTAAAAATCCGGAAAGAGATGGTTGCGACACATCCTCAACTGGGTGATTAGGAAGCTAAAAGGTAGGCAGTCTGTACTTCATCAGTTTTAACACAATTATTCTAATTGGTAAAATAAATCATATAAGTTGCAGTTTTCCAATTGGGTGAAATAATGTCTAGACCAGGATTCGAACCAGGAACTGTTGGCTTATGCTCCGAATGTTCTGTCAACTGAGCTATCTTAGACAAACACTTATGAACAAATTCACTCAGCTACTCTTGTTGACATCTGGTCTGTTATTTTTAACAGCTCGATAGAAAAAAAAACAGGTAATGGAACTACAGTAAGCACTGGATACGAAGTACGCGTGGTTAATTTTAATACTCTTATCGTTATTGGTAAATAAATCATATTACTACTTGTTTTCCAACTTGGTAGATAAGTGTCCAGGGCAGGATTCTAATCAAGCGTCTTTTGGCTTAAGCTGCCGATCTACTGCCAACGGAGCTATCCTGGACAAATCTAGCGTACACAATTTACCCAGATAATCTTATTTACGTCTGGTACGTTATTTCAAAGAGCTCAACGGAATAAATCGCTGGTAATGGAACTCCAGTAAACGTTGGATACGTAGTTACACTTGATTAATTAAAGACAATTATTATAATTGGTGAATAAATCATATGAATATAGTAATAATGATCTTGAAACTGCCATGGTCGTTCGACGTATTAAACTCCCCCTACCTCAGCTCGAATCCCGCTGGTCGATGCATTAAACTTATTGAATTTAGCTTTTAATTTTTTCCAGTGAAATCTTCCAAAATTGGGTTTGTCATTACCGTTCCTGTGACGTGTAGGAAGGGTAAAGGAACATCGGATGTTGCATTCTGCGAATTATTATTAAATATGCGTGAAACGTGAGATTTGTTCGTGAATAAATTTGAAAGTAAAAAAAAAAATTTCTTAAAATACACTCTTTTATAAATATTCAATGTTTATCGTAAAAATCATGCCAGATTTTAGAACTGCAACTCATGTTCCAAAACATATCTGTAACAATAGGGCGGTTCACATCACGTAACTTTTACCAGAGAACAATGAAAAAAGCTGTATGACACACAAATAGAAATAGCATTGATAAAGGTAGCGATAGCTGTCCTAGAGCAACAGCAAAAACCTGTTCATGGTGTCACCTTGCAGAACTCTATACGTTAATTTGGAGTGAACTTCGATTGTGGGAAATTCTCCTTTCTGTTTTGCGTTTGGTATAAAAAGCGTGAATTGACGAATTTATTTTTAAAATTATAATTTTGCCCAGTTTATTTTTTAAGATACGAGTTGGAAACCACTGAATTTCGACGAACGAAAATGTTTAAAAAGAAACTGTTATATCGAATTTATAATAAACTAAAAAAAGAGTTAATCTTATATTGGTTGTCTTAAAAGAAAATATTTTTAACCTAAAGTTTACCATTTACGTTGTACGTTTTAAAAATATATAATAATGTTTCAATCATTTTCAAGAAATGTTTCTTGGAAATAATGGGCTACCCAGCTGCCCATTTTCCCCCAAGAACGTTTCTGGATTTTTTTACAGTGAGGAAAAGAAAAAAAAAACAATTATTATATGTATTCAGATTTTCCAAACTAATTTCTTAATATATAATTATAATTCAATTAATATTAAACTATTAATTTATAAAAGTGTACGGGTATTTAAAAATATATTACTCAATTTATTTTTTATTTACATTTTATTTTCTATTTTTTGTGTTTAAAATATTTTATTGCAGTTTAACAGCCAGTTGTCATATTTTACAATCGCGCTTTTGTGTATAATTAACACCGTCGTTGTTGTAATTCATATGCTGTTGTAACCAAAAATAATATTTGGCGCTTTAAGGTGCACCACACACCAGGGAGACATGCGGCAGAAAAGCGTGAGTCATGCGACAATTTCACCCAGTGAACAAAGAAAAAACCGGTTTGAACAGCAGAATTTGCCTCATGTCTCACGATTATTGTCTCATGTCTCTCTGGTGTGTGGCGCTTTAACACTTACGCTTGATTAATAGAAAAATGCCTTGAAAGTAACTTATAATTAAGTTTTGACAATAAAATTTATAAAGCATTAAAATATTAAAATTTATTAAAATTTTTACGTCATCAAGTGTACACCTGTGACTTGTGTACCTAATTTTTGCAATTCTAGCACCACAGGTGGGCTGCGGTCCACATCCGGACCGCGGAAGGTCGAAGCCTGGACTGCCAAAAATTTTCAATTTAAATAAATAAATTATTAGCCTTATCAATGTTTCTTATATTTTACCAGCAACAGCGTGATTAATTTAATTTTTAAATAGTGGTGCATAGTCGCTATGATGTCTGCGTTGGAGCGCAGGCGCGTCGATGGGAAAGAGTGAACTGATCGGCTGCGTTGGTGCGCATGCGCGGCGGTGGAACTGCCCGGCTGCATTGGAGCGCATGCGCTAGGTTTCGTCTGAGAGGGAGTAAATGGACTCTATTCGGGGCTAACGAAAAAGACGGGCTACCGTGCTTCTCCAATTTAGAGCAGTCACGTGACGTTCCCGGTCTCAGGTGAGCTAAGCAAATCAATTGACAAAATAGATTATTCTCCCGGCTTTAGATTATTATCTCATCAAAACCATTTTGTAATTCAATAAAATTCGTTATTTTATCAAGCAGCGGCAATCATGATATCAATCATCTTATAAAAATTACAAAACACTGGCATAAATTTAAGTATATTAAATAAAATCATTTGTAAACAGCTATAATGTTGTAAAAAGTGAAAAAGAATCAACCGAGCCTTTTTTGGCCTAGAAATAATTATTTTAAACATGCCAAATTCACAAACCTACTTAAGAATGATTTAATTAACGCATACAATTTCAAAGCCATAACACAATTTTAAGTTATTGAAAAAAAAAAAAAAAGAAAAAAAAAAAGGGAAAATGATAGTCGAAAGAATAGAGAAAAATAAGTGAGATTTTTTTTTTTTTCAAACAGGATCTTGATTCACTAAATATTAATATAACCGCACGAACATGGTCACCAGAAACATATTTTACTTAATCTTTTTGTAAGAAGATTAAAATTTTGAGAAAAAAAAATTCTTCTAAATTATTTAAAATTTTGAAAGCTTTAGTCTAAAAATAAGTATGTAAAAATAATTAAATGTGTATAATATTTACTTCTGGTTAAAACAAAATATAGTAAAATAGTTAAAAACAAAAATAAAACAATTTTAACAGACAAAATACCTGAAAATTAAAAAAGAACGAAAAATTTTTCCAGACCGCTGGAATTAAAGTGTAAAATCTTACTAACATTCGAAATCACTGGTATCATTTTAAGAATATCGAATAAAATAATTTATAAACAGACATAATGTTGTCAAAAGTAAAAAAATCACCTGAGCTTTTTATACTCTAGAAAGAATTATTATACATAAACGTAAATTGAAGACTGACTATTTAAGAATGATTTATTTAACATATAAAAATTTCAAAGCTTTAACACAAATTTATGTTATTAAAAAAATGCAATTGTCAAAAACAGATAAAAAGTGAGATTTTATTTTTTTTTTTCAAATGAGCATTTTATACTTTAAATATCAATATATCTGCATAATGGAAATCTCAATATATCTGCATCTGGAAAATTATACACGGTCATCATATACATATTTCATTTAATATATAATATAAACAGCTTTGGTATAAGAATAAGTACTTAAAAATAATTTCATGTGTTTACTTCTGGGCATAAGAGTTAAAGACCAAAATAAAACAATTTTAGCACACTAAACATCTAAAAATTAGAATCTTTTAGCCAGGAGATTTCTCAAGCAGTAAAAGTACGATTATAAAATCTCATAAAAAGTTCAATCCCTGGCATAATTTTAAGTATATCAAACAAAATAATTTGTAAGGAGATATAATGTTGTCAAAAATGGGAAAACAATCGACTGGACATTTTAACCCTATAAATAAGCATTGTAAATACCGCAAAATTAAACACGACTACTTAATAATGATTTAAACAATTTCAAAGATATAAACATTTTAAATTTAAAAAAAATAATAAAAATTTCGAAAATGTAGTACACTTTTAAGTTATTGAAAAAAAAAAAATGATCGTTGAAAGAAAAGAGAAAATAAGAGGGGTTTTTTTTCAAACAGGATCTTTATACACTAAATATTATTATTTGTGCACGAAAATTATACATAATCGTCAGATACATATTTTATTTATTATATAAAATTTTAAAAACTTTAATACAAAACTATGTATTTAAAAAATGTGCTCGATATTTATTTTTCAGCATAATAGTTAAAAATGGAAGTAGGGTAGATGCTCCAGTTGTGGCCACTGTACCAGTTGTGGCCACATTGGATCAGTTTGTCCAATATTTAAGCTGTGAATTGATGCAGACAAATAATATGCATTCTCACACCTTAAGCAAACACCCTTTTATCATTTACAATCTCATTTGTTTATTTTTTGATAAAATGTGACTTACAAAAAAAATAAATTTGTGAATCTGTAGTGTGTGCTCACATGTATTAAGATTTTTGCTTAGCTGACAAGTTTTCCAAATCTTTCAATATTAGGCACTTATTGGGTTCTGTTTGTCCTGAAACAAATTGCTGTTAGGTTTTAAGAGGTAAGCTTCCTCTCTATTGCAATTTCACATTTAAACTAATTATTTTAACAGTTTAATGGGGGATGGCCACAACTGGTGCTTTAAATTTGCTATATGTACCAGTTATGGCCATGGAAGTTGGAAGTGGCAAAAAGGGCACAGCATATGTTCCACTTTTGGCCACATGATTCATTATAGTGAGAATTTTAGCCATTAAATAATTTTAAGAACATCTGGATAAAAAAATATATATATATTTAGTTTTGTTTTATATAGTAATGGCTTCAATAATAATAATAAAAAGCAAGGCTAATAGCAGTTCTATCAAAGAGATTTTGTTTTCTCTGTCCAATAGATAATTCACTTTAGAAAGGACACTGTGCTAGTAACTAATAATATTTCTAAAGAAAATATAGTATATTGTGTTTAGTATTGATAAAACCAAAGGAGAGGGGCGATATGTCCTACACGATAAATAAATTAAAACAAATTTTGGAAGATTTTACAAATTATAAATTAAAAAGTTTAATAAAATCACAGCATGATTTCTTGTATTTTTCCTAAAGAAGTGAAGAAGTTCCATAATTTTTGCCAGATTTCAGGCAAGCTGATTTAGAAATACTAAATATTGTGAAAATCTTAACTAGAGATATCTAAATACAAGCAAGAATGTATTTCCCATTATTTAAAAAGAACAGCATTCATTTTACTAAGTTTAAAAAACACAGAATTCTGTGCTCTTAAAAAATGGACTAGAGGGAACACTGTTCTAGGATAAGAAGTAAAATTAAGGCCATTCAAAATGTATAATGCCAGCACTACAAGCTGGCAAAGTTTAGGAGCACCAGAAATAAAACACTTTGGTGACGGTTCATGTGTTTTAATCAATCCACAATCCATTGGATAATTATAAAACTGATTTAAATAGTTGATCTTGATGTCCTACAGGCACTGTTGTCCCTTTTAAGAATCAAATTAAATATATTTTTTGTTTTTTTAATTGAAATTTTCAGTTAAAATCAACATAAGTATATTTTACTTGATGTTTTTATCAATTCATAAAAAAAAACTTGCAAAATTCTTTTAATACAGCAAGAAATATATGTGTGGTAAGATAGATGTTGCATAAAAATGCTTTATTTTTACTTATTATCAATTAAAATGTTTGTTAAACTACATGATATTGGAGTGGCCACAACTGGTGCATAGAGGTGGCCACAACTGGTACAAATTGAAATAAATTATTTAATGAGTTATTACTCACAATCTAAAATATTTTGTTGAAAGTTATTATAATTCACAGAAAGACAATTAAATTTGCTAAATAATGATGTTATTATGATTTAATATGCTTCAATCAGTCAATAATTGTAAAATTTCAATTTCAAATTTTCTCTAAAGGTGGCCACAACTGGAGCATCTACCCTAAAACAATTTTAGCACACAAGAATATCTAAAAATTAATATTCTCACATCGAATTTTTTTTCCCAAGCTGTAGAATTGTGATTCTCAGATCTTATAAAAAAAAAAAATTCAAAACACGGACATAATTTTATGTATATTAAGTAAAATAATTTGTAACTATAGGTATAAGTTATGAAAAGTGAAAAAAAAAACTGAGCTAATTGTCAGCTAGAAATCATTCTAAACACACCATAAACTACTTAAGAATGATTTTTTAAAACATAAACATTTTGCAGCTGTAGAAAAATTTTAAGTTATTGGGAAAATTACACCAGAATCATATATTATTATCTACTAAAACATTTGTTAGATCTTCTAGATTACAATTTTACCGAGCTACGAACTACTTTATTGCAAAAATAAAAGTTATTGGCAATGTGCTTGTAAACTAAACAAATTCACTAGAAGGAAAGCTTTACCAGGAGGATTTATATAATTTAGCGTTAATAAATACTTAATTTAGATTTCACCTTTTGTTACAAAATTTAATATTTTAACAGAAGGTTGCGGAACGTAAAATATCCTTGTACCTGGAGAAAACATAAAAATCTCATCTACAGAAAACCTTCTTGAAAGGAAAAATAAATAAATAAATGAAAATAACATTCATTCGACGAACACATAAAAAATATATGAATCATTTAATGAAACCAAAACGTAAAAACACCACAGGGTAATATCACGAGCTTAATGTTCAGAGCAAATAATATTGATGTAATTAATGATTATTGAATGTTATTAATGATTTTTTCTTTTCCTGTTTATATTGAAAAAGGAAAAACATTTAGTATAAATACTGCATGTAAAGATTAATTCATTTAAAATAAATTATGTTTACCTAAAGAATACAAAACAAACAATCATATGAATACATCAGACATCAATCACACTAAAACAGTAAAATGGATTACTTACATTCAACAGATTAGCGTAATGATGTATCCACCAGTGGCGTACCCAAGGGGGGGGGGGCTGATGGGGCTACAGCCCCCCCCCGAAATTTTCGAAAGTGATATAGAAAGGTGCTGATTTTTCGTCTTTCTTTTATGGAAATTTTTTTAATTTTTTCCCTTATACAGCGGAAAAGCCATTCTCATTAGTCCCATATTAGTTCACGTTGACAACAAAGAAGAGAAAGGGGGGCTGACGGAGTTATAGACCCCCCCCCCTACTCCTCCCGAAATAGTCAAAAAATTAAATGAAAAAGTGTTTTTTCTTACTTTTTAAAGATAAATCTGTAATTTTTTCTTCTGCCATACAGCAAAATAGCCATTCTCGTTAACACCATATTAGTCCAGGTTATATTAGTTAGGGGGCTGATGGAATTTCAGCCCCCTTCTCTCGAAATGGTCGAAAATGAAATGAAAAAATAGTGCTGAATTTTTTTCTGTCTGTTTAAGATAAATTTGCATTTTTCCCCTATCGTTCAACAGACTATGCGCTTCCTTCGCTTTAGTTCCATATTAGTCCATATTGACACCAAAGAAGAGAAAGGGGGTTGATGGGGTTACAGCCCCCCCCCCCAACCAGAAATCGCGAAAAATTAAATGAAAAAGTGTTTTTTCTTTACTTTTTAAAGATAAATCTGTAATTTTTTCTTCTGTCATACAGTAAAATAGCCATTCTCGTTAACACCATATTAGTCCACATTGACATCACACCATACCCTAAGATGGGGAGGGGGCTGATGGAATTACAACCTCCTCCTCTGGAAATAGTCGAAAATGAAATGAAAAAGTAGAGCTGATTTTTTTCTGTCTATTTGAGATAAATTTGCATTTTCTCCACTATCATTTAACAGACTAGCCGCTCCCTTCGCTGTAGTTCCATATTAGTGTACAGTGACATCACATTATACCCGAAAAGATAGAAGGGGGTTAATGGAGTTACAGCCCTCTCCCAAAAATTCGAACATGAAATGAAAAAGTTCTGATATTTTCCTTTTTGTTTGAGATAAATTTGTATTTTTCCTCTATCATTCAACAGACTAGCCGCTCTCTTCTCTTTAGTTCCATACTAGTGCACAGTGATACCACATTATACACAGAGAGGTGAAAGGGGCTAATGGGGTGTCCCCTTCCTAAATAGTTGAAAATGAAATGAAAAAAAAGGCTGTTTTTTTTTCTTCTTGTTTGAGATAAATTTGTAATTTTTCTTCTGCCATACAGCGAAATAACACCATATTAGTCCACATTGACATCACAGCATACCCAAAGATGGGGAGGGGGCTGATGGAATTACATCCCCCTTTTCCCGAAATAGTCGAAAATGAAATAAAAATATATTGCTTTTTTTCTTTCTGTTTGAGATAAATTTGTATTTTTCTTCTCCTATCATTCAACAGACTAGCCACTCTCTTCTCTTTAGTTCCATATTAGTGCACAGTGACACCACATTATACCCAAAGAAGTAGAAAGGGGGTGATGGGTTACAGCCCCTTCCCAAAATAGTCGAAAATGAAATGAAAAAAGGGTTGATATTTTTCTTTTTGTTCGAGATGAATTTGTAATGCACTTGTTTTCTGCAATACAACGAACTACACGTTCTGGCTAGTCTCATATCAACGCACAGTTACACCACAGTGTACCCAATGAGGGGAAGGGGCTGATGGGGTTACTTACTCTTCCGAAATAATCAAATATGAAATGAAAAAAAAATTCCAGTTTTTTTTTCTTTCTTTTGAGATTAATTTTTAATTTTTTTCTGCGACGCAGCTATTCTGGTTAGTCCCATATATTAGTGCACAGTGATGCCCCAGCATACACCAAAGGATTCGATGGGGACGGGGGTTATGACGTTACAGCTCCATTCCACCTCTGAAGAGATCGCAGTGAAATGAAAAAAGGGCTGATATTTCTTCTTTTTCAGATAAATTTGTTTTATTTTCTGGCATGCCACGAATTTGTTTTTCCTGTTAATCCAATATCCTCCTCAGTCCTGCGACCAAATTTACTTGAGACCACAAAATCCATTTTCAAATGACTGAAATCACTGTTTTACTCGATAAATGAAAACATATATACTCAGTTCAAGAGACCTACAAATAAATTCCACAAATCTAAAAGTAGTTTAATTTAAGGATTTTTTTTAATTTTTCCCATAGTCGGCGGGCGCCAAGATTGTCAATGCGGGAGTATGTTAATGCACAGTAACACCACAGCTAATCTCAAGTCGATTTCGTCTAAATCGGAAATCCGGTGCGGAAGAGTTGACTGTAAAAGTAGCTTATTAACTTTCATTTTTCAGTCGCATCTCCATGCCACACCGAAATATGGGGGTGCGGAGGATTGAAGGGACTAAACCTCTTTTACCTGCCAAAACGGTCAGATTAAATGGTAAAAAAGTTTACTTCTTACTTTTTTGATCAATTCAATTATATATATATATTTGTCATGCATCGCACTTGTCTTTCTTGATAGCCCCATATTAGTGCATAATGACACCTTAGCTAATCCCTTCAGAATTTTGGCTAAGTCGGAAGTCAGGCCCACTATATATGTGCGGAAGAGCTGACTGTGAATGATATTCATTAACTTTTGTTTTTAACACTCGATTACTTCCTCGTATCTGTAAGATACACAGTGACTTCTTGTTTGACTGCAAAGGCATCTTTGGAGTTAGGTAATGTCCCCTCCCCCCACTTATCTTCCTATTCTGTCTTAACTTTGCAGCCAGTATTTTTCATCTGGAACGGTTTAAAGTCCTTCTTATTACTTGTGCAATGCACAAATAATAAACAAAGTCTTTATTTTATATATGTGTATGAAAATATTTTGTGTATACAAAAAATATTTTGTGTTTGTTACAATATTAATTTATTGTTAAACAAGAACCGTAGCCAGAATTTAGTTTCGGGGATTGGAAGAACAATTTTATAGATTTTAAGTTATAATGACTTTCTTTTAAATGAAAGTATATATATAATATAAAAAAAAAACAGTAACACTTTTCAACAGATTTCGACGTGGGACGGTCTCAGGATCGGACCCGTGCCCTCCCCCTTCCCCCCAGATTTGAGTCTGAGTTTAAAAAAAAAAATCTGAAATTCTCAGCAAATTTTCTGAAAGGTTACAGCAGAGGGGGAAAGGAGAGGTAATCCCTTCCTGCTGCTAATTATTTTTGTTGTAGTTTGGGTTAACTCTGTTTATATTCAGGTCAATTTCAGGCTGAGTGGGTTCGGGTTAACCAGATTTCTAAAAAGTTCAGCACATTATTTCAGTTTAAAAACCATACATATAATAATAAACACAGATATTTGTATGTGTTTTTAACGCGATCCTTTGATGAAATACAGGTTTTTATCACGACGCTTTGACGAAATATGCATTTTCCCCGAACTTTTGACAAAATTAGGTTGTTTCCGCGACACTTTGACGAAATTCGCGTTTTTTTTCGTGATCCTTTGTCAAAATTTGCGTTTTTTCCGCGAGTTTTTGATGAAATTCGAGTTTTTTTCGTGAACTTTGGCCGAAATTCGCGTTTTTTACGAAACCCTTCGTCGAAATTTGCGTTTTTTTCGCGGCTTTTTTGACGAAATTCGCTTTTTTCTCGTCTTTTTGATGAATTTCGCGGCTCTTTGACGAAATTCGCGTTTTTTTATGGAAATGGTCGTGTTTTTTTTGTTTTTTCGCTGCTGTTTGACGAAATTCGCTTCTTTCCGCAGTCTTTTGCCGAAAGTCACGTTTCTCTGTGGCCCTTCTTTGTGACCATGCTTTTTTTTTTTTTGCGATCCTTTAACGAAATTTGCGTTTTTTCCGCTTCCCTTTGACGGAATGCATATTTTTTTAGCAATCCTTTGCCAAAATTTGCGTTTTTTCTGCAGCCCTTTGAGGAAATTTGCGTTTTTTCTGAGGTCATTTGCCGAAATTCACGTTTTTTTACGCAATCCTTCGTCGAAATTCACGTTTTTTCGCGGCCTTTTGATGAAATTCGCTTTTTTTCTGCGACCTTTTGAAGAAATTTGCGTTTTTTCCAGATCCTTTGTCGAAATTTGCTTTTTTCCGCGGGGTTTTGACGAAATTAATGGTTTTCCCGCAGCCTTTTGACGAAATTCACGTTTTTCTGTGGCCCTTCTTTGTGACCCTGCCTTTTTCTTTTTTTTTTGCGATCCTTTAACGAAATTCGCGTTGTTTCAGCTTCCCTTTGACGAAATGCGTTTTTTTTAGAGATCCTTTGTCGAAATTCGCGTTTTTTTCTGTGGTCATTTGCCGAAATTCGTGTTTTTTAATGCAATCCTTCGTCGAAATTTGCGTTTTTTTCGCGGCTCTTTCACGAAATTTGCGGGTTTTTTTTCGTCTTTTTGATGAAATTTGCGTTTTTCTGCAGCCTTTTGACGAAATTCACGTTTTTCTGTTTCCCTTTGACGAAATTCTTGTTTTTTCAGCTTCCCTTTGACGGAATGCGTGTTTTTTTAGCGATTCTTTGTCGAAATTTCCAGTTTTCTGTGGTCCTTTGACGAAATTCGCGTTTTTTCTGTGGTCATTTGACAAAATTCGCGTTTTTGCGCAATCCTTCCTCGAAATTTGCGTGTTTTCGCTGCTTTTTGTCGAAATTCGCCCTTTTTCTCGTCTTTTTGATGAAATTTGCGTTTTTCTGTGGCCTTTTGACGTAATTCACGTTTTCCCGTGTCCCTTTGACGAAATTCGCGTTTTTTGCGATCCTTTACGAAATTAGCTTCTTTTTTGCAGCCCTTTGACGGAATGCGTGTTTTAAGCGATATTTTTTTCGAAATTCGCGTTTTTTCCGCGACCTTTTGATGAAATTCGCGTTTTTTCTGCGGCTTTCTGACGAAATTCGGGTTTTTTCTGTGCTCATTTTGACGAAATTAGTGTTTCCTCTAGAATAATTTGACGAAATTCACGTTTTCTCCGCTATCATTTGACGAAATTTGACTTTTTTTCGCGATCCTTTGACAAACTTCGCATTTTATCTGCGGCCGTATGACATAATTCCGGTTTTTTCCTTGATCCTTTAAAGAAATTGGAGATTTTTTTGCGAACGATTGACGAAATTGATTTTTTCCGGCGACCATTTGTCAAAAATCGCGATAATTTTTTAAGTCCAAATTTTCGGACTGATGACCGAATTTTTCAAATTTTCCGAAAATTCGGAACAAAGTCACCCTTGCCCCCCCCCCCCCCCCCTGGCTACGGCCTTATTGAGAAAAATGATTTCTGTTTATAACACAATGCAACGTGTTTCGTAAGATTTAGAACATTGTGAAAATTTAAGTCAGCCCCCCCCCCCCCGAAATAAAATCCTGGGTACGCCACTGGTATCCACGCTCTCGTCGTATTACAAATTGATTAAACATTGTTAAGTAATGTCAATTTGACAAAATTAAAATAACTTATTCACAACAAAAAGTGTATTTACAGCACTTAAAATAAAGTAGTAGAATTCCTTTGTTAAAAGCTGCGCGTCGTAATTGGTTAAGACCGCGACTGTCACGTGACTTTCAACTGCGGGAGCCCTCTACGTTAGCCCCGGACTCTATTCAGTTGACGTCAGACGCCAGAGCTGGCGGTATGATGATCTGTTATTCTAGTTACTGCATCAGCAGAATACCAATATGTGCAGGCGCAAACACCGTTAGCAGACGACTTTAGCCTTGACCCAGGTTGAGTGCGTACATTTTAAACTGAAAATTTGCAAACTTAGGGAATTTTCTCGCATACAGAACAACATTTTGAATTTAGATTACAATATATTAAGTATATTCTGCTGCATCAAATAATTTTTTTGCGGTATTTTTAACAAACAAGCATTAATAACTTACACTCCATAGACTGCAATGCTAAACACTGCCAGTAAATACCGCCAGCAGGCGAATTTTATCCTCGACATCAGGTCGCGTGCATAAGGTCCATTCGTACTCTCAGCATAGATCTAGTAAAAAGAACTAGATTACGCATACGGGGAGAAAAGTTGATTCTACGCGCGGAACTACTCCACTAGGGTGGCAAATGGACGGTGATCCATAGATAGAAGGAGAAAATAAAATAGCTTGTGCGTTCTTAAATTGCATTTACATAAGTTTAAGTCTTGATAAATGGTTCAAAATATATAATATCAATGATTTTTAACCACAAATTAGCAATTTTTTATCGTTAAGTAATTTTTATGATAAAAATGAATAAGATAGATTATTCACTTTCAAAAACTATCATTTTTTTTCTCAATTATACTTAAATATTTTTCAACGTGGAAGTAAATCAAAACAGTAATTTTCGTCAATAGTATTTGTTTTTTTTTATCCAAAATAAAAGTTATGAATCTTTTGAAATGAATTTTTTTCAGGGGAGGGGGTCAGCTTATATTAAAGTATAGAGTAAGATTCCTCCGCGGATTTCCACCTTCGATCTATCCCCTTTTCCACCCCTCGAAATTTTCCGTTTTCTTCTTTTCACCTTCCCCACACACATTTTTAAAATTTCGATTTTTTTTTCTGCCCATCAATTTCTTTGCAATGAAAATAAATAATTATATAAAATGTTTCCTACCCACAAAACTTAAAACATTAAAAAAAAAAATCTTATTTTTGTGACCCAATTCTTAAGTTCTAGCAAAATATATAACTTATATAAAACTTACCTCACCAGCCGCCTCCCCCTCCACCCCCCACACACAAAAAAGGAGCGTACTTTAAAATCTTCGATATTTTTTTTTTTCTGCTCATTCGTTTCTTTGCAATTGCAATAAATAATGAAACTTTTCCAGACCCACAAAACTTAAAACATTTAACCTTACCTTACCCCCCCCCCCCCCCCACACACACACACACACACATCTCCCAACCACAAAAAAAAGTTTAAAATTTTTAGACGTTCCAACATTTTTATATTATTATACTCTATTTGTTATTTCGAATCTTTGGTATTAATGACCCCCCCCCCCCCCCAGCATAAAAAAAAGGAATACGTGGAAATAATGCAAAAAATTCTATTTTAAATGCTTTAGTAATCTTTAAAAAGAACATAATTTTTTGCATTTAACTTTCAAAGCTCTTTAAAATAAGATATTTGTTAATATTTTTTTACATACTCTTAAACATGTAAGTATGCGATCAATTTTTGATTATTGTTTACTTTAATTAAATAGCAAGAATTTTTCTTCTAAAAAAATTAAAATAAATAAATACCTGCAATCATAATACACATTCTTAAGAGGTTTTTTTTTTTTTTTTTTTTTTTTTTTTTTTTTTAAGCCATGCATTACTCAGCAAAGGTAGATGGAAACATTAATTACTTTACCAAGGTCAATATTCTTAATAAATAAATATTTATTAAACGGGGTTAATGACTAATTATTGGAAAATGACAATTTCAAAGTTTTTTACAAACGTAAAATGCTTTAAATGCTTAAAAATAAATACATTAAATTCTTCTTTAAAAAAAATTATTTTAAGCAAATCTTAACTTTTTTTTTCTCATATAATTTTCGGAATAATATGTTTTAACAATAATATATATTTTCATAATAATATGTAGACTTGGTATGCGCTCGACATCTTAATAAAAACAGAAATACTAGAAAAGAAAAACTTTTACTAAATGAACTAAACGTTACATCGAAGGTTTACTAAATAGTTTTAAAAGTATCTAACAAATTACAAATAAGGATGTAAATATCCATATAGGATATTCCACTGTCTTTCCAGACAATTCTAAGTAATCGTATGCATATATTTAATTAAAACAAACAGAATGAAAACGTCGCAATACTCGGATATCCACTATGTATTGCTACTGTAGTATCACAAGTTCCGCTCTTTTTCTGCCACTCTAATGGATGTTGCCACCGAGCCGCTGCGGAATCAAGAAGTAATGGGGGAATAACACTGAGTGGTTAATCTAGTTCTTTTTACTATATCTATGACTCTCAGTCCTAAATTCCGATCTTGTGTGGCGCTTTCGTTCATTTGGGCTGTTATTGTCGTGTGCTAAAATGACGTTTTCTGAAACAATATGTATCCCAAAAAGCGTAAATTTGACAGTGAAAATAGAGAGTTTCTGGCTGAGTGGACAGAACAATATTGTTTTACGCTGCCTGATAGACCTGAAGCTGTTCCAGTTTGCCTCACATGCAACAAAACTGTCACTATTGTTAAAAGTTCTAATTTAAAGTGACACTACGAAACAACTCATGAGCAGTTCCATAAAAACTCTCCTCTTGGCGGCGAAGCTCGTCAAGAAAAACTCCAGGCATATCTTACTTCTTACAAAAAAAAAAGCACGGTCTAACTTGTTCACTGTATAACCGCAAGTGTAATTTTTTCAACGAATACCTGCCTTTTCTATTTTATTATGCGTATTTAAAAATTTTCAGTACATATACCTGTGTATGTAAAAATTTTCAGAACGTATACTTTTGTAGTAATGTTTCAGAACGAATACCCGACTTTTCTATTTTATATTATAGGGGAGTCTAGGGACGGTTGACCCACTTTTTACTAAATGATTTTTTATTTTTTAAATATTCAACATAGAATAAAGTTTTATATATCATTTTATTCGTTATACAACTAGTTATCAAAATAAAATTGCTACTTAAGTGTAAGAAATTTGAAAAATGATTGATTTTAATCATGAGAAAATAGTGGATCAATTCTCCCCACATATGGGAGGGTTGACCCACTACATGGGAGCCTTGACTCACTTTGTTTTATATTGAAATATTTGTGCAGAGAAATAAAATCAGTTTAAAAAAAGCAAAATAACTTTATACTACATGTTTTAACTATTATAAAAAAATATTTTTGAAAATGTAATGCTTAAAAACACCTGTTTAGATGCAATCGCAAGTCAGAGAAGAAAAATTTGTTTTAAAATGGTTTTGTCTGAGCAGGTATAATCGTACAGCAGGGAAAATGAAATTTTAACTTTTAAGACAGTTAGAGACGGGTTCCGTTTTCATAAGGTTTCATGTATTATCATATCCGGATTTAGGAGCCACTGTCCCGATTTTCTTTTGTCCTACTTTTCCTTGTCCTACTTTTTGTGACACTCGAGCTGACAACTCTACTTGTCACATAGTTTGGCTTCATCTCAATGTATTCCTCCTGGTGAAATTTGTCTACATACCTTCCTGAAGTTTTTCGATCAATGCTATTTTCTTTTGCCACCGCATGAGCAATTAACTTAGCATTAACATATTTAACCATTTCAGGGGCAAAGTACTTTTAGTACTAAAATGTTGAAATAAATGACTGGCATCGGAATTTACGAACAAATTTATTTGAAAATAAGAAAAAGGCTATATTTCACTTGCATATTAAATGGAAAAGATTTTAGCAAAATTATGGTGCCATTGTGCTGTTTGGGAATTAAAATTAAGTGGTTTCATAAACATACCACTGTCCCTGAGAGGTTTAAGACTGCTGCTTTCATACTTTTTAGTCTTCTGCACTGTTTCTATTTACCTATTGTAAGTAATATTTAAATGGGAAAACGTTCCTATCAACTTTCCCATTTATATTTCATTAAATTGTTTCTTGCGGTGGATATTATAGAAAATTTTCACATCTTTCTTTAATCAGTTTTAAACATTTTCTTTTTCGTCACTCCGTTTTACTGTAGCTTTACAGAATAAATTTGCATTCTTTTTTATATATAACCATTAATTATGCACAGTGTATAATAAAAATATTTTCAAAACCACTTAATTAAGGGAGTCTTGAGCATCTGGTCAACCCTCCCTCACATTGACAGGGTCAAGCCTCCCCACATAGCCCTTTTCTAAAGAATAGCATATTGTCATGTTAAGCCTAACTTACTGTACAATCTTTATGCCTAGAATGAAAGCTCGATATTTTTGCATTACTTAATACCTACTTAAATTTCTATGACATATTTTATCCGAAAAAAGCTTACAAAATATTTCTAAAAAACACAACTTTTAGGTTGAAAACACCTCATAATTGATTTTTTCCATGCCTATTTCGATTATTTGATTGAAACAAAGACTGTTGTTTGAGCATTCCAGTAGCTTTGGTTGACACCTATTGATAAAACTCTGAAATATGAAAACTGATGGGTGGGTGAAGCCACCCCTATGGTCAACCCGCCCTAGTCTCCCCTAGATGTAAATGCATGTAAAAATACAAGTTTAAAAGTAATAAGTACTTATATTACTTATGTGTTTTTTTCTCTGGACCTCGATAAAATTTTTCAAACGTATTCGGACCCCACTTAAAATAACTTGTCGTCCCTTGTTCTAGCATATCAGCACGTGACTGAATAATCAATTACAAAATTCCATCTTTACAATACATAAACGAAGTTATGTAAAATAAAAGAATCTAAAAAACAGAAAAATATATTTTTTAAGAAACGCTATTTTATAAGAAATCAATGTTTATCTTTAACCCTCTAATGCCCACGGTAGAATGCGTTCCAGCAATTGCCTGCCAGAGAATCGGAATTCATACCAGAAAATCTAAATAGTAATATTCTGTTTATTTAATAACGAAATGTTTGTTATTAAATAAAGGCAAAAATTTCTATTTTAAATTTTCTCTGTTTTAAAAAATATTACCTGATTACGGAAGATTGCAAGATATTATGACGACCAGTGGAGATTTTCTGTAATCGAGTTACCATTCAATTCCCTTTGAGCTGTTTTGTTTCTGGTAGAGAAGAGCCCGGGCACGCCCGAGTCCTATGATTTTAAATCCGAGCCCGAAACATTTTGTGTCATCAGAGCACGAGCTTGATACAAAAAATATACAGTCGAAACAAATTGGATAATATTTAAAAAAATTTTCAAAATATAATTAACCATTTTAAACAAATTATTACACAGATATAGCTGTTAAATTAAAAATTTAAATTCAATATTATCAAAAGAGAAGTTTGACATAAAATAAAAAAACTTCATACTTAAATATACAAGGGACCTTTAAAACCTTAAAAATCAATATTTTATTTTTGGTAAATTTCGCTTTAAATATTATTCAAGGGTACATTATATGCCTTATGGCAAGCATTTATCACAAAAAAAAAAAATGAAAAAACAAATTTTTTTGAGAAAAAAATGGAAATCCAGTCTTAGAAATATTCGAAATGCAGCTTGCGCGTTCCATATCAATGAAAATCCCCAATATTTTTTTATAAAAGTTTGGTTTATAGATATAAATAAAACTGTGCATCGAATTTTATATATTTTAATATAAAAATTTAAAAAAAAATTGAAAAATTTTGATTTTTTTTAAAACTTTTATATTTAAATATATAAAATTCGATGCGCAGTTTTATTTATATATATAAACCGAACTTTTATAAAAAAAATATATTGGGGATTTTCATTGATATGGAATGCGCAAGGCGCATTTCGAAGATTTCTAAGATGACACGTAAAATTCCACTTTTTTCTCAAAGATAATTTTTTTTTCATTTTTTTTTTTTTGTGATAAATGTATGCCATAATGCATACAATGTACCCTTGAATAATAATTAAAGTGAAATTTACAAGAAATAAAAAATTGATTTTTAAGGTTTTAAAGGTCTCTTGTACCAAGGATTCTCCTATTTTTTCTTCCTTAACAAGCAAATCTTATGGGCATGTTAACGAAGTTTGTTTAATGAATAAATGCGTGAAATTTGCAGAAATATCTATTTATATGGGGAAGAATTGAACAACGTTTTTCAAATTTCTATAATTTGTATATTTTTAACTATAATCGATTCCTTCCTAATAACAGTCATTCGTGATTATCATGATTCTGAAAATAAGCTTAAATTAAGAATTTGAAAGCTCAGATGCTTTTATAGGAAATGAGGAGTCTCTGCTCGATTTCTTTCTATCGGAATGACATGGTAATTATAATTTACATATGATTGAAAGTGACTTCGTAAATGTATAGAGTACAGCTCCAGCATCAACAGAGTTCATAAATATGCTAATCATTAAAGTTATTTTCATACGAAGATCGATTATGACTTGTGAACAATAGTTGACTAAAATATTCGCAAACCTCGAGCTAATTCTAGTCGACTAAAAACAGAAGAAAATATTTTCTTCGCGTAGATCTCTAAACAAAAAAAAAAAAATTAAAATAAACGATTCAATTAAAAAATAACCTCTGTCACAAACGAAAATCAAACTAGAAACAAATTCATTGTTCGTGCCTCTTTCGTGGCGCTATATCAACAGATCGTAGCTGGCAACACCGGACATAAACCTCCAAATATGACAAAGTTTCTCCTGTTTTTCAACAATTTCTGTTTCCCCTTCATTCTGATCAAAAGAGCAATACAATGACTTGAAAAGGAATAAGTATTTTTTAAAGGGAAAAAAAGTGTTTTAATTTTTTCTATTCATAAACAAATAAAATTTTCCGTTTTTAGAAAAAGCGGGTTCGAGCCCGAATATTAGAATAAAAATAGAGCCCGTCTCATCTGTATCTTCTGAGAAGCTACATAGGGCAAACGGCAAAATTTATACCTTCCTTAAGGCTTAGTGATTGTACACAAATTTGAACTCTTCTTATCCAATAGTGTTTGGGAAAAAGGCTAAAAACGCATTAAGAATTGAGAAAAATTCACCTTCAACTTGTGAAATAAGGTTCGGCGGCCCTCCCGGCTGGTCCGGGACCGACTCCTTTGGTGGAGGAGGAGACCTAGAGCCCGGTGGAGTTCGTAGTACACGAATGTGAAGGGCAGGATGCGGATGAACCACAGCCTCCTAGAATGACTGTTTAAGTCCGGCATCTGCGGTTAATGAACGTCGTGCACGGTTCGAGGCTTGCGTAAGCAGGACCCAGTCCTCATACCCCCGATACCTCGGTTTTCGAGGCAAGCTGGTAAGCGACGGCCATAGTCAATCCCACAGCAAACCTACGGGTTGGATGGTGACTGGGCAACAGCTAGCCAATGTGGTAGGACCTATCCACCAATTAACTGAGAGGAGAGAGCGGGCCCTGAAGAACAAGGACTCGGTGCTCTCTAGTGTCGACGACACTCGACATGCAGGAGCTACCGCCGGGAAAAATTTTGGACAGCACATGGCGTGCTCCTTTTGTCAGGTGGCTCACCCCTGAGTCCTCTGTAACTGGAGCAGTTGTGAGCCGACCCCTAGATGGACGGTGAATGTAGGTGACCCCATCGACCAGGAGGTGGTCGCAGAGGAAGGCCAGTGTGGTACTGGTTACCCGACGTCGTGCCGTTTTCTCTTCGGCCGGCAGGTCCGCCTCCAGGATCCATCCCCTCAGGGGACAGGGTCGGAGGCTGACTGACTAATGCGGTGGCGCTCCGACTCAAACACGATGTCTCGGTCCGATCTAAGTCCTGCGTGTCTGTGCGCAACTGGAGTTTTCTGTGCTCGTTGGTGAGGACTCAGCAGTGTCTCCTCCAAAATTTCCCGCTACTAAACCCCGAGCCGGGAGTTCCTACGGCTCTTGTGGAGGGATTTTCCGCAACCCCCAGGGATGGCTAGCGATAACTTCACACATCTGGTAGCGGTCGCCATTGCACGATTGAAAGCATTCGTGTCAAGATACCAAGGTCGGCCGTGAGGTAAAGTAGTGGGGAACCGGCGCTTTGTCGGTTTTTGAGATGGTCGAGTTGTGCAGGGTTCCAAGCCTTTCAACTCCCTAGCGAGGTAGTGTCTATGCCGTCTGGGAAGAGCTTTCCACGACGCCTAGTCTGATCACCCGAACTTCCTGTATTGAGCCGCGAGGGGTTCCGCAGGTAGGGAGGGATATCAGACTTTTCCCTCCGAACGGGGCAGTAAATGTGCCGTCAAGGTAAGACTTTCCGTGACTCTTCTGGGTCCGCCAGCGGCACCTAGTCTACAGCCCTTGACGGGCTATGCAAACCTTTGTAAATCCGGCAGTGCTGGATGGGGACACGGACGAAAAATGCTAAGCGAGGCGGTGCCTATGCCGTCAGGAGGGAGTTTCCACAACTCTCAGGGGTCTGCTAGTGGCGCCTTCTCTTCCTATCGGTTGCCGACCATATATGTCTTTGCTCATAGTAGCAGTTGATCTTGGAAGGCTTCAGTAAATCAACTCTTCAGGAATGCTTGACATCGGCTCTTGGGTCCGACTCATTTATAGGTGTTCGGTTCCTGCGGGTCGCTGTGGTGAACCGGGGGGGAGGCATCAAGCGAAGGGACCGCTTGACTCTTTTTCGTGCTGGGTGGTTTGTTTTGTCGCTTTCGACTGGGTGACTTGCACTGGGCAGTGCACAGCCAAGACCGGAGTCTTCGTGAAGTGCGGCCCTCGGGTCGTTTGGATCGGCGGGACAAAGGCCCAGAACCTGAAAACCTTGTCTTTGTGAAATTAGGTGTCAAGAGTTGATATGGATAACGTTCAAGCTTAAAATATTTATTTAATTCTCGAGGATCCATACAAATTCTAACTTGACCACTTGGCATGTACAACTAAATTCCAGTTTTGTGGTGCAGTTTATGCTGGACAAGCCAAGGGTAAAATAAATATTAGATCGCTCGAAAATACTAAAATTTTCCAAGGGCAGATAATAGGGATTGAAATATTCATGTATACAGCCTCCCCCCCACCCCCCACCCCCAAAAAAAACAAAGCCTCTCGCTTTTAGGACTAAAACAGTAATTGCTTTCATTAATAAATTCTGATAGTTACAAATTTTCAAATAACTTTTTCTCTAAATTGAAAGAAGAAAAATGAAATAAAATATTTCCGTATTGAACCATAGTTCACTTCAGCAACTGTCTGATACTTCCTTAAGTCCAACTTAGGCAACTTTCTTTCTCACCTGTCCTGGGGCAAATGTTGTATTTTTTGGCGATCGCCATGACATTTAATTAAATTCCTTGACTTTTCAAGAAGGCAGCAACTCTGTAATATGAAAAATTAATAGCAAATGCGAAGTAAGGACTGGTCATACCACCAAGCCAATCTGTCTACATTAAACATTTACCGACAAATGTGTCATGCACCTCTAGAAAAAATTCGAGAGTGGATAATAAAGACATGGTGAGAAAAAAAATATGGGATAAATTAAACTCCTTTAAAACGTTATAGTATTATGAAAAAGGTAGATGGAACTGGAGATGATTATATATGGACAGATGATAGCGACACTGACAGTGCCCGAGTGAACAGAAAACGATAGTGTACTTGAAACTATTATCGAGTGTGATTACAATAGTGTTTTCATATTTATCCAACATCATGAAGCTCATAAGGTGTTTCTAAGTAATAAGATTGTTATTTTATTTAAAGAAATAAGTAGAATGTTCCTTAATAACGAAATGTTAATTCTTATGCACATTCTTTCTGATTTTTTAAACTCTTAACTTGTATAACTGGCATATAATGCGTACCTGTAAATTTTGATAAAATGTTCGTATCAAAAGTGCATATTATATGCCAGAATATGTAATGTCTGTAATTATGGCAATATTTAAAAATATAAATAAATACCACCTAATAATTTTTTTATGTGTACAATAAATTTTACTGTAAATACATTTAGAATTGCCAAAATACTTTTGTAATAGATTTCACTCTTAACAGTTTAACTTTCTTTAAAGTATTGTTAATTTACACTCAGATTATATATATAGAAAATAAATCATCTCTAATCTGCAAAAGTTTTGATCCAAATTGGAACAGATTTCATTAAGTTTACACTGCACTGTCTTTTAAAATGCAAAATATTATTATTTTTTATTATTACATTTTAAAACAAAGAATTCTATAACACAAGACAACATAAAATGTATAAAGAAAGTCACTTCAATTTAAAGAAACAACAGATACTTTTATTAATACCAAACAAATTTTTAAATTAATATGTACATTTCAAATACCCAAAAAGTAACATAACCCTTTAATAAAACTAAAGAGCAACATGCAATGTGAGAAAGAAAAACATATGCCATCTTTTCCAGCTACAAAAATATGTAGTAATTTTAAGCTTCTATGACAAAGCGCTAACAAAGTATTTTCTACATTCTTTATATATAATACAAATTTTAATCCTTCTATAACGAGTTCAAATTCTAAAGGCTAGTTATTAAATATTAATAAAACTATTCATAAAAACTATATGACAATAAACTGCGAGTAATTAGAAACACTTTCAAAATGCTGATTTCTAAACTTTTAGAAAATTATAAGACAAAGACGTTTCAATAGATAACGTTGAGGAAAATGAAGAGAGTCGATCATTTAACGTTCTTCTTAAGATGCATTTTTATTCACATATATTAACCAGTAATGTTACGTTGAATTTTTAGACCAACATATTGAAAAAATCCTATATTTTGTAAATAAATAGCTTTTATTTGCCATGAGTTTTATAGTGTGTATTTAGATTACTTATTTGGCAAAATCCTTTGAAGCATATATCACAAATAAATGGCTTTTCATTTGTATGGATACGGCGATGTTCATTTAGGTTACTAGCATGAGAAAATCTTTTAGAACAGACTTCACATATAAATGGTTTTTCTCCCGAGTGAATACGATAATGAGTTGTCAAACTTCCACTTTGGCGAAAAGTTTTGTGACATACATCACAAATGAATGGCTTTTCATTTTTATGGATGCGAAGATGGACATTTAGGCCATTCTTATGAGAAAACCTTTTAGAACATACTTCACAAGCAAATGGTTTTTCTCCTGTGTGAGTGCGATAATGAGCTTTCAGATCAGAGTTTTGATGAAATTCTTTGCAACATACTTTACACATAAGTGCCTTTTCATTTTGATGTTTGCGAACATGTGCATTTAGGCTAGACTTAGAGGAAAATCTGTTTGAACATATTTCACATTTATGTGGCTTTTCTTGAGGAGTACAGGGCTTTTCTTTAGAAGGAATACAGTGATTTTCTTCAGAAGGAGTAGAGGGATTTTCTTCAGGAGAACACAGCTTTTCTTCAGAACGTGCACAGAGATGTTTCCTCAAATCACTATATCTAAGAAATCCTTTGAAACATATATTACAAACAAATGGGTCTTCCCCTTCATGAATGTGAAGATGCTGACTTAGATTTTCCTTTAAAGAAAACCCTATTGAACATACTTCACAAATAAACGGTTTCTCTTCTGAATGGATGAGAAGGTGTCTCTTAAGATGATCACTTCTTAGAAATCTTTTAGAACATACATTACAAATAAATGGCATTTCACCTGTGTGAGTATAAATGTGTGCTTGTAAGTGTGCCTTTTGAGAAAAACTTTTAGAACATACTTCACAAATAAATGGTTTATCTCCAATATGAGATCGAAGATGGATAATTAAATTTCCCTTCCTAGAAAATGGTTTGGAACATAACTCACAAATGAATGCTTTTTTCGCTGTATAATGTGGATCAGTAGGTAGAGAAATTTTTAATGAATAATCATCACTAATTAAGTGCTTTTCTTCATTATAATTGGAGCTGGGCCCTTCCGTAGGGCATTCCTGCATGAAACTCTTTTCAGACATACTTCAGCAATATAACTTTCAACTTTTTCAGTTTTTTGTGCTTTTTCCCCAAGAAAGAGGATTTTTAAATTCTAAAAATTTGTCCGAGTTTAAGCTATTGGTTTTGTAGTCTTTATTTTTAGTTTGAAAAGGAAAAGAAATTCTTTATTTGTAACAGCATCAAAATAAGTCAGTCAAATTTATCTCACCAGAAATTATTTGCTTCAAAGTAGTTTTTATGGATGTGTGTACAATGAAATGTTTGCTTCTAAGAAAACTTTTATGTTTGCTTGAAAAAAACGTTTGCTTCTAAGAAAACTTCTATGTTTTCTTCTAACTATATTGTTTCTAAGAAAATCCTTTGTATTCTTCACTGATGAATAAGTCAGTCTGCTGTGTGTGTTTCATATCTGAAATAGAAAACTTTAATAATATTAATCAGTTTATAAGTAAGAGTTATTAGTATACATGAATACACTTCTTTTAAACTTCTTTAAAATTTAAATATTTTAAATACTAAGGAAAAGAAGAAACATATCTACTTGTTTGTACATAAGAATATTTCATTACATGTTTACAGTAAGGCAGTATGAAATGTGAGAAATTGTTATCTCATATTTTCATGGAATTTTAATTCCTTGAAAAAAAGTTTTACGGATTTTAAACGCATCAAGATATTCTAGACCTTTTATATATAATAAACTTAGAGACAAAATTCTACCAGAACTTCATTTTTTTAGTAGAAGTTTCATTTGAAATAATGCATAATGAAGACAACATAAAAAATCAGTGTGATAGCAAGATTAAACCAAGTAACAGGAGTGGATATCATATGAAATCTTAGCAACTTATAAGAATGTAAGTATGATAGAACTTCAGAGGCAAATTAGCAATTTTGCTGGTTGTAAACATAAGATTAGGATCATGTTCCATTTATTAATAATATTTTACATTCAGTCTTTGCTACTGTTTTTGTCAGTTTCAATCACAGCTAGCAAGCTAACATTAGTGTACAGTTTTTTTTTTAGATTTTTCATAAACAAGGACGAACAATCCCACATAAATTATGAAATGCTTTCGAACACTTACAGACCACTGTTACGAAAATGAATTGAGATACCTAAATAAATGACTTAGAAAACATGAAAACCATTAAAAAACTCTTTTCGGCAATTACTTTCTATTTGTTATTAATATTTGCGATTTCATTGAAGCAGTCTTGTATATGATAAATCATGAATAGATTTTGAAATGTTTTCCAGGATAGTGACTGTCATTGAATAAACGAAAGTCTTTAAATGGGTATAGAAAACCAAACTTAAAACATTTGGAAATATATATATATATATAATTAATATTAGTTTTCAATACAAACAAAGAGATAAACAAAGCCTTGTAAGGAAATATTGAATAATAAAATAATAAACTTAAAAGGTACTTAAATCTTTGTTTTGATTTACTGAAAAACACTTATCTCTAGACAAATGATTCAAATTTTTGTTTTTTATAAACGAAATTTCTATCTTACATATGTATAACAGAATTATACAACCTCTGGCCAGAAAGTTCGGTGAATGAATTTTTATTTCAAATACAGTATTGTGCAGCATCAAATACAATTTACTGTCCTTCAAAATAATCTCCATGGATGGTAATGCACTGTTGGGAACGAGTATATAAGTACTGGTAACTCCTGTAAAACAGTTCTTTCGGAATGGCTTTCAGCTCGGCGGTCACGTTGCGTTGAATGTCGGTGATGTCCGTAAATCTCTTTCCCTTCAGGGCTGACTTCAATCTGGGGAAGAGGAAGAAGTCTGCAGATACCAAATCAGATGAATAAGAGGGGTGATCAAGTGTCACAACTCTATTCGCGGCCAGAAACTGCCGTACAACCAAGGCGGTGTGTGGCCGGGAATTATCGTGGAGAAGAGTCCAGGAGCTTTACGTAGCGCTCTCAGGGAGGAATTCTTTGTGAATGAGACCATTAGAGTCAAAGAATGCGAAAAGTATTGTCTTTATGCACGATTTTTCTGACCGTTCCTTGGTTTTTTTAGGCGACGACGGACTCCGCCGTGACGGTCGAGCTGAAAGCCATTCCGAAAGAACTGTTTTACAGGAATTTCCAGGACTTATATTCTCGTTCCCAACAGTGCATTACCATCCATGGAGATTATTTTGAAGGACAGTAAATTGTATTTGATGCTGTACAATACTGTATTTGAAATAAAAATTCATTCACCGAACTTTCTGGCCACAGGTTGTATAATAATGATATTAACAAAATGATATAAGTAAACAAGAGATAACATTTAATGCCCTGTCTTTAAAATGTGCCTTAGTATTAAATAAGAAAAAAGCAAATGGGAGGAGGGGTTAACATTTGAAGTGAAAAACAAATTGTCTCTTTCTTCTTTCATAGTCTATCACACAACATATTACATACATTTTTTACTTACACAACATATTACATACATTTTTTACTTATGTACATTTTTTTCTGTATTTTTATTTCTAGGTCATCAAATTTCACTCAGAAAGAAAATTTAGCTGTACAGTTTGAAAGTTATTTTAATAATAATTTAAATTGTAAATTTTAGTAGAAAAATCGAACTATTGTTATAATTGGCAGAAAGTATCTTGATGTGGACATATGCAATAAAATATGGATTTGCATAAGTTCAGTATAAAGGTAAGTACTGCATACAAATGTGAGAATGATTTTTTTGACTTAATTTCACCTAACTATAATTTTACCACAACTACAAAATTTTCTTATTTTCTACAGTCCATTTCATAGCCTGATGGTTAACTTTCTGGAAACTTTAAAGACTATGAAATAATCTTAACAATTTAAAAGTCACAACATTTCCAATGTATGTTCATCTCTAATTTATGTTTTTTTTATTTAAAAAAAGTAAGAATACATAAAATACCGTCAACCAAAGACCCACTTTTTCCTGGTTCCACTAACATTTCCATTATTAAGAAATATTATATCTGATTTTTCAACATATAAATTGAGTTGTAAACAATTAACATGAAACAATGAAGCAAACTGTATGGTTTTAAAGAAGCAATTTTTTATTTTTTAACTATCTTTAAAGTTTTGGAACAAAGTAGTCCCTGTTTGGGACTTCTTTGGTCCATTCAGTTAGTTTCATATAAATTGAATACATTTCACATGTTGGACTATTGAAACCCGCTTGCAATAGGATCCGCTAATGAATTAACACTGCAAACTTGATAAACAAATGTTTTATTTTAACATTTAAACACAATAAATCAATTTTAAATATTAAAGACACAAGAAACAGTTTTTGTCATATTATCCTCAGCAACAGGAACAAAAACAATTAATGTAGCATTTGAAAAAAAATTATTTAAAATATTTTTTTTAAAGAGATTTGGTTGTATAAAAGGCATTTCTAAGTAACTGGGGCTACTTCGGATCAAACCAGACCTGGCACAAAGTAGCCCCGAAAAACTAATGAAAACGTAAACATTTCTTGTCAAAATAAAAAGTTAAAGAAAAGACTATAATCACACATGGGTTACACTTTACAAAAGGTAATATTTTGACACTTACTTTATTTGTAGCTCTTATCCCGATTGTTTCAGTATAGAAAGTTTGGAGAGTTAAAATCTACACAATAAAGCAGTTGTTTACAAACACATCCAGTGTTGCCACTAACAAAAATTTAAATTACCCCAAACTATTCAAATATCCTATAGTAAGATATAAAATATTTTTCAAGGGCAAAAACTCCGAATTATCTTGTATTGTTTGTTCAATACAAAGAATAAACACTTTTTTATGTGATGGACCAAAGTAGCTGCAAGGACCTAAGTTGACGGTAATAAAAATATAGGTCAAGCAATATAATGAGTGTCCAAAAAAAGGTGGTAATACAGCTTATTTCTGTAACTATAAGATATAGATAAATGATATAAAGTGCAAAAATGTTCATAACGAAGGTAGATAATTCGAATTGTATATTTTCTTCTTTATGGGAACAGATAAATTCAAATTTTTATATTGTTCCTCCATCCGAAAATGGCCAATCAGAAAAATAATCTTTGCTCCAAACTTATTCATACCCAAAAAGTTTGATATGAATACCTCCAAAAATCAGACTTATAGAGAGTCAAAAATTGTGACTTATTTAATTTTGCAAGCAATTCGGCAGTGAATCGCTTTTGGCCCGGAATTATATTAAAATCACTCGTACTCTATTAAAATTCTCATTTTCCTTTTAAACACAGTTTATTGTATACAATCTCACAACTCTGATTCCAGACACAGCTCAAAGCACAATACACAAAAAATCTAAACTAAAACTTATGAATAAGCACATTCTCGAAGTAAAACTTCGAACCAAAACTAAAACCAAAGACAATGTCCATTTCACACAGCTTAGTAATAACTACAAAATTAAAGGGCAGTGTCTTTTTCTCACAGCTTATAGATTTCAAATACAAACTTCTTACATTTTGATATGTCTGCAATGTGGCGACATCTGTCAGTATAATTAAAATATATACTTTATCAAACATACCGCCCCTCTTGAAACCTCTGAGGGGAGGTTTAAAACTAAACACTACAATTACAACCATTGCAAAGAATAAAAATTACAATATAACATAAATAAGTCACAGTTAATTTAAATTTATACAAATATCTAAGACAATTAATAAAGCAATATTACAATAATACACACTTTTGGGGTTTTTACACTTATGACTCTTACCTTATTGTCATTGCCACAAAATACCTTTACAATTTTCCCTAATAACCATTTACAAGCTGGAAGATCCTCTTCCTTTATCACAACCATATCTCCAATTTTAAGGTTGCCTTTTGTTACCACCCTGCTGTAATGTACTTAAATAACCATTTTTCCACTTTTTCCAGATGGTCTGAACCATATTTGTGGTTTTCTGCCATAGGTTTAATCTATTATTGTCAATATTACTCAAATTAGATTCAGCAATGGCATTAAGTGGGTGACCAATAAGAAAGTGTCCAGGGGTCAAGACCTCCAAGTCATCATTATCTAAACTCAGGGGACTAAGTGGGCGAGAATTCAAGATGCCTTCAATTTGGTTAATTATAGTTAACATTACTTCATAGGTTAATTTAGAATTGCCCACAACACGTTTTAAGTGATACTTGAAGGACTTGACTCCCGACTCCCACAAACCTCCAAAATTAGGAGCTCTAGGGGGAATAAATTCCCATGCAATCCTTTCAGACAGCAAGTAATTAGCAAGTTTGTTGTCTGGTTTGTTTACCATATCATGCAGCTTTTTAAGTTCTAAATTAGTTTTTACAAAATTGCCAGCGTTATCACTGAATATTTTTTGAGGTTTGCCTCGTCTGGCAAAAAACCTCTTTAACGTGGCAATAAAGGCCTCAGATGTTAAATCACTAACTATTTCCAGATGCACTGCCTTCGTTACCATACAAATAAAAATACAAACATAAACTTTATGAAAAATACCTTTACGTTTACCCTTATATCTAATCAAAAATGGGCCACAGAAGTCAGTTCCTGTGCAATTAAAAACAAAGTCTACATTCACACTATCTTTAGGAAGCTCGCCCATAATTTGTTCTGATATTTTAGGTTTGGCCCTAAAGCATATAACACAGTTATGTACAATTTTTCTGCAAATAGCTCTACCGTTTAGAGGCCAAAATTCTCTACGAACACAATAAAGTAAATTTTGTGGTCCTATATGTAGATATTTTTTGTGATAACTTTCAATAATTAATTCTGTAAGTTTATGTTTAGAGGGCGGTACAATTGGATGTTTTTGCACATAACTTAACAGGCTATTTTGGAGGTGACCTCCAACTCTGATTATTTTTATCTACGAAAGGGTTTAATGAAATCAATCTACTGTTTTTTGGTAATTCCTTACCCTTAGTTAACAATGTGAATTCAGAACTCAATTCTTTTTGTTGCACAGATCTTACCATATATTCTTCAGCTCTCTTCAGCTCAGCAGATGTTAACCTACCTGAACACCTTGCTTTTGGCTACTTGAGATTCTGAATGAACCTGAAACATAGCTAAGAATTCTAATTAGTTTAGCATAATTATTACTTAATTGCAAAAACTGTCAATAAAAGGTGCACAGTCCGTAATTAATAATGAAGTTTCTGAAACAGTATTCTTAAGTTCGCACAAGTATAAGTCTTTATCATTTTGCTCCAGTTCAAAACTATTTGAAGAATGATCACTTTGTTGTGTTAGGAATTGGGAACCATGCCATCATAAGCTTTCCTGAAAAAGTTTGTCGGGATCCACACTCGAGACACAAGATCCGCAGGATTGTCAGCAGATGCCACATGACCACAATGGTTAATGTCAGAAAGATTTTGAATTGAAGATACGCACGATGCCACAAAAGTTTTTAAATCACATGGTTGTTTGCGAAGCCAGCACAACACAATAGTACTGTCTGATTAATAGTATATAGCTTCCTTAGGAACCTTTAAGATTTTGGCAACCTTTACCATCAATTTGGTTAATAAAACTGCAGCACACAGTTCTAAACGAGGGATGGTAATTGTTTTGATTGGTGAAACTCGACCTTTACTGCAGAGCAACTGAGAAGTTTGTTCACCTGAAGAATTTGAAGAAACATACAAAACTACACCGTATGCTTTTTCAGACGCATCGGCAAATCCACAAATTTTAAATTGCACTGGATCGTTTGTAAAAATATATCTAATAACACTTACGTTGTTGATGGCCGTTAACGACCTTTGGAACTGCAACCAATCATCAAGTTCAGCCTTGGGTAGAGTATCATCCCAATCAACGTTTAGTCGCCACAGTCTTTGCAAGAAAATCTTTGCTCTCGTCAACACTGGACCTAGCAATCCTAATGGATCAAATATGCGAGCGATATTTGACAAAACACCTCTCTTAGTCACTTTAGTTTGATCACTGAACGATACACTAAAAGTAAACGTATCGTCATGGGCTTTCCAACAAAGTCCTAAGGCTTTAGTTTCACTCATTTTCTCAAAAGTGTAGTTCTCAGATTTACACACTGGCTCCATTAATTCTGGCTGGTTACTGAACCACTTGTGTAACTTCATATCGCAAGTACTTAATAATTGAATAAGTTCAGCTTGCAGTCTCTTAGCCGATTTTAAATCAGCTGCACCAGTCAATACATCATCCATGTAAAAATCTGACTGCACTACAGCTGAAGCATACGGAAATTGGGATTCACCGTCCATACCAAGCTGTTTAAGACATCACATTGCTAAATACAAGGCACTGGTCGTACCATACGTAACAGTACATAGTCTATAATGTTTCACCTCACCATTTACAGTATCTTTCCAAACTATGCGCTGCAAATCACGTTGACTCTTATCAATAAGTATCATGCGATACACCATTTTCACATCTGCCGTAAAGGCATACCGGTGTGTACGAAATCTAAGTATTATGCTGAACAAGTCGTCTTGAATGACACCTCCATTCAATTGTATAGAATTTAAGGATTCTCCGGAGGAAGTTACATGTGAGCCATTGAAGACAACTCTTAGTTTTGTGGTAATTTTATCTGGGCGATAGACACCATGGTGAGGAAGGTGATTTGCATGTATCGACTCATTTATCTCCTCTACTTCCTCCATATGGCCTAATTTTCTATACTCCGACATAAATGCACAATATAACTCTAAGAGATTTGGATTTTTAACTAGCCTATTCCAAAGTAAATTTAATCTATTTTCCGCAAAATGTTTTGATTCTCCCAATGAACTAGAATCTTTTTTCAAGGGCATTTGTACTATGAATTTGCCTGATATGTCTCTCTGATGTGTGCTTATAAAGTGGGTATCGCATGCTTTTTCTTCGGTATTTGTCAATGGTGCGGTCTCCTCTACTTGTTCTATTTCCCAAAATTTTCTCATTTCGAAATTTAAATCTGTTTCATTAACTAACCCACAATGTACCTGTTCCTGACCGCTACAGTCGTAAACACCCCCACTCACTATGCAACCAAACACCGTATTTTGCAGTATTAATTTAGAATTTGGTACATTCATAGGACCCACCTTTATCAGTTCTAGAAATATTTCTGCTCCTAACAAAAGATCAATTTTTCCTGGCCTATTAAATTCAGGATCAGCCAGAATAATTGACTCTGGAATTTCTAGCTCTGAAATATAGATATATTTTGAGGGCATAATTTGCGAAATCTTTTGTATGATAAGAAAATCTAACTCCCGACTATAATCTCCTGAATTATTACTGATCAAGGCTGTTGTTTTATTTTTTACTGCCACTGAGAATCCACTTAAACACGATACCGAAACATTATTTTTTTCTTTGCAAATTCCTAATCTTTCAACTAACTGCAAAGTTAAAAAATTGCTCATTGAACCATTGTCCAATAAGGCATGCATCGGAATTTTTTTTTCCGAATTTATCTCTCATATAAACAACCGCAGTGGAAAGAAGAACTGTTTTAACATTACTTGATCTCACATTCGCAGTACCAGCGAAATTCTGAATTTGGTTATTTATCTCAAAGGGTATCGCGTCAGCATTTAATGTTTGTCTACCTTCATTCGCTGCCAGTGAGTATGGCGCTCCTTTATCGCTAGAATTTTTTGTGTTTTCCATTGCAGTGGAATTTCTCTCATGCCTATCAAAACAAAGAAGTACATTGTGCCTTTTATGACATCTGGTACACGAAAATGTCGAATTACATTTTTTGACGCAGTGGTATTCTGAAAGACAATTGAAACACAAATTATGTTTTTAAACAAATTCTACTCTGTCCTGTACATTAAATTTTTGGAATTTTGGACATTTAAAAACACTGTGATTTTCCTGGTTACATACAACACATTTGCGCATATTTTTCTCATTTAAACTCGTAACCATGGAAGTCACCTTTGAAAAGCTATGCCTTGTATGGCTTTCGTTTTGTATTTACTTGTTTGGACGCACTTAGTGTATGCGCGTGGTCTCTCAAAAATTCTAGCAACTGAGTTAAACTCGGTAAATTATCCCCCTTAAGATGTCTTTCCCACCACATTTTTGTATTTACATCTAATTTTTGAGCTAAAATGTAAGCAAACATGGTAGTAGAAAACACCTCAACTTTTTGTTCTATCTCTAATGACCTAGTGCACTCATTTGTAATGTCTATTAAATTTAATAATGCTGTTGGGGATTCATTTTGAATAACCGGAATATTTATAAAACATTTTAAATGCGCGTAAACCTGTTCCCTGGAGTTTGAATACCGTTCCTCTAAAAGCGACCATGCAACTTCATAATTAGAATCTACAATCGAAATGGATTGAATGATCCTAAAAGCATCTCCCTTCAATGAAGATTTTAAATATTGCAATTTCATTGCCCCTGATAAATTTGAATTATCATGTACAGTGGCCTTAAATATATCTTTAAAAGAAAGCCACTCATGCAAATTTCCCGTAAATATCAGAAGAGTCAGCTTTGGCAATTTTATATTATTTTCAGCCTTTGAAGCATTTTCCAAATTAACATTTTGAAGTTTTGTTTTTAAAAACTTTTTGCTGAGTTCAAATTCTAAATTCTCTAATGACTCATTTATTTCTTCATTTTCCTTGATAAAATCACCAGTTTCATCTTCTTTACATATTTTTATAAATTGCCTCAACTAAATCCGAAAAAGTTAGAACCAGCTTATAGTGTTTCTCCTTTATGAAAAGTAGTTCACTTGGCTCTAGTTCAGAAACGATCGCGGTAAATACACTGCTCAAAACAATTAAAGGATATTGCAGTTTTAGGTGGATTTTGTATCTGGTAAACTGTTTAGCTGATTGATACGTGGTCGATAGACATAGTAGGTTATATGAGAATAAATTACACATGTTTGGCAGAAAAAATGCATTTTATTGCGCATTTGTGTACTAAAGGAAAAAAACACAATTTGTGCATATGAGAAAAAAAGAATAAGAAAAGGTGTTTTCTTCAAAGAAAATCATTTTCAGTACGGGGTATGGTTTCCACGGGCGGCCAGCAACGTTGAACACCTTTGAGGCATGGACTCAATGAGGCTATTAATGACGAGTTGGGCTGCCCCACTCTTCCAGAAGAGCTCATTCCAGTTCTTGGAGAGTTTGTGGGGGTTGTTGGCGGCCAGAAACTCGTCTTCCTAGAGCGTCCCAAACGTGCTCGATTGGATTCATGTCTGGAGAACACGCTGGCCATTCCATTCGAACGATTCCTTCCTCGAAAAGGAAATCCTCCACCAGGTTTGCACGATGTGGCCTGCAGTTATCGTCCATTAAAATGAAGTTATCTCCGATTGCTGCAGCGTAAGGGACTACAATAGGTCTGAGGATCTCATCCCTATATCGGCGACCAGTCAGAGCTCCATCTCGAATGATGTAGAGGTCAGTGCGCCCGTCAATGGAGATGCCACCATACACCAACACTCCTCCACCGCCAAATCTGACACTTTCGTGCACGAACGCAGGATTATTCCTACTGCCACGGTCCCTCCAGATGAAAATACGCCTATTATCCGGATGCACAGAAAAACGGGACTCGTCAGAAAACAGAATATTGCTTCATTCATTTCTCCTCCAGTTGACATGCTCGGTTGCCCACTCCCTGCGGTCGCGACGATGCCTTGATGTTAATCTAACACATACCATCGGTCGGCGAGCATACAGACCTACAGCATGGAGCCGGTTTCGGACAGTCTGAGTTGAAATCGTGGTGCCTGTAGCCGAGCGAAGGTGTTGTTGGAGAAGAGTAGCGTTCATGGTTCGGTGTCTCCGAGCTGTTAACGCTAAATACCGATCTTCATTGGGCGTTGTTGCCCGTCTACGACCTTGCCCTGGTCTTCGGCCTGCACGTCCACTCTCCAAAAAACGGTTCCAGATCCTGGAAATGACACTTTGTGACACTCCAATGACTTGCGCTACTTCGGCTTGAGTTTGGCCCCCTTCTAACCTACCAACAATTCTCAAAGCTTCTGAATCTGTCAAATGACTTTGCTGAGACATCGTACTCATCGAAACAAAGCAATCACTGAATGCCGATCATCCTTGTCTTCATTCTCTTTTATCCAGTTGAAAGTCAAATTTCATTCGCTGCCGCTGAAGCGACGTTTTTGACGTCGAACTCAATTTTTGCATACTCCACAGTTTGAAAACCAGAAAAATTTGCATTTGTGATTCTCTTCTTCTATTTTCGGCAAAAAAAATTTCGTTTATATCTTTATTTTATATAAAACTTCAAATATCCTTTAATTGTTTTGAGCAGTGTATTTATATCACCCTCCTCGTTTTTCTCCGGTAATGAAGACGGACCATATAGTGAATCGCTTTCGGCCCAGAATTATATTAAAATACCTCGTACTCTATTAAAGTTCTCATTCTCCTTTTAAACACAGTTTATTGTATACAATCTCACAACTTTCTGATTCCGAACACAGCTCAAAGCACAATACACAAAAAATCTAAACTAAAACTTATGAATAAGCACATTCTCGAAGTAAAACTTTGAACCAAAACTAAAACCAAAGACAATGTCCTTTTCACACAGCTTAGTAATAACTACAAAATTAAAGGGCAGTGTCTTTTTCTCACAGCTTATAGATTTCAAGTATAAACTTCTTACATTTTGATATGTCTGCAATGTGGCGACATCTGTCAGTATAATTAAAATATATACTTTATCAAACATTCGGAACATGAAATCCAAGATCACATTTTGAATTGCATGGCAAAGTGAGATAAGTCACAATATTTGACTGTATTCTACAATTTTTCGAGGTATTCACACCAAACCTATCAGGTGTGAATGAGAGTCAATAGCGATTATTTTTGTGATTGGACATTTTTGAATGCAATGATTGTACAAAAATTGAAATTTTGAATTTTTCTGAAAATACCCCCCTCCCCCCATAGAGATGAAAGTATACAAATCGAATTCTCTATATTCCTATGATCATTTTTCCAACTAACATTATTTTATCTCTCTCTTATAGTTACAGAAATAAACCATGTTACTATCTTTTTTGGACACCTGGTATTTTTACTTAAATTGAGTTTAAAAATATGATATTCCATCAACCTTAAAAAAAAAGGACTCAACATAGTCATATGCCTTAAATTACAATATCTGAAGTTTTGGTCATTTGCCCAACTGAATTCAATGTGAAAATGGATCAACACAACTGAACAGAAATAGGAAATTGTTTCAGTAAAAAAGATTATTACTGCAAGAGAAAATGTATTCTTCTATTAAGTAATACAGTAGACTCCCTCAAATCCGCACAGCTTGGGACCAGAGGTTGTGCGGATTTTAGAATTTTGCGGATTTCTGGTCATTGATTTGTTTACATTTTTGAAACATTAATTTGATTGGTAGTTAAGCAAGGAAATTATAATGAATACTTACAATAAAGTGAAACATTAAAATAAGTAAAATACTCAAATAATTTATTAGTTCAAAAGTAAGTAATTATTAAAATAATTATGCAAAATAAAAATTTAGAAAAATATTAAATTATTATGGATGAAATCGATTCAATTCGATTCCAAACGTCCTATGCTGTCATCTAGTGTAAAGCGATCGTAAGATCGATACGTTTTTTGCTATAGATATGCTAATTTATATCAAATCAAAAGTAATGTAAATTTATTTAGTAATAAATCAGCTGTAATAGCCAAAAGAGAATAACAAAAAAATTAGCAAAAAAAAAAAAACATTGCAGTAGTCGCTGATTTCGGCACCATCTTGAATTTTGTTCCTGCAACTTAACTGTAAATTTCATTGTTTACATCTGAAAAAATACGCGGATTTTAGGCGTTTGCGGATTTTGGGATCGCGGATTTAAGGGAGTCTACTGTACTATTGAAAAAACTAAGATTTTTTTGTATTATTGGGTATGATAAATGAAATGATACTAATTTTGCATAATCTTATGCACTATTTAAATAAAAAGTGTGATTAACCGCTTCCCTGATTATCCCGAGTTCGTATACATGACAACTAATTATTACCCTGAGAAAACTCGGGTGTTGCAGAATTTGTTTTATCACGTTTTTACTCGGCCTGAAGCTTCAAAAGAAAGAAAATATTCTTAATAATATAATAAATTATATATAATATTTGATTGTCAGTTTTCAAGTTTTGTGACATGAAATGCAAATGATGAATGCAATGATGTGATGATTTTTTGCAGTTTTTTTCCAAAAAATTGGTAAGGGAAGCGGTTAAATAAGTAAATGATTAAGTAATGTAAAACACTGTTTTAAAGAAAGTGTTTTAGAAATCCAAGCAGAATATATCTCACAAATGAATGGCCTTTTTCCTACTTGATTTGGCAGATAATCAGGAATAGAATGTTTTAAGAAACAGACATCACTAATAGAAGAATTTTCATTATTAAAGGGAAAGTGTTCTTTTGATGAGCCCTCCGCTCTGAAACTCTTTAAAGACATGTTTAAAAAAGATACACTTTCCAAAATTTTTTTTAGTGATATGTGGATGAAGTATAAGTTTTCTAGTTTGGTTTGAGAAGAGTTCCATATTCTGTTCAAGTTTTTCTGGTGAGCTTTTTTGGCAATAAATGTTTCGATGTGGTACCTTTGATATTCAACATTTAGGGTTGCTTTTTTATTATTTGAATGCTACTGGTGGATAAAAAATAATTTTAAATACTCTTTTATAATTAATTTTTTTAAAACTTTTTTAATTTATAATTTCTGGGTTTTTTATCAACAGTTTATTTTTATTAAATTGGTAACAATTTAAAATAATACCCTTTTCTAAAATATGTAAAAAATATCTCTCGAAATGCTGAAAATTTGAATTTAAAATGGAAATAAATCCTCAAAAAATGAATCAAATTAAAGAAATAAATACAGTCGGCACGCCGGAAACTTCTAATGTATAAAATGATCTAAAAATGATTAAATTCCTATGTATAGTTTTTTTCTCCTATAAAACTTTTTTAAAGGAACGATTTTGACAAATTTTAACATTAAATATCTCTTAAAATAATTATTCGATTTGAAAACTGCCTTAATAAAAAAAAATTACAATATTTTTCTGTAGATATAATATTATGCAAATATATTTTTTGTGCATTTTTATATTATTTTAAGATGCATATAAAATTAACATAATATAATGCTATGTTTTAATTTTACATGCGTAATATTATAAAACATGAAACATGTAAAATTATAAAATATATATAAGTATATAGGATTTATTTATATGTGTATATAATATGCATTTATATATGTATATAATTTAAAAATACATGTTTATAAATATTTAAAAACCATGTTTTTCCGCCATCTTGGAAAATTTGGGAAGATGCTAAAACTGCCCTTTGCAAATCGCGTCAACCGGAACAGGATACAGTACTCTTCTTTTTTTTTTTTTTTTTTTTTTTTATCTAAGTTTTATTTAGTTTTTGATAGGATCTTAGAACATTTTCAAAAAATAAATATATATATATATTTGCTTTTGAGAATGAAGAAAATGATGTACCTTTTTATATGTATGTATGCCCTTGTACTTTGGTTCTGAGAAAATTCTTTATATCGTTCAAAGAGAAAAGCGTCTGTACATTTTATATCTAAAATAAAAAAGATATTCTGTGAAATGTATATATTTCTGTCAAAAAGCAAGCATAATTAGTTATAAATTACTAATTTAAAATTCTTTCACTTCATTAATTGAGTAGACTAGACTATCTATGACCTTAAACCTATAGGAATCGCTAATACAATAAATATAGCACCTCATTACATTTTCAATAGTTAATTTAAAAGCAACTCATAAAAAAACACTTTTAATTACACTTTCAAGTTGTTTAACATCAAAACATGATGGGTACTATCTAGCACAGAGGTCACCAACCGGTGATCCATGGACCATCAGTCGTCCAAGAGAAACGTTCAGTGGTCTGCAGAAAAATTTGGGCATTAATTGATTTTTCTATGTCCAAAAAAAATCATATTTAGGAAAATTTAGATGTTTAGTTTCAAAAATTTAAATTATAGCAGGCACTGATAATTTTATTAATAGGTAATATTTGTTCTTTATCTTCACAAAGGCAAATTTCTAAAATGTGAATATTCACTACTGTCTGAAAAACGAATGAGAAATAAATATCTTCTTTGTGTTGCAGCCATAACTCTTGGAATTGATCTCGGAGTTGAATGAAAACGGCTCTCTGTGTTTCATTAATGTCCTTGGTTATATAAACATATGAACTTCTTCCAAATAAAGCAGGAAAAAATATCCCAATAAAAGTGTTCGATAAAGCTTTAATTATTTCGCAATTCTCAATTAACTTTAATAATTTTGTTACAATTAAACAATCTGCAGAGATTTTTACTATGATTAAGTAAGTTCTTTCTAGGATTAAATAAGACGAAGATTACATTGAAAAATAGTGGTATCTTGTTGGCCACAGTTTGACACACTTTATTTATAAGTTTGTTGCATTGAATAGTAGGTGCATTTCATATTAATAAAAGGGAAACTTGTGATAATTACTGTACAAATGTATTTATATTATTAAAAAATTCTTATTAGTGATCAATGGGATTTAAAATTATGGATTTAAAGGTCCATTGAGTAAAAAAAAAAAAACAGGTTTAAAAGGTTGGCGACCACTGTATATAAAAAAATATTTTACCAGATTTCACAAAATAAATTTTTATATCTAAAAAGTTGCAAATAATAAACGTTAAGCAATTATTTAAGAAGATTAAGACACTGAGATAAATAACATGTGAAGAATATATTTTATAAAAAAATATAATTCAAAACTGTGTGCTTTTGATGAGTGGTACATATATATGTAAAACCTCTGAATTCGATTGTCACTTTTTCAAAACAGCAATTTTTGGCATTTTCTAATCACAGAATTTTAGCAATTAAGGCTAAAATTACTATTTGGGAATAGCGGTGCTCAAAAATTAAAGAAAGTATATGGTATGTTAATTAAGAATGGGTTTTAAAAATATGCAAACTATAGCACATTGAATATTCATTTCAAAAATAGTCACAGGAATATTTATATTTGATCAACTCAGTAGTTAGTATGTATAACATTAATTAATTATGCTAAAAAATACAGGAGTAAATAATGTTATAATAAAACTATGTGAAATAAAATGACAAAGTTTGTTTTACTATCTATTTATATTAAATGAAAAAATTAAGAGAGTATTTTAGGTTAAATAGTATTGCAACTTCAATATGCGAGACTACCGCGCCTATTCCGATCAAACGCTTTTCTCCCGTAACTCACCTTTCCTCGTGGATTTGCGAGGCGCGTCTAAAATCACGAAACAGATCAAACATGCGGACGGTTTCACTCTCGCAGAGCAATCGCAACCGAGGTTGTCACGTGATAACTATTTGCGGGAGGTACAAAAGACTCGTAAGTAGTAAAAAAAGATGGCGGACATTTGGTAGCGTAGCGTGCAAAGAACCATGTGACGCTTGCAAAATGCTGTTATAGTAAATTTTGTGCTGCGAATAAATAACACAGATTTTAAAAATCACTTGTTATAGATAGGAGCTAACATCAAAACAAAACATAAGGGGAATACTCATTTAAAATACAGGTATGTGAAATGTTTTTTTCAGTGTTACGGTACCTTTTGATATGTTGTATTATCGTGAAAGATAGCTTTTTTTTTTTTTTTTTTACTACTATAAAACCTTTACTTTTTTTCTTAGTTATTACCAAGATAAGTCATATATCATTAGAATCTTGGTATTGACAGTTTTGACTTTTATCTCGTGAAAGCGAAATACTATCGCATCCATTAAAAAAATATTTGTTTACTTTTTGTAAAATTATGATATTTATTTAGTTTCTAATAATTTAGTAATGAAGTTTTTATATCTTTTTGTTACTAATCCCTAAGAATTAGATTTGATGATTTATAATTATAATAATAATAATAATAAAGCTGACACATGAACTGCTGTATTTAAACAATAAGTTTAATTTCTTATTTTTCTGCAGTAAGCAACAGACAATTTCTATGACTTGTGGATAAGTTATTTTCGATAACTGTAACGTATTAATTTGTTCAGCATTTTATGTTAATTTGAAATAAATTTTAAATGCACACGTAAGAAATAAAATTGATAAAATATAAATTTGTAAAGATACTTTTATTAATTAAATACTGTTTATTATCGAGATTTTCATTTTTAAAGCTTATCTGTAATCGTGCAATGAAGAAGTAAAAATATATATGATTACATAGTATGAATTATTAAAAAAATGATTAAATCCTAATTCTTGAAACTATATTGTGACATTTATAAATATGTCTTATCTTGAAAATTGTTTTTACTCTTCAGTATAATACAACATGTTAATAATAATAAAACACTGAAAACATTTCACATTGTGACTGGTTGAGAGTATGTAAGGATGTATGATTGAGTATTTATTATGTGAAAGTATTTAATTCACAGAGATCAAATATTATTACTTATTCAGTTTAAGGGGGGGCGGGGGGTGGATAAACTACTCTATCTGCATTACATCTAAGACAAAATAATATTAATAGTAAAGATGATAATAAATACTAGTCAGTTTGCAGATAACAAATGTCTGTATTATTTTCAAACTGAAAAAATCTAATTAGCTGAAAGTTATAATTTAATGATGTTTATTAAAAAATTTAAGTTTTTAAGTTAAATGACTTCAACATTTTGGATTAAGCACAATAAATACCAATTAAGATTAACATCTTAATTGGTATTTATTTCTCTAGTACTTGTTGGCTTAAAAAAAAAAAAAAAAAAAAAAAATCCTGCTGTATAGTAGATTTCTCAAATAGGGTAGATGTGCCAGTAATAGACACCCTTAAGAAATTTCTTTTAAAATTATTTTTTATTAATAAATTATAATCATTATATTCCAGTTTTTTCAATATTATATTAATCTATCAACAATATTTAACCATTCTGATAGTTTCATTTCCGAATATGAATAAAAACTCAATTTTAAATAACAGAAATATATCAAAACACCCCAAAAGTCCAATAATGGACACTCTCTATTCCAGTAATAGACATCCCACAAAAAGTAACAGATATAATTGTGTTTATGACTATTTAGAACCAGAATTTAATGAAAGCATACTAATGAAACAAAACACTGATTTTCAAATAAATTTAACAATTAGGATGCCAGTATTTAATAAAATATTTGTGATAATCATTCACTGTTTGCATCAATTATTGTAATTATCAGAAGATAGATATTTTAATTATTTTAGATGGATAGTTTAAAATACTAAATATCAAGCAATTACAGCTGTCAGATTATTGAGACAGTGGGAGATTTAAAAGTTAATAATAATTAAAAAAAAAAAAAAAAAGTTTTTGAGTATTAGTGTATAGCAATAGCCTTGTCTCACTATTTTTAACAACTTCCAGAGACTACTTGATATATTACTTGTAATAATTAATATTACAAATATGAAAAAAATGATACTGTGAGTTGGACATTTTAAACACTAAATAAAATAATTCTCAAAATAAAACTGTAGAATTGATGTTTGAAGCCACTGATCTGCAGATTTACTAGTTTCATGATTACTATAACTTTAATTAACATTACAATAATATATATATATATATATATATTTTTTCAGAGATGAATAAGGGAACATTTAAGACAGATTTTTAACAATTTCTGTAACTTAATTGTTTATATTTAAATGGGGAGGGTTAAGCTCTATGAGCCCCTGTTTGACTATGCCCTTAAATTATATTTTTTGCTTCCTGACTGGTTTGATTGCCATATTATAAAAAGTGCAAGTCAGAGTTATTATACAGTACAGGACCTATTATCCGGAATCCTCGGGACCGAAAGCTTTCCGGATTTTGGAATTTTCCGGATTTCGGGTCTTGAATTCCGTCAGAAAATCGCTGAAAAAAACGTAAGTTTCGTTAAAGAATCGCGAAAAAAACACAAATTTCTTCATAAGATCGCGAAAAAAACCGCAAATTTTGTCAAAAGATTGCGAAAAAACCACAAATCTCGTCAAAAGATAGCAAAAAAAGGAAATTTCGTAAAAGGATCGCGAAAAACACGCAAATTTCGTCAAAGGATAGCGGGGGGAAAAGCAAATTTCGTCAAAGGATAGCGGGGGGAAAAGCAAATTTCGTCAAAGGATCGCGGGAAAAAAAGCAGATTTTGTCAAAATCTCGTAAAAAATGCAAATTCCGTCAAAAGAAAGCGAAAAAAAAAAAAGTCTTCAAAGAATTGCAAAAAAAAAAAACCCTTAATTTCGTCAAAAGATCTCGGAAAAAACGCATAATTAGTGCCGAGAGGTCCCCCCCCCCCTCTTCTGTAAACTTTCAAAAAATTTGCTGTAAATTTCAGAATTTTTTTTTTTTTTTTTCCTCAATCACCCCTGATTCAAGTAACAACTGTATAGCCATAATATTTTATTGAAGTGAGAGGGAGGGTGTGAAATATCTGATGATTTAAAAAAAAAACAAATCGTAATATAAATTAATTTTAAACTAAAATTTGTCAGAAAAAAGACTTTTTTCTAATTTCATGGGGGGGGGGGCACCGTGTTCCCCCATCATTGATGTAACATATTTTAGTGGTTACACATTGCAACTCAGTAGACCAAAAAAATTAGGAATCTGTAAAATTTTTGAAAAATTTCAGGAATTGCAAAGTTTTAGTAAAAATTTACAAAATTAAAAAAATTTCAATTTTTTTTTCCGGATTTCGGGTCCTTCCGGATTTTGGAATTCCGGATAATGGGTCCTGTACTGTATACATTTAAAAAAAAAAGAATAAATTATTGAAATTTTATTAACCATATAAAATAACTTAAAAGCAGCTATTTATAAAAGTTTTGGTGTTATTACATTTTGGTAAGTGTAATTTAAAAATTAAATTTATTATTTAGGTCTTCAGTTAAGTCAATATTTTATGTAATATAAACATTACTGAAATTGCATTTTTAGCAATGTCTACACGGGGTGTCCATTACTGGAAAATGACTAATAATAATGCAAGATTATAAAATATGCAAGAGGAAGTTATGAAACAAATAATAAAATCTAAATTTTTATTGGTTTTTTTTTTTTTTTTTTTTTTTTTTTTTTTTTATAAACCAAAACATTGAAGGGTGTCTATTACTAGCACATCTACCCCATATTAATTTACACAATAAATTATCAACTTTTAATTTAGTATAAATTTCGTCAGTGCAAATGAAGTATTGATAGGTCTATAGCAAAAGCTTGCTATATTAAGTATGTGTATAATGCTTTTAAGAGTTTTCTAACTTTTTCACTCTAAACAGTGTCTAAACAGTTTGTTTAAAGTTCTGAGTTTTTCAAGATTGCTAAATATATTGGAAAAGACACTAATTAAGAGACATTGATAAACATGTTATCATGAAATGAAATTGTGTAACATAAATAAAAATAACAATTTCAATAATATTTTGTATTTTAATTTTCAATTAATGTTAAATTGATTTAAATTGGGAGGGGGCTCTTGTGAAAGAATACAATTGCATAGAAGTAGATGTTGTTTCGGTTTGAGCCTATATACATTATTCTTGTTATAAAATTCAATTTAAGAAGTATAAATTAATAATAATGATTAATTAGTATAAAAGAACTTTTGTGATACAGCTAATTGTAAAAATAGAGTCTAGTATAAATAAGCTGAATGAAAAGAACAAGCAACCAAAATAAATTTAACATTGAGCTGCTTCAAAACTTTGCAAAAGGAGCCCGCCTCTTCTATAGTGATAAAATTAAAATAAAAAAAGAGAGAAAACAGGAGTAACAATAACACACTCTGCTACTATTATTTCCCATTTTCTGTATCATTCTTTTGGCACTAAAGAAGGAAGCTTTAAAATAAATGCAAGAAAAAATTTCTCGAAATATTTCAGCTTTTCTTTGCGTTGATTTTTAAATATCACGTATTTATCGTAACAAAAAAAATTTCATATGTATGTCATCAGTTTTTTAAGTGCTCTCTCTGGTTTTTAAACTCTTAATGCCCCCTTCCCCCCTCCATCAGTTAGCCAGTATACATTTATATATACTTAAAATGAAATCGAATGTCTAAAAATCAAAGGGAAAAAATAATACAAAAGTTAATCATAGGAACTTGTAAATGCAAATATATATAAAACTGGCTATAATATAGTATATATATATATATACACCAACATATACTTTAAAACTGCGGCTATTACGGCGCCTATATATGGTACCTCGATTTTTAATTCGTATAATATTTTTTAAATATTTTATTTAGCAAAGTATATGCTTATCTAGCGTGAATGACATTCCTGCATCCAGAATCCAATTTAAGTCATTTTACAGCCCTGCTCCTGATTGCTTTTTTGGAAGTTCCAATCTATAAATCTATTCTTACTGTAATGTATCAATCTGTTCTTTATTTTTCTTAAATGTATTTAATTGTGAGAAAAAATACCATCATAGAAATGCTGAGGCTTTAAAGCTAAAGTAAAAGGTTAACATAGTCCGTAATTTTAAATTAATAAATTTTAATTTGATAGGAAAATAGGTGATACATTCATGGGAATAAGCTAGAGCAATAAAAATATTAATACGTAATATGAGCTTGTTATTAAAATAATACTCGGATATTAAGTATTTTTAAATTTAACATTTAAAAGAAATATTCTTCAACTGGTCAGCTATTATTCAAAACATTATATTCTGTCCCTTTAAAAGTTGTTGGTGCACTCTCATTGGTTAATACATGCTAATATTCGATTAAAAATCGATTCTCTTATTCTTAAATCGTACGTGACATCAGCAGTTGCGGAAGGTGAAAGATGTTTGTTTGGAATAGCGACTTTCAGTTCTTTTCCCCCTTCTCTCGTAAACCCTCCCTTTTGCGGAGTAGCTTTCACAACTTTGCGGGCGTTTGATCGGAATAGGCGCGTACAAGTATGAAACTACAATCAGCAACACACATTTATATTTTTTGAAATCATTTACTAAAAGATGACTGACTTTCGAAATTCTGCTAATTTATCTGCAAAACTTGCTACATTAGCAATTTAATACAAACTCTGTTCATCCATATTTGTGCATTATAGTGTTATACCCTGTTCACACTGCGTTATCGGAACTCTCTTAAACCTCCGAACTCTCTGAGGGAGTTCCACAAACTCTCTGAGAGAGTTTCAACTTTCTTCGAGCTAGAGACAGTCACGACCATTCCCTCTCGCTGGCTGTAAAGCTTCGCATTAACTGATTGGGTGTTGTGGGCGGTTTTATCTTAAGCGCATGCGCAAAGAACACAGTGACGTTCACTGAGTTATCTTAAGTGAGTTTTTCCATGTGAACAGGTTTCCAATTCCGGGAGGGTACCACCTCAAAATTAAGAGAGTTCGGCGGCCTAAGATATCTTAAGTATCGTAGTGTGAACATAGTATTACATTTCCAATTCCTGCTAAATTCTTAATACATAAATTTGCTCAATTTATAAGATTTCTGGGCCCATGTCAGGGGTGATTCTGAGTAAAAAAAAAAAAAAAAAATTCTGAAATTCAAAGAAAATTTTCTGAAAGGTTACAGCAAAGAGGGCGGGGGATCCCTTCTGGTACTAACTATGTGTTTTTTCCGCAGCCCTTTGCCGAAATTTGCGTTTTATGCGAGATACACTGACGAAATTTGCGATTTTTTTCGCGATCCTTTGACAAAATGTGCATTTTTTTCGCGATCTTTTGACGAAATTTGCGATTTTTTTTTCGCCACCCTTTGTAGAAATTTGTGTTTTTTCCTCCGATTCTTTGACGAAATTTGCGTTTTTTCCTTGATTTTTGAACGAAATTCGCGATATTTTCCGTGGCAACTTTATGTCCAAATTTTCTGTCTGATGACCGATTTTTTTAAGTTTTCGCGACCGAATACATTAAATTTTCGGAAAATTTGAAACAGAATAACTCACTACCCTGGCCCATGTTTTGTGTTAGAGATAAATCTGGCAACTGTTGGTGAAAGACGATAACGTAAAACAGAGTTAAAAAGAAGACAGAAGGAGAAACAGAGTTAAAAAGAAATTTTAATGGAAAATGGATCTATGGCATAAAGACTAAAACAATTTAAAGATGCTTTTTCTCAAAGAAGCCACTTTTGGCATAATGGTCACAATTGAGATTCAACACTCTTAAAAATCTCCAAAGCTTAGGGGGAAGGGCTTTGCAGATGTCTGAATTTTGTGAATTTTAGATCACTGCTTTCTTTACATTAAAAACCTCTTCAGAATAGTCTCATATATATCAAATACACTGGAGATCACTGGAGATCCACAACTTTGAAATCAGCAAATGCCTAAAATCCATACATCGTTGCAGACGTAAAGAATGAAACTTACATTATTATTTGGAAAATTTTCCAGAAAGAAACATTCACCTTGCATGCTATTGCATTTCAAATGAAAATCAAATTTCAAAGTAATTGCTTAAAAGGCACTAAGGCCAACCTAGTAAGAAAGATTCCATGCTGGGACTCGAACCCGGGCCATCAGTATAGCGCACTGGCGTTCTACCGACTAAACCACATGGAACGATACCCAGCCTGGAACTTCTCACTATTACAGGTTGGCAAGGCTAGTGATATAATTAAGTGTCTGTGTTTACCCCATGTCGGTGGCTCATGGAAAATATTCCATCTTGTGCTACGTTTGTAGCCTTGCCAACCTGTAATAGTGAGAAGTTCCTGTTGGGTATCGTTCCATGTGGTTTAGTCGGTAGAACATCAGTGCGCTATACTGATGGCCGGGGTTCAAGTCCCGGCGTTGAATCTTTTTCACTAGGTTGACCTTAGCGCCTTTTAAGCAATTACTTTGAAATTTGATTTTCATTTGAAATGAAACTTACAGTTAAGATGTAGGAGAAAAATTGACAGTATTTATTTATTTCATTTGGCGCATATTTTAATATGCAATTCTACTTAATGTGTGTGAATTCATGTTTTTTCATGGAGGAAGTATAAATTTATTTCCAAAAAAATTCAAGATACTGCTGATATCAAGTGGTAATTGTGATCTTCTTACCAAATACATTTATATATCAATAAAACTTTTTTGGTTATTAAGTTTGATTAAACATGAAATAAACCTTCTTTATTTTATTAATTGTATGTAATTATTAATGTACTTTTATGAGGCGAGTTTCATAGAATCACGCAAGAAAAAATTATCTCATCTTTTTTATGGATATTTAATTATGCATTATTAATTATTTACTTGACCATTTCTTTTAATAATTTAATAATTTTTTCGACCATTTTTTATTATTTTACATAATTATGTTAATATTTTACTTTATTGTAAGCATTCATTATAATTTCGAGTGCATTATTACATTCAAACCACTGTTTAAAAAAATATAAACAATACACACACTAGAAATCAGCAAAATTCTAAAATCTGCACAACCTATGATCCCAAGCTATGCAGTTTTGAGGGAGTCTACTGTAACTACATTAAACATAATAAACAAATCAATATAGTTAATGAAAATATAGAAAAGTCATTAAAAATATTTATTTAGTGAGTAACTTTGATTTTAATAAAAAATTGACAGACAAATTTATTAAAACACTTGATCAGTAGAAGTTTGATTAAGAACATTCATTTTACATTTTGAATTTTTTTCTTGCAACTTCCAAACAATAAGCAATTCTTGTTGAGACCCAAAAATTTGTGTCATTGAAAAATTAAAATATTTAACTTCATGAACAAGTCCTTCGTTATGACAACTTGGCATTAAGCTTTAACTTTTAATTTAACACCAACAGACATCATTTTGAAATATTTCTCATCTTATGTTGCATACCATGTATTATCGCAATAATATAAGTAACTCTGAATGATCCTTCCTGTCTATCACACTACAATGTTTTTTTTTTTACATATTTCCACAGTAACGTACATAATTATAAAAGTTACTTTTGTAACCATTCAGCAAAAATGCTTTTACCGAAGTTAAACAACTTACATTCATTACCATATCCTACCATTGTATAATCGAAAAAGTTTGTTTATATTAACTTGCAGAAAATAATTAAAAAAATAGGCAAAATTGCTGATCTGCAGTTTAAAAACTGATAAAATGTATTTTGAAAATACAAAATACTAGGAAAAGCATTACAAAACACTTTGGCTTACATCATCTAGTGTCATGACAATGGAAGGAAATGCGGAGGACAGATGCCCTTGAGTTGGGTTGATTTTTGACGGCCAATTATCTACACGAGGGATATAGGCCCGGGGGAAGTGCCCTCCGTGGGGGTCTTTCTAAGGGAAGCTAATCCGTATTAACGAATGGAAGATCCACGGCTCGAAGAAAACCACGAAAACTCCGAACGATTAGGCCGACGGGCGCGATTGGGATCGAACCCAGCACCTCCCGTCTACCAGCTTCGAGAGCAGAACCTCTCGGCCACTGGTGGGGCAGATGCCCTTGAGAATTCAATTGAAATTACATAGAGCTTAAGTAAGGAAAAATAATAAAGAGTATATAACCTTGATAAAAGACTGACATAATTATTAATTTACCATATATAATTACAGTAGCCTCCCGCTCAACCGGGACCAAGGGTTAGCCAGTTAAGAGAAAAATTGGTTAAACCGGAGAAGTAAAAAAATTTAAATAAGTAACAGCATATTTAATTAAATGCATAGGATGCATTTCGTTTAGTTTGTGTTGTTTTAAAAAAGTACATATTTTCTATATTTTGTGAAATAAATACTAGTTGTAATTAACTGAATTGAAAGAAAAATTATCACTAATAAGAAATAATGAAAAATATTTAATACAAATTAAATTGTTGAAAATCATGTCACATACCTTTATAAGAAGTTGAAATTATTCTACATTATGTAAATTTGAGTTAATCAACTATAAAGAAATCAGACATTTTGCAGCATAATCTCTCCATCTCTTTAACATCATAAGTTCAACCAAGAAACTGTTGGCTGCTGCTCAACATAGTGTAGCACCAATTCTAATGCTTTTACCCCTCCCATATAAGGAATTTTATCAGTGTCAACTTCATCTGGATCATCTTCAGGTTGAACAACATCAGTTACAGTCCCACTTATATCCTCGTCAAATAATGTTTCATGCTTGAGATCTTTGTCAGACTCAAACCACTCTTCTATGTTGAACTGTTTGGATGGCATCCCTCAAGCTTTTTAAATGCTTGTATAAAACAGTTTGCAGATAGATAAGGATCATTTGAAGTTTCTTCAGTTTTCTCAGGTTCCACCAGAGTTCCTGCAATTTCACATTGCTCCTGAGTAAGAAGTTTTTCCCAAGACTTTATTAGTGTTGATTCAGCGATCTTTGTCCATGCTGCAGCTGTCATGTAGACAACATCTTTCATAGAGATAGTTTTCAGAGAATCTACAAGACAAACATTGGTATCATCTTCCAAGCTCAAAGAAGTCAATAACTTTCTTCCATATCTTCTTTTGAAACTTTCTAAGTGCCTTGATCTATTGGCTGTACGAGCGACGTTACATTTGGTGGAAGAAAGGCTACTTCAATTTTTCCATTTTTAAGTTCATCTTTACTTGGATGAGATGAAACATTGTCTAGCAGAAGTACCTTTACCGGCAATTTTTTTAATTCTAAATTCTTTGTGACAGATGGAACAAACTGAAAATGAAACCACTCTTTGAATAGCTCTTGGTTTATCCATGCAGTCCTCAAAGAGCGATAGTAGACAGAAAGAGATTTCATATTTGCATTTTTAAATGCACTGGGTTTAGTTGATTTTCCGATTAGCATGAGTGGTAGCTTATGGGCCCAAGTAGCATTGCTGCATAACGCTGCAGTTACTCTGTGTTTGCTTTTCTTGAAGCCTGGTGCAGCAGCTTCATTTGCCTGTACTACGGCCACAGATAACTTTTCATCAGAAATGCATAGTTGATGGTTCCCGTGTCGCTTCTTCCACTTATTCAGCCAAACCTCACTAGCTGTAAATTCATCACTTCCTCCCCTTTTCTGATACAGAATCTACGCTTTCTCCTTCAGTACCAGTCCACTGATTGGCTTTCCGTTCAGTCTTTCTTGATTAAACCATATCAGTAATGCATCATCTAATTTCTCTTGTTTTGGCTTTTCGAAGTAGATCAGGATTCCAGAGAAGCTTTCGTAAGACTTAACAAAATGTCTCAATCTCTTTTCTTTTTCCAATCGCTGACACCGAATTCCAATTCAATTGATTTTAAATTTTCACTTTTATCCATCCTATGTAAGGCATCTAATCGCTTCTGCATCGACACAACAACACGTTTCCTTTTTTTCCAGCAACTATCTATATAAAAAGAACTGAAAACACCAGGAGTGAGAAAAAATGACTTTGTACTAAGAGACAGAAAGAAAACATGAACCAGAACCGGTTACATTCTGCTCGCTAAAAGGGGGAAAACCCTACTATCCTATTCGTCTTCCCAAGGCCAGCTACTTGTAGAGGTATTCCTCCAAACTCACCCTCCCCATTGAATGAGATAATCCTGTTATTCCAGTTTCCTCTGCTGTGAAGTGTATGTGAACATGTATCCATTAAGAACCAAGCAAAATTCTCCATTCTAAATATTACCTGATTTTGGGGGAAAAAAATCGACCGGTTACAGCAAAGTTTGGGCTAAGAGGGAGGCTACTGTAATTGATTAAAGCCTAATATCACTTACTTAACAGATAGTTTTATTACACCTCTAACATAAATTATAGCAAATGTAGTAAAGAGAAACACTTTTCCCTATTTTCTTCATTAGTGGGAAAAAACTAATTTTTCAGACTATTTTTCGCATGAGAAAAGATTTGCCAATTCTACAGGAAGTAGTTTGTTCTTTTTCAGAAATGAAAATACCAAAATTTTCACCAAATAATTCACAGACCAAACAATCATGTTTAGATTCAGAACTTCTATTTAAAGCTGCTCTCAAATGCAAAGGAGCTACTTTCTGACACGTTTCTGAATTCATTTTTATTTGGAAGCACATGAAATTGGCAGATGTTCTTATTCAGAAACTATGTAATTGAATAACACTCTTCATTTTTTTTTTTTTTGTAAAGACAAAAGATAGTTCAGAAAATATTGTCAAAGTGGGTGCTTTGAACTGAATTCCTGATGCGGGAGTGCAAGAAAAACTTGCTGTCATGTGACAAGAATTGCTTATAACTTGATCAGTAATTTATTTATCGAAAACAAAAAAATGCTATTCAATTCCAAATCACTTCAATAGTTAGGCTTACCAATTTTATTCCTTTACATTTAAAAATGAGACAGAAAGTTTCACATTGTTGAGCAGGGAATATGAGGACTACCTTAATAATTGAAGTCAAACAGTCACTTTGATTTAGTAAGTTACATTGTATAAAATTTCTAGATCTAAAGATGTTTATTTGATCTGCTGGAAATTACGGTATCGTTAAGAGTAGATGATATAGTAAGCTCTCTGCTTCTATGTACAAAATGTAAGCAGTGCTGTAATGATTAAAGAAAAAAAAAGTCTTAAATTGTACGTTAAATGTGGTACTATAACTAGTTTTATAAATATTCAGATACTGGTACAAGAACTGTTGCACTCTTATGCAAAAATGCATGAATACAAAATTTATTATGATTACCGTAATTTCCGGCCTATAATCCGCAGATTATCTGTTAAAAAACCTCAAAATTTTTAAGTGTGAATTATCTGCTGAAATTTTTTTTTTGAGCTGAAGTTCAGGGCAGACATCCAGTTTCTACCGGCAGTCATAAAATGAAAATGTAACAGTTATCAAACGATTGTCTGCTATCGATCGTTCGTGGAGTTGCTTGTGATTGGTTCAGATGTGACGTGTCGTGCTAGTGGGAGTGGCTTCCAATTATGATTTTTTTTTTTTTTTTTAGCCTTTTGGCAACATGTTTCTATGAAGAACAAAGCATTTCTCAACTCATCCCTCTCAAAAATTGCAGTCTCATCAATCATTTATAAAATAGCTCCTCCCAAAATTACGGCAGTTTTACTGATTATGATGATTGATATTATGATGCAACCAATGGGAATCCATCACATATTAATCGAATGAATCATTATCGTATCGTAGTTTCATAGTTTTACTGCTGCTCTCTATGGATAGGATAATAAAATACAATTATGTCCTTGTAATTTATATTAAAAACCGAAACGCATTTGATGGTATACACGTTGAAAGTTATAATAATGTCTAAGAGAAAACCTGTTATTTAACACTTCAGAATTTAAACAGAACGTTATTTAAAAAGCGGACGATGATTTAAAAACAGAAATTATTATAGAATTATCTGTATTCACAAGACATTCAATGTTTTAGATATAAGATTCAATGAAAAAATTATTTGTATTTTTTAACTTGTAATTATTTTTTTTTCAATTATTTTATTACAATTATCATTTAAATAGAGCAACTAAATAAATAGGGAGGTGGTTTATTAGTAGTACTTTGGCATGTTGAAAACAATGAGTAATTCTCATATAGTCTGGCGTATAATCCGCGGATTATACGCCGATGCGGATTATCTGATGAAATTTTTTTATAAGGGCTAAAAATTGCAGATGCAGATTATACACTGCCACGGATTATAGGCCGGAAATTAGGGTATATATACAGTAGACTCCCTCAACTCCGCACAGCTTGGGACCAGAGGTTTTGTGGATTTTAGAATTTTGCGGATTTCTGGTCATCGATTTGTTTACATTTTTGAAGCATTAATTTGATTGGTAGTTAAGCAAGGAAAATTATAATGAATGCCTACAAAAAAGTGAAGCATTAAAATAAATAAAATATTAAAATAATTTATTAGTTTAAAAGTAAGTAATTATTAAAATAATTATGTAATTCCCTTAAATCCGCGAACGCCTAAAATCTGCATATTTTTTCAGATGTAAACAATGAAATTTACAGTTAAGTTGCAGGAACTAAATTCAAGATGGTGCCGAAATCAGCGACTACCACAATGTTTTTTTTTACTAAATTTTTTGTTAATCATTCTCTTTTGGTTATTACAGCTGATTTATTACTAAATAAATTTACATTACTTTTGATTTTGATATAAATTAGCATATCTATACGATGACGTATCGATCTTATATTCGCTTTACCACTAGATGGCAGCATTGGACTTTTGAAATCGAATTGAATTGATTTCAACGGTAATAATTTAATATTTTTCTAACTTTTTATTTTACATAATTATTTTAATAATTACTTACATTTAAACTAATAAATTATTTTAGTGTTTCACTTTATTGTAAGCATTCATTCATTATAATTTCCCTTGCTTAACTACCAATCAAATTAATGTTTCAAAAATGTAAACAAATCAATGACCAGAAATCTGCAAAATTCTAAAATCCGCACAACCTCTGGTCCCAAACTGTGCGGATTTGAAGGAGTCTACTGTATGATATAACCATGAATATATTAAGATGTATATAACGATATATATCCATTTCCTCATATATCACGGAACCTGATATATGAGGTTTATTTTCATAGCTGTTTATATCATTTGGCAAAAAATCTCACTTTCTGAAGCGCAAATAGCACCAAACTTTTATAAAAATTAACAAAGCCTCTATTAAAAAAAAGTACCAAAAGTTATTAAATGCAAGAATGATTAAAAAACTTCTAATACTAAGCATTAAGATCCTTGAATTTTACACACATACATTACATATTTTTAAAAATCGTTGATTTTACTTCATTAATTTAAACTAAAATCTTGGTTCTTTAAATACTTAATACAGTCAGTGCTGTAGTTGGGTGGGAACGCATGGGATCGCCGTTCTCAGAAATATTTTGTTTGTTACTGTAAAAAAAAAATTGCATATGAGCACAATTTTTTTTATTTTCAAGAGAAACGATAATCTATGCTAGCTTTAAGAAGATATATTTCATTTATATTCATAAGCCGGGTAGGACCTCCCTTAAAATTTTTTTGTCCTGACCTGAACCATATGTAAAATATTGGTAGTGATCAAAAAGAAAATTAGCAGACGAGACAACTTGTCGTAAATCAGAGAGCACAGAAAGCACCTCTCATCATCGTTCTTTCGGAAACTTCTAGGATAGATATGCCAGTAAGTAATAAATGGATTTATTTCTGTTATTTCAGTTTATTTTGATTCATAATGGAAAATGTTACTATGAGATTGATTAAATATTGCTTTTAGATGGATGCTATACAAATACAATACTATAAAAACTACGATATAATATTTATAACTGTTAATTGAAAAAAGTCGGCTTTTGGCTAAATGTTTTAAATTGGATTTTGGCTTAGAAAGAAAACGGTAGCATCAATATCTACTCTATGAAAAAATGAGTTCCCACAAATATTTGTTTCCAACTACAGCACTGAATACAGTACAGTCTCAAAAATCCACACAGCTTGGAACCAGAGGCTGTGCAAATTTTAGAATTTTGCGGATTTTAGAGTTTTGTAGATTCTGGATTAAATGGTTTCTTTTTTTTAACAAACCTTTTTTATTTCCAGAAGAGCATGTAATAATTTAATTTAAGCAAATAAAAACTTGAATCCCTTATTTACCTGTACATTATCATTTTAATACCCAAAATTATTTTTTGTTACAATTTTTAAACATTTCTTATATAATCCTTTGATTGAGAACTTCCATTTCCTCTTGTTGAAGTTTCTTTTGAATTCTGTAAATAGCCATTATTTCCTGTAGGTCCATACAACTCTGCTGCTCAAAGAATTTCAAAATCTTCACCTAAAACCAAACCCTCTTCAAAAATTAGCTTTTGGTATTTTATTTTGGCTTTAGTTTGTGGTAAGATTAGGTGAAAAATCTTTATCTTCATCCTCATTTTGGATAAATAAAGAGCCAGGACATATTTTATGTCATGCATTAATTAAAGCATTGCATGAAAATAAATTGTCTAATTTCTGTAGCAACCGATAGATGGTGCCACTACTAAAAATTTTCTGTGCATGTTTATATATCTCATCGTTTTCTATTATTTTACATTTTCTTGTATGTAAGTTTGTGTGAAATAAAAGCATTTTATTTGTGTAATATCCTGTGTCATAACTATTTTCCCATAAATTTACATTAAAAATTGTTTTATTTTCTTTCACTGTTATTTGGAATAATGATTATAAAGAATACTTCTTAATTGCAAATTTCATTGTTTACATTTTGAAATGTGTGTGGATTTCGGATTTTTGAGACTATACTGTACAGTATAACTTCTTTAGTCCGTAATGATCGTGATTACGGCGATTCCGGATTATAGAAAATTCTGAATTACAGAAGTTTTGAAACTAGAATGCATTTTGATAAATAATATTACTAATATCTGTCATTAATCTGCTATTGATATAACAAGGAACTCGATAATTTAAAATAATTGAAAAAAACATTGAGAAAAATAAGTTCAAAATGCTCTAAATATATAAATTAAAAAAAATAATTACTTATATTTTATGCAGTGTCGCCATCTGTTGTAAATTACCAAAAACAATAACCGTACAATTGAAATAATAATAATGTTTCCGATTTATAAATACTTGATAAATAACAGAAATCACAAGAAAAACAAACATATCATGAAACATTTTGAAACTAATTTTCTGAAGCAAAAAAAGTTATAGTGAGAAATTCAAATAAGTCTCACAATTAATTTTAAAATAACTTTATAATTACATTAACATATTTAAAATAATGATATATAATGCAAAAATGTTAAAAACACTGTTAAAACTAATGTTAAAAACAAATTAAATACATAGCACTTACAAATATCAAAATATGCCATAAATTAAGCACTTAAAAGAAATAATAAAATCCGATTTCATGATGTTTTGGTGCCATCTTCTTATCTTTGGAGGGAAAAAAATAGTAAAGCCAACATTACTTTTGAATTTTTATAACTTAACTTTTAAAAAAGACATCTATATTAATTACAAATGTAATTCAGAAAGTTCTTACAATTTTTAAATTGAATAAAAAGTAGTAAATTAATCTTTCATTTTTCTTAATCCCGTTATGAAATTCATTCATATATGTGTTAAAGCGTCATCTATGATCTTTTATTAAAAATAAAAATGAATAAATTTACCGAAATGTCCGGATTACAGAAGTTTCTGGATTAGATGTCCGGTTTAAAGATATATTGTATTGGCATAATAACAATGTAAGGAACCGAAGCGATTTTGGATTCAAGTCAAATAAGTTGGTTTGCCAATAAAAATGGGTAATAAATAATCAACATCTTACTTATTTGTCTAGATCTACAACAGTAATAGTACAATATTTAGATTGGTAAATGTAAAATATAAAACACCGCACCCTACCAAGTAAAAGAAAATGGCGGAGTTCACCATTTTATTTCGATTATCGATTCGATTAAAAATCATTCATTGTTCATCAAAGGAGACGTCTTGTATTAACAACAGTGTTTTCTCTAATGTATTTAACCATGCCCTATCTCCCTGATTTAACGGATATTTATTAAAGCAACCACTCCTCCCCTTCAAACTCAAACTAAAGGATATTTTTGTTTAACAGTTGCAGACGAAAGTTTAAGAACCAGAAGTGAATTCTTCTTTTTAAAGAACGCAAGAACGATATATTTTATTTGCAAAAAGAAAGAAAAAAATAACAGGTTAATTTAAATTAATAAATCTTAAAACTTAGAATAATGATGAAGGATTACGTACGTAAACTAAATTAAGTAAAATTCCTTCTTTCTCCTGCAAGGAAAAGCATGAAGCCACAATTATTATAGTTTTGTCAGCATTATTTGCAGACATCTTTATCAGCTAGAGGAAAACACATACAGTTGTCTAACTCTGAGGAATTAAAACTTGATTTAAAAAAATATATACCGTGTTATCAGAAAGAAATAGGCACGGCAGACAAATTGGAGGAGTATTTTTTAAAATAAAAATTTTATCCCGATTTGTTCCCTTAATGAAAAGGATACATCTAAAAATAGTTCACATATAAAAAATATCATTTGTATAGTACGCTAATTGAGAGAGTCTATAAATGATTATATGTTTGATATGATCCATGAATAAAATTGCGAATGAACACTTTCCCTGAATAGCAGTAATCAAATCAGCAAAATTGCGTTGCTTAGTTTGCTAAATTTTATATATCCGAATTATATCTATATAATAACATTCTCTTGAGTTTTTACTTTTCAGACATTATTTTTAAATTGTAACTAAATAAAGAAATGAGACAATTTAAAAAGAACTTTCAAGTTAACCCTAATTGGGATGGATGAATTAAACTTATTGAAGGAATAGGTAAGTTGAAATCAGCTGATGAATTATTTAGCCGCTAATCACAACTTCTCTACTGACTTCCAGTAATGCCCCCAAACTTCGACTGATTTATAATATCAATTAAAAATATTCCACAACTGCTGGCCTGTTTGCCACCAAAATACACTATTTTTATATGGAATAATTGGCCTTATTTTATGACAGAGACTTTGCTATTAAGTAAAAGATTACTATTTGAATATGTTGATGGCAAACCACTTTCAGGCAAAAAGCAGCACCATCAGTAGTATACCCAATGTTGTAGTTGGAAAAAAGTATTTGTGGGAACTTACCTTTTTATATAGTATATGCTGACGCTACCGGATTTTTGCTAAGTCAAAATCCAATTTAAAACATTTACCCAAAAGCCAACTTTTTTCAATTAACAGTTATAATTCTTACTGTAGACTCCGATTATCCGAGTTAATATGGACCAAGCTCACCTCGGATAAACCGGATTCACACAAATGAGCACCAACTAAGGAGATGAAATATAAAATTTCACTTTATTCATTAATTTTTATTGTACTAGCAACATTTCTTTGATGTACATTTCCGTTACTTTTAAGAAAAAAGGGGAATGAAATTGTTTAAATATAAACAATTTCAAAAAATTATTTGAAAAAACGCTTGATAGTTTATTGTTTGTTGAATGTCAATTTCGCTGCTGTTTTGTTTTTTAAATTTTCTGCAGTATTACACTACTGCATAGCTACCAATTTCTAAGATTTTTTTTTACTACTAAAACTTACCAGTAAATTTTGCCTAATTCAATCGCCGAAATCTAACAATTGTCAATGATTAAATATGGCAAAAATTTTCATTAAATTTTAGAAGTAACAAAACCGTATACATTGGCAGCTATGTGATTCTAGTAGTGTCATGAAAATTGCAGGTGTAGCCTCTTCTTTCAGCTCAAAGTATTAAATAGTTTTTCAATCGAACTTATACCTTTGGAATGGGTCATTTTCTTCTGATCAGTTGATGAAAAAAAATTATGGCCATTTTTTTTTCCATTCTGACTAGAAAATCAGAGTTCTAACTTTTTACGACTGCTCTTTCATCTTCACCTAACACTTCATTTATAATTGCTGTTTCATAATACAGTAGACTCCCTAAAATCTGCACATCATCGGAGTTGTAAACAATGAAACTTTCCGTTCAAATACAGCAGCAAAATTACAGAAATTTTTAGTTTTATATCATTCCGTATGTATATTAATATGTATTTCTTGATAATATGACTGAACCCATGGTTTTTCATGCAGGAAATATAAATTTATTTCTGAAAAAAAAATATTGCTGATATCACTAGTAATCAAAATCTTTTTACCAAATATATTTATGTATTAATCAAGCTTTTTTGGTTATTAAGACTGGCTAAACCAGAAATAAAACTTCCTAACTTTATGATTTTGATCTGAATTAATAGGGACCTTACCTTTATGAGGAAAATATTGAATAATTCAAGGAAAATGTGTCTCATCTTTATTATGCATATTTAATTATACACTATTAATTATTTTCTTGACTTATTTTTAATAATTTAATCATTTTTTAAATTATCTTACTTTTTATGTATTTAGTTTATTACTTTACTTAATTATTTTAATATATTGCATGCATTCATTATCATTTTAATTGCATTATTACACTAAATTATTGTTTAAAGAATGTAAACAAAGCAATGACCAGAAATCTGCAAAATTCTAAAATCCACACAACCTCTGGTCCCAAGCTGTGTGGATTTGAGGGAGTCTACTGTAATAGAAGCCTACAGTCCATCAGAAGAAAATAACTCGGTTAAAGCAGCTTATGAATATAAGTGACATGGATCTTCTTGAAACTAGCATAAATTACCATTTCGCTAAAAAAAAAAAATTTGCCCGTTCGCTATATATATATAGTATATATATATATATTTTATGGTAACAAACCAAATATTTCTGGAAACGGCGTTCTCATCCAACTCAGCTCTGAGTATACCACTCAGCATCCCATGGATAAATTCATAATTTAAAGACTATTCTTTAATGTAAATCATTTTCAACTAATTTCATAACTAAATGATTTTTAAACTATTAGTAAAAGATAAATTATCTGCCATTCTTAAAAAAAATATCGAAAAGTGATATTCGTTTAACAGCACATATCTGAATACGTATGAAAAGAAGGAAATAGACCCTCATGAAGCAAATAATACTGTTTGGAAGAAATGCTAAAAAAACAAGGTTTTTGGTATGCTCAAATTCATCAGCATATAGTTTCCATGGAAACAGTATAACTTTTGTTGCATGTGCAAGTCTAAGAAAACGAAGATTCTTTGGTATTTTGACTGAAATGGATGTTAGCTTACCAAATAGGATTGGTACTGTCAGTTTGTGTCTATTGAATACTGTTTTTAACTCTGTATTTTTTAAACTTTAAAAGAAAAAGTTGAAGATCCTGATAAAGAGTGTCTCATAAAATGTTAGTAAAAGACTGTACTACAAGATGTAAAAAAAACTGGTTTAAGTTTGAGGGGAAGGGGGTGGAGTCAATTTCTAAAACACGGAAATTTGGAAATGTTCTGTCTGTTTAGAAAAGAAAAAAATACATTTTTTTTATCTAAAAATATTTAGATATTTTCAATTATTACATAAAATGTTTAATCCTTCAAATGGCAGTTAAATGATTCCCTCCTTTTTTGGCTTATTTTCTTAAATAATGGTTTCTGTTGATTTACCATTTTTTTTAAAAATAAGGTTTTAAAAATAATTAATAAAATGTTTATTATTGACTTTTAAAAACTACTGTTTTTTTAATTATTTCTTTAATAAATGATTTAAGTTATTTTATGTTATTTGTAGTTAAAAAGAATGAAATTAAATATAAACATATACAGTAGACTCTCTCAAATCCGCACAGCTTGGGACCAGAGGTTGTGCGGATTTTAGAATTTTGTGGATTTCTGGTCATTGCTTTGTTTACATTTTTTAAACAGTAATTTGAATGTGATTAATAATGCAATCGAAATTATAATGAATGCTTACAGTATAGTAAAATATTAAAATAATTAAGCAATAAACTAAAATAATAAAAAATTAGATAATTTTTTTAAATGATTAAAAGCAAAGGTCAAATAAATAATCAATGTATAATTAAATATTAATTATAAAGATGAGATGATTTTCCCTAAATTATTCAATGAAACTTTCCTCATAAAGTTACACCTTACTAATTCAAATCAAAATAATAAAATAAGGAAGTTTTAATTCAGGTTTGCCCAGACTTAATAATCAAAACAACTTGATTAATGATTAAATACATTTGGTAAAAAGATTGCGATTACCAGTGATGCCAGCAATATCTTGATTTTTTTCAGAAATAAATTTATTCTTCCTTCTTGAAAAGCACAAATTCAGTAATATTAACAAAAAGTACAGATTAAAATATATATAGAATTGACATAAATCTAAAAAAGTCAAATTTTGTCCCTACATCTGAACTGAAAGTTTCATTGTTTACATCTGTAAATTATGTGTGGATTTTAGAGAGTTGCAGATTTTAGGGTTGCGGATTCGAGAGAGTCTACTGTATTAAAATAATTTATTTTTATCAAAATTTCTGAAATTCCCAGTTTATTCCCCTAAATTCCCACATTTATTCTCCTGTTTCAAAAATGCTGTTTTTTTTCTTTTTGCATCCCTTCACCCAGGTGTCTTAGTATCTTACTCTAGAAATATGATATTTAACAACCAATTGACTAAAGTCTTATTTAAATGTTAAATAAACTTGAAGAATTGTAATCGTTTGTGGCAATCATCCAAGTATGACAAATATAAATAATGAAACCCAAATATAAATAATGTATCCAAATATAGTAGTATGTGCAATATTGTGTATGCTATCTTTGCACTAATCAAGAGATATTTGATACAACCCCTCATCGTTTTGGGAACAACAGACTTCGAGCTTATTCTATCGACGATAATTTTCAGAATTTTCAAGCTATGATTTTGAGACTTTCACAAAACTTGCTCTCTATACTTAGCTAATACATTATGCATATTATATTTTGATTGCATTTGTGCATGCACAGTGAAACATTTTTTAGTAAACCTGCTCATTTTTCTTCCAATTATTATTTTTTTTTAATTCTGATTGCAGGGTATTATGTACAATGTGGTTTGTCATATTTTCTGAAAATAACTTTTTTTATTTTAAGAACTCTGCAAATTATAAGCAAAAAACTTGGCAAATTTGGGACTGTTTTAATAAAAACCTTAATTTATCTATGAGTGCAGTCATTCAAGTTAACTTTGATCTGCATTTTCTCTATTTTTACATGCCACACTCTTATTTTAAGAATCTTGTTGCAACTAGGGGCATAAAAGGGAAGAAATGATCCTAAACTATTGTATGACTGTCGAAAATTAAGGAATAATAATGATAAAAGCAATAAAAAATGAATTTTTAACACGGCTCAAAGTTACCCAGCCATTTAGGGTAACTTTGCACCATATGATAAATATTATCTAAAATAATTCATTATAAAAAAAAAGTATTATAGTTAGGACAACTTTTAACCCCAAAAAATGTTTTCAGATATGTAAAGACTCCGAATTTACATTTCCCAACATCACAAGATTTGTATAATTTATGATATTACAACAAATATTAGGCACAAGAAAAGTGGAAGAAGAGAACCATGAATATTTAGAAATTAAAAAAAAAAAAAAAAAAAAAAAAAAACTGTTTATTGTTCATATAAACCATAAAAATGCAGTGAAAGACAATTTTGAATGTTTTAACTCAATAATACGTCCATAGTAACAGTAATACATACTGCACTAGTATTATTCAAACAAGAATAAAAAATGTTGAATGCATGAAATGTCAAATTTGAATAGCTCCGCCCCTAATAACACCTTTAAATGAATTTTATGTATTTTACACATATTTGTAAAAATATTTACATGTTATATCTAATGCACACTTTCGGCATTTATATAAAATATACGTGCAAATATGGGAAATTTTTGGCAGTAGCACCTATAATCAGTAAATTATAAACATCAGTATAACTTTGAGCCAGCTCAAAGTTACCCTGAAAATGTGGTAAAATGTTAGTGCCTTCTTAAATTACATTTTATTAACTATTAATAAATAAATAATCACAAAATATTAACACATTTACAACATTTAGATAATAATATGTCTGATAAATGAGTATATTGTTACTTACTATGAAAATTTAATTGATTTACAACAACTTCAAAACAGCATTCAAAATTAACTTGAAAACGGTACTTCACAAAAATAGTTAGATGATGCAATTAATTGTGCATAATGTTGCTAATTTATATTCTAAAATAAGGAGTAGAAATCCCAGTTTAGAACCTTGCCAACAGAGCACAGTTCTGGAGTTTATTTAGTCTTTTGGAGTCAAAAATATTGAAAATTAGGAGGTGGTGCAAAGTTACACCCCATGGTTCAAAGTTACCTTGAATGACTGTATACATGCTATCCTCATAAAAATGAACTCAGTGTATGACAATAAGCCACTTATTAATAATCTCGAGTTTGAACGCTTTTGCTACATTAGTTTTTACAGGGTTATCCAAAAGATATTCATTCTTTTTCAATGTGTTGACAGTCCCCTATGGGGTTTCAGGGAAATTCTTTGCAGAAATATATGACCTATACTATACTGTTTACACACCTGTAGTTTCAGGTTAATTCTTCATGTATTTTTCTAGATATTTAATAAAACGTCTCAAATCGCAAGTGACCAGTCACCTTTGGCCATATAATGTATATATCCATATATTCATTGATTAGTGCCAGTATAGCATACACAATATTGTATGCACTACCGTATTTTGATACAGCCACTTATCTTTTTGGAATAACAGATTTTTGACCTATAAAAAAAAGGAATCATCATGAATTTTTCTGAAACTTGGTAAAAACATTGCTCCATAATATATATATCCATTGATTAGTGCCAGTATAGCATACACAATATTGCACATACTACTGTATTTTGATACAGCCCCTTATCTTTTTGCTTCCTTTTTGGAATAACAGATTTTGAGCTTATTCTATAAACGATAATTTTCAGACTTTTCAAACTATATTTTTGAGATTTTCACAAAAGTTGCTTTGTACATTTAGCTAACACATTATGCAAATTATATTTTGTTTACATTCGGGCATGCACAGTGAATCATTATTTAGTTAAACTGCTCATTTTTCATACAATTTTTATTATTTTTTTCATTCTGATTGTAGGGTATTGTGAACAATGTTATTTGTCATATTTTCTAAAAAGAACTTATTTTTATATTAAGAACTCTACAAATTATAAGCAAAAAACTTGGCAAAATTTGGGACTCTTTTTATAAAAACTTTAATTTCTCTACGAATATATATGCTATTCTCATAAAAATGAACACAATTTATTACAATAAGGCACTTAATCATAATCTACACTTTGAACGCTTTTGCTACATTAGTTTTTACAGGGTTGTCCAAAAGATATTCGGTTTTTTTTTTCAATTTGTTGACGGTCCCCTATAAGGTTTCGGGAAAAAATCTTCATGGAAATATATGACCTGTACTATTCTGTTTACACACCTGGAGTTTCAGGATAATTCCTCATGTATTTTTCTAGATATTTAAGAAAACGTCAAAAATTGCAAGTGGACGACCACCTTTGGCATATAGTGTATAATATTGAATCTTAATAGGTGGATGAAAATAATTTGTAATTGTCTGCTTTCTATTATTTTTATAAAATTTTCTTTTTCCTGCCTTTTTTTTATAATATTTTTCCCTAGGAGTTTTCTAAAATTCTTGACTAGTTACATGGTATGTCAGAAAACAGTGCCAGCTCTAACAGTTTTGATGAAGACAACCATTATCCAACATGACTGCTGCCTACATGCATAAAATATATTTTTCTCCATTTTTTACTATTCTCAAAGATTTTTTTACAAATTTTTCTAAGATTTGTTGCTGAAATCCATAACATGATTGAATAGTTCAATCCTTTTATATTTACTGTATTTGTATTATATTTCTTTAAAAGTTCTTAAAAAGAAGAAAAAAAAGCAGTTAGGCATTTTGAATGTATCAGTTTTATTTTACAATTTTTATACAGTAGACTCCCTCAAACTCACACAGCTTGTGACCAGAGGTTGTGCAGATTTTAGAATTTTGCAGATTTCCGGTCATTGCTTTGTTTACATTTTCTAAACAGTAATTTGAATGCAATATTGCAATCAAAATTATAATGAATGCTTGCAATATAGTAAAATATTAAAATAATTAAGTAAAGTAATAAACTACAATGATTAAAAGTAAGATAATTTTGAAAATGATTAATTTATTAAAATTAATGGTCAAGTAAATATTGTATAGTTAAATATGCATAATAAAGTTAAGATACATTTTCCTTGAATTATTCAACGAAACTTTCCGCTTAAAGGAACCCTATTAATTCACATCAAAATCATAAACTAATGAAGTTTTATTTCAGGTTTAACCAGTCTTAATAACCAAAAAAGTTCGATTAAAACTTAAATATATTTGGTAAAAAGATTGTGATTACCAGTGATATCAGCAATATCTTGATTTTTTTCAGTAATAAATTTATACTTCCTTCATGAAAAACCACAAGCTCAGTCATACTATTGAGAATTATTTATTAAAATACATGTGGAATGACATAAAACTAAAAAATTCTGTAATTTTGCCCTTACATCTAAACTGAAAGTTTCCTTAGTTACATCTGTAATGATGTGTGGATTTTAGACTTTTGCAGATTTGGGGAGTCTACTGTATTACATTTTCTTAAAAAGAAGAAGAAAAAAGCAATAAGTGTTTTGACTATATCAATTTTATTTTATAATTTTTATAGCAATCTTCAGTTTCTTTGCAATGTGATTTGGGTGGTAAAATTTATTACTGAACTCTTCACTTTTTACCAGACTACCAAGAAGGGTTATGTGTTTCATGCATATCTGGGTATGTGGATTACTTTATACTCTCGAAACATCCCAACGGCTGGATGGATTTTAATGAATGAGGTCTCTGTCGATTCGTCTTAACCGTCCGATGGTTATAGGCTAGGTTTTGTTTTTATAAATACAAAATGGCGGTAGAAACAAAATTTTTTTTCTGCACCCTATTGAGTGGCCTATCATTGGATAGGTCTTTCAAAATGAACACTATGTTTCATTGACTGTTTTGCAGCCAGAAGCTCTGTTTAAATATGACACAACCTGGAAGTTGTGTAGGTAGGATCTCTAGCTTTGTTGCCACTCAAACCTTCATAGACATCTATAGGTCTCATCAAAACAGTGTTTATAGATAGAAACTAACAATTAAACACAACTTAAATGCCATCAATACAAGTAAATAAAAAAAATAGGTAAGTAATATAAAAAATAATTTCACATTGATGAGAAATAATTAATTAGTTCGTTTTTTACGCAGTCGGGTTTTTTGATTTTTTAAATTTAATTTTTACTTGTTATCCATCAGTTAAGGTACAAAGAAGATTCCTGAAAGTGGACAGAACAAAATTGCATTGTCAAATTTAACTCTTTAAATGATTATATCCTTAGTATGATCTATAAATAACAATAGGAAATTTTGAGTATGAACACTTTCTCTGAACAGCTGCAACCACTCACCAACGTATTTCAAATAATTAGAAAAAAAATGAAAAGGAAGAGTGGACTACCTTTTTTTGTGTCTTTCTGCTTTCTCTTTTGACTAGCAAACCATTATGATGATAGATGGCAGCATAGGCCATCATAAATTACAAGTAGATTTTTAATCGAAATGTTTTCTGCTGTCATGAGAAATCAGCAAAATAGTATTTTGTAGTTTGCTAAATTTTTTACTTTAGTTTTAAATCTATATTCAGGGATGTAGTGGAGGGTATACGGGGGTATACGCCGTATACCCTCTGGATTTTTTTAATTAACACCGTATACCCTCTGTTTCTCAAGAAAGCTACAGTATATATACACTAGGGTATACTCTTTGCCTTGAGCGTATACCCTCTGCTTAGAACGTATACCCTCTGTCATTTTTACGACTACACCACTGTCTATATTATAATTAAGGATCGATCGAAACAGGTTTTTAAGGACAGAAGTCGAAACCGAAATTGAATTTCAGTAATCTTAACATTTTTGGCCAAAAACGAAAATGTCCATTTTTTTTTTTAAATAATTAATACATACATAAATATACATAATTATTAATTAATTATATGTGTGGCCAAAGTCGGCTCTCTGTGCATCTGACTAAAACTTTTTATTTTCATATAAAATAAAATGTAATTAATTCATCTGCGACACAAGAATGATTTTCTAATTATACGAATTTAATCTAATTAAAAATGTTTTAGGTATACATACCTCAATTTTTCTTAATGATTTTTGTAAATGATCATCTGTTGTACTAAAACTTTCTCAAAGAGTATTTGAAATACTTCTGCGGTTTCAAACTAAAAATTTTCTATTACTGTTAAGTTTGCAGCTTTTAATGAGCACGTGAAAAGACTCTTCAAAGTTTAGTCATATATGCATTGCTTGCTTTATAATTTGCACTCACATGTTGAGTCAGTGATGACTGATAATTATAAACAATAAATAGCAGTTCATAGCAATAAATAAATAGTGTCTCATTTGAGGTGATATAGCTCAAATCAATGAGTAATGTTGAAAATTTCCAAAGGAAGAAACGAGATATTTGGAATACCGATAGTTTCAGCCTGGCTGAATTTTCTGCAGCATTTTCGTCAAAAACGAATTTTTGGCGAAACTCAGATTTTGGGCCAAAACTGAAACTGAATTTTCGGTCGATCTCTAATAATAACATTTTCCTGAGATTTTCTCTATTTTTTCAATTATTTTTATTTAATTTATTTGATCTATTTTTTAATTCTAACTGAAAAAAAGAAATAAGAGGATTAAAAAGAACTTTCAAGTTAAGCCTAATAGAATTGGTTGGATTAAAATTATTTAAAGAGTAGGTTTAATGCCAAATTTTAAAAGGTGATTGGAGTGTTTTTGTGTTTCCCAATTTTTTTTTTTTTTTTATTATTACTTTTTAAAAGTAACGCTTGTGTATTTGAACATAATTTGTGCAGTCTCTTTAAAATGTGAATTCTATAGGTATATAAGAGAATTATTGTTTTAAGGGGGGGGGGGGGGGGGGGGTCTATCATATTATTAGAGTTATTCAGGTCTAGAATATTGAAAAAATCATTTTTTTTTCTTTTTTTGCATATTCTTAAAGTTTAGACCTTTAAGAATATAGCCTCGAGAGAAAATTTTAAAATTCTGATAATTTATGGAATTATAGCTATTTTAGTGGTGCAGCAACTAAAGCCCATCATGCTGGAACAAATCAGACAATAGGCGGTGAACAGTGCCCGACTAACCGACCATTTTTAACACTTTCCAACAAAGTTGAAAAGTGTTTATGACTTTGGTCTGTCTGTCCGTCTGTACGTGCTCTAACTCCCGTAAATAAACCTACTCGGATTGTTCTGAAATTTTTGAATGTTAGTGACCTCTATCATAGCATGGACCCTATTTCAAATGAAGTTTGTAGCATGTTTAGTTCATTTACAGGGACAGTCAAAAGTTTTCCGTTATATTACGGCCTATGGGAGAAAATCGTTTAAAATGACTTTTAAGGATTTTACATGCTTTCAAACATAATAAAATTGATATTCATTTATCAAGTGCACTAAAATATGCATTCTGTAGAATATGCGGCGCAAATAATAGTTATTATTCATTTACAGGGCCACACAAAAGAATTCCGTTACATAATCATATAGGGGTGGAGGGAATTTTTCCGGCGTATTTTAATTATGTTAAATTATTTCATGTATAATGAAATTTATATACGTCACTGAAGATTACTATAACTTATTTCATGTATAATACGAAATGCATTGAATTTACAGGGACACACAAAATATATCACATACTATATTGTATCCGAAGTACTGTACAGTAGCGATGATTGCTGAAAATGTATTTTTTAATTATGTTATGTGCTTTTATGTTTCACTATGTTTATGCATTATATATGGTGTGTATAAATGCTGTAATTGATATACAGGGCTACACAAAAGAATTGGTAATGGTTACTGGGTATGATTGCAAATTGCTTAAAGGTGGTTTATAAATGATTTATGCATTTTTATGCAGAACTGCATTTAATTTACTAAGAAATGTTTGTAGAACATATATAAAAGGATATACAGGGCCACACAAAGAATTGGATAAATGGCCGCCTATAAATGATAATTTCTGGAAATGTGATTCCAGTAGTTTTAAGAGTGTTTTACTTTGAATTAAACTTAAGCTAAATAGTTGCGTGTAATAAAGGTACTAGGCTAACTACACGGCTGTACAAAAGTGTACAAGAATGTTTCCATCTATTAGTATAAATTGCTGAAAGAGAAATTTCAACTTGTTATGTGTTTTCTTGCTAAACTAAATTTTCCCATTATATAGCATATATATCAACCTACAGATCAAATACAGGGCTGTTCAAAAGAATTGGAATACATATTTGCTATGGACGGTAACTGCTGAAATCAGTTTTACGCGTTTTCTAAAATGTTTACTTTGTTCTCTTATATACCTTATTTCCCTAAATAATGAAGTTTTGTTAAACCATTCAGGAAGTGTTGGAAAGTGTTTCATAATCTATGCTTAACGCATGATTTTTCTTACTTGTTGGTATTGTAATGATTTGACTCATCACCAATGAAACCATGTCTAAATCGTGTAAATCAGCACCATGCTTTACATCTATCTACACATCAAGCATTTATTTTTCTATTAAAATAACATCCTTAAATCTATGCAGACTATTTAGAGGTTTAATTAAAAAAAAAGAAAATTAATGTGGATTGCTGTCCCGCTGACTGTATGATGAGGGTTTTTTTTTTTTTTTGTCAGACAATTATCGAGCCAATACTGGTAACCTTTCAAATTCTGAACCAAATGTCATAAATCTTATCATTTTTAATTTTGTAGTGTGTGCACTACAAAATTCTAAATTATTTTCCTGTTGCACTGTTATTTTTTTTCAGTTTGGCTACTTTATCCAAAACTACGAAGTAGAATATCTTTCAGTGTTGAATTCAGGGGGTGGACCGGAGAGGACATTGCCCCCCCCCCCAGAGCAATGATAAGCATATGATGCCCCCCCCCCCCCCTGGAAGATTTAAGATTTTGTGTTTTCAATGGTCAAACAGTGAAATTTACCCCCCGAGCCATAGAAATCCATCCCGGAGAAAAGTGTCTGAATTCAACACTGATATCTTTTAATATCAATCATTTTTTTTCTTTGTAATGAATGTACCACAGTCCAAGCTATTTCTTTAGTGTTATGGTTTTGTGTATAGTAGTTGCTTTTTTCATGTATTCTCATGTGTTAATATTAGTGTTTTAAAAGTTTGCTGTATTTACTTTTATTTTGATCAAAGTGATGTTTTGAATGTTATCATGTTAAGTTTTAAACGCTTATCATTGAAAGCGGGCTTTTAAGAAGTTTATTAGTCAGGACAGTATGTATGTGAAAATATTGGAAACAGTACACTTTTGCCAAGATGTTAAAGTGAGTGTAGAGTACAGAACCATTTATCCGGAATGCTTGGGGTCACATGTATTCCGGATAACTGGTTTTTCCGGTTAACTGGTTGTGCATTAAGGAATCATCCATTTGATAAGTTTTGTGGAATATATGTGGTTGTGGCATTATTTCTCATATTAAATTATTTAGATTACTTGGATTAAAAATCAATGCAAGAAAGATCAAAAGTTAACCAGAGTTTAAAAGAAGGTAATTTATGGGTGTCCCTTAGGAACAAAAATTCTTCTGTTTCCTCTGCATAAAAATTAAAACATCTAAAATAGAACTAAATATGCTTACTTTTCAAATACAAGATGTTGTCATCAAATTATACAATTGTTTCAAGCAAAGTCTATGTCAAACTGGCAGTATATGACACCCTTTTCTGCAAAGATTCTAAAATCAGTCTATCAGAAATACCATTCCGGATAACTGGTTTTCCGGTTAACTGGTTTCCGGATAAATGGTTCCAGACTGTATTTATTTATGCAAGTCAATATATTTTTTAATGCCTGTAGACTGCTTCAAGCTTGATATTATCTTTTATAATTACTCATATTTTAAATAAGGTCTTAAGAAGGGAAGAGGGGAGGGAGGGCACAGCTTTCCCATTTACAAAGAAATTGTTTTTCAAAAACATAAAAAAAAAAAAAAAAAAAAAAATGTATAACATTTTATGTGTTTCTGCATAGTACCTGCTTGAGAGTTATAGTTCTAGGAAATACTATACAGAAACACAACAATTCGACAATTTTTACAATTTGAAAAGCATTTTGTGAAAGTACTACAATTTTATCTATACATATATAATAGATGTATCAGTTACATTAACTTTATTTAAAGCATTTTATTTTTATATACTACTTTTTAGCTAGTAGTTATGCAGTTTTCTTGTGTGTAATTTTGTAAGTACTAATATGCTGTATTTATTTATTTAGGGTGTCATATTGCTTTTGTTTTAAGATTACTCTGCAGAACTTTTGAATGAAATACAGCCTCTGATTGAAGGAAAACACATATATTAAAGGTATTTTACTTATTTTAGTATTTTTATATTTTAAAATGGTTAATTTTTTTTGGAAAATTTAATAAATAATCAAGTAAGTTTATATATTATTAAATTTCCCTTCTATATCATTTTTCTTTACTTCTTTTTCTTCCCCTTTATTGGAACTTTGAATGCTAATTCAGGAAGGAAAATCATCTGTGATTTTTTGCTTTTAGTATTTTTTAAATATTCTGTCTTTTTTCCTTTTTTTTAAAAAAAAAATTGTAGTTTTTTACAAAATTACTTTTTTTAAATTTTCACCAGTAGTACATAAAATGCCAGAAAATGATATTTGCACAAGATTACTCTGCAGAACTTTCGAGTGAAATACAGCCTTTGGTTGAAGGAAAACACATATATTAAATGTATTTTACTTATTTTAGTATTTTTACATTTTAAAATGGTTAATTTTTTTGAAAACTTAATAAATAATCAAGTAAGTTTATATATTATTAAATTTCCCTTCTATATCATTTTTTTCTTTACTTCTCCCCCCCCCCCCTTTATTGGAACTTTGAATGCTAATTCAGGAAGGAAAATTATCCATGATTTTTTGCTTTAAAGCTAATTCAGGAATGAAAATCATCCATGATTTTTTGCTTTTATTAACAATTTTGGCAAAAAACTCCAGATTATTACAGCTGATTGCTGCCTACATACTACTTATCAACATATTTATTCCCCCTTTTTTTTACTATTATAAAATTTCTTTAATTTTGCCTAAGATCTATTGTTTGAAATCTGTGTCATGATATTATATGTTCAATCATTTTCGATACACTGTATGAATGTCTGCATTCATATTATACCTCTTTCAATAAAATCTTAAGAACAACAACAACAACAAAGAGACATTTTAGATATATGTATCTATTTTATTTTACAATATTTATAGCAATTTTTAGTTTGCTTGAAATAGGAATTTGGTGATAAAATTTATTACTAAACTCTTCCCTTTGTTCTTTATTAATCAGGTTGTGTCAAACATTTCTGAATTTTTAGAGAAGAAATTTGCATTGCACGAGGTAGGATCATATCCTTGATGTGCTATCATATTATCTATTGCCCTTGTTATCTAAATTATGAAGACAACAGATAGCAGCATAGACCATCATTAATCATCCAGATCAGAAGGTTGCGTGTTCAGATCACGTCCGGGTCACCAATGCAGGAGATGGGTGCCGATAGGGATCGAACCGGAGAACCCACGGTACGAAAGCGAGATCTTACGTGCCGAGCAAAAGGCTAGCTCTATCGCTTCCTGCGAGATACTCGTTTTACTGACCGCGCAAGATGGTGTCGCCACACTGTCATGAAGAATCAGCAAAATGCCATTGTGTAGTTTGCTACATTTTCTATTTTGATATTATATCTAAATAATGAAATGTTTCTGAAATTTTCACTATTTCTGTTATTATCAGTATTTAATTTTGCTTAATCTCAACGAAAAGAACAAAATAAAATGAATAAAAAATGGCACCCAAGATAAGCCAAATTCAAATGGTTGTTCTAAAATTATTTAAGGAAGTCAGTTGCATGTCAGTTATAAAAAGTTATGTAGGATTTTTTTATATTTTCCAATTCATTTTTTTTTATTACTTTTTAAAAGTAACATTTGTTTATCTGAACATAATTTTGCGCCTTCGTCTTATTGTGTTTGTTTTGTACATATAAAATGAATTTTTTAAAAAATTTCTCCTAATCATAATATTTTAAAAAATTAATTTTGCATAGAAATAAAATAATAGAATATCAAATAAATAGAAATAATTTAGAACTTCATTAGGGAATTAAAATAATTTTCTGATAAGAAAAATGCCTAATTATACTGGGTGAATCTAAACTCTTGGCCAAAACTTTAAGGGGTGATAGTACACTACAAGACAAACAACATTAAACAGAAAACTAAGGGTCTCAAACGTCTTCCGAAGGAGATAGATGCCATTAAAGTTGTGGTCCAAAATTTCAAATGATTATAAAGAACGGAAAAATTGGTTGATTCGTTTGCGGTTTTCGCTAAAACTATTCTTTATGTCAGTATTTTCTTGAGAATAAATTTTAAAGATGAAGTTCAAAAAATGCCGATAGAAGGCGCGTTAGACTTTGGAGTACCAAACAACTATTTTTTACCATTGTTTTTTGTATCTCATTAAATGCTCTCAAAAGCTTAAACTTAAATTTTGAGCTTAAAATCTGAATCGTTGGAAGTGGTTAAGTAGCGCAAACTGAACTGTGTTCAGGAGTTGAAATTACCCCCCTCCCCCCCCTCCTTCATGAACACAGTTCAGTTTGCGCTACTTAACCAATTCCAACAATTTGAGCTCAAAATTTAAGTTTAAGTCTAAGCTTTTGAAAGCATTTAATGAGATACAAAAAGTAACGTTAAAAAATAGTTGTTCGTTACTCCAAAGTCTAAAGCGCCTTCGATCGGCATTTTTTTTAACGTTATCTTTAAAATTTATTTTCAAGAAAATACTGACATAAAGAATAGTTTTAGTGAAAACTGCAAACGAATCGACCAATTTTTTCGTTTTTTATAATCATTTGAAATTTTGAACTCTAAATTGTACTATTGGCGCCTATCTCCTTCGGAAGACGTTTGGGACCCTTAGTTTCCTATTTAATATTGTTTGGCTTGATGTGTACTATCACCCATGAAAGTTTTGCCCAAGAATTTAGATTCCCCCTGTATAATTGTTAAAATTACAGACATACAACTTGAAGTAACATTGTCCTTTACAAACTGTACAATTCTTGATTTGTAAAGGACAATGTTTACAGGAGGAGAGTGTCGAACATTGATGACTTAAAAGCCAGAATTACAACCGCAATAGCCTCTGTGGATGCTGACATGCTTGCCGCTACCTGGCGTGAAATTGACTATCGACTTGATATTCTCCGTGTGACGAAGGAGGCACACGTGGAAGTTCATTGTCAAGGGTCATGAAACTTTTTGAGTCTATCTAACCATTTATGTTATTAATTTTAATCTATCTTTATTATTTTATGAGTTATTAAACATCAAAATGGGTCCGGGACTTTATAAACACCCTGTATTTTAATTTAAGTTAATCTTTCTCCATTAAATACAGTGAGTAGCCATCAGAATAATACAATAGCAAAAATTTGACAAGACAGCAATGTTAGATATTAATGCATGTTGAACAACACAAAAAAGCTAGTTTAGTTGTCAGGTGATGCAATCTACATGCGGTGAAAAATCCCTTCAAAAATATCGAATATTTTTTATTGAGTTTTTCAGTGGTCCATACGGTTGTGAATCATGACTCCAAATTGTAGATCTGAAATCCAAATAGTTTTAAAGATATTTGAACTTTTCTGAGTGTTCTCAGAATGTTCTGAGTGTTCCTTTACAAACTTTAAATGCATTTTCTCAGACTTTTATTTTTGTTGAAGTTAGTGTTTCCTAATCCCTAAGGCTTTTTTTTCTGTTGCAGATAGAGTCTTGAAATTTTTTGCAGACACTTATATGTACTACAATAATTAGTATGAATTTAAATGTGAGTTATTTTTTTTTTAAATGTCAAAGTTAATATTTCCAAAATTTTCGTGTTTTTTTTTCAGGTTTCGCGCTACAAAGATAAATAAAACTTTAAATAAAAGTTACATCTTTAATTCCATACTAATTATTCTTCCCAATAATCCAATGAATATAAGTCACTAAAAATAACTAAAAAATATTTAAAATTAAAAATGTTATAAAAGTTTTAAAAACTTCAAATTTTTCTAAAAATTTTAAGTTAAAAAAAACGGTGATTGTTAAAATAATTTTTTTTTTTTTTTTTTACCAGAATCAGTTTAATTTTATAATCTCAAACAAAGTCATTAATTATTTTAATGTAACTGTCTCTCAAAATTTTTTTTGAAAAAGGGTATTGTGTAGCCTTAACTAGAAATGAAAGAATAATTTCTTAAAGTAAAAAAATGAATTTTATTTTTAAACATACTTTACTTCAAGAACCATACATTTATTCTAACGGACCTATAACATTTAGATGCTTTTATTATAGTACAATTCCTAATGGTCTCCAAAAACGCACCAGTTTTACATTCGACATCATCATTTGATGAAAATTTCATTCTTTGGAGCCACCTCTTCTAGTTAAGAGTTTAGTTAATAGTAGATGGGTAGCAGATATAGAGACTGCAATAAGTGGTGTGGGAATTAGTAGTTCAAATATTCAACTTTGGCATCGCTTTCATAGATGCGTGACTGTGTGAGCTGGTGCATTGTCTTGGCTAAACCGCATTTTTTCTTCATCATATGCGGTGTTTTCTTTGTGATTTCTTTGTTCAAACGATTCAGTATTGCTGTGTAATACTCTTTTGTGACTGTTTTTCTTTTCCCAAGATAGTAGGTATATAAATACTATGCCAAGTGCATCACAAAAAATACTCGCTAAGACCTTTGCAGCTGATTTTAGTTGGGCGACTTTCACCTAGTTTGAACCACTCAAGTAACTGCCAGGTGAATAGTGGTGGGCTCATGTTTGATCCAGCGTTATGAATTGATCAAAACACGCATTTGGATTGCACTGAAATATCGCCGAATTGCAGTCTGAATCTTCGACACATTGCTGTTTTTGGTATTTAGGTAGGAAACGCAGCATAAATCTCGCAGCAAGTATTTTCATATTCAAATAAATTTTCATGAAAATATTTCTCATACATTCTGTCTATTACGATGTCAATTATCTTCCTTTCTTCCAGTTTGCGGTGATCTAAAACAGTATGGTGGACATTTCACAAGTACCCAGTGGGGACGGAAATGTGTATTGTTGGACAGAGATGAAGGAGAATTGCTTAGGAGGGTTATGATCAGGGATGTAGTGGAGGGTATACGGGGGTATACTCCGTATACCTTCTGGATTTTTTTAAGGAACACCGTATACCCTCTGTTTCTCAAGTAAGCTATAGTATATACACTCTAGGGTATACGCTCTGCCTTAAGCGTATACCCTCTGCTTAGAGCGTATACTCTCTGTTTTTTTTTACGACTACACCACTGGTTATGATAAAAAAAAAATAAGAAGTCTACTGCTGCAAAAGATATTGCTGAGCTGAATACCGTAATAAAAAATCCTAATAGCACCAAAACAGTACAAAATGAACTTCAGACACAAGATAGTCCTATGCAATATAAGACAAGATCATATGGTATTTGGAAGGTGTTTCCATAGTTTTGTCCACACCCTGTGTCTATGTAGAATATGATGCATAAGTACTGTCGCAAATTTTCTATTTTTAATATTCTGAAAATAATTTTTTTGTAAACATGTAAATTTTTTTGTTTTTAATATTTTTTATGAATAATGTGTTTCAACGATATATAGAATTAGAAGAAAAAAAAATTAGAAAAACAGTTCAGCAAACACAGTTTCAGTGAATACAGTCTGAAATCTCACAGACCATAATTTAATCATTTGTTTATTTCACTGAGAACTATCTTCCATTTATATACTCAGAAGATTGATATGGTAAAAATTATGACGAATATTTGGTTATTTAGTTTTGTGATATCACTTCCAGTTCGTGTTATTGCTTTAATTATGAATTTTTGTAGAAAAGTTCGCATATAATCTTTTCTGTGAGGTTATCATCCCGTGAAAATCAGAAGCACCTTCGTACGTTTCAAATTTGTAAAACGTTTTTTCCAGGAATGAGAATGCAATTAAAATATGAAAAAACAAGTTCTTACGTTTCGTAATAGTTTCTAAATATACCGGAGTTCGTTAAAAATTTAAAAACTCACAAAAAAGGAAGAAATTATGATAAAGGAGTGCGGTTTGCAAGAAAGGACTCATAAGGTAGTTGGATTTTTTTTAGCAGCAAAAAAAAAAAAAAAAAAAAAATTAGTTAAAAAATCACATGTAGACCACCAAAACATGTGGCCACCCAAAACACATTGAACAGGACAACAGTTGTGTAATGTTCTGGAGGTCATCTTGAACATTTGTTATTGGAAGAACAAATGAATGGAGCGTATTGTTGTCCTGATCATTGTGTTTCAGGCCGTCAGCGCCCTCTACATGTGATTTTTTAACTAAGTTTTTTTGTTGCTAAAAAAAGATCCGACTACCTTGTGAGCCCTTTCATGCAAACCACACTCTTTTATCACAATTTCTTCCCTCCTTTTTATGAACTTTTAAAGTTTTAACGAACTTTTGGCCCACCTGGTACTTCACAAAGGAAATATAAAGTATCATTCCAACGGATTAACAAGTATATACAGGGTGTTCCAAAATTCGACCGACAAGTTAAGAGGGGTGATAGAAGGCATCAAGAAGATGAAAACTTACTATAAAACATGGGGTCACAAACCACTTATTATCACAAATACAGGGTGTCCTACCTTAACCAAACTTTGATTGACGGTAATAACTTCTAAAAAATTGAAGTATATTATAATGAAACTTTTAATAGACATGCCCACCTTTGTTGTAAATATGATAACACCAAAAAAATTGGTAGAACTTTCCATTATACACGCCAGCAGTATGCACTTGATACTCCACATTTTGGACTGTGATTATCAGTTCATACGGCAACATCGATTGCATGAGCATACTGTTTTCCAGAACTTTTTGTGATGTTATCACATTTCATATAAAACGGGGTACAATCGTGGAAAAAAAAAGTAAACACCTCCTACTAACTCCTCAACAAATTGTCGTAAAAGAAAGTTACTGGTACCGAACGATTGGAAATAAAATCTACTTTTAAATGGTGTATATAAAATTTGCTTAGGGGTCATCTACATATTAAAACGAATTCAAACTTCATTTTTTTCAATGACAATACCCAATTTTAACGAAATATTTCAAATCTTCGGTTCAAACTATGCCTAGACACCGAATTTCAAATCATTTGAATGATAAGTTTTTGAATTATAAACATTTAAAATTCAGTGCTTCTAATGTTAAATTACATTTTCATATTTTTATTTATATCTCCAGAAATTATGCTCCTAATGTGCTAATTTTTTGTGTAGCAATAATACTAATATACCCAAACATAAATACGCTGAATTTGCAATTTTTATAATTTTATGATATGAATTATGAAATTAATATTCGAAAAAATTATGAATTGCAACGTACATTTTTTTTATTGATTTAGATTTATTATGTCCTGCTTTATGGAAATCCAAAATTTCGCATTTTTCTTCCGAGTAGTTTTCAAATTATGCTTAAAAAACGGCATAATGTTGGTTCAAGGGGCCGTCTATAATAGAAGTGACTAGATATTTTGAAATTTCTTCTGCTGTCCTCTAATCTCGCAGGCTTCATTGATTTCTTAAAGTGCATTGATCAAGATGGTGGCTCTCTCGGTTAACAATCGAGTTCCGAACTTCAATTTGGATACAGCTCTTAAAATACGCTCGCTTTAAAATAATTAATTTCTCAGAAACTTATGGTACGAATTGCATAAAAATTTGTTTTTGGGCTAATTGAAGGGTGTAAAGTTCATTTATGCTGTCAGAATTGTGTACTGCTATTGAAAAAAAACAAAGTTATGGTTCGTTTTAATATGCAGATTGCCTCCTAAACAAATTTTATCTATATCATTTAAAAGTAGACTTTATTTCGAATCGTTCGGTACCAGTAACTTTATTCTACGATAATTTGTTGAGGAGTTAGTGGGGGGTGTTTACTTTTTTTCCCACGACTGTACATATCGCTACAATTTTATTGCAATGCTTTTATTTTTCACAAAATTACTATCGTCAAGCCGACTGCAGTTAAGATGAAACACACTGTATTTGTGATTAAACAAGTGGTTTGCGACCCCATGTTCTATGGCAATTTTTCATCCACTTGATGCCTTATATTACCCTTCTTAATTTATCGGTCGAATTTTGGAACACCCTGTATATACAGGGTGGTTCAAAAGGTCATGTTCAAACGGCACGTGTGGGTGTGTCAGGTCATGAGGAGCAAGAATCACATAGGAACAGGGATTCGGAATCACGATCGTGAAGGTGAAATTGCACCGTGACCGTGGCACAAAGAAAAGATAACAAACAGAGTAAAAAGACCTTTATTTCACACAAAAACTTAATCGAAGTACAAAATAAAAATGAACAATGTTACAACTCATAACACAATGTCCCATTAGCGGTGATGCAATCACCGCTAATGCGGCATTATCTTAGCATTATGCATTAGCGGTGCAATCACCGCTAATGCTTCACATCGGCGCCGCATGGAATCACGAACAAGTTACAATTGGCGCTGTACCGTGGCCATCGCAATCCCCGGACCTAAACCCCCAGGATTTCTATCTCTGACGATATCTTAAGTCTCTGGTGTAAGAGACACCCGCTCCATCGGCCATGGCACGACCATCGGCAGCGGCGGCACGTGTCTGGGAGGCTCCTGGTCAATTGGAACGTGCTTGCGATTGCATGCGGCGCCGATGTGAAGCATGCATTACGGCTAATGAAGCACATTTTGAGCACTTGTTATGAGTTGTAACATTTTTCATAGCCATTTTGTGCTTCGATTAAGTTTTTTTTTGTAAAATAAAGGACTTTTTACACTGTTTGTTATATTTTCTTTGCATCACTGTCACGATGTAATTGCACCGACATGATCACGTTTCCGACTCCCAGTTCCTATGTAATTCTTGCTCCTTATGACCTGACACATCACATGACCTTTTGAACCACCCTGTATATGTGCAAGGAATCCGGAGGTAACGGGGTTCTCTGTCACGCGGGCTCGGGCGTTGGTGATCATTTGCTGGTTCGTTGAACAACATTATCTTTCAGGTAGAGGTGGCATGTTCATTGTGTGTAGGTATGAGTCAAATAGAATGAGAGAAAATTCGTTGGGACCTGGTTTTATTTTTGCTTTTAATTACATGTTGTCTTTTTGAAAAACAAGGTCTAGATGATTTGAGAGGTTGTCGCGCACCGATTCCCGAAACTGTTCAGTCGAGTGATTTATTTTAGCAATCCATCACCGTAAAAAGCCACGGATTTTGAACGATCCCATCTTAAATATAGAATATTTCCGCTAGATTGCCACCTAAAGAAATAGGAGGTGATCTCATTTAATAGGCTAAAGAGTATCTAGGCATTGTGACGTTTTTATAGGTTCGGCATCTGGGCTTTTAGCTCTGATCACAAAAATGGAGAATTGCGTTATGTCAGCGTTTCTATTCTTAAAGATAGATCAATTTTGAAGTATGAAAGTCATAAATGTGTTGGAAAACAAAGTTATCAGGGGCAAATCAGATTTAGACTACGGTCTTTGAAAAGTTAGATAAAGTTTGGGAATTTTAAATTTTGAACTTTTACTTTTAAACTTTAACTTTTAAAAAGATTTAAGTTTTGAAAAAGGGTTAATGTTCATCCTTTCATATATATATATATATATATATATATATATATATATATTTACATTATTTATAAATTTTTCAAATTTAAACAAAAGTTAGATAATGTAAATTAATAATTATAATTAAAAGTTAACTTGTCAATTTTTTTCTATTCCAGGTTTTAGAGGCAACAATGACTGACCTTCATCAGGAAGGATTAGAAAGGTTTTACACAGAATCATAATACAGAAATATTTCATTGTGCTTGTGCCCATAAAAGGCTCATTTAACTTTTGATTACTATCCTCAAAAAACTTATGTTACTTGTTTCATTGTATGTTCGAGATAATGACATAATTTCCATATTTACACAATTTATACAGTGATATTTCGGTATAAAATTAGTAATTTACCAGAAATGTATATTCTTCTCCTTTAAACACAAAAACTAAAAATATTTATAACCATGATTATGAAGAATTATTACTAACAAAATTTAAAATAAACTTATCAAAACATCAAGCCCAAATCTTGTATCTTTCAGATACAAGGATAATTAGTAAAGGAGTGTTAAAACAAATTATTTTTTGTGACGATCAGTTTTTCCTATTAGTAAAGACTTTTTTTTTTGAGTATATGCTATATATTTTCAAATTTTTAAATTAACTCAACAGACTACAACTTCCTTTACAAGACTGACATTTAACAGCCTACAAAACTAATACTTAAAGCTTGTTGAAATAAAAAAAAAATGTTTGTGAAATTTTGTATTTCTGAAGCATGTTCAAAATGAGTTTTACTGAAGAGTATCCTACAAAAAAACCACTTGATCGGCCAAATGCTTCAGAGAAAAAGAATTCATTCTTTTGTGAAATGTGCTCTAAAGGGTTTTCTACAAGAGGTACTCTGATATTACATATTAGAACTCACACAGGGGAAAAACCATTTGTTTGTGAAATCTGCTCTAGAAAATTTTCGGATAAAGGGAATTTAAAACACCATTTTCGCATTCATACAGGAGAAAAGCCATTTATTTGTGAAATGTGTTCTAAAAGATTTTCTCTGAAAAGTAATTTAAGGAGACATCTTCGTTCTCACACAGGAGAAAAGCCATTTATTTGTGAAATCTGTTCTAAAAGATTTTCTCTGAAAAGTCATTTATGGAGACATCTTCGTTCTCACACAGGAGAAAAGCCATTTATTTGTGATATATGCACCAAAGGCTTTCTCACAAGTTGGGATCTAAAGAAACATAAAAGCATTCATACTGGGAAAAAGTCATTTATTTGTGAAGTGTGTTCGAAAAGTTTTTCCGCAATGGGACATTTAAATGTACACCTTCGTACGCATACTGGAGAAAAGCCGTTTATTTGTGAAGTGTGTTCGAAAAGTTTTTCCCAAATGACACAATTAAAGGAACATCTTCGTACGCATACTGGAGAAAAGCCGTTTGTTTGTGAAGTGTGTTCTAAAAACTTTTCTCAAAAGCGATATCTAAGAGTACATATTCGCACTCATAGAATTGAAAAGCCATTCAGCTGCGATGTATGTTCCAAAGCATTTTCTCATCAGTCAAGTCTAAATACGCATCTTGGCAATCATACGGGGGGAAACCCATTTATTTGTGAAGTGTGTTCTAAAAGTTTGTTCTCGAAAGACTTATCTGAGTGAGCATCTTGGCATACATACAAGTGAAAAACCATTCAGTTGTGATGTGTGCTTCAAAAAGTTTTCTAATAAATCCAATTTAAACAAACATTTGAAAATTCATGGAAAAGAAAGTCCATTTAATTGTGAAGCATAGAATTTTCTCAAAATGTTGTTTTAAAAGTGTAACTTCACATTTTTATTGACAAAATGTTGCGTTTATGTTGTTTCTCCTTAGAAAGTATTTTTCAAATAGAAAACTGATTTAGTGCACACTTAAAAGATTTATATGTAATTACAAATTTGTAATAATATTTAAGATAATTAAATAATTTCTGTAGAGTGTTATTTGAGACTTTATTTCAATAGTTTTAGACTGAGGAGGACTAATCCTAAAAAATTCTTATTTGATCCTGTCTTTCCCTATCATCGCCTATTACGAGAAAAAATAGAATGAAGCTCAGAAATGGAATTATATAATATACGAAGCTCAAAAATTCTAGCAACTCAGTTAAACTCGATAAATTATCCCGCTTGAGATGCCTTTCTATCACATTTTCATATTTGTAGAGCCAAAATGTACTCAAACATGGTAGTAGAAAAACTCTTCATCTTTTGGTTCTAAAATCTACAACCATCTAATATAATCTCTCATAATATCTATAATATTTAATAATGCGGTTCGAGATTGGTTCTGACCGGGATATTTTAAAAAAATCTTAAATGTGCATAAACTTATTCTCTTGCATTTGAATAACGCTGCTCTAAAAACGACCCTGCAACATCATAATTTCATTTAACAGTTGAAGTGGATTGAATAATTCTAAATGAATTTTTTCTCAGTGAAGACTAAATATTTCAATTTCAAAAAATATTTTCCTTGGCGAATTTGGATTCTCATGATCACTAGCTGTAAATATATCCTTGAAAGAGTCATTCATACAAGATACCTGAAAATATGTCAAATGATGATTTAGTTAATTTAATATTATTCTCACCGTTTATAACAATTTGAGAATTAAAACTTTGAATTTCGTTTTCGAAAGACTTTTACTTATTCGAATGCCATTTCGTCAATTTTTTCATTAATTTTCTCACGTTCTTTGACAAAAGTATTAGCTTGCTCTTCTTTACATTGAATCAAATATAATTCATTAAAAGTTATAACGAATTTGTCATTAACACATATTGGACAATTGCACCATAAAATATAATAACAACATAATAAAACACACAATCTTGCTCAATTGTGCACAAAATATGAACTTTAATAAACTAACATTTAAAATCTACGTTTCGAGCTGTTCCTATAGCCGTCTTCAGGAAAATATGATGGTAAAATGGCTCAAAGTTGAGAGATGAAGGCTATTAAAATTTGTCATGTTTCTCCTTGATACTACTGGCTCACTAGATTATACATCTGTTTCTGAGAATTTCTCGTTCAACTTTATCAGATGCGTTTTATTTGTTTTCTGTTTAGCTTTAAGCTTTTTGGAAAAATAGAAATTAAGTGGATGTACTGACCGTTCTTGAATATTTAGTGAAATAATCTTAGGTGAATACATTCACAAAATTCTTGTGCGAAAATTTAACTCTAGCTTAGCTCCTTTCTCATACGAAATGATTATGGATCATGACTATTAAGGAGTACAAATAGAAATATTCTTGTACTATAGTCAGGATTAGTAATTATGACCACTTTTTACACTTTCAACATTGTTTTTTTTTTTTTTTCTTTTTGCTTATTTCTATTTGGAAAAGTGGTACATAGGAAGTAACTTTGATCCTTTAAGAACACCTTTTTAAAGTTTTAGTTCTCATAGTTGTTTTTTAAGTTAAAAGGATGGTTATGATTACACCACCAAAAACACACAATCGCATAAGTTTGGAGTAATTAAGACCACTAGTGGGGAAATTATGACCACTATATTTTCTCTTTATACTTGCCAATACACATTTGTTTGGGGTAAATTGTGACCACTTTGAACTCCAAAGTGACAAATCCGTATATCAAAAATTTTATAGACTTAGTTTCAAATTGCTATTCGAATCTCAAAAAGGCTTCAGACTAGTAATAAAGAATATCTAAGATGAAATATACATTATGAGATTAATATCTAAGCTTGAAACAAAATTTTACCATACACAGTTTTCTTCGATATGACGGCGATCATAATTACTCTCTGGTCATAACTGCCCCATCTGACCCTATAACTTTAAAAAACTCGAGAATAATGCTTACTCTTTAATAACAATGTTTATTAAAATCAGGAGAGAGATGGTTCCATCCCTTTCTCCTCTAGATTACATACCACCAATATATCTCAAACGAAACTGCAAATTTTTAGAACACATCGCTATTGGCAATTCAAGCGCTCGAATACGCCATCTGGTGGAGAAAAGGTGTAATTTCTCGCTTCAGGATAGCGCAGTGCAAGCAGGGCCGGCCCAAGGACATTTTGGCGCCTGTGCGAGCACCCACAGGGGCGCCCCCCCCCCAACACAAGGTAAATTCATTGACTTATGTTCTTATTTTTTTTTAAATATTCGTATTTTTTATACATACTATTACTATTTAAGATATTAATTTAAAGTGTTTCAAAAACAGATAAAATATTCTAAATTTAATCTCATCTTTCAGTTTGTATTTGGTAAATTGTAGAGTCAGCGAAATTTCAATTTTACATTAATTATTGATCTTAATGTGTAACATTACGATACAAAAGTAAAACAGAAGGCACGTGGTATTGGACGAAAATAACAATAATAAGTTAATTAAAATAAAAAACTTTTTTAGAAGAATACTGTTTGGAATACTACAAAATAAAGAAGCAATACTACTAGTAAATAGAAACAATGAAAGATAAAAACTGTAATCTTGTTTCATTATTTAGTACATAAAAAGTACGAATAAATTTCATATCTAAATATCGCTTTCCGTAAAGGGCTCACTTTTCATGATGAAAATTTTCGAAAGAATGGAAAACCCATTTTTCTCTTCAACTAATTCCGGAAACATAAATATTCTTATTCTTTCTTTTCATTTTTTGAATGGTTCTCAATCTTTGTGATAATATTTACAAAAAAAAAAAAAAAAAAAAAAAAAAAAAAAAAAAAAACGTACTAAAATTAATTTTTTTATATAACCTAAATTAATTAAACACTAAGAAAAAACTATGATTGAGAATAAGAGTTGTATTTAACGTAAAGCAAGGAGAGATCGCGCACAAAGAGATTCGACGGGAAGGATTAGTGTGCGCACGCAGCGACTCCTGGTAGTTGTACAGTAACATTAGTGTAGTGTCTACATGAATGTGCACATTGATTGTTACAAGTGTCTTGGATAAAGCATTGCTATTTTGTTTTGTTTTTACAAAGTAAGTGCTTGAATTTTCATAGCTGTTCGTCAAAATTTTTATAGAACACCAGTAGTACAAAATATTTTGAACTTAAACTACTAACCTAGACTAAGGATGCAAACACCAATAATCCATTTCAGAAGTGGCCATGTTTAAATAAAATGCCGCACAATCTCTCCTACTAAAATAGGAGAGTTTGCGCATCTGCTATTTATAAGAGATGGTGCATTTCCCCATAAGTTTCACTTCAGCGCTAGGAGAGATTACGCAGCTTATTGATAAATTTGCATGAATTGCAAATTACGTGTAAAACATATGAATGAATCAATTTTGAAATAATTTCGGAAAAACACATAATTATCAAAACTAAATTGGCAACAAATTAATTTGCAAAAAGATATTTTGCAGATAAAAATATTATTAATAATTTAATAATATAGTTGTTATTAAATTAATTTTATGTAATTATTTTTGTTAATAAATTAATAATATATTTGTTAATCAATTCATTAAATATTTATATATTTTTTTATTTTATTTATGAACAATTAATTTGCTAATAAACTCATTTTGTTAACTAAAATAAATTTTCTAATAACAGCTACAATGTTTTGGAAAAGCTTTCACCCATTCCAAGCAATTTAATGTCATTGAAATCAGAAGGAAACAGAGTGCAACTAATGTTACTGATCCACAAAATATACACGAAAAAGGACTTAAGAAGGATGCCGCTACAAAAAAAGGTTGAAGATAAGGTGCTTCCAGAAAAAGTGGGATAAAAAAACTGAAGGAAAAAAAATGAAGGTCAATGAGGATGAGTGCATTGAATGTCCAGAACTGTACGAGGAGACAAATTCGACCACTGACTGGATTCAATGTATTGCTTGTGGCAGGTGATTGTACGAAAGCTGCATTATTTACAAGAATAAGTGCATCGATTGTGGACGATGACAATTTCGGTTAGAAAACAACATACATTGAAACTGTGGCAATGAAAATGATGTAATTTTTAAGTTAAACATGTTATCAAGTAGATTAATGTTATTTTGCAATCATAGTAGGGCTTGCTTTTACTGATATTTCAATATTCTTCTTAAATTAAAATTCCTTAACTGCTGTTAAAATTCTTTCTTTTTTTTTTTACTATTTAAACATGAGGTTGAAATATTCACTCCTAATACAATAACATTTACTTAGAAAAACCTTACAACAATGTCATTTAAGTGTAATTATTATTGTTAACAATTTAATTGTAGTTATTATTAATAACAATTGATTCTACCCATGTGCGCAATCTCTCCTACCCATGTGCGTAATCTCTCCTACCCATGTGCGTAATCTCTCCTACCCTGTAAGGAGAGATTGTGCAAAATAGTTTTCTTGGTTTTAATACTGTTGTTCTATTAAATTACAGCATATAAACAAAATAACAATGGAAATGCATAAAAAAAAAATGAAGTCAAAATTATTCATGCATAGTTTAGCAAAAAAATTTTTTAGATTTTTTATTATTATTCTTTTGAAATGTGCGCAGACTCTCCTCGCTTTACGTTATAATAAGGAATACGATTTTTAAAAAATGCCCCCCCCCCCAAAAAAAAAAGAAAAAAAAAATTCCTGGATTTCGTTCTACTGGTGCCCACGCTAGAATTAAACAAACCATCCCAAAGAAAATCTTTAAGTATTCCGAATTTACGTTTTAGCACCGCACTAAAATTGGATAAAGAAAGTGTCGTTATAAAATCATAGGCGTAGGACATCATAGAAAAATCAACATATCCAGCACTAAAGAGAAAAAAAAGTTATTTAACGTTAAATGTATTAAATGAAAGATTTTTTTCAAGACGATTACAAAATAAAATTTATATGCAGATAAATTATTATTATTATTATTTTAAATAGGCTCCAGTTTCACAATTCTCCATTCTCAAGCTTATGTTGATTTATTCATCGAGCTCTTTGCTCCTGTTAATGAGAAATCAAGGTCTTACATTCAACTTCTGTTTAGTAGATTTACAAATAATAAAGTCACAAAGAATAATGTCATGGGCGCTGGTGGGATGGGGGTGAGGGGGTGGGGGGGCAAGGAAGGGCCTTTACTCCATCCTTTTGAAAAAAATTCGTCATCGTAGATGATTTAAAAAAAGGGGGGGGGTAAAATTTACTTTTCGCTTAATATTAAATAATAAATCACTAAGAGAAAAATTGCGCTTGGGCATAAGTCTGTATATATAATAAAAAGGCTTAGAACAATATTATCACAAAGAAAGCTTAACCCTAAGCAGATTTCGTTCTTCCAGTGCTTAAAATGCAAATTATTTCACAAAATAATAAAGAATCTCTGTAATATTGAATAGAATTCCCTTTCGGTTTAGACAACCTTTCACTCAGTATCAAATACCAAATCTTAATCCGAAAAAGTTTTTTTTTTTTTTTAGTTAAATTTCCAGCAATTTTTATTTTTAAATTAACAATATTTGGTTAAAATTTTAGTTATTTTAATTTCAGTATTGCGAAATATTTATTGTTAATGGGCCAAAGACTATATTCCACTAACAAATAATCCCTGATGATGAATGAAACAGTGCATCATTATAACGCAATTATATATTTTTATAATGTTATATTTTACTGGCTTTCCGCTCAGAGTTCTTTTCAGAATACGTTTCGGAAAACTGGGGCAGTACATAAATTCAAAGAATATGGCATGGGCGCCGGCTGAGCGAAATCCCTGAAGTGGGAAGATTTTGGAACAAATGTGTGCCTGTAGTAAAAATAGAAATAGTTTAATCTCTTTCAGTCAATTGAGCTCCGACCGCCCCCCTTCTCCTCTCCGTTTAAGATGATAAATATTGGAATAATTAAACACTAAAAGAATTATACTGTTGCTCGAAAATTTTCCCAAGTAGGGGGGGGGGGGGGGTCTTGCGCCGGAGAGGCACTACCTTCCACGATATGTGCCTGAAAGAAACTCTGGTTCCGATCAGAGCTTGATTATCGCAAGGGCAAACGAGGCAGCTGCCCAGGCTCTTAACTGTAAAATACCCATCCCCACCTCAAACCCCAAAATCGTTTTTTTAATAAGTAGGAATTGTGGCTAAAAGCATGTTATAGAGCATATATTTCCATCTGAATCTTTACCTCACGCACCAGGGCACCATATAGGCCTTTGTTCCGCCGCTCTGAGTTTAGAGCGCAGCGTCCTTCGTAATTTCAAGAACTGACAACTTTAAATTACTACGAGCATGCTTTGTAATTTAAATATTCTACTATGTTTTTCATTCGCATGAAAATTACTCATCTAAGGGAAATAAATAAATGAATCAAGCTACTTGAAAAATGTTTGGCTTCATTCAGTATTACCTATTAAATGTTCAATTTACAGCAGTTTAATAAAATAATTAGTGAATGACCGAATTGTATTGTCTCGATACTGCGCTCATTTTAATAAGAATTATTTACCTATATATTTGCTTACATGCCCCCTTTTTTCATTTTTCATTTTCGGCAAAATTTCTGACACTAACGCTATTGACTATTTGCAGAAGAAGATGAGCTCACATCCAGAAGACACTGCTAGAAAAAAAACTTTTTCAAAGACGTCTGTTTTTTATTTTCAAATTTCTGCCCCTTTAAACTCCTAACGGTTTCTTTTTTCCGGTCATCTGGGGGGCAGTCCCAGATTCCCTGTGGGATAAGAGGACTCTAGAATAATGCGCTTAAATAGCCGGAAGTGATAGAATTCACCATGAATCTGTTAAAGTCGAAATTAATTAGCATCCCGCAAGGGAAGCAGATTTTAATCGGGTGGTTCCTGAGGTTCGTGATTCTGTTTCTTTTCTCAGGAGCTTAAAGGTAATTCCATTCAGATAAAGAACAGAAGCCGATATCTGCATGTGAAAATTCGGCGCCCTTAAATTCCTTTTTAAACAGAAAGAAGAATCCTTCCTCGAGCTGGCCCCAGCCTAGCTAAAGAAAATGTTAAAAAAAAAAAAAAAATAAATAAAAAATAAAAACTCAGAATATAAAATATTTTTTATCGGTGCTCTTATAGGCGCCCTTCCGGTTCGGCGCCCCGTGCGGTGGCACACTTCGCACACGCCTTGGGCCGGCCCTGAGTGCAAGCGCATTGCATTACATGTATTTTAATTTTGTTCAGAATGATTATTCTTTTGCGCAATTTCAGATTTCCTTTGACATTTGTGGTCTGTCTTATATGGCAAAGTAAAAATTATCCGAATTTGAATATCTAAAACTTTCAAATGCATTTACAATAAAGAATTATTTCAATGGCACTTAACCATTAGTTAAAGGGAAATTAAAGGGACGATTTTCCTGTACCGAAGGCTGCGAGCATTAGGCCGTTTTAATTCCCAATAAATTAGTTTCAACTGACATCGCACCCTATTAACGAGTTTTGTTTGCTCATCGGTTTTTGTCGATATTGATTAGTTGGGCGATAATACAGGCGGATAAATTGAAGATTTTTATTGCTTTAATACAAATTGGAGGATTGTAATCACGTGGTTGAAACTGATCTATTTTCGAACTCACAGAATGTTTATATAATAACAACTTAGCATTTTATCTAGGTTTGCTGCATGTTGGCTTTATCTCTTATTACTTGAAAGACGTATATTTTATGAAACTAGTACTATATTGACTCTTTTTTATAATTTTAAAAACTCAAACAAAGATTCATATATTCTTTGGATTCAAGTCTTTCCATATTTCTTCTTAACTTACTATTACATTAATTTGAAACTACAAAAAGTACTAGAAAAAATGATCAATACTCCTCACTCTTTGGTGCTAGGGTTCACATAAAAAATCTGATCACATTTCTATTTCTATACTCATATTCATCGTTCTTAATAGGCGAATGGAGATATAATCAGCAAACTAGTCTTGGCCAACCTTAATTTAGGTTGATGTCAAAGATTTATCATCAAATAATTTAACCCCTTCCTGCATACTGTGACATATATGGCACATACTGAATTTACTGTAGTTCTGCAGTTGTTTTTAATTGCAAAAGTTCTATTCTTCTTTGTTTAATACGTCAGTGGATGAGGCATGTTATGCTAACAGGTGCTGCCTCCTTTCGAGTGGATTTTGGCACCAAAAAAGAGGCGAACGGTGAGAATTTATAGTTGTTACTTTGTGTTGCTCGATAGCGAATATTTTTTATGTTTTTGTGTGGAAAAATGAAGAAGAATGGACTGAAATAAATACAGCTGTGTTTGTAAGTATCCTCTGAATAATATATCATGATGGTAACACATTCGAGAAATGCTAGCGTATATAGTACATAAAAATCGGGACGTGCCACATATGTCACACCATGCATTGACGGGTTGTATTTTTCCATAGTGGTTGAAATATGTATTTGTTTATTCACCATCAAAAATGCAAAGTGTCACTTTGTCTGAACAATGACCGAAATTGCTTTGCCAAGTTTCACACTGAGTGAAGGGTCCAGGGCCAGAACTAAGGACGGCAGAGGTCGTATGTGCCCCGTGCGCCAGAAGAATGCCAAATGAAGATTTTGTTTGTCGATTTTTCTCACATCTATGTCCGTATATCACAAGATGGAGAAGTCTTCATGAGCACACATTCCTAGCGGCGTAACATGAGACGCAAACAAACCCAGCATCGGTGAATATACAATTTTAATTAATTTTTTCGACTACTTTTCAGCAGTGAAATTACACTTGAAATTATTGAATATTAATGATGTGAATTATCACATTGCTAACAAAGCGTAAACCAACTTAGTGAAAATGATACTGATAAAGAATGTCTCATAGTAAAAGACTGTACTACAAGATGTAAAAAAAAAAACTGGTTTAAATTTGAGGGGGGGGGGGAGTCAATTTCTAAAACACGGAAATTTGGAAATGTTCTGTCTGTTTAGAAAAGAAAAAATACATTTGTTTTTATCTAAAAATATTTATATTTTTTCAATTATTACGTAAAATGTTTAATCCTTCAAATGGCAGTTAAATGATTCCCTCCTTTTTTTGCTTATTTTCTTAAATAATGGTTTCTGTTGATTTTTCTTAAAAATAAGGTTTTAAAAATAATCATTAATAAAATGTTTGTTATTGACTTTTAAAAACTACTGTTTTTTTAATTATTTCTTTAATAAATGATTTAAGTTATTTTATGTTATTTGTAGTTAAAAAGAATGAAATGTAAACATATGTTAAATTTATTTTTATCAAAATTTCTGAAATTCCCAGTTTAATCCCCTAAATTCCCATGTTTATTCTCCTGTTTCAAAAATGCTGTTTTTTTCTTTTTGCATCCCTTCACCTAGGTGTACTTTTACTGTAGAAATATGATATTTAACAACCAATAGACTAAAGCTTATTTAAATGTTAATAAACTTGAAGAATTGTAATCGTTTGTGGCAATCATCCAAGTATGACAAATATAAACAAGTTGGAAATTGCTCGTCAAACGTGGCAAATGAGGTGCGTTCGTACTATAACTAGATTTATAATTATTTTTTACATCCCATATTGTACTGAATTTATAATTTTTTGCACTTCATAAAGTGCATAGTCTGTAGCATCATTAAAATGCACTTGCAATAACTTTTTTCCCATTCCCCGTAATGTAATGGAACACTTTTGACTGTCCCTGTAATTAAACTATACATCCGATTTTCCTAAAATTGGAAATGGCTCGACAAAATTTTGCAACAATCATATATTTAAAATTTCAGACCATTCGGTTGGGTAGTTTTTGCTCTGTTATATGCGGACAGACAGACAGACGGACTGAACTACAACTATAGGTGCTACGTATTTATATAATTACGAACGCACCTAAAAATGAAACCCAAATATAAATAATGTATCCAAATATAATAGTACGTGCAATATTGTGTATGCTATCTTGGCACTAATCAAGAGATATTTGATACAACCCCTCATCTTTTTGCTTCTTTTTGGGAACAACTGACTTCGAGCTTATTCTATCGACGATAATTTTGAGAATTTTCAAGCTATGATTTTGAGACTTTCACAAAACTTGCTCTATATACTTAGCTAATACATTATGCATATTATATTTTGATTGCATTCGTGCATGCACAGTGAAACATTTTTTAGTAAACCTGCTCATTTTTCATCCAATTTTTATTATTTTTTAATTCTGATTGCAGGGTATTATGTACAATGTGGTTTGTCATATTTTCTGAAAATAACTTTTTTTTATATTAAGAATGCTGCCAAGTATAAGCAAAAAACTTGGCGAAATTTGGGACTGTTTTTATAAAAACCTTAATTTCTCTACGAGTATACATGCTATCCTCATAAAAATGAACTCAGTGTATTACAATAAGCGACTTATTAATAATCTCGAGTTTGAACGCTTTTGCTACATTAGTTTTTATAGGGATATCCAAAAGATATTCATTCTTTTTCAATGTGTTGACGATCCCCTATGGGGTTTCGGGGAAAAATCTTCGCGGAAATATATGACCTATACTATACTGTTTACACACCTACAGTTTCAGGTTAATTTCTCATGTATTTTTCTAGATATTTAACAAAACGTCTATCCATATATCCATTGATTAGTGCCAGTATAGCATACACAATATTGCTTGTACTACCGTATTTTGATACAGCCCCTTATCTTTTTGGAATAACAGATTTTTGACCCATAAAAAAATGAATCATCATGAATTTTTCTTTAACTTGGTAAAAACATTGCTGCATAATATATATATCCATTGAGTAGTCCCAGTATAGCATACACAATATTGCGCATACTACTGTATTTTGATACAGCCCCTTATCTTTTTGCTTCGTTTTTGGAATAACAGATTTTGAGCTTATTCTATAAACGATAATTTTCAGACTTTTCAAACTATATTTCTGAGATTTTCACAAAAGTTGCTTTGTACATTTAGCTAACACATTATGCAAATTATATTTTGTTTACATTCGGGCATGCACAGTGAATCATTATTTAGTTAAACTGCTCATTTTTCATACAATTTTTATTATTTTTTTCATTCTGATTGTAGGGTATTGTGAACAATGTTATTTGTCATATTTTTTAAAAAGAACTTATTTTTATATTAAGAACTCTACAAATTATAAGCAAAAAACTTGGCAAAATTTGGGACTCTTTTTATAAAAACTTTAATTTCTCTACGAATATATATGCTATTCTCATAAAAATGAACACAATTTATTACAATAAGGCACTTAATCATATTCTACACTTTGAACGCTTTTGCTACATTAGTTTTTACAGGGTTGTCCAAAAGTTATTCGTTTTTTTTTTTTCAATTTGTTGACGGTCCCCTATGGGGTTTCGGGAAAAAATCTTCACGGAAATATATGACCTGTACTATTCTGTTTACACACCTGGAGTTTCCGGATAATTCCTCATGTATTTTTCTAGATATTTAAGAAAACGTCAAAAATTGCAAGTGGACGACCACCTTTGGCATATAGTGTATAATATTGAATCTTTATAGGTGGATGAAAATAATTTGTAATTGTCTGCTTTCTACTATTTTTATAAAATTTTCTTTTTCCTGCCTTTTTTTTATAATATTTTTCCCTAGGAGTTTTCTAAAATTCTTGACTAGTTACATGGTATGTCAGAAAACAGTGCCAGCTCTAACAGTTTTGATGAAGACAACCATTATCCAACATGACTGCTGCCTACATGCATAAAATATATTTTTCTCCATTTTTAACTATTCTCAAAGTTTTTTTTATAAATTTTTCTAAGATTTGTTGCTGAAATCCATAACATGATTGAATAGTTCAATCCTTTTATATCTACTGTATTTGTATTATATATTTTTAAAAGTTCTTAAAAAGAAGAAAAAAAAAGCAGTAAGGCATTTTGAATGTATCAGTTTTATTTTACAATTTTTATACAGTAGACTCCCTCAAACTCACACAGCTTGTGACCAAAGGTTGTGCAGATTTTAGAATTTTGCAGATTTCCAGTCATTGCTTTGTTTACATTTTCTAAACAGTAATTTGAATGCAATATTGCAATCAAAATTATAATTATTGCTTGCAATATAGTAAAATATTAAAATAATTAAGCAAAGTAATAAACTACAATGATTAAAAGTAAGATAATTTTAAAAATGATTAAATTATTAAAATTAAAGATCAAGTAAATATTGTATAGTTAAATATGCATAATAAAGATAAGATACATTTTCCTTGAATTATTCAACGAAACTTCTGCTTAAAGGAACCCTATTAATTCACATCAAAATCATAAACTAATGAAGTTTTATTTCAGGTTTAACCAGTCTTAATAACCAAAAAAGCTCGATTAAAACTTAAATATATTTGTTAAAAAGATTGTGATTACCAGTGATATCAGCAATATCTTGATTTTTTTCAGTAATAAATTTATCCTTCCTTCATGAAAAACCACAAGTTCAGTCATACTATTGAGAATTATTTATTAAAATACATGTGGAATGACATAAAACTAAAAAATTCTGTAATTTTGCCCTTACATCTAAACTGAAAGTTTCATTAGTTACATCTGTAATGATGTGTGGATTTTAGACTTTTGCAGATTTGGGAGTCTACTGTATTATATTTTCTTAAAAAGAAGAAGAAAAAAGCAATAAGTGTTTTGACTATATCAATTTTATTTTATAATTTTTATAGCAATCTTCAGTTTCTTTGCAATGTGATTTGGGTGGTAAAATTTATTACTGAACTCTTCACTTTTTACCAGGCTACCAAGAAGGGTTATGTGTTTCACACATATCTGGGTATGTGTATTACTTTATACCCTCGAAACATCCCAACGGCTGGATGGATTTTAATGAATGAAGTCTCTGTCGATTCGTCTTAACCGTCCGATGGTTATAGACTAGGTTTTGTTTTTAAAAATTCAAAATGGCGGTAGAGACGAATTTTGTTTTTCTGCATCCTATTGAGTGGCATATCATTGGGTAGGTCTTTCAAAATGAACACGATGTTTCATTAACTGTTTTGCAGCCAGGAGCTCCGTTTAAATATGACACAACCTGGAAGTTGTGTAGGTAGGATCTCTAGCTTTGTTGCCACTCAAACCTTCATAGACATCTATAGGGCTCATCAAAACAGTGTTTATAGATAGAAACTAACAATTAAACACAACTCAAAAGTCATCAATACAAGTACCTAAATAAAAAAAAATAGGTAAGTAATATAAAAAATAATTTCACATTGATGAGAAACAATTAATTAGTTCGCTTTTTACGCAGTCGGGTTTTTTGAATTTTTAAATTTAATTTTTACTTGTTATCCATCAGTTAAGGTACAAAGAAGATTCCTGAAAGTGGACAGAACAAAATTGCATTGTCAAATTTAACTCTTTAAATGATTATATCCTTAGTATGATCTATAAATAACAATAGGAAATTTTGAGTATGAACACTTTTTCTGAACAGCTGCAACCACACACCAACGTATTTCAAATAATTAGAAAAAAAATGAAAAGGAAGAGTGGACCAGGGGTGCAGAAAATGTTTCTACTCCCAACATTTCCCCCAATCCACACAAAAATTTCCCCAAAATTTTACGGTATGTTATAAGTAAATGCTGTCTTACTGTAGGTATAGAAAATTTATTTTTCAAATATTTCTCAACTTATGCGCGAGTACATATGGCAGGGGGGATTCTGAGTGAAAAAAAAAAAAAAATCCTAAAATTCACAGAAAATTTTCTGAAAGGTTACAGCAGAGTGGGGGGAAATCCACTCCCAACACTAACTATGTATTTTTCGCTTCCCTTTGACGCAATTCGCATTTTTTCACGATCTTTTGACGAAATATGCTGGTATTTCTCCTTCCTTTTGACGAAATTCGCGATTGTTTGGCGAAATTTGCGGTTATTTCGTGATCTTTTGACGAAATTTGCAGTTTTTTGCGATCTTTTAATGAAATTTGCGGTTATTTAGCCTCTTTTGACGAAATGCGCGGTTGTTTTGCGATCTTTTGACAAAATTTGCGTTTATTTCACGATCTTTTGAGTAAATTTGCGTTTATTTCGCGATCTTTTGAGTCCATTTCGCGATCTTTTGACGAAATTTGAGTCCATTTCGCGATCTTTTGACGAAATTTGAGTCCATTTCGCGATCTTTTGACGAAATTTGAGTCCATTTTGCGATCTTTTGACGAAATTTGAGTCTATTTTGCGATCTTTTGACGAAATTTGCGGGTTTTTTTTCTTTTCTTTAACGAAATAGAAGGTTATACGCTATGTTTTGACGAAAATCGCGGTTATTTCGCCATGTTTTGACGAAAATCGCTGTTATTTTCGCCCCTTTTGACGAAAATCGCGGTTTTTTGACGAAATTTGAGATTGTTTTGTGATCTTTGACGAAATTTGCGGTTGTTTCGCAATCTTTTGACGAAATTTGCTGTTTTTTCGCGGTCTTTTGACGAAATGTGCGTTTATTTCGCGATATTTTGACAAAATTTGCGTTTATTTCACGATCTTTTGACGAAATTTGCGGTTCTTTGGCGATCTTTTGACAAAACTTGTGATTCTTTCGCGATCTTCTGACAAAATGTGCGGTTATTTTGCGATCTTTTGACGAAATTCGAGGTTGTTTTGTGATCTTTTGACGAAATTCGACGTTGTTTCGCGATCTTTTGACGAAATTCGACGTTGTTTCGCGATCTTTTGGCGAAATTCGAGGTTGTTTCGCGATCTTTTGACGAAATTTGCGGTTGTTTAGCGAGCTTTTGATAAAACTGGCGATTGTTTCGCAATCTCTCGAAAAAATTTGCGGTTGTTTCGCGATCTTTTGACGAAACCTGCGGTTCTTTCGTGATCTTTTGACGAAATTTGCGGTTGTTTCGCGATCTTTTGACAAAACTTGCGGCTCTTTCGCGATCTTTTGACAAAACATGCGGTTCTTTCGCGATCTTTTGACAAAACTTGCAGTTCTTTCGCGATCTTCTGACGAAATGTGCATTTTTTTCGAGATCTTCTGACGAAATGTGTGGTTATTTTGCGATCTTGTGGCAAAATTTGCATTTTTTCCGCAATTCTTCGACAAAATATGCAGCATTTTTGTGTCCGAATTTTCAGATTGATGACCGATTTTTTTTTTTTTTTTTTGAACCGAAAGTCTTAAATTTTCGGAAAATTTGGAACAGAATTACCTCTGATATATGGTACATATTATTTTGAGATCGATTTTGTGAAGGGTGCCATACGGATCTTTTTATTTGTAGTAAAATACAATCTCAGGGAATTATGGAATTCGTTGTTAAAATCAAAATCAATTGTATATATGTTTCTGCAAAATTTCCCCAGGGGGTTAAAATTTCCCCCGATCCTAGATCGCCGGATCGGACATATTCTGCACCCCTGGAGTGGACTAGCTTTTTTGTGTCTTTCTGCTTTCTCTTTTGACTAGCAAACCATTATGATGATAGATGGCAGCATAGGCCATCATAAATTACAAGTAGATTTTTAATCGAAATGTTTTCTGCTGTCATGAGAAATCAGCAAATTAGCATTTTGTAGTTTGCTAAATTTGTTACTTTAGTTTTAAATCTATATTATAATTAAGGATCGATCGAAACAGGTTTTTAAGGACAGAAATTGAAACCGAAATTGAATTTCAGTAATCTTAACATTTTTGGCCAAAAACGGAAATGTCCAATTTTTTTTTTTTAAATAATTAATACATACATAAATATACATAATTATTAATTAATTATATGTATGGCCAAAGTCAGCTCTCTGTGCATCTGGCTAAAACTTTTTATTTTCATATAAAATAAAATGTAATTAATTCATCTGCGACACAGAATGATTTTCTAATTATACGAATTTAATCTAATTAAAAAATGTTTTAGGTATACATACCTCAATTTTTCTTTTATAATGATTTTTGTAAATGATCATCTGTTATACTAGAACTTTCTCAAAGAGTATTCGAAATACTTCTGCAGTTTCAAACTAAAAATTTTCTATTACTGTTAAGTCTGCAGCTTTTAATGAGCACGTAAAAAGAGTCTTCAAAGTTTAGTCATATATGCATTGCTTTCTTTATAATTTGCACTCACATGTTGAGTCAGTCATGACTGATAATTATAATCAATAAATAGCAGTTCATAGCCATAAATAAATAGTGTCTCATTTGAGGTGATATAGCTCAAATCAATGAGTAATGTTGAAAATTTCCAAAGGAAGAAACGAGATATTTGGAATACAGATAGTTTCAGTCTGGCTGAATTTTCTGCAGCATTTTCGTCAAAAACGAATATTTGGCGAAACTCAGATTTTGGGCCAAAACTGAAACTGAATTTTCGGTCGATCACTAATAATAACATTTTCCTGAGATTTTCCCTATTTTTTCAATTATTTTTATTTAATTTATTTGATCTATTTTTTAATTCTAACTGAAAAAAAGAAATAAGAGGATTAAAAAGAACTTTCAAGTTAAGCCTAATAGAATTGGTTGGATTAAAATTATTTAAAGAGTAGGTTGAATGCCAAATTTTAAAAGGTGATTGGGGTGTTTTTGTGTTTCCCAATTGTTTTTTTTTTTTATTACTTTTTAAAAGTAACGCTTGTGTATTTGAACATAATTTGTGCAGTCTCTTTAAAATGTGAATTCTATAGGTATATAAGAGAATTATTGTTTTAAGGGGGGGGGGGGGGGGGGTCTATCATATTATTAGAGTTATTCAGGTCTAGAATATTGAAAAAATCATTTTTTTTTTTTTTTTTTTTTTTGCATATTCTTAAAGTTTAGACCTTTAAGAATATAGCCTCGAGAGAAAATTTTAAAATTCTGATAATTTATGGAATTATAGCTATTTTAGTGGTGCAGCAACTAAAGCCCATCATGCTGGAACAAATCAGACAATAGGCGGTGAACAGTGCCCGACTAACCGACCATTTTTAACACTTTCCAAGGAGAGGACATTGCCCCCCCCCCCAGAGCAATGATAAGCATAAGATTTTGTGTTTTCAATGGTCAAACAGTGAAATTTACCCCCCCCCCCCCCAAGCCATAGAAATCCGTCCCGGAGAAAAGTGTCTAAATTCAACACTGATATCTTTTAATATCAATCATTTTTTTTCTTTGTAATGAATGTACCACAGTCCAAGCTATTTCTTTAGTGTTATGGTTTTGTGTATAGTAGTTGCTTTTTTCATGTATTCTCATGTGTTAATATTAGTGTTTTAAAAGTTTGCTGTATTTACTTTTATTTTGATCAAAGTGATGTTTTGAATGTTATCCTGTTAAGTTTTAAACGCTTATCATTGAAAGCGTGCTTTTAAGAAGTTTATTAGTCAGGACAGTATGTATGTGAAAATATTGGAAATAGTACACTTTTGCCAAGATGTTAAAGTGAGTGTATTTATTTATGCAAGTCAATATATATTTAATGCCTGTAGACTGCTTCAAGCTTGATATTATCTTTTATAATTACTCATACTTTAAATAAGGTCTTAAGAAGGGAAGAGGGGAGGGAGGGCACAGCTTTCCCATTTACAAAGAAATTGTTTTTCAAAAACATAAAAAAAAAAAAAAAAATGTATAACATTTTATGTGTTTCTGCATAGTACCTGCTTGAGAGTTATAGTTCTAGGAAATACTATACAGAAACACAACAATTCGACAATTTTTACAATTTGAAAAGCATTTTGTGAAAGTACTACAATTTTATCTATACATCTATAATAGATGTATCAGTTACATTAAATTTATTTAAAGCATTTTATTTTTATATACTACTTTTTAGCTAGTTGTTATGCAGTTTTCTTGTGTGTAATTTTGTAAGTACTAATATGCTGTATTTATTTATTTAGGCTGTCATATTGCTTTTGTTTTAAGATTACTCTGCAGAACTTTTGAATGAAATACAGCCTCTGATTGAAGGAAAACACATATATTAAAGGTATTTTACTTATTTTAGTATTTTTATATTTTAAAATGGTTAATTATTTTTTGAAAATTTAATAAATAATCAAACATAAATTTATATATTATTAAATTTCCCTTCTATATCATTTTTCTTTACTTCTTTTTTTCCCCCTTTATTGGAACTTTGAATGCTAATTCAGGAAGAAAAATCATCTGTGATTTTTTGCTTTTAGTATTTTTTTATATATTCTGTCTTTTTTCCTTTTTTTTTAAAAAAAAAATTGTAGTTTTTTACAAAATTACTCTTTTTAAATTTTCACCAGTAGTACATGAAATGCCAGAAAATATACAAGATTACTCTGCAGAACTTTCGAGTGAAATATCGCCTCTGGTTGAAGGAAAACACATATATTAAATGTATTTTATTTATTTTAGTATTTTTACAGTTTAAAATGGTTGATTTATTTTTCAAAACTTAATAAATAATCAGGTAAGTTTATATATTATTAAATTTCCCTTCTATATTATTTTTCATTACTTCTCTTTTTTCCCATTATTGGGACTTTGAATGCTAATTCAGAAATGAAAATCATCCATGATTTTTTGCTTTAATGCTAATTCAGGAATGAAAATCATCGGTGATTTTTTGCTTTTATTAACAATTTTCCAAAAAACTCCAGATTATTACAGCTGATTGCTGCCTACATACTACTTATCAACATATTTATTCCCCTTTTTTTACTATTATAAAATTTCTTTAATTTTGCCTAAGATCTATTGCTGAAATCTATATCATGATATTATATGTTCAATCCTTCTCGATACACTGTATGAATGTCTGCCTTCATATTACACCTCTTTCAATAAAATCTTAAGAACAACAACAACAACAAAGATACATTTTAGATATATGTATCAATTTTATTTTTCAATATTTATAGCAATTTTTAGTTTGCTTGAAATAGGAATTTGGTGATAAAATTTATTACTAAACTCTTCTCTTTGTTCTTTATTAATCAGGTTGTGTCAAACATTTCTGAATTTTTAGAGAAGAAATTTGCATTGCACGAGTATCTAAAAAGGTAGGATCATATCCTTGATGTGCTATCATATTATCTATTGCCCTTGTTATCTAAATTATGAAGACAACAGATAGCAGCATAGACCATCATTAATCAAAAAGTATTCTACTGTCATGAAGAATCAGCAAAATGCCATTGTGTAGTTTGTTACATTTTCTATTTTGATATTATATCTAAATAATGAAATGTTTCTGAAATTTTCACTATTTCTGTTATTATCGGTATTTAATTTTTCTTAATCTTAACGAAAAGAACAAATTAAAATGAATAAAAAATGGCATCCAAGATAAGCCAAATTCAAATGGTTGTTCTAAAATTATTTAAGGAAGTAAGTTGCCTGTCAGTTATAAAAAGTTATGTAGAAATTTTTTATATTTTCCAATTCATTTTTTTTATTACTTTTTAAAAGTAACATTTGTTTATCTGAACATAATTTTGTGCCTTCGTCTTATTGTGTTTGTTTTGTACATATAAAATGAATTTTTTTAAAAATTTCTCCTAATCATAATATTTTTAAAAATCAATTTTGCATAGAAATAAAATAATAGAATATCAAATAAATAGAAATAATTTAGAACTTCATTAGGGAATTAAAATAATTTTCTGATAAGAAAAATGCCTAATTATACTGGGTGAATCTAAACTCTTGGGCAAAACTTTAAGGGGTGATAGTACACTACAAGACAAACAACATTAAACAGAAAACTAAGGGTCTCAAACGTCTTCCGAAGGAGATAGATGCCATTAAAGTTGTGGTCCAAAATTTGAAATGATTATAAAAAACGGAAAAATTGGTTGATTCGTTTTGCGGTTTTCGCTAAAACTATTCTTTATGTCAGTATTTTCTTGAGAATAAATTTTAAAGATGAAGTTCAAAAAATGCCGATAGAAGGCGCGTTAGACTTTGGAGTACCAAACAAGTATTTTTTACCATTGTTTTTTGTATCTCATTAAATGCTTTCAAAAGCTTAAACTTAAATTTTGAGCTTAAAATCTGAATCGTTGGGAGTGGTTAAGTAGCGCAAACTGAACTGTGTTCAGGAGTTGAAATTACCCCCCCCCCCCCCCCTCCCTCCTGAACACAGTTCAGTTTGCGCTACTTAACCACTTCCAACGATTTGAGCTCAAAATTTAAGTTTAAGTCTAAGCTTTTGAAAGCATTTAATGAGATACAAAAAGTAACGTTAAAAAATAGTTGTTCGTTACTCCAAAGTCTAAAGCCCTTCGATCGGCATTTTTTTTAACGTTATCTTTAAAATTTATTTTCAAGAAAATACTGACATAAAGAATAGTTTTAGCGAAAACTGCAAACGAATCGACCAATTTTTTCGTTTTTTATAATCATTTGAAATTTTGAACTCTAAATTGTAATGGCGCCTATCTCCTTCGGAAGACGTTTGGGACCCTTAGTATCCTATTTAATATTGTTTGGCTTGATGTGTACTATCACCCCTGAAAGTTTTGCCCAAGAATTTAGATTCCCCCTGTATAATTGTTAAAATAACATCATTAAAACTATACAAAACTTTTAGAGGTTTGATTTAAAAAATTTCTCACGTGGATTGTAGTTTTATCATCTATTTTATGAGAATTTTTTGGCAGGCAATTATCGACCCCCAATTGTGGTAATTGTTCTGAATCTAAGTTGAATGCTGGAAATCTTATCTTTTTTTTGACGAGGATAATTTTGAGTTCTGTGATAATACATGCCCTATTACTTTTTAAGTTTGGCCATTTTATTGAAAACTAAGCAACTGAATATTTTTTAAAATATACTTACTGAATCATAGTCCAAGCTCACCAATCCAAACATAAGTTTGGATTTTATGTGCAGTAGTTATATTTTTAAAATTCTTTGGATGCTTTCTTCTAAATATATACTTTTCAAAATGTATTTTTTAAATGGGCTATTATTAGTGTTTATAAGATGGTTTGTTTAAGTTTATTTTCTTTCATTTACCGTAATAATATTTTAAGTGTTATTCAGATTTGTTTTAAACTTTTACTTTTATTTGAGTTTAAAATTATTTATTTTTGCTAAGTTTTAAAATTAGGTTTGTTAATGCAAATCAATATATTTTCTTATTTCTTATGCCTGTAGTCTGTTTTAAGTTTGATGTTATGATTAATAAATATGTATGTTTTAAGCAAAAATACTTACAGAGCAATTGTTTATTTATTTATTTATTTTTAGAACTTGCATATACTTTTCTTACATTTCTGTATGGTTACCGCTGTATGATTTCATTTTCATGAAATACTATAGAAAAATGTACCAAATTGCCAATTTTCTGACTATACCAAGCATTGAGAGAAATAACAATTTCATCGATTTGTGTATAAAAACTCTATCAGTTACATTAAACTTATTGAACACTCTAATTCTTTCTTTATTTATTTCCTTTTTTAGCTACTAGTGAATTACATACAGTGAAACATCTCTGTGCGACCACCTCCCTGAACGACCAATTTTTCATGGACCGAAATTTATTCCCATAGGCTCAATACTAATTTTACCTCTATTCAGAGACCAACCCAGTTGAACTCCCTCCATGACTGACCAATTTCTTTGAAGAAAATGAAACAAATTCCGTTTTTTCCTGGTCACTTGAAGAACGTTTTATTAGAAAAATAATTCCGGAGAGCGCATTATTCATCAACTACTAAGCTAAATTTAGATTTTTTTTTTATTCCGGTAACTTTTAAGTGTTTAAACCCCTTTGTGCCTTTTTGGGCAATGAATTTAACTCTTATGACAAATTAAGAATAACGGTCAATAAACTCCCTGCTCTATTCTGTCAGGAAACTCTCAAAATAAATACTGAACTTCGAAAAGACTTGGAAATAAAAGTTATAAAAGATAAAATCGTAAAATCAAAGCAAACATCAATGTATTCATTTTTTATACTCTATAGTAATTAATTTATGTAATTAACTTTTGTTTTGATACTTAAATTTTCATATTTTTTCCTAAAATGAAAAATATGTTTTAGTAACTTTAACCCTTTATCTACTGACGGTACTTACAAGTACCATTAAAATAAATTGTTATAAAATTCATTTAATACATCAAATATTAGCAATACTATTTAGAATGAGTTATAGATATATTACTTTATCTTGTTCCAATAGCATTATTGGTTACACAAAGCAGAAATATTTTTAACAGGCCGATTTCTTTTGCCTTTATGTCTTTTCAGCTTTCTAGCACTGAGGGGGAGGGGGGAGGAATTTTTCAATTCGGAAGTATTTCTATATTTCTATTGTAAGAACATTATATTTGTACATTTCCTAATTCTACAAAATACTAAGAAAAATATTTAAAATAAAAGATTTGAGTAGGGTTATGAATATTGCGCAAAATCCCTTAAAATTAAAATTTAATTAATCCTTTGTAAGAACTTTACTAATTACCCCTAAAGACTATTTATTCACGAACTATTATTCGAGAGAAGATTCCTCTGAAAGGATCTTCTAAACTTTCCCATGCTAAATCTCATTGGTCATTTCTGAACAAAGCCATGACGCCATCAAGGCTAGAAATATCAATGGAGAAGACAGTACAATTTCGTTCCGGCACTAGTTGAACATTCCGTGGAATCACAGAGAAAGCAGGAGCTTCAGCCGTCCAGTAAATGAGCGGTGGCAACGGCTAAGGGGGAGAAAAGACCATTTCTCCTAGAGCGGCGAGCTTCAGCCTTCGAGAAATAGGCGGTAGCAACGGCTAAGAGGGAAAAAGACTAGTTTTCCCTAGAACCGGTAGCTTCAGCCTTCGAGAGAGGCGAGGTGGCAACGCGGAAGGAAGAGAGAGAGTGAGGACGCTGGCGAGGAGAGGTCTTGCTGGACCTAGTGGTGAAGGAGCGAAGCGAGGAGATGAGATAGATGGTCGTCCGATCAGTCTTCTCTCCGATTGAAGCACTATATCTGTGGAAGCAGCCCGTTGATGGAACTTTTTATCCTGTTATAATGACGAGAACCCAAACAAATATTGTTTAACTTGTAAATATTCATATTTAATCGAGAAATTGTTATAAATAAAGGACTTAGATTTTAGTAACTTACGCTACCATAGACTCTTGTCCAGTGATATCTAAGTCCCTACACCTTCTAAATCCATCAATACTTCTAAAATCCTTCAAAAATTTATTAAATGATTATGTAAATCTTCTAATTTTGTTTAAACAATTCCCGAAAAATGCTATAGAAGATAAAATTTTCATGAATTCATAATTCAGTAGATAAAGGGTTAATTGTTACCTTTTTTCAACAATTAAAATCTAGATTTAAACAGGACCTCCATTAAGAGACCACATTTTGTAGCGAACAATTTTTATTGGAACGGAATGTGGTCGCTTTAGGGAGGTTTTACTGTATGTTGATTTTGTGTACTTTTGTATATATGATATAGTGCATTTGTTTTTTAGGCTGATATGATCGTTTGCAATGTTATTTGCTACAAGATTACTTCGCCAAGCTTTTAAATCCAGTCCAGCCTGTATCTAAAAAAAAATCTGATATGTGAAAGGTTCATTTAGTTTCCTATTTTTTTTTTTTTTTAGTGATTGATTTATATTTGGAAGCTTGATGAGTTTGTAAAAAAGTTTATACATTATTGTAAATTTTGTGTCTATAATAAATTTTATTATTTTGTTATTGTGAGTTTGAATTCTAATATAAAATTGAAATTTAATATTGGGATGAAATTCATCCATATTTTCTGCTTTCTATTATTTTTATGTAATTCTCTTTTTTCTGCCTTAAAATATGTCATTTTTCTCTCTAGCAATTTTCTAACATTTTTCACCAGTTACCGTAATTTCCGGCCTATAATCCGCGGCGGCACATAATCCGCATATGCAATTTTTCTTCTAACTAGAAAAAAGTTAGCAGAAAATCCGTGCCATCCTATAATCCACACAATTGGCGAATCGAATATAATTTTATTGAATCGAATATTAAATTCACTGTTTCCCATCTTTTCTGTATTTTTTACAAATTGTAAATTGAATCCGGCAGCATACCTGATACTTTTCTTGCAAGGCATGTTTTCAAAGATGCATTAACGCTACAACTAAAGAAATGGCGATGGCGGCAGAAAGTGCTTACTGTTCAAAAATCCTTTTCTTTCCTTCTTCTGTAAGCTAGCTTGTTACAGAGCATGCGCGTAATGAGTACCAAGTGCACATAAGCAGCAAGCCAGATTAAGCGATTGTATGGTGCTGCCATCTATTGGAAAAGTAACAAACCAAACTAAGAACTTGCTAATAATTTTCGTTTTTTTTTCAAAAGTGAAAAAAAAATCAGATAATCCGCGGCGTCAGATTATCCACATCACAAAAAAAATTCACTTTTTTGGCAGATCATCTGCGAATTATAGGCCGGAAATTACGGTACATGAAATAGTAGAAAACTGTGTCATTTCTAACTTTTATGACAGATGATTCCAGATTTTCAGCCTGACTCCCATCTACCGGCTTTACAACATATTTCTTCAAATTATTCACTATTCATATAATTTATGGACTTTACATTGTACTATCTAATACTAAACAAAATAGGTGTTGCTATCCAACATACACTTTATTCACAAATTAAAAGATAATATAAAATAAACTGATGCATAAAATAAATCTCGACGTTTCGGTTTAATCTTTAAAACCATCATCAGGAGTAAAATTTTCTAAAATAAAAATCGATGGGAAACAATCTATATGCTACATCTTAAAAATTAAATTCAAACTGGGAAAAGTTCAACGGAAACTTTCAAAATCCTTAAAAACAACTCAGTGTTGCCATTTTTTATTCAAAGTAAAAAAGGAAAAATGAAGGGCTGGAACAAACATGGAAATTTCACAATTCTTTAAAAATAGAAAGCCAGATTCCAGGAATGAGAAAGGAAACATATCATTATTCGTTTAAGGAACCAAGAAATTTGAAACGATAATGTTTTCTTTCTCACTCCTGAAATCTTGCTAGTATTCAGGAATTGAGTACTAAACTTCAATTTGGATAGTGCCCCTAAAATAGGCTCATTTTAAAATAATTAAGTTCTGTGAAACTAATCGTGCAAATTTCATGAAAACCTGTATTTAGGTTAATTACAATTTTTTTTATGGATTTATATTTATTATGTTCTGCTTTATGTGAATCCAAAATTTCAAATATTTCTTTCGAATGATTTTCAAATTATGCTTGAAAAACAGCAAATTGGGGATTTAAGGGGCCGTCTAAAATGTGGAGAAAAGCATAATAAAAAAAATAATAATTTACACAATTTATTCAAACATTTGGCTTTGCAATAGTCGAAACATATCAGGTGAGTGAAATGGTCATATTGACAAGAAGTAATACGTGAATAGAAGTGACTTAGTCATTCTGTAGCTTTTCAGGAATCGATTACTGAACTTTAATTTGGATACGGGTCTTAAATTAGGCTCGTTTTAAAATAATCATTTTCTCTGAAACTAATCGTGCGAATTTCATGAAAACTTGTATTTAAGTTAATTGACGGGGTATAGAATTTATTTATGATTTAAAAATTCGGTACTGCAATTTAAAAAAACAATGTTTGAGTTTGTTTTGATATGCAGATGGCCACCTAAGCAGATTTAATATACAGTGAAACCTCCCTGTGCGACCACCTCCCTGAACGACCATTTTTTCATGAAACGAAATTTATTCCCATAGGCTCAATAGTCATTTTACCTCCATTCAGAAACCATCCCGGTTGAACTCCCTCCACGAGCAACCCATTTCTTTGAAGAAAATGAAACAAATTTCATTTTTTCCTGGTCGCTTGAAGAAGGTTTTATTGGAAAAATAATTCCGGCGAGTTCATTATTCATCAAACTTCTAAACTAAGTTTAGATTTTTTTTTTTTATTATTCCGGTAACTTTTAAGTGTTTAAACCCCTTTATGCCTTTTTAAACAATGCATTTAACTCTGATGACAAATTAAGAATGACGGCCAATAAACTTCCCTGCCCTATTCTGTCAGGAAACTCTCAAAGAAATAGATAAATTAATGGTATCGACATTGTTTGTTTCCGTCCAAAAAAATTGCATTTATTTACTGAACTTCGAACAGACTTGGAAATAAAAGTTATAAAATCAAAGCAAATGTCAATGTATTCCTTTTTTCAACTCTGCAGTCATTAACTTATGTAATTAACTTTTGTTTTGATACTTAAATTTTTATATTTTTTCCTAACGTGAAAAATAAAGTTTAGTAACGCTAATTGTTACCTTTTTTCAACAATTAAAATCTAGATTTAAACATGACCTCCACTAAGAGACCACCTCTTGGAGTGACCAATTTTTATTGGAATGGAATGTGGTCGCTTTAAGGAGGTTTTACTGTATATCATTTAAAAATAGCTTTATTTAAAATTGTTTGGTACCAGTAACTTATTTCTACGATAATATGTTGCTGAGTTAGTAGGGGGTGTATACTTTTTTGTTCCATGACTGTACCTTAGTATGCACAACAGGCCATCGTTTATCACAGAAAATAAAATTGTAAAAAATAATAATTTTTTTTAAATATCCAAATTACAATTTTTTTGGTCTATAAATTAACTATTCTGGAACTAGACTCTAACTATATTAACTATTCTGAAATAAAAATGTTTATATTGTACTATTTATTTATAAACAGCTACTTTCTTGAATCATTCACCAGTTTTTTATTTTATTATTACGGTAGAAGATCTTTATAATGCAAACCTAAAAACGCAAGGTTGTGCGTTATATAGAATTTTGCATTATATGAATCACCTTTCATACAATACTAAATTTACTTTGTAGTAAACATGGCCAAATATGTCTGAAACATATAAAAATACATTAGAATATCTTTATATTGCATTTCTTGTTACCAGGAGTTATCCAGATTATAAATTTTTGCATAATATAGATCATTCCACACATTGTTAAATTTACTTTATAAACATAGTCCAAATATACTTGGACCAAACCATTCATTATATTACTCAAAATGTTTATTATTTAATGTTTATTGTTATATTTATTAAAAAAATGTTTATTGTAATAATGGCATTTTTTTCAGTAAAAAGGTCTTAAATTAGAAGATAAAGGTGAACTAATGTATCAAATTTAGTCCTCTAGAGAGTAGCAATTTTTTACAATCTAGGAATGCAGGTGCTTCTTAACTGCAAAATTCATTGTTTATGTCTGAGAAGTTGTGCGTTATATGGAGAATTGCGTTATATAAAATTGTGTTATAAAGATCTTCTACTGTATTATTATCCTCATCATAAACTATAAAATGTTTAATTTGAAATAAAATTGTAAAGTAACAAGCTGTATTATAAATTCTTTGGTGTATTTTCTATTGCTTGTTTGTTTTTTACCCTCTCGGGCCCGGTGAGCAGCTTTCTATTTCTATATAGCTGTCATAATCCACTACCAAGATAAACTACAAGAGACAGATACGCCAGAAACCAAATAGACCGGCACAGTGAAGTACCACCACTGACAAGTTAACTCCTATACAGCAGCATCGATCCAACTCCGACAGTGTCGATAAATCGCATTCAATAACTGAGAAAACAAAACCAACTCTTCATCACTCTTTCTCCCCATTGCAGAAAAAATCTCATCGTACGACATACTCTTCGACATCAATAACTTTCCAAAAATCTTATCCCGAATCCTACAAAATTTCTTACATCTCAAAACCAAGTGTTCCTCGGTTTGCTCCTCGCCACCACACAAATCACACTTAGCATCTCCACTACCCAGAAACTTCTTATGACGAACCAGAGTAAGAACAGTCTTTGTCAGAAACCGAGCAAAAATTACACCACTCTCCCTCCTAAGACACTGATGCGGATGCCCTATGCTAGCGTAATCCCAACCACGACCTGAATGATCAATCCTATATTGGTTCCAACCCCAAACAGACTCCCTCTGTTTGTTATTTCTCACAACCATCATCCAGTCCTCGGGAGAAAACCATGGAATACTAATATTGCTATACGGGCCCTTCCTGGCCAGCTCATCTGCACACTCGTTGATTTCAATTCCTTTGTGTCCAGGCACCCAGAAAAACTCCATCTGAAACTGATCAATCCTCTTCCTGTTAATCTTATCCCTTAGCATGGTGATAACCACCACAGACTTACGATTGATCTTCTCAAGGGCCATCAAGACACTTTTGGCATCCATGAAAAACATATTTTCCACCCTCCACCATATAATATTTAATGGCAACCAATAATGCAATCGCTTCTGCAGTAAAAATTGAATTGATGTTGGGAATTTTCAACGCCATCCGATTACCCGTATGTTGGTTGACCATTCCAATCGCAGTCTTGTTCCCCTCTTTTGAAGCATCTGTTGCAATGATGATCGCCTTGTCTCTGTGCATCTGATAAAACCAGCCAAACGAATTCGTAATAACCTCCTCAGGGAAATCTTTATTCTGGAAAGGCCAGGCATTAACATAAATTTTGCAATTTTCATTCACCTTGGTGCCCCACTTGTAAGTGATCATTTCGTTAACATTCGTGTTATGCCGACTAAGGATATTCTGTTCCCTGTAAAGCAAATCCTCTGACAAAACATCAGTATACTCTTTATGTTTAAGTTCTGAAATCGTCCTCTTTACAGCCAAGAATTCTCTTCTTGAGTGGCTACTCCAGACCCCGCTCTCTTGTAACAGCACCGGGATTGGACACCACCTTGGCATGCCACTCGCCCATCTAAGGCCCACATTTTGAATTACTTGAAGTTGGCGACTTTCAGTTTTGTTTGAGTGCGCAAGAATCCTCGGGTTACCATCTAGAAGAGATCCCATCATACTATTTGTGATTTTTAAAAGATATTTGTCTCAGTACCCCAACTCCTGCCAGCAATAACTTTAAGCATGTTCATCCTCTTACTAGATTTCTCTTTCAGCATGGCAATATGGTTCTTAAGATTCCCCTGACTGTTTAAAAACACCCCTAAAACTCTTAACTTCTCTGATAAGTCAACCTCCTGATCTTTAACCTTAAACTTCTCCACTTCCTCATTCCATCGCCCTATCTTCATGATTTGGCACTTATTTGGATTCACCTCAAGATTCCACGCACGCAACCAATGGATAGTCCTAATCATATTCTCCTGTAAAATGTCCCTTAACCCACATTGTCATGAAAACCATAAAGAAAAATATCGTCGGCATAGATCACACAATGAATACAAGAGTCAAAAAATCTCAAAGATATCAGCTAGGTAAATGGCAAAAAGAAAAGGAGAAAGAGGACTGCCCTGTAATAAGCCCCTCAGATACATGAATGGCACCGAGAATAAGCCCCTCCACTTAACCCGAATCCTCAGCTCCTGCATGAGATTCCGGATCAGAATACACAGGTCAGCACCTAGCCCCAATACACAGGCCAGCACCTAGCCCAGTTTAAGCAGTAGACCTTCCCACCATACATTATCATAAGCACCTTTGATGTCCAGAGCCACTAAAAATCCCTTCTGTTTGGCTTGACGTCCTCTTCGAATATCCCTGTAAATCCTGTACGTGGCAGCCTCGCAGTCCCTGAACGGAATAAAACCATAGTGGTTCTTATGAAATATTTTGTTTTTCATGCTCCAATTGAGCAGAATATCTAATATCATCTTTTCAAATATTTTTTTACTGGTCACAGTCAACGCAATTGGCCTATAACCCCTTATGTCGTTTCTTTTCTTTCCTGGTTTTCTAATGGGCAGCATGATGACTTCTTTCCAGATTTCAGGGATTTTTTTTGTCTCGAGAATCCTATTATACATCTCCAGCACCTGAGATAACACCTTGGTTTTTAGGTTTTTAAAAAAGTTCATTTTGATCCTGTCTATACCAGGTGAAGTAGATTTACTTTTTCTGATTATCCTCTCCATATGGTCCATCGTAAGCCTTGTGTCCAACTCATCATCTCCTGAGAAGTCAATAGGTATGTCATGAAGGATCGGAGAATTTTGGAATATAGTCGCAAACAAATTTGCTTGGGAAACCGCATCAGGTGGACAGTTTTGAAAATTGAAGTCCATATTCGCTTCCTCATCCTTCAAATTGTTAATCTCTCGAATAATCTTGTAAATGTGAGAGCCCCTTCCAGCGTCCCTGGTAACAGAATCCCAAAACTTCTGATTGTCTTTCTTAATCTGCTTCTTCAGTTTGGCGTTATAGAACTTGCATTTGCACCATTAGTCCAACTGACCTAACCGGACTGCCTTCCTGTGTTAAAACCTTTTAAGAGCCAACAGTCTACGGGTGACAATCCCCCACCCTGGCGGAAGATTACCCCCTCTCACTGGAAACCTCTCCGTACACTGAATCAACGCCTGGGAGATATCCTTTGACCACCTGTCCATCCCCTCTGCATAAACCTCATCATCCAAATCATCAACAGCCGAACAAACTCTATGCCAATTGACCTGGGACCAGTACATTTTCTTACCGCCACCACCACTGAACCTTTCAAGAATTCTGATTGGCTAGTGGTCCGAACCCAACAGATCCGAAAGACCATCCACCTGGAAGCCCCGAGCTAAACTGTCCGACACAATTATCAAATCCAATAATGACCCCGTACCACCACCCCTACATCTCGTAACCACATCTAAATTCATTAATATAGCATCCGTATGTATAATCCAGTTCATCAAATTCATCATTTTATGTGCTGTAGGGTTATTTTGCCAATTGAGGAAATTAATGTTGAAGTCCCCAACAATAATGTAATCATGGCCGATCAGATCTTTGATGCTTTCCAACCACCTAATATCAGCAAACCCCTTCAGTGCATAGATGTGGATGATTACGATCCATCTTTTTTTGTACCAAATTTTGATCCCAAGCGCCTCGTGATCCCGACCAATCATAGGCAGCTGTAGTGTTTCCACAAGTAATCGCTTCAACACCGCTAGCAGCAAACAACCTCCCCCTCCTCGATAAACTACTAGGCCTATCAACACGAAATAAATTCCTATTACTGAAGGATAAATTAAAATTTTTACTAAGCAGCATTTCCTGAAACGCCCAAACAATACAGTTGCGGAACATCCCAGTACGAAGCCAGGGTAAATTAGACCTAAGTCCTCTAGTATTCCACTGACATAAAAAAGTGTCCATGAAAAATAACAAAAAAAACACACAAAGAACACAGAACAACTAAGAAACATAAAAATTATCAACACTTACCCCAAAAACCAGCGTACCAGTAAGTCCAGAATAAATACCGATCCACCAGCTGACAATGGACAGAACACTAGCACCACGCGACGTACCACAAAACAGTCCATGACCCTTATCCATTTTCCGTATCAACCAACATTTTATCAATCTCTGGAGCTAGACATTCCTGTAACAGCAATCTTTCACCTTCGTGGGCTTCATTTGTTAATTTTAATTTTTTCTCTCTTAACTGAGAATAGAACTCCCCCATGATATCTCTTTTTCCAATTTTACTTTTTACTGTCGTTTCTTCTTCATTTCCTTCCAACCCGTTTTCGACTTCTTTTACTGATTTTTGTTGTAAGCTCACCATAACTTCGTACATATTCACTACTATGTCCATTATCTTGTTGAACTTCTCTTCCTTAAGTACAGCTAACTTGTGATAATTACTTTCATCGTTCACTTTTTCAATGTTTATCTTTGTTTTAGCCGCGTAACTTTTAGCTGTTTTCAAGTTGAACTGTCGTCTAGCTTCAGCCAACGTGATATGATTTTCACTTTTAAATTTTTGAATTTCCACCTGTTGTTTTTTTATTTCGCATTCCTCGTCGTCTGCTTCATGATTTTTCTCACAGTTTGCGCATTTGACTTCCACTTTCTTACATATCAACTCAGGGTGATTTTTCCCACATCTTTTGCATCTTTTTTCGTTTGTGCATTTATTAGTTTCATAGTTAAAGCTTTGGCAAACATTGCATCTTCTTGGCCTGTCAACAAATAGACTTATTTTCTGCCGCATATAAAACATTTTTATGTATTCTGGTAAGACATGTCCATATATGGTTATAAGCACCGTTCCCGTGGGAACTGTGCGACCTTCGTGTCTCTTTGTAAATCTTCTGATATTTTGGATCGTTATTTGATTCCCTTCTTCAATCTCTTCTTGGATTTCCTTTAATGTTATATCGGTATCAATTCTGAAGATTAAAAATCTAGAGGTTATATTTTCGTTCATTAGAATATGCTTCACTTTAGTTTCAAATATTTTTTCTCTGTTTACAATCTCATTGGCACATTCATAGCTTTTCGTTGTAATTAGCATCTTGTTGTTCCTGGTGTATCTGACCGTATCAATTTCCTTATAATATTCAAAGCTTTGTTTTATTTCTCTTTTTAGCTGGATCGGGTTTAGCTTATGGAGTCCGCGCTCTTCACTTTCCGTAATGATGACATATTCTTTTAAATTCGGTATCATGTTAATTTGCTGCTTGGCTGTCCTCCCATCGTTCCAGTTATATTTCTTGTATTCTTCGCTGTTGAAACCTATACTTTCTTTTATCTTTACCTCCGTTCCCGACATTGTTCAAAACCGTGCCTGAAGACCAGTCCAAAGTGCTCAGACCGTCAACACGCACTTAAATTTATCTACACACCACTACAATAATACGCGAAAACACAAACACTATTATATTACAATACACAAAAAACTTACTCTCACCACACTATAAGCACAACCCTCAACGCACACGTGGGCTTATAGCTACCGCCAAAAACACCACACACACTTACCGGGCCCAACCATTCAAGCAATATCATTTTCTATTGTTAAATGTGTAAATTATACCATGTCTTATTTATTTACAAACAGATGCTATCTTGAATTCTTCAACACTTAATATTTTAATTCCTGGTGAAAACTGTAAATCTTTCATTTGGGATGAATCTTTAAAGCACAAGTTTTATTATAATTTCTTTATATATTTTTCAGTTGCATAAAGTTTACAAAGCTAGTTCAAATATATAGCATATCTATATGCAAGGTGACCATAATTAAACTGTCAATATTTAGAGTGTTCTGTAACGTGATCTAATTGAAAGAATGGCGCCAAATTTTGTGGGAAGATTAAACAAGACAGGGGACAAAGGGGACCAAAGATGCAGCAAAAAAAAAATAAAATGTTCAAATGTCACCGCTGGGGGAATATATGGTGCTATGTAACAGAAAAGAGGGTTTAAAAAAATGCAGAATCAGTAAAGAAATAAAATTACCTTTTATTTAGCACATTTAACGATTTAATTCAAGCTCAATATGGTACAACTTTTAAAAAAGCTAAAACTTTATATCAACACTCATAAGGGTCAATATCTGAAAATTGGACAATTTGTGTCCACTGCCAATAATATTTCATTAATTATACTAAAACCAAAAACTGAAAACCGTAATATATTGTAACATTTGTTATATCAATTACCAATGATAAATGGACACATAATGATGTATAAATAATTAGTTTTAAGCTTTAAACAAGCGAAATCATCATTTCAGTCCCTGTGCAGGTACAAATATCCAATATTAAATATACGCTGTAAAAATTTCTATAAATATTATTAACTTTTGCTATTATATATTTATATATATATCTATATATATATATAAAGTATGGGAAAATATAATTATCCTTTCTTAGTATAGATTGTATAGTAAAATATTGCAGTAAATATATTTGTCCCTGAGGTTGACCATCATCTCAGTCCCTCTAAACACACATTTAGGTTAACAAATACTAGGTGGTGCTGGCAGAATCATTTCCATTGCAACAGCAACTAAATTTCAACTAGCCACCATGGATGAAGGTAAGTTGTTTTTCTCTTTGTTTCATATTTAGAAATATTTAGTTTTTGTTCTGAATAGGGATGAGAAATTTTTTATAGCATCATTCATGTCCCCCCTATTTAACTTTTTATTTATAAACAAAAAGTTTATTGTAACTTTAATTACATAACATACAAATGTCACATGGCATATTTAATAATTTACATGTGGGCAAAATGATTCAACAAAATGGCTGCGCAGTTTTTAAGACAAAAACATCACCTTAGTCCCCATCATCTCAGTCCCAATTATTAGACACTGATAATGGTGTTTACAGACACTTTCTTCCATAAAAGCTTATCCTACGCATAAAATATACATCCTTGATCTCAAAAGACTACAGGATTAAAATGACAAAACATGTATCATAGTATATAATTGTATTTGGAAGTTGGTACTTCAATTAAAAAAAATAAAAATTCTCGAGTGAAATTGTCCAGTTTTCAGATATTGACCCATATGGGTCAATTGAATCTCTTTATCTGCATTATCACTTACTGAGTCCCAAAGAAAGCAGCAGAAGAAGAAATTCTCTATCCAAATTTCATATTACATCCTTTGGCACAGTGCCATCTTGTTGGACTTTTAAAGGCAATCTGTTACTTTTAGAAACCATTCCGGTTGTTGAGATGTTAAGGAAACTGCTGGATTTTAAGCTTTGACCATATGATTTTGACGGTTGAAAAAAGAAACACCATCTGGTGTTTCTCATCGAATCATTGACAGCTTAAATATTTTAATGCATGCATAGGTGTGATTATTCTACCAGCTAAAAATCCTGTCATCTAAAAATGTGATACATAATCTAGTCACACTACTTATCTGATGAAGTCAGACTTTCTAAAATTTTACGTTGGAATAAGATGTAAAGCAGGATTTTGAAAACATGGTTACTAAATAGTTACCAGCTAATATTTTTAATCAATGTCAATTGAAGAGTTTTATTTCGTATTAAAGATATGCAGTCGTTCAGGGCCGAAACTAGCCTTTTTTGCGCCCGGGGCAAACATGGATTTTGGCGCCCCTTCTCCTTGCAAAGTATATTTACAAAAGAGAATTTTGCTAATTTTTTTTATAGCCAACTTATTTTTAAATTTAAAATATGTAATACTGAATTACGTAATCTGCTTTGTAAATATTGATTCATTAAAATCTTGTAAACAGAATCGAAAAAAAATTCTGCTTTATACAGGATCCTTATGCCATATCATCCTTAGATTCTTCTATGCTTTGGCATACACCAGGCAGGACGATTTCAACACTACTCTGCTAAAACGTGAGAAAAATCGATAAACAAAATCTTCATTTGTCGCCCCTTTGTTCTGGCGTCCGAGGTATATGCCCCCTCTGTCTCCCTGCTTAGTTTCGACCCTGCAGTCGTTGACACAATAGATACGAGTAGAAAAAGCAATTGAAGGATTAAACACGGAAGTTTCTCTAAAAAGGAAGAGTGAAAATTTAGACAAATAATGTTTGTATGAAGTAAATTGTTTTTCTCGATGACGACTCTTTATATTCAGAACACTTGCCTCAGATGATTTGATACAAAAATACAGGGTGTTTATAAAGTCCCGGACCATTTTGATGTTTAATAACTCATAAAATAATAAAGATAGATTAAAATTAATAACATAAATGGTTAGATAGACTCAAAAAGTTTCATGACCCTTGTCAATGAACTTCCATGTGTGCCTCCTTCGTCACATGGAGAATATCAAGTCGATAGTCAATTTCACGCCAGGTAGCGGCAAGCATGTCGGCATCCACAGAGGCTATTGCGGTTGTAATTCTGGCTTTTAAGTCATCAATGTTCGACACTCTCCTCCTGTAAACATTGCCCTTTACAAATCTACAAATGTTCTTTACAATTTGTAAAGGACAATGTTTACAGGAGGAGAGTGTCGAACATTGATGACTTAAAAGCCAGAATTACAACCGTAATAGCCTCTGTGGATGCCGACATGCTTGCCGCTACCTGGCGTGAAATTGACTATCGACTTGATATTCTCCATGTGACGAAGGAGGCACACGTGGAAGTTCATTGACAAGGGTCATGAAACTTTTTGAGCCTATCTAACCATTTATGTTATTAATTTTAATCTATCTTTATTATTTTATGAGTTATTAAACATCAAATTGGGTCCGGGACTTTATAAACACCCTGTATTTTAATTTAAGTTCATCTTTCTCCATTAAATACAGTGAGTAACCATCAGAATAATACAATAGCAAAAATTTGACAAGACAGCAATGTTAGATATTAATGCATGTTGAACAACACAAAAAAGCTAGTTTAGTTCTCAGGTGATGCAATCTACATGCGGTGAAAAATCCCTTAAGACTACACAGTACCCTAAAAATGACAAAAATATCGAATATTTTTTATTGAATTTTTCAGTGGTCCATACGGTTGTGAATCATGACTCCAAATTGTAGATCTGAAATCCAAATAGTTTAAAAGGTATTTGAACTTTTCTGAGTGTTCTCAGAATGTTCTGAGTGTTTCTTTACAAACTTTAAATGCATTTTCTCAGACTTTTGTTTTTGTTGATATTAGTGTTTCCTAATCCCTAAGGCTTTTTTTTTCTGTTGCAGATAGAGTCTTGAAATTTTTTGCAGACACTTATATGTACTACAATAATTAGTATGAATTTAAGTCTGAGTTATTTTTTTTTAATGTCAAAGTTAATATTTCCAAAAATTTCGTGTTTTTTTTTTCAGGTTTCGCGCTACAAAGATAAATAAAACTTTAAATAAAAGTTACATCTTTAATTCCATACTAATTTTTCTTCCCAATAATCCAATGAATATAAGTAACTAAAAATAACTAAAAAATATTTAAAATTAAAAATGTTATAAAAGTTTTAAAAACTTCAATTTTTTCTAAAAATTTTAAGTTAAAAAAAACGGTGATTGCTAAAATAATTTTTTTTTTTTTACCAGAATCAGTTTAATTTTATAATCTCAAACAAAGTCATTAATTATTTTTAATGTAACTGTCTCCCAAAATTTTTTTTGAAAAAGGGTATTGTGTAGCCTTAACTAGAAATGAAAGAATAATTTCTTAAAGTAAAAAAATTAATTTTATTTTTCAACATACTTTACTTCAAGAACCATACATTTATTCTAACGGTCCTATAACACTTAGATGCTTTTATTATATTACAATTCCTAATGGTCTCCAAAAACGCACCAGTTTTACATTCGACATCATCATTTGATGAAAATTTCATTCTTTGGAGCCACCTCTTCTAGTTAAGAGTTTAGTTAATAGTAGATGGGTAGCAGATATAGAGACTGCAATAAGTGGTGTGGGAATTAGTAGTTCAAATATTCAACTTTGGCATCGCTTTCATAGATGTGTGACTGTGTGAGCTGGTGCATTGTCTTGGCTAAACCGCATTTTTTCTTCATCATATGCGGTGTTTTCTTTGTGATTTCTTTGTTCAAACGATTCAGTATTGCTGTGTAATACTCTTTTGTGACTGTTTTTCTTTTCCCAAGATAGTAGGTATATAAATACTATGCCAAGTGCATCACAAAAAATACTCGCTAAGACCTTTGCAGCTGATTTTAGTTGGGCGACTTTCACCTAGTTTGAACCACTCAAGTAACTGCCAGGTGAATAGTGGTGGGCTCATGTTTGATCCAGCGTTATGAATTGATCAAAACACGCATTTGGATTGCACTGAAATATCGCCGAATTGCAGTCTGAATCTTCGACACATTGCTGTTTTTGGTATTTAGATAGGAAACGCAGCATAAATCTCGCAGCAAGTATTTTCATATTCAAATAAATTTTCATGAAAATATTTCTCATACATTCTGTCTATTACGATGTCAATTATCTTCCTTTCTTCCAGTTTGCGGTGATCTAAAACAGTATGGTGGATATTTCACAAGTACCCAGTGGGGACGGAAATGTGTATTGTTGGACAGAGATGAAGGAGAATTGCTTAGGAGGGTTATGATAAAAAAAAAATAAGAAGTCTACTGCTGCAAAAGATATTGCTGAGCTGAATACCGTAATAAAAAATCCTAATAGCACCATAACAGTACAAAATGAACTTCAGGCACAAGATAGTCCTATGCAATATAAGACAAGATCATATGGTATTTGGAAGGTGTTTCCCTAGTTTTGTCCACACCCTGTGTCTATGTAGAATATGATGCATAAGTACTGTCGCAAATTTTCTATTTTTAATATTCTGAAAATAATTTTTTTGTAAACATGTAAATTTTTTTGTTTTTAATATTTTTTAGGAATAATGTGTTTCAACGATATATAGAATTAGAAGAAAAAAAAAATTAGGAAAACAGTTCAGCAAACACAGTTTCGGTGAATACAGTCTGAAATCTCACAGACCATAATTTAATCATTTGTTTATTTCACTGAGAACTATCTTCCATTTATATACTCAGAAGATTGATGTGGTAAAAATTATGACGAATATTTGGTTATTTAGTTTTGTTATATCACTTCCAGTTCGTGTTATTGCTTTAATTATGAATTTTTGTAGAAAAGTTCGCATATAATCTTTTCTGTGAGGTTATCATCCCGTGAAAATCAGAAGCACCTTCGTACGTTTCCAATTTGTAAAACGTTTTTTCCAGGAATGAGAATGCAATTAAAACATGAAAAAACAAGTTCTTACGTTTCGTAATACTTTCTAAATATACCGGAGTTCGTTAAAAATTTAAAAACTCACAAAAAAGGAAGAAATTATGATAAAGGAGTGCGGTTTGCAAGAAAGGACTCATAAGGTAGTTGGATTTTTTTTAGCAGCAAAAAAAAAAAAAAAAAAAAAGTTAAAAAATCACATGTAGAGGGCTCTGGCCACCCAAAACACATTGAACAGGACAACAGTTGTGTAATGTTCTGGAGGTCATCTTGAACATTTGTTATTGGAAGAACAAATGAATGGAGCGTATTGTTGTCCTGATCATTGTGTTTCAGGCCGTCAGCGCCCTCTACATGTGATTTTTTAACTAAGTTTTTTTGTTGCTAAAAAAAGATCCGACTACCTTGTGAGCCCTTTCATGCAAACCACACTCTTTTATCACAATTTCTTCCCTCCTTTTTATGAACTTTTAAAGTTTTAACGAACTTTTGGCCCACCTGGTACTTCACAAAGGAAATATAAAGTATCATTCCAACGGATTAACAAGTATATACAGGGTGTTCCAAAATTCGACCGACAAGTTAAGAGGGGTGATAGAAGGCATCAAGAAGATGAAAACTTACTATAAAACATGGGGTCACAAACCACTTATTATCACAAATACAGGGTGTCCTACCTTAACCAAACTTTGATTGACGGTAATAACTTCTAAAAAATTGAAGTATATTATAATGAAACTTTTAATAGACATGCCCACCTTTGTTGTAAATATGATAACATCAAAAAAATTGGTAGAACTTTCCATTATACACGCCAGCAGTATGCACTTGATACTCCACATTTTGGACTGTGATTATCAGTTCATACGGCAACATCGATTGCATGAGCATACTGTTTTCCAGAACTTTTTGTGATGTTATCACATTTCATATAAAACGAGGTACAGTCGCGGAAAAAAAAGTAAACACCTCCTACTAACTCCTCAACAAATTGTCGTAAAAGAAAGTTACTGGTACCGAACGATTGGAAATAAAATCTACTTTTAAATGATGTACATAAAATTTGCTTAGGGGTCATCTACATATTAAAACGAATCCAAACTTCATTTTTTTCAATGACAATACCCAATTTTAACGAAATATTTCAAATCTTCGGTTCAAACTATGCCTAGACACCGAATTTCAAATCATTTGAATGATAAGTTTTTGAATTATAAACATTCAAAATTCAGTGATTCTAATGTTAAATTACATTTTCATATTTTTACTTTCTTCTATCTTTACAAGAAGAAAGTATTGGATTCGTGAAAATTTTCGACTCCCGGTTTGCGACGGATTTACACGTTTTAGAATGCCCAGAACACGATTTGATGGTTTTTAGAAAATGTCTGTCTGTGAGTCTGTCTGTCACTCCGTCACTCTGTCACTCTGTCACTCTGTCTGTGAGTCTGTATGTGACAAAAATTTTGTGGGCGCTCTATCTCAAGAACTAATGCACAGAATTTCACAAAACTTATTATTTAGTTATACCTTGATATAAACTAGACCTGATTAGTTTTTGGTGAAAATCGCCCAACAGGTGGCGCTGCTATGCGGCATTTTTCATGATTTCTGCAATAGTCATATCTCAAGAACTACTGCACGGATTTTCACAAAACTTCAGATTCAGTTAGTCCAGAATATAGTTTGGTGCTGATTACTTTTTTGTGAAAATCGCCCAACAGGTGGCGCTGCTATTCTGCATGATTCATGATTATCGCAATAGCTCCAACTCAAGAAAAAATGCACGAATTTTCATCAAACTTCAGATTTCGTTAGTCCTTGATATAAATTAGTGCTGTTTAATTTTTGGTGTAAATCGCCCAACAGGTGGCGCTGCTGTGCTGCATTTTCACGATTTTCGCAAGAGCTGTATCTCAAGAACTATTGCACGGATTTTCATCAAACTTCAGATTTAGTTAGTCCTTGACATGAATTGACGTGTAAATTAGTGCTGTTTAATTTTTGGTGTAAATCGCTCAACAGGTGGCGCTGCTATGCTGTATTTTTGCGATTTCCGCAATAGCTTTATAGCAAGAACTAACGCTTAGATTTTCAACAAACTTCAGATTCAGGTATACCTTGATATCATTTAGTGCTGTTTATTTTTAGTGTAAATCGCTCAACAGGTGGCGCTGCTATGCTACATTTTTCAGAATTCCTGCTGTAGCTCTATCTCAAGAACTAATGCACGAATTTTCATCAAACTTCAAATTCAGATATACTTTGATATGAATTGGTGCTAAATTCATGTAATTTCTTGTACTATTTAAATGATTTAATTGACGTGATTTATATAGAAGAAAGTTTTGTGATGGCCACAACATACTAGTTATTTATATCTCCAGAAATTGTGCTCCTAATGTGCTAATTTTTTGTGTAGCAATAATACTAATATACCCAAACATAAATACGCTGAATTTGCAATTTTTATAATTTTATGATATGAATTATGAAATTAATATTCGAAAAAATTATGAATTGCAACGTACAATTTTTTTTATTGATTTAGATTTATTATGTCCTGCTTTATGGAAATCCAAAATTTCACATTTTTCTTCCGAGTAGTTTTCAAATTAAGCTTAAAAAACGGCATAATGTTGGTTCAAGGGGCCGTCTATAATAGAAGTGACTAGATATTTTGAAATTTCTTCTGCTGTCCTCTAATCTAGCAGGCTTCATTGATTTCTTAAAGTGCCTTGATCAAGATGGTGGCTCTCTCGGTTAACAATCGAGTTCCGAACTTCAATTTGGATACAGCTCTTAAAATACGCTCGCTTTAAAATAATTAATTTCTCAGAAACTTATGGTACGAATTGCATAAAAATTTGTTTTTAGGCTAATTGAAGGGTGTAAAGTTCATTTATGCTGTCAGAATTGTGTACTGCTATTGAAAAAAAACAAAGTTATGGTTCGTTTTAATATGCAGATTGCCCCCTAAACAAATTTTATCTATATCATTTAAAAGTAGACTTTATTTCGAATCGTTCGGTACCAGTAACTTTATTCTACGATAATTTGTTGAGGAGTTAGTGGGAGGTGTTTACTTTTTTTTCCACGACTGTACATATCGCTACAATTTTATTGCAATGTTTTTATTTTTCACAAAATTACTACCGTCAAGCCGACTGCAGTTAAGATGAAACACACTGTATTTGTGATTAAACAAGTGGTTTGCGACCCCATGTTCTATGGCAATTTTTCATCCACTTGATGCCTTATATTACCCTTCTTAATTTATCGGTCGAATTTTGGAACACCCTGTATATACAGGGTGGTTCAAAAGGTCATGTTCAAACGGCACGTGTGGGTGTGTCAGGTCATGAGGAGCAAGAATCACATAGGAACAGGGATTCGGAATCACGATCGTGAAGGTGAAATTGCACCGTGACCGTGGCACAAAGAAAAGATAACAAACAGAGTAAAAAGACCTTTATTTCACACAAAAACTTAATCGAAGTACAAAATAAAAATGAACAATGTTACAACTCATAACACAATGTCCCATTAGCGGTGATGCAATCACCGCTAATGCGGCATTATCTTAGCATTATGCATTAGCGGTGCAATCACCGCTAATGCTTCACATCGGCGCCGCATGGAATCACGAACAAGTTACAATTGGCGCTGTACCGTGGCCATCGCAATCCCCGGACCTAAACCCCCAGGATTTCTATCTCTGACGATATCTTAAGTCTCTGGTGTAAGAGACACCCGTTCCATCGGCCATGGCACGACCATCGGCAGCGGCGGCACGTGTCTGGGAGGCTCCTGGTCAATTGGAACGTGCTTGCGATTGCATGCGGCGCCGATGTGAAGCATGCATTACGGCTAATGAAGCACATTTTGAGCACTTGTTATGAGTTGTAACATTTTTCATAGCCATTTTGTGCTTCGATTAAGTTTTTTTTTTGTAAAATAAAGGACTTTTTACACTGTTTGTTATATTTTCTTTGCGTCACTGTCACGATGTAATTGCACCGACATGATCACGTTTCCGACTCCCAGTTCCTATGTAATTCTTGCTCCTTATGACCTGACACATCACATGACCTTTTGAACCACCCTGTATATGTGCAAGGAATCCGGAGGTAACGGGGTTCTCTGTCACGCGGGCTCGGGCGTTGGTGATCATTTGCTGGTTCGCAGGGGCGTGCCGAAGGATGTTTTAGTGGGGGGGGGGGGGGTGTGAACTGAATTTTGCCGACTGCAAGATCGGGGGCGAGAAAGGCTTTGTGATACCCCCCCCCCCCTCAGCGACGGAGCCAACTGTTCTACAATACTGTGAATTTATAAAAATCACTAAAAGTCTTAAGTGTTTACCTGCATTCTCCTTAACCACAGTCGAAATTAAACGCTGTTATTCAGTATATGTAATTTTTTTTAAAATTATTTTACTATATAAGTAGAGTTGAGGATCCTGTTATTAATTAGGATTCTGCTTACGATTTAAAAGGAAATGTGTACGGATGTACCGTACATTAACCAGTTCTCAAAAGTAACAATTTAAGAATGTTGAAGTGCTTCATAATTTATGTTTCTATAAATAAAACCGCATGCTGTTGTGTAATGTAAGTGTATAAATTTTAAAATACATAAAGACAAATCTTGCTTGCTAAAAATACTATATATATTAGTATAAGAGACTAAAAATTTTCCTTCGACATTTTTAAATTATCACCCGCCTATCCTTCAGAATAGCCCATTTTCCAGCTACACTGTCTAAATCCAACATGTCAGATATGTCTGTTTCACAGGTTAATAGCACTAGTTCGTCCAGTCGCTCTTCCGACATGGTGGTACGCAAGTAATTTTTTACTAACTTTAACCTGCTGAAACTTCTTTTATTACTTGCCACAGTTACTGGAATAATAAGGGCTAACTTGTAGGCCAAAGAAAGGTTAGGATACAAATGAGCCTTCCCCACAAGTTTTAGCGCTGCTGCGCCAATTGTATCCGATTCAGAACTAGCTATTTCTGAGGACATGAGATCAATTTCACATTCCAAGTTATCTACATCTTTGAGATCATCAGGGAATAAGAGACATAGTTTAGAAATGTGCTCGGTAGAGCTATACTTGATCCTAGATGGAAGGAGACAGGCCAGTGGTTTAACTTTCTCAAATACCAACTTATGAATGTCTCCAAATGCAGTTGTAAGCCGATCTACCACACTTCAAAATTTCTACTTTAAAATAATTCTCTCGTGTAAATAGAACTGCAGTTTCAGGATTTTCGTCGATCTTTGATAAAGGCCTCCGTCGCCTGTGCCGCAAATTGAACTCATAATTTTGATTTATTCCATGTGTCTGGCAGATGTTGTCAGCTTCCTAAAGGATAGTTTTTATTGCCGCTGCGTCATCATTCTGGAGTTTCTGAATGCTTTCGTAAGTTTTCTGCATTATGTCGGTTCCCTCTAAAATGTTCAGGTCTTCACGTTGCAATTGCTCTGTTGCTAACTTGGTCTTAAACATAATTGTTTTCATTGCAAGTAAAGAAACAATTCGGATGAAATTTTCTTATATGGCGATATAAATACATTTTTTTCTGTGAAATGTGTGTGTACACGATCACAGTGTGTGCATAAAATTTTTACTGAATTATCCGCCATCATGCCACAAAAACAAACTTTTGCAAATCGCTCTTCTTCTGTCTCCGTGACTCCGTGAATGCAGCAACCTCAAATAACTAGCGCCAAATCCAGAGCCAAGAGGTCCCCAAATTCTAAGAATCAGTCCATAGCAGACCGGGCAATTAAAGATGCTACATGGGAAAACTTACAATAGAGATTGCAACCCCCCCCCTTCTTTTCACGAAAGTCTCAAATTCTCAGAAACACGATTCTCTCTATCACCTCCGCTCTCTGACAACCCCTCCCTCCCACACAGAATCATACACAATCTTCCGTGAGAAGTTCTTCATTTTCCCATTTAAAGATGGACAACAAAGAATTGAAATGATACTGACGACGGGAGAGAAGACTTTTTGCAGGGTGTGTTCTTAACTTTCCGACAATTCTAAATTTTACCAACTCTTCCAAATAAGTGGGGGGGTGTTACACCCCCAACACCCCCCCGCTAGGCACGCCCCTGCTGGTTCGTTGAACAACATTATCTTTCAGGTAGAGGTGGCATGTTCATTGTGTGTAGGTATGAGTCAAATAGAATGAGAGAAAATTCGTTGGGACCTGGTTTTATTTTTGCTTTTAATTACATGTTGTCTTTTTGAAAAACAAGTTCTAGATGATTTGAGAGGTTGTCGCGCACCGATTCCCGAAACTGTTCAGTCGAGTGATTTATTTTAGCAATCCATCACCGTAAAAAGCCACGGATTTTGAACGATCCCATCTTAAATATAGAATATTTCCGCTAGATTGCCACCTAAAGAAATAGGAGGTGATCTCATTTAATAGGCTAAAGAGTATCTAGGCATTGTGACGTTTTTATAGGTTCGGCATCTGGGCTTTTAGCTCTGATCACAAAAATGGAGAATTGCGTTATGTCAGCGTTTCTATTCTTAAAGATAGATCAATTTTGAAGTATGAAAGTCATAAATGTGTTGGAAAACAAAGTTATCAGGGGCAAATCAGATTTAGACTACGGTCTTTGAAAAGTTAGATAAAGTTTGGGAATTTTAAATTTTGAACTTTTACTTTTAAACTTTAACTTTTAAAAAGATTTAAGTTTTGAAAAGGGTTAATGTTCATCCTTTCATATATATATATATATATATATATATATATATATATATATATATTTAAGTTATTTATAAATTTTGCAAATTCAAACAAAAGTTAGATAATGTAAATTAATAATTATAATTAAAAGTTAACTTGTCAATTTTTTTCTATTCCAGGTTTTAGAGGCAACAATGACTGACCTTCATCAGGAAGGATTAGAAAGGTTTTACACAGAGTCATAATACAGAAATATTTCATTGTGCTTGTGCCCATAAAAGGCTCATTTAACTTTTGATTACTATCCTCAAAAAACTTATGTTACTTGTTTCATTGTATGTTCGAGATAATGACATAATTTCCATATTTACACAATTTATACAGTGATATTTCGGTATAAAATTAGTAATTTACCTGAAATGTATATTCTTCTCCTTTAAACACAAAAACTAAAAATATTTATAACCATGATTATGAAGAATTATTACTAACAAAATTTAAAATAAACTTATCAAAACATCAAGCCCAAATCTTGTATCTTTCAGATACAAGGATAATTAGTAAAGGAGTGTTAAAACAAATTATTTTTTGTGACGATCAGTTTTTCCTATTAGTAAAGACTTTTTTTTTTTTAGTATATGCTATATATTTTCAAATTTTTAAATTAACTCAACAGACTATAACTTCCTTTACAAGACTGACATTTAACAGCCTACAAAACTAATACTTAAAGCTTGTTGAAATAAAAAAAAATGTTTGTGAAATTTTGTATTTCTGAAGCATGTTCAAAATGAGTTTTACTGAAGAGTATCCTACAAAAAAACCACTTGATCGGCCAAATGCTTCAGAGAAAAAGAATTCATTCTTTTGTGAAATGTGCTCTAAAGGGTTTTCTACAAGAGGTACTCTGATATTACATATTAGAACTCACACAGGGGAAAAACCATTTGTTTGTGATATCTGCTCTAGAAAATTTTCGGATAAAGGGAATTTAAAACACCATTTTCGCATTCATACAGGAGAAAAGCCATTTATTTGTGAAATGTGTTCTAAAAGATTTTCTCTGAAAAGTAATTTAAGGAGACATCTTCGTTCTCACACAGGAGAAAAGCCATTTATTTGTGAAATCTGTTCTAAAAGATTTTCTCTGAAAAGTCATTTATGGAGACATCTTCGTTCTCACACAGGAGAAAAGCCATTTATTTGTGATATATGCACCAAAGGCTTTCTCACAAGTTGGGATCTAAAGAAACATAAAAGCATTCATACTGGGAAAAAGTCATTTATTTGTGAAGTGTGTTCGAAAAGTTTTTCCGCAATGGGACATTTAAATGTACACCTTCGTACGCATACTGGAGAAAAGCCGTTTATTTGTGAAGTGTGTTCGAAAAGTTTTTCCCAAATGACACAATTAAAGGAACATCTTCGTACGCATACTGGAGAAAAGCCGTTTGTTTGTGAAGTGTGTTCTAAAAACTTTTCTCAAAAGCGATATCTAAGAGTACATATTCGCACTCATAGAATTGAAAAGCCATTCAGCTGCGATGTATGTTCCAAAGCATTTTCTCATCAGTCAAGTCTAAATACGCATCTTGGCAATCATACGGGGGGAAACCCATTTATTTGTGAAGTGTGTTCTAAAAGTTTTACTCGAAAGACTTATCTGAGTGAGCATCTTGGCATACATACAAGTGAAAAACCATTCAGTTGTGATGTGTGCTTCAAAAAGTTTTCTAATAAATCCAATTTAAACAAACATTTGAAAATTCATGGAAAAGAAAGTCCATTTAATTGTGAAGCATAGAATTTTCTCAAAATGTTGTTTTAAAAGCGTAACTTCACATTTTTATTGACAAAATGTTGCGTTTATGTTGTTTCTCCTTAGAAAGTATGTTTCAAATAGAAAACTGATTTAGTGCACACTTAAAAGATTTATATGTAATTACAAATTTGTAATAATATTTAAGATAATTAAATAATTTCTGTAGAGTGTTATTTGAGACTTTATTTCAATAGTTTTAGACTGAGGAGGACTAATCCTAAAAAATTCTTATTTGATCCTGTCTTTCCCTATCATCGCCTATTACGAGAGAAAATAGAATGAAGCTCAGAAATGGAATTATATAATATACGAAGCTCAAAAATTCTAGCAACTCAGTTAAACTCGATAAATTATCCCGCTTGAGATGCCTTTCTATCACATTTTCATATTTGTAGAGCCAAAATGTACTCAAACATGGTAGTAGAAAAACTCTTCATCTTTTGGTTCTAAAATCTACAACCATCTAATATAATCTCTCATAATATCTATAATATTTAATAATGCGGTTCGAGATTGGTTCTGACCGGGATATTTAAAAAAAATCTTAAATGTGCATAAACTTATTCTCTTGCATTTGAATAACGCTGCTCTAAAAACGACCCTGCAACATCATAATTTCATTTAACAGTTGAAGTGGATTGAATAATTCTAAATGAATTTTTTCTCAGTGAAGACTAAATATTTCAATTTCAAAAAATATTTTCCTTGGCGAATTTGGATTCTCATGATCACTAGCTGTAAATATATCCTTGAAAGAGTCATTCATACAAGATACCTGAAAATATGTCAAATGATGATTTAGTTAATTTAATATTATTCTCACCGTTTATAACAATTTGAGAATTAAAACTTTGAATTTCGTTTTCGAAAGACTTTTACTTATTCGAATGCCATTTCGTCAATTTTTTCATTAATTTTCTCACGTTCTTTGACAAAAGTATTAGCTTGCTCTTCTTTACATTGAATCAAATATAATTCATTAAAAGTTATAACGAATTTGTCATTAACACATATTGGACAATTGCACCATAAAATATAATAACAACATAATAAAACACACAATCTTGCTCAATTATGCACAAAATATGAACTTTAATAAACTAACATTTAAAATCTACGTTTCGAGCTGTTCCTACAGCCGTCTTCAGGAAAATATGATGGTAAAATGGCTCAAAGTTGAGAGATGAAGGCTATTAAAATTTGTCATGTTTCTCCTTGATACTACTGGCTCACTAGATTATACATCTGTTTCTGAGAATTTCTAGTTCAACTTTATCAGATGCGTTTTATTTGTTTTCTGTTTAGCTTTAAGCTTTTCGGAAAAATAGAAATTAAGTGGATGTACTGACCGTTCTTGAATATTTAGTGAAATAATCTTAGGTGAATACATTCACAAAATTCTTGTGCGAAAATTTCACTCTAGCTTAGCTCCTTTCTCATACGAAATGATTATGGATCATGACTATTAAGGAGTACAAATAGAAATATTCTTGTACTATAGTCAGGAGGAGTAATTATGACCACTTTTTACACTTTCAACATTGTTTTTTTTTTTTTTTTTTTTTTTTTTTGCTTATTTCTATTTGGAAAAGTGGTATATTTAGTACATAGGAAGTAACTTTGATCCTTTAAGAACACCTTTTTAAAGTTTTAGTTCTCATAGTTGTTTTTTTAAGTTAAAAGGATGGTTATGATTACACCACCAAAAACACACAATCGCATAAGTTTGGAGTAATTAAGACCACTAGTGGGGAAATTATGACCACTATATTTTCTCTTTATACTTGCCAATACACATTTGTTTGGGGTAAATTGTGACCACTTTGAACTCCAAAGTGACAAATCCGTTTATCAAAAATTTTATAGACTTAGTTTCAAATTGCTATTCGAATCTCAAAAAGGCTTCAGACTAGTAATAAAGAATATCTAAGATGAAATATACATTATGAGATTAATATCTAAGGTTGAAACAAAATTTTACCATACACAGTTTTCTTCGATATGACGGCGATCATAATTACCCTCTGGTCATAACTACCCCATCTGACCCTATAACTTTAAAAAACTCGAGAATAATGCTTACTCTTTAATAACAATGTTTATTAAAATCAGGAGAGAGATGGTTCCCATCCCTTTCTCCTCTAGATTACATACCACCAATATATCTCAAACGAAACTGCAAATTTTTAGAACACATCGCTATTGGCAATTCAAGCGCTCGAATACGCCATCTGGTGGAGAAAAGGTGTAATTTCTCGCTTCAGGATAGCGCAGTGCAAGCGCATTGCATTACATGTATTTTAATTTTGTTCAGAATGATTATTCTTTTGCGCAATTTCAGATTTCCTTTGACATTAGTGGTCTGTCTTATATGGCAAAGTAAAAATTATCCGAATTTGAATATCTAAAACTTTCAAATGCATTTACAATAAAGAATTATTTCAATGGCACTTAACCATTAGTTAAAGGGAAATTAAAGGGACGATTTTCCTGTACCGAAGGCTGCGAGCATTAGGCCGTTTTAATTCCCAATAAATTAGTTTCAACTGACATCGCACCCTATTAACGAGTTTTGTTTGCTCATCGGTTTTTGTCGATATTGATTAGTTGGGCGATAATACAGGCAGATAAATTGAAGATTTTTATTGCTTTAATACAAATTGGAGGATTGTAATCACGTGGTTGAAACTGATCTATTTTCGAACTCACAGAATGTTTATATAATAACAACTTAGCATTTTATCTAGGTTTGCTGCATGGTGGCTTTATCTCTTATTACTTGAAAGACGTATATTTTATGAAACTAGTACTATATTGACTCTTTTTTATAATTTTAAAAACTCAAACAAAGATTCATATATTCTTTGGATTCAAGTCTTTCCATATTTCTTCTTAACTTACTATTACATTAATTTGAAACTACAAAAAGTACTAGAAAAAATGATCAATACTCCTCACTCTTTGGTGCTAGGGTTCACATAAAAAATCTGATCACATTTCTATTTCTATACTCATATTCATCGTTCTTAATAGGCGAATGGAGATATAATCAGCAAACTAGTCTTGGCCAACCTTAATTTAGGTTGATGTCAAAGATTTATCATCAAATAATTTAACCCCTTCTGCATACTGTGACATATATGGCACATACTGAATTTACTGTAGTTCTGCAGTTGTTTTTAATCGCAAAAGTTCTATTCTTCTTTGTTTAATACGTCAGTGGATGAGGCATGTTATGCTAACAGGTGCTGCCTCCTTTCGAGTGGATTTTGGCACCAAAAAAGAGGCGAACGGTGAGAATTTATAGTTGTTACTTTGTGTTGCTCGATAGCGAATATTTTTTATGTTTTTGTGTGGAAAAATGAAGAAGAATGGACTGAAATAAATACAGCTGTGTTTGTAAGTATCCTCTGAATAATATATCATGATGGTAACACATTGTAGAAATGCTAGCGTATATAGTACATAAAAATCGGGACGTGCCACATATGTCACACCATGCATTGACGGGTTGTATTTTTCCATAGTGGTTGAAATATGTATTTGTTTATTCACCATCAAAAATGCAAAGTGTCACTTTGTCTGAACAATGACCGAAATTGCTTTGCCAAGTTTCACACTGAGTGAAGGGTCCAGGGCCAGAACTGAGGACGGCAGAGGTCGTATGTGCCGCGTGCGCCAGAAGGATGCCAAATGAAGATTTTGTTTGTCGATTTTTCTCACATCTATGTTTAGCACGGTTTTGTTAAAATCATCCTGTCTGGAGTATGCCAAAGCATAGAAGAATCTAAAGATAATATGGCATAAGGATCCTGTACAAAGCGAAATTTGTTTTCGATTCTTGTCGATTCCGTTTTCAAGATTTTATTGAATCAATATTTTGCAAAGCAGATTGTTCTGTATTACATATTTTATTATTACATAATTTAAAATAAGTCGACTATTAGAAAATTAGTGGAATTCTCTTTGTAAATATATTTTTGCGGAGGGGGCGGGGGCGCCAAAATCCATGTTTGCCCCGGGTGCGAAAAAGGCTAGTTTCGGCTCTGGGTCATTGGGTGACTGTAGTTTTCAACAGCATTGTGTCAGTTACTGCAGACTGTAGTTCTCGGCCAAAAATATGTATCAGTTACTCAGTGGCGTGGCGTGAAAATTTTCGGTGGTCATCGCAATCATTTAAGTTTGTGGTGAAAAATTATTAACTCTAAAATTCAATGGTTGAATGTTCAAAAAAGAAACTTTAAATCTTACCTTCACTTATACATGAACTCCAAATGTTCTGCTAAAACTGGATCGTAGAGTTTTAAAAGCTTATTAAGAGTTTTAAAATATTGCTTGGTCATCGCCGCATCCAGCGATGACCGGACGCCACGCCACTGCAGTTACTGTAGCCTGTAGTTTTAAACCAAACATGTATCAGGTACTGTAGAATGTAGCTTTTCAATAAATGATACATGTATCAATTTCTGTAATTTCATTTTTCAATAAACGTTATACATATCAATTACTGTAGGCTGAAACACAGATACACAAATAGATTTCATATGTTCTTTCTCTATATATTTTGAAGTTTTAAGAGTTGCCTGCAAGTTTTAATGCTGATTTCACTACTATAGAAAAGTAGTCGCTAATGCCTGATGTGACATATATGGCACGAAGGGGGACGTGTACCCTCCAGTTTTTGACTATGGATTTTTACTTCTTATCTTCGTAATGAAAAGATTGATACATATTCTTTACAACTGGCATTTAGTGAAATATAATATCAAAATTTTCATTTAATATATTTTATTTTGTTATATATTCAGCAAATAATTAATAATTTTCAAATTTTTTAGCTAGATCTAATAAAATCAATCCTGTTAACATTTCCGAATTATTGAATTTAGCGTTTGCTAGTGCTGCCATCTGCCTTTCAAAAGTAAAAATAATATTCCATATAACATCTTTTCCGTACATTTTTAATTTTAAACACTAGCAAATAAGCCACAAAAAATTTAATTTGGGTCTCGAAAATTCAGATTAGTACCAAGCTTCAATATCTTTTATGAACAGCAATTATATTTAAGAAATTTAGTCGATTTATCGGAGTTTTATCATAATATCAACGAGATTACATTTTGGCGAGTGTGTTGGCGATTTAATGTTACCAGTTCTTTCGGCAACCCCTTTGTTAGGGTGGGGTTTCAATTGATGCGTTGGAAGATTAATGTTTTCCTGTGCTATTTCTGTATAGAATGTATGTATGTATATTCGAACTGCTGCGACAAGGAAAGTGGATACTCAGTTTATTCCATTATCATTTGAAGTTTGCAATTTGAATGGGAATTTATTTGTTTATTTATTTTTAATGTGAGTGTAAAACAAAGGTTTTACCAACCAGGCAAAGTTCGGTGGTATTTCTTTTAAAGCCTGACTATGACTATAATTCATAATCAATCAGCAATTTGTATTACAATAAAAAAAATTCTAATTTTTTAATCAAAGGTTTTATAGCAAGTGAACTTGTTCCCTACTTCTGTAAGTACAGTTAAACGTCTATGACAGTTCCTCCCTGATAATGGACACCTTTATTAAGAGTACATTTCCCCCTCTCCCTAACAATTATTTGTGCATTTTTACATCTCAATAGCGGGCACTTCCTAATAGTGGACAAATTATACTCTCCCGAGGTTTCCGTTATTCAGAGGTTTTCTGTATTTGTTTATTATTATATTGTGTGGGCGGGGGGGGGGGGGGGCGGATAAACTACCTAGCTGCGATTCTTTTCTGAATTTTCCGAAAATTTAAGGCATTCATTTCCGAAAGTTCATAAAATTCGATCAATCCGAAAATTCGGACATAAAAAATATCGCAAATTTCGACAAATGGTCGTCGGTTTGGTTTTTGGTTTTGTGTTTATGACGGCCAATTATCAACACGTGGGATATAGGCCCTGGGGGGGGGGGGGGTGCCCTTCGTGGGGTCTTTCTAAGGGAACCTAACCCGTATTTACGCATGGGAACCACGGTTTCGAAGAAAACCACGAAAACTCCGAAACGGTTAGGCCGACGGGCGCGATTGGGTTCAAACCCAGCACCTCCCGTCTACCAGCTTCGAGAGCAGAACCTCTCAGCCACTGGTGGGGCCAAAATGGTCGTCGGAAAAATTAATTTTGTCAACTGTTTGCAGAAAAAAAACGTGAATTTCAACAAAGAATCGCGTAAAAGACACAAATTTCGTCAAAGATTCGCGGAAAAACGCAAGTTTCTTCAAAAAATCGCGAAAAAATCCCCAAAATTTCTTCAAAAAATCGCGAAAGAACCGCAAATCTCGTCAAAAGATCTCGAAGACTCAAAATTCGTCAAGGGATCACAAAAAACGCGATTTTCGTCAAAGGGCCGCGGAAAAACGCGTAGTTAGTGCCGGGAGTGGATTTCTCATCCCCACCCCCCTCTGCTGTAACTTTTCAGAAAATTTGCTGTGAATTTCAGAAAATTTTTCTTTTTACTCAGAATCACCCTTGAACTACCTTTTTACCCCTAGGCTATATTTCTTTAGGCACCCCTTCCCTTCAAAACGATATATTTCAGTGTTTTCTGGTACTAAAAAAGGAAAGAAATACTTTTAGTGCAGGTAAAAACATTAAAATTTCATAAAACTGAAAGTGTCATAATACCGCAAGTGGGGATTTTTTTAATTTCCTTCCTAGATGTAGGACAATATTTTTGTAAATATAAGGTATTAGGACCCAGGGGCCATATAAAAAAAATCATATTTAAATATATATATATATACAACCCCTTATGAAACAAAAGATTGATTTATACGCTTTTTTACAATTGGAAGAATATTTCATCAGCAGTTTAAAGGATAATAAAAGTCACCTCTGTATAAATAAATCCCAAACTGGTAGCTGAAAAATTCGAAGTATCCAATATTTTCTTCTTATGGATACCGAAAAAAAATTAAAAGTCGAGTAGCACTTGGAATACCATCTAGATGGTAATTACCTGCAAGATTTGATGAATGAAACAAAGAAAATTGGTTGAAAACATTACTTCAGTAGCGGATTTTATTTACAGAGAGCAAAATATGTCTTTTTTAATAAAAGTAATTATTTTATTTTGTTCAGTATGTGCAAAGGTGATTCTGTTCAGATTCATCCGAAAATTTACGGCTTTCGGTTCCAAAAACACTTTAAAATCGATCATCAGTCTGAAAATTTGGGATAAAAAAAGACGCGAATTTCGACAGATGGTCGCTGAAAAAAATCAGTTTTGTTAATCGTCCGAAGAAAAAAATCGGCAACTTCGTCGAAGTATCGCGGTAAAAACGCAAAATTCGTCGAAGATTGCAGAGAAAAAGCAATTTCGTCTAAGGATCGCAGAAAAAAGTGAATTTTGCCGAAGGAGTCGGGGAAAATACGGGAATTTTATCAAAGGGCCGCTAGAAAAACAAATTAAAAACACGGATTTCATCAAAGGTCCGTGAATTTCAGCGAAGGATCGCGAAAATAATGTGAATTTCGTTGCAGAATCGTGAAGAAAATGAAGTTTATAAAAAGGATGCTTAGAAAACGCTAATTTCGTCAAGGTATTTCGGAAGAAACGAGAATTTCGTCAAAAGATCGCAAAGAAGCAAATTTAATCAAAGTATTGCAGAAAATCCGTAAATTTCGTCAAAAGATCCTGAAAAAAAAGCGAATTTCGTCAAAAGGCTGAATTAAAAACGCTAATTTCGTCTAAATATCGCGGGGAAAACGCAAATTTCGTCGAAGGATTGCGGAAAAGTGAAATTTTCGAATATCACGAAAAAGTAGCAAATTTCTAGAAAGGGCCGCGGGAAAATTCGAATTCGTAATAGGGCTGCGGAAAAACGAAAAATTCGTAAAACGACCAAGGAAAAAACGTAAATTTCGTCAAAGGACCTCGAAAAACGAGAGTTAAATAAATAGAGAGTTTCAGAAAAATATTTCGCCAAACGGCCGCGAAGAAAAAACGTGAATTTTGTGAAAAGGCCGCTAGGAAAAACACGAATTTCGTCAAACGGCCGCGGATATAAAACGCGAATTTTGTCGAAGGATCGCGGAAAAAAACGGAAATTTTGTCGGCGAATTGTGAACTAAATATTTTAGTCAAAATGCTGCTTAAAAAATGCTATCTTAACGATATTAAAAAATGCTTATGCTTTCGACGAAGTATTGAGGAGAAAATGCGAATTTCGTCAAAGAGCCGCTAGGTAAAAATGCGAATTTCATTGAAGGGCCGCGGAGAAAAGCCAATTTTATCGAAAGATCACGAAAAGATAGCGAATTTCGTCAAAAGGCTGCGGAAAACGCAAACTTTGTCAAATGTCCTCAGAAAAAATGCAGTTTTTTCAAAACACCGCGAAAAATGCGAATTTCGTGAAAGGGCCGTACAAAAAAGGCGAATTTCGTCAACAGATCACGAAAAATGAGAATTTCGCAAAGGGCTTCGGAAAAAAAGTTAATTTTGTCAAATGGCCGCTATAAAAAAAACACGAATTTCGTCAAAAGGCAGTATAGAAACTCAAAGTTTGCGAAACGGTCACGAAAAGTAAACGAGTTTCATCGAAAGGCCGCAGAAAATCGCGAATTTCGTCAAAGGGCTGCGAAAAAAATGCAAATTTCGTCAGAGGTTCGCGGAAACAAGAGATTTTTTGTCAAAGGGTCGTGCAAGAAATGTTAATTTTCCCAAAGGGCTACGGAACGAGAACGCGAATTTTGACAAAGGACCACTATCAAAAACACGACTTTCGTCAAAAGCAGCGTAAAAAACACAAATTTCGTCGGATGATCGCCAAAAAAACGCGAATTTCGTCGGAAGATCGCGGAAAAAGAAAAGAATTTTATCAAAATGTTGCTTTAAAAACGTTAATTTCGTCAAGGTATCTCGAAAAAAAAAGTGAATTTCGGTGGAAGATCTTGGAAAAAGAAAAGAATTTTATCAAAATGCTACTTAAAAATGCTAATTTCGTCAAAGTATCTCGAAGAAAAACGCAAATTTAGTAAAAGGATTGCACAAAAACGCAAATTTCGTCAAAGAGTGGCGGAAGAAATTCGAACTTCGCCAAAGGACTGCAAAAGAAATCCAAAATTTGTCACACAGTAGTAAAAAAAAAAAAAAAAACGCCAATTTCGACAAAATACTCAGAGAAAAAATGCGAATTTTGTCAAATTGCCGCCAGGAAAAACACTTATTTCGTCAAAAGGCCGCAAAAAAAACGCAAATTTCGTCAAAGAATCGCGGAAACAGGATAATTTTGTCAAATGGTCGCGGATGAAATGCGAATTTCGCCAAAGGGCTGTGGGAAAAAACATGAATTTTGTCAAAGGGCATATTAAAAAATACATGAATTTCGTCAAAGGGCTGAGGAAAAAACCTCTAATTTTGTAAAGGGGCAGCTAGAAAAAACACGAATTTCATCAAAAGGTAGCGTAAAAGCGCAAATTTCGCGAAACGGTTGCGGAAAAAAACACTAATTTCGTCAAAGGTTCGCAAAAAGGGGAATTTTGTCAAAGAGTCGCGTAATAAATGCTAGTTTCGCCAAAGTGTTGAGGGTAAAAAAGCGAATTTTGTATTGGGTCTTCTAGAAAAAGCACGAATTTCGTCAAAGAACTAAAGAAAAACGCAAATTTTGACAAAGGACCACTAGAAAAAACACGAATTTCGTCAAAAGGCATCGTAAAAAACACAAATTTCGTCGAAGGATTGCGATTGCAAATGTAAATTTTGTCGGTAATTTGTGGGAAAAAAGAATTTTGTCGAAAAGTTACTTAAAATACGCTAATTTGTCAAAGTATTTTGGGAAAAATGCGAATCTCGTCAAAGGGTTGCTGTAAAAATGATACTTTCGTCGAAATGCAGCGGAAAAACGTGAATTTCGTCAAAGGGCTGCTGAAGAAACGCAAATCTCGTGAAAGGATCGCTGGAAAATGAGAATTTCGTCAAAGTCTGTGGAAAAACTGCAAATCTCGTCGAAGGACGCGAAAAAAATGTGAATTTCGTCGGAGGATCGTAAAAAAAAAAGAATTTTGTCAAAAGGCTGCTTAAAATCCTCAAATTTCATCGAAGTATCTCGGAAGAAACGCGAATTTCGTCAAAGGATCGTAAAAGAGCGAATTTCGTCGAAGGGCCGCAGAGAAAACTCGAATTTCGTCAAAAAGCTCAAATAAGCGGTAATTTCGTCAAAGAACTGCTAGAAATAACGTGAATTTCGCCAATGGGCCGCGAAAAAAACGAGAATTTTTTCAGAGGATCGTGAAAAAAAATGGAAATTTTGTCATAGGATAGCAGAAAAAACGCAGTAGTCTCTTTAGAAAATAGCTCACCCGTTTATGTTTATTATTGCAGGCATAATTTTTAATCAGAAACAAGATACTGAATTAACTTTAGAAAAATTGCGTTAACCTGAATCGAACTTGCAGGAATCTACACTTAACCTGAAATTGACCCGACCGAAAACAGAGTTAAACCGATCTGGAAAAAAATAGAGGATTCCCCACCCCACCCCCTTTTTTTCCTGTAACTTTTAAAAAAAAATTGCTGTGGATTTCAGAAAATATTTTTTTACTCAGAATTGCCCCTGAGTAATGCGATTGAAATTGTAAAATTTAAAAAAGTGAAATATTCAGTTTTTATCTCACAGGCTATCAAAGCCTAAGAGCTAATGTGCCCGCAGATTCTGTATGTTCGTACGTACGTATGTATGTATGTACGTACGTACGTATGTATGTATGTACGTACGTATGTATGTATGTACGTATGTACGCACGTACGTAACGCGATAACTCTTGATAGAAATATCCGATTTGCTTCAATTTTCTTTCACGGTTCATTCTCATAAGGCGCTTCCCTGATTAGTTTTGGGGGTTCATTGGTTAAGTATAAAGGGGGATCGGAAGGGTACTATCCCCTTAATTTAGAAAATGTGTTTTCTTATCCGAATTGCTTCACATTTGGTATACCGGTTTATAACGGTATCGCGCTTCCTTTATTAGTTTTGGGGTTCATTGGTTAAGTATAAGGGAGGGTACGGGGGGGGGTCTAATCCGCCCTTAACTTAGATAAATGGGTTTTTCGTGCATAATTATCAGATTTGCTTTAATTTTGGTATACCGGTTATTTCTGATAAGGCGCTTCCCTGATTAGTTTTGGAGGTTCATTGTTTAAGTATAAAGGGGGAATCGGGGGGGGGGGCTGTAATACCTCTTAATTTACAAAGATGAATTTTCGTATCCGATTTGCTTCAAATTTGGTATATCGGTTTATTCTGATAAGGCGCTTCCCTGATTAGATTTGGAGATTGATAGTTTAAGTATAAAAGGGGGATCGGGGGAGGTGCAATATCCCCTTAATTTAGATAAATGGATATACTTTTATCCGATTTGCTTCAAATTTGGTATACCGGTTTATTCTGATAAGACGCTTCCCTGGTGAGATTTGGAGGCTCATTGGTTAAGTATAAAGATGTGAAATAAGGAGGAGGCTAATCCCCCCTTAATTTATTTTTCGAAAGGTATTATTCTTTGAAATAAAAGTATAATTTACAATTAGTGTGAATAGACTGTGAGCTCAATGCCATTAGTTTAACTGGGCACTTTTCTTTATTAATACTGTGTGTGTCAGCAGGGTTCGACTGGGTCAGATTTTTCTCTGTAGACCATAATGTATTGGAATTCTTTTGAGTGTCCCTGTAAAAAAGGTGTAACTGCTACACGTTTCAATTTCAATACCGAACATGCCATGGTGAATATCAATAATATATATCAGTTTCATGATGATCTGACTACATTTACGCGAGTTAGAGCTACGACAGATGGCAGACAGACAAACCGTATGCATAATCACTTTTCAGCTACGATGGAAAGTTTTAAAAAATTAATTTCAGGTATCCAAAATTAAAATCCGCCATGTTTGCATATTTATTTATGCTCCAGAGTGGTTAAGATAGAAAAAATGTAATTGATGTAATGATTGTAATCTTTGAAGAAATTAACATTTTCATTTTAATGTTAGTCACTCCGTAGACGCGAGGAAAAAAAATCTGTCGATTACGCTTTTTAACACCTTCTAATATAGTTGTAAAGTGTTTTTGTATTCGATTTGTCTGCCGTCTGTCTGATCTCTAACTCACGTAAATGCCGCCAGATCGTCATGAAATTGATATATGTTATTGATATTCACTATGGCTTGTTCGATATTGAAAATGAAGTGCGTAGCAGTTCCATTACAGGGACATTTAAAAGAATTCGGTTACATTCCTGCCTATGGGGAAAACCTTTTGAAGAGGGTTTTGAATAATGTTTGACAATATTAATCTCATTGAAATTAAAAATTCCGTTACATTACGGCATTATAAAAATACATTGCAAACGAATTTTACCCGTAGACCGTTCTTTTGTGCGCTGTACATATCATTTCTAGAATTTCTGCAAAAAAAGGGAATATTGCAAAATTTTGTGATTTAAAAACGCCTGCTAAAGGTAAAAACGCATTTTCAGCAACACAGAATTCTAAGATTAATACTTAGAATTCTGTGTTCAGCAATTATTATCACAGACAATGCTGTAATTGAATTATCTTGTGCAGTGTTGAATTCAGACACTTTTATCCGGGCGTGGTTTATGTTATTGTGGGGGGATTGCACTTTTTGACTATTGAAAACACAAAATCTCAAAACTTCCGGCGGGGGGGGGGGGGGGGGGGGCGGAGACAGCTCACTGCTCCGTGGTGAATGCCGCCCCCGGATCACCCCCTGAATTCAACACTGCTCTTGTGTGTATTTGTAAATGAATGATAAATCATACCCTATTTTATAGTAGGCATCTTGTAATTCACTGCCGCGTTATGTATTCATTTCAGTATGTTTAAAATATTATAATGTCATTAAAATACAACAAAAAGATTATTTCCCATAGATTCTAGTGTAATGGAATTATTTTGAGTGCCCCTGTAAATGAACTATAAATATCACACATTTCATTTTCAATACCGAACATGCCATGGTAAATCTGAATACTTATATCATTTACATGAAAATACGAGTATACTTACGTAAGTTAAAGGATTGCAGAACTGAATTCTTAAATATTTTTCACCAGTGTTAGAAAATAAAAACGCATATACAATGGAAAATATCCTTTCGGCAGTTATGATCCACAGGCAATACTGTAACCCAATTATTTTGTATGTCACTGTAAATGAATGGTAAATGCCTTGTACATTATATTCTATAGTAAGCATCTAGTTGTGTACTTCTAAGACTGGACTTGTGTATTATCAGTGCCTGATTAATGCAGGGGCATGCAGGGAGCTGTTCCGGCCAATGATTAAAATTGGCTGATGATGAAATAATGATTAAAATTGGCCGTAAGTCACCCAAATTCTTTTTGACCAAAAACATTTTCAAAGATTTAGTAAGAGAGTGCGGGTGTTTCCCTTGCGCTCTCTGCTTCCCATATACTATGCCTTCTCCCCCACACACTTATATATATATAAAAAAAAGAGTTACGTCATAAGAAAATTAATGATTCAAATTTTAATATAATAAATAATATAATAAATATAATAATATAATAATATAATATAATAATATTATATTATTAATTATATTATTAATTAAAATTTATTATATATAATAATATAATAAATTTTTTCGTAGTTTATAAAAGTATAATGTATTTTTTATTTTTCGGTAGATAATATTATTTTCTCAAATTTCGCTCAGGTTTCTTTCTTTCTTTCTTTTCTTTTTTTTTTTTTCTTTTTTTTTTTTTTTTTGTTCTTACTTGCCCAAAAGAAAAATGCCATAGAAAAAAAATTGACTTTTGGTTTCGTATGTGGTAAAACGGAACATTGAACTCTTAGTAGTCAAAAGGTATATATATCTATATATTAGTAGTTTATACTTATTATACTTTTATAAACTACGAAAAAATAAAAGAAAAAATGCCATAGAAAAAAAATTGACTTTTGGTTTCGTATGTGGTAAAACGGAACATTGAACTCTTGGTAGTCAAAAGGTATATATATCTATATATTCTGATAATATATATTATTTCAAGTTTATTTTCATTAAATGAAAATAAAATAAATAAATAAATAACATAAATATATATATTAGCGGTATTTTGACAGAAAGATTTACATTAGTTACAAATACCTTTAAACAATGTTGAATATATTAAGAATATAGAATTTCGTTAATTACTATTTTATGAAAAAAATCAAATTGTCCAATTTCTTTAACAAAGTACATTAGCAAAACACCTTTAGCTAACAAGCTTTTACTTTTTTTTTTTTTACTTATTTAGATTAAGTTTACACATATTTTTTTCTTTTCTCTCCATAAACGATACCATTTATTTATTAAATTTATATCATATACAAAAAATGTAAGAACAAAGAACCAGGCTTTGCAGATAACGCAACAAAAAAGAAAATAGAAAGAGAGAGAGGGAGGAAAAAAAAAAGGGGGGGGGGACAGATATCTGATACCTTTAGTTAAGTTCTCGAATAATATTTTTATTTTATTTATTTATTTATTTTTGTGTGTGTGAGAGAGAGAAACAGAGAGAGAGAGAGAAAATACAGCATTTTTCCAAAAATCAAATTCTGTGTTTTAAATCAGTGATTCCCAAACTTTTTGTCTCGCGGTGCCCATTTTTGAATTTCTCTGACGAAGCCCCTGAAGCCTGCTGTACCCTATAAGTTTTTTTTTTCTTAATTTAGGTATGTTGCAACTAAGCAGAGGAATAAAATTTCTACTCAGAATCAGCCCTGCCAGTAGGGATCAGGCCTTAAATTTTTTCTCGAGATTCGACCCCAACCGGGTCTGTATTTCATTCTTTCCTAGCCGTATCAATTGAGATTTTTTCCCCGCTTACTAGTAATACTGTGGCAACTTTCTTTCTTAATTTATGAAAAAGTGAATGATAAACGTCTTTGATTTCTTTGTTTTATTTAATTATTCATTTCGCGTTTTTTAGATAGCTTAACGTGTAGGTTAATCATGTGAAAGACACTTTACCAAAATGCTGTGAATGACTGATTTTTATTTTAAAATATATTACATGTATTCAAATATTTTGGAGCCTGAGTAAAATCTTGGGCATTTAAACAATTTTTCATATTTTGTTTTCAATTTATTTACAGTAAGTAAAAGGAAACAAAAATTATGCATAAAGCATAGATTATGAAAGACTTTCCAACACATCCAGAATACTCTAACAAAATTTCACACTGTAATAAGGTGAGTCTAAGTAAATAATTTGGAAAACGTATAACACATTTGTGAATCAATTTTTAGCTATTACCATCTATAGGCAGAAAAATATTCGAATTCTTTTGTGCAGCTTTTTGTATGATATATACATATCTATCTATATATATACATACAGGACTTAATTTATAACAAAAAACGTACCAGAGCTCTAACATTCTAACAATTTAGGCTTCCGTATTTCAGAAGCGCTGTTCCGCAGGTCTTCGGGGCGCAGTATTTATGAGCTGAGGTGAATCCCGACTTTTAAATAATCACTAAAAACACTAGAGTACCAGGGCTGTTCTAAACTTAGATACACCAAATAATATGGGAAAAAATGGTTAAAAATGGTAAAGAAGGATACCACAATTGAAAACGGAATATCAGCATTTATTGCTCATAGACACTACTTATCAATTTATTTATCAAAAAACGAAAAACTCATTTCGATTAGAAATCGCTTCCATCCCTGCCAATCTTGTGTTGTTTTTACGTTTAAAAATGAAATGTAAATGTGTCAGAAATTTTCGGGCTTGTTGAGCAGTGCACTTGAGAAACGATTTAAATATAAATGTGATGCAGAAGCCGATGCTAGTTTGACAACATCAGTACAAAAATGCGTAGAGATCAGATCCCCATCAAACAGTTACATTGTGTCAGAGCCCAGCCCAGAATGTGTCAGGTAGGCAATATGTTTTGTAAAAATAGTAACAGCCATAATGGAATCATTGGGAATATGTCTGGTTCTCAAATTCCCTGCTCCTCAAAGCGAAACTTTCTGACAAATGTTTTGACTCATTTTTAACTATAATAGCATAAAAATAACAGGTATGACTATTGAAGCGATTTGAAAACAAATAGCATTTTCCATTTTTTTAATAAATAAATTACTTATTGAGTTGCAAGAGATTCTTGTCACGTGACGACAGCTTTTTCTCCTTTCCTATGCTATCGCTTCGAAAAATTCGATTCAAAACGCTAACTTTGATTGTATTTTCTAACAGATATTTTCGCTTTATCAAAAAATAGAAAACGTCATTTAATTACGAAGTTCATAGTTTATTTATAGAGACATTCAAAAGATAGAGAGATTTATAGACACATTTCATTTATATTATGGTCTATGAGGAAATGTAATTATATAAATACGTAGCACCTACAGTCATCGTCTGTTCCGTCCGTCTGTCCGCATATAGCAGCGCAAAAACTACCCAACCGAATGGTTTGAAATTTATATAGATAATTGGTCTAGAATTTTGTCGAGTTGTTTCAAATTTTATGAAAATCGAATCAAAACTTAAGATATTATTAAAAGTTTTCTTCGTTTTATTAAATCCTATCATACGTAATTAATTCAATGATATCCCATAATAGGTAATGATTCTAGGTTGCCATGGTGATGACCTCCTATTTAAGATATAGTCATATTATTTCCGTATTACTGAATTAAATATATAGAATCGTAATAAATTTTGTATTCAGGCATTTTTTGCATAAGAGTGCAACAGCTGTTGCACCAAAATCTGAATATTTATAAAACTAGTTACAGTACGAACGCAGGAACGCACCTCATTTGCCGCGTTTGACGTGCAATTTCCAACTTGTTTTCCTTCTCTTGGAATATGAAAAATATTGCCAACATTTTTTGTTATTGATACACCATACAAAAAAGTATTCGTAATAACTTATGCGCACACGCACGTTATGTATCTGTAAATTTGGTGGTATCCACTATTCAGAGGAAAAAGCGTAAAATATAAAAGTGTTGGAAATTGAAAGTGTTCAATAAATATATCCAATTTTCGAAAACCCTATTATATATAGATTTTAACCTGAAAAAATATTTTGGGCATTTAGTTAAAAATCAATCAACCCTAACCCGACCTGCAAAAGTAAAAAACAATCAGAAATAATGAAAGTCAACCCGACCTGCACCTTAAAAATATAGCTCCAACCCGACCGACTTGGATTGCGGGTCCAGTCGGGTTCAAATAACAGCGCGTTACTGATCCGATGCAGAACTCTTACTTTGAATTGAGAAGAGCTACGAAATAGTTTTCAATTAGTTATGGATGACATTCGCAATGCAAATCCTTTCCTCTTTTTTCTGAATAACGCTTTTGATATTCCAATTCCTTCTAATTGTGATTCCACAGATTTTTACCATCTGTGATGCTATAATAAAGATAGCAAAAGAATGATTTGGACGTAGTAGAAAAGACCCCAAGGCATAACAATGACAGGATAGTAAGTAATCGGTTATATAAGCGGCCGGTATGTGAAACGATGGTGTATGCTATTCCTTCAGCATTCAGGTTTCAAAGAATCACCCTCTGCTCACGATAAATTTTCTCTTTTTGTGATGACAGTTGTACGATTACAGTCAAGCTATATCAACTCATTAGTTTCAGTTATGGTGAAGCGGTAATGGAAATCTTTACAAAAGCAAAAATGCTACAAGCTGCATTTTGTATGGCAGGACAAATTTATTATTAATGGAGAATATCCAGAGAAAGATGTATGAAAATTTTGCGATTTATTGTTTTATTCAAAAAAGTTGAGCTTAAAAAAGAAGCGGAGAATCACTAATCAACAATTATTTTAAATCGATACTCGAATATGTAGGGCAAAAATATTTTCAGGTTGAGAACTATCCATACTGCCCCTCCCCCCCAACCCTTCTTTCTCTTCTAGCTTTAGATCTCTTTCAAATTTCTTCTTCAATAAATAAATAAATCTATGGTTTGTTTATTTTTATTTTTATTAAATTTTTTCAGAAAACGCACTTGCAACATTATTTACTTTATTCAAAAAATTCATTCCTACTGAAGTGAAATCCTGTAGGCAGTACTTACAGTCTTTGTACAAATGATCAAATATAACTTTAGCTTTCTAAATATTTATTATCTATCTCCAATGTTTGAGAAAATAAATATGCTCATAAAAAGTAAAAAAAAAAAAAGAAAAAGAAAAAAGAAAAGAAAAGAAAAAACACTCTTTTGTAATATTTTAATGGGAATTTTGAATTTCATGAAGTTCAAAAAACTGTCTTTACAATTCTTTAATTTGGATCGCAATTATTTCAAATCCACCGCTAAAATTAGGCTTGTTAGCAAGGGCGAAATAAAATTTACTGAAAAATATATAAATTTACTTTCTTTCGTTTCTAAGTCATAGAAACAGGGGGGGGGAAGGGCAGTGATATCGATTACAAAATACTTCTTACAATCTTTATGTACAAAAAATAAAGTTGAGTTAATTAAAAGAGTGTAAACAGTACTTACTATACAGTTGACTTCAAACTTAATTAGAAAATCGCAGGCATCAATATCAACTCTAGAACTAACATTTCAATTTTCATTTCATGTCCAATTTAATCCAATTTTGTATGAATTTATATTTTTAAATGAATATAATTTGAAAGAAATGCACAAAAAATTGGAGAAATGCTTAAGAAAGGGCCCTAGGGCCCCAATAAAATATGTGGGTGTTAGTCTAGGGAGAGGAGTCCAAGACTCAATTTTAAAATTACGCCTGAGAAGGTGAAAAAATTAGGGGGTGAAAATGCATGGCACATAAAAAGTTCAAGGAGCCCTGAAACGGGCTCTACGGGACCCTATAGACGGGGTCATCATCTTAACTGGAATGGAGAAACGGGAGAATAACTAAATGGAAAAAGTACCCCGAAAATGAAGATCAGATAAAAAGAAAGCAATTTATTAACAATTTAATGCATTAAAACTTCAAAGGCCCCTGTACCAGGCCCCAAGGGTCCCAGGGTCTTAATTGAAATGTAGTGATGGGGTAGAAACTGTTTTTCATGCAGAATTGTTCGATTTGTTCCAAATTTCGTTTACCGGTTTATGAAGTTAAGGAGCTACCTTGATTAGATTTGGAGATTAATTGGTTAAGTATAAAGGAGGGACGGGGGCTAGTCCCCCCCCCCTTTAATTTTGATAAATGGGTTTTTCATGCAAAATTATTCGATTTGCTTCAAATTTGATATACTAATTTATTCCGATATGGCTTTCTTAATTTGATTTGGAGGTTCATTGGTTAAGTATAAAAAGGGAAAAGTGGGGCAGGTGCTCCCTCTCCTTAATTTAGATAAATGAGTTTTTATGCAAAATTATCTAATTTAGTTTAATTTTTTTTTTCTAGGTTCATTCTGATAAGGAGCTTTTCTGGTTAGATTTGAAGGTTTATTGGTTCAGCATAAAAGGGGAAATGGGGGAGCTAATACACCCCTTAATTTAGCGAAATGGTTTTTCATGCATAATTATCTGATTTGCTTCAAATTTGGTATGCCAGTTTATTATGTTAAAGAGTTTGGAGGTTCTTTGGTTAAGTATAAAGGGGGGAAACGGGGCTAATCCCTTCTTTTATTTTTCGAAGGGCATTATTCTTTGAAATAAGAGTATGATATACAATTAGTGTGAATAGCCTGTGAGCTCAATATCATCAGTTTAACTGGGCAATTTTTTTTTTTTTATTTTATTGATCAACTAGAAATTTCGAGTAATAATTTGCTATTTATTTAATGGTAGACGTTCCGTGGTTTAATAACGTGAATGTAACTATTCGGAAATTCTGGTAGATATTTTGAATAAAAAAATTCTATAAATTGGCAACACTACCTCCGACAATATCTACAGAGTCGGGCCAATTTCCTTTCACAATACGCGGACTGGGCTAAGGTTGATTTTTTTTTTCTCTAGATTTTCTGCAGATTTGGGTCAGGCCGGGAATTCATTGTTGCAGGAGCGTCATTTCGGTTTCAGAATTGATTATAATTGATAATTGCTGGATGTGCGTTTTTAGCTGTGAAATGCATGTTTAAAGTTACCAAATTTTTTGTGTATTACGCAGTGTATATGAATTCTAAAGATCATATAAAGACTGCAAAAAAGAAATTGCACACATTAGTATGGACAGCAATTACTGGAAATAAACTTTACTACATTATGTATTTTTAGATTGCTTATTTAGATATTTCAATTCATTGTAAGAAAAGAAAAAAAGCAGTTTCACCAGTTTTTTTTTTTTCAAGTCTATACTGGTTACTTTCTGACACATTTTAAAAATAATTTTTGTTTACAAATGTATCAGATTGGCAAGTTCTCTTATTCAAAAACTACGTAAACGAACTTTTTTTTTTCTCGTTTTTCGGTAAAGACACAAATTTTCAGCGAATGCTGTCAAAGTTGGCGTTTTGTTTTGAACCGAATTTCTGGACGCGACAGCACAGGAAAGGAAGAAAAAAACCACTTATCTTCAGACAACAATCGCCTATAACTCAAGATGTAATTCATTTATCGAAAAATTAAAAACTGTTCGATTGCAAATCACAGAAGGTACTGTGTCAAAGCATTGGACTGTCAAGAGGAAGGTTGTAGGGGTGAACTGTAATTATCCTGTTGGTATTTATTTATTTTTATTAACACTTTAAACATAGTTGAAAAGTGTTTATGACTTCGGTTTTCTGTCTGCCATTTGTTCGTCTCTAGAAATCGAATAGCTTTATTTTAATTTTGCGGTGCGTAGAAATTGCTTCTGGATGACGGCTGTACGTGTATTTTTACTGAATTGGCATGTTATTGAAGTTACATGGCATATTTTATTGAAAATAGAATGTGAGATATTTATAGAGCAATTACAGGGAGACACAAATAATTCCGTTATTTTATGATCTGTGGGGGGAAATGCTTGCCATGAATTAGATGCTAACTAATGAGTTACTTAAAAAAAGAAGGAGAAACAGAAAAGAAAAGAAATAGAGAGAAAATTCCGTATTGTTTTTTTCAATTGTTTCAAATTACTTATTTAATTTTTAAAGGATTCTATAAAATTAGGTAAAATAAATTGTACTGCAAATCATTTTGAGAGTTACTTTAAAGTCAGTGTTGCCAACTAAACCACCTTTTTTATAAAAAAAAAAAAAGAAAAACACCTGCCATCATACCAGAATTTCTGCATAGTACTACGCGCACCAATTCCTACAGAAAACATATTACTGTGTTTATAAATTTCGTAATATTTGAATTAGTATAATATTAGTGTAACATACTTCAAACATTTATCTCCCATATACTATATATCTCCCATATATATTCCAATTTTTTTTCAGTGTCCCTCTAAATGTGTGAACGAAATATAAATTATACACACTTTGTTTTCAATAGGGGTCATGCTAGAGAAAATTCGTGCTAATCCTTTTGACTTGAGATATGCTTATTTCATTTGGATCCAAGCATATTTATGACAGTTCATCGATAATTATCTGTCAGAAAAGTTATAAACAACTTTTTAAAATGCTGGAAAGTATTAAGAATACAAATAAATAAATAAATAAAAGAAATATTTTGTTAATTACTATATCATGAAAAAATCAAATTCACTAGTTTCTTTAATAAAGTAGCACAATTTATTTTGCTAACATTAACTGTGTTGAAATTAACTGTGTGTTACGTTCTCCCACTTTCCCTACTTTTGTTGTTGTTGTTGTTATTTAGATGTTTGCATTTATTTCCCCATACAAACTGTCCAACTGATTTATATCACACATCTTTCAGTTGATAAGTTCCAATAAGAATACTTTATTTCATTTTATACTTATTGTAACTCCGGCTTGAATATAATTGAAGATAACTAGTAAAATTAACGTAGTTATTTTTTTTTTTAATGCGACACACACACACACACACACACACACACACACACACACCTATATATATATATATTTGCAGAGAGAGAGAAAAATTAGAGAACTGCACAGATCGGGTTTATTTGAGGAGCCTCCATGAAATCAATCAGAATTATAGATAAGATGATGTCAAATGATTAAAACTGGTCATAAGTAATCCAAATCCTTTTTGATAAAAAAAAAAAAAAAAAAAATCAAAGATTTATGTATATACAATGCATATGAATTTATTACAACTAAAATTTTATTAGTCACTAAAGGATAATTCACAAGCAATTTCTATGAATATATAGAAGGAGGGCCCCAGAATGAGGCTTTCCCCCAGGGCCGAAACTAGCCTTTTGCAACATGGATTCATGCAACATGGGAGCAAACATGGATTTTGGCGCCCCCCCCCTCTTCCGAAAAGTATATTTACAAAGAGAATTTTAACCGAGTTATTTTCTTCTGACGGACTGACGGCTTCCATAATTATGAAACAGCCGTCATAAATGAAGTGTTAGGTGAAAATGAAAGAGCAGCCGTAAAAAGTTAGAACTCTGGTCAGAATGGGAAAAAAAAATGGCCATAATTTTTTTTAACACTTCATTTATAACGGCTGTTTCATAATAATGGAAGCCGGCAGTCCATCAGAAGAAAATGATCCATTCCAAAGGTATAATCCTTCATTTGGCGCCCGAAGTACACGCCCCCTCTGCCCCTCCCCCCTAGTTTCGGCCCTGCTTGCCCCGGACCCTTAAATAGTTTGAGTTGGACCCTGCTTATTTAATTTCGCCTAAACTACAACCTGACACCTAATGTTTGCTCATATTTTGATTAGTATAGTATTATGTACTTCTACTCACGTATACTGAAACAGGAGCTTCCAAAAATAATAAATTTACAATTGCTTATCCTAATAAATCAGGACCTGGCTTTGTAAACTTTTTTTGTAGCAGGCAACACTTATTTAAAAAAAAAAAAGATTTTCAAAACCTGATGACGAGAAAGTTGCTCACTCACAAATTCAGGAAAATGCGTAACACAAACACGCCCGTAAATTATTGCTCTGTAGATAAAGTTAAGCTACGAGTGAGTTTCTGGCTACTACTTCTGACGGTTTGACGAGGAGCCCGGGACATCAGCCCCACATCCCCGTGCCATAGCAACTGAAGATTACTACAGTAACAAAGCCCCTCTTATATGACCTGAGGCAATAGTAACCCTACTGAGGACTGAGGAGGAACTTCACTCCTTTCTTTCATTCACAAAGGATTTCGCGCTAAGCTGTTATCTTTCTTTATAGTTACTTACTAACCATCCGAGATAGTAGACCTAGAGCGGCTAATGTTCTTTTTTTAGAAGTTTCATTTTGCTCGAATTTGGTATTTTTCGTAGCCTTCAAAACCTGTACGTTTAAATTATGCTCTGCGCGCTATTTTCACATTTTATTTTTTATTATAATATATTTTATTTCTAAGATACATTACTTATTGTTATTTTGTTTACACAGTTTACTTAATACTATTTTCACAATCATCTGCATTCTGTTCTTTCAAAATTAGTGAATAATTTAATGCAATCCTTTTAATTTGCTTACATTTTATGAAATCCACTGTAATTTTTTTAGGTAGCTTTCTTTACAAAAAAGCTACCTATTGCAGCCGTTCGGAGGAAAGCGATTTCAAAAAATTTTGGTATATTTTCATCGATCATGACCCCCAGACCCCGAAACCACCCTCCGTTCAAAATTGATATATATATATATATATATATATATATATATATCAATATATATATATATATATATATATATATCTGACCTATGTCACACTGTAACTCCCGTAATTATGAACCGATTTCGATGTAATTCGGTGTGTACATAGTACATACCAATGCCTCGACCGAGTTCGTTGGCCAGCTTCATCCGCCGTTTTGTTTCAAAATGGCGGCCATTTAAAATTTTTAAAAAAAATTTAAAACTCGAAATGTGGTACCAAAAAATTACAAATGGAAAAATATTTTTTTCTTATGTATTTGACCTTTATACAAAGATTCCGGAGCAGTTTTTGTTTCGTCTATATCTTAAAAAATGGCTGAGTTATAGCATTTTGAATTTCTAGCGTGGCTGACATTTTGAAACGTCCTGAATTTTGTCACGCCATAAAAGGCGTATTTATGAACCGATCTGGATGTAATTCGGTGTGTACATAGTACATACCAATCTCTCAACCGAGTTCGTTGGCCAGCTTCATCCGCCATTTTGTTTCAAAATGGCGGCCATTTAATTTTTTTTTTTTAATTTAAAATTTGAAATGTGGTACCAAAAAATTGAAAATGGAAAAATATTTTTTTCTTATGTATTCGAACTTTATACAAAGATTTCGGAGCAGTTTTTGTTTCGTCTATATCTTAAAAATGGCTGAGTTATAGCATTTTGAATTTCTAGAAGGCTGACATTTTAATACGTCCTGAATTTTGTCACGCGATAAAAGGCGTATTTATGAACCGATTTGGATGTAACTTCGTTTATACATAGTACATACCAATGTCTCGACCGGGTTCGTTGGCCAGCTTCTCCCGCCATCTTGTTTAAAAATGGCGGCCATTTAAATTTTTAAGAAAAATTTAAATTTGAAATGTGGTACCAAAAATTGAAAATTTAAAAAAATATTTTCTTCTTATGTGTTTGACCTTGATAAAAAGATTCGGGAGCAGTTTTTGTTTCGTCTATATCTTAAGAAATGGCTGAGTTATAGCATTTTGAATTTCTAGCGTGGCTGACATTTTGAAACGTCCTGATTTTTCTCACGTAATAACAGGCGTATTTATGAACCGACTTGGATGTACCTTGGTGTGTACATAGTACATACAAATATCTCGACCGAGTTCGTTGGCCAGCTTCATCCGCCATCTTGTTTCAAAATGGCGGCCATTTAAAAAAATAAAAAAATAAAAAAATTTAAATGAGATACCAAAAAATTGGAAAATGAAAAAGATTTTTTTTGTATGTCTTTGACCTTAATACAAAGATTCCGGAACAGTTTTTCTTTCGTCTATATCTAAAAAAAATGGCTGAGTAATAGCATTTTGAATTTCTCTTGTGGCTGACATTTTAAAACGATCTGATATTTGTCACGCGATAACAGGCGTATTTATGAACCTATTTGGGTGTAACTTGGTCTGTACATAGTACATACCAATGTCTCGACCGAGTTCGTTGGCCAGCTTCATTCGCCATCTTGTTTCAAAAGGGTTGCCATTTAAAAAAAATTAAATTTTAAATTCAAAATGAGGTATTAAAAAATTGGAAAATGAAAAAGATTTTTTTTATGTGTTTGGCCTTGATACAAAGATTCCGGAGCAGTTTTTGTTTCTGAAAATTTGTTCTTTTGTTGATATCTTAAAAAATGGTTGGTTTATAGCACTTTGAATTTCTAGCATGGCTAACATTTTGAAACTATCTTGTACTTGTCACGCGATAACACACGTATTCGCCTATTTCGATGTAAGAAGGCATGTGGATAGTATACATCAACACCTCGACCAAGTTCGCTGGCCAGATTCATCAGCCATCTTGTTTCAAAATGGCGGCCATTAAATTAAAAAATATATATATATTTAAAGTGAGGTGCAAAAAATTAGAAATTGAAAAAGGTTTCTTTCTTAAGTATTTGATCTTGATATAAGGATTCAGGAGCATTTTTTGTTTGTCTTTACCTTAGAAAATGGCTCAGATATAGCAGTTTCAATTTCTATTGTGGGTGACATTTTGAAAAATCTGATTTTTTGCATGCGACAGCACTCCTATATATTAACCGATTCCAATGTGTGTGAGCATGTGCACAGCAATTACTAAGGTCTCGACCAAGTTCACTGCTTAGCCTCATCCACCATGTTGTCTTAAAATGACAGGCACTTTAAGAAATTGACGAATTTGGCAGCCAAATATAAGTTACTTTAAAGAAAAGCAGCTTGGATAAAGCTGACTAATTTCGCGAAATTCTCATTCATTATATTGATAAAAATTAGTATTGAATCTCCTATATTCGGTTTCCACTAAATTGAGCTTCGTGTGTTTGCATGATATAAGTTGGCTTTTTTTAAATAAGGATTATGAAAGCTACCTCTTCCTCGCGGCACTGGCCGGAAGGACTTTTTTTCAATTATGACACTATTTCCACTGATTGAATCATGTATCTGATTAATGAGTGTGGTTAAGCATATTAATATAGTTGAATTTTTCTGTAATTGGTACATGTTATTGAGATTTATTATGCCATGTTCGGTATTGAAAAATAAAGTATGTAGCGTTCATAGTTTATTTACAGAGACACTCAAAAGTATTCCATTGCATTATGATCTATGGGGAAATGTAATTAATATAAATACGTAGCACGTACAGCCGTCGTCTGGTCCGTCCGTCTGTTCGCATATAACGGCACAAAAACTACACAACCGAATGGATTGAAATATAATATAGATAATCGTTCCAGAATTTTGTCGAGTCATTTTAAATCTTATGAAAATCGAATCAAAACTTAAAGAGATTATTAAAAGTTTTCTTCGTTCTATTAAATGCTATCATATGCAATTACTTCAATGATATCCAATGATAGGTAATGATTCTAGGTTGCCATGGTGATGACATGGTGATGACAATTTAAGATAGAGTCATATTATTTCCGTATTACTGAATTAAATATATAGAATCGTAATAAATTTTGTATTCAGGCATTTTTGCATAAGAGTGCAACGACTGATGTAGCAAAATCTGAATATTTATAAAACTAGTTATAGTACGAACGCACCTCATTTGCCACATTTGACGTACAATTTCCAACTTGTTCTTCTTCTCTTGGAATATGAAAAATATTGCCAACATTTCGTTATTTATGCAACATAAAAAAAAAAAAAGTATCAGTAATAACTTATGCACACACACACGTTATGTGTCTGTAGATTTGGTGGTATCCATTATTCAGAGGAAAAACCGTAAAATTATAAAGGTGTTGGTAGTTGAAAAAGCGTTCAATAAATATATCCAATTTTCGAAAACCCTATTATATATAGATTTTCACCTGAAAAAATATTTTGGACATTTACTTGAAAATCAATCAACTTGAACCCGGCCTGCAAAAGTCAAAAGACAATCCGAAATAAAGAAAGTCAACCCGACCCAGGGGCGGATCCAGAGAATCGTTTTTTTTTTTTTTTTTTTTTTTTTTTGTGTGTGTGTGAGGGGGGGGGGGGGTTGCGATACCGAATGACATATGATCAATGTAATCATAATTTCTGTTGGTCAAATCATTCCTTGCAGTTAATTATTAAATGAATATGAAATAATTATAATTAATGCGATTTCAAAGTATTATAGACTCTTATTTTCCTACGTCCGATTAACCGAAACACTTGGGGTTAACCAACAGTCTTATTATATAATCCCCCGTCTCATCAAAATATGATTTGTTGTTACTTATTAGGTCTAAAAATTTAAAACGGTATAACAGAATTTATTTATTAGATGTCTTATTTTTTTCTTTTTCTTTTTACTCATATACTATGGTAATTATTATTATTATTATTATTTTCAGTTCTAGTGAAGTTTTAACAACGTTAATAACAAAAGCCTGCAACGATTGTATTTTTAAATATTTGATAATTCATTTTTACGCATTTTTTAGCGCTGAACCCGAAAATGACCTTTATTTGTAACCATCCCGTCAGAATCATTCGCAAATTGTACATTTCAAAGATTAAAAGAAAAAAAATAGCGAAAATCTGCTACTGTAAAATAGATGCGATGGTTGTGTTTTTTACCTTTTGATAATTAATTTATATGTATTTTATACCGCTAAATCTGAAAATGACCTTTATTTTTAACTATCATGTCGGAATTTTCGCAAATCATAAATTTCAAAGTTAAAAAGTAAAAAAAATAGCGAAAATATCTGAAAGCAATTTGTCAAAGTCTTAACAAAAGCAGGTAAATGTTTTAAATACATCTGCGATAAATTTCCCAGCCTTACCAACCTCCAAAATAAAACACCGAGATGAACCCCAAAGACAAGATAAAAGAAAAAGCGCGAAGTAGAGCATGAGCGATTCAAAGAAACTTCCACACATGGAATAAAATTGTAAGGATTTTAAATACACATTATGCATAGTATAAAGAAATATATGAATAACGTATTATGAAAAAAAAAAGTTACGTCTTCTTTATAGTAGCAGATTTTCGCAATATTTCGACTTTTTAAAAATTTGCGATTTGTGCAAAATCCTGACATAATGGTATGGTAAAAAATGAAGATCATTTTTGGATTCAGCACTAAAAAATAATAAGAACCAATTATCGAAAGCTAAAAAACATAACCATCACATCTATTTTTTAGTATCAGATTTCTGAAAGAGGATCCCCTTCAGAAATCTGAAGGGGCCTTAACAACCTTTTGAAAGTCAAAATGTGCCATCTAAGTGGTGTGTATACCTCCTCACACGGCCGAAAATAAGGGTGGGGGGGGGAGCATGTGCCCCGGGCGGCAGAAGGAAGGGTCACCAAATGAAGGATTATACCTTTGGAATGGATCATTTCCTTCTGATGGACTGGTGGCTTCCATTATTATGCAACAGCCATTATAAATGAAGTGTTAGGTGAAGATGAAAGAGCAGTCCTAAGAAGTTAGAACTCTGATTTTCTGGTCAGAATGGCAAAAAAATTGGACATAAAAAAAAAAAATGGCCATTTTTTCCCCATTCTGACCAGAAAATCAGAGTTCTAACTTTTTACGACTGCTCTTTCGTCTTCACCTAACACTTTACCGGAGCGTCATTTCGGTTTCAGAATTGACTATAATTGATAATTGCTGGATGTGCGTTTTTAGCTGTGAAATGCATGTTTAAACTTATCAAATTTTTAGTGTGTTACGCGGTGTGTATTAATTCTGTAGATCATATAAAGACTGAAAAAAAGAATTACATTAGTATGGTCATCAGTTGCTGAAAATAAATTTTACTACATTATGAATTTTTTTAATTGTTTTTTTAGGTATCGCATTTCATTGTATGAGAAACTAAAATTGAAAAAAAAAGTTTCAGCAGTTTCTTCTCAAGTTTATACTGGTTACTTTCTGACATATTTTAAAAATAACTTTTGTTTGCAAACGTTTTTTAGATTATGGAGTGGATAACACTTATCATTCATTTGCGCATAAAAAATCGGTTTCAAGATTGCTATAATCGATAATTGCTATGGATGTGCGTTTTTAGCTGTGAAATGCATGTTTAAACTTATCAAATTTTTAGTGTGTTACACGGTGTGTATTAATTCTGTAGATCGTATAAGGACTGCAAAAAAGAAGTCGTACACATTAATATGGTCATCAATTGCTGAAAATAAATTTTACTTCATTATGAATTTTTTGAATTGTTTTTTTAGACGTCGCATTTCATTTTATGAGAAACTAAAATTGTAAAAAAAGTTTCAGCAGTTTCTTCTCAAGTTTATACTGGTTACTTTCTGACACATTTTAAAAATAACTTTTTAGTCCAGACAATAGAGACCGTATAGGGGCTCTACTTAGCAAAATTCATGGTAGTTCTGGAAAAAGGCTTACTATATGTTTTTTGGGTCGCTGAATCCGAATTTTTAACTTCCCACCAAAATTTCCCCCGGCAACCCCCCAAATTTTGATAAAATCCCCCCCCCCCACCCCAAAAAATGTTTTTATTAAAAAAATCAATTTTTTTATTGTTTTAGGGAAAAAGTATCTAGAAATTCAGAAAGTAGACACAATTTGCAACAAATCAGATATATGACATTATGATTTAGGATGAAGGGGAAGGGGGGATCTGCCTCGGAACATGCGCGCAGTGCTGCTTGAACTAAGTTGCGCAATTCCACTTAACCACTCACACGTTTACATTCGCCCTCCCATCTCCCTTCCGAACATTCTCTATAAGGTTTACTTTAATTTTTTTGGGTTGCTGAATCCGAATTTTTAACTTCTCTCCAAAATTCCCCCCCCCCGACCGCCCCTCCCCCAAATAGTTGTTTTTAACTTAAATTTCTTATTGTTTTAGGGGAAAAGCATTAAGAAATTCAGAAACTAGACAAAATTTGCAACAAATGCGATATATGACATTATGACGTAGGATGAACGGGAGGGGGAGGGCTGCCTCTGAACATGCACTGCGGCGCTACGTGCACTAAGTTATGATGTCCAGGCAATAGGGGATGTTACCTGGCAAAATTAATACTAGTTCTGGATTTCAACTCACTTTATGTTTTTTGGGTCACTGAATCTGAATTTGTAACTTCCCAACAAAATTTCACACGGCAACCCCCCCAAAAATTGATTTTTTGAAAAAATGTGGTTTTTGAGAAAAGCGCGGGGAATTTCCGAGGCAGCCCCCTCTCTCCCCGTTTATCCTACGTCATAATGTCGTATATCCTATTTGTTGCAAATTTCGTCTAGTTTCTGAATTTTGTAATGCTTTTCCCCTAAAATAATAAGAAATTTAAGTTAATAACAACTATTTTGGGGGGTTTCGGGGGGGGGGGGGATTTTGGGGATAAGTTAAAAATTCGGATTCAGTGACGCAAAAAACTTAAAGTAAACCCTTATAAGGAAAGTTCGGAGGGGAGATGGGAGGGCGAATGTAAACGTGTGAGTGGTTAAGTGGAATTGCGCAACTTAGTTCATACAGCACGGCGTGCATGTTCCGAGGCAGATCCCCCCTTCCCCTTCATCCTAAGTCATAATGTCATCTATCTAATTTGTTGCAAATTTTGTCTACTTTCTGAATTTCTAGATACTTTTCCCCTAAAAGAATTAAAAAATTGATTTATTTAATAAAAACCTTTTTGGGGGGTCTTTTTACCAAAATTTGGTGGGGCTGCCGGGGGAAATTTTGGTGGGCAGTTACAAATTCGGATTCAGTGACCCAAAAAACATGAAGTAAACCGATTTCCAGAACTACCATTAATTTTGCTAGGTAAAATTCCCTATTGCCTGGACTATTTGTTTACAAACGTTTTTTAGATTATGGAATGCATAACACTTATGACTTATCATTCCTTTACGCATAAAAAGTCGGTTTTAAGATTGACTATAATCGATTATTGCTATGGATTTGCGTTTTTAGCTGTGAAATTCAAGCTTAAACGTATCAAATTTTTAGTGTGTTACGCGGTGTGTATTAATTCTGTAGATCCTATAAGGACTGCAAAAAAGAAGTCGTACACATTAGTATGGTCATCAATTGCTGAAAATAAATTTTACTACATTATGAATTTTTTGAATTGTTTTTTTAGATGTCGCATTTCATTATATGAGAAACTAAAATTGAAAAAAAAGTTTCAGCAGTTTCTTCTCAAGTTTATACTGGTTACTTTCTGGCACATTTTAAAAATAACTTTTGTTTGCAAACGTATCAGATTAGCAAGTGCTCTTATTCAAAAACTATGTGAACGAACTGGGTTTTTTTTTTTTTTTCGTTTTTCGGTAAAGACGCAATTTTTCAGCGAATAATTCCGGAGAGCGCATTACTCATCAAACTTAGAATTTTTATTTATTCCAGTAACTTTTGTTTAAACCCCTTTGTGCTTCTTTAGGCAATGAATTTAACTCTAATGACAAATTACGGATGACGGTCAATAAACTCCCCTGCCCTATTCTGTGAGGAAACCCTCAAAGAAATAGATAAATTTATAAAATCTTCATTATTTGTTCCCGTCAAAAAAATAAAATAAAAATAAATAAATAAATAAATAAAAATGAATAAATAAATGAAAATAAATAAATAAATAAAAATAAATAAATAAATAAAATAAAATAAAATGCATTTATTTAACTGAACTTCGAAATAAAAGTTGAAGAAGGTAAAACTGTAAAATCAAAGCAAATGTCAATGTATTAATTTTTTAAACTCTGCAGTAATTAAAACGTATGTAAATAACTTTTGTTTTGATACTTAAATTTTCGTATTTTTTCCTAATGTGAAAAATAAATTTTAGTAACATTAATTGTTACTTATTTTCAACATTTAAAATCTAGATTTAAACTTGATCTCCGTTAAGAGACCACCTCTCAAAGCGACCAACGTTTATTAGAACGGAACGTGGTCGCTTTAGGGAGGTTTACTGTATTTGTCATCAGAGATGAAAAAGCGTTTTACTGATAAGAATATCTTTTCACAGTAAAAAGGCAGTATATACTTCAGTGGTACAATTGTATAAACACCTATAGGAAGGAACTGGTTTGGTGTAGAGAAGAAGAAACTGAAACCTTTGTGGGAGGAACTGTATCTGTGTGTGATCCCTGCTGTAATATAAACTAATTAGTTTCAGGTTTCTTGGCGAGGAGCAAAGACGTACTATAATATAGGGACCCAGAATCTCCACAATGTAAGAAATGCCCAAGGCTGTATTCTCTTTGAGAAAAATGATTTTGAGTCAACATGCTATGGTGGTTAAAAACATTTCCAGCACGAATAATGACTAATACTGTTTCTGTCCCCCCCCCCCCTTCCCCTTCTCCAGCTACGGGCTTGCTTTAAAAATGTTTTGAAAAGATATCAATATATAAATTGTTTACTTTTATTTTTAATTAGTTGACCTGCTTTATATAACTTACTTGAATATTGTGGTACTTTAACCTATTGAAACAACATTCCGATGACATTAAATCTTATAGCGCTAGTGAAAATGACAACTAAATTATAATCTAAATATATTAAATAATGTTAATAATACAACTTCCAAGTGTATATATCTTGGACTTGTTACATGTGTAATAAATGAATGCATAATAAATGAACAAATCATACTCATATAAAAAATTATTCTTAAATTGTGACAGATTTTTAAACATTTCTGAATACGTATGCATTTTAAAACTTTCCAAACACAGTTGAAAAGTGTTTATGAATTTGGTTTCTCTGCCTGCCATGCTCAAACTCTCGTAAAGATAGAACTCGGATTGCCATAAAATTTTTATGTTATTGAGGTTTTTTACAGAATGTTCGGTAGTAAAAAAGAAGTGTGTAGAATTTGTGGTTCGTTTACAAAGACACACAAAAGAATTCCTTTACATTATGAGCTATGAGGAAAAAACGTTTGAGCTGCATTATAATAATTTTATGATACATCAAACATAATGAAACTTACTGGAGTACACAAAATATTTTTCTATATATTATATTCTATAGCAATTACCGTTCCTTTACAGAGAGACACGAAATTTGCTTACAGGCACAGGAACTGATTAAAATCCATAATTGCTGGAAGTGAGTTCTCCACTGTGGGATATATTTTTACATCTTACACATCTTTATTAGGTTACCAAATTTTGAGTGGTATGCATTTTTAAACTTATGTAAATCTTTACAACATACTTTTGCTTAACTTTTGTAACTTATGGAAATCTTAAGCAATTGCTGAAAATGGATTTTACAGCATTATGTCTTTTTAAATTGTTTATTAATGTATAATTGTATAATATATAATTATATAATATATAATATATAATTATATAAAATTGAAAAAAAAAAGACTCAAATGTAAACTGGCTAGTTTCCGATAAATTTTTGTTCGTAAACGTATCAGACTGGCAAGTGCTCTTGTTCAGAAACTGTAATCGAACTATTTTTCCGCTTTTACATAAAAGCGGAAAATGACTGAAACATAATTTTTAGAGAATGGAGTCAAAGTCTAAGTTTTGAGTACGTCTTGATTATATACAGAAAAATTATTTTAGTATGTTTTTAGCCGAGTGTTGAAGTGTAAATAAATATATAGTGCAGATAATTAGATAAGCAAGTTTCTGTTATCTCTACCAAAGGTATCTAATTGTATATTCTTTTAATTGATTGCTTAAAACTTTGTATCAGAAAAAGGGAATGATTTTGTAAACTAGCATTTTTATACTTTATTTAATTTATTTTCTCTGCAGTTGGTAGACGATTTTTTTTTTTTTTTTTTTTTTTTGCGACCGATTGAAGAAATTTATTTCCGTGATCTTGGCAAAATTCACGGTATTTTTCCATTATTGTTTGTAGAAATTCGCAGTCTTTTCCGCGAACAAGTCACGAATTAACTTTACGAAATTCCGCAAAAGAAAAAAAAATATCACTTCCATGGAAATTAAAAAGTATTCGTGAAAAAATTTAAGGAAGGTAAAATAGAGCACAGCATTTCTTATTATACGGGATTTTACTACTTTGTGGATGGTTCGCGCAATGCCGCACGTTACTTCATAGCCTGCCGCTCAAAGAAAACTTTGACCCACAACGGAAACTCTTGAAATGCCCCCTCCTAGAGATCTGCATGGGATCGGGGCCCGTATCCGGTCGGAAAAGTAAAGTCAAAATTTCTAACGGGCCGGTAGATTGAAGTCGATTTTTTTAACGGACCGGGCGGCAGAAAAAAATCGAGCAGAATCCAAAATTATGGCCCCGGTCCATGACCATAAAAAGATTAAATCTTAAATGGGCCGATCTACCAGATACAGAAATTAAGCCGATAAAATACGAGGGCCGGTAGTAGACTTAAGAAGTTACTTCAGTCGTGCGCAGTGTTGAGTTCAGACACTTTTCTCCGGGAGGGATTTCTGTGGCTCCGGGGGGGACATTATTGAGTTCCGGGGGTGAAATTGCACTTTTTGACCATTGAAAACACAAAATCTCAAATCTTCCGGGGGGGACATCTCATTGCTCCGGGGGGAATGTCCCCCCCGGGCCACCCCCTGAAATCCACACTGGTCGTGCGAAAGGCGCCCATTCGTTAATGTTAATCTTATGGGAGAATTTTTAAAAAATATCTCGTTTGCATTTCAATATCCTTAAATCGCAATTTTTTTTGCATTGAATATCTGAGTTAAATCTCAACAAAGGCTGTTTTGTACTTTTTCGATTTTGTTTGCAGTTGTTTTTAATCAGGATAACCGGTTTAGAACATGAAAGAAAAATATAAAATATAAATAAAATAATAAAGAATAAGAAAATAAAGAAAATCTGCAAACAAGATCGAAAAAGTAAAACAAAACAAAACAAAACAAAAAAGGCCTGTATAGAGATCGACCCCAGCTATGCAATGCAAAAAAAAAAAAAAAAAAAAAAAAAATCTGTTAAAAATATTGCAATGCAAAAGAAATATCTTAAGAGGCCATATCAATCAAACGAAAAGACCCGTTCACTAATGCTAATCCTATGGAAGACATTTATAAAGATATCTTGGTCGCATTTCAATAATTTTAAATGGTTTTTTTTTTTTTTTTTGCATTGAATAGTTAAGATCGATCTGTACAAAGGCCGTTGTTTACTTTTTCCATTTTGTTTACATGTATTTTTAATGAGGACACTTTCATTTTCGAAACCGGTTTCGAAAGTAAAAGCATCCTTATAAAAAAAAAAAATCTGCAATCAAAATCGAAAAAGTAAAAAACGGCCTGCATACAAATCAATCTCGGTTATCCTATGAAAAAAAAAATCCCTTTAAAATACTGAAATGCGACAGAGATATCTTTATAATTTTTTCCATAGGATTATCATTAGCGAACGAGTCTATTCGTTTGACTGAAGTAGCCTCTTAAAAAAATTTCTCCCATTGAACTAACATTAGCGAGCGGGTCTTTTCACATGACTGAAGTAGACTCCTCGGGCAAGTAATTTGTTTTGAAAAAAGATTAGTAGTAATAAACAACTTTTGGTAACGGGAAATTTGGAAATATACCTTAATAAATTATAGAAAAATATTTTCAAAAATCTCTTAATATATATATATATATATATATATATATATATATATATATATATACAGCTTCAAAAGCTATAATGTTTTTAACCATCTTTTTTCTTTCATTCTGAACATATTAATGATATTAAGAAATCTAAACTTAAATTTAAGAGTCTCATGAGTCTAAGTGTTTATTAATGCTACTATTCTGTATATTCTACCTCGCGAACATATAGTAATCTAAATTCTAAAATATACTGTTAAAACTTTCCATGAATATTTATGCAGTATTCCAGAAAAGAATTTCAATTGTATGTTAAGAAAAGTCGGCGTTTTTGGTGGAAATTGAGTGGAGTCTGATTTCTTTTATTTTTGCGCCGGGCCGTGAAATGAAAAAAAATACAAACCAGCCGAGTTGGGCCTAATTATTTCTCTTTCGGGCCGGGACGGGGCAGAAAATTCTGCCCCGTGCAGACCTCTCCCCCCCCCTCCCCTCTCTGCTTAAAAAGAAAATTTTATACAAAAAAAAAGTGCTCTTGCTATTTTATTTAAAAAATCAGACTTCTTTAAAATATCCACGTTCCAGTAATTTGTACCGTTCCCAAAAAAATCAACAAAGCATCTTTTTCCTTCCAAGATGTTCATGATTGGAGATCATAAGGCACGTCATGCAGCTGGTAGGGAATAAACTCCGCCTCCAGTGAGTGATAAGACTACCAGATGTTGGCGCGAGAGTGCTTTATTTTTTTATCTTTTTTTCTTCGTTAAAAATCTCATTTCGCCAAACTTCGGATACCCTGTTGCAATCAGAGCCATCTGTCGGAAAAATTCAACGCGACAAACGTGTTCCGTTAAAATCATCCTGTCTGGAGTATGCCAAAGCATAGAAGAATCTAAAGATAATATGGCATAAGGATCCTGTACAAAGCGAAATTTGTTTTCGATTCTTGTCGATTCCGTTTTCAAGATTTTATTGAATCAATATTTTGCAAAGCAGATTGTTCTGTATTACATATTTTATTATTACATAATTTAAAATAAGTCGACTATTAGAAAATTAGTGGAATTCTCTTTGTAAATATATTTTTGCGGAGGGGGCGGGGGCGCCAAAATCCATGTTTGCCCCGGGTGCGAAAAAGGCTAGTTTCGGCTCTGGGTCATTGGGTGACTGTAGTTTTCAACAGCATTGTGTCAGTTACTGCAGACTGTAGTTCTCGGCCAAAAATATGTATCAGTTACTCAGTGGCGTGGCGTGAAAATTTTCGGTGGTCATCGCAATCATTTAAGTTTGTGGTGAAAAATTATTAACTCTAAAATTCAATGGTTGAATGTTCAAAAAAGAAACTTTAAATCTTACCTTCACTTATACATGAACTCCAAATGTTCTGCTAAAACTGGATCGTAGAGTTTTAAAAGCTTATTAAGAGTTTTAAAATATTGCTTGGTCATCGCCGCATCCAGCGATGACCGGACGCCACGCCACTGCAGTTACTGTAGCCTGTAGTTTTAAACCAAACATGTATCAGGTACTGTAGAATGTAGCTTTTCAATAAATGATACATGTATCAATTTCTGTAATTTCATTTTTCAATAAACGTTATACATATCAATTACTGTAGGCTGAAACACAGATACACAAATAGATTTCATATGTTCTTTCTCTATATATTTTGAAGTTTTAAGAGTTGCCTGCAAGTTTTAATGCTGATTTCACTACTATAGAAAAGTAGTCGCTAATGCCTGATGTGACATATATGGCACGAACGGCCTTAAATTAAGGTGGATTTAAAAATTTCGAATTTTGAGTGATTTTTGATCATGTTACATTAATATTTTGCAAACTTTAAAATTTTTCTGCATGCAGGAAAAAAATCATGCAGGAAGGGGTTAATTACTATCACCAAAAATGATATTTTTATAACTTAGCACTGGTCCTTTTTTTGTAAAAATATAAATATTGAAAATTAATGGCCAAATCTAAAAATATTTGATTTGTAATTTTGCCCCCTGGTTGTAGATAACAAAGTGATCATTTTTTAATTTCATTGCGAAGTACACCACAATATTTGTGTTTTCATTTTAATAATAAAAGATAATAGTGGATATTTTTGTTTTAATATTCTCTAAAAGAATATAGCTTGAACAAAAGTGACCATGAGACTATCCTTTCCATTTTCTTCTATGTAACCTAGAAAATAAGAAGCCATTTTCTACTGTTATTTATTTAAATTTTCAATTTGAGGTTTTAAACATAGTTTTATGTATTTCAAGTTTTCTACTTTAAGTAGTTTTTATGCTAAACTTTATTAGTTTTAAATGGTAAGTCAAGGGTTTCTCGGATTTGAAGATTTTCTTCTTGTATAAAGATTTTATGCTTTTCAGATTTCCAAAAATATTATATTAACGTATTTTTTAAGTAAAAAAGAAATTTGCAAAAGAGGATTTTATGAGGAATCATTATGCTCTGCAAGCAAACAAAATAATTTCATTTTCTTCTATTTTCACTTATTTCCCCTCAATATTAAATTCAAATTTGTATCTAAGCAATTGGAAATATACTGAGAGTTATTTAATTATGATAGATAATCTAGTTGTTTCGTGCACAAACACTTCCATGAACAAATCCACCTATAAGGAAAGAGCATGTTTACAAACGAACACTTTCGTCAACCAAACTACACTACATTTTTTCTCATTGCGATCATTGCAGGAATCATCTTGGCAGAGTAGGCCAATCATATCGAATATTCATGGTTGTGTGAACCAATCGTATTGCAGACGAGTTAATCATAGACTATTCAGATCGTAGATGATTTATTTGTAGACCAATTAGATCGCATATATAGTAGAAGTCTTAGAGAAAGACATATTTACTAAAGTAATTTTATCCAAAGACTGATACTTCAATCTACTGAGAAAAGTAAATATTTAATTTCTGAAAACCGAAACAATTGATCTTTTCCGCAATTTATTGCATACAACTAACCAGGAACTATGAAGATCGGTTAATCAAGTATGATAATGCTGACTCAGGATAAATTACAAATAAATTTTAACTTGTTTTTAAAGATAATCCATAGTGGTAACATATAAACGTGGTTATATTAATGTAAAATCTTGTCAGATTAAATTTACATTTTTTCATATTCTTAATGTAAAAATCACATAATTTTTTTTTTCTTATATAAAAATTTCTTTCAAAAATCGCAGGTTAGAATGACGAAATTTGTGTGAATAGATAGGATAATTAATTGAATTCATATACTTGAAAGGGTAGGGCTTATTTTCTCCTTTTTTCTGTATTTTAAAGGATTGTTCTATGCGGAGATGCATTGCTACATGTGTAGTGGATACGTCACAAAAACCTACAATGTGAAAATATCAAAAATGTATGAAAATCGGAATACTGGAACTCCGTGTATTCTTGCCCACAAATTCTTAAAGTGACAATCTAAAATAAATATGATATTAGTAGGGGAGAAAGGAGAGTTCAGCGCCAGCAGGTGGATTGTGGATTGAGGAGGAGGGAGTAATCCACCTTGTGGATGGAGGAGGAGGGTGGAATCCACCTGGGGGTGGAAAGGGAGACTTATCCTATAGTAGGAGGAGTTAAATGTTGGAGGGGGCTTAATTTTTGAGAGGGGCTTTTTTTTTTTTCGAATCGACTTAGTGTAGAGATGGAAATATCATACTATAACATAGGTCTTTTCGAGAGGAAGTATGAAGACACTAAATTTTTCGATGGGCTTAATTTTTGAGGGGGCTTAACATTTTTTTCTCGAATTGATTTAGTATTAGAATGGAGATATCATACTATAACATAGTGAGTTAGGTGTTTTCGAAAGGGAGTTTGAGGGGTCTAAATATTTTAGTGGGGCTTATTTTTAGGGGGGCTTAATTTTTTTTTCTTCGAATCGACATAGAGTAGAAATGGAAATATCATACTATAACATAGAGATGTAGGTATTTTCGAAAGGGACTTTGAGGAGCCTAAATTTTTTAGAGGGGCTTATTTTTTTAAGGGGGGCTTAATTTTTAAGGGTGATTATTATTATTTTTTTTCTGAATTGTCTTAGAATTTGAATGAAGATAAAAATGTCTTATGTTTTCTGAAAAAAAACTTTGATGCTGCCATCTGTATGCGGTAGTGCGAATTTATTATTGAAAATAGTATTTTATTTTTGAAAAGTTTTGAGGAAGGTTTGAACCTGCAAAATAGTCTCTTGGCTCGATGATATGTTGAAGACTTAACTAATCGAGCCAAGAAACTATGTCTATATGTTTAGATTTTAGATGTTTCAAAACAAAAAATTATATTCCCCCTTCTGTATGCGCAAAGAGAGGTTGGTTTCTTAAGATAACTCATTAATACCTATTTTAACTGCTCACTCTGCGAATTCTTTTAATGTGTATGATTTTTAGTTTAACTGATTTTATCGATTTTGTGAATGAGAGTTTGATTATTTTACCAAGCTAAGGTTTCGAACCTGCGAACTCCGATTCAAATTTAATTTTTTGTAACCGATAAGCTATCCACTATCCAGACCGCGTCCCGACAATTACTGGATTACTTTTGATAACTATATATTTTTAAAAATACCTACCTCTTCCTCTTTCTTATACTAGGGAAGTTAATACAATTTATGTTTAAATTGAAGAAATAATTAATTTATTATTTTTCTTTAACAAGCAAGTCATTCTTTTAGATCGATTAGAAGGCTACCAAACGATTTGAATTAAACATTGTTTATACCAGTATTAATCCTCTTACCTAATTTTAAAATTATACTTTTTCTTGTGAACCATATCATATTCATTTAATCGTCTGAAATACACTTCCTAAACCCTCTTATCAACGTTACTCACTATCTATCACAAACATCCGATAAGTCTAATCAGCTTTTTTCAACAGAAAATAGCTAATATGTAAATATTGATAACTATTGAAGAGATTATTTCACTTGTTTACAGATTTTAAATGAAAGTTTGAAATATTTGTCAGATTTTCTATTTATCAATTATTATAAATTGAATCAACTCATAGTTTGTTATTGCAATAGATAATTATTTGATGATTCTACACTAGTTCTAATGAATTTTAAAACTACTGCTTCACTTCAACTCATTCTTTTATACAGTTTAATAAATTTAGTATGAATTAATCCATTGGTTTGTCATATATTTCACTGAAATAATAAAATTAATGTGTAAAACCTTAGAATGACGAATTCAAAAATGTAACGTGATGAATCATATACTTTTTAAACATTACATAAAAACCTTTGGATTGATTCACTTCCTGTGAACTTCCTACACATACTTTTTTATGCCACGTGTTTTTCTGAAATTTTTGCACCAATCATATTACATGATTTGCACTATCGTAATAATTTTTTAACATGCACCCCCTATGATTATATATAAAATTGAATGAAACGAGACTTTTTCATTAGTGTTTGCTATTTTTTGAGTGTGTGAAGACGCTTTTTTCACTTAAGATAATATGGCTAGTTTTCAAGATGGACATTCTACTATGTTAAGCGATGATGTATCACGTTTGAATAATCAATATTTTTCATCAAGATTAAATGATCAAGACATGGGATTAATAGTACAACCTAAAGTAGAACCCGTTTCAGATGATGAAGCGGAATCCTCCTCATCAGAACTAAAGAAACAGAAGCCACCTTTTTTGTGTACTGTTTGCAGCAAATCTTTTTCACGAAAAGGCAATTTAAAACAACATTTGATGATTCATTCAGTAGAAAGACCATTTATATGTGACATCTGCCAAAAAGCATTCTCTAGAAAGACCATTTATATGTGACATCTGCCAAAAAGCATTCTCTAGAAAGACCATTTATATGTGACATCTGCCAAAAAGCATTCTCTAGAAAGGCTATTTTGAATCGTCATAAACTATCCCATTTAAAGATTCCTTCCCAACATAAATGTGAATCGTGCGGTGAATCGTTCTCAAGAAAGTATGACTTATTAAAACACATGAAGATCCACAAGTCCTCCAAAAAGGATAAATGTATTCAGCGTAGTGAAATATTCAAACCCAACTCCGATTTTTATATCATTTGAAAACTTCACAGAGAGTTAGATGCAAAATTGATAATTCATAATCTTTAAAAGATGTGTTTTTTGAGAAGGTTAAGCATTTTAAAAGGCAAAATGCGTTAAACATATTTACTAAAACTGTAATCAACTCTAACGAGGAGAATGCTACAGACTTTAACACATTTTTTAATAGTATTCATTCGGACGTTTTAAACGAATTAAACTACCAGATTCAAGTTAAAAGATCGATGAAATGGTATGCAAGTGTACAAGTTGTTGTATATCGTGTAACACAGGAGGGTGTCTTAGAGATTGCCACACCCTATTTCCTTTCAAAAACTATACTTGAATTAACGAAACAAAACTTATCTGAACATGTTGAGGATACCTTTGCAAAAATTATTAAGTCCTGTGAGAAGTCCACCAGACGTGGTTTTAATTGGACATTAGATAAAATATTGAATTTAGAACTATCTACCTTTAAAATATAACATGATTTGAAATGTTTATACCTTTTTGAAATATGTGTACTCATGTTTTCACTATTGTAACTATTGAAAACGACGAATAAATAATGTGTAAATGAAAAAGCTGTTGTCTGTTTATTTTTGTTAGAACAACTTGTGATTTTTAATAACTCATGAAGTCGTAACGACTTTACTTACTGTTTTTTTTTCAATTTCTTATCAAATGAATAATGAGTTAACTATCTTTTATTAATTTCATATTGAAAGTCTGAAATTATCCATTGAAATAGTTATTTTGCAATATTTCTAATTTATCATAATTATTTTTAAAGTTTAATATATCATTCGTTGTTTGCATAAACAACTGTTATTTCTCAATAATAATAATAATATTATCATTTATTACCATACAATTCTTTAAAAAAAGCATAGAACCATTAACATAATATACCATTAACCACTTTTTTAAAAACTGTTACCTTGTGTTGCCATTGAATTCTTCAAAACAAAAAAGAATAAAACTAAAATCATTATCATTAAATATCATACACCACTTATATAAAAATTGTTACTTTGTGTTGCCATACAATTCTTCAAAAAAAGAATAAAACTAAAACTATTAACATTAAATATCATATACTGTAAATATAAAAATTGTTACCTTGTGTTGCCATACTATTCTTCAAAAAAGGATAAAACCATTGACATAATATATTATTCACCACTTAAATAAACTGTTTATACACATATATATATATTTTTTTAGACTTAAACTAAAATTAATGACATTACTAATTCTTTTAAGTGTTTATCTGTAACCGACACTGATTTTTAACATATATTAAGGGATGCGCTGTTTCTAAACATTCAGTTTCCAACTGATTTTTGTTCTAATTTCATCTAATGTTACCTTTATTATTTGAAAATGGGTTCTGTAGTAAATATGTTAAAAAGATCTTCCGACAAAGTGGCTTCTTCTTCAAAGTATCGACGTTTAGAAGAATCTAATGATCCCACTTCTGCGAGTGAATTAAATATACCAAGATTGGAAATTCCCAATTTATTAAACACTGACTGTGGGACAATATCACGTGATTTATCCACTACTGATTACTCACCGAATGTGAAATCTGAAATCGATATGAATTTTTTTATCCCTAACTTTGGTGATGATACTACATCTTCCGAGAATTCATGCCAAGAGTCAATTTCTGTCGAGGACTATTTGAATATATTTTTCAAAGACATGAATTTTGAATCCGCTTTAACCTCGACCCCAGCTAGTAACATAATTTCCCAAGACGAACACGCGACCTGAGGTCGAGGCTAAAATTCGTCTGCTGGCGGTATTTACTGCCGGTGTTTAGCATAGCAGTCTATGGAGTGTGAGTTATTAATGCTTGTTTGTTAAAAATACCGCAAAAGAATTCTTTGATGCAGCAGCATATACTTAATATATTGTAATCTAAATTCAAAATGTTGTTTTGTATGCGAGAAAATTCCCTAAGTTTGCAGATTTTCAGTTAAAATGTATGCATTCAACCTGGGTCAAGGCTAAAGTCGTCTGCTAGCGGTGTTTGCGCCTGCGCATACTGGTATTCTGCCGGTGCAGTAACTAGAATAACAGATCATCATACCGCCAGCTCTGGCATCTGACGTCACCTGAATAGAGTCCATTGGCCAAGAGGTTTCTGACTCCCAACCAAGCAACCTTTCTAAAGCAAGTGATGAATTACAAAGCACAACCCCACCTACGAATGTCATTCCACAGTCTAAAACTAGCAAATCCAATCATCCTATTGTATTTCGAGAAGAACTCAGTGACTGTATCTTTTTAATTTTAAAATTGCATAATAGACAATTTCATATTCATATTCGAGAGTTTAAGCGCAGTGGGCTTACTAGTGAAGAAATTCTAACGAAAAATGGAATTATTATGGATGTTAACAGCTGGTTCGAATTTTGCAAGAAAATATTTTCATGTAATCTGAGATATAAAAGTTCCTCATTTGTTTCTAATAACATGATATTAGTGTTAAATTTTAATAATGCTATCATGCGAATTAAAAATTTAAAGAATTATTCTCACATTGACTTAAACGAGTATCAATTGGTGAAATTAAAAGAAAAAATACATGATTTGAATAAGGAACTTCTTCAGCATTTGAATAAGGAACTTCTTCAGCATTTGAATAAGGAACTTCTTCAGCATATATATGTAAACCATATACCAAGCTTAATTAGGCAGAAATGTATCATTGGTCATATATCTACAGAAAATGAACTCATGTTGCAGTCTAAACTTATAACATGTATTAAGAATAATGTATTAACTATACTAAACCGCATTTTTGAATGTGATGGATGTATTTTTAATCAGAAATCCCAAAGCCCTCATTCCTGTTATATATTAAATAATCGGCAAAAATTTGAAAAACTAGGAGAGATGTTATTAACACTTATAGATTTAGATTTTGTTATTTCCTCATTTTTAAACGGAGTGGATTGTGTTAGTGAAAACTTTTTATCAAACATTCATGTAGAAACAATTCAAAACGAATTGTTTAAGATAATAAAATAAAATGTATTGCTATCCTTTTTAATACGTGTGTGTTTATTTTTCCAAAGTGTATGTTTATTTTGTTATGTCTTTTAGAACTTTTAATAGAGTATTAGACTTAAATTTGCATATGTATATAACTAAAGAAATCAACAATTCTTTAGTAATTAAAAAAATTAACACAAGTTTAAAATATTAAACTAATAATCTTAATACTATAATTTCTACTTTCTAATATATATATATATATATATATATATGAAACTTAATTATATAAAAAAGTTTTCAATAATAATAATAAGTTTAGAAAATTAAAAAGTTTAAAAAACAAAATTAAGAAATTCAATTAAAAAAATATTTGAAAAGTTAAAAAAATAAAGTTTTCAAAATTAAAAAATCTTTATAAAAAAAATAATAAAAATTAAAAAAAAAAAATATTAAAAAGTTTACAAAAGTTTTAAAAAAAAAACTTGAAAAAAAAAACTCAAGAAAAATTAAGTTATCAAAATTTAAAATATATATATATATAAAAACTTGATACATTAAGTTTTCAAAAGTGAGTTTACCTATTCGTATATGTATACATGCATGTGACTTTCATTATGTTTTAGTTTAATACTTCTTTTTATCCTATAAAAGTGTTAGATTAATATATACTCATAAAAATATTTGTAAGTTAAATTTAAAAAAAGTAACTTATAAAAAAATGTTTACAAAATTTAAAAAAAAAGAATGTTTACAAAATTAAAACAACAAAACCTTTCTAAATAAAAAAATGTTTTCAAAATTTAAAAAAAAAATTGTATGTAAAAAAAAGTTTTCAAAATTAAAAAAAAAATTGTAAGTAAAAAAAAGTTTTCAAAATTAAAAAAAAAATACTTTGTAAATAAAAAAAATATTAAAAAGTTTATAAAATTAAAAAAAATAACTTTGTAAAAAGTTTTCAAAATTAAGTTATCAAAATTAAAAAAAAAAAACAAAAACAAACAAACAAAAAAAACTTAATAAATTATGTTATCAAAACTCAGTTCACCTAACTGTATATATATCTGACTTTCATAATTAAAAAAGTTATCAAAAAGTTGAATTAGATTGCAAATACAAGTATACAATCAATCATATATCAATCAGTCATAGCAATTAATCGATCAATCAATTAACCAATCAATGATATCAATTAATCAATAAATCAAACCAATCAATCAATCATATTAATCAGCCAAACAATAATATCAATCAGTCATATCGATCAATAAATCAAACCAATCAATCATATTAATCAACTAAACAATAATATCAATTAATCATATCGATCAATAAATCATATTAATCATATCAAGCAATCATATTAATCATATCAAGCAATCATATTAATCATATCAAGCTATCATATCAATCAATCATATCAATCAATCAACCAATCATTCATATCAGTCAACCATATCAATCAACCAATCATTCATATCAATCAATGATTCATATTAATCATATCAATCGATCAATCAAGATACCGAATACAAGTATTCATACTAATAAATCACATCAATTGCAGTTCAAGTATTACAAGTTAGTATAATAACATTATAAGAAAGTTTTGAATTAATACAATGATTAACTACCAACATTTTGTAACAGCACTTTTATAAAAGCAATGTATGAATAGATATTTTAGTTACAAAAAATATTTAAAATGCTTTTGAAAGTTAACAAAATTATTTTCCAAAAATGTTAAAAACATTACAAGCTGCTAAAACCTACAATTTAACAAGAATGAGTTGTCCTATATTTCCTTTCTATTTGCATTTGAGTATATGTATACGGATTCCTCCTTTTAATTATGTTCTGTAGTATACACTTAAAATATATATATATATATAACATTAAATTAAAATATTCTTTAGTTATTAAAAAGTTTAAAAAATTAGCAATTTTTTTAATATTATAAGATAACAAAAATTATTTTGTAATTTATTAAAAGGGAATTTACCTATCTCTATATATGCGTTTAATAAGATAAATCTTCTTTATGTTAACATCCTACCCACATTTTATTCTATAGTTATACACATCGAAACGAAAAGAAATAAACAATCTATTATTAAATTCTTCAATTTAAAATTTTAATACAAACATACTTAAACATTTATATAAAAATAATGAACTTACCATGTTTGAACTCAGAAAAGAGATGATGAGCTTATCACGTGGTAGATTATGATGTAATCAATTAGATATCACGTGCCTTCCTCGTGCCTTTTGATTGTCTTATCTACAATCAGATTGTATTATCAATCACGTGATCTAACTGATATGAGCCTATACCAAGACACTAGCCATTTTCACTTCAGTCATCGAATATGTAGGTCGAATATTTTTTTGAAAGTCTTTTATTTTATGGAATTTTCAGCAACATGACATCAGATATTTGCAAATAAAATCCTATTAAAATCTTTCTCGCAATTGTGAACAAAGATTAATTTTCATATTGTTTAAGTATAATCATTGATTATTTAACTGGATAATAATATTTTTAGAAGTAACTTAAATTTCTATAAAAACGGAAGTATTTATTGCATCATTCATAGAATTCAAGTTTGAATATTAACCAAGTTTTTTAAACTTTTATAATTTATACTAGAATATATACTAGTTTTTACTAAGTACTAGTATATACTAAATACTAAAATAAAACTCTCTGTGAAGTTTTCAAATGATATAAAAAATCGGAGTTGGGATTGAATATTTCACTACGCTGAATACATTTATCGTTTTTTGAGGACTTGTGGATCTTCATGTGTTTTAATAAGTCATACTTTCTTGAGAACGATTCACCGCACGATTCACATTTATGTTGGGAAGGAATCTTTAAATGGGATAGTTTATGACGATTCAAAATAGCCTTTCTAGAGAATGCTTTTTGGCAGATGTCACATATAAATGGTCTTTCTACTGAATGCATCATCAAATGTTGTTTTAAATTGCCTTTTCGTGAAAAAGATTTGCTGCAAACAGTACACAAAAAACGTGGCTTCTGTTTCTTTAGTTCTGATGAGGAGGATTCCGCTTCATCATCTGAAACGGGTTCTACTTTAGGTTGTACTATTAATCCCATGTCTTGATCATTTAATCTTGATGAAAAATATTGATTATTCAAACGTGATACATCATCGCTTAACATAGTAGAATGTCCATCTTGAAAACTAGCCATATTATCTTAAGTGAAAAAAGCGTCTTCACATACTCAAAAAATAGCAAACACTAATGAAAAAGTCTCGTTTCATTCAATTTTATATATAATCATAGGGGGCGCATGTTAAAAAATTATTACGATAGTGCAAATCATGTAATATGATTGGTGCAAAAATTTCAGAAAAACACGTGGCATAAAAAAGTATGTGTAGGAAGTTCACAGGAAGTGAATCAATCCAAAGGTTTTTATGTAATGTTTAAAAAGTATATGATTCATCACGTTACGTTTTTGAATTCGTCATTCTAAGGTTTTACACATTAATTTTATTATTTCAGTGAAATATATGACAAACCAATGGATTAATTCATACTAAATTTATTAAACTGTATAAAAGAATGAGTTGAAGTGAAGCAGTAGTTTTAAAATTCATTAGAACTAGTGTAGAATCATCAAATAATTATCTATTGCAATAACAAACTATGAGTTGATTCAATTTATAATAATTGATAAATAGAAAATCTGACAAATATTTCAAACTTTCATTTAAAATCTGTAAACAAGTGAAATAATCTCTTCAATAGTTATCAATATTTACATATTAGCTATTTTCTGTTGAAAAAAGCTGATTAGACTTATCGGATGTTTGTGATAGATAGTGAGTAACGTTGATAAGAGGGTTTAGGAAGTGTATTTCAGACGATTAAATGAATATGATATGGTTCACAAGAAAAAGTATAATTTTAAAATTAGGTAAGAGGATTAATACTGGTATAAACAATGTTTAATTCAAATCGTTTGGTAGCCTTCTAATCGATCTAAAAGAATGACTTGCTTGTTAAAGAAAAATAATAAATTAATTATTTCTTCAATTTAAACATAAATTGTATTAACTTCCCTAGTATAAGAAAGAGGAAGAGGTAGGTATTTTTAAAAATATATAGTGTTCAAAAGTAATTCAGTAATTGTCGGGACGCGGTCTGGATAGTGGATAGCTTATCGGTTACAAAAAATTAAATTTGAATCGGAGTTCGCAGGTTCGAAACCTTAGCTTGGTAAAATAATCAAACTCTCATTCACAAAATCGATAAAATCAGTTAAACTAAAAATCATACACATTAAAAGAATTCGCAGAGTGAGCAGTTAAAATAGGTATTAATGAGTTATCTTAAGAAACCAACCTCTCTTTGCGCATACAGAAGGGGGGAATACAATTTTTTGTTTTGAAACATCTAAAATCTAAACATATAGACATAGTTTCTTGGCTCGATTAGTTAAGTCTTCAACATATCATCGAGCCAAGAGACTATTTTGCAGGTTCAAACCTTCCTCAAAACTTTTCAAAAATAAAATACTATTTTCAATAATAAATTCGCACTACCGCATACAGATGGCAGCATCAAAATTTTTTTCAGAAAACATAAGACATTTTTATCTTCATTCAAATTCTAAGACAATTCAGAAAAAAAAATAATAATAATCACCCTTAAAAATTAAGCCCCCCTTAAAAAAATAAGCCCCTCTAAAAAATTTAGGCTCCTCATAGTCCCTTTCGAAAATACCTACATCTCTATGTTATAGTATGATATTTCCATTTCTACTCTATGTCGATTCGAAGAAAAAAAAAATTAAGCCCCCCTAAAAATAAGCCCCACTAAAATATTTAGACCCCTCAAACTTTCTTTCGAAAACACCTAACTCACTATGTTATAGTATGATATCTCCATTCTAATACTAAATCAATTCGAAAAAAAAAATATTAAGCCCCCTCAAAAATTAAGCCCCCCCCTCAAAAATTAAGCCCATCGAAAAATTTAGTGTCTTCATACTTCCTCTCGAAAAGACCTATGTTATAGTATGATATTTCCATCTCTACACTAAGTCGATTCGAAAAAAAAAAAAAATAAGCCCCTCTCAAAAATTAAGCCCCTCAAAAATTAAGCCCCCTCCAACATTTAACCCCTCCTACTATAGGATAAGTCTCCCTTTCCACCCCCAGGTGGATTCTACCCTCCTCCTCCATCCACAAGGTGGATTACTCCCTTCTCCTCAATCCACAATCCACCTGCTGGCGCTGAACTCTCCTTTCTTCCCTACTGATATTATATTGACAGAATCATAGTAAAATCCCTCAGCTATTTAAATGATACTACGTTTTCCTTGGCTGGTGTAACATAAAAGTATACGAGTCCGTGACAATACAAAAAAAAAAAAAAAAAAAAAAAAAAAAAAAAAAAAAAAAAAAAAAAAAATGCATCCAAATGTCTCAGCATTTACCTTAAAATTCTATTTCACATACTTTGAAAATTCTTTCTTTATATATATAGGTAATGGACGCTAATTTTAGAAGAAAAAGATTTTCGACTGATAGAACATCTTTTTTAAAATAGAAACTTAAATTTTCATTCTTGAAAATTAAATCTATAATGATTACATGTAAATAAAGTTTTTATTTTTTTTTTTTTACTTGGAGCGGATAAATGATTTTTCCGTCGAAAGCGACGTCATATTTAGGAGATTATTACTTTTTTACCTGAAATTAAAATGTTTGTATTATTGTAGATTTTTTTCATTCATATACATTTAAATGAAGGTACATTTTTAACGCACGTTTATTTAATTAATTTAGTTTTTTACATGAAAATGTGTATAATTAGAATGACGCCACTTTCGGATGCGAAAACATAGCGACGACCTGCATTTTTATTGGCTTATATAAATAAAATACGTATGTTTAAATATCTTTACCTAAATTTACGATTGGAATTACTGTAATTTTCGGAGTATAATCCGCGGATCAAACAATCATGTTTGGACCCAGAAATTTTATTTAATGATTGAAATCAAATATTTACTGTGATGTAACAAGCTACATTTTATTAAATAAGTTTTTTGAGTCCAAACATGATTGTTTGATATGCGGATTATACACGGGAAATTAAGGTTAATGTATCCAAAAAGCTACGCGTTTGAATATTGCCTTTACATTGTTATAAGCTTTTAAAAAAACTTACGCAATTCTTTTTAACACTTTCCTACAAAGTTGAAAAGTGTTTATGAATTCCGTTTGTCTCTTTGTCTGTCCGTCCGCACTCTAACGCGCATAAATATAGTCCGATTGCCATGAAATTCTTAGATGTTATCGGGTATCACTGTGGTATGTTTGGTTTTGTAAATCAAGTGTATAGCATTTACGGTTTATTTACAGAGACTCTCAAAAGAATTCTGTCAAAAGAAATCTGTTACATTACAGTCTATGGGGGAAATCGTTTGCAGTGTATTTGAATGATATCACACTATTTTAAACATACTGAAGTATATATATATATCACTGAGGTGTACTATGGCACTTACTGTAGAATATGGTATGCATAAAATATATTGTTCATTTACAGAGACCCACAAAAGAACACGAAAAAAAAACTGTTTTGTTGAAACAATTAAATTTTGATTAATATAGCTCGAACCAATATTTTGGTTAGGATAACCAAATTTCTGTTGGACTAACCAAATGATTTGTTGAATTAACAAAATCATTTTCTTAATCTAACCAAAATTTGATCATTCCAACCAAAATATTTCGTTGGAGCTATATTAGCCAAAATTTAGTTGTTTCACAAAACAGTTTTTTCCGTGAATTTGGCTAAATAAGAAATTTAACTATTGAAGTCTATGAACAATTATTGCTGGAAGTGTGTTTTCAGTTGTTTTATACGTTCTTAAATTAAACTATTTTTTTTTTTAAATATTACTTGGTGTATGTAAATTCTATAGATCATATACAAGGCTGCACAAAAGTTTTCATTTATATTTACGTTTATTCACGGAAAAGGCCGAATGGAAATTTTCAACTGTGCTATGCGTTTCACTAAACTTTTAGCATACTATGTAGTATACATACAAATCCATAGATCATATACAGGGCTGCACGAAAAAAAAATGTTTTTCAGACTTGATTGTAATAGCAGAAATTGGGTTTTCAAACGCGGTACGGGTTTTTCAAATTGTTTATTTAGACATGATATTTCACCTTAATAAACTGAGAAGTTTTGTTACAGTATATAATGAATGTGTTGGAAAGTGTTACGTAATCTATGCTGGTCACATGATTTTTCGTTCTTGCTTAATGTTTGCCACGAGGGCAGAAAAAAATGCATTTGAAAATTAAAAGTATATTTCGTATGAAAATAAATTATCACAACTTTTCTTTCCATTTATAATGATGGGGATATGCTTATCATTTCTTGATAGAACTTTATGACCGTCGCAGCGAGCGGCCTCTTTCCGTCCGCGGTCCTTTAAACTCTTTTTTCTCTTATTCCGACTCTTTTGCGGAAGCCAGGTTCATAGGCCTCCAACCATGTCCCGAGTATAAGGGATTCTAGCGGAAGCCCGGTTGAAAAAAAATCAAACATTAAAACCGGACAAATTTAAAAGGGAAATTATACAAATTAAAGACACCGAAAAGAGGAAAGGGAATGATCGGGGCCCTGAAGCTACCGAAAGACCGCTGCTGCGTCGAGCTTATTATTTTTGTGTCACCTTTTAAGTAGTTATAAGTATGTTGTAAAGTTTATCAATGTTTTTTTGTTGCAATTTATTTCTGGAAACGTTTCAGATTACTTTTTGTTGTGTACTAATCAGTTTTCCCAAACAGGAATACAATGTTATCAAGATGTTATCATTTCCCAATTAAGCTTTTCAGATGCATAATTGAATTAAAACTTGGCAGAGTAACAAAGTAATACTAATTTAAATGTTAACTTAAATGTTGTTCAACTTTAATAACTTCAATTTGTCATATTTTTCTTCAAAACATGATTGTCGAACAAGAAATGTTGACTTGTATATTTCATATATATCATCCTAAAATGCAATATTACAGATTGCGAAATAAAATATAGGAATTACGTGATCTTTCAATTGATTTTTTAAAGTAATATGAATAGGGTAAATTGCTTCCCTTTATTCAGTACTTGCATAAATTATAATTGAAGATCGTTTCTCACATCGTAGCGCTGATATTAAATGAACAAATACACTAAATAATCAGACGATTTCACATTTTAAAAAATGGATGTATTATCTTGAGTATAAGGGATGAGACAGGATATATTTTAGAATATAACAATCAAGCCATAAGGTTGCCGGCATCACATACAAAAACAAAAACAGAACTGAGATTCCAGAGCAGTAATTAAATTACCATAAGATTTAGGAACAGAAACAAGAATAACGCACCTATAGGATTGTTTTTAGTAATATCCTCGACAAACATTTGAATAATATGTTTGTTTATTTTGCCATCTTCTGAAATTTTATTCGTCTATTTTTTTAAAAGCAAGAACAACTTACTGGACACAAGTTTATTCCGCTTATGTTTTCAATAAATAAATAAGTATATAAATAAAGTAAACTATATACACTCGACATTGCCCGCACCCCCAACCCCCCGGAGTAATAACCTTAAAAATACCTAAAATCAATGTCAAATTCTAACATTTTTCTTTGGAAAGGATTTCTACAGTTCCGGGGAGGGGACACTATGGCTTTACAGTTATTTTATATAGAGCTGGGAGTTCCTGGAAGGCTTCACGTACTACGCGGGCCAGTTTTTCAAATCGAACCTAGACTTTTTTGAACGACGTTCGAATAGCGAAAAGTTTAAATCAAAAGAACTTCTTTCCAAATAAATCTAGTATCTGGGATTTCATTGTCTTCGGCCGCGTAAACACGAACACGGTTCTGTCTATTTTTGCAAATAAATCACAAAATTGTGTGATTTTATGTTTTGAAACGAAAATCTTTCCAAAAAGATCGTGTTGAGAGTTCCCTTTGACAGCGTTCAATCTTGAAATTGTATGATTTTATATTTTTAAGCGAAAACATATACGATCGAAACTACTATTAAAGGGCCTCACTGTCTTTGGCATGCTACGTGCGCGTTGGTCTGTTTTTTCAAAAGAACCTTGAATTTGTATGATTTTATATTTTTAAATGGAAATCTTCCCCAAACGAAATTGGTGTTGGTGGCCCACAACTTTTCGCAGCGTAAACCCTCGAATTTGTTTTATTTTATATTTTTAAACGAAAATATATCTAAACAAACGTGGAATTAGGGATCCCATTGCTTTTGGCATCATATACCCGGGGCTGGCTAAGCCAACAACAGATTAGAATTCACTGTAAATGGGCAATTCTTTTCATATTTTCCTCCGGGTCTTGGGGATTGCCGTTTAAAACTTAAAAAGAACTAAAAATAGCAAAACAATCGCTAACAATTATGTCTTTTAAAACAGTAAATATTAATATATTTTTTAAAACAGTAGAAAAAACGGAAAATGTGAAAACATCTGCTAGAAAATATATTTTTTGAAAAAGTAAATATCGATATTTTGTTAACAAAAGATTGTGTGAACCACGTATTTCCCTTTTTACTTTCTTCTATGTTTAAAAGAAGAAAGTATTGGATTCATGAAAATTTTCGAATTCCGGTTTTTGACGGTTTTACACGTTTTAGAGGTCAGAGAACCCGAAAAACATGTTTTTACAAAATGTCTGTCTGTCCGTCTGTCTGTGTGTGACACAAATTTTGTGGGCGCTCTATCTCAAGAACTAATGCACGGAATTTAATAAAAATTCATAATCAGTTAGTCCCTGATACAAAGTGATGCTGATTAGTTTTTGGTGCAAAACGCTCAACAGGTGGCGCTGCTATGCTGCATTTTTTATGATTTCCGAAATGGCTCTATCTCAAGAACTAATGCACGGATTTTCATGAAACATCATATTCAGTTAGTCCACGATATGACTTGATGCAGATTACGTGTTGGTGTAAATCGCTCAACAGGTGGCGCTGCTGTGCTGCATTTTGCACGATTCCTGCAATAGCTCTATCTCAAAAACTAATGCACGAATTTTCATCTAACTTCAGATTTAGTTAGATGTTAACACAAGTTGTTGCTGATTAGGTTTTGGTGTTAATCGTCAAATAGGTGGCACTGCTATGCTGGCATTTTCATGATTTTCGCAATAACTCTATCTCAAAAACTAATGCACGGATTTTCCCCAAACTTCAGATTCAGTTAGACTTTGACGTAAGCGGTTGCTTGGTAGTTTTGTTTAACATAGGTTTTGGTGTAAAGCACCCAATAGGTGGGGCTGCTAGGCTGAATTTTGCTGCATTTACACGATTTCGTAGATAGCCATATCTCAAGAACTAATGCACGGAATTTCATATCTATAGAATCCTCATGATGGGCATAAATTGCCGTTCAATTTTGGTAGTGTGATAGCGAATTTTCAAGTATTAACATGTATGAAATAGAAGAAAGTTTTGGGATTGGTATATCCGACTAGTTTTCTTTTATTTTTGTATCTCCACAAGGGCTCAGCGATTGCGATTCCAAAATGCAGATAAAACGAATATTTACCACTCCGGTTTTTCAAAACCTCAAATTTTCCGTAGCAATCGGCTTGTTAATGGAGTCACGTAAATCAGCTTTTGATCAGTGCTTTTAAGTAATACTATACAAATGTAAAATCTAAATTTTAAATGCTTTCGGAATTGTGTTAGTCTATGTGGAATAAATTTCAGTAACCCATTTCCAGTCGCCAACAGTCAGACCGACACGCACAGATCAAAAATGTTCTTTTATTAATGTGGGTTTTAATGTGATTACTGTATTGCTTAATTGAAACTAATGTTCTCCCAACTGTGAATAGGTATAAAAAGGTTTAATATATAAAAAAACATACAGCTTAACATTCAAAATAATATCGTAGAATTCGCAAAAGCTTCCCCGAGCTTTGCGTTAAAAAACATTAACCGGTTCCATTGCTGAATATCTACAGAACAGCAACATCTCGCTCTGCAATTTTGAGTTCACCTTTTACGAGTCTCGCTTGAGATATCACGTTCATTTAACCATTGAGTCTTATTCCCACATTAATATAGATGTATTATTTATTGCCAGATTTTATTTATGCACCTGAGTGTCTAAGATTAGCGAATATTTTGTTATTTTTATTTTCCGGTTGTAACAAAATGACTGCCTTCTCTGATTTTTATAACATATAGATAGCGCTGTTGTCACTTTCGGCAAAATATCCTGAGATATTTTTCCAAGCATGAAGTGACGGATATTGAAGTAATTATGTATGCACGGGTTTTGTAGATTTTCGGTGTATGTTCGGGATGTAACGTGTCTTAGAGATGATGTAATGTTTGTATTTTCAGAAGGTATGACTGTTCAATTGTTTGTGTGTAATGTAGTGTTTTGTGCTGTCGGTATTAAAAAACGTGCTTGTCTAAGTGCTATCTTGTCTTTGAGATGACCAAAACCCCATACAGAAATATCAATGAAATATGCAGATTAGTCATATTTTAAAAGATTTTCCAGCTTTTCGTAAATAAAGTAGGTCGCTGAATGAAAGTAGTTTATAAAATATATAAAGACACAGTCTTATTTTACGTAGTTTAAATTATGTTTTGCCAATTGCAATTAACCTTGATAAAATAAGGCTGTTTCAGCAAGTAATTGCAAATTTTTTGTACTAAATCTTAATTATCAAAGCTGTTTATTTAAATTATCTTTTATTTAATATTCACGACACATCAAGATAATCTCCTGTTAAAGAAAGAAAAGAGGATTGCAAATATGTGAACAATATTTTACTGAAACAGATGCTACATTAGTAGACATAGACATATCAGGTATAGCTTTGCAAAAATTGTACAGTGTAAGTACATGGTGTACAGAATAAGGTTTTAGAAACATATTCAACCAAAATAAAATTCATTCTACAAAGTAAAATAATAAATTATAAAAAAATAATGTCAATAAATATATATATATGTGCAAATAACAGCAAAATGTAAATTTAAAAATAACAAAATACATCCTAAAAAATTTTTAAAGTCCCTCTTCAGTTGAATAAAGAGGCACATGCAGCAAGAAAGTAATGTATAAAGTAATATTTATGAAACACTTATTAGTGACTTTGAATTTATAACGGGTTTTTAAACAAAATGTTTTATACTGCCTCAGGGGCGTAGCTACCGTGGAGCAGACTGCTCCAGGCACACGAATCCTAAGGGCGCAAAATTAGAAAAAGCGAAGTAAAGATTTCTTAAAATATTTGCATATTTTTTTCATTATTAATCAGACATTATAGATGAATCTTGTTACAAGCAGCGTATTCCTATGATATTTTACATTGTGTTTAACCTGAACCATTTCGATTTGAAACATGTTTTCATACACAGTTGAAAGAAATGACTTCTATTCAGGAAGTTTTAATTTTAATTCATACCATATTGAAGCATCAGGTAACTTCTCCAACACCGTTTCAGCATGCCTGATTATTTTCTGTGACTTTTCTGGAGACGACCGTTTAAGATTTTCAGATCTTAAAGTAATCAAAACTTATTTAACAGGGCTCTCATCGGTCACTTTACTGGCTACCACTATTGCCAAAAAATAATCTTTCTGATACATTTCTATTAAAAATGTTTTAGAAATTTATCATGATGATTACTGTGCGAAAATAATGGTAGCCAAAGAATTCCCCGCTGAGAAACCTATATGTACGATGTAACAGTAGTAATTTACGATAATTATTTTACGATTTGAAAAAAAAATAGCCCATAGGAAAATAGGAAATAAAATTGTAGAAAATTATTGACCATTTTACAGACGAAATACAAGAAAACGAAAATTTTGAAGGGTTTTTTGTTTGTTTTGTAGAAACTAAACATGCATCGATACAGATTACAAAACAATAATAAGAGCTAGATTTAAACATATTCCACATCAGCCCACGGCGACAAAATTTAGATGGGAGGGGGGTAAGGGGAAGCAAGAACTTAAATTTTGTGAGTGTTTTTGAGATTTTGAAAATATTGCAAATGTCAAATGCAGAATCGATAAGCTTCAAAAAGAGAGAAAAAATTAAGTACCAAATTCAATGTTCCTTAGGGCCTGATTATAGCCTATGTAAAATTACACCACTTTTTTGTAACAGTACTTTTCCGCATTAAACCTTATTTAATCACAGAATTTTAGGATTAAATAAGGCAGATTGGCCCGCCAGGCAACCAACCTGCAGGTCTGTGCGCCCTAAATCAGGTAAAGCTGCTCCCTCCTTCAGGTGAAGCTAATATAGTTTTAAAATTGGCTATAAACATTAGATATGAAAAGTCTTAAATCATTTAATAATTTTTTTTAAATCACTTTTTTGAAGCATTTTTCATTAATGATTTTTATTTCTCTTTGCAAGGTAGAAGAATTGATTTTTTTTTCTTGAAAGTTTCTTTGCTTCTGAGACGCATTTAAATCTTTTAAAACCTAACGTATATATTCTGTAATTTTCTCTGTGACCAATAGCGACATGGTCTGCCCCAAGAATTTTCCGCCTGTCTGGTGCCAAAGAGCGCGGCCTCTCTTTAAATATATATATACGTATTTTATTTTATTTAGTTTTTTTTGTAAAATCATTTATCAAGTATTTGTTTGAAATGTATAGGCTTCGTGTATTCGTACAATGCTGTGATTGTGATTTCCCCTATATATATGTGTATTATATTGATTTTTGCGCTTGATGTGCAAAAGTATTTATAAAGAATATTTTCGGCAAAGAAAATGTAATTCAAACATTATTTTTTGTTAAAAAATTACATTTTAACATGAAAACAGGACTGTTTCAACATTGTCTATAAATGTGATAATCAGAACGGCGGTCAGCTATTTTGTATACGTTAGAATTAAACTTATTGAGATCTAAAGCGCTAAGTACTAGAACCGTTTAACATGTTTTCATCTTAGGGTCCTGCTGTTAACTATCAGTTGGCCCCTTTTTGGACCTCCTTTTATATCTCCCTTAAAAATGGTCTGATTCACTAACTTTTTTTTTGTAACAACATCTTAGGAAATCCAGCTACTACACGACCAACATAAAAATGTTTTAGACTTCAGCTACCACCAAATTTGAAAATTAATCCCTTCTTGGGGCCCTTGCCTAGCTACATTTCACGTGAGACCCTGGACACCTGAGGCTTGGTACAAGGCCACTTGAAGTTTTTGTGCCCTAAATTGTTAATAAATCGCCCCTTTTAATCCGACTATCATTTTGAGGAATCTTTTTCCATTTAGTTTTTTTTTTTTTTTTTTCGTTTCTACATTTCAGTTCAGACACTGCCCCCTAGGGTAACTTTTTGTGCGCCATGCATTTTCACCCACTAATTGTGTCACAATCTCATTGCATAACTTCAAAATTGAGTCTTGGTCTTCTCTCCCCGAGCCAACTACTAGGACCTTTTATCGTGTTTTCATCTTAAGCTTTGTTCTCAATTATCAGTAAGCTCCTTTTGGTCCCCCTATAAAAATGGTCCGATTCACTAGAATTTTTTCCTTATTTCTTAAGTCCTCCAGCTACTACATGAAAAACAAAAAAAATACTCACACTTCAGCTACCACCAATTTTGGATATTAATCGCCTTCTTAGGGTCCTTGGTACAGTTTCTTTAAAAATTATCCAATAGTCTTGCAATTTTCTTAAGCATAGTTCTAGGGTCCTCCGGCTACTTTAGAAACCACAAAAAATTTCTTTTACTCCAGCTACCACCTTTTTCGAACATTCATCTTCTTTTAGGGCATCAACTTACGTTTACTCACTACAGCCGTGAATTAAAATTCACGCCACTGTTAAAGGTAAGTGGTTAGCTTTAGAGGGAATGGAATTTCATCCGTAAATTAAATATCACGTTAATCTTAAAGGTAATTCATTAAATTTACAGGGGGAGGGGGCAATAAGCACCTTCCACTGCTTCGGGGTGCTTCTTTTCTCCGGTTCTAGGGGGCCGATTTCAACGAGAATTGGTTAATTCAACTTAGATTACGATTCAGCTACTTTCTGTATTATGAAAGTTTGTCTTAGGCTTCAGTTACCAACATTTTCAAACATTAATGGTGCATTCTTTTCTCGGGTTCAATATGTCCGATTTCAACGGTAAAGGGAAAATTAAGCTTAGCTTACTATTCAGCTACTTTCTACATTGTTAAAGTTTATCTTCTGTTATCATCTTCTGTTACCACCATTTTCGAACATTAATGGCGCATTCTTTTCTCGGTTGTTATGGGCTCTATTTCAACGGAAATTGGTCCATTCAACTTAGCTTACGATTGTTTTAAAGATTATAGTTCCATTGCTAGGATTCGTATTCTTATCTCGGGTTCTATGGGCTCGATTACTACGTGGTATACTCATTCAAATTGGTTTTCGGTTGTCTGCAGCGTGTACGGAACACTCCTGGCATACACTGCCTTTGGTAGCGGTGACCCAGGCTACAGGTTCGTTGGGAGGACACTAGATGCTGCCGAAGGCAGTGGGCCACCCCTAAAACCAGGTTCATTTGAACTACTTTATGAATATATAAAATCATACAAACTTGAGTTTTGTTTATTATAATGGGCCTGAGCAACGCAGGGCGGGTCAGCTAGTTACACACATATATATATATATATGTAACTTCCAAACATAATTGCACAGAACTTTTTTGAGAGACAAGAGGGCGCATAAACTTTACTTGCTCCAGGGCGCTGAATATGTAGCTACGCCATTGCTGCCATTATAGAAAAAATAGGACTTAGGTGTTAAATAGGATTTTAAATTATCTTTATGATTTTTTCTTTAATTGTTCTACTGCTCATGGTTGCTTTTTTGTGCTTTAGTTTGGCATTTTAAAATTAATATTTGGGATTTTCCACCAAATAAGTAAGACGCTATATCTTTTTAAAATTTTAAGAAATTCTTCCAAAAGACCATATATTTAAATTGACACAAAATGTAATTGTAGCTTTATGCCAAGCCTATTTTAAAAGAGCTATATTTTCAGTAGAAAAGTAGGATATCATTTCGGAAAATGGTTTGCTAAATCTCTTATAGGCATGTATAGTCAGTGTAAAAAAAAAATAATAATAAAAATACACCGCATACATTTTAATTATCAAATTGTCACAGAGATAAATGAAAACCATTGGATTAGAAATTATGTCTTATTCAATTTATGTTTAAAAAGTCAGCTTAGCGGTCAACTTCATGATAAAATTGTACCAAACTCTGAAATTTTCCACACAAACACAAAAATTTTAAAAGTAATAGTTGCCGAATTCTTTCTAAGGAATGAATTTTTGGTGGTATATGCTGAGAAAGTGGAAAGTGTTATTTTATTAACATTTCATATAGAAATACAAGAACATTTATGCGGATAGTTGATTAACATATTAGTGTAGGGAGTATTTAGTTTTCTCACAAGAAAAGTGACACAACTCTTAAAATCTCACTTTCGCGTATTATTGCACTAATAGGCATGACTCAGGTGCATCTTGCTGCATGAAAACTATCATAACTATAGTTATTCGGAAAATCGTTAGATTACGCTATACACGGTGTCTCATCAAGACCATCCAAACTCTGCTCACGCTTGGAGAACATAAAAAATACCCACAGAACTATACCTCTATGACCCATAGTTTTTGAGAAAAAGACAAATTGAAAGTATGACGTCATATGCGATGCAAGGAAAAAACTTTATTGGAAACATGAACATCGATATTTGCACATGTTTGTAGTCGAAGTTGTGTAAAATATCCACTACGCATATCGAGGCGTGCATGGGCGCATCGTGGAATGAAATCAAGCCATCGTTTGAATCGTATTTAATCAGTTGCATCTTGTTACCGATAAATCTTCGCATAGTGATAATGTATAGCGTTTATGAATATTGTGACTGCACTTTATCTTCAGTTAATGCAATAGATACATGTTCATGATTCAAATAAAGGTTTTTTCCACCTTGCCCCAAATATGACGTCATACTTTTCATTCGTATTATTCTCGAAAAGTATGGGTATTTTTATGCCCATTCTTTGGGCATTTTTATGCACTCCAAGCGAGGAGTACATAAAATTCCAGGCTATGCAGAGTTTAGACGATCTTGATGGGAAACCCTACATATCAGTTGGCCACCACAGAAGTTGGAATAAATTTGCTCAATCCTTCCTATCTTTTCTACCTTTTGATTCTTAAGTGTTTTATGCTTTTTTATATGCTTTTACAGCTGCATGCAGAGTTGAATTCTACAGTTTTATGTTACAGTAAAAAGCTGCATACCTTATTTTGCTTTTTCTGTAAAATACAGTATTTTTCAGTTGTGACGCTTTTTTTACAGGCGAAAAATAATTGCTGGAAAGGTTACAAATCTGAAGAATTAAAGTAAGCAGATTTTCAACATTTTACCTTTTGAGAAAAGCTTTTTGAACATACATTGCTTTTCCCCAGTATAAGTGGCAACATATGACTCCATTGTACTTTATTCCGATTTCTTATCAGAAACAATAATCATAGTTATGCAGATCTGGATTCTAGCGTAAAAATACAAACATGATCGTCTTTCAGGATAAGGAAATGGATAAAACATCACCATTATGGCCACTGCTCATCAACCTATGAATTCTCATCTTTCTGAATTTATCTCGAAAAAAAAAAAAAACGGACCTGTTTCATAAAAGTTTGCCCGAAATAGCACATCTACGGGCATCACAAATTACTTCGATGACATAATGTGAGTTAAATTTTTAAAAATTTATTCAATATTGTATAAGATGGGATAAAAGTGCAATATCTTTGTACTATTCCTTTTTCATTGACAGGTAAATAGCATCATATTTTCACGTGTTTATATTCATATATCATATTATACTTAGTGTTTATTTATTTTAAGTAGGAGAAAGAGTTAACCAGCTAATAATAAGTACTTATATTGTTTTATTGGTTTCACTGTTTTAAAATCCCTCGCCAAGTCAATCTGTTCCATTTAACACTCAAACATAAAAAAACGCATTTTAAAAAAGAAATTGTGTTGACCATTGATATACAATTGAGTTTTTACCACAACTGTTTGAGAAAATCCTATATTTTACAAATACGCTTTTCCTTAGCATGAGTTTTAGGCTATAATTATTACAAAATACTTTGGAACATACGTGAAAAATGAATATTTTTTTCATTTGTATGAGTGTGATAAAGTTCATTTAGAAGTTCTCCTTGAGAAAATCTTTTATGGCATACTTCATAATTAAATAGCTTTTACTCTGTATGGCTGCGATAATGGTTGTTTAGTTGACTCTTACGAGGAAATGTTTTTGAACACACTTCACAACTAAACGGTTTCTCCCCTGTATGCATACGTAGATGTTCATGTAGGGTTATTTTATAAGAAAATGCTTTGGGACATAATTCACAAATAAATGGTTTTTCCCCTGTATGAGAGCGAATGTGCACCTTTAAATGACAACTTTTACTAAATCTTTTGGAACACACTTCACAAACAAATGGCTTTTCAGCAGTATGAGTCAGATAATGCTCCTTTAGACTTTCTTTCCGGGAAAAACTTTTGGAACACACTTCACAGGAAAATGGTTTTTCCCCACGGTGGATGCGGAGATGATCGTTTAGATTCTTCTTGTCAGAAAACCTTGTAGAACACAGTTCACAAATAAATGGTTTTTCCCCTGTATGGGTACGACTATGTACATTTAGGTTCTCCCTTTGAGAAAATTTTTTAAAACACACTTCACAAATGAATGGTTTTTCACCTGTATGTGTAAAAAGATGTCTCCTTAAAGCAGATCTATCAGAAAAACCTCTAGAACACACTTTACAAATATAAGGCTTTTCTTCTGTATGAATTCGAGAATGAACTTTTAGAATTTTTTTGGTCGAAAATCCTTTAAAACATATTTCACAAACAAATGGTTTTTCTCCACTATGAATTCGAAGATGATCAGTTAAAGTTGCTTTCAAAGCAAAGCTTCTAGAGCACACTTCACAAATAAATGGCTTCTCCTCTGTATGAACTCGAATATGTCTATTTAGATTTCCCTTTTGAGAAAAGCTTTTTGAACATACATTGCAGATAAATGGCTTTTCCCCAGTATGAGTGGCAACATGCAACTTTAGTGTACTTATTCTACAGAAAACTTTGGAGCAGACTTTACATGTTAATCGTTTACGTTTTCTATTAATATTTGGCAAATCCTCATTTAAAGAGAAAACATCGCTACTAACAGGCACTTTTTCAACATGAGTAGAAAGTTGCTCTGTTGGCTGGTACTTCCGTGTTGGCTTGCATTCTGTTAAACTCATTTTAGACAAATTGCGAAAAACTTCCAATGTTTCAAAATATATGACTTTTCAAATTTTTACTCATATTAAAATAAAGTACTGCAATTCATTCAGGATTTTAGTTTCAAGCAATCTTAGACAATATGGATAAATTTAACTCGTCAAAATTCATTTATTTCAAAGAGCTTCTGGTAGTTCTATATAGTATTTAATATTTCACTTTAAGAAAATCCTTTGCATCATGCATTGATGAAAATATCTGTCTGAATTGCCTTTTATATCTGAAAGTAAAAATAAATATATTTTATTAACATAATTTTTAAATTTACTTAATATGTTACATTACCTTCATTTAATTTTAACTTATTATTAAATAATAACTTATTATTAAATAATTTTTAAATAATAATAAAAAGAGTGACATCATCCTGTTTGGGCTCTGACTACTGTATTAATCATTTAATGTAAGTATCTATTACAATGTTATGAAATGTCAAAGTTGTCTTCCGTTAATAGGTGATCCAGCCAGTAGTTGATCGAATAAAGTCAGTGCTACGGGGTTTTTATTATATTTCCTTCCTTTTAAGTTTTAGAAGGAAGATACATGATAGCTACAACTCTTAATGAATGATCTATAATGAACAAATATGAATTCCACTAAAATTAAATAACAACAAAATTATAAATAAATAGTTTTTCTAATTGCCATTTTCCCAGAGGTTGATCAAACGAAAGAAATTGATTGAAAATCTAAGAATTAATCTTTAAAATATCATTGGGCTGTGATTAACAATCTAATATAAAAAAGTCAATTGTCTGTGTGTAAAGACAGACTTTTCTCCATGAACACCTACTGCCACCCACACGCGGTTGTAGTGGTTAGATAGCCTTTGGTCTCCTGCTGTTAGTAAGGCAGTTTGGTCGCGGTGGGTGTAAGTGGGGAATTACAGAGACACTCAAAAGAATGCCATTACATTACGGCCCGTGAGGAAAAATCGTATGAGATAGTTTTGAATCTTTATCTCCATATATAAAAGGCCTAATCCAAACTACTGAACCTAGAAGCATGAAACTTAGGGGGGAAAGGAAGCACTAAGGACGGATTTTTGAAAATCCCCCCCTAAAGGGGTTAAAAGGGGGGAAATTTTAGAGCATGTGGCCATATCTCAGCAGCCGTTTTAGTTAGGAGAGAGAAATTCCAGAAAATAAATCTAATAAAAAAAATGAAACACATGTTTTAGCAATTTTAGAAATTCCCCCCTTAAGGGGGTTAAAGGAGGGGCGAAACTTTTAGAATTTGGCCATATCTCAGCAGCCGTTTTCGCTAGAAGCGTGAAATTCCAGAAAATAAATCTACTAAAAAATAACTAAGCACGAACTTCAGCGATTTTAGAAATTCCTCCCAAAAGGGGGGTCGAAATTTTAGAACATTTGCCATATCTCACCAGCCGTTTGAGGTAGGAGCGTGAAATTCCAGAAAATAAATCTACTAAAAAATAATTAAACACGTTTCAGCGCTTTTTAGAAATTCACCCTTAAGGGGTTAAAAGGGGGTGTTGAAACTTTTAGAACATTTGGCCCTATCTCAGCAGCCGTTTTAGGTAGAAGCATGCAATTTCAGAAAATAAATTACTAAAAAATAATTGAAAACATGTTTCAGCGATTTTACAAATTCCCCACCCTAAGGGGTTTAAAAGGGGGGAGGTCGAAAACTTTAGAACATTTGGTATATCTCAGCAGCCATTTTAGGTAGAAGTGTGAAATTCAAGATAAAAACCATACTAAAAAAACAGGTAAACATATTTCATCTTTGTTAGATAAATTTTGTCTGATTCAAGGTTCTTTTAGAGAAACCGACCAGCAAAGCGGGCGAAGTTCGCTAGTAATTCTTATAAAAATATTATTTGAAATAAGCAAGATGGAAGTGGATTATTTTAATTTACCACAATTAATAATCCTCTAATGAAAAACTAACTATTTACACTTTCTAATAAAAAAAGTCATAAAATGGGGTCTCTTACAGCAGACAACAATGTAACAACAGATGCAATAACATTCAAACAAAAATATTATGTCTAGTGCTGTGTAAAACTCATTTCCACCTGAAATGGCGCAATATTTCAAAAATTTGATCAACTAATGGAAGGGTATCAACTAATGGCATGGTCACCCTATTTAAAAAATAAACTATTAAAAATTGTCTAATAGACAAAGCCTGTTAACCAAAATTTCTATTTTTTATTATTAATGAATAAATGTTAACTTTATTGTATAGATTACATATTACATGAAAGTTGATAATTAAACAGTTTTATAAAAGTATATAATTTTTATAAAAGAAAAAAAAATGCAATTGTTACGCAACTTTGCAAACAAGAAATTCTATTTTTTTTTGTTTAATTGATGTTGCTATTAAAGAAAGTTATTAAGAAAAAGAAAATGATCAACACAATCTAATTATAACACCCCAAAAGAATTAAATCGGTTGAGTAACTTCCAAGGAAATGTGCATCAATATCAGCTTTTTGTAACTGTTATTGCTCATTATAATTCTGCGACGGCTTCCAGCCCAACCCTTCCCGATTTTAGATGTCTTTAATTTAATCATTTTTAAATTTGTCTGGTTTCAATTTTTATTTTTTTTTCCTTTTCTTTTCTTCCTGGCTTCCGCTAGAGGAGCTCGGCGAGAGGGACCGTAGGCAGGGACCTAGGACGGACACGCGGAACGCCGCGCTCTGCGAATTCTGCGGGGTTATTAATAATGAAAACAAGTAATATAAAAATTTTGTTTTTAAAGTCAATTCTTACTTAGGTCATCAAAAAAATTTAATATAATCCCTTAAGCTGATATTAGTTTTTGTTGCATTAAAATATCTCAATTTGTTGATTTTCTATAAGCAAGTAGGTTTACAATGGAAGTCTATGAGAATTTGGCGAAATATTAGAGATATCGCCAAGTTGGCGTCACTTTTGGCGATATATCGCCAAGTTGGCGACAAACTTGGCGGTATTTGGTGACAGAACAGGGTTCCCCCCTATGGTAACCCCTTATTGAAAATACTTTCATTTATCTTCAATAACCAATGGCCGCCATTTTGTTTCCCATGCAAAACTAAAATTAATTAATTAAAATTTAATTAATAATTAATATTTGAAAAAACTGTATTAACATCAAGTGTCATCCAATACAAGTTTAAAAAAATTTATTTCAACTTGATAGGATGAATAATAAGTATTTTATTAACGATTGAAAATTTGAACACGATATATAAATATATATATTTATAAATAAATACAGGGAGAGTGTGAACTAATGGTAGGAATTGAAATAATGAGCTCGAAGCCGCTGCGGTCGTCCGATAGCTTCAGTACCCGAGCTCAACCCTTCCCGCATTTCGATGTCTTTAATTTAATCAATTTTCCTTTTAAATTGGTCCGGTTTCAAATTTTCCATTTTTTTTTCTTTTCCTTCCTGGCTTCCGTTAGTTAATCTCGTCAAAAGGGACCGTATGTAAGGGCCTAGGACAGACACTCTAATAATGACGGACTCTCTAGTGGAAGCCAGGAAAAAAGGAAAGGAAAAAACCGGACAAATTTAAAAGGAAAAATAATTAAAGACATAAAATATGAAGACAGACGAAAATTGGGAAGGACTGTGCTCGGGGCCCTGAAGCTATCGCACGACCGCAGCGGCTTCGAGCTCGTTATTAGTCTAATAACTAAAAATATACTGTTTTAATTACACGGACAGAAATTTGGCACTGCCAAGATAAATTTTTGAGTTTCATGTCAAGGTATTTTATTAAGATTGTATCAAACAGATTTTATTTTTATGCGAAGGTACTTTTAAGTGTTTATAATTACATTAAGCAAATTACATTAATTCTTATACAGATGATTTTTTAATTACATTTTCTCTTATATATTTCAAGATTTCACGTATGAAAGGTCTTTCCTAACAGCGACCGCCATAGTAGCCAATTTATGACTGCAGAAGAAAGTGCAACTTTTTTAAAATTTTCTCCTTTGTTTTACAAATTTTTATTTGCACACATTTTGAATAAAAATTTTTACATGTTGAAATTGTGAACCTTTAATGTAATACTAGGCAATACTTGGAATATATGCAAGCAGTTAGATAACGAATAGTTATATCTACCCTAAAAAAAATTTACATGTGTCCATTTGAGTAAGGTTTCTTTAATTGGAAACCATAAGGAAAAGAAAACTTTAAGAAATACCGCATTTGCCGGCTTATAATCCGCATATGCAATTTTTCTTTTCACGGGAAAAAGGTTAGCAGATAATCCACACCGTCCTATAATCCGCACCATTGGCGAATCGAATATAATTTTATTGAATCGAATATTGGATTCATCAATATTAAATTCACGACCTGTTGCTTTGTATCCCATCTTTTCTGCATTTTCTACAACTTTTAGTTTGAATTCGGCGTTATAATTCATACGTTTTTTGCAAGGCATGTTTTCAAAGATGCACTGACGCTATCAATAAAGAAATAGCGATGGTGACAAAAAGCCCTTACTGTTCAAAAACACTCTTATTTCTTTCTTGCGTAAACTTGCTCGTTACAGAGCATGCGTGTAATGAGTACCAAGCGCACGTAAGCAGGTCATAGAATTATGCAAGTTCTTACTTCAAGTACAACTTAACAAGTTCTTACTTCCATGAAGCAGGCAGGCAGATTAAGCGATTGTACGGTGCTGCCATCTATTGGAAAAGTAGCAAACCAAACTAATAACGTGCTAAAAAAAACAGATAATCCGCGGCGGCCGATTATCCTCATCGCAAAAATTTTCACTTTTTTGGCAGATTATCCACGGATTTTAGACCGGAAATTACAGTAATTCATACTATTTAATGAATTAGCATTTAATGCAAAGTTAAGAATTGTATTCAAGCACTCTCTGTGTAATTACTACTGGGTTGAAGATTAATATAATTACACAAAATAATAGAATATTTTGTTACTATATTAATTTGGTACCTTTGTATTATGTTTTCATTTTAAATAAAAGTTTTGCTTGTTTTAGGAGTTACTATCATTGATTATATATGATAGTATGCTTGGTTTAGCATTGTCAGGAAGTAGAAATTTTGATTTGCAGCAAGTAGGCATAGAAAATTCTGCTATTGGGCCTCTATACAATAACAAATAAATGTTAATATAAAAAGTTCCACTTCAGAGTATTTTAGTGTTGAAATTTATGTGCATATGGAAATATTTAGCAACATTTTTAGAAGAAAAAAAAGCATAGTTATAAAAGTATGTTTTTCTTCTTTTACATTCAGTGCACTTTTACAATTCATGCCAACTTCCATTGGAATCTATTAAAGGTATCTAATAAATAAATATTGTAATATTTACACAACAGAAATGTGCATGGAACATTTAAAAATATGCTGAATTTTTCCCGAATTAAAATATTTAAAATGCAATAACTGAAAATATTTTTCATATTTTAATTTCAAAATTTGTGCATAAATATTTCAGTCTGTTCTTAACAACTCGGCTGAATTTCAAATGAATTCATTAAAAATTGTAAAATGTAGTTTTCAAAGTCTACTGTCGCTTCAAAGTTTTGAATGTTTTCATTTTCTGGCAAGTTATTCTACTCAACCTACTCAATTCCAATTTGATGAAATTAACTAAAAATTATTTTAATTTTCTTTTATTATTTTATCTTTACAAACCCATTTCAATAATACTTATCAAAAATCTTTAATCCATTAATATCACTGTCAAAGGTTAGAGTTTACCAGGAAAAAATGGAAGTTACTAACAGGTTAAATTTGATTGAAAATAAATAGGGAAATTCTGGGAAAGAAAATCAGTCTGATTTATCAATGAAAGTGAATTAAATTGGCCATTACATATAGTATATCAAGCATGGTGGCAGTGATGTTCCTATGCCATAATTGCAGGTCACAAATGTTATGTCGTGTCATATCATGATCAGAATGCTAACATACTGTGAAGTCATACTGTGACAAAAAATGGGACATTTTGGAAACCTTGAATAAATAATGGAAAACATTAAAACATCTTGTGCACTAAGAATTTTTTATTTTTACATATAAAAAAATTACGGTACTTCACAAGCCATGTCACATCTGTGACCAAAAGGTCAACATTTTATGATGTCACATTGTACCAAAATGTTAATTTCAGAAAAAAACTTACTAGAACAAAATTCAAACAAAAAAATTTATTATAATAAAACACGCATACTACAATATATATTAAAACACACATACACACATAAATAACGCCTGCATTCAACAGTTAAAGGTATATATAAATATTTTACAGACATACATACAATAAATACAATAAACCCAACTGGAGTGAAAAATTAGCCAGAGCCAGGATTCGAACCCGGGACCACAGTATACAAGACTGCTGCTCTAACCACTGAGCTACTCCGGCCGATGCCTGAGTCTGCAATTTCTCACTAATAAACCATGTTGGGGAAGTCACCAGCCATCTATACGACAGCCTTGGATGACCAGACAACGATGAATAGATTTTACTATTACATCGATCTACGATAATTATAATAAAACACGCATACTACAATATATATTAAAACACACATACACACATAAATAACGCCTGCTTACACGACATACACATAAATTTTTTTCACTCCAGTTGGGTTTATTGTATGTATGTCTGTAAAATATTTATATATACCTTTAACTGTTGAATGCAGGCGTTATTTATGTGTGTATGTGTGTTTTAATATATATTGTAGTATGCGTGTTTTATTATAATTATCGTAGATCGATGTAATAGTAAAATCTATTCATCGTTGTCTGGTCATCCAAGGCTGTCGTATAGATGGCTGGTGACTTCCCCAACATGGTTTATTAGTGAGAAATTGCAGACTCAGGCATCGGCCGGAGTAGCTCAGTGGTTAGAGCAGCAGTCTTGTATACTGTGGTCCCGGGTTCGATTCCTGGCTCTGGCTAATTTTTCACTCCAGTTGGGTTTATTGTATTTATTGTATGTATGTCTGTAAAATATTTATATATACCTTTAAAAAAATTTATTATTTGATTTTTAGAAATGCATTTATTAAAATCTTATGAAACTACAAAATGAATGAAGTATGAAGAGATACCAGGGTCTATATGCTTCAAGGACTTTCAAGCACCTTTTACCAGAACTTTTTAAAAGTAATATTTGACTCATTTAATGAAAAAAAAATTCTATCTTCAGATATAGCGACCAGTACTTTACAAAATTTCTGGTATTGAAACATCTAAAATTCTCTGAATCGCTTGATGCATATGAAAACTGGATAATAAATTATGCACATTTTCTTTTCCATAATCATTTCTTTTGTAAAAATGTTTACTAAAGTATTACTATTTTACATGCTGCTTTCTTCTAAAGGATATAAAAAGAGCAAAAAAGATTTTGATAACAATTTGAAGGAGAAGAAGGACAGAACCTGAGTTTCGCTATCTCCCTCTCTCTCTTTTTTGGAGAGGGGGTAGTGCATTTGATAATATTGAAGCGTAGATAGCATTTGAAAATCCTGTCATTATTAACACGTTCACGCCGGCGTGCATCACCGGTGGGTCACACTTGACTGTCCCATCGGGCTGCGTGCATCACTGGTGGGTCACACTCCACTGTAAAATAGAAGGTGTGCAATACATGTGGGTCTCATTCGACTACGCCATAGACGGCGTGCTCTACAGGTGGGTCACACTTGAATATTCAAAAATTCAGTACTAAAAACAATTCAATTATTATAAACCTTATACATTCACGACATTCAAAAGATATTGACTAAGAATGTGGCTTCTATCTTACAGAAATGCATTTATATCATGTCGTCCATATTTCTTTAGATTTTAAGCCATTTTATATTAAATTCATACACATGCAGTCACTAAAATCATGTCTCTAAGTAATTTGCTTACTCCTTACGAACTTTCAGGCATTCACAATCAACTTTGCTTGTTATATTCGAGTTTAATTTAATAAATATGAGAGGGGCGTGTCATTATATACAGTGTTTGGATAAGCAAAAGTACCGGGCTGCCAGATGAAGCAAAACATGAATTTGCGCCACCTCACAGTGAAAAATATGAATATAGGTGCCGATGTGAACGTGTTAATCAAGTTGCAAGTATTAAAAAGTTAAAGTTGATGGTAAATAACAAACCTAAGAAAATCAATTTTAATTATGACAATAATGCTTTTCACACTTAACATATAAAAATAAATAAATAGAAATTTAATTTTGAAATGTTATTGTGAAAATTCGAAAATACAAGTTTTTAAGCATTTGAATAGTTACTGTTAGAAATTTAAAGATTTGTTAGAATTTTAAGCAGATACAAGAACACATTCACTATTTTTCAAGGCATATTTTATGCACCAAGAAACTGTATAACAATAAAACCTATTTCTTTAAAAATTTCTTTTTTTATTGATAAATCGGTTTCTTCAATGGAGTATAAATAATTTCGCATTTAATAAATTTCATTATAAAGCTGCTAACATTAGCATTTTAAGCGGATTTTAAAGACACGACAACTCAGGAAACATCACCATGAGACAGCAATCGATAATAACTCAATATATAATGCATTTATATATAAAAAATAGAAAACATTATTTGATTCCAAATGTACGCAGTAGCATGCAAATTTTATGTTTTTCAAATACAAATGACTCCATGAATATGTCAGAAAAATTTCGTGTTGTTCATTGAGATTTTTTTTAGAACAATGAATAAGCAGCTAATTTAGAAAAAATGCTTTTAGAAATCCTGCATCTAAATTCTAAAATGGGTTCTGTGTTGATTATTTGTTATGACTGCCATCTTTAAATGCTCCTTTTGACTTATAAAGTTAGAGCTAATGCAAATATATAAAAATATACATAGTTAACAAGAAACTCAGTTTCTTCAGCGAAAGCTGTGCAGAAACCCACAGTGTATCAGATTCAGCATGGATATATTTTTTTATTTTATTTTAGTATCTTTACAAAAATATATAAATATTGACATACTCCTTCCATGATATGTCTAAAATTTCTCCAACCCCCCTCTATTGTATTTTTTTAGAGTTTTTGAATGTAAAAGAATTGGAATTTAACATTAAAGATTTCTAAAAACATATCTTCTAAATTTACTGCTTATTCATTCTAAAGATATTGTATAAATAAAGACAAGTAATCTGTTCAAACTTCATAGTTTCATTTATTTGTGCTTTTCTGACGATTTTTTTTCTTTTCACTTAGAGTTTTTCGACAGAGAAGTGGAATTTGATTTCTTTTTACGATTTCTTTCAAAGAATATTTTTTTTTATGAAAGCACCAAATTCTATTTCCCTATATAAGCAAACTAAAATAAACAACACTCTGTGATAGAAATAGAGCAGAGTAATACAGTAGCGCTCAAAAGTATTTTGACAAAGATAATAATTCACTTAATTGAAAAGATTAATAAAATACAAAAATCAATCATTTATTTTATTTAATCATATTCGATGTTTTAATTTTAATAAATTAACAATAAATATTAATAATATTAATAAAATTATATGTATATCTGAATTTTTTCATGCTGTAACTCTCGAATTTTTTAACCGATTTAGATGAAATTTTTCATATGCATAGTACATACTAATGCCTCGACTGAGTTCGTTGGCCAGCTTCATCCGCCATGCTGTTTCAAAATGGCGGCCATTTGAATTTTGTGAACACGTTTGGAAATTTTTAGGTTTCCTAACTTTCTCTTTAAAATGACCTATGTTGTTAACTTACACTGTGTGACTCTTTAAAATATCTTTTAATGTTTCTAACATTCTGTTTAAAATGATACATAAGAGTTTGCATTTTGTCAAATGTAACATTTTCTATAAGTATACAATGTTAGAAAACATAAAAAAATTTCAAAAATTCCAATGGCCGCCATTTTGAAACATGATGGCGGATGAAGCTGACCAACGAACTTGGTCGAGACATTAGTATGTACTATACATATGAAAAATTTCATCCAAATCGGTTCAAAAATTCTAGAGTTTCAACATCACAAAATTCAGATATAAACATATACATATGGATATCTATCTATTTATCTATTATAGATATAATTATAGATATATATAATATATCTATAATTTTATTAATATTTATTGTTAATTTATTAAAATTAAAACATTGAATATGGTTAAATAAAATAAATGATTTATTTTTGTATTTTATTATTCTTTTCAATTAAGGCAATTATTATCTTTGTCAAAATACTTTTGAGCACTACTGTAAAATGAAGTGTTGAAGGCCACTGATGTGGTGTCAAATATAAAGCACATTGACAAAACAGTTAAATTTGAAATAACAATTCCATTTATTCATTCAGCTTGAATGTTAAACTTAAATAATAAGGACATATACATGTACTTCCAGAATTTGCTGGGAACTTGGTTATTATCACATAGGGGAGACCGGGGTAGTTGTGCCATCGAGCTTCCTGACTGAGCAAATAGGTTGCAGCACCTGTCGCGTCATGTGAGTGAAGAGGTTGATTGTCTCAGTGTGCTACGTATGTTTTGAAGTATAGCGTTGCATTGTTTTCGAGATAAAAATATTTATCTTGTTTTCAACTGTAAAAGTAAATTTTGCGACCTACGTTGGAATCGTCATTGCCATTAGCGATACTGAGGTATGTAAACCTCCCTAACATTATTTAAATGCTTATATTTTGAGCTGTTATTCTATGTATTTCATTTGTTAATCATGCCAACATTTCAGAAACTAATGAATAAAGTTCAAAATGGCGTAACGCGGGGTTAGTAGTGATGAAGTCTAAGAGGCATGTTGTGACAGTGTCATTTCTTACCCAAGCATAATTTTTAATGGAGGTTTTTATATTTCAGGAAAAATGGTGCGAAATTACAAGAGGCGTACTGAAAGAGCTAAAGCTACTTTAGTAGATTATGATAGGGCTGCAATAGAAGTAAAATCCGGAAGGTGCAGTTAAAGGAAAGCCCAAGAACTGTTCAATGTAAACCGAATGACCCTTTTTAGATAGTGAATAAAAAGAAGAGTACTACTAATACGGAAGGAAATATTGAAATGGGATATAAAAAACTGCGTATGATATTCACACCTAAACAGGACCTCGGAAAGGCAAGCAATCTATTCGTAAATGTTTGAAATCTGCCATTCTAACAAGAACACCTGTAAAAGAGAAAATTCGAGCAGAACAAAAAGCAAAAGAATGCAGAGAATAAATTGAAGAAGAAAAAGCAAAAAAGAAACTGTATGGAAAGGCCAAGAAGTGCGTAAAAAAGATTACACCTAGGTTATTGAAAAAAAGGGAGAAGCAAGTATTGGATAGCTCTGAAGATGACGAAAATTGCTTATGTCTAGTTTGCTTGGAGCAATACAGCGCATGTCAAATGTACAAAAAATGAACCTTATTATATTTGTATTAACTGCAAATCAGACGCTGAAAAAAGTGATGACAATTAAAAATATAGGATATAGGCCTGCAGGTTGTAGTAGGCAGGGGCGTGCCTAGCGGGGGGGGGTGTTGGGGGTGTAACACCCCCCCACTTATTTGGAAGAGTTGGTAAAATTTAGAATAGTCGGAAAGTTAAGAACACACCCTGCAAAAAATCCCCTCTCCTGTCGTCAGTATCATTTCAATTTTCTGTTGTCCGTCATTTAAGGGGGAAAAGAAATAACTTCTCACGGAAGATTGTGTATGATTCTGTGTTTGAGGGAGGGGTTGTCAGAGAGCGGAGGTGATAGATAGAGAGAGAGAGAATCGCGTTTCTGAGAATTTGAGACTTTCGGGAAAGGAGAAGGAGGAGGGAGTTGTTGCAATCTCTATTGTAAGTTTTCCCATGTAGCATCTTTAATTGCTCCCTTCTGCTATGGACTGATTCTTAGAATTTGGTGACCTCTTGGCTCTGGATTTGGCGCTAGTTATTTGAGGTTGTTGCATTTAAAAGATGAAGTCACGGACACAGAAGAAGAGCAATTTGCGAAAGTTTGTTTTTGTCGCATGATGGCGAATAATTCAGTGAAAAGTTTATGCACACACTGTGATCGTGTACACACACATTTCACAGAAAAAAAATAAATTTATATCGCCATATAAGAATATTTCATCCGAATGAAAACATCAACCTCCAGAAAGGAAAACGGATTCAATGTACAATATGTAGATATTTCTGCATTTCTATTAGAGGCCTGCATAGTCATATTCAAACAGATCCTCCAGATGTAAAATTCAGAGCTTCGTAAAAATGTTTCCGAAACATCATTTTCATCACAAAATTTTACTGCGAATGTTAAGGCTTTTGCAGACCGGGTTCGGCACTACAGCGAAAGTTTGATTGAGGAATGCGATAAAATCCTAACTAGCAATTCTATGGAAAATGTCAATGTTTCTGAAAAAGAAGATTCCTCGACTTTTCTAAGTTGTGATCCAGCCGATCGTATTGGAAAGAATTTAACCGAAAACCAGAAACTTTTCATCCTGTCTCGTGGACCTTATCAACCTCAGAGATCATCTTACCCTGTGAATCATGACATAGATCCTAAGAAGCAGAATAAGTTTAGCTCCTGCTGGTATAAAGAATATCCATATTTAGAATACAGCGACCAACTGGATGCCGCATTTTGTTTTGCTTGTTCACTTTGCTCTGATGGCCCGGGGCCTGAAAACGCAGAAGAAGCTTGGATCAGTCTTGATATTCGTGTATGGCATAAGATGAAAGGCCGAGGAAAAAACCGTAAAGGCAAGTTAATGGTTCATTTTACGAGCAATGCTCATAGAACCGCAGTGTATAAATTAGATAATTTGGCCCAAAAAAGTAAGCACGTTGACAACTTTCTATCTAGTCAACGTAGAAAGGCAGCAGCTAACGCGGTGCAAATTCGTCTAAGAAACAGAGAGATTATTAATATACTTCTAAACTGCACCAGATATCTAAGTCGTCAAGCATTTGCATTTTGGGGACGAGAAAGTGACAGCGGTAACTACATTCAGCTCATTAGATTAATGGCCAGGTGGATTCCAACTTTAAAAAACTGGATTGATGATAATCATCTTCGCCCATACCATGCCAACAAGTCACAAAACGACTTTATTGGTGTTCTTGGATCATGTGTCCGCGAAAAAATAGTTGCAAATGTCAAAAATTGTGGATTTTTTAGCGTTATGGCTGAAAGCACACCCGATATCTCTCATCTTGACCAGCTCTCAATTGTAATCCGATACGTGACCCAGTTTCACCCAGAAGAAAGGTAGTTAAAACTAAAAGATTATCTAGCTAAAACAGGCGAAGGAATGGCTAAGCTTATTTCTGAAATTCTACAATCAGTTGGAATATCGCTTTCCCAAGCTCGTGCACAGTCTTACGACACCACGTCATCTATGTCCGGCGCATTTTAGGCTGTCAATCAAAACTTTCAGAAATAGCTGGTAGATCTATTTTATACATACCCTGCCTCGCGCATAAAGTGAATTTATGTGTTGAACATGCGTGCAAAGAAAGCAATATAATAAAATTGTTCTACGACAGTATTCAGGATCTCTATAACTTTTTTTAACTGAGTACAAAGCGATTCGGCATACTGACAGAGAAAATAGAAGTTCTTCAGAAGTCTTACTTTGAAATTTTTGTCAAAGACAAGATGGACTATGGATTCAGTCAGAGCTATTTTATCGTCCTATGATGCCCTCATCCATACTCTGCAAATTATTTCTGAAGACATGAAGGTTGATAAGGATGCTCGAGCTAAGGCGGCAGGGTTAAGAAGCAAAATGATGTCATACGATTTCATTGTTTCTTTACTTGGAATGAAAACAATTATGTTTCAGACCAAGTTAGCAACAGAGCAATTGCAACGTGACGACCTGAACATTTTAGAGGGAACCGACATAATGCAGAAAACTTACGAAAGCATTCAGAAACTCCGGAATGATGACACGGCGGCAATAATGAACATCATTAAGGAAGCTGACAACATCTGCGAGATACATGGAATAAATCAAGATTATGAGTTCAATTTGCGGCACAGGCGACGGAGGCTTCCATCGAAAATCGACGAAAATCCTAAAACTGCAGTTCTATTTACACGAGAGAATTATTTTAAAGCAGAAATTTTGAAGGTGGTAGATCGGCTTACAATTGCATTTGTAGATATTCATAAGTTGGTATTTGAGAAAGTTAAACCACTAGTCTGTCTCCTTCCATCTAGGATCAAGTATAGCTCTATCGAAGACATTTCTAAACTATGTCAATTATTTCCTGGTGATCTCAAAGATGTAGATAACTTGGAATGTGAAATTGATCTCATGTCCTCAGAAATAGCTAGTTCTGAATCGGATACAATTGGCACAGCAGCGCAAAAATTTGTGGGGAAGGCTCATTTGTATCCTAACCTTTCTTTGGCCTACAAGTTGGCCTTAATTATTACAGTAACTGTAGCAAGTAATAAAAGAAGTTTCAGCAGGTTAAAGTTAGTAAAAAATTACTTGCGTACCACCATGTCGGAAGAGCGACTGGACTAACTAATGCTATTAACCTGTGAAACAGACATAACTGACATGTTGGATTTAGACAGTGTAGCTGGAAAATGGGCTATTCTGAAGGATAGGCGGGTGATAATTTAAAAATGTAGAAGGATAATTTTTAGTCTCTTATACTAACTAATACATATCTTATTTTTAGCAAGCAAGATTTGTATTTTTTATGTATCTTAAAATTTATACACTTACATTACACAACAGCATGCGGTTTTATTTATAGAAACATAAATTCCGAAGTACTTCAAAATTCTTAAATTGTTACTTTTGATAACTGGTTAATGTACAGTACATCCATACACATTTCCTTTTAAATCGTAAGAAGAATCCTAATTAATAACAGGATTCTGAACTCTACTTATATAGTAAAATAATTTTTAAAAAATTACACATATTGAACAACAACATTTAATTTCGACTGTGGTTAAGGAGAATGCAGGTGAACACTTAAGACTTTTAGTGATTTTTATAAATTCACAGTATTGTAGAACAGTTGACTTCGTCGCTGAGAGGGGGGGGGGGGTGGCTATCACAAAGTCTTTCTCACCCCCGATCTTGCAGTCGGCAAAATTCAGTTCACACCCCCCCACTAAAACAGCCTTCGGCACGCCCCTGGTAGTAGGCTACCGAGTCAAAGATCAATGTGGCCAAAGATTAGTGTTGGCTTATTATTTCTTTCCTGATTAAGACAGTTTTTTTCCTTTTTATTGCTAAGTGTCTCTAAAAGTATCTTTATAAAGGACTAAGAGTTTACAAGTGTTAACAATTTAACTATTTTATTTTCATTTGTTTTACAATATTATTAAAACTTGAAAGTGTTTTATTGTGTTAAGAACGTTATAAATGAATAAATTTCTCATTCATGATTTAACATATCCCATTTAATCGCCTTTCTTACATAATTTGTATATGTTACAATGTACTTGTATGTGTCACAATGTGCCCCAAGCATGTCACAAGTTGCCCCGTGGCGGGTGTTAGTAGTGACAAATTTCGAAGTTACGCAGAATTCATTTTATGTTATGAAAAACGTTATAATGTTAATAGTATTTTTATAAATATGTTACACAAGATTTACTCTAATGATATGATACACTAAATGTTTCGCTTCAGTTCAAATTTTACAGCTAATATCAAAAATGTCATCACTAGCCCCGGTCTCCCCTACTTTTAAAATAACTAACATATAACTGCTACACTTAATCTTATCTCCATCAGTTTCTCCCTCCTTCCTAGGCGTTTCATTCACCTGAATATGCTTACTTAGTACATCAAACTAGTAAAAAAGTATGCATAGTAAAACCTCCCTAAAGCGACCACGTTCCGTTCCACTAAAAATTAGTTGCTCCGAGAGTTGGTCTCTTAATGGAGGTCATGTTTAAATGGCTTTATCAGTAGGAAAAAAGAAAGTACTTAGCAAACTATTCTAAATGTCATTAAAACAATTACAATTCTATTCAGCTACATAATAAATTGAATAACAAAGAGACTAGATGAAAGAAAGTGCCTTTTCAAAGAATAAATTCACCAATGTCACTTTTAACATGAATTGAAACTCCGTAGGAAAGTGGATTTTACTCACAACATTTAAAATAGTTAAAAAATCGATATATAATTGACCTACCTGCTAATCATTTTCATTTGATTACATGTAAACCAACTCAATTCTACTAAATGTACAGTAATTTTACTTTAAACCATTCTGCCTTTAACTCATACTGTGCGACAAGCTGAATGTGTAGAAAATTTGCAAATATGGATGCAATTACTGTCTATTATAAATGTCATTAAAAAAATTACAATTCTATTCAGCTACATAATAAATTGAATAACAAAGAGACTAGATGAAAGAAAGTGCCTTTTCAAAGAATAAATTCACCAATGTCACTTTTAACATGAATTGAAACTCCGTAGGAAAGTGGATTTTACTCACAACATTTAAAATAGTTAAAAAATCGATATATAATTGAACTACCTGCTAATCATTTTCATTTGATTACATGTAAACCAACTCAATTCTACTAAATGTACAGTAATTTTACTTTAAACCATTCTGCCTTTAACTCATACTGTGCGACAAGCTGAATGTGTAGAAAATTTGCAAATATGGATGCAATTACTGTCTATTATAAATGTCATTAAAAAAATTACAATTCTATTCAGCTACATAATAAATTGAATAACAAAGAGACTAGATGAAAGAAAGTGCCTTTTCAAAGAATAAATTCACCAATGTCACTTTTAACATGAATTGAAACTCCGTAGGAAAGTGGATTTTACTCACAACATTTAAAATAGTTAAAAAATCGATATATAATTGACCTACCTGCTAATCATTTTCATTTGATTACATGTAAACCAACTCAATTCTACTAAATGTACAGTAATTTTACTTTAAACCATTCTGCCTTTAACTCATACTGTGCGACAAGCTGAATGTGTAGAAAATTTGCAAATATGGATGCAATTACTGTCTATTATAAATGTCATTAAAAAAATTACAATTCTATTCAGCTACATAATAAATTGAATAACAAAGAGACTAGATGAAAGAAAGTGCCTTTTCAAAGAATAAATTCACCAATGTCACTTTTAACATGAATTGAAACTCCGTAGGAAAGTGGATTTTACTCACAACATTTAAAATAGTTAAAAAATCGATATATAATTGACCTACCTGCTAATCATTTTCATTTGATTACATGTAAACCAACTCAATTCTACTAAATGTACAGTAATTTTACTTTAAACCATTCTGCCTTTAACTCATACTGTGCGACAAGCTGAATGTGTAGAAAATTTGCAAATATGGATGCAATTACTGTCTATTATAAATGTCATTAAAAAAATTACAATTCTATTCAGCTACATAATAAATTGAATAACAAAGAGACTAGATGAAAGAAAGTGCCTTTTCAAAGAATAAATTCACCAATGTCACTTTTAACATGAATTGAAACTCCGTAGGAAAGTTGATTTTACTCACAACATTTAAAATAGTTAAAAAATCGATATATAATTGAACTACCTGCTAATCATTTTCATTTGATTACATGTAAACCAACTCAATTCTACTAAATGTACAGTAATTTTACTTTAAACCATTCTGCCTTTAACTCATACTGTGCGACAAGCTGAATGTGTAGAAAATTTGCAAATATGGATGCAATTACTGTCTATTATAAATGTCATTAAAAAAATTACAATTCTATTCAGCTACATAATAAATTGAATAACAAAGAGACTAGATGAAAGAAAGTGCCTTTTCAAAGAATAAATTCACCAATGTCACTTTTAACATGAATTGAAACTCCGTAGGAAAGTGGATTTTACTCACAACATTTAAAATAGTTAAAAAATCGATATATAATTGACCTACCTGCTAATCATTTTCATTTGATTACATGTAAACCAACTCAATTCTACTAAATGTACAGTAATTTTACTTTAAACCATTCTGCCTTTAACTCATACTGTGCGACAAGCTGAATGTGTAGAAAATTTGCAAATATGGATGCAATTACTGTCTATTATAAATGTCATTAAAAAAATTACAATTCTATTCAGCTACATAATAAATTGAATAACAAAGAGACTAGATGAAAGAAAGTGCCTTTTCAAAGAATAAATTCACCAATGTCACTTTTAACATGAATTGAAACTCCGTAGGAAAGTGGATTTTACTCACAACATTTAAAATAGTTAAAAAATCGATATATAATTGACCTACCTGCTAATCATTTTCATTTGATTACATGTAAACCAACTCAATTCTACTAAATGTACAGTAATTTTACTTTAAACCATTCTGCCTTTAACTCATACTGTGCGACAAGCTGAATGTGTAGAAAATTTGCAAATATGGATGCAATTACTGTCTATTATAAATGTCATTAAAAAAATTACAATTCTATTCAGCTACATAATAAATTGAATAACAAAGAGACTAGATGAAAGAAAGTGCCTTTTCAAAGAATAAATTCACCAATGTCACTTTTAACATGAATTGAAACTCCGTAGGAAAGTGGATTTTACTCACAACATTTAAAATAGTTAAAAAATCGATATATAATTGACCTACCTGCTAATCATTTTCATTTGATTACATGTAAACCAACTCAATTCTACTAAATGTACAGTAATTTTACTTTAAACCATTCTGCCTTTAACTCATACTGTGCGACAAGCTGAATGTGTAGAAAATTTGCAAATATGATTGCAATTACTGTCTATTATAAATGTCATTAAAAAAATTACAATTCTATTCAGCTACATAATAAATTGAATAACAAAGAGACTAGATGAAAGAAAGTGCCTTTTCAAAGAATAAATTCACCAATGTCACTTTTAACATGAATTGAAACTCCGTAGGAAAGTGGATTTTACTCACAACATTTAAAATAGTTAAAAAATCGATATATAATTGAACTACCTGCTAATCATTTTCATTTGATTACATGTAAACCAACTCAATTCTACTAAATGTACAGTAATTTTACTTTAAACCATTCTGCCTTTAACTCATACTGTGCGACAAGCTGAATGTGTAGAAAATTTGCAAATATGGATGCAATTACTGTCTATTATAAATGTCATTAAAAAAATTACAATTCTATTCAGCTACATAATAAATTGAATAACAAAGAGACTAGATGAAAGAAAGTGCCTTTTCAAAGAATAAATTCACCAATGTCACTTTTAACATGAATTGAAACTCCGTAGGAAAGTGGATTTTACTCACAACATTTAAAATAGTTAAAAAATCGATATATAATTGACCTACCTGCTAATCATTTTCATTTGATTACATGTAAACCAACTCAATTCTACTAAATGTACAGTAATTTTACTTTAAACCATTCTGCCTTTAACTCATACTGTGCGACAAGCTGAATGTGTAGAAAATTTGCAAATATGGATGCAATTACTGTCTATTATAAATGTCATTAAAAAAATTACAATTCTATTCAGCTACATAATAAATTGAATAACAAAGAGACTAGATGAAAGAAAGTGCCTTTTCAAAGAATAAATTCACCAATGTCACTTTTAACATGAATTGAAACTCCGTAGGAAAGTGGATTTTACTCACAACATTTAAAATAGTTAAAAAATCGATATATAATTGACCTACCTGCTAATCATTTTCATTTGATTACATGTAAACCAACTCAATTCTACTAAATGTACAGTAATTTTACTTTAAACCATTCTGCCTTTAACTCATACTGTGCGACAAGCTGAATGTGTAGAAAATTTGCAAATATGGATGCAATTACTGTCTATTATAAATGTCATTAAAAAAATTACAATTCTATTCAGCTACATAATAAATTGAATAACAAAGAGACTAGATGAAAGAAAGTGCCTTTTCAAAGAATAAATTCACCAATGCCACTTTTAACATGAATTGAAACTCCGTAGGAAAGTGGATTTTACTCACAACATTTAAAATAGTTAAAAAATCGATATATAATTGACCTACCTGCTAATCATTTTCATTTGATTACATGTAAACCAACTCAATTCTACTAAATGTACAGTAATTTTACTTTAAACCATTCTGCCTTTAACTCATACTGTGCGACAAGCTGAATGTGTAGAAAATTTGCAAATATGGATGCAATTACTGTCTATTATAAATGTCATTAAAAAAATTACAATTCTATTCAGCTACATAATAAATTGAATAACAAAGAGACTAGATGAAAGAAAGTGCCTTTTCAAAGAATAAATTCACCAATGTCACTTTTAACATGAATTGAAACTCCGTAGGAAAGTGGATTTTACTCACAACATTTAAAATAGTTAAAAAATCGATATATAATTGACCTACCTGCTAATCATTTTCATTTGATTACATGTAAACCAACTCAATTCTACTAAATGTACAGTAATTTTACTTTAAACCATTCTGCCTTTAACTCATACTGTGCGACAAGCTGAATGTGTAGAAAATTTGCAAATATGGATGCAATTACTGTCTATTATAAATGTCATTAAAAAAATTACAATTCTATTCAGCTACATAATAAATTGAATAACAAAGAGACTAGATGAAAGAAAGTGCCTTTTCAAAGAATAAATTCACCAATGTCACTTTTAACATGAATTGAAACTCCGTAGGAAAGTGGATTTTACTCACAACATTTAAAATAGTTAAAAAATCGATATATAATTGACGTACCTGCTAATCATTTTCATTTGATTACATGTAAACCAACTCAATTCTACTAAATGTACAGTAATTTTACTTTAAACCATTCTGCCTTTAACTCATACTGTGCGACAAGCTGAATGTGTAGAAAATTTGCAAATATGGATGCAATTACTGTCTATTATAAATGTCATTAAAAAAATTACAATTCTATTCAGCTACATAATAAATTGAATAACAAAGAGACTAGATGAAAGAAAGTGCCTTTTCAAAGAATAAATTCACCAATGTCACTTTTAACATGAATTGAAACTCCGTAGGAAAGTGGATTTTACTCACAACATTTAAAATAGTTAAAAAATCGATATATAATTGACCTACCTGCTAATCATTTTCATTTGATTACATGTAAACCAACTCAATTCTACTAAATGTACAGTAATTTTACTTTAAACCATTCTGCCTTTAACTCATACTGTGCGACAAGCTGAATGTGTAGAAAATTTGCAAATATGGATGCAATTACTGTCTATTATAAATGTCATTAAAAAAATTACAATTCTATTCAGCTACATAATAAATTGAATAACAAAGAGACTAGATGAAAGAAAGTGCCTTTTCAAAGAATAAATTCACCAATGTCACTTTTAACATGAATTGAAACTCCGTAGGAAAGTGGATTTTACTCACAACATTTAAAATAGTTAAAAAATCGATATATAATTGACCTACCTGCTAATCATTTTCATTTGATTACATGTAAACCAACTCAATTCTACTAAATGTACAGTAATTTTACTTTAAACCATTCTGCCTTTAACTCATACTGTGCGACAAGCTGAATGTGTAGAAAATTTGCAAATATGGATGCAATTACTGTCTATTATAAATGTCATTAAAAAAATTACAATTCTATTCAGCTACATAATAAATTGAATAACAAAGAGACTAGATGAAAGAAAGTGCCTTTTCAAAGAATAAATTCACCAATGTCACTTTTAACATGAATTGAAACTCCGTAGGAAAGTGGATTTTACTCACAACATTTAAAATAGTTAAAAAATCGATATATAATTGACCTACCTGCTAATCATTTTCATTTGATTACATGTAAACCAACTCAATTCTACTAAATGTACAGTAATTTTACTTTAAACCATTCTGCCTTTAACTCATACTGTGCGACAAGCTGAATGTGTAGAAAATTTGCAAATATGGATGCAATTACTGTCTATTATAAATGTCATTAAAAAAATTACAATTCTATTCAGCTACATAATAAATTGAATAACAAAGAGACTAGATGAAAGAAAGTGCCTTTTCAAAGAATAAATTCACCAATGTCACTTTTAACATGAATTGAAACTCTGTAGGAAAGTGGATTTTACTCACAACATTTAAAATAGTTAAAAAATCGATATATAATTGACCTACCTGCTAATCATTTTCATTTGATTACATGTAAACCAACTCAATTCTACTAAATGTACAGTAATTTTACTTTAAACCATTCTGCCTTTAACTCATACTGTGCGACAAGCTGAATGTGTAGAAAATTTGCAAATATGGATGCAATTACTGTCTATTATAAATGTCATTAAAAAAATTACAATTCTATTCAGCTACATAATAAATTGAATAACAAAGAGACTAGATGAAAGAAAGTGCCTTTTCAAAGAATAAATTCACCAATGTCACTTTTAACATGAATTGAAACTCCGTAGGAAAGTGGATTTTACTCACAACATTTAAAATAGTTAAAAAATCGATATATAATTGACCTACCTGCTAATCATTTTCATTTGATTACATGTAAACCAACTCAATTCTACTAAATGTACAGTAATTTTACTTTAAACCATTCTGCCTTTAACTCATACTGTGCGACAAGCTGAATGTGTAGAAAATTTGCAAATATGGATGCAATTACTGTCTATTATAAATGTCATTAAAAAAATTACAATTCTATTCAGCTACATAATAAATTGAATAACAAAGAGACTAGATGAAAGAAAGTGCCTTTTCAAAGAATAAATTCACCAATGTCACTTTTAACATGAATTGAAACTCCGTAGGAAAGTGGATTTTACTCACAACATTTAAAATAGTTAAAAAATCGATATATAATTGACCTACCTGCTAATCATTTTCATTTGATTACATGTAAACCAACTCAATTCTACTAAATGTACAGTAATTTTACTTTAAACCATTCTGCCTTTAACTCATACTGTGCGACAAGCTGAATGTGTAGAAAATTTGCAAATATGGATGCAATTACTGTCTATTATAAATGTCATTAAAAAAATTACAATTCTATTCAGCTACATAATAAATTGAATAACAAAGAGACTAGATGAAAGAAAGTGCCTTTTCAAAGAATAAATTCACCAATGTCACTTTTAACATGAATTGAAACTCCGTAGGAAAGTGGATTTTACTCACAACATTTAAAATAGTTAAAAAATCGATATATAATTGACCTACCTGCTAATCATTTTCATTTGATTACATGTAAACCAACTCAATTCTACTAAATGTACAGTAATTTTACTTTAAACCATTCTGCCTTTAACTCATACTGTGCGACAAGCTGAATGTGTAGAAAATTTGCAAATATGGATGCAATTACTGTCTATTATAAATGTCATTAAAAAAATTACAATTCTATTCAGCTACATAATAAATTGAATAACAAAGAGACTAGATGAAAGAAAGTGCCTTTTCAAAGAATAAATTCACCAATGTCACTTTTAACATGAATTGAAACTCTGTAGGAAAGTGGATTTTACTCACAACATTTAAAATAGTTAAAAAATCGATATATAATTGACCTACCTGCTAATCATTTTCATTTGATTACATGTAAACCAACTCAATTCTACTAAATGTACAGTAATTTTACTTTAAACCATTCTGCCTTTAACTCATACTGTGCGACAAGCTGAATGTGTAGAAAATTTGCAAATATGGATGCAATTACTGTCTATTATAAATGTCATTAAAAAAATTACAATTCTATTCAGCTACATAATAAATTGAATAACAAAGAGACTAGATGAAAGAAAGTGCCTTTTCAAAGAATAAATTCACCAATGTCACTTTTAACATGAATTGAAACTCCGTAGGAAAGTGGATTTTACTCACAACATTTAAAATAGTTAAAAAATCGATATATAATTGACCTACCTGCTAATCATTTTCATTTGATTACATGTAAACCAACTCAATTCTACTAAATGTACAGTAATTTTACTTTAAACCATTCTGCCTTTAACTCATACTGTGCGACAAGCTGAATGTGTAGAAAATTTGCAAATATGGATGCAATTACTGTCTATTATAAATGTCATTAAAAAAATTACAATTCTATTCAGCTACATAATAAATTGAATAACAAAGAGACTAGATGAAAGAAAGTGCCTTTTCAAAGAATAAATTCACCAATGTCACTTTTAACATGAATTGAAACTCCGTAGGAAAGTGGATTTTACTCACAACATTTAAAATAGTTAAAAAATCGATATATAATTGACCTACCTGCTAATCATTTTCATTTGATTACATGTAAACCAACTCAATTCTACTAAATGTACAGTAATTTTACTTTAAACCATTCTGCCTTTAACTCATACTGTGCGACAAGCTGAATGTGTAGAAAATTTGCAAATATGGATGCAATTACTGTCTATTATAAATGTCATTAAAAAAATTACAATTCTATTCAGCTACATAATAAATTGAATAACAAAGAGACTAGATGAAAGAAAGTGCCTTTTCAAAGAATAAATTCACCAATGTCACTTTTAACATGAATTGAAACTCCGTAGGAAAGTGGATTTTACTCACAACATTTAAAATAGTTAAAAAATCGATATATAATTGACCTACTTGCTAATCATTTTCATTTGATTACATGTAAACCAACTCAATTCTACTAAATGTACAGTAATTTTACTTTAAACCATTCTGCCTTTAACTCATACTGTGCGACAAGCTGAATGTGTAGAAAATTTGCAAATATGGATGCAATTACTGTCTATTATAAATGTCATTAAAAAAATTACAATTCTATTCAGCTACATAATAAATTGAATAACAAAGAGACTAGATGAAAGAAAGTGCCTTTTCAAAGAATAAATTCACCAATGTCACTTTTAACATGAATTGAAACTCCGTAGGAAAGTGGATTTTACTCACAACATTTAAAATAGTTAAAAAATCGATATATAATTGACCTACCTGCTAATCATTTTCATTTGATTACATGTAAACCAACTCAATTCTACTAAATGTACAGTAATTTTACTTTAAACCATTCTGCCTTTAACTCATACTGTGCGACAAGCTGAATGTGTAGAAAATTTGCAAATATGGATGCAATTACTGTCTATTATAAATGTCATTAAAAAAATTACAATTCTATTCAGCTACATAATAAATTGAATAACAAAGAGACTAGATGAAAGAAAGTGCCTTTTCAAAGAATAAATTCACCAATGTCACTTTTAACATGAATTGAAACTCCGTAGGAAAGTGGATTTTACTCACAACATTTAAAATAGTTAAAAAATCGATATATAATTGACCTACCTGCTAATCATTTTCATTTGATTACATGTAAACCAACTCAATTCTACTAAATGTACAGTAATTTTACTTTAAACCATTCTGCCTTTAACTCATACTGTGCGACAAGCTGAATGTGTAGAAAATTTGCAAATATGGATGCAATTACTGTCTATTATAAATGTCATTAAAAAAATTACAATTCTATTCAGCTACATAATAAATTGAATAACAAAGAGACTAGATGAAAGAAAGTGCCTTTTCAAAGAATAAATTCACCAATGTCACTTTTAACATGAATTGAAACTCCGTAGGAAAGTGGATTTTACTCACAACATTTAAAATAGTTAAAAAATCGATATATAATTGACCTACCTGCTAATCATTTTCATTTGATTACATGTAAACCAACTCAATTCTACTAAATGTACAGTAATTTTACTTTAAACCATTCTGCCTTTAACTCATACTGTGCGACAAGCTGAATGTGTAGAAAATTTGCAAATATGGATGCAATTACTGTCTATTATAAATGTCATTAAAAAAATTACAATTCTATTCAGCTACATAATAAATTGAATAACAAAGAGACTAGATGAAAGAAAGTGCCTTTTCAAAGAATAAATTCACCAATGTCACTTTTAACATGAATTGAAACTCCGTAGGAAAGTGGATTTTACTCACAACATTTAAAATAGTTAAAAAATCGATATATAATTGACCTACCTGCTAATCATTTTCATTTGATTACATGTAAACCAACTCAATTCTACTAAATGTACAGTAATTTTACTTTAAACCATTCTGCCTTTAACTCATACTGTGCGACAAGCTGAATGTGTAGAAAATTTGCAAATATGGATGCAATTACTGTCTATTATAAATGTCATTAAAAAAATTACAATTCTATTCAGCTACATAATAAATTGAATAACAAAGAGACTAGATGAAAGAAAGTGCCTTTTCAAAGAATAAATTCACCAATGTCACTTTTAACATGAATTGAAACTCTGTAGGAAAGTGGATTTTACTCACAACATTTAAAATAGTTAAAAAATCGATATATAATTGACCTACCTGCTAATCATTTTCATTTGATTACATGTAAACCAACTCAATTCTACTAAATGTACAGTAATTTTACTTTAAACCATTCTGCCTTTAACTCATACTGTGCGACAAGCTGAATGTGTAGAAAATTTGCAAATATGGATGCAATTACTGTCTATTATAAATGTCATTAAAAAAATTACAATTCTATTCAGCTACATAATAAATTGAATAACAAAGAGACTAGATGAAAGAAAGTGCCTTTTCAAAGAATAAATTCACCAATGTCACTTTTAACATGAATTGAAACTCCGTAGGAAAGTGGATTTTACTCACAACATTTAAAATAGTTAAAAAATCGATATATAATTGACCTACCTGCTAATCATTTTCATTTGATTACATGTAAACCAACTCAATTCTACTAAATGTACAGTAATTTTACTTTAAACCATTCTGCCTTTAACTCATACTGTGCGACAAGCTGAATGTGTAGAAAATTTGCAAATATGGATGCAATTACTGTCTATTATAAATGTCATTAAAAAAATTACAATTCTATTCAGCTACATAATAAATTGAATAACAAAGAGACTAGATGAAAGAAAGTGCCTTTTCAAAGAATAAATTCACCAATGTCACTTTTAACATGAATTGAAACTCCGTAGGAAAGTGGATTTTACTCACAACATTTAAAATAGTTAAAAAATCGATATATAATTGACCTACCTGCTAATCATTTTCATTTGATTACATGTAAACCAACTCAATTCTACTAAATGTACAGTAATTTTACTTTAAACCATTCTGCCTTTAACTCATACTGTGCGACAAGCTGAATGTGTAGAAAATTTGCAAATATGGATGCAATTACTGTCTATTATAAATGTCATTAAAAAAATTACAATTCTATTCAGCTACATAATAAATTGAATAACAAAGAGACTAGATGAAAGAAAGTGCCTTTTCAAAGAATAAATTCACCAATGTCACTTTTAACATGAATTGAAACTCCGTAGGAAAGTGGATTTTACTCACAACATTTAAAATAGTTAAAAAATCGATATATAATTGACCTACTTGCTAATCATTTTCATTTGATTACATGTAAACCAACTCAATTCTACTAAATGTACAGTAATTTTACTTTAAACCATTCTGCCTTTAACTCATACTGTGCGACAAGCTGAATGTGTAGAAAATTTGCAAATATGGATGCAATTACTGTCTAGAGTTGTGGGTTTTATATATATATAAATAGATAATATCTAAATATATAAACAGTAAATTTTCTAAGCCACTAAATTAATAAGGTATTGTAAAATTAAACTCTCGTTCACTAGGGACTACAAATAAGCAAAACTGGGGTATTTTCATCAATTCTGGATGTGATACCCTTTTGAGTTTTACCTTTCCAAAAAAAAAAAAAAAAACAATAAGCAAAATTAAATAATTAATAAGGTATTGTAAAATTAAACTCTTGTTCACTAGGGACTACAAGTAAACAAAACTGGAGTATTTTCATCAACTCTGGATGTGATACCCTTTTAAGTTTTACCTTTCCAAAAAAAAAAAAAAAAACAATAAGCAAAATTAAATAATTAATAAGGTATTGTAAAATTAAACTCTTGTTCACTAGGGACTACAAGTAAACAAAACTGGAGTATTTTCATCAACTCTGGATGTGATACCCTTTTAAGTTTTACCTTTCCAAAAAAAAAAAAAAACAATAAGCAAAATTAAATAATTAAAAAGGCATAGAAATCATGATTTATAAGTTTTTTAATCATGTATAAAGCTGAAAAGTTAAAATATAATAAATCTTTAATAACTGTTATGCATATATAATGTCTCAGTCAAGGCTATTATTATGAAAAATCAAATAAATAATACTTTGTAATATATCCCTTTTTGACATACATTAAACACCTCACACAAAGAAAAAAAAAAAATAAATACAATTCTGCGCAGTTTTTGTTGCCATCTGTTGTGACTTAAATATTAATTCCTAAATTATACAATTCAATATTTAAAAAAAAGGACATATCTATAATATTTAAATATATATATCTCAGAACTTTTTAGAATTTTAAATGAAAAAAAAAAATTAATAAATTAAATAATTACTCTTTTTATTTTCTGAAACATATTTATGTATGTGCAGTGTGACAGCAACTGGGGTCTTTAATTTAAAATAAAAATGAATAAAAAGAATATATGTTCCAAAATGTCTGGATTACAGAAGTTTCCAGATTAAAGATGTTATACAGTAGACTCCCTCAAATCCATACAGCTTGGGACCAGAGGATGTGTGGATTTTAGAATTTTGTGGATTTCTGGTCATTGATTTGTTTACATTTTTGAAACATTAATTTGATTGGTAGTTAAGCAAGGGAAATTATAATGAATGCTTATAATAAAGTGAAACATTAAAATAAGTAAAATATTAAAATAATTTATTAGTTTAAACGTAAGTAATTATTAAAATAATTATGTAAAATAAAAATTTAGAAAAATATTAAATTATTACCAATGAAATCGATTCAGTTCGATTCCAAAGGTCCTATGCTGCCATCTAGTGGTAAGCGATCGTAAGATCGATACTTCGTCATATAGATATGCTAATTTATATTAAAATCAAAAGTAATGTAAATTTATTTAGTAATAAATCAGCTGTAATAACCAAAAGAGAATAATTAACAAAAAATTTAGTAAAAAAACATTGCGGTAGTCGCTGATTTCGGCGCCGTCTTGAATTTTGTTCCTGCAACTTAACTTAAATTTCATTGTTTACATCTGAAAAAAATATGCAGATTTTAGGGTCGCGGATTTAACGCAGTTTACTGCACTGTATTATCAGGGCTGGCACAAGCATTGGGCAAACGGGCTGGCGGCCCAGGGCCCAAAGCCAATTGGAGTCCTATTAGGGGCCCCCAGGGGCATAGCTACAGATATTTTTTTTGTGGGGGGGGGGGGGGGGGCAGAATTAAAAAATTTCCCAACTTGAAGCAAATTGCTCTATTTTCCAGCTGTAATGATGTGTGCAATGTGTGTTTAATGATACTTATACTTTTAAAAAATTCTTTCTAAAGAAAAATACTGAAATTAAAACAAAAATTATAATTATTGGTTCTTTTTGTCTTCTATTAATAATTGTACTTCATATGAAAATAGTCTCATGACATTTTGAGAAAAGAACAAAGTTTTGGAGGAAATAAATTACAGACATTGTTGATGGACAACAGTAGGGAAATTCAGATTTGATAGAAGTATGATATTTTTGTAACTCAGAAAAACACAATGACAAATTGAGTCTGGCTGCTTTTTGTATTTCTTTTGATATTTAACTAGTTTACTGTTACAGAACAGAAAGGTAATCGACAAAACAATATATATATTTTTTTTTTACTATTATTTACAAAAAAGAAAAAGTCTTTCAAAAATCTAGAATCTCCCAACTCTAAGCTCAAATTTCCCAAGTTCACTATATTGGAGGAGTAGGCTCCCCTCCTCCACAATCCCCCGTCACGATGCCTCTGGGGGCCTCTAAGATCCACTATACAAATCAAAAAAACATTTGTTCTGAATAAAATAATAATTGTGCTCTAGATTTGGTTTCACATGTTTCTTTTTGCGAAAAATGTGTTTTAACTTTATTTCTTGCAGGCTAAATTGATAATTGTCTGAAAATGTATAGATTTGATGAACCTGAAAAAAACTTAAAAAAAAAATTAAAAATTAATAAACAGAGGATTTTGTGAAATTAAAAAGAATTATGCAGATTAAAAGTGAAAGTAGTACAATTTTTTACACATATTATTATGTACCTGTATTAAATATAATTTTATGATAGGGGAGACTGAGGATACCTGATCCCCACTTTCTGTTTATATTTTTTTCTCAGTTGTCAGTTGACATTTTTAAGAAATTTTTTAACCAAAATAATCGTGTGTCCATTTTTTATACAATATAATTTGTAATTTTTTTCTTGGTATAAAAAACAAATTAATTTCAGAAAATTGGTGTTTTCAATTTTTCAAAAGGGGGATCATGTATCCCCACTTAAAGGAATACTTGATCCTTTCGTTGGGGATACTTGATCCCTGTCAAAAATCAAGCTAATATTATTTCATTATTCATATATTGCAGTATTATAAGTTAGTAATAAACATTTAACTTTTATTTTTGACTACAAGATGAATATTTAAATACTTTGTTGATGACTTGACGTGTAGATATTTATAAAAACTATAAACGCAATTTAATTTTTTAAAAAGCTAGAAAGAAATCAACAAATAGTTAAATTTTAATAAATAATACAAGTATACAATAATACAAAGCAAAAGTAATGAATAAAGCTTTGAAAAAATAATGACACAGCCTCATTATCAGAAGGTATTTTGAAACTTTGAAAGATGAAAGGTTATAGTTGTAGTAGTTCTTAAGGTTCCTCCTACCATAAGTGGATTAGGCAACTTAATAATACAATCTGACTCATCAACTATGCTTTTATCTACTTTTTCTGGGAAATAGAATTGATTAAGCATTACTTTTCTTCGTAAAAATGTTTCTTGTGATTTGGGTAGTATTTTAAATAAAATTAAAGTATCACAAACACCTTTAGCTAAATTGATGCTAATGTTCTGTATTTAGTAACAAAACTGAAGTATTTCTGTTTGTATTAGAAGTTTACCTATTTGGAGATGCATGATACCTAGGATCAAGTATCCCTAGATAAAAGGGGATCAAGTATCCCATTTTGTGTTTAGAACATAAATGTATATTTTAGGTGGTAAATGAAGAAAACTAATTTGCTAAAGAAGTTATATTGAGAATAGTAAAGTTTATACTTTTAAATAATATACAATTCAATTTATCAAATTTCCAACAATAGAAAATGAAAACAAAACTTTAAAAAAGTTTAACTTGCAACAATTAAATACAGTAGAAGATCTTTATAACGCAATTCTCCATATAACGCACAACTTCACAGATGTAAACAATGATTTTTGCAGTTAAAAAGCACCTGCATTTTCACATTGTAAAATATTGCTAATCTCTAGAGTACTAAATTTGATACATTAGTTCAACTTTATCTTCTAATTTAAGACCTTTTTATGGAAAAAAATTCTATTATTACAATAAACATTTATGAAAATGTCTAATATAAGGGATGGTTGTGTCAGTTGTATTTGGATCATGTTTATAAAGTAAATTAACAATGTCTGACCTATGTTATGCAAAAATTTATAATTTGAACTCTTGGTAACAAGGAATGCAGTATAATGATATTCTAATGTATTTTGATATGTTTCAGACATATTTGGCCATATTTATAAGGTAGATTTAATGATGTGATCCATATAACACAAAATTCTATATAACGCACAACCTTGCATTTTTAGGTTTGTGTTATAAAGACCTTCTACTGTATTTCCTTTTCATGCTGAAACAAAATGGCTGTAATGGATTTTATGTAGCTAGATTATCTGAAATAATGCATCTTAAAATGTGTTGCCTGATTTCAAAACTCTACATATTGATTTTAGTATACTTTATGATCAGGGGTCAAATATCCCCAGTCTCCCCTATATACAATTAAAAAATAAATGTTAATAGTCCAGTATTGCTGTATAGAATGGGCACCACTAACTGCTTTGCCAGGGCGGAACAGATGTCATATTCTCGTGGCCGCCATCTTTGATTTTTTCTTGGTGTGAAAACCCCTCTTCTACCAAGTAGTAAATGTCGGCAAGCAGCGATTTATGCACATCTTAGGCTTAACGAAAATAAAATGTAAAACATCGCCAACAAAAAATCACCAAGAAATCTCAAAACATCCAAGATGGCGGCCACGGGAATATACAGCATCTAAGCCTGAAAGTTTTTGTCTTCAATGTGTATGAGTCATAATCGTACTTCATATGAAAACAGCCTCCTATTTTTAGATTTTTGGGAAAGGAACAAAGTTTTGGAGGACGTGTATTAGAGGCACTGTTGATGGACAACGGTAGAGAAATAGGTGTCTGGTAGATATGATATTTTCGTAGCACAGAGAAACACAGTGACAAATTGAGTCTGGCTGCTTTTTGTATTTCTTTTGCAAGTTTAACTATTTTACTATTACAGAACTCAGAAAGGTAGTCAGCAAAACAATAAAAAATGCTTTATTTATTTTTTAATTACAAAAAAAGAAAATGTGTCTCAAAAATCTATAATTTCCAAACGCTAAACTCAAATTTCCCAAGTTCACATATATTGGGAGGGTGGCTCCCCCACCCCATAACCCCCACCATGACGTCTCTGACTACTTCATTCTATGGTGAGCTACGACTTACAAAAAATTTCTTAAGAATAAATATGCATAATTATTAAATTTCCTTCAAAAGGCTTTATATCTTTTTATAGGAGGGATATAAAGTCAGGAATGTAAAAAAAAATCCTTCAGTTGTAGTTAAATGTTTCTATTTTATGGATAATAATGCTAATCTTTCTTTTTGAGCAGGCCATCACTTTCTGTCTAGGACACTTTCCAATGCACTCATGTTAGAGTGTCAAACTTGTAAACACCTATAACCATAAGAAAAGAAGGTACTATTTCTTAATTATCCCGTCGACCAATTTCACCAAATTATATAAATCGGCAAACCACTTGCAAAATTATAAACATTGACATAATTTTTGTTTTAAATAACGAAAGAACACATTAATTAGTAAAACATTAATAAAAATACAAATAAAACGTCGAATTAATTGTTTTATTGGCAATTATTAGCATTTAATCTTACAATTAATTAATTAATGGCAACCATTATTGGCATTTAATCTTACAATTTGGCGACAGTAATTTGGTCGACAGGATCAAGTAGTACGGAAAATAATGACATAAAACATTAAGTGAACAAAATTTGAAGTGGTACATGTTCTCCACGATTTTACAAGAGTATAAAAAAGCATTTCTTTCACAATTATTTCTAGCATCACCTAAGGTAAATAATGCACTATGTCCCTGATGAAAATTTATGACATAATGTTCAAAATTATAGTCATACGGAACATATACATATATGACATGTATATAAGACGAAAATTATTATATATATATATATATATATATATGCTGATACAGTAGACTCCCTCAAATCCGCACAGCTTGGGACCAGAGGTTGTGCGGATTTTAGAATTTTGCGGATTTCTGGTCATTGATTTGTTTACATTTTTGAAACATTAATTTGATTGGTAGTTAAGCAAGGGAAATTATAATGAATGCTTACAATAAAGTGAAACATTAAAATAAGTAAAATATTAAAATAATTTATTAGTTTAAAAGTAAGTAATTATTAAAATAATTATGTAAAATAAAAATTAGAAAAATATTAAATTATTAGGATTAATATTTATCGATTAATTAATAAAATTAAATCGATTAATTAAATTTAATTATTAATCGATTCAATTCGATTCCAAAAGTGCTATGCTGCCATCTAGTGGTAGCAAGGAGAACAGTGTTAATGCTATTATCAGTATATATAGCTTATTGTGCTCACTGTAACTTTTTTCATTGTTATTTATTGAGTCTTGAATGCTTTTCTTATACTGCTTTGTATGTTTAGAAATAAATTTGTCTATAATTTAAAAAAAAAATCCGTGAACAATAATTTTAAAATAGCGATCCGGTTCGTGGATTTTCCATTTCGAACCCTGGAATTTTTTATATAGATATGCTGATTTATATCAAAATCAAAAGTAATGTAAATTTATTTAGTAATAAATCAGCTGTAATAGCCAAAAGTGAATGATTAACAAAAAATTTAGTAAAAAAAACATTGCGGTAGTCGCTGATTTCGGCACCATCTTGAATTTTGTTCCTGCAACTTAACTGTAAATTTCATTGTTTACATCTGAAAAAATACGCGGATTTTAGGGTCGCGGCTTTAAGGGAGTCTACTGTATATATATAAGAGTGTCTATATATCATGCATTAATAAGCTTGGTGAAATCATAACTGCAACCACGGAATAAACGTAATTGATGAGGTGGGATGTGGGACACTATAACAAGAAAGTACAACCTATAAAGGTTATGTATATATGGACGAATTGCCTCAAAAAGTATTACTGAATCTGCTTTACAGATATAAATAATTCAGGAATACGAGAGGGAATTAAAATAACAATTCACTAACAAGAACAAAAAAATCTGCAATTTTTTTGTACAAATTAACTGCTAAAAAATATTGCGATTAGGAAAAATTTTTTAAATAATATTTTATACCTGCAGAACTTTTGCAGACTTTTAAAAAGAGTGCAAAGAAATTACGATAAAATAAATAAATTTTGCTTTAAATGGGAATGAAAAAAGAGATTGGGAACAGATGTGTTATTATCCCGGGGTCCGCCTTCTTGGCTTGAATTAAAAATTATTTTTTTATTAATAGTTATAATCATTATATTCCAGTTTTTTCAATATTATATTAACCTATCAACAATATTTAACCATTGGCGACATTACTACTTGGCAAAACAGAAGTTTTCATGCAAGAAAAAAATCCAAGATGGCGGATCCCGGGATAATAACCCATCTAAGCCAAGAGGGGGAAACAGAAATCATAAAAAACAACATACCTTTCTATAAGGAATATTCAATCAATTCTTTTAGTAATTTTAATTCAACTATCTGAATTAGGCTTAAATTGGATCTATCCTTTTCACTGTTCTTATTTTTATTTTGCTATGAAAGAAAAGAAATAAAATAAGTTACACAAATAAATGTCATTTATTTAATTGTAAAAACAGTAAACATCTAATGAGAAAGTTATAAAATAAATTTAACACGGAGATAGAAAATTTAAAGAACTTATATGAACCGATTACGGTGATTGACCTGACCTGACACTAGCAAACTTTTCGATTAAATAATTATGTTCGATTACGGATTTCCTATGCTGCCATCTATCCTCATTTCAACATTGTGGAGCGGTGGAGCCATTTTCTTTTACGAGGTAGGTTAAGGTCAAAGCCATTGAGGTTATTTTACGTATTATATTTATCAATTCTGCTATTGTGTTAGTACTTTTATATAAGTTTTGAAAAGTTTTTTGCAAGCAATTAAGATTCTGATTGTTTTTTATTTATCATTTTTCACAAGACAACTTATTTTGCTTATATCCGAAAAATCTTTTGTTCATTACATTCTAATCGTTAAAATTATGCACTTCGTGTTTAAATTAAAGATGCAACGATTAATCGGCCGTAGCTGTCGCATATTTTTATGGACTTAAATATCATTGCGTGGAGAGATATATCTACAAGAATAATATATACCTCTTGCTTAAACAAGTATTTAATAACGAACACATTTTACAGCAGACGATCACAGGAAACACAGATTCGGCATAGCCTACAATTGCCGCTTAAGCACAAAAACATTCTCTTTTTTCTTTCGCGCTAGTCGCGGTTACAGTCAAATACACCACATCTCCTCCCTTCCAAAACTTCTTCTATAGATCTAATCGCTTTGGAGGTTTCCGGACTCTAGTGGATCGGCGAACTGGTTGTGGTGTCGGAGTTGAACCCTGGGCTATGAGTGGAGCATGCTCTGGTGTAGGAATTGAGACTGGCGTTGCATCAGTCGTCTCCGTCTCCCTACATGTCGGTGATGGTGTTGACTCAACACTGTCGTCGGAGCCTCAGCATCTTGCACAGGAATGGCAGGTTTTGCAGACTGTCGTCGGAGCTCGCATTCTTTTTCCTCTATGTCTCCTCCATCCCTTATTTGATCTACATGTCTACGCCACAATTGGCCATTTACATCCACAGTGTAATGTAGTTGCCCATCTTTACTAACGACTCTTCCAAACCTCCATCTCTTGTCTCCTTGCCGGTAATTTCGTACAGCGACATTGTCGCCAATTCGGAACCCTCTATCTGAGAATTCATAAGTTCCTTTACGAACTTTTTCTTCCACTCTGCTCTTAAGATCAGGACGCAGCAGGTCGATTCTCGTCCGAATCTCTCTCTTCAACATGAGCATGGCTGGACTATGGAGTGTAGTGAGGTTCGGAGCTTTTCTGTATTGCATAAGGAACGTATTTAATTTTTGTTGTATCGTTCCGCCATAATTTTGCATAGCTCTTAAAGATTGCTTCACTGTAAATACGTATCTTTCGGCCTGCCCATTGCTAGATGGCCTAAAGGGCGCAGTGGTTCTGTGTTTAATGCCGTTATTACGCATAAACATGTCAAATTCGAACGATGTGAACTGTGGACCGTTGTCACTTACAAGCATAAGTGGCAATCCAAATCGTGCGAAACAGTCTCTTAAGCATTCAATCGTTTTGGTTGTTGTGGTGGATCTCATTGGATAAGCTTCCAACCACTTTGAATGAGCATCTACTATAATCAGGAACATATGTTCAAAGATAGGTCCAGCAAAATCTATGTGGATACGTTGCCAAGGTGTACTAGGATACTCCCAGTAATGCACCTTCACTTTTTGTGGGTCGGTTTTATATCGAGCACAGTCTACACAGTTCTTGGCGGTGTTTTCTATGTCCTTATCGATGTTTTTCCAGTAAACGTACGATCTCGCGATAGATTTCATTTTTACAGCACCTAGATGGCCATGATGCAACTCTTCAAGCACCTGAGCCTGATACCGTTTAGGGACGCACACCCGCTGACCTAACAGTATGCAACCATCTTGTAGACTATATTCTGCTTCTCTTCCCCTTAAAACTCCTCCACTCTGTAACACATGAAGTATTGGAGCGAGGTCTGCATCCAAAAGAGTTTCTTTGGCTAAGTCACTAGCTGTGACAGGAAGAGTTTCTATTTGTGCTAACTGAAATAGAGAAATTTCATCTTTAACGTCTAGCTGTTCGGAAGTGGACGGCAGCCTAGACAAACAGTCAGCATTACCATGGTTTTTTGTATGACGATACTTTATGTCAAACTGGAAAGATTGTAATACTAAAGAATAATGTAACAATCTTGTCGCTGCCAGAATTGGGAGACCTTTCTTCGATCCGAAGATGGCCACTAAAGGTTGGTGGTCAGTTAATAATGTGAATCGTCTCCCTTTTAGGTAAAGATAAAATTTCTTGACACCCCATACAATTGCGAGTGCTTCTTTATCAATCTGAGCGTATTTTTGCTCAGTTTTTGTGAGAGTTCTGGAGGCAAAAGCTATTGGTCTTTCCGTTCCGTCAGGCAAAGAGTGGGAAAGTACCGCCCCTACCCCAACAGGAGATGCGTCAGTTGCCAATACCAATGGCAGTGATGGATCATAATGCATTAGGACACGCGGAGAACAAATTTCATTTTTAATTTTTTCAAAAGCTTCCTGACAATCCTTTGACCAAACCCATTTAACATCTTTCTGTGTTAATTTATACAAAGGATTCGCTATTGTAGCCAAATTAGGGCAAAATTTTCCATAAAAGTTAACAAGCCCTAAAAAACTCTGTACTTCTTGTACGTTTGTAGGTCTAGGAGCTTTCGAAATCGCAGAAATCTTCTCATCAGTTTTATGTAAACCGTTTTCATCAATTTTGTGCCCTAAAAATTTTATTTCTTTTTGAAAAAATTTACTCTTACCCAAATTTAATTTCAGCCCATGATCTTTACATTTCTGAAAAAATTTTCTTAAGGCCTCTAAATGTAAATTATCATCTGATCCAGTCACTCTAACATCATCCATAAAAACTTTAATACCTTCCATCCCCTGGAAAAGACCATCAATATATCTTTGCCAAATAGCTGGGGCAGAATTTAAACCATACATAAGTCTTTTACATACATATAACCCTTTATGAGTATTTATAGTTAAGAGTTTTTGACTATCGGGATGCACTTTCATTTGCAAATATGCATGCTTAAAATCAATTTTTGAAAAATGTTTACCCCCATTTAAGCTTGAAAATATTTCCTCTAATTTTGGTAAAGGATGTTGTTGTATCATTATATTTTGGTTTACGGTAACAGAGTAATCTGCACATAGGCGTATTGACCCATCAGTTTTTTCAACCGGGACAACTGGTGTTGCCCAATCCGAGGATTCTACTCTCTCTATGATACCTTCCCTTTCAAGCCTATCAATTTCTTCTTCAACCCTATCTTTTAAAGAAAAAGGTACGGGTCTGGCTATACAAAATTTTGGTATTACATCGGATTTAAGTTCCAACTTTACTTCATAATTATTAATTTCACCTAACTGATCGTCGAAAAGTTCTTTATACTCTTCTAACAATTTATTCAAATCATATTCACAAGATGTTCTCACTGCTTTGATAGAATTCCAATCCAAATTGATACTATATAGCCATTCACGGCCAAAAATCGTATCCAAATTTTCCTTAACAATGTACAAATTTAATTTGAATTTTTGATTTTTGTATTCAACATCAACAGTAACAAATCCCAAAGGTACAATTATTTCACCTTTATATGTTTTAAAAACTACTTTTGAGGGCTTAATTTTTTTCTTCGAAATCTCACGAAATTTTTTAACGCTCATTACCGAGACGGCCCCTCCAGTATCCAGTTCCATACTTACAGGTTTATTTTCAACAATTAGTGTTAACATAATAGGAGGTTTTCTTTGCTCCTCCTCTTTTAGCGAGTTCAAATCAAAAGAATACATTGGGATAACATTTTCACTAGAATACAGAGTATCTACCTGCTTTTGTTTTACCGTGTTTGCTTTTAACCCTTTGTTTGCGGCAAAACAGGCTTTTTGAATGTGCCCAATTTTTTGACAAAAATGACACTTAGCTAATTTAAATCTGCAGGAATGCTTATCGTGATTAGTTGCCGTACACCGTGTGCAATTTGTTTTTTCCTTCTTTCCCGAATGATTTTGTTTTCCAAGGTTTTTCCTTTGCGAAACACATTTTGACTGCTCTTTATTTTTTCCCACGCTAAATTCCTTAATTTCTAAAGATTTCCCCATTATCTCATTTGCCCCTTTCATAGCTTTCTCCATAGCTAAAGCAATTTTTAAGGTATTCTCGATATCTATATCATCTTCCTCGAAAAGTCTATCTAATATTGCTCTATCCCTTAACCCGCTTACAAAAACATCCCTTAACATCGTATTTAACATTTCTTGTTTATACTGACAAGGAATTGCTAAGGAGCGAAGTTCAGCCATAAAAGCACTGACACTTTCCCCCTCTCGTTGCTTACGATTTAGAAATACATGCCTACTAGGAATTATAAGCGGCGTCGGAGTGAGGTGAGCTTTTAACGTATTTTTTAGGGTAAGGAAATCTTTATCGGAAGGACTGTCAGGAGCTAGCAGGTTTTTCAACAAATTGTATAATTTTGCTGACAAACTAGAAATAAAAACTTTCCCACGTTTGCCATCCGGAACATTTTGAATGTCCATGAATGCTTCGAAGCGTTCTATAAAAGCATCAAAAGCTTCATTTGTATCATCGAACTTTTCAAATTGAACCGAAACTTTAGGTTCGTGGGTTTTCGGACCGGCAAAAGTGGCTAAAGTTTCCATTAAGGCTTTATTCTGTTCGATTAAACTTTGAACGAGCTGCTCCATTTTTATCCTTCTTTAAAAGATAAATACAAAAGAATTTTTTTTTTACCTTGGGCAGTCTTCAGCAGCTAATTATCCATCGGCGTTGTCCGTGGTCGTAATGACTTTGAAACTTTTAGTTACAAACACCTCGTCGCCAGCTGTCGCATCCGTCTCTCGAATCCCATCCTCGTCGCCAGCTGTCGCATATTTTTATGGACTTAAATATCATTGCGTGGAGAGATATATCTACAAGAATAATATATACCTCTTGCTTAAACAAGTATTTAATAACGAACACATTTTACAGCAGACGATCACAGGAAACACAGATTCGGCATAGCCTACAATTGCCGCTTAAGCACAAAAACATTCTCTTTTTTCTTTCGCGCTAGTCGCGGTTACAGTCAAATACACCACAGTAGCCAAATAATCGGCCCATTCGGTCTATCTGCCGAATATTCGGCTTCGGCAGAATATCAAGTCCACTATTCGGCCTTGGCCAAATAATACTGTAAAAATTGTTTTTATATTTACACAGTAAAACTTTTTAATTTGACAATTTATATTCATCATGTATATGAAAATTTTATTTGAAATTAACAAACACTTTTTTTTCCCCCTCTAACTTTCATACCCTGAATGGGTTTTATCTTCCCATTTTTATATAAGAGGGTCATTTAGGAATCATGTTAAAACTTTTATGTTATATTTATAAGTATAAAAAGTATCTGTAATAAGCTGACGTAATCTGTTAAATTTAAAATTAATCTATTGAAAATTTTCCCAATAGAGCCGTACAAGTAATTTTTTTTTTTTTTAAAAGCATAATGGGAAGTTTAATATTTATCCCTTGTTACATTAAAAAATCTTTCTTTCAATGATATTTTTAATTAGACTTATAAAGAACATTATACAGGGTGTCCGGTCTCAACGGTGTCCAATGGCTAATTCGTAAACCGTTAGTCATAGACATATAGTTCCAATTACAAAAATGTTTTAAATAAGGTAAAGAAGTATTTTTAAAGCGATTTGGGTCAAGAAAAACATTTATATAAAAAATACGAAATTTAAATTTTTATATGGTCCCCCGGTCCTATAAGTGATATTTAGTAAACTTTTCCTATTCCTCTAACAAGTACGGCAAAAAAAGTCCCATTCATCTAACACTTAAATTGACCGAGTTATGACATTTTAAATTTTATGACTTAAACCACTTTTCTGTAACTGAAAACAGATGAGTTGGACCAAGCTTTCAGGGGTCGTATGCGAAGTGCTTAAATTATTATAAAGGGCGTCCACTCCAAACGATGTTCAATGGCTAATTCCTAAACCATTAGTCAAAGACACATAGTTCCAATTACAAAAAGGTTTTAAATAATATAAAGAAGCATTTTTAAAGCCATTTAACAGAAGGTGCTTTCCCCGTATAAATATCACGGTAGTGTTAATTATTAGTAATTAACTTTCAGATTGGTTAAAATAATTGAAAAAGTGAGTTTCAAAACTTGCCTTATCGAGAAAATCAAATTTTGGGAAATTGCGTAAAACCTTTAAATGCGCCCATTGGTATTCATTGAAAATTTGGAGATTGTAGTGTTTAATTGGTACAGTTATACCAATATAATAGATTGATAGAGAAACACGATTTTTTAAATTTCAGATAAGGTCAGTTTCGAAACTGACGTCCTCAATAATTTAATATATGTTTTGATTTAACAATATGTTTTCCCTAATTTTTAATTAAAACATAATTAAAAAAAATAACTGATCTAATGAATATTTGCTGAGCGGAGGGACAGTGAAATTTTCAGAAGGGGTAATGTAAAAATAATAACAATTATTATTATTTTTATCGTTACAATAAAATGACAAATGGAACAAAATCTTAAAAAAAGAAAAGTTAATTAAAAAGAGAGAATGTGGCGGTTATATGATGTCCGACCTTTAATGGATAAATCTGTGCTCTAGTAGAACAAAATATTAAAATATTGTAACAATTTTGTTATGTTTATTTAAATCATTGAAGTAATCGCAGAGTTGGAATCATATAATTCAAATAATTTATGTTTATTGTGAAAGGAAATAAAAGTGATATGAGGATCATTTAAAAGAATGGACATATTAATTTTCTTAACATATTCAGAGCAGCCATTCAAAAGTTATGTATAAAAAAAAATAAAAAAAAATTAAGATGGTACAAACAAATAACAAATTACTTAAAAATTGAGCTTTCTTGTGTCTGTGCTTGGGACGGGAAGAATGGGGGGCGGGAGATGTAACAAAATTTGGAGCGGAGATTTCAGGGGGAATTGATACGGCTGTTTAGTGTTCATTACTACAACAGATATTGCTGCATAAAAAAAAAAAAAAAAAAAAAAAAAAAAAAAAATTTAGTTTTCAGGATTATAAACTTTGTGTGTATGAGAACCAGTGAGGGAAAAGTTTAAATTGAAAGTTCAGGTGGAATTTAGATTATGGATTACTTATTAATTATTGCAGCAATAAAAAAGACAGACCTTTTTTTCCCAAGTTTTACAGCGTGATAATTCTTTGCACATCAGTAGATTTTCGCTTTTTTTTGAAGACTTCATCTAAATTTATCGGCCTCTTAAATTTCTACTTCCCCACTTTTTGCTTCACCTGCATGCAAAGTTAAAAATCTATAGAGGTTTATATATATATATTTATTATTCTACTCTATTTGTCTAATTAAATAATGCATCTTCTAAAACTCCACGCCCGTTAAAAATTTTATTTCCTATTGTCTTAATTATAACACTTAATTATTAGAGCATAAAGAGGTGATAATTTTAAAAATTATTAAATTTAAAATCATTAAAAAAAGATTCAAATTTATAATTTATATAAGCAATTATAGATTTCAATTATAATTTTATTTAAGTATAAATTACTGATTAAATTAAAAATATATTGACATACTCTTAAATTAAAAAATATAAAAAAGTATATTAAATTTAAAATTATTAAAAATAATAACTTTATTAAAATGTTAGGAAATTTTTCTACTTTGTCTTTGTAGTTAGCCATTACTTTATAGTTATAGTAAGTTACTAATCATCTCAATCCTCCCTAAAATTTATACCCTCCCCCCCCCCCCCCCCAACTTTTGCTCGGCCAATACATACTGTCTCAAATTATGTATGTATTTTTTCCTATATTTTATTTTATTATGCAAGAAATAACTAACCAATCTACCACATCAACCCCTAAAAATTCTACTCTCTCTTTCCTCAACTCACGCGAAAACACCCGTTCGCTATTGTTAATCCATTGGAAGTATTTTTTTTAAGATAGCTCGTTGCAGAATATCCCCCTCCCCCCCTTCTGTTGTATATGATACAGATTACCTTTTTCTTTTGTTCGAGCGTGGAGGCGATATGTACACATTAAAAAAAGTTCAAATAACGTAAGTTAATATTTAAAATTGATTGATTGGAATTTAAAAAAAAATCCAAATAGAAAACTAATTTATCACAATTCTATTAATTCTAAGATAGTTTAGTTTTTCTAATTCTCCTGGTCCTCATACGAATCACTTTTTTTATCGAAACTTTATCCTCTGATGGCTTTCGTCAAGCACAATTTTTGCCAAGAATTGTCACTTTGATGCTGAAACTCTGACCAATCAAATTACGAGAGACAGAATAAATGGCAAAATGTGGTTGGAAAAAAAAAATATTTTGTTTTAATATGTGAGAATGAACAAAAATCTCAAAATATATTTGTAATGTTAATTTACTATCAATGTTTAATGTTAAATTTTATATCTGACGATTATTTTCATTTAAAGTAAATTTGTGACTGACCCCTATTTTGCAGCAAAAAAGATACTCCAACTTTAAACATCTATTACTCGGTCAGTTTTAATCGCAGAGGAATGGGACTTTTTTTGTCTTACTTGTCAGTGAAATAGGATAGTTTTACTAAATATCACTTATAGGACCTGGGGACCGTATAAAAATTTAAATTTCGTAATTTTTAAAAAAATGTTTTTCTTGACCCAAATCGCTTTAAAAATACTTCTTTACCTCATTTGAAACATTTTTGCAATTGGAACTATATGTCTATGACTAACGGTTTAGGAATTAGCCATTGGACACCGTTGAGACCGGACACCCTGTATATACTATAGATTAGATATAGATGTATTGTATGTATAACAAAAATACTTAAGTCGTATATGCTGCAATACTTAAGTTTTTTTTGAGTAAAATGTGTTTAAAAGTTAAATATAATTTAAGTAATTTTTTTAAGTGTGCTACTATTTCTTATTAAATAATGAAAGAAATTAAGTACTAAATTCTTTTAATTAGTATATATGGATGCTTTACATCACTATTTAATTTAGATTTTCTTTCATCTGAAACTTGAAATTTATGTTGCCTACTACTTTTAAAATTTTGTGATTGTTTTAAAATATAGCTGCACAACATACATAATATCTTTTAAATTGTAACAATACAGTGCCTAAGATACTGCATAGTCAATATTTTGAAATTTATTTTCCTTATGGATATTTCCTTCCTCTAAATCTAAAAGCCATTCATTACACACTTCTTAAAATAGTGACTTCTTAATAGACACTTCTTAATAGTGACATAGCAAGCCCCCCACCCCACCCCCCCAAAAAAGGCTTTTTTGTTAATTGTGAGCTTTATAAAGTCCACAGTGATTTATTCCCACCATTTTAGAAGATATTCCTCTATCAGTGATTTTTCTTAAGATATTAAGCTTTCTTATTTTTTTTTCTTTCATGTGAAAGTTGAAATTTATATTTTCTAGTACTTTAAAATTTTGTCATTATTTAAAAATGTAATAACAATATACACAATATCTACTAAAATGTAATTGCACAGTACCTGAAGAGGAACTTTTGGTAAGATTTTTTTTTTCTTTGGGGATGGGGGGAGGGGTGCAAATTATATTATTGAGGCAATTTTTAGGCCAAATATTTTTTCGGCTAATTTTTCAAAATAAAATAATGCTTTAAAAAATTAAATTTGTATATAAATAATTTTAAAAAAAGAAAATAATATATTTTAATTGTGAAATATATAAGAATTGTGCGCATAGTACATACTATATTTTGATTTTAGACAAAAATGAGTTCATTATTCGGCAGCCGAATAATCGGCCATAACTAGGCCGAATAATTGGTATTTGGTTATTCAGCCAAACCATTATTTGTTGCATCACTAGTTTAAATTCGGTAGATTGTAACTTACTCATGAATTTTAGTTAAAAAGTTAGATAATTACAGTTGGACATGACCTGATAAAGTCACGATTCCTTTTAATACGCTTTTTTTTCCCAGTCCCATGAAAATCTCCCGTAAGACAACTGTAAAAATATCTTGTTTAATACACTGTACAGTTCAGTCCCATGGTGCAAAAAATCTCGTTTAATAGGGCTGTCACTCAGCTTCTGATTTCCCCTCACTAATGTAAAGTCTGTGGGTATTGGATGCATTCATATATTTAAAATATCTCCTCGGGAAATGAATATTTTTAACTTCTATTTTTTGTGTTCACTTCCTAAAAGATGTCTCTTTTTTTTTCTTAGTTCTCAAAATATTTCGTATTGACTTAATTTTATAGGAAGTGTTAAAATCTTACTCACAGTTCGCCCACTTTTAACATATAAAATATTAAATTCAGCCTAGATTTTAGAAATATTTTGAAAACTAAGAAAAAAAGAGACATCCTTTAAGAAGAGTGCACAGAAAAAAGATGTTAAAAATATGAATTTCCCGAGAAGATATTTTAAATAGACGAATGCATCAAAAGTCCATAGACTTAACATTACAGAGGAGAATTCCGAAGCTGAGTGACTAGCCCACTTCAGCCATGGGAAGAAAGGAAAACGATAATGTTAAGTCTATGGGGGCATTATTTTCAAATTTCTCACTTTGATTTTAATATTTTTGAAGGATTTTTTTTTTTTTTTTTTTGCATAGCGTAGATGAAGACAATGTACAACCGGGATAGTTTTTTGATTTTGGTTTCAGATTTTTTTCTAAAAAATTGCTTTCACTTTTGGAACCGGTCAATTGAAGTGACAAAATCAATGAAGAAACTATAATATATTAGATTAAAGTTATGAGGAGTTCAGTCCGAGAGGGTAACGGGCATGACAAAATTTATTTACAAATGATTGTCTGTGAAGCTATCAGATGTGATGATTATGGGTTTAATTACAGTAGACTCCCTTAAATCCGCGACCCTAAAATCCACGAACGCCTAAAATTCGCATATTTTTTCAGATGTAAACAATGAAATTTACAGTTAAGTTGCAGGAACAAAATTCAAGATGGTGCCGAAATCAGTGACAACAGCAGTGTTTTTTTTACTAAACTTTTTGTTAATCATTCTCTTTTGGCTATTACAGCTTGTTTATTACTAAATAAATTTACATTACTTTTGATTTTTATATGAATTAGCATATCTATATCAAAACTTCCAGGGTTCGAAATGGAAAAATCCACGAACCGGAACTCTATTTAAAAATTATTTTTCGCGGGATTTTTTTAAAAAAATTATAGACAAATTGATTTCTAAACATACAAAGCAGTATAAGAAAAGCATTCAAGACTCTAAATAACAATGAAAAAAGTTACAGTGAGTGCAATAAGCTATATATACTGATAATAGTATTCACACTGTTCTCCTTGCTATCACTAGATGGCAGCATAGGACTTTTGGTATCGAATTTAATCGATTTCATTCGTAATAATTTAATATTTTTCTAAATTTTTATTAATTACTTACTTTTAAACTAATAAATTATTTTATTATTTTACTTATTTTAATGTTTCACTTTATTGTAAGCATTCATTATAATTTCCCTTGTTTAACTACCAATGAAATTAATGTTTCAAAAATGTAAACAAATCAATGACCAGAAATCCGCAAAATTCTAAAATCCGCACAACCTCTGGTCCCAAGCTGTGCGGATTTGAGGGAGTCTACTGTATTTTAAAGTTTTCTCTTATTTCTAAGATTCACCTGTAAATATATTTTTCAACTGAAAGGTGTTTATAATTACAGTCGAATCCGGTTAAGACGCGTTTCAAGGGAGTGGGCAAAAGTCACGTTTATAAGCGGGATCGTGTATTAAACGTGATTTGTATAATGTTGAAGGGAAGCTGGGCTTATTTACAACATCTAATCACCTAAATGAACTTTAGAACTTTCATTTATATGTTTACGGTCGAAAACTATATTTTTTAAGTACATTTTGATTAAAATTTAATTGAATTCAACTTTAACTCACTGTTTCTTTTTATAGAACCAAATGGAATAATGATTGAAAATAAAAAATGAATCAAACGGCTTTATTATAGATTAATGTGCTGCAACCAAAAAAAAAAAAAATAATAATAATAATAATAATTTCCTGCTAGAGTAATTTTTTAACAGAGCTAAAAAAAAATATTAAACCTTTGAAGCACTTGTTAAAATCTTATTTAGTACTTGTGATAATGAGTACAATTATTATCTGTCCTTCTTTTCATTATAAGAAAAACCTATCCTTATTAATAGAATTTGTTTAAAAAAAAAACATTTTTAGCATAGCAAGGAGTAAAGGAAACATAAAAGAATTAAACAACCACAGTCGTATTTATTTAATCTTTACGAGTTTAATTTTTTTGCCTATAATATGTATCATGAAACAAATTTTGGCAACAGTATTTAAAAAATACTTTCAAATTATGAATTAAATCTGTATTCAGATAAATGAATTTTGAATACAGAATTAGAGAAAAAAAAACTTAGGCAAATATAAATAATTAGACAATGCACATCGCAATGCAGTCAAGTATGTGCCAGCAACAGATGGTTAAATTGCTATGCTTTGTTTTTGATTCTATAAAGCTCCTTTAACTGAAGTATTTTGACTGTTTTCAACATCATAGTTTCTAAAAAATTCCAAATTTAAAAAGGTGAAATGAGCGAAAAGCATTCTAAAAATGTTCTAAATTGCAATTTCTATTGAATTGTTAAAGATAGAAACCTAAAATTTGGCATGATAGATAATACTTATAAGATGCAAATGCTCACGGAGACAGTTTCTAATTAAGTGAAAAGTGTTCTAAACTATGATTTCTATGGACTTATTATAGATTGAAACTAGAAATTTGGAATAATAATTACTTATAAGATGTAAATACTCCCTAAGAATAGTTTCTAAAAATTTCCGAATTTAAAAAGGTGAAATGAGCAAAAAGCATTATAAAAATATTTTAAATTACTGTTTCCATTGATTTGTTAAAGATAGGAACTTGAAATTGGCCATGGTAGTTACTTTCAGATGTAAATGCTCTCTAAGAACAGTTGAAAAAAAAAATATTTAAAACGGTGAAATAAACTAAAAGTGTTCTAAAAATATACTGAGTTATGATTTCTATTGAGTTGTTAAAGACAGAAATTTGAAATTTGGCATGGTAGATACTTATTAGGTATTAACTGAGACATAAATATTTAACACAAATGTAGCTTAAACCTATTTATTATATAACATTACTAGCCAGAAACATAGCTATCAAGCAGTAACAACCAAGTATATTTACATATTCAATTCGTGCGGCCTGTTGCCATTCCGGTAGCATAAAAGTGTGTTACAATACATAACATTCCACATTCCTCCCCCCTATGTAACATAGTCCTTTAGCCAGCTTGGTGGATGTTTAGCTCTGACTGGTCTCGATGGAAGGACCGCTGGCCTTGCAACATCGGGCAACGTTCCAACCCCTGTGGGTGCAGTCCCAATTAAACTGTCCATCTTCCTAGGTTCTGAAACCACGTCCTTTGTCGACAGAACTGGATTCTGGTTGCCTCCTGTTGGCTCAGAGTTCTCGCTGTCTCCTACTGATTCTGACATCAACGATGAAGGTGTTGGGACATTAGATGGATATGTTGAAGAACTGTCAGAATCTGTCATATGTTGAGGACTGCCCAGTCGTCGTCTTAGTTGGTCAATGTGTCTTTTCCACACAAGACCTTTATCCATCAAAACCTCATACATTGTGGGGTTAATTACTTCTATTATTGTAGCTGGCACCCATTTGTCGTGAGGGTGGAATCCTCGAGCATATACCAAGTCTAGAGGTGCAAACATCCGGAATCTTGAATTAGACTGATCCTTAGGATTAGGCTCTGAAAAATCTGGATGGATCCTGTCGAGGCAGGTTTTCAAACGACGGTTCATATGCAGCTCTGCTGGAGAAACATTGGTAGCAGAATTGGGCGTAGCATGTTGTGCTAATAAGAATGATGCAAGTCTAGTATTCCAATTCCCCGAAACAATTCTTCGAAGTGCATCTTTTGTTGTTTGCACCATCCGTTCTGCTTGTCCGTTTGATGAAGGATGTCCAGGAGCTGTGAATGTATGATGGATTCCGTTTCTCATAAGGAACCGTTCAAATTCAGACGATGTGAAGCCAGGTCCATTATCCGAGACCATGGTGTCAGGAATACCATGTGAGCCAAAAAGCTTCCTCAAAGCTTCAATAGCACAAGGTGAATCTGTTGACGATACCTTAATAACCTCTAGCCATTTTGAGTATGCATCAACGACAATGAGGAAAAGGGATCCCTGAAAAGGCCCAGCATGATGGATATGGAGTCTTGACCATGGTTTTTTAATGCATTCCCATGTTCCCAGTGTCTTAGGAGGTGCGTGTCGTGTTTGTTGACAAACGTTACACCTATTTACTGTGTCTTCAATTTGACTATCCATCTTTGGCCACCACATGTAACTTCTTGCAAGGCCCTTTGTACGTACGATGCCTTGATGTGAACTGTGGACAGTGGCCAATAGGTGTTCTTGTGCCTTTCTGGGTATTATGACTCTGCATCCCCAAAGGAGGCATCCTTTGTGGGTTGAGATTTCCAGATGCCGTTGAAAATAAGGGATGAATTCTACATCTGGATTTTCAGCTGGCCACCCCTTCAAAACCCAGTTGAGCACTCAGGCTAAGATAGGGTCTTGCATAGTCATCCGTGCAATATCTTTGGCTGAAATGGGAGGCTTGTCCAAAGCCTCCAGGAGCAATACTTTGCTAGGAGATATCCCATGATGAATCATCTGAGGGTGAGGTAGACGACTAAGTCCATCTGCATTAGAAATCAATTTACCAGGTTGGTATACAAGATGATAATCATATGAGCTTAAAGCTAGGGACCACCGCTGCATTCTTGGAGACAACATTGTTGGTGTGGGTTTGTTGCTGGCCAGAAGGCCCAGTAAAGGCTTGTGGTCAGTTCTTATTTCGAATTTCTGCCGATAGAGGTAGTTGTGAAACTTCCTAACCCCTTGAATGATGGCCAAGGCTTCTTTGTCAATCTGGGCATACCGACGCTCTGTTGGGTTCATTGTTCTTGAATAGAACGCCACTGGAGCTTCAACTCCCTCTGACAATTTGTGGCTGAGGACAGCGCCAACACCATACTGAGAAGCATCACATGTCAGGATGATTGATTTCTTTTCATCGAAATGTATGAGGAGGTAATCACTTGATAAGAGTTTTTTAACCTTATTAAAAGCTTCATCATGACTTTTCTTCCATTTCCACTCTACTCCCTTGTCTAGCAAGCGATGAAGAGGCTCTGCCACTGTTGCTTTATCTTGTAAAAACACATGATAAAAGTTTAGTAGACCCAAAAATGCTTGGAGTTCTTCTCTCTTTGTTGGTGTATGGACTTCTTGAATAGCTTTTACTTTGTCCTTTGTGGGTTTAATACCTCTCTCATTGATTTCATAACCTAAGAATTCAAGTTTTGGAGTCCCAATAATACATTTATTTTTGTTTAAGCGTAACCCAGCTTTAGAGAATCGATCAAGAACTTCACGAAATCGCTTGGCTACTTCTTCTTCTGTAGAACCTTTGATCAAGACATCATCATAGTATGGAAACACTCCTGGTATGTTTGCGAGCAATGTCTCAATGAACCGTTGGAATATTCCAGGAGCTGTGGAAATTCCAAATTGGAGGCGATTGCACTTGAATGCTCCACGATGTGTCACAATTGTTTGCGCCATGGCAGAAGATTCATCCACGACTAATTGCAGATATGCTTGGGACAAGCCAAGCTTTATGAAATGTCGGCCTCCTGTTAATTCTGCAAGTATTTGATTTACTGCCGGTACTGGATATGGATGGGTGCCTAAAGCCTTGTTGACCGTACATTTATAGTCACCGCATAACCTAATATCTCCATTAGATTTCATGACAGGAACTACAGGAGTTGCCCAATCAGAGTAACTAACTGGTTCCAGAACTCCTTGGTCTTGTAATCATTGTAATTCCTTCTCAATCTTGGGTCTTAGAGCAAATGGTACATTCCTAGCTGTCAGCTGAATTGGACGAACTGAGGGATCCAAATGTAACTTGATAGGTGTACCTGTAAACCTTCCCAGTTCTTCCTTGAAAACATCAGAGAATTCACTCAGGACATCATCCAAAGTAGAATGCTGTATGCTATGGATGCCTGTTATCTTTATTCCAATGATTCGAACCAATTTAGACCTAGAAGTCCTTGACGTTTCTTTTTAGCAATCAGAAGTGGAAGTTCCTGTTCATATGAAGCATATTTAACTCTAACTTGGCACCGACCCAAGATTTCTACTGGTTGTTTATTGTAGTCTTTGACAACGAAAGGAGACTTTTCCAACAGTGGAACGTTGTGAGGATATAACCGGTCAAAAGTACCTTTGTCAATGATGGATATTTTAGCTCCTGAATCTACTTCCATAACGCATGGTGTACCGTTGATCAGGACGGTTGTTTTCATGTTTGGTGTTTCCACACTGTTGAGGCACACATTTTTCAAATGGACTGTGTCTAAACTCTCTGTGTCGGTGGAATCTGAGTCACTATTTTTTAAATTCTGCTCATGTACTGTTTTCCTAGAGAAATTTGATTTATTCAGACAGACTCTTTGTATGTGGCCCTTCTTTTTACAGGCATGGCATTCAACATCTTTAAATTTGCACTGTGCTCTTGGATGGTTGCGTCCACAACTAGCACAATTTTCTTTCTGAGATTGCCTTTGATTTCGATTTTGTCTCTTGCCAAGGGGCATAACTGAAACAGTTCCAGATCCTCTAATCTCTTTTACATGAGAATTGGCCGTTTCTGCCACCAAGGCCTTATCTAGTGCTTGAGCAAACGTTAATGATGAATCGGCGAGTAAACGACGTTGGAGAGCTTTATCTCTCATACCACACACCAACCTATCTCGGAGCATGACATCTAACGACGCACCAAAATTACAGTGCTCGGATAGCTTCCGTAATTCTGCAATGAATGCACTTACACTTTCTCCCGACTGTTGATTCCTACGATAAAATAAAAATCGCTGGAAGATCTCAGAAGGTTTCGGTGAGAAATGTGTCTTAACAAGTTTTATTAGCTCGTCATAAGACTTAGTAGTAGGGTTTGCTGGGGACACGAGAGAACGGATCGTCGCGTACATCTTCGCCCCGCACACACTCAAAAATATGGCCCTTTTTTTGTTGGTTCGGTGATATTGTTTGCTTCTAAAAAGCATTCCAAGCGTTCATGGTAAGCATCCCATCCTCGTCGCCAATTATTAGGTATTAACTGAGGCATAAATAGTTAACACAAATGTAGCTTAAACCTATTTATTATATAACATTACTATCCAGAAACATAGCTATCAAGCAGTAACAACCAAGTATATTTACATATTCAATTCGTGCGGCCTGTTGCCATTCCGGTAGCATAAAAGTGTGTTACAATACATAACATATATAAGATGTAAATGCTCTGTAAGAATAGTTTATAAAATATTCGAAATTTAAAAGGATACAATGAGCAAAAAGCATTTAAAAAACTTTCTAAATTATGATTTCTATGGAATCTGAAGAAATACCAAACCAATTTCAAAATTAATGTTGGCAAATTGATGGTGACAGTCCCTGCTCCAAAATAGGCTATACTTTATGATGATGCCACTATCACCAGAGGGTTGGTAACGCTTTAGACTAGAAGCTTGGAATATGGCTTGATGGTTACTTTTCAGTTGTAAGTGATGAATGTGTAAGCTAAGAATGATTTCAAAAAAATTCAAAACTTCAAATGAAAACTGAAATGAAAGCGAAATTTTAAAAGTATATTCTAAATTATCATTTATTTAGAATTAGTTTTAGTTCCCATTAATTTAAGTCTTATTTTGGCATAATGCAGTAAAAATGAAGTTTAGTAAAAGTATGGCTTAATTAATAATTTTTTAATTATTCCTAACAGTGCAATTTTAATAAGTAGTAGTATAATTTCTTCCAGTAAAAATAGGCATACAAATACCACTTGGCATATTTCAGCTGTTACGTAAGCAAAGCCACGAGTTTTGCTAGTAATGCTATAAAATGGAGATTAATACTATAGTATTGAGATATTTGTCACAAAAAACTATAGAACAATGTATATACAGGGATGTGCTTACAAATTAAATATCATAGATTGCGTTACCAAAGATAATGTTTATAGATTTCAATATATACAGTGAAACTTCCATGTAATAAAGTCGCATTATTACACTTAAATACTTCATTATGAAGAAAATTCATTACATAAAAATGAGCTCAAATTCCTAAAAAAATGTGTAATAAAATACACATGCATGAAAGGAAAAATACACATAAAATGGAAATATTGGAAAAATGCATTTTAATTTGGATAATAACTTTTTTATGCAATGTATACGTATGAGAAAAATTTAATTAAGAAAATGTCTAAAAAAAATGCATATTAAATAGAGGTAAACAAAAACTGAAGCATAGCGTGCCTTTTCTCTTTTTTCTCAGTATTCCAAATTCTTAACTTTAAAAAGCCTGTAATATTACTTTGTACAGATTTCTTATAAAAAAATTTTCGCTCTTTTGTAAGTACAGTAGAGTGCCGATTATCCCAACAAGTCGGGACCGACCCTAGTTCGGTTAAGCAAAAGTTCAGATAAATGGACAGACAATTTGACGGATGTTCCTGACTATACTGAAATCTTCACACTTTATCCACGCTTTAGACTGACAGCACTAGTTAATGCTGGCATGTTTAAAAATTGATTTTTGTCTTTTTAATTTTGTTGTTTACTTTTTATTATCATTTTCTGAACTCCAGAGAATATAATTTAAGCAAAAGAACTTTTGATTGTTGCTTGCTTCAAAGAAGACATTCTTTTCAATGCTGCCATACCTCGAATTCTTCTTAAATACGTTAGTTGAATAGGAACAGCATTATTCTGCCGTTCGAGCCATTTCATAGCTGTTTTCAAACATTCAAAGGCTTCGTGATGTGATGGACCTTGATCATTTTCAGAGCATTCGTTTTCAATTCCTTTTTCATCTTGAATATCATCCACAATCCCGTCATCATTTAAAATCTGATATCCAGGTCTAGTACGGTGTTTGGATAATTGGTAGCTCATTAAAAAAAAACATTTTTGAGAGAAATAAGCTGTTCGGATAATTTAAAGTTCGGTTAAAAAGTATTTTTTGAGAGAAATTGGCTGTTTGGATAATTGGAAGTTCGGTTAATTGGAGTTCGGATAATCGGCGCTCTACTGTATACGAACAACTCATTTGTAACATTCTCGTGAACTGTAAGGCTAATGTCAGATGGACGTCTTTTTGCACGCTTTTTTCCTTATGTATTATCCAAACATAATGCCGCTAGTATTGTGTAGGGATAATACATAAGGAAAAAAGCATGCAAAAAGACGTTCGTCTGACATTAGCCTAATCCCCCTCTTATTGTAACAAAGGCTTTTAGCATTTCTTCTTTTGAATGGAAATGATTAAATAATTTCATTTTCAGACAATCCGCTGAAATTAATTCATACATCCATCGCAACAGCAACCTCTCCTTTTGAATGTTATACACTCACAAAAGTGGAATAAATTTCATTATATAGAGTACTTTTTTTTCGTAAAATGGAGATTAATTTGTATGTTAATGGTTTTCAAAGTCAAGGTTCTGCAGAAAATTTCGTTAAGTAGAAAACTTCGTTAAATAGGGGCTTTGCTAGAGGGAAGTTTGACAGTACATGTTAATTCTAGTGAAATAAAATTTAAATTCTTAGTCTTATGTTTTCTATTTTATAAGAATTAATTACAAAAAACACCTTTCCACACAACAATTAATTACAAACAAGTGGGTAAGTGTGATCACAGATCACACAGAGGGTTTCGTTTAATATTCCTTTCAAAACACTTTATCCTTTTGCGAAATCTGTTAGTTCCACATTTCGCAACCAGGGGGCGCACTCTATTCTACACAAACCTCTATCCGAACGAAACTTCGTTTTACAACCTATCCGTAGGTATATTAGTCGAGGGGATCGGCTCTATAGCACCCGAGATAGGTAGGCGCCGCCTGGCGGTAAAAAGTGGAACTGAAATATGTAAGGCTGTGTGCATAATATAAAAGATTGGCCAAAGTGTTGTCAGCAAAAGTTAGAAAAGTACCAACCGGGTGCAATATGAGGAGGTTAGAGAAATTGCTTAAAATACACAAGTTAGAGCCTGGTGGGTAAATAATGTAAGATTTTTGAAAATTTTATGATTTTTCGTGTGATCGCAAGTGTTCTGCTATACATATGCAAAATTTCAAGTCTTCAACTTAAATAGGGGCTCAGTTAGAAAAAAAAAGCTTAAAATACACAAATTAGAGCCCAGAGTGTTAAATATAAGACTTTTTCAAAATTTTGTGATTTGGCGTTTGATGTGAGGTGTTCAGCTATAAGTATGCAAAATTTCAAGTCTTAAATTTAATTAGGGGCTCAGTTAGAACAAAAAGATTAACCCTCTGGGCTCTAACTTGTATGTTTTAAATATAAGACTTTTTCAAAATTTCATGGTTTGATGTGAGGTGTTCAGCTATATGCAAAATTTCAAGTCTTAAACTTAATTAGAGGCTCAGTTAGAACAAAAAGATTAAAATACACAAGTTAGAGCCCAGAGGGTAAATATAAGACTTTTTCAAAATTTTATGATTTGTCGTTTGATGTGAGGTGTTCAGCCATATGTATGCAAAATTTCAAGTCTTAAACTTAATTAGGGGCTCAGTTAGAACAAAAAGATTAAAAGACATAAGTTAGAGCCCAGAGGGTTAAATATAAGACTTTTTCAAAATTTTATGATTTGTCGTTTGCATAGCTGCCAACTTGTACGGATTGGCCGTACAATGTACGGATTTTGTTCTAATTGTACGGTTCGGTTCCGTAATCCGTACGGTTGTACGGATGAACAGTACGATTGTACGGTTTTGGGCGCGGGAAAAACAATCGCTGAAAAATGCGAATTTTGTCAAAGATCGCTTGAAAAAACGCTACTTTCGTCAAAGATTGCTTGAAAAAACACTACTTTTGTCAAAGGATCGCGAAAAAACGCCAATTTTCTCAAAGAATCTTGAAAAAAGCCCTAATTTTCGAAAAAAAACCAAAGATCGCGGGAAAAAATACTAATTTCGACAAGGGATTGTAAAAAGTACTCGAATTTCGTCAAAAATCGTGGAAATAAAACGCGAATTTGTTCAAAGGATCGGAAATGAACGCGAATTTCATCAAAGTTCGCGAGAAAAAGCGCGAATACCGTCAAAGATCGCGGGGAAAAAAAGAATTTTATCAAAGATATTTGAAAAAAAGCAAATTTTGTCAAAGAATCGCGAAAAAAACGCGTATTTCGTTAAAAATCGCGCAGAAAAACACTATTTTTGTCGAAAGATCGTGAAAAGAACGCGAATTTTGTCAAAAATCGCAGGAGAAACACTAATTTCGGCAAAGAATCGTGAAAAGAACGCGAATTTCGTCAAAGATCGCGGGGAAAGAAGACTAATTTCGTCAAGGGATCGTGAAAAGAACGCGAATTTTGTCAGAAAACGCGTAAAAACGCTAATTTCGATCAAAAATCTTTGAAACAAAGCTAATTTCGTTAAAGATCGCGGGAAATAACGTGAATTTCGTCAAAGATCTCGTAAAAAAACGCGAATATTGTGAAGGTTCACGTAAAAAACACGCGAATTTTGTCAAAGATCTAGTAAAAAAATGCGAATTTCGTCGAAAGATCGCGAGAAAAATGTTTATTTCGTCAAATATAGCAGAAAAAACGCTTTTATCAAAAAATTACGAAAAAAACGCTAATTTTATCAAAAGATCGCGGAAAAAACGCAAATTTCGTCAAAAGATCGCGAAAAAACGCAAATTTCGTCAAAAGATCGCGAAAAAACGCAAATTTCGTCAAAAGATCGCGAAAAAACGCAAATTTCGTTAAAAGATCACGAAAATAACACAAATTTCGTCAAAAGATCGCGAAAAAACGGCGAATTTCGTCAAAAGATCACGAAAAAAAAACGCAAATTTCGTTAAAAGATCGCGAAAAAAACGCAAACTTCGTCAAAAGATCGCGAAAAAAACCAGTAATTTCGTCAAAGGATCGTGAAAAAAACGTGAATTTTTCACAGGATCATGGAAAAAGCACGAATTTCATCAAAGGGCCTCGAAAAAACTCATAATTAGACCGGAAGGGAATCCCCCCCCCTTTCCTCCCCAATCCTTTGGCTGTGTAACCTTTCAGAAAATTTGCTGTGAATTTCAGAATTTTTTTTTTTAGAATTTCCCATGCAAAAAAATTTTCTTTTGATATCTCACGTTTTTATTTTGGGAAAAAAAGGACTATACATGAATATAGCATAGAAAATGTTATGAAGTATTACTTTTTTCATTGCATGTGCATATGTTATGCATTTTTAAGCACCCAAGAATACGTCATAAAAATTGTAAGGATTTCAAAATTGACATGTTGGCAGGTATGCGTTTGATGTGATGTGTTCAGCTATAAGTATGCAAAATTTTAAGTCTTCAACTTAATTAGGGGCTCAGTTAGAACAAAAATATTAAAATATACAAGTTGGAGCCCAGAGGGTTAAATATAAGACTTTTTCAAAATTTTAGGATTTGTCGTTTGATGTGAGATGTTCAGCTATAAGTATGCAAAATTTCCAGACTTAAACTTAATTAGGGGCTCAGTTAGAACAAAAAGATTAAAATGCACAAGTTAGAACCCAAAGGGTTAAAATAAGACTTTTTCAAAATTTTATGATTTGTCGTTTGATGTGATGTGTTCAGCTATAAGTATGCAAAATTTGTCTTCAACTTAATTAGGGGCTCAGTTAGAACAAAAAGATTAATATACACAAGTTGGAGCCCAGAGGGTTAAATATAAGACCTTTTTTAAAATTTTAGGATTTGTCGTTTGATGTGAGGTGTTCAGCTATCAGTATGCAAAATTTCAAGTCTTCAACTTAAGTAGGGGCTCATTTAGAGAAAAATGATTAAAATGCATCAGTTGGAGCCCAGAGGGTTAAATATAAGACTTTTTCAAAATTTTAGGATTTTTCGTTTGATGTGAGGTGTTCAGCTCACATGCTCACACACATCAGCTCACAGCTCAGTATGTGAAATTTCAAGTCTTAAACTTAATTAGGTGCTCAGTTAGAACTAAAAGATTAAAATGCACAAGTTGAAGCCCAGAGGGTTAAATATAAGACATTTTCAAAATTTTAGGATTTGTCGTTTGATGTGAGGTGTTCAGCTATATGTATGCAAAATTTCAAGTCTCCAATATATATAGTTTCTGAGAACGGACTCTGTGACGGACGGACAGACAGAGGAGCGAGACGAATAGGGTTTCGTCAGATGAACGAAACTCTAAAAACACTTTTCCACACCCGGAACACACGGGAATGATTTCAGGAAATTTCAGAATAAAATCGTCAAGAGGATTTTTCTTTCAGCGAGAAGGGGAGACCTCAAAGATTTTAAGGTACAATACCTTTCTTTAAATGCATTTACAGTACAGAACCATTTATTCAGAATATTTGGGGTCAGATGTATTCCGGATAACTGACTGGGCATTAAACCAACATCTGTTTGATCAGATTTGCAGAATACATGTGGCTATGACAGTGTTTTGATCTCAAATTAATTATCAGACTATTCAGAAAGAATTATGTCCAAACAAGATCAGACATTAATCAAAGTTTAAAAGAAGGCAATTTATAGAAATACATTGGAAACAAAACTCTATTTTTTCCTATGCATAAAAAATCAAAATGTCCAATATATAACTAAATATGCTTCCATTTCAAATCTTAGTTGTTGCAATCAAGTTATGCCATGCATGTTGTAATGTTTAAAGCAATATACATGTCAAATTGGGACTGTATGGCTTATATTTCTGAAATAAGTCAATTCGAAATATCATTCTGGATAACTGGTTTTCCAGTTAACTAGTTTCCGGATAAATTGTTCCATATACAGTCGAACCTCGTTAACATGAACCTCAAGGGGAACCAAAATTTTGTTCATGTTAACAGTAATTCATGTTATCAGTATTAAATCTTTGTATTCGTTCTTATAGGGGACTGTGAAAACAATTCATGTTAAAAGTAATTCACGTTAAGCGTGTTCATGTTAACGAGGCTTGACTGTATATAAATATACCCTTTCCAATTTATTTTTCGGGAAGGGAGAGGGGACGTGTTCACTGAAGTGCCCCACACCCTCCCACTTGCCAGGGATTTGGAATTTTGTGAATTAGCTATGGCCCTCCTGAATACTCACACCTCGCACTTGTTGGCGAACATGTAAATATGACCTTTTTTATATCAAATTAACTGTCATTTATTAAAATTATCGAAGAACATTGCAACAACTGAGCTTCCTTTGGCAAATGTGTCATAAACAGTGTTACAAAATCTGGATAGATTTTCGTGCAAATTGGATGACAGACTAAGTTTTTAAACCAGTTTGTAACCGATTCTATAGATGCTGAAAATAACAAAGGAAATTTGACAGAGCATATCATTGAAAAATACTGTGGCAATGTCATCAAGCATTACTGGCACAGAGGTAACATCTGTGGTTTAAAAATGCAAAATCCAAGGTCTATATACACTAGACTCCCTTAAGTCCGCGACCCTAAAATCCATGTATTTTTTTCAGATGTAAACAATGGAATCTACAGTTAAGCTGCAGGAACAAAATTCAAGATGGCGCCGAAATCAGCGACTGCCGCAATGTTTTTTTTTACTAAATTTTTTGTTAATCATTCTCTTTTGTCTATTACAGCTGATTTATTACTAAATAAATTTACATTACTTTTGATTTTGATATAAATCAGCATATCTATATCAAAAATTCCAGGGTTTGAAATGGGAAAATCCACGAACCAGAACGCTATTTTAAAATTATTGTTAGCAGAATTTTTTTTTAAATTATAGACAAATTTATCTCTAAACATACAAAGCAGTATAAGAAAAGCATTCAAGACTTTAAATAACAATGAAAAAAGTTACTAAAAAGTTACTAACGTTAAAAGGGCTAAGAACGAATAATAATGTATCGATCTTACGATCGCTTTACCACTAGATGGCAGCATAGGACTTTTGGAATCGAATTGAATCAATTTCATCCATAATAATTTAATATTATTCTAAATTTTTATTTTACATAATTATTTTAATAATTACTTACTTTTAAACTAATAAATTATTTTAATATTTCACTTATTTTAATGTTTCACTTTATTGTAAGTATTCATTATAATTTCACTTGCTTAACTACCAATCAAATTAATGTTTCAAAAATGTAAACAAATCAATGACCAGAAATCTGCAAAATTCTAAAATCCGCACAACCTCTGGTCCCAAGCTGTGCAGATTTGAGGGAGTCTACTGTATAGTGTTGTTGGGGTGCCCCAATTTTCAGGGCTCCCATGTAACTACTGCAGGCGACACTGAAAGTGCCTATTTTTTCATGATGCACATTTTTTTAAAAGGTTGTTTTAGTCTGCAGTGACTGGAACTTAATACAGTAATTAGAACTTAACACTTACAGACTTTAATACAGTAACCTGTGAAAACAGAACCTATCTATATTCGGAATTCCATATAGCCCTTTTCAAAGGAATACCTTACAATCTACCTAACTAGGCAGAAACCTGTCTAGAACGGAGAATTTCATGGTTCCTAGCTATTTTATTTTCACAAGTTTTATTGTATTCTAGCCAAACCGCCGGCATTGCCCGGGCCTGTGATACTATTCTTAAATGAACCTTAAATTTGTACAATTGTATGTGTCCAATTCGATTTTGTCTAAAATACATGCCAGATGACTGTGTGAAATATCAGTAAAAAAAAAAAAAAAAAAAACTGATATTTAGCAGTAAAAAGGATTGAAATAACTACAACGGAAAATGTGGCAGGGGGCAATATTTTTCTGATGACTGCATAATTTTCGTGCTAAATTAATGATATTTAACTGAAAAAATAACTGCTTTACACATAACTATTTATTAATTTTTTTTTTTACATCAATATCTTGAGTTTGCATAACATTTAGTATATTTTTTAATCAAAATATGCATAATGTTAATCCTGCAACAAAATGCACGGAAAAAAAATGAATTTTTTGCAAAGGGTCAGTTTTCGTAATTTTTGAAATGGTTTGCAGTGTTGCAAGGAGAATTGGATGTATATAATGTTTTGTATTTTATTTTTTGCCTATTTTGTTTTTTAGTGTCAGTGAGTAACTTTGAAATACTATAATAATGTAGAACAGTAATAGTAAATGACCCTTTATAAAACCTACGTTTACAAAGAATATGTAAGGTTTAAGAAAATTATATATGAAAATTATACTTTGTAATAGTATATGTTGCAGAATTTTTTTTTTTAAATTTTAGTCATAATAATTAGGTGAAATTATTTTTTGTTAATATTACATAGTCAAGTTTTTAGTTATTCCTTTTTATTACAACATTTCATTACAAGTTAAATGAAGCTTATTTTAAAAAATATTTTTTTAAGACTACATTTTGATTTAGTATGGTAAATTAAATAAACTTTTATAAAATTTATATTTACACAGAAAATGTAAAGTAAGAAATATATAATACGCATGGGAATTATATATTGTTGAGAATATTCTGTAAAAAGTATAGTATATTTTTATTTCTGAATAAAGAAAGGATATAGTATTTATTTTAATTATTAGTGTATTAATATTTAATATTTTATACTTATTAATATTGATAACTAAGTAAGCTTTTTAAATTATTATTTCTTATTAATTGAGGTAGCAATGTAAGTTTTTAAGCTTTTAAATTTTTACCTTTTTGTAAGCATTACAAAATAAGTATAAAAAAGGAAACACATAATACTTTTAATTAAAGTGAATATATATAATACTTTAAATAATTAATAATATGTTTTCTTATCATATATTGTACTTTGTAAGTTTATAATTTGTACAATGAGTGGCATTCATCCACTTTTGATAATGATTCAGAAACACCAAAGCGCTCAAAAAAAAAAAAAAAAAAAAAAAATCAGGAGGAGAAGGGGATGGGGTGGAGATGTAATTTTTGTGAAATTCTGTCCTGTTTTATTCTTTCATCAGATTGATGCAGAAACTATATTAAAATACTTATTCAAAAACATAAATACTCTTCGGGAAATGCAAAAAAAAGAAAAAAAAAAGATCGCTGGGGCAGGGGAGGGGGGATTTTCTGTGGAAGATTTTAATTCCAGATTTTATAAGTGTACTTTAGTACATATTTCTCATTTTGATTGCTAAATTTTTCCTGCACCTAATAATGTCCATCTGGTATTAAAATATTATTTACCTAAAATAATTTTTTTTACAAGATAGTAACAGCTTTTAAAAGAAAAAAAAAAAAAAAAAAAAAAAAAGGTATTAAGAACACATTTTATTAAAAATTAGTATATATTAATAAACAAACCTTTAAAAGCGTACTTTTTATTTATTTTGCTTCACTAAATATATATATATTTCAAATTTTGAAATAAGAATTTAGTGTTTTTTTAGAGTTTTTTGTTTTTTTACTAAGAAAATTTATAGAAAGAAACATTGATAAATTCTAATTTTAACCCAGTTTTTAGGCAGTGTTGACGAATGAATAATGGATGTGTAAAACGTACATCTAATAATGTGTAACATTCCAGGAAAGTTTACCCCTACTGATGTGTAACCTTACACACAATTACTGTGTAAGGTTAAATTTGAAAAAAAAAAATATTTATTGAAGCAAAATAAATAAAACTTATGCTTTTAAAGACTTGTTTATTAATATATAGATACTAATTTTTAATAAAATGTGTTTTTAATAATTTTTTTTTTCTTTCTTTGCATTAAAAAAATGTTTTAGGTAAATAATATTTTAATACCAGATGATTATTAATAGGTGCATGAAAAATTTAGCCATTCCATCAAAGCTTACTCCTACAAATGTATAACCTTACACACCGTGTAATTACCTTGTAAGATTACAGACAAATGTGGGGAAAACTTACACCTAATAATGGGTAACCTCCCAGGAAAATTAGGGGAAACCTTACTCCTACTGATGTGTAACCTTACACACAATTACTGTGAAAGCTTGCAGGCAATTGTGGTATAACATTACACCAAAATTTGTGAAATGTTTCACAATATTATGATGTAACCTTACACAAGAGTTGTGTAATGTTACACCAGTTAAATACCACCATAAGATTGGAGGCAGCAATGCTGCCTCCAGTTTTATGGAGTAACGTTACCACCAAATGTTTTACAGTGTATAGTTTTTATAACGGTAAATTCTGTATCCAAGGGGGATATTTAGTATTGTCAAATGAATGAATTCAGATTTCATTGTTAAAAAACGCCAGAAAGAATCTTTTCATTTTCATTGTATGTAAAACTAGTTTGTTAATGAATCTGGTAATGGTTTCATTTTTTTTCCATCAAACTATCTTTGTAATGGTCATCACTGTGATATTTAACATGATTCATCTATTATGTATTTTTTTTAAATGTAAAGGAGTTTTTAAAAAATCAATCATTAATGTCTTAATTAAAAAATGGGTTACATATTACATGGGTGCAAGACTTCAGTCTCAGGACTTGGAGAGATTTTTGACTGATAGTAAATTCTGCTTTATGTACTTTAATAACAGCAACTTTGTTATCAAGAACTTTTAATGACTTTTATCGTAAGATATAAATTTTTAGCTGTAATCCAAGACATAGAAATCTTCTAGCCCATTTCCGTTTGGTTCTTCCTAAAACTCAGAAAGTTTTCAGTCTTGGCTTTGATGGTCTTCTTGCACCCATGCATGGGTCTTATGTTAGTATGGGGAAAAAATGTGTGAAATGCTCTTCACATGTCATTTTACACTTTGCTATTTTCAAACATTGGCAGATATGATGTTGTGTTTATCTAGTTTATATATTAAAATTACTTTCTTTTATTTTTATACTTACAATATTTTAAAATGTTATTTATTTTATATTGTTAATTTACTGTTTTAAATGTGATTAGTAATGATAAGCAAGATTGCGAATGTACAACTATTTCTGGCGATCTATTTTCAGCATATCTGTACGTATCGAAATTATTTTTCATACTTTATAAATTATTTCAGTTTTAGCCCAAATTTTTTATTAATGATTGGAGCCTTTATTTAGTTAATAAAATGTCAGTTTTAAGCTTGAAAAAGACACTGGCATGCATTTTAATACTTCAAACAAAAACTACTGACAGTTAATCTTTTCTTATATTTAAGTGTTATTGTAATCTCAAATAACAGATTAAATTATACAATAAATGATTTGAGAAAGAAGATTTTAGAGTCAATCTTAATAATATTTTAGAACAAAAGAAATAAGTCACTGAAATGCAATTATGAAACATAAATGGACAATTTAAATTATAATTATCTTAGATGATAATGTTATTGCTATTTAATGTTTTTTAAGAAAAATTGTTGTTATTCCCTATTTAGTGATCTTGCAATTACAATTACACCAAGTGCACTTTCACAGGTTTTACTGCATAAGATTGTTGCATACGTGCCAACTTTTACACTTTAGGTGTAAAATTTACAATTTTTGACCATTTTTTACGCTTTTACACATAGAATACTTATTTTTACACTTTTATGCAAAGTTTCTATGTAGTTCCCTTTTTCTTCCCTCAAATTATGAATTGCTTTCTCACTGTAAAACTTTTGTGTAAGTTTACTCTGGATTATGTGTGTAACGTTACACAAATTCAGGAGTAAGCCATTCTGATATTTTAAAAACTCACATTATTGGAGCTATTTAATTTTTTTTCAGAAAATTGGTACTATTCCCTATTTAGTGATTTTGCAGTTACGACTACACCAAGTATGCAGTTATGATTTCACCAATGTTGTTGTCAAGCTTGAGTATACACCATATAATGATATGTATGCCATATACTGCATTCGTAATGCATTTGTACTTCACATATATAATATATATTTTACGTATCATAAATGTCTTATACATCTTTATGTCATATGACTATCCTGTTTAATAAAAAGCTATGCGTTGCTGACGACTGGCTTTTTCGGTAATTGTTGCCACAGATTAATCTTGGAAAATGAAACATTCAAAGTTACTGTAAAAGCTAATAGCTTGAAAAGTATTTGTCAGAAAATTGTTAGACAAACTGTGTTAGAAAGGTAAAAAATTGTATTTTTCTACCAATAGCAGGTTACCGATATAAACAAACGAACATTTCAGAAACTGTGATTATTTTTACAAATGTAAACAATGTATAGTGAGCCATTCAATTTTGAAAATTCATTGATAAAAATTAAAAAACTTTCGCGATTTGAATATTTTAACGCCTGTAGTATTAATATGCCTTTGACATCATTTGCCTATGAACCAATAAAAATAGTTTTTAATTTAAAAACAAAGACTTAGAAAACTCAGCTCTGTTTTCGGTACTTTTATGTTATCCATGGGCAAATCTCGTCAAAAACAGTTTTTTTTTTTTTGCCAATAGTAGTTTTTTTTTTTGTGCGTGTGATTTAGAAACAATGCTTTAAAGTTGAAATAAAATGCTATGATAATTGTTATTATTGTTATGTATTTTAAAGGAAGTGAGTGAAAGGCATGTGTTTTAATTGTATGCAATATATGTATTTTGCATGTTTGTATTTAAAATAAAAGTTATGGTTTTTAAATGAAATGGCCTAAAGGTTTATATTTTAAGTAAAATTAATGCAATATGAATGATGTCAATGGGAACAATATGTGGCAATGTATCACATCGCCAAGCTAACATAAAAATACTCTATTTTCTTAGTATTAATGTAATAAACATAATCTTTAGTTAGTTTGTTTCCGGTTTGTATGTTTAATTTATTTTGGAAAAATTGATTTGATGAATAATTGATCCATTTTCTTTTTTTTTCAAACTTAATTACTTCTCAACATTACATAATTATAAATTTTACACCGTTGAATAAGGATGGTGTACTTTCAAATGTAAATTGTTTGAAAACTGTATTTCAATTTACTGACTTTTTATTATTTTTAAACCACATAGCTCGATTATAGAATAATAGTATATAAATATTTTTATCAATTATTTAAAATTTTAAGGGAAAACCACAATTTCTACCCACCGTCCTAGGACGGGCGTTCCACTAGTGTAATATATATTAATCATATGGCTATAACCAGTGATCAGAGTAGTTGCTACTTTTTACAGTCATTTGTAACATAGTGTGCTACATTTAGAACAATGTAGTGTAACAAGTAGCACAATACAAAAAAATCAGTAGTTTGTAGCGAGAATCAACACTATTTTAATGCGATTTCAAGAAAAAGTGCCATTCAGCAAATCTTGTGGCCGTAACTTGCTTCTTTGCACAAAATTTGTTCTGCTTAACAATTTGCAAATTGCAGTGGCAGGTCTCAGCTGCAGTGTATAACAAATGCATTTCATGAAGTTATAGAGTTTTCCTATTGACAATTGCTGCTACAATCAGGTATAACCCAGCAAATAAATAAATTTTCTTGCTGGTAACACTTGTTTACTCATTATTAGGTATTCATGTTTTAATGCCGAGTTTCTTATTGTTTTGAATTGCTTTATTTACAGATTTATTTATTTATTATTTGTTTATTTACAGATTTTCTAACTTTTGCTGACATCCCTCATGTGATATATTGTTGGAAAGCCCTGTGACTACTCTTTCATATCATGCACTTTCAGCCCACCTCCTCCTAATTTGCCCTTCTGGGGTCACTTTTCTAAATTTTTCCAACACCCCTCATGTGATTTAACATCTCTTTGACCATTATTACGTATTATGAACTGCAGGCTTACATATTTTAGTTCCACTTTTACCGCCTGCGGCGCTTTCCTATCTCGGGTTCTATGGGCCCAAGCACAACTGCGTTTGAGTCATTCAACTTGGTTTTCGATAACCTTACATATTTTAGTTCCACTTCTTACAGCCAGAGGGTGCATTATTATCTCCGATTCTATTGTCCGATTACGATGGGGTATGGGTCATTCAATTTGATATCGATAGTCTTACTTAGTTTAATTCCACTTTTTACCGCCATGGGCGCTTTTCGACCTTGGGTTCTATGGGTCCGATCACAATGTGGTTTGGCTCATTCACCTTGGTTTTCTACAGCCTTACATATTTTAGTTCCTTTTTTATCGCCAGAGGTGCTTTCCTATATCAGGTTCCATGAGTCCGATCAAATAGTGTTTGGTTCATTCAACTTGGTTTTCGATGGTCTTTCATTTTTTAGTTCCACTTTTTACTACCGAGGGACGCTTTCTTATCTTGGTTTCTATGGGCCCGATCACAAGTGGGTTTGACTCATTCAACTAGGTTTTTGGTAGTCTTACATATTTTAGTTCCACATATTTCTGCCACGGGGCGCTTTCCTATTTCGAGTTCTGTGGGTCCAATCGAACAGGGTTTGGTTCATTCAACTTAATTTTCATAGCCTTTCACATTTTAGTTCAATTTTTTACCACCAGGTGGCACTTTCCTATCTCGGTTTCAATGGGCCCTATCACAACGGGGTTTGGCTCATTTAACTTAGTTTTCGATAGCTTTACAATTTTAGTTCCACTTTTTAACGCCAGTTGATGCTTTCCTCTCTCGGGTTCTATGGGCCCTATCCCTTCGACAAATAAATCTACGGATAGGCAGTATAACGGAGTTCCGTTCAGACACAGGTTTGTTAAGAATAGAGTTCATCCCCTGATGGTGAAATGTGAAATGAACAGATTTTTCAGAATATGCACAGCACATCTGTTATATGGTGTCACAGGCAGCGGATATCAGTGTCCAATGATTGTATAGAACATGTTGCATCCCTTGGCGATAGAAGGTGAAACTAAATGATTTTGCAGCACGTGCATAGCACGCCTGCTATCGGTGTCGCACGCAATGGAGATCCTTGTCGTGTTATTATTGCTGTAATAATATGCAAAATATATTGCCAAATATACAACTTATCGTGCTCCTGGAGGTGGAACCTAAAAATGTTCAGCATGATAGCTATGCAGTGCCGCAGGCAGCGGAGACATGAGCTAGAGGTTCATTCTGTTCATGGTTTGTTTTTCTGGAAATTTGTCACATGAATTCGTCGGCACGCACATCTGGTATATGATGCTGCAGGCCACGGGGACCCGTGACCAAAGGTTTGCTCAGTTCCAAATTAGTTTATGGGAAGAATTGTTGATATAGAAGATGTACCGGAGTCTGCACAGCACGCCCGGTATACGGGGCCGTGGGCAGCGGGGAAGCGATTTGAAATTTGTTCGGTTCGTGATTTCATATTACAATTGGTGGCCCCGATGTAATTAGCGGCCCGCTAGCAGTTGAAGCCAGTTAGTTTTCTGCGTACTACTTGGAGTGCATAAATTCTGTAAATCATATACAGTCCTACACAAAAGATCTCGAGTACATTTCTGTTTATTGACACAAATTGCTGTAGGGAAATTTTCAATTGCGATAATGTTTTCCCGAACTAAAGTATAATTTAGCGTATTATTTAGTATACATAGAAATCTATAGATCATATACAGGGCTGCACGATTCAAGAATTCGGATATTTTCCCAACTATTTGTGGTAATTGCTCGTTTACTTATATATCTAATTTCAGCATATTAAATGGTTAAGTTTCGATATAGTATTTTGAATGTGTTGAAAAGTGTTTTATAATCTATGCTTCATGCATGATTTTTCGTTCTTGTTTTTTTTTTTGTTAAAAGACTTTTTTCTTGACCAAAAAGTAGTATTTTTGCTGTTCCAAAAAAGATATTTTCTACTACAGAATGGCTCTTTTGTGCTCCAGAACGGGCTATTTTACTGCTCTGATATGGCTGTAAAATGATGTATTTCTAAATGGTAATTTGACGGAAAATTTTATCTCAAAGGTAAATGGTCCCGCAATAATCACATTGTTTGCAGAGATTGAAATTCTTAAAACGTCTTTTTCAGGAATGAGAATTAATAAGAATACGAGAAAATAATGTGACATTTGATAGACATTAAAAACAGTTACAATAAACAGCAAATGAAATATTCTAATGCACAAACAAATTTCTGTTTTTTAGTTTAAATTTTTTTGAAAAAGATAAATACAAGTCTTTGTAATATAAATTAATAATTCCGTTTGAAAGGACTTATTAATAAAATCATTTTCTTCTATTTCAGATGTACAAGGCAAATCTCAATGAGATATTCCTCTGAAATAATGTCTGCTGTGTAAATTTTCATTATCTTACATTTATGAGCAAAGAATTTTTTTCATTGCTGTATGTTTCGTCAAATTTCAAACAAAAATAAGAAAACCACATGTCAAAAATGGTAATTCAACCATGCAGACAAAAAATTAAAAAGAATCTTGCATTTTTGTAGCATGGCTGAAAAGAGTTTCACTCAGATGTGTTCTACTAAAGATCATCCCTCCTCTTATTGTGAGGAAAAGCCTGCTGTTAGCAAAGATGGCTCTTTAAAATATTTTCCACATGATGACCAGCTAAAAAATAAAGCAGGAAAGGCATTCATTTGTGATATATGCTCTAAAGGGTTTTCGAAAAAGAATGCACTAAAGCAACACCTTAGTGTACATACAGGTGAAAAGCCATTTACTTGTGAAATATGTTCCAAAAGTTTTTCTCGTAAAGTACACCTAAGTGTACACCTTCGAACACATACAGGAGAAAAGCCGCTTATTTGTGGAGTATGCTCTAAAACATTTTCTCAAAAAGGTAACTTAAATGCACATCTCTGCACTCATACAGGGAAAAAGCCATTTATTTGTCATGTATGCAGCAAAGGATTTTTAAAAAGCAGTGATCTAAAGAGACATCTGCGTACCCATACTGGAGAAAAACCATTTATTTGTGAAATTTGCTCTAAAGCATTTTCTCATAAGACAAGCCTAGAGGAACATCATCTTGCTCATTCAGGGGAAAAACCATTTGTTTGTGAAATATGTTCTAAAAGATTTTCTCTGAAGGGAAACTTAAATACACATCTCTTCATTCACGAAAAAGAAAAGACATTTATTTGTAGTGTATGCTCGAGAGGATTTTCTAGAAGTAGTAACCTAAAGAGACATTTTAAAATTCATGCTAAAGAAAAACCATTTATTTGTGAAATGTAGCATTCACTCAAAATTCTGTTTTAAAATCCTAATTCTATATTCATATAGATAGCAGCGAAATTTTACCTTATATATGTAGTATACTCTTATAAATCGCCTGTGAAGGGATGTTTAAATATACAGTCAACTGCCTTTAATCTGCTATTGTCTTTAATACATATTCAGATTCAAACAGTGAAATTTACATTTTAGCTTTTGAGGAAATTTGGTAGAATATATTCTTTTTTAGTCTTTTACAGAAAGTTACTTTTTTCATTAATTTTATTGAATTTTCAACTTTTAATTATTGCTTCTTTCCGAATCATAAATTAAACAAAAATTATATTAATAACTTAAAAATTTTCTCTTAATCATTTATCAGATTAGCAGGGCTCGCAGCGTTCCTAAAATTTTCGCACTTTGCTACCGGTATTTGAAATAAGAATTCTTCGTGGTAAATTCCTTTAACATCTGTAATAGAATTTTACAATAAAGATTATCGCTTTAAAATAGTGGTAGGAAAGTGCGAAAATTTTAGGAACGCTGCGAGCCCTGGATTAGCCTTTCATTTTCATTACAGTAAATAATATATTTCCAAAACTTGGAAGATAAGAATTCCAAAAATAAATCATAAGTATTGAAGCAAACAAAAAACAATTACATCAATGCTTCAGAAAATTGGAACAGTTTTGAATGTGCATTTAGATTTACATATTTAAATATAATGCTTATTTTATTGTTATATATTATTTGATTATGCTTATATTATTTACCTTTATGAAATTGATAAGCTTTTGTAGATAACAAAAATATATTTTATCGCAAACTTTATTTGGAATCATTATCAACCTTTGCAGATTAGAGGAAGTTGACTGTATGTGATTAAACTATTATTAAAGAAGTATGAAAGTAATGAAGTACCACGATTCTTTTCTTAAGCATACTTCAAAGGATATGCTGGAAATGAAATCTTTGCTCTTGTACAAAAGAGGAAAAAAATCTTTGTAAAATATGCTTCTTTTTTTAGATATTGAAATATTATGCGTATTTTTATAAGGTAAAAGCTGCTCAATTTCTTCAGAATTTTATATTGCAATCTTAGAAGATTTATTTCTTATTACCTATTTGTATTAAAGCTTAAAAATATTTAAGCAACTTCTATGTCAATTGGTAAAATTTTGGTTAATAGATCACTGGGAGCTAATCTTCTTGTCAGCTCCACTTATTTTATTTACTTTATTATTCATATTCTATTTTTTTTTTTAATTACACCCTACTATGGAAAAATTTTGACATTCTGTTGGAAATATTAAATTATACAAAACTCGTCATTAATTTTCAACCACAAGATGGTTAAATAGACAACATCATAAAAGAGAGCTATTTTTCTGCACACAGTGATGATTTTTCTAGGAGGTCGCAGGAGAGGTAAAAAAAAGTGGCCTCCGGAATCCTGTTACTCGCATTGCTGAAAATGGAGTTCCCTTTTGCACACTAAGTTCCTTTCCTATAATTTCCGTCTAATGTTAAGTTGCCTGTTATTAATACTTTCGGGGGAATAAGATATTTTGAACTAAGCATCAAACCTAGAGTAAGAGAAAATATTTTTTCATTTTTTGAATTTGTTTTTTCCAATAGCACCCTATTATTTAAGTTAATGAAGTCATGCCTAGTTTTAGTGAAAATTAAAAATCTCAATATAATCCGATTTCATGTTTGTAATGTATTTAAATGCAAACACTCTATAATTAAAATATAACTGCATTGTATGTATTAACTATTTTGTTAATTTGGCAATGATAGTCTTCAATATGATTGGTTGATATTTAACCCTTAACCACTCAGGTAAGAAAAATGCGCTCATTCGTAGGTGGGGTGCATGTGAAATTCAAAGAAAAAAACTTAATAATTATTTCTAAAACTATATAAAATTAAATCAAAAGCATATATGTAATAAATCAATATATTTATGCAAAAATATTGAGAATAACAGCGTTCATTAAATATGAAATTAGTGCGCAATGGAAGTTATTTAATTTTTTCATATTTTTCATACAAACAAAAATTTTAATGTGGAGTCCGCAAGCACCCCTCGTGTGTGGTTAAGGATATAAATTGTCAGTGAATTGTAGCAGTAAAACGATTACATTAATCATTTTGTAACTTACAACTAAAGTTCAATAAATGATTAATTTATTAAATATTTTGTTTTCATTAAGTATCCTGCAGTGTCATTCACTTTTATTACAGTTTGACAAATGCTTATTTCTTTTCCACATTTTATATATATGCAAGAATGACCAAAAATGTAATATAAGCTTTTCAAAATTATCTTGTAGGTTGTTAACCATTCATTTATTTATTTTATCTATTTAATTTTCTAGCCTAAATTCAGTTAATTTAATTTTACTTTAATTAATATTTAAAAAATAATAAATAAAGCTGCAGTGCCTCTATAGATCAGTTTCAACCACGTGACCACATGCCCACCAATTTTCCACCAACCAATCAAAATCACTGATCTTTTAGCGCTAAACCAATGAAAGTGGAGAAACTACAGTGCTGAGTCCTTTTTCTCTTGACCGCTGTACAGCATATGTCTCGGTCATATGGTCAGTCTAAAGCAGGACCGTCAATGTTTAGTTCCCAAGCAAGTTTGTTAGTCATTTTATTTACCCTGAAGGTATAAAATGTTGAGTGTACCTTGCAGGGGCGGATCCAGAGAATCGTTTTTTTTCGGGGGGGGGGGGGGCGATACCGAGTGACATATAATCAACGTAGTCATAACTTCTGTTGCTCAAATCATTCCTTGCAGTTAATTATTAAATGAATATGAAATAATTAATGCGATTTGAAAATATTACAGACTCTCGATTAACCGACATCCGATTAACCGAAACACTTGGTTATCCAACACCCTTTTTATATAATCCCACCCTCTCCTCAAAATATGGTTTACTGTTACTTTTTAGGTCATAAAATTAAAAAAGTTATAACAGAATTTATTTATTAAATGTCTTATTTTTTCTTTTTCTTTTTACTCTTGTACTATGGTAATTATTTATCTTATTTTTTTTTGTTTTAGTTATAGTGAACAACATTAATAACACAAGCCTGCCATGATTGTGTTTTTTAACTTTTGATAATTGATTTTGGTGTATTTTTTTAGCACTGAATCCGAAAATGACCTTCATTTTTAACCATCATGTCACGATTTTCACAAATCGTAAGTTTCAAAGTTAAAAAGTAAAAAATAGCGAAAATCTCACAAAGCAATTTGTCAAATCCTTAACAAAAGAAAGTAAATGTTTTAAATGCACCTGCGACAAATTTTCCAGCCTTATCAGCCGCCAAAGTAAAAGAGAATACCGAGATGAAACCCATAGAGAGGATTAAAAGAAAAGCGGGAAGCAGAGCATGAGCGGTTCAAAGAAACTTCCACGCATGGAATAAAATTATAAAGATTTTAAATACACAATATTTTACATGTTTAACTATAAAAATCCATGTATGAGCAAAAAAATGAATGAATTATTATGAAAAAAAGTTACGTCTATTTTATAGTAGCAGATTTTCGCAATATTTCGACTTCTTAAAAATTTGCGATTTGTGAAAAAAACTGACGTGATGGCGTGGTAAAAAATGAAGGTCATTTTGGGATTCAGCACTAAAAAATACATAAGAATCAATTATAGAAAGCTGAAAAACATAACTATCACATCCATTTTTTAATATCAGATTTCTGAAAGAGGATTATCTCTGAAAAAGGATCCCCTTCAGAAATCTGAAGGGGCCTTAACATCCTTGAAAGTCAAAAATGTCATCTAAGTGGTGTGTATACCTCTTCACAGGCGCGGATCCAAGGAAGGGGGGAGATCGTCCTGATCGCCACCCACCCTTTGGATCAAAAAATATAAATTCACCGATTATCGCAAATTTCGACAAATGCTCGCCGAAAAGAATCATTTTTGTCAATCGTTCGCAGGTCAAAAAATCGCGCAAAAAACGCGAATTTCGTCAAAGGATCGAGCAAAAAGCGCGAATTTCGTAAAAGGATCGCGCAAAAAAGCGAATTTCGTCAAAGGACCACGGAAAAAACGCGAAATTCGTCAAAGGACCACGAAAAAACGCGAATTTCGTCAAAGGACCACGAAAAAAACGCGAATTTCGTCAAAGGAACACGAAAAAAACGCGAAATTCGTCAAAGGACCACGAAAAAAGGCGAATTTCGTCAAAGGACCACGAAAAAAACGCGAATTTCGTCAAAGGATCGCAGAAAAAAATGTGAATTTCGTCAAAGGGCCTCAGAAAAAACGCGAATTTCGTCAAAGGATCGCAGAAAAAACGTGAATTTAGTCAAAGGATCGCAGAAAAAAACGTGAATTTCGCCAAAGGATCACAAAAAACGCGAATTTCGCCAAACAATTACGGAAAAAATGCTAATTTCGAGAAATAATCTCGCAAAAAATATTAATTTCGTCAACAGATCTCGGAAAAAATGCTAATTTCGTCAAAGAATCGCGAAAAAATACGCGAATTTCGTCAAAGGATCACGAAAAAACGCGAATTTCGTCAAAGGATAGTAGAAAAACGCGAATTTCGGCAAAGAATCGCAGAAAAAACGCGAATTTTGCCAAAGGATCTAAAAAACGCAAATTTCGCCAAATAATTAAGGAAAGAACGCTAATTTCGCGGAAAAGTGCGCAAAAATGCGAATTTCGTCAAAGAATTGCGGAAAAATGCGCGATTTCCCAAAGGACAGCGGAAAATGCACAATTAGCACCAGGGGGAGATTCTCCTAGGCGCGCATCCATGGGGGTTTCTATCGGGGCGCTCGCCCCCCCCCCCCCCCCCAAGATATAAATCCAACGCTTTTAACGGCAGTTTTCGCGGAACAGACATACAAGCAAACGAAACCAAACACTTTCCGGGTGTCAATGGTAAACCTCACTGAGGTTTCAGCAATTAGTGAACAAAATAGGATTATGTCCTGCCAAAAGGCATATGGCGCCATAATTTTTGACACTATGGGTTGAGGTGGGGGATGATGCCACTTCGTGTACCTTTTGTTGAATCTCTACAACAGAAATTGACAACGTTATGCGGATCCCTTTAAGGTGTTGAAACTTTTCCTTCTTTCAAAGAAGCTGCAATTCTAATTTCTGTATAAGGATATTTTTGAGGAGTTCTTTATTGTTTGAGAAAAGAATGGGAATCATAGCAATTTCCAAAGAAAGAAAGAAACAAGACTAAAAGGTCCTTTGAAAAATGCAATCATCTTAATGTTTTCTGAAGAAAGCCACTAATATGTAAAAAAAGTCCTGTTATTGCTACCCACATTGGTAAATTTCAAGGGATATTTGATGAATGAACAAAAAAGGATTATGTCCTAATCCTAGTCAGTTAAAAGTTAAAATGCTTATGGTGTGTTGATTTCTTAATAACCGACTTGGTAAATTTGTTCTTCCCTTCTTTGCCCCGATCGAAACCACCACCCCCCCCACTCCCGTGGATGCGCTCTTAGGGAATCTCCTCCCGGTGCTAATTGGCGAAATTCGCGTATTTTTTTCGCGATTCTTTGAAGAAATTCGTATTTTTTCAGAGGTCTGTTGACGAAATTAGCGTTTTTTGAGCGATTCTTTCGCGAAATTGGTTCTGCTCTCGAAGCTGGTAGACGGGAGGTGCTGGGTTCGATCCCAATCGCGCCCGTCGGCCTAATCGTTCGGAGTTTTCGTGGTTTTCTTCGAACCTTGGATTTCCAAGCGTTAATACGGGTTAGGTTCCCTTAGAAAGACCCCCACGAAGGGCACTCCCCCCCCTGGGCCTATATCCCTCGTGCAGATAATTGGCCGTCATAAATACAACCAACCATCTTTCACGAAATAGCGTTTTTTTCCTCAATTTTTTTGTGAAATTTGCGTTTTTTCTGCAATCCTTTGACGAAATTCGCGTTTTTATCTGCGATCTTTTGACGAAATTTGCGTTCCTTTGTGGTCCTTTGACGAAATACGCGATTTTTTAACGAAATTCGCATTTTTTCGCGCTTCTTTGACGAAATTTCGCGTTTTTTCGCGATTCTTTGACGAAATTTCGCGATCCTTTGTCGAAATTCGCGTTTTTTCGCGATCCTTTGACGAAATTGGGGTTTTTGCGCGATCCGTTGACGAAATTGGCGTTCCTTTTACCTGCGAACGATTGACGAAATTGATTTTTTTTCAGCGATCATTTTTCGACATTCGCGATAATCGGTGGATTTATATTATTTTTTTGAGGGGGGGGGGGATCGCCCCGATCGCCCCGTGGATCAGCGCCTGGTACCTTGCCCAGTTCGCATCCAGAAATAAAACTGGCGACTGGCTGCGTGGTAGACAGATGCACTGATACCTATGCAAATGGGCTTCCAATTAATATTAGCTATGAGATATTTCTCGTGATCCATTTGGTCATCCTTGCATATGTTAAAAATAGAAATCAGAAGAGGAGTTGAAACATTTCAAACATGGACCACGGGATTTGTTTGCTAATGGATACCATCAGTGTGACGTTACAGGAACTCAAATCTGCTTATCAACCTCAAATTGGATCGAAACAAACCCACAGAGTTCAGAGACAGATAAGTAGTATATGAGGGTCACTATAAGACAGCCAAAACAGACCCTATTTAGTGTGATAATTCTCCCAAAAGATGAAAAAAAAAAGAAATCTGCATACCTAATTGATCAAAAATGCCAATTTTTTGCGCTTTTCGAAAAAAATCCCTTTTCAGTCAAAATTTCTATTTTTTTCATCTTTTTGGGGAATTATCACCCTAAATAGGGGCTGTTTTGGCTGTCCTATAGTGACACCCCCCCCCCCCATATACTACACATACATTTTTGAAATTACTGATTACTTTTGATGATTACTTTTCTCATTTTTTCAAGGAAAAACATTAAAAAGAATGAATAAATTTATAATTGTTTTTTTTTAACTTTTACCTTATAAAATTTTAATTTTTATGTAAATATTAAAATTCTTTTTAAAAAATAAAATGAAATAATAAAAAAGTGATCCATTTTTATGCAATATTGTGAAATCAAAAAATGTGTGAATCATTAAAAAAGAACCATTTCTAAAAATAATAAAACAGTTTTAAGTATAAAAAATAAGCATATCTGATAATAGAATGAAAAATCAAGTTTTATTTAAATTTGTTAAAGAATAAAATAGATACAATTGGCATTGATTTTATATCATAAGATTCTATACGTATTAACAAAACAACCATGTTATTATACAACCATAACTGTTGATTTAGATTTATTACATGGAATAATTCCATTAGATTTTATACACTGCTCTAAATATACCTTTAGGGTAGGGATGCACAACCTGTGGCACGCGGGCCAAAAGTGGCCCGCGATGGGTTAACTTGTGGCCCGCGAATTCCGTCAATTTATATTTGGCAAAAATTGCAATTTTGACCATAGGTTGCAGGAAAAAATCGTGAATTTTGTCAATTTAGAGCGGAAAATAATTGTAAATTTCATCAGTCAGTAAAAAATTGCGAAGTTCATTAATTGCCCGGCCGCGGAAAAATCGCTTGTTTCGTCGATCGCGCGTGGAAAAGTCGCGAATTTTGTTGATCGAGCAAGGAAAAATCGCGAGTTTTGTCAGTTTATCGCGAATTTCGCCAATTTGTCGCGGGAAAATTGCAAATTTCGTCAGTCAGTTAAGAATTGCGAATTTCGTTGACTGGTCCCGGTAAAATCGCGAATTTCATCGATCGTGCGCGGGAAAATGGCGTGTTTCGTCAGTCGCGGTAGTAAAAGTCGAGGAGTTTCGTCGATGAGGCGCGGTAAAATCGTGAGTTTCGACGGAATAATTGCGATTTTCATCGATAGGGCGCGGAAAAATTGCGTGTTTCGTTGGTTGCGCCAGGAAAAATCGGGGAGTTTCGTCAGTTTATCGCGAGAAAAGTCGCGAATTTTGCCACTTTGCCGCGGGGAAATTGAAAATTTCGTCAGCCATTTAAGATGTGCGAATTTCGTGGGCTGGGTGCGGAAAAACAGCGAGTTTCGTCGATCGGGCGAGGAAAAATCGCGAGTTTCGTCGATTGGGCCCGGGAAAATCGCAAGTTTTGCCGATCTGAACGGGAAAATCGCGAGTTTTGTCGATCAGCCGTAGAAAAATAGCGAATTTCGTTGATGGAGAACGGGAAAATAGCGAATTTCGTTGATCAGCTGCGGAAAAATTGTGAGTTTTGTCATTTTATCGCGATAAAAAGTCGCGAATTTAGCTAATTTGCAGAGTAAAAAAAAATTAAAATGTTGTCAGTCAGTTAAGAATCGCGAATTTCGTCGATCGAGCACGAAAAAATCGCGAGTTCTGTCGATCGGGCGTTTAAAATCGCGAATTTTGTCGATGAAGCTCGAAAAAATTGAAAAATGTCGTTGATCAGCTGCGGAAAAATCTCCAGTTTCGTCTGTTTATCGTGAGAAAATGTCGCAAATTTTGCCAAGGCAAAAAAATTAAAATTTCGTCAGTCAGTTAAGAATTGCTAATTTCTTCGATCGGGTGAGAAAAAGTCGTAAGTTCTGTCGATAGGGCGTGGAAAAATCGCGAATTTTGTCGATTGAACGCAGAAAATGTGCGAATTTTGCCGATGAAGTGAGAAAAATGGCAAATTTCGGCAATCGGCTACGGTAAAATCGCGAATTTCGGTAGTTTATCACGACAAAAAGTCGAGAATTTCGACAATTCACCGCGGGTAAAAATTGAAAATTTCGTTAGTCGTTAAGAATCGCGAATTTCGTTGACTGGACGCGGAAAAATCGCTTATTTCGTCGATAAGATGTGGAAAAATTGTGAATTTTGTCGATCAGGCACGTAAATATCTCAAATTTTGTTGATCGCCTGCAGAAAAATTGCGAGATTCGTCAATTTAGCTTCGTTCATAAAGTTCACATTTTTTTCGGCACTAGACACTTTCATGCCTATGTTTGTTTTTTAGCACTTTTAATTAAACAAAATTTACTCCTCCGAATATTTTCACTCCTTGAAAATGATCCTTGCTATATCTCTGTTATATATACTAACATAAACTGTTGATATATCCTTGGCAACTGAATTGGGTATGTTGACTGGCTAGGGGAACCTAAAGTGGTAAAACTGCCACTCCTCTGAGACCATGTTTTTGTAGAATTCTCTATGTGTTACTGATGTGGCCAGGGGCGCGCCGACCTATTGTGCAAAGTGTTCGGCGCAGACAGGCGCCAAGCAATTCAAGCGAGGAAGAAATATTTAAAAATACATATTTTAAAATTTTATTAAAATTAATTTTTCTTGAAATTTTAATTATATTTTATGGATTTACACCTCAAATAAATTACTTACAATTTATTAAAAGTTATTATTCTTTAAATTAAATGTGATAAATTAATCAATTTCAATCCAGAACGTAAAAATTTAACTTGAAACATTTCCCCCCCCAAAAAGAGGGCATTTTTTAGCATTCTATTTAATGTTAGATTCCACCGAGGACACTGTTTCGGATACACTATTTGAAACTGTTTTATTGTAACAAAAAATAGACAAATACAAAAGCTCGGGGATACGAAGACGGATTTAATTTGCCTGAAAAAAAAAAAAAAAAAAAGAATAAAGAAGAGTTTTAGATTCAAATTTTCGTGCATTTTACGTGTTATATCAAACTGGTAGTCTAAACTGGATAGTCAATGATGTTGTGAGTATTAATCATGAGGCTACTGAGTTTTATTTTTACTATAACTAGGGGATCGTACCAGGGCTTCCCGGGTTACCGAATATATTAAAACTATTTTTTTATTGAAAAGTAATATTTTTTTACATGCAATATATTTCTTAGATTGCCCACTAAAAATAAAAAAGAATTTTTCACATGAAAAATATGGATTATACAATCAAATAAATTTTTGAAAATTTTTAAAAGCAATTTTTTCACATTAGCCGCATGCTAAGAGTTATTAGCCCAAGATTTTGCTGCTTACGACATCATTATATTTTCTGATAATTTCAGAGCTTTAAGCGCGTAGTTCAATTACATGTTTGTTAAATTTATGTTTTATTTGTATTATTTTATTTATTTATTCATAGAGGAAGTTTTATTTTTGTTTACGGAATATTAGTTGTAAGAAAATGATGAACTCTTTACGTTGTTTTAAGGGCAAACGGATTAATCATTCTTAATCGAGCTCCACGCGATAGAGATAAATTTAAAAATTAACCTCTCGACCTGCAATCACCCTTTTAAAAAAATTGGTACTTTAATTGCATCATTTTTAAAATCATTTTAACTCAAAACATGAAGTCACGATTGTCAGCAAAATCATTGCATGTGAACAATCGCGCTCTTAACTCCAGATTCTAATCTCGGTACCGGAGAGTAAAAATTGCTGTAATTTGTGTTTTTTGACGCATTTGTGTTAAAAAGTTTAGTTTTATCTAAGAAAATCATCTTTTTCTCTTAAATATGATGTCATTTTCACTTACGTAAGCATTTCACCTAGTGTCTGAAACTTAGTACGCATACAGAAGGAAAAAAAATATGGAAACTTTAAAAGGAAAATGCGTGTTTTCAAAAGTAGTAACGTAATTTTCCGTTTAAAGTATTATGTCCCTAATGCCATTTTGCACCATCAAATCTTATACAACAATTTTTCAAGAATTTCAAATTTTTATCAGATAATCACATGAATAAAGGTAAATAAATTTCATTATTTCTCTCTTCTCTGCAATAATGAAAGCTATCTCATTACCACCATTTTGAAGAAGTTTCATATAATACTTTTGAAATTAAAATATAATAATGGGTTATAAAAAAAAAAGAGCTAGTGCGAGCACATCTACAAATGAACAGCTTCCAGTTAAAAATTTATTAGTAAATTTGGTTCAGCAGAAAGCTCAGGGCAGATGACTAAAAACATTCTTGTGCTTTAAATGTATAGATTATATAAAATTATGAAAAATTAAATTATGCAAATTATGCTATTTTGATAAAATTACAGTATCATGTCTATAAAATTTTATTAGTAGAGAGAATTTTGAACAAAAACTTGGGGAGCCTGATATTATTTTAAACCTCGAATTATTGCCAAGATATTCTTTGATTGCTTGTCTAACTCGGCGAAGCGAGCATCCAAGAGAGAATTATCCAGTTCTGTAATATAAATCGCTATTTTTCGGACAAAGAGCAAGCACACGGTACGTTACTGCTTTTCGATAAAGTCACTCTAAATGTTTGTAAAACATTGCGTTTTATAAGTGCATGATTTGGATTACGTTATTTTTAAAAATAATGCATTTTCTCCTCCGAAAAATTTCAAAGCAGCTGGGGTGAAAATGACGAACTTCTACAAAACATATTTCAGTTTTAATAATTAAAATATACGCTTTTTTTCTAAAATGACGTCAATTGCATACGCTAAAGCATCCCACTTTTACGATCCCATCTTAAACAACATTTATAGAACAGTATGCAAATGACACCATTATCACGAAATAATACACAAACCCAGCAGAAAGCAATGGTGCCATTTAAGAAGGTCGGCAATACAAGCTCGGGTAATTAATGATTTATATGACTTCATTTTTTTTTTTTTTTTTTTTTTTTTTATAATAGCTCCATGTGTTATCATTTATATTTGTTTCAAAATTCGGAAAATGTAATTACACACGGATTAATAAAATTGGATTCTTTCAGGTCACACAAATATTTTTTAAAAATACATTTTTGTAAAGAGAAAGTATTGTATCGCTTGTAAAGTTAAATTGCAATAAAATAAAAATAATTTAATTGATAAATAAAAAACAAAAAAAGCTAAAACTCACCGAGTTTTATAACATACGATATTCTTGGCATAGCATGTATTTTAATTTCTTTTTTTTTTTTCAGTTTTGATGAGCAAATGGCAACAAAAAGATACAGCAATCTACTATTTTCATTTTTTCCCCCTTTACTTTCATCAGAAATGGAGTACTTCAGTTGCCACAATTACAAAATTGGTGCTAAAAACTATAAAAAAAATTAATATCTTAAAAGTAAATTGAGATACAGCTTTCAAACAAATTGCATTTAAAAAGAGCACTTTCTTCCTTATACGACGGTGTAAAAATTTAAAATATGCGATGTTTAGAAGTTTAAAAATTTGCAGTAGAGAAAATTACAAAACCAAAATTTCATTTCAAATTTCAAAGTGTTGTCATTCGCAAAATGACGTATGCGTTACGCACAGATATGTTTGTTCTTTATAATATAGATTGCATAGCTGTCAAACTTTACGCTTTTTTGCTACCACTAAAATTTAGAGAAGATTTTCACCTTCTTTAATCGTGCGATTTCGACCATTAAATAAAGCAATATTCACAAGAAAATTTTAGTGGTAGGAAGAAAGCGTAAAGGTTGGCAGCCATGAGATAGATAGATATACTGATAAATATATATATTTTTCTTCTTTTCTGTTTCTCGATGGACTATTTTAACTAATCATTTAGCTGTAAATCAGCTTAAAGCCATTTTCTGAAATCTGAAACATGGTTGTCGATTTTTTTTAATTCACAAGGTAAATTATTTTATTTTCCAGATTTTGTACCCTTATGTATTTTTTCTTTTACATATTCGTTTTATAATTTCTATATATATATATATATATTATACCTTTATTTATTAGCCTCCGGTACGGTATGCTATTTCTTTCTCCCAGCTTATTTTGTGTCCAAAAAATAACGTTACCTTACAGAAGCTAGCTGTAAAACAAAGCATTACGATTAAATACTCTTTAGCAATTTTTTAAACTTCTAAGCATCGCACATTTTCGATTTTTATACTGTCGTATTGAAAAAGAAAAGTTTTTTTCAATGCATTTTGTTTGAAAACTGTATCTTCATTTATTTTTGAAATATTAATTTTTTTTTTGTAGTTTTTGAAGCCATTTGCTTAATATTGGCAACGGCAGTACTCCATTTCTGTAGAAAGTAAAGGAAAAATAGTTTTAAAATAGTAATTATATATTTTTGTTGCCATTTTCTCGTAACAACCGAAATAAAATGTAATTAAAATAAGTGCTATTTTGAAAAAATATATAAACGAATGATTTCTATTAAAACAATGGAGCTATTATATACTATATTTAATTGTAAGTATCTATGAATCATTAGATAGCAAGGGTTTTTTTTTTTTTTCGGTTTTCTTGAATGACGGAATCTTTTTGCTGCATTTGTGCATTATTTCGTGATAGTAATGTGCTATGCATGCTTTACTGTAGATGTTTAAGAGTAGATCGTAAATGTGGAATTCTTAAGCATCATTTTACATAAAATAAAATGTGTGTTTTCAAAGAACAAACAATCTTCTTGAAACACCATCAAAAATTTGTAAATGCGCTAGGCCTTTCGAAAGATCTGAGTCTTTCTTCGTCAGGCGCAAAAAAGACGTCCTTCTACTATGAAAGCAGAGGCAAGACTGAAATGAGAGACAAGGGAAAGGAAACAAGCTGAAGAAACAGCCAATAGGAAGTTAGAAATCAACAGCCAATAGGAAAGTAAAAGACAACAGCCTATCACAGAAGAGAATAATCAAAACAAAAGAACACAAAGTAGGAGGGGCAAAAAATGGGAGGGGGAAAAATACATATAATCCAATATGGGAACACATGAAATTAAAAATGAATAAATAAATGAATAATATAAATTTAAAAAAAACAGACTAATAATAATACAAAAATAAATTAAATGGTAGTACTGAAAAGGTTTTTCCAAGCTGCAGAGAGCATTGTGGAATCAGATTTATCATTAACAATAACATCACGATTAAGATAAATAGCTAAATTTTCAAGAAAGTCCAATTCAGAGATACTATTGGCATTAGAGATAATTTTAGCATTTTGAAAATTAAAACTATGGCCGGAATCCCAAGAGTGCTTGGCAATAGAAGATTTAGAAAATTCTTGATTGATAACATAACGCGAGTGTTCTTTTAAGCGGATTTGGAGATTCCTTTTAGTTTGACCAATATAAGATAAATCACAACCATTACAAGGAACTTTATAAATTCCCCATTTACGAAGATCAGGAACAGGAGATTTAGTGGAGGGGAATTTGAATTTATTGACAGGTTTAAAGATAATGTTAAAATTGAAACGCCGTAAAACTTTAGCTAACTTGAAACATAAAGGAGGATAAAAGGGGATGACAACCAAATTATCAGGTTTGCTTTTGACAGATTTGGAAAGAGTAGAACTATTAGATGGTCTATTGAATTTCTTCACAGCATTATTGATAACAGAAGGATTAAAACCTCTTTTGACAGCAACAGTTTTTAAGTAATTAAGCTCTTCCTTAAGGGATACAGAATCGGAACAAATTTTGAGAGCACGATTTACATACGTGTAAAAAACACCGATTTTTTGGTTGACAGGATGATTTGAGAGAGCATGAGGTGGGTTAGAAACAGAAAAAGGTTTTCTATAAACACAAGTTTTGAAAGAAGAATCGCATTTGGTAACTAAAACATCAAGGAAAGGAAGTTTATTACAATTTTCTAATTCAAAAGTAAACTGAATATGTGGGTCGATAGAATTGACAGTATGAAGAATGGTAGATATATCAAAAGGATTATCAACTAAAACAAAAGTATCGTCGACATAACGCATCCAACATTTAAAATTAACCAGATTTAATAATTTTTCCTCAAAATACTGCATATAAATATCACAAAGAATTGGAGATAAAGGATTACCCATACTTAAGCCATCTGATTGTTTGAAAAATTTATTATCAAATTCAAAAGTAGTTTGAGTGATGCAAATTTTGGTTAAATTAACAAAATCTTGGACTTCAATATCAGAGAAATGAAATTCACGTAACCTTTTTTCCAAGCAAGAAAGAGCACCTTCAATTGGAACATTCGTAAATAAAGATTTGACATCAAGAGAAAGCATAGAACAATTGGATGGGTTAATATTTTTTAATTTGCTAACAAAATCATAAGAATTTTTTATCGTATGAGTATTAGAAATGCATAACGGAGAAAAAATGGATGTTAAAAATTTGGCAAGAGGATAAGTAACAGTACCAATATTAGAGACGATAGGTCTTAAAGGGACATTGGTTTTATGAACTTTAGGCAAAGCATAAAAACGAGCACAAATGGCTGAAGAATGGCTGAAGGTCCTTATGTTGAAGTTAAAAAAGATCCTACTAATTCGCATCTTTCCACTCTCAAAAAAGCTGTTAAGAATTCTGTTATTTTAAATGACAATACTAAATATAGTGTTATTCCTTCTTCAGCCATTTGTGCTCGTTTTTATGCTTTGCCTAAAGTTCATAAAACCAATGTCCCTTTAAGACCTATCGTCTCTAATATTGGTACTGTTACTTATCCTCTTGCCAAATTTTTAACATCCATTTTTTCTCCGTTATGCATTTCTAATACTCATACGATAAAAAATTCTTATGATTTTGTTAGCAAATTAAAAAATATTAACCCATCCAATTGTTCTATGCTTTCTCTTGATGTCAAATCTTTATTTACGAATGTTCCAATTGAAGGTGCTCTTTCTTGCTTGGAAAAAAGGTTACGTGAATTTCATTTCTCTGATATTGAAGTCCAAGATTTTGTTAATTTAACCAAAATTTGCATCACTCAAACTACTTTTGAATTTGATAATAAATTTTTCAAACAATCAGATGGCTTAAGTATGGGTAATCCTTTATCTCCAATTCTTTGTGATATTTATATGCAGTATTTTGAGGAAAAATTATTAAATCTGGTTAATTTTAAATGTTGGATGCGTTATGTCGACGATACTTTTGTTTTAGTTGATAATCCTTTTGATATATCTACCATTCTTCATACTGTCAATTCTATCGACCCACATATTCAGTTTACTTTTGAATTAGAAAATTGTAATAAACTTCCTTTCCTTGATGTTTTAGTTACCAAATGCGATTCTTCTTTCAAAACTTGTGTTTATAGAAAACCTTTTTCTGTTTCTAACCCACCTCATGCTCTCTCAAATCATCCTGTCAACCAAAAAATCGGTGTTTTTTACACGTATGTAAATCGTGCTCTCAAAATTTGTTCCGATTCTGTATCCCTTAAGGAAGAGCTTAATTACTTAAAAACTGTTGCTGTCAAAAGAGGTTTTAATCCTTCTGTTATCAATAATGCTGTGAAGAAATTCAATAGACCATCTAATAGTTCTACTCTTTCCAAATCTGTCAAAAGCAAACCTGATAATTTGGTTGTCATCCCCTTTTATCCTCCTTTATGTTTCAAGTTAGCTAAAGTTTTACGGCGTTTCAATTTTAACATTATCTTTAAACCTGTCAATAAATTCAAATTCCCCTCCACTAAATCTCCTGTTCCTGATCTTCGTAAATGGGGAATTTATAAAGTTCCTTGTAATGGTTGTGATTTATCTTATATTGGTCAAACTAAAAGGAATCTCCAAATCCGCTTAAAAGAACACTCGCGTTATGTTATCAATCAAGAATTTTCTAAATCTTCTATTGCCAAGCACTCTTGGGATTCCGGCCATAGTTTTAATTTTCAAAATGCTAAAATTATCTCTAATGCCAATAGTATCTCTGAATTGGACTTTCTTGAAAATTTAGCTATTTATCTTAATCGTGATGTTATTGTTAATGATAAATCTGATTCCACAATGCTCTCTGCAGCTTGGAAAAACCTTTTCAGTACTACCATTTAATTTATTTTTGTATTATTATTAGTCTGTTTTTTTTAAATTTATATTATTCATTTATTTATTCATTTTTAATTTCATGTGTTCCCATATTGGATTATATGTATTTTTCCCCCTCCCATTTTTTGCCCCTCCTACTTTGTGTTCTTTTGTTTTGATTATTCTCTTCTGTGATAGGCTGTTGTCTTTTACTTTCCTATTGGCTGTTGATTTCTAACTTCCTATTGGCTGTTTCTTCAGCTTGTTTCCTTTCCCTTGTCTCTCATTTCAGTCTTGCCTCTGCTTTCATAGTAGAAGGACGTCTTTTTTGCGCCTGACGAAGAAAGACTCAGATCTTTCGAAAGGCCTAGCGCATTTACAAATTTTTGATGGTGTTTCAAGAAGATTGTTTGTTCTTAGTCATTCACACCAGTTTTAACTTATTTTCTTTGTGTGTTTTCAGTCTAAAAATATAAATATGTTTTGTACTGCAGTAGAGTTCCGCTTAACCGAGTTATTAACCCGACCCAACCCCGCAAATTCTATTTTAAGTCAACCCGCAACCCGACCCGAACCCGCAAAAATAATTTTCGGCAACCCGCAACCCGACCCGAACCCGCAAAAATAATTTCAGGCAACCCGCAACCCGACCCGAACCCGAAGTATATCCACCCGACCCGAACCCGCGATTTAAGGAAAGCAAATCATGTTTTAATACCGTTTTGAAAAATTATCTACGTATCTCTAATAGAGGTCTGCACCGGCCGCGGCCGGTACCGGGCCGCGGTGGGTCGGCAAAATTTCAAACTGGCCAGGCCGCTTTATTAGGACAGTTTTTTCAACGGGCCGGGCTGATAAACAAAATAAACGGTCCAGGCCGGCAAAAAAAATGAACGGCACTGCCAGGCCGGGCCGATGGATACAATTAAGCCGGTCTACCGGCCCAATATAAATATTTAGACGAAGCCGATAAAATTATAAACGGGCCTTTCCGGGTTAGGGCCAAACTTTACACGGTTTTACACAAGTTTTACACGGAACGGGACGGGGAGGGCCGTTTCCGGGCCTGGTAATTCCGGCCCGTGCAGACCTCTAATTCTCTAATATCATTTTTATGTTTTACAGAGAAGAATGAACAAATCTATATTCTTTAATATTCAACTATAGTGAAACCTTTGACCCGATCCGATGCAGGACTCTAAATGGTATAAAACAGAAAATCTCATCTTTAAATATGCTTTAAAATTAGTTGCGGTTTCAAAAGTTCCATTTATAAGGATATACCTTGTTTTACACAAGTGGCCATCTGCCTTTAGTTTATCAGCAGTTATTATTTTGAAAATTTTCCCGTCTAACATACTGCATCGCGTATCACCACAATTAAATTATTCACTTGATAAACAGGAAGGACCATTTAGCATTTTGCTGCGTATTGTATTTTTAAAATACGATTAAAATATAATGCAGTTTGTTATTTCGAAGACTGGTGAAAGGATGACTAAATACAAAACAGACAGGGATACATTTTGCTTTTGTGAAACTTTGATCTGCGGTTTATAAAGGCTTTTAACGGGAAAAAATATTTTCCACATTCTTTTAAAAAAGCTGGTCAACCCAAATCCGACCCGCAAGAGTAAAAAAGCCAACCCGACCAACACCAAAAAAATTTAAGCCAACCCGACCCGAACTGTGGGTCGGGTCGGTTTCGGGTAAAAGCGGGTAACCCGACCCGATGCAGGACTCTAACTGGTGGCTTCTATTATTATGAAACAGCCATTATAAATGAAGTGTTAGGTGAAGATGAAAGATCAGCCGTAAAAAAAAAAATATGGGCATCCCCCCTCCATTCTGACCAGAAAATAAGTGTTCTAACTTTTTACGGCTGCTCTTTCATCTTCACCTAACACTTCATTTATAATGGCTGTTTCATAATAATAGAAACCATCAGTCCATCAGAAGAAAATGAAGTAATGGAAATGCCGGGGGTGACACTAAATTCTGAAAAAGCAGAATTCCTGTTCTCTAGTTTATATATATTTTAAAATTATACTATATTTTGTAAGATTTCATTTGTGATCGCATGTAAGTTTTTATGAAACGATAGTTTTTCAGAGAGCGCTATAGGGCGCAAGCTGAAATTTTGCACACAGGTGCCTAACAACTCATGGATGCGCCCCTGGATGTGGCCCTCGACAACCCAGACATTTTTGTAAGTGGCCCTTCCCTTAAAAAGGTTGTGCACCCCTACTTTAGGGAATCATTAAAATTTTTAATAAGAGCGCTCATATTTGTTCAATTGTCACCAACCGAATGAAGCTCACAGCAAAGTCGTTCGAATATAACATCTTCACAGAGTTCAGATTTAACTCAGTAGATGGCAGCACTAAAATAAAATAGTCTTGCTGGACAGAAGGGAATAAATATGTATTTAATTTCTGTTTATAGATGGCAGCAATAAACATTTTGTGAAAGATTACTTCATTATAAGGACTGCAAAAAACTTAATTTTACCAGTCCTTTTAATGAATATGACAAAATAAAATTAGTTTTTACATATTAATTAGTTTAAATTATTAAGTAGCTAGAAGCTTTTTATGTTATAAAATTAGGGAATAATATTAAGAATATATACATAAGATTGATTTACTCTTATGAGGAGTTTTGCGCTAAATAGAAAATATAGAAGAATTTTATTGAATTAAAAATGATTTATTATAGATTTTAAAATAATAATACTATTTTTTAAGGAAAAATATGTTTTATTGAATTGAAAAATGATTGTAAAGTGATAATACCGTAAAAATAGTGTTATGATAAATTTATATTAAAGATAAGAATGTATCTCTGTAAGTCCTGAATTGTCTAGTGGTTAACACTAGAACGGCGGTAGGGGTCATTTTGACACCTGAGTACTTTCGTCCGTTGATTACTTTTGTTTGCTTGGGCGAAATCGTTTGAAATTTTTTTACTTTTCCTAAATAGATAACATATATTTCTAAAGAAAAATTCAGCTTTCTAGATTTGTTAGTTTTTGAAATATGGCCTTGTATTCCTAGAACGGCGGACGAAGGTCATTTTGACCCCTTTAATAAAATACTCTTTGTACTCGAAGCTGCTTTTGTTGCTATACTATATGTTCGAGGAGCAATAAAAAAAAGGGTTTAGATTTATATTCATTGTCGTCCAAGGCATGAGGAATACTATTTTGCAAAGAAACTATCTCAAGAGATAGATTCAAAGAAAGAAAAAGATTTTTTAGGTTTGATGAAAAGACAACGAGATCTAGCAGACTACAGACTCATAAATTTGCTCTTGCATCTGAAATGTCGAACAGATTGTTTGAAAATTGCAAAACATGCTACTGACCAGGACAAAATATTACAGTTGATGAACAATTGTTCCCATCTCAGGATAGATATAAATTTACGCAATATATGCCAAATAAATCGGATAAATTTGGAATAAAATTTTGGTGATCTGTTGACGTTGATACTAAATACCTCTTGAATGAATTTATTTATCTAGAAAAGGATGAAGCAGCCAATCCTTAATTACGTTTATCGGAAAATGTTGTCATGAAATTAACAGATCACCATCTAAACGAAGGGAGGAATATTACAACAGATAGCTATTTTACTAATATCAAATTAGCAGAAATGTTAAAAGCTAAAAATACAACTTTGGTTGCACAATGAAAAAGAACAGAAGAGAAATTCCTATATCATTGAAAAATATGTGCAGTACTCTTTATTCATCGAAGATAGGGGAATGTGATAATATGACACTTACCATCTATCAAGCCAAAAGAAAAAAAAAGTGTTTTTCTACTTAGCTCATTACATTCTACTGTAAAAACTGAAGACGCTCTCAAGAAGTTACCCGATTCAATAGAATATTACAACGCAACGAAGTATGGTGTGGATATCCATGCAGCAACGTGCGAAAGGGGGGGCGAAGGGGGCGGTCGCCCCGGGCGAGGAAATTTAGGGGCGCCAAATTTGTACTACCAATTTCCGGTTTTCTTTATTGTCGTCAATAATTTTCATTGGAATTTTTTTTTTTTTTCACTCTTCGATATTCTATATTTTCTAAAACTAAATGTATATATTTACATATCGGGAATATTTTTCCCAATGGAAGTATGTACATTTTTCATTTCAAAATTATTGCGTTGTTCACATTTATTTACTTTTCATTGAGCTATTTAGAGCTGATGATTTTATAACATGCTTTTGTGATATTTTATTGCGGTGTTTCTTAAACTTTTGCTCTCTGCGGGTCCTTTACATCGTATACAAAAGTTTCTGCCACCTGCCACACTCAGTGAATATGAATTGATAACCTATTCTGATTCCATTATGGTATCATTCTTATAGTCATTCGGTCATTACTTTGCTGTTAAAAAAAAGGTCCAGCAAGGATGAAAATGCTGATTACATGAAATCTGCCATTGCATAAGGACTACAATTTTCCAAACTAACGTTCAAGAAAATTATACCTAGTGGAGAAATTATTAACGGTGATTGCGGCTTATTGGATAACTTAATTAAGGGAATCACTATATTTTGTTTTCTCTTTTTGCTATTCACCAATTATCATGATCGCCCTCCAAAGTTAGCCAATCCAGATTGTGGGTTTTTCATGTGGAAGAAATTAAATCTTAAAATTCCTGAGTATAAAAATGCTCTAGAACGCATTCGCTAAAAGAAACTTGAGAGACGTCTAAAATTAAATCATATAATCGACAGCAAATTTGAAAAGAGCTAAAGTGAAAAGTATTGAAAGTGAAAAAGATAAATGGCAAAATATATTCGGGATGAAATTATGAACTTAACTTTCTTGCCAATGAAGTAAGAAAAACGGTTGTAGAAGAAATTAATAGAGCAAGGTATTTTTCAATTTCGTTCGATCGCACTCCATATACCGAGTGTCCTAAAATGGACTGACTGTTTTTAAAATTCAATAACCTGTAAATGTTGACAGCTATTTAGAAAAAAAAATGCAGGAAGGTAACGTAAAATGTCAGTATTTTTTTACCTCGATTCCTGACTTTAGTTCCAAATAGAAACTATAGATGGTGCTGCAAGCAGGGATGACCACTTCAGGAACTCAGCTTACGCTTTAGAGTGATAGTGCAATCCTGAGGTGCAGACCAAATCCACTAGCTGCTCGCGTTACAAATGACTTTTTCAATTCTTATGCTGCAGTTTTACAATTTCACATACAACATAAATATCGATGATTTGTTGACGAATTAAACAGGTTTATAGTCAATTCAGGTTACAGCAGTATACTTTATTAAACCATATTCGTGTAATTCAATCAAGTTTATACTGAATTGACAACTATGCCAGCAATGTATAACCACACAAGCACCAATCAAGGCCAAAACCGAAATCGCCCAACACTGATGCAAAAAGAGGAGGCTAAATGTATGGAGTGGGTCTCATTCTCCAATACAATCTTATTTTTAGGGGCCTTTTCTATATATTTAACCTTCTTCCTTCATATGATGCTAGGGGATTTCAGTTTAGACCTCCATTGAGTGCTTATTGCTTGCCATCTATCTCTGCTATTTGGAACTAAAACCAAGAACCACAGTAAAAATATTTCTAATATCTTACATAACTCTCCTGCAAGAATTTCTTTTAATAATTGTAACCATTTGCAAGTTACTGAATTTTAAACACAGTCCAGTTTAGGAATCCAGTACACCTCACAAAGATCAAATGACGCAAATTATACTATACCGAAAATAGAAAATTTTCATTCGTGGAAAGGTTTCTTGACTGCATCAAGTCAAAAAAAAGAAAAAAAAAAAGGAAAAAAATTAGCATAAGAAATTCAAGATAAGCTAATGTCCAACAATCTTGACATTCACAGCTGCACGAGAGGTTCTGTTCTCAAAGACGGTAGGCGGGAGGTGCTGAGTTCGACCCAATCGCGCACATCAGCCTAATCGTACGAAATTGTCTGTAGTTTTCTTCGAACCTTGCGTAAATACGGGTTAGGTTCCCTTAGGAAGACCTTACAGAGGACAATCCCATCCCACTCCGGCCTACTATATCCAACTTGTAGATAATCGGCCGTCATAAACAATACTAATATCAACCCTTCAGAGTTCAATGTTGTGATATGGTGCAAATATGGCTTCCCAATATAATGTTGTGTAAGCTCGAATCATCGAAGTAAATAAATCCGTCTATTTTTTACCATGTTCTGTACATTCTCTAACCTTTGAGTTCGTGCTGCTGGTGTATGTCCAAAAATGTCCGGAACTGCATAAAATGTGTTTGTTTTTTCTTCTCTTCAACTGTTGGGTTGATTGGGTTGATTTTTGACGGCCAATTATTTACACGAGGGATATAGGCCCGGGGGGAGTGCCCTCCGTGGGGGTCTTCCTAAGGGAACCTAATCCGTATTAACGCATGGAAGATCCACGGCTCGAAGAAAACCACGAAAACTCCGAACGATTAGGCCGACGGGCGCGATTGGGATCGAACCCAGCACTTCCCGTCTACCAGCTTCGAGAGCAGAACCTCTCGGCCACTGGTGGGGCCTTCTCTTCAACTGAAAGATGGGATATACTTATGTCCTACTTATCGGTTTATTTTAAGAAACATTGCAATACTCTATGAAAAAATAAAGCTATATCTGCAGTTTACAAACAATTGCCACGGATTTTAAAAGCTCTGGAAGACCTTATAGAAATGAAGTAAAATGAGTAAACTTACTCAGGAGCAAAAAGCTTAATAAAGCAAATAAAGAAATCCCCTTTTATTTACGGCCTACTAGTTTGACACAGCATTTTAAATGAAATAGAAACAGTTAATATTATTCTCACGAAAAAAAAGAAGAAAAAAAAAACTATCAATGTTTTGATCGCCAGCAAACTGATTGAAACACTAAAAAACACATTTCAGACAATAAGAGAGAAAATTTTTTAACAAGAAAGCGAAGATTTGGTTATGTCTGTAAATGTAGAGTCCTTATTTGAGCAAAACAGAAAACGTAAAATTTGCAGAACAATTTGACTACGAAGCTTCTAATGAAAGTGGTAATTTATATGAATGTGAAAGATTTCGTGTTACGTAGAAACACTATAACCGTGCAACAGAACTGGAGGTTTGAGAAACTGAGAAAACAAGAATTTGAGTTTCTGGCTGGCATGAATCTAAAATCAGGTATCAAAAATCTGTTAATATTGCCAGGGCCTTGCCCTTTATTGCTGACTTGAATTGTTAAACAAGGTTTTAAATGAGAAAACCTTATTTCTACCATTATATAAGAACTTTTATAAAATGGATCATTTACAAATCCTTTAGTTGCTCCATAATTTTAACTTTGGGAAAACAGGGAATTACAAAAACATGGAGACAGCGTACATAATTTATAAGTATTCGAGTAACAATAAAATAGTAAAAAACTACTTAAGATCTACTATGAGTCGAGAGATTAAGCAACCTGAATTTACTTTCTATAAAATTCAGTGTGTCACAATCTTTACACATAAAATAATAAACGATTTTGTTACCCTAAATGCAAGAAAAATAAAATGGAAGTAAATGTATTTGCCTGATATTATATTTTATATTAAGTAAAACATTGCTTCAGTTATCTTTCTTAATTAATGTACTAAAATTATAATTTATTTTTATCTTTTACATTATGTTCTGCAGGTTTTTTGTTTGTTTTGCTTTTTTAGTACTTATTGGTTGAAGGGACCGCTTGTTTCCAGTCTGATTGTTAGCGATTTTTACACATTTTCTGCAGCTTAAAGACTAACAAGAACTAAAAATGGCTAGAAAAATATGTGAGAAAGGTTAAGGGAAATCTGTCGCAATGCATCATGATCTCATTAACAAATAAGTCCAATTTTCTTTTCTGTTATTTAGTTGTTTGGAATTTCTGAATTAAAATTAAATCTTTTAAAGTTCTAAAATAAATGCAAAATATTTATTCAATATAATTTATTTATGTTTCTGCCCTTTAACAATTTTGAAGGAGGGGGGGGGGGGGCGCCAAATTGACACGCTGCCCCGGGCGCAGTTTTCTCTTCGCACGGCCCTGTATCCATGATCAGATGTGCCGAAAATACTCCGTGAAATCGGCTTCTAGACGATGGCCTGTACATATCTGTTTCAATATTTTGGATCATGCAGCTTTAAACGCCTTGATAATTTATAAAAGTGTAACAGGCAAGCCTATCAGTAGAAGAGATTTTCTATTAAATTTAGGAGATGTGTTCAGAATGGATTTTATGGTTTCAAATCTCCCAAAGATCTTTCCTGAGTCTTCAGAAAAAAAAAACACGAAAATAAAATAGATATCAAGAGAAAAAATGTCAAGTACAAACATGCAATAGAAACAAATCTCAAGAATTTTGCGCACCATGTTTCAAAGTTGTGTGCGGAAAATGTACTGGAAAAATTGCTATTTTTTTTTTTTTTTTGATACAACTGAATTAATTCCTAATACGTGCGTACAATTTGGAGTATTATAAGCATTAAATAAAATTGAAACAGAATGCTTAACATATTAACCATTCAGCTACACTTATAATGAAATAACGGAAACAACAGAACATATTTCTCATTTATGGATTTAGAGAGTGAATCATTCGGTGAGTAAGTAGATGAAAATATAAGTATATATTATTTTATAAATTGTGTTTTATTTTAGTTAACATTAGTTTTAATTTGTGAAAACATTAATTTTAAATCGATTTTTATATCAAATTAATGAGTTTTTTGAGTAGTCGTAGTATGATCCAATTAATCGCCCTGTAGGCGTTACATATACAGTACTTTAAAAATTCAATAAATTATCAAATAATATTAAATATAAATTATGAAATACACGTAAATTACATATTTTTGCCAATGTATGTCTTTTAAAATTATTTTAGCGTTGTTATTTCAATAGTTTCATCGAGGGGTCAAAATAACCCCTTCCCGCCGTTCCAGTAGGTAAGATTTTCCCGCCGTTCTAGTGTTAAGACGTCGAATTTGGGATCAAATGGTCCCCGGTTTTATTCCCAGCCAAACTTTTGCGTAAATTTTTTTTAAAAAGGGGCACTTAAATAGCTTTTATTAATTTTGAATCATTCTAGATTATTAAATTGACTGAAATTAGAAAAAGCCATCTTCATGGCTGTTTTTATTTGATTGCATAACAGATAATTCGAGAGATTTCTAGAAGCACTGTGACATTCCTATAAAGATGCAATTCTCTTTGAAAATGATTTCATTTGCACGCTGTTTGTTGACCATGTCGGCATTAATTGGTAAATTTAACGATAAAATAAAAGCATATATAAATGAGCGCATTTAGTCTAACGAAATAATTCCAGCAAGTGAAGATTCATATTGTCTTACAGAGGGAAAAAGTGATAACGATTTATAAAATCTTATGAAAGAAAAGAAAAATATTAATAATAATTCATATGATCCTTATTATTTAGAAAAGCTACTTAATGAGTTAAAATTCGACTATAATGATTTTCAAGGAATTACTGCTATTGAAGTACCAGATAATTTATCTTGGGAAAAGGCTGTTGAAAATGCGACAACCTGCTTAATTTACTACAGTTGTGGCAAGCAAGACTTTGTGAAAAGATGCTATGAACTGGGATTCATATTATCTGATTTGAAGAAGAAATATATTGTACAAAAGCATATGAAAAAAGAAAAATCTCGAAAAAGTTTCATTCAAAAATTTTTTTAAATCAATTTTAAAATGAAAAGTTCATGTGAAAAAAATTTATGTAAATTTATCACGATATTGGGCCTTATGTAAATTTATTATTCACTGGAAAAACATACAGTGACTTAAGAGTACTTTTACCGAAAATATTAGCAGCATTTGAAATGTATCCTCATGAAAAAGAGTTTTGGAAAGGAAAAATAATTTCAATAGCTATGGAAACAGCTACTATATAATTAATATGTTTTATCACTATATATTGTATAATTAATATGTTTTATCACTATATATTGTACAATTAATATTATTTATCACTATATATTCTATAATTAATATTGTTTATCACTGCAGTTCTTTAAAAAGAATCATTATTAAAGTTGTATTTCACCCTCTAAACCTTTTGCTTTTATAAAACATAAAAGTTTTGTTATTAAAAAAAGAATGTTAATAAATAGATTTATTTGAGAAAGTTGATGAATTTATTTTAATGGAAAATAAATGAATTTCTCCAGAGCCGATACCAGATATATATAATCAAATTAAAAACTTTGAAATAGAGTATGATTTTGACGGAGAGGTTTATATCTTTAAGAATTTAAATAGAGTTTTAAAACAACGTTTTAAGTCCCGTTTAAGTCGATTTAACTCAATAAAAGGAAAATATAATCTAATTTTTACAACGGAATCAGAAGAAATGATTCACAAATTTGTAGATTTTGTAAATTATAAAAATCGATAAATTATTTGTTTTCTACAAAGAAAATTTGTGATTATTTTAATATTCCTCATAAATTATCAGTGAAATTTGAAAAGAAACATGAAATAATATGGACAGAGTTTTTATATTCATACTATAATGCTAATATATTATTAGGTCGCAGCGACGTATGAGATATAAAGTTATAATTTTTTTATAAGTAAGGTTTTTACATGAATTTGTACAATAGTGTATAAAAATCCAACAGATCATAAAAAATCACGTGGCAAAGATTGCCACGTGTCAGAAAGCATAGTTAATTAAGGTTTGATTAAAACTTTAAAAAGCAGACAACTTTCAACATATATGTTGTAATAACAATATTATAATTCTTGCATAGTGTTTTCCTTGCCATGTGTAAGAAAGCATAGTTAATTAAGGTTTGATTAAACCTTAAAAAGCAGACAACTTTGAACATATATGTTGCAATAACAATATTATAATTCTTGCATTGTGTTTTCTGATAAAACTTTCAGTTAATTTTTCATAAAGCTTTGAATTATACCAATCAATGTTATCGCTGTGTTCATTAATAAATTCTTCAGTTAAATCTTAATGCTTAAAAATTTCATTCCAGTCTAAGACATCTTTTAATTGCACCATAGTAGTTTCTGTTAATTTTTGATGCATCAGTATCAAAGTCATGTTTAATTTATCAGAGTGATTTATAACAGAAAGTGTCAATTTTTGATATACTGACAGTTTATTCCAATCTAATTTTTCTGGAAATTCTAACATAAAACTCTCTGAAAGTTGTTGATATCTTGAAATAATTGGCCACTTAACTAAATCAGCATTTTCTCTTACAAAATTCTCTGAAAGTGTTTCATATCCTGAAATATTATCCCAGGTCACTCTATCTTTGAGGTTCAGATAATGTTTGATATCTTGAAATTAAATCCCAATCGACAAGATTTTGAAATCTTCTTATCAATTCTTCGCTTAATTTTTCTTCTTTCGAAGCAACTAACCAATTTACATCACCCATTTATTAGAGAAGTAATTTTTCAATATGCATGTGTTTTAATGTGTCATTATAATTAGCAGGTATTAATGATAATTTTAGTATATCATTACGTTTTCCATGTAGAAAATAGGTTATTGAATCTTAAAGTGGCATTTCATAAAAAAAAATAACAGAATCATTCATTTTCAGTTCTATCGCTGTTTTAATACCTTCAATAGTACCACGAACAAACTGTCCAAAATGATTAATTCTAAAAATATATACGGTAATTTTCATGTACATATCTGTAGATAATCTCAGATTTTGATCTTGTAAAGTAGAACTCATCAAGTCGAATTTTACTTTGTTAAGCTGACTATATGTATAAGTATGAAAATCTTCTTTTATAGTAAGCCAAATATCTTTGTTATCTAAATATATTTTATTGACAGCATCTTTATCGTTTTCAGGAGCAGAAAAATTCATAATTATTTTATTTCTTGCACCAAATTTACCCTCCGACAAAGTTAATGAATTTTTCTCAAAATATCGTTTATTTACATTTTTATCGTATTTTGGGTCATTCACATTTCCAATTCGTTTATTTTTTGCATCAATAGCTTTACCTTCAACAAAATGTAAAGTTTTTTCATCTAATTCTTTTATTTTATTAGCTGTTTGTTCACTAAACAATAAAGTTTTTTCATCTAGTTCTTTATTCTCTTACCAGTTTCTTTTGTAAATAATAAAAATTCATTATCAAATTTTGAATTATTTTTTCCGTTAATTTCAGTTAATTCAAAGTGATTACTCTCTATGTTATTTGAAACGTTCTTTTAGTACTTAAATCTGAATTATCAACAGGATCTGATGCATTTTTTAATATTTTGCTTTCCATATCATAATTTCCATCATCTGTTAATGTAAAACCGATTCCTGGTGGACCCACGTGTCCGATTTTTGTTGTATGATCAAAGGGTGGATAATTAGCAATCATTTATTAGTATTAAGAATGCAGAGGCTGAAAGTATAATATAATAATATTAAAAAGCATTAAAAATATATAAACAATTAAAGGTTTTAAGGAGTTGAATGTATAATATTATAATTAAAGTTATTAATATGTTTGTAGTTTATAATCATAATATAAATCATTAATTTTACCTTTAAAATGGAATATATAATTACCGTTATTCAATTTTTCGATATCATGATCTGTAAGTTTTGCATGACTTTTTGTAAGATAAAAATCTTTTTCTTCATTTTTAACATCTAATCTCACTAACACTGTATCTCCGAATTTTGTTTCAATTTTTCTCAACGATATCAAATTATATTTTCCTGGTTCTAAATCTTTCAATTTATAAGCTTCAGGGCTATTGAACTTTTCCATTTATTCAGAAACATTTTTTGAAAGATAATTTATTCTCCTTCGACAGCAGATAAAAGATAATTTTTGTAGAATAAACATCTATACATTGAAGAACTTGGTCCTAATATTCTAATACATCTAGGCACATCTAATGTTTGTATAGGCATTCTTCAAATTTAATTTTTGGAATAACTCCGCCTTTAAAAGCAAATGTACCACCGTAAATTTGATGCAATTGTAATAAAAAATCCTTTACTTTGTCATTATTAATCCATAAATTTGTATTATCTGAAATTTTTTTTAATTCTAAACCACGTATATCGGTAATACATCTTTGAACTATTCCCTCTTCATATTAACTTAATTCGTAATTGGGTGTAAAAACAGAGATAGTTTCACCAATTCCCTGCTTTAAATGCACCCAACTTATCTCTCTCGCAATAGATTTCGAGGGAAAACTTGAATATTAACAGTAATTGTAATTTCCTTCATTATATTTATTTATAAAGTATTTTTTAGAACCCAAATGGTACTGTGTCATAATTATCTAAAATTCATCTTTTGTCAAAACTAAACATATATCTTTTATTTGTTTAATTTACTTTAATATTTCTATATTTTTGTATTTGAAATTGATTTATCGCTACATCTAAATGGTATGTTTCTTCTGTAATAACTTTCATTCTGTTTTCAAAATTTAACTTTCTAATAATCTAATTAAATCAATTTTTTTACAACTCCTTGGCTGTGTTATTTTTAAATATTTCAAAGTACTTCTGAGTTCATTAATAGTCTTCGATTTTAATAATTGTCAATTTCTTGTACATTTTTTTTCTCTGCTTATATGATATTTAGTACTTAAATGTCGCTGCTTATGCGTTTACATATATTTTTTCCCACAAATACAATCATTTTTAGGGTTTCGTACTTAAAAAGAAAAAACGGAACCATTATAAGATCACTCCTGTGTCTGTCTGTCACAGCCATTTTACTCGTAAACTATAGAATGTAGAAAGTTCAAATTCGGGGAAGTAATAAAGACCATTGATCCACATATTTTCAGATTAATAAATATTCATAAATATATTTAGTAAAAATGTAGGGCGGCAAATTATGCTACTTGAAAAAAAATCTTTTCTTTTCATATCATGTGGGGTATCCTGTGAAAGCTTTCGTAACGCTGAACTCAAAAATACATTTCTTTTAATTTTAGGTATTATATTTAAAAAAATATTGTCGAAAATGTAACGCAAAAATGTGTCCCCCCCATCTAATTCCGAAACTACTGAAACTAAAATTATGAAAAAATTAGAGGTAGTAGATGTTAATATAAACCTTGCCGGAAAATTATAGCGATTATCCTAGGTCACATAGTTTTTGAGAAATTAGCATTTTTCTGTTATACACAAATTTCGATTTACAGGCATTCAGAAAAATTGTTGAGCATCGCTGGATATACCTATCGTTGCAGAAGTATAAAAGCATTGTTGATAATGATTTTCGAAAAAAATCATCAGCAATTAGCTGAGATATTAACCCTTAAAGATAGGCCAGTTTGGGCATACATAAGGACAGGGGCGGCGTACTGTATGCCTAGTTAACAACTTTTAATGATATATATGGGTAATGTAATGTCCAGTGATAGTATAAAAGCAATAAACGTCAAATTGTTAAAAACATACTAAGTCTCAGTCAGGAATCTTAGAACTCTAAAAAGTGGAAAAAATGAAAAAAAGACCCTTTCCAACATTTGATGTCTTAAAATGTATATGATTTTAAAACACAATTTTAATTGGGATGAAAGATATAAGTATGTTCTTTCATTTCATGTATTTAAAAAATTGCAAGATACAGAATTAGTATTTATAGAGGGCTCGAAACTGTTAGACTTTTGTCGAACAAAAAATTGGGATAACAATTTACGTGCCGGATGACAAAATAAATATTGCAACTAGAATGAAAATTTTGGTGCTTACTTATACTTCAGATTGTAATAATTTTCCTGAACTTAAATAAATTTGTATTTAAAGCATTTTTATATATTTAATGCAATGTTGCATTTAGCTAATACAAAATTTTGAAAATATCAACAGTAAAATCACCTAAAAAAATATTTCTTTGAACAATAAAAAGGAAATTTTAGGTTCAGTTTATGCAGACTAACATGAAATACATGTTTTGACAATTTCATGAAAAAATATTCAGAAGTTTTTGAGGTATCCTGTGCGTTATGCCCAAAAACGTCATTTGGAGAAAAATGACTTCAAAGTTTCGGAATCACCGCTTCAGTTATTGAGCGGGTATAATTCTAAAAGCCTTAACTTCTGTTCTAACGGGAATTTCAAGGAAACAATTATATCAAAATATTCAGAAAAGATAGGAGTTTAACATCTAAAAAAATTAAAATTTCTTAACTTTTGAAGTTTTAAGACTCCTGCGACCACTTAACCGTTTCTGGCGTGGAGTAATTCTATTTATAAACTTATGAAATAACGAACTGACACCAGAATTTATAAACAAATTTATTAGAAAATGCGAACTTGTTTATTTTCACATACATGATAAAAGGAAAATTTTAATTAAATATTCTTGGTGCCGATTGTCTGTTTTGGAATTAAAATTAGGTGTCCTTTTTTTAAGGGCACCGCCCTCGAAAGGTTTAATTAGAATGAATCACATAAATACTGTGGGATTCGTGATAGTTTGCATTGAGTGTATCTCTCAATACGCTTCGAGTGACTTTAAAAGTTAATTAAACACCTTTCTGGAAAAACGCAGCACTGACCAAGGCCGCGTTACAACTTTGAGACCTCCTTTCGAAGCACGCTTAGCACAATGCCAAATTTAAACTTTGAACAAAGGTTTTGTTTTAGCTACACTGTAGAAATAAAGGTTATTACTACGCTGAATTTAGTTTTATGAAATGCAAAATGAAATTTAACTATGCACTGCTTTTATTGTCAGTACCGAATTAAGTTTATCATAAACAGATTAGGATAATATTAAAAAAAGAATTATACGAATAGCTATATTTGATATTATTAAGGTTCCATATCGCTTTGAACTTTCATGGTATACCCATTTACACTTTTCTAATATATACAGTTATACCCAAACCTACGTTGTATAGTTTTTTACAAAATCTTAGTATTCTTTTAGCAACGTTTTTTTTTTATAATACCATTACAAATTCATATATTTATTCTACGGAACCCTCTGTGCGCGAGTAATACTCGCATTTGACCGTTTATTTTTATATTTAATTAAAGAATCACAAACTTTACAATGATTTTGATAATTAATTTTCCCATTTCGATAGGTATAATGCTCGTTCATGGATTTTTCTTTTTCACAATGGTTGCATAATTTAATTAGCCCCATTTATTAAGTTTTATTTTTTTAAATATTTTTTTCAAATTCTTTTATTCTATCCTTAAATCTCTGTTTGTCAATAAATTAATAATTTCTTCTATCTTCATAAGGTATTTTATATACCGTAATATTATCTTCAAATCTGACTTTCTTCATCATTTATTATGTGCGTTCTTTTATAAAGCTTGAAAAGAGGCATTTTTAATGTAGTGTTTATATCTTAAAAAAGTAAATTATACATTTTTTCATTCTTTTATATTGGTTTTTTATTGAAAAAATGAGAAAAGTTTCTTATTTCAAAAGCTTTTTTATTTCAAAAGTATATGTGTAGTATATGGGGATCACTATAGGACAGCCAAAACAGCCCCTATTTAGGGTGATAATTCCCCAAAAATATGAAAAAATAGAAATTTTGACTGAAAAGGGATTTTTTCGAAATGTGCATAAAATTGGCATTTTTGATCAATTAGGTGTGCAAATTTCTATTTTTTTCATATTTTTTGGGAATTATCCTCCTAAATAGGGGCTGTTTTGGCTGTCCTATAGTGATCCCCATATACTACTGAGAGAAAATGTGTTGGTTCGGCATGAAGCTAAAAATACAACCCTGAAACTGGTTAAAACGGTCACAACTCGGCACAAACAGTTGCGACTTGCTTTGAAAACCTCTGACCATCTAACGAATTTAGCTCTTGTTCCCCCTGCTTTTCTTGTTTGAGCAGAATGATTTAAGGCTGTTCTTAAATCAAAAAGGGCAACTTCCTGACATAAGTTATAATTTATTTTTGTTCGAAAATGCATGAAACTAGATGGTGTTGCTGTTCAGAAACTATGTCGTCGAGCTGTTTTTTCCCCTTTTTTTGCAAGCCCAATAGATCTTTCAGAAAATAGTGACAAAATGGACGTTTTGAACCGAATTTCCGCGCGAAAGCAGAAAAATCACTCAAGAGTGGGTGAAAAACGAGTTTGTCACGTGTTCGAAATTGCTTATAACTCAATGGGTAATTGATTGATCAAAAAATGGAAAAAACAGTTCAATTCCAAATCACTTCCATGGCCAGGTTTTCCAATTTTATATCTTTCCGTTAAAAAATAAATTTATAAATGTGTCAGAACGTTTTGCGCTTGTTGAGCAGAGCACTTAAGAACAGCCTTAAGCAATAAGTGGCTTCATGTTGCAAGCCGTTTTGTTCTGTACATTATGTGGATCCAATTTGCGGTTAATATGTGGAGTTGACTTGCCTGTCACCAATGATGGGGGTCCACTGAATCTAAGATTTTTTGGATTATTATTAAATTTTGAATTTGACCTTCACTTAATTGCTTTCGGCTTAAATTAGTCTATAAGGAATAATTATTGTTCTTGTAAATATTCAGTTGTGCATATCTTATCATTACCAATGGAAGAAATAAAATAATCTTAGATAAATTTTTAATTACAAAGACTGAAACCATTAAAGCAGGTAGTTATTAATTTAAGTGACTGATATTTCTATTACAATAATTTTGAATTCTTGTTTATTTAAATTGAATCGTGTAAGAGTGTTGTTCGTTTTTGATAAATTATTATTATTTTTGAAAATTAGAAATAGAGAAAATATTTGACTTTTGGATTTTGACCTGATCCAACCTGGTTTGGTGCTAACTTTTTACTTCACAAGTCAGGTTGTCTACATATTATTTGCTGTGGATTCAAGTCCATTTTGTATTAAGTTTTGATTCTCGTGAGATAAGTCGAGTTAACAAATTTTTAGAAAAATGTTCAGAAGCAATCTATATACTATTTAATTATGAATGACTCGTTAATTTTCATTTTTCAACATAAAAAATAAAATTTATATGTTTATATGTTATTTTTACATAATTACATTAAGCTGTGGGTCAATTTTATCTGATTGCAGGTTTTGGGTATTAGTATTTAGTGATCGGGTCAGAATGCTGATGACGGATATTCTTTCATCAGGTTTATATTAGGTTGTGCATTAGGGTGGTGCGAAAAAAGTCAAGTTGATATTTCCGAGTCGCTATAGTGCGGAAAAGTTGCGATTGGTAAATACAAGAAAGACAAAAAAAAAATTCTTCAAATCGGACTTTATCTTCCGATCCCGCAAACCGCCTAAAAATTCCAAAAAATTGAAAATTTCCGATTTTTTCAGAATTTTTCTTTTTTTTTTTACGTTTATATATTTTTTATCGCTATAGGAAAAAATATTTGCAGTTTGTACTGTTTAATAATAATAATAATAATTGTGTTTAGAGAATATCTTCCGATCACGCAAGCTCAATAAAAATCGGCAAAAATTCAATTTTGAGTGATTTTCATGCATTAAGAATATAATCAACTGAGGTCAGTTTGCAGTCTCAGGTTAAGATTTAAATGTTAATTGATACTATTGAGCATATTAAGTTATTTTTAAACAACCTAGAACTTACCACGAAGAGTTCGTTTCAGGTCTGAAAAGTTTAGTAGTGCACCCAACTGCCGTTAGCCACGTTGGAAAACAGCGCTGAAGTCGGCGTACGCGCTCCCACCTAGTCTCACCTAACTCCATAAAATTTACAGAAAAGTCAACTGGATTCAGATGAACTACATGGCATATACTATTTTGACGGAAGAAAGGACGATACCCCAGTTAAAGAAAGTATTGCATCTAAACAGGTTCGTCAAACTATTAAAGAGGAACACTTTCCTGTCATAAAAGAACATGACTCAGTTTATTTAGGACATGTGTCTCCAAACTCCGGGCCTGCTAAGGACATTGTAGCTTTCATAGTATCATGTCTTACTGAACAAGGGGTTTCACTAGAATACTTAGATTTGGTAGGCTGTGATGCTACAAATACCAATACTGGATAGAAAGGTGGTGCTATCAAAAAGCTTGAAGTTTATCTCTGACGACCACCGCAGTGGGTTGTTTGTTTATTCCATTTTGTTGAATTACCTTCCCGCCATCTTTTTCAACATTTGAATGTTGAAACTACTGGCCCAAGATCATTTAGTACACCATTTGGACACAATATCATTGTTGTGCAAAGCTCTCGGTGATAAATTTTCAATTGACTGATTGTGAAATTCCAGAAGTGGACAGGCAACTGTTGAGCAAGGACCAAAGATATCTTCTTGGCGTAAGTCAAGCAATTAACAGTTACAACTTTCCAAATGACTTATTAAAGTGTGACTCCGGTCCAATTTCACATGCCAGATTGCTCACTTGTGCAAATAGAGCCCTTCGACTTTACGCGAGCGTGGAAAACCCATCGGATGCCTTAAAGCCATATTGACATTTATTTTAAAATCTTACTTGCCAGTTTGTTTTGAAATAAAATGCTGTAAGTACATTACAGACAGGCCTATTCATCTGTACAGAGCAATTGAAACATCTCGATACTTTCGTGACAACCTGAAGAAAGTGTAGTCTTTGAAACTGAACGAAACTCGTTCTTTGCTCACCCGGAAAACCTACTGATGGCAATGGTCTTTTATAAAAGGAGGCACATAAGAAAGCCAGGCAGAATGTTTCAAAGGGTAAAGGCATCTGAATCTTTATCACTCCTACAGTCCAAAATTAATTGATTGTAATGTAGCAAAATTAACATTTCCACCGCTTTTTCGGAGATTAACCCATGAAGAAATACATTTCTTTGTTCAATCAGGTCATATCTCAGTCTAGGATGATAAAAAGTTTTTCAACCACACGTAAGATGTCCAGCGGTGCATTAAATCGGCAACGGAAGCATCATTTAAGGTATGTGGGCCCCAATCAAGAGAGCATCAGGGCCACACTGAAATCAATGTCCATAATACCAGACATTACCACCAAATCACAGTACAAAGTTGCGTCTAAAAGTCAGACTTAAACAGATGACATAACAAATTGTATATCTTATACTATCACGACACTAGTTTTTTAATACAGTGTTTTGATTCTATTATAACAAATTATGTATTTAAGTAATGTAAATAGCAAACACCCTCATTGGTTGGATGGAGGATAGGGTGTGGTTTGAACTCGAAGTGCAGCTACCTTCCTGTGGTGAGTTCTGGTTTGTTTAAACATTATCAAATATCTAAACAAGCAAAGAGTTGTACATTGTACAATTTATATGCAAATGTTAATATTGGAACGCAAACTGATCTCAGGTGATTACTTTCTTTATTGATCAAAATCACTGAAAATTGAATTTTTGCCGATTTTTATTGAGTTTGCGTGATCGGAAGCTATTCTTTAAACGCAACTGTTTATTTTTATTATTATTAAACATTACAATCTGCAAATATTTTTCACTATAGCGATAAAAAATATATATACGTAAAAAAAGAAAAAAATTCTGGAAAAATCGGAAATTTTCAATTTTTTAAAATTTTTAGGCGGTTTGCGGGATCGGAAGATAAAGTCCGATTTAAATAATTTTTCTTTTGTTTTTCTTGTATTTACCAATCGCAACTTTTCCGCACTATAGCAACTCAGAAATATCAACTTGACTTTTTTCGCACCACCCTATTGTGCATAGAGTCCCGCATTGGGTCATCAGACTGATTAAACCTTATGCGACTTGTGGTTTGATGCTAATCTTTTTTGTTGCAGGCCAGGTTAACTAACTTTAATTGTTTCAGGTTTGGATTGGATTTGGACACTTTGAGTTGGGTTCGTTTTCGATTGGCATGACTTCTCAAAAGAATTTTCAAAATAGATTTTAAAATGAGAACTATACTATGTACATTTTTGTATCAAACGATAAACTTTATTTGGCGCTCCTTTCGCCTTCTGTTCTGGCACCTGGGGCACATGCCCCCTCTGCCCCTCCCCCCTAGTTTCAGCCCTGTGCATAAAATGCATTTGTAGCTTTATTCTAAATCTATTTTAAAATGTAATATTTTCAATAAAAAATGTAAGGCATCGTGCCAGAAAATGGTTTTGAAATCTCTCTCTCTCTCACACACACATACATATATATATATATATAATGTGTGTGTGTGTGTGTATAAATATATATGAAATGATAAGTAAATAAATTACCCTTTATATATACATCTTAATGATTATGAAATCAATTTACTACAAGTTGATTGGCATGTTTATATTAGGTAATTTCTCAAAGCAACACAGTCCAATTAAATTTCTTTAAATGCGACAGTTATTCGATTCATGGTTATAATTAGAGTTAAAATAAACATTAAATGGATTCTTAAAAGCCATAAATAACAATTACCTTTTCCTAATGTGAAAGATTTAGATTCAGGTGATTAATTCAAGTTAACAGATTACATTAAGCTATAAATTTTAATCAAGTTTTCTCATATTTGACAATTAGATTTAGAGCATATAAATAAAATTAAATCATTACATAAATTCTCATTAATGTCAGAATATTTGATAAGTCATAAATCTTAATTAGCTTTTCTCTAGTTGATATTTATTAAATCATAAATAAAAATTACCCATCAAATTTAGACTTGACTGTTGATAATGCAATCAGGTTTGAGTCAAGCCTGTTGCCACCACAAGGCCACACCTATTAAGGTATGTGCGTACCTTCGGGGTCCCCCCTTTTTTTTGTAAAATATGAAATTTTTATCAAACATGTGTTTTAGTTAAAACAGGGTATAAAACTATGAATTCATATAAAATTTTAATGGAATTTTAATTAACTTTTCAAATTTAGGCAATATTTGGTTAAAATTTAGTAAAGAATTCCGTTTATGCCAAATCTTCTATAACGAAATGTATTCAATATATTTCCCTTTTTTTCAACACTATATTAGCAAACCACTTACCTGTGTTATGAAGCAAAAGGTTTGCAATACCTCCTAAATTTACTGACATATACCAAATTTTGCATACAAAACATGATTTTTTAAATAGAAATATGTATTTTTCAAGAAAAATAGCTCTTAAATTAATATATACAAACTGACAAACTACATTTTGATTCATAAAATACCAATTGATGAGCAGAACCTTGTGACAAAATTTCATTTCAATACGTATCTTAAAAACCTTTTAAGGAATGATGTTTCTCATAAACGTACACAATTAAAAACGTGGTTTTCCAGAAAATGCATTTTAAGCTTTTGATGTAGCACAAAAAGTTATGTATAAAGTTTATAAGTTTAAAATCGACCATATTTGTAGGTGTTTATGTATTTGCGTATATATTATATATTTGTGCATTGTTTACCTCTCTGTGGCTCTTTAAACGGTCATTTCCGGTTTCAGAAAGTTCATTTCCTCTTTGTATTTTGGGCTATAATTTTTCTTCTAATTATCGCTGAACCAAAAGTACGGAATTTTTGCAATTGTAAATGTTTGAACTTGGTCTTAAAGGATATTCAGCCAGTTAAATTAGATGTTCCTCCCAAATTGACACTTTCACTCCTTATTGGAAAATATTCTATATTCTTAAGAAAACTCGCATGCTTCTCTCAAGAGCTCAGTCTTTTTAGAGATTTGTGCCCTCTCAACAGGTCCAAGATGTGAGCTAAGACAAAAAATGGTTCCTCGAGGCCTTCAGCAGGCTCATGAATGCTTTGTACCATCGAATTACAAAGTAAAAGAAGTTCTACTTCTAAGAGTGAGGTCCCGAGTAGATTTTTCTAATACTTTAGATACAACTCCCTCAACACGATAAATTGGGAAGGAATGTAACCCGGTGATCGGCCCATATTCTGCATATATTTAAAATGTCATTAATGAAAACCAATGTATCATAGTAAGCATTATATATATATATATATATATATATACTAGGGGGCTGTGCCCCCTGCAAGCTACGCTCGCCAACCCCCGTTCAGACAGAGCAGAATCTAAAAACACGCTAATCTGATGGGTTTTAAAAATATTAGAGAGGATTAAATTATACTGAAAAAAGCTGTGCAGATCTCCCTGTAAACGGGTTTCCATTCAATTCCATTTGATTGCAAAAATTTAAGGGTGAATCAGTGGCTGTTATGACATACAATGGTTGTTTTCGTTTTTGATTAAAGAGGATCAGTTAAACATTTGAAAAGAAGCTAAAATAAAATGAATTAAGTATACAGTCTTTGTCTCCCGGTATTTTAAAACAATCTCTATAACAAGAGCCTAAGTCATGTGACTACCATCAACAGTTCTGGGTGGACCACTTCGCTTTTTATACTCTAGGTGCCATTTTGGTACTTTAATGTTAGCCAGGCACAGGTGATAAGTCGCCAAATATTATTCTATCGCCATCATTTCATCTATATTATAAGAGTTCAAGTCATCAACTGCCACAAACAAATACGGTCTGATCCGTTCGCCTTTCATATGAAAGTTTGGCACAGATGTCATATTGGCGCGATTTTTTTCCAACGCCAATTTAGGGAATGCATCAACAGCATAAACAACAACATCCAGCTTACCATATCAAAAAAAAAAAAAAAATACTTTGTCGGCAGTTAAGTGCCCGTTCCGTATATGGCATTGGCATAAGAAAATAATCGCGCCAATATGGGGCCGTAAGTTTTCCATTTTGATTAAAAAATCAAAAAATTTTTTTCGAATAAAACTACATAAAAGTTGCCATGGTCGCAAACAATTCTTGGTACTGTTATGCTAGCTGGATGCAAATCTCGCCAATTGCTTTTTTTCAACTCACCAGTCAGCATCTTTTTTTTTTTTTTTTTTTGAGTGGTAACATTTGGCCAGATGTCATATACAGGTTTGGCGTAATTTTTTTTTTTTTTTTTTTATGAAGATTTGGCGAAAACCTCGTTTTGAAATACCAGTTACATATGCATTTTTGGTATTACTTAGTTGTCCCGTCGACCAAAAATATATCGCCAAACTATAAGATTAAATGCCAATAATGGTTGATCGTAAATGTCACATTCACTTGACTTTAAGCAAGTTACACGTGTTTACATCATCAAGTGATTTTTATTTCGACGTTTTATTTGTATATTTATTAATGTTATACTAATTTATTTGTTCTTTCGTTATTTAAAATAAAAATTATGTCAATTTGTATAATTTGGCGAAATTGGTCGACGGAATGACTAAGTAGTACCATATTTTTTAATTATTTTCTATTATTTTCTAAAGGAAATATCAAAAAAATAATTAATAACTATAGAACAAAATAATTTATATAATTTAAAAAAAGAAATTAAAGTATACAAACATTTATTATTAAATAAACAACCAATAGCCGGGTTACCATGTCAATCACAATGATGCCATTTTGGCAGCAATTAGGTACCCCGGTGCATAGATAACATCTGTGCCTAATTTTTTTCTTTTTCTTTTGTTTTTTTTTTTTTTAAAGAAAGAAGTGAAAGCCATCAATTTTAAATGAAAGTTGTGTATTTTAAATAAAATGAATGAAAGGATTAATATTTTAAAGGAATTTAATGAAATATAAAAAAATGCGATGGGAAAAATGTTTGGCGAATTATCACCTGCGTCTTGCTAACGTAAAAATACCGTCAGAATTGTTTTCTCTATCAGTATATTTCGATTTGGCTTAAGATTGTTCAAGTAAATTGAATTATGAATAAAAGTAGCAGGATACATTTCTTAGCATACATTTAAGGGAGGCCAAACTGGTCGCCAAATTAGTTTAAAATAATAACCTTTTCTGAAATATGAAAAAAAATATCGATTATGATTAAAATTTGAGTTGCCATCATTAGAAAAATGTATTTAAAATTAGAAAAAAATTAATATTTCGAAAACTAATTCGAATTTAAAAATTCTAATACAAGGTTTTGAGATCTGCGGATCATTACTGATTTTTGGTGTTAATTTCATCGCAAAGTATTCCATATTTTAGGAGAAATCGCCGTGAAACATAATCAGTTGTTTAATCAGCCGTTTTAAAGAATCGTTACATAAATTCGTTTCATTTCAGACGTTTCATATATCCATTTCATAAATTCGTTTCATTAGGATTTTATATATATAGGGTAGATATACTTGTAAGATACGGGCCGGTTCCGGGGCTCTTTTCGGTCACAACTTCGGGTGTATTGTGTACTCCACTTAGGTAAAGCAGGAGTATTTGACTCGGGACCTTGTTCTTGGAAATAAACTTCTTTTAATTTTACATTCGACAGTACAGAAAATTTGCGAGTCCGCCGGCGGCACCGGGAAATTATATTTTCTTGAATAACATGATGCGAGTATAAGAGCATGCTCAAATTTCTATAAAAAACTGAACTCTTGAGAAGAGAACATGAGTTTTGTTCAAGAATTTAGAATGTTTCTCAGCAGAGGGCAAAAGTGTCAATTTGGGAGAAACATCTAATTCAATTGGCTAAGAACTTTTATTGATGTGATTATATGGCGGCAATAAGGTTTGGAGGCAACCCAATTGCAACACCAATAGTCATTTCTAAATTTGAGGGATAATTGTTATTTATGATTATGATTTAATAATAAATGTCAGCTTAGAGAAAAGTTAATTAGGATTTATGGGTTAAATGTAATCTTATTGTGATGTTAATTTGAATTTATCTTTTAATATAATGATTTAATCTGATTTATATGCTTTAAGTCTAATAACGTCAAACTTGGAAAAATGCTATTTATGGGTTTTACGATACACTTATTGTCCATTTTAAAATTTGTTTGATTTTATGAGCCCGATAATTGTCATAATGATAGTTTATTGTTATTTATGGTTTTAAGTACTTATCTTGACAGAATAAATTAAAATCCTTTTTCAAAATTAAAAATTCCCAACTTCTTTTATAACTTCAAATCTAATGCATAAAACTGATTTATCCATGATAAACAGTTTTGAGATTGATTGGTGTTTATAAAACAGTAATGAGTACTTAAAATCATAAATCATAACAAACTTTACCATTATGACAACCACGTGACTCATGAAATTAAATAAACATTAAATGATGATTATTCAAAAGTAACAATTAACTTTTCAAGTATGACAGTTATTGGATTCAGGTGATAAAGTTAACTGATTATATATAGCTATAAATTTTAATCAATTTTCCTGATATCTGACAGTTATTAGATTTAGTTCAAATAATCAAATTAAATAATTATGTTTAGAAGATAAATTCAAATTAATGTCAAAATAAGTATTTGATGTGTACATTCGAGCCCTAAATCTTAATTTTTCTCTAGCTGACATTAATTAAATCATAAATATCAAAGGTGGAAATTACAGTGAGTAATGCAATCAGACTGATCAGGGTTCCTACACAATTCTGGTAAAAAAATTCCGACTTTTCCAGGATTTTCCTGACTTTATTAAAAAATTTCCCTGACCTTTCTCAGTAAACATTCGGCTTATATATTGTTGTGAAACCCTCCACAATAGACAATTTTAATCTAGATAAATGCTAGAAAAAAGTAGGTGCTGTATGAATTTCCATTATTATTGTTATATAGTTTGCATAAATTTTGTATAAAATTTTTAGATTGGATGAATAATTAATTCAAAATTTCTTGATTTATGGCGATAATAGGAATTCTAATGGAAGCAGTATATCAAAAATTCCCTGACTTTTCCCTGACCTTTTCAAATATTTAAAAAATTCCCTGACATTTTCCTGACTTTTTGCCTAAATTTTCGAATTCCCTGACTTTTCCCTGATCCGTAGGAACCCTGCTGATGCAAGACAAGTGTTGCCTCAGAAAACACATCAGATATCATTAAAAATAGATTAAGCCTATCAGGGTTGAAGTAACCACCCACTTTGACACTTAGGTCCCCTGTTGGTAAAAGTTTGAAATACAGCAACAAAAGCAAACTGCACAAGCAGGAGTGAGTTTTTTTACAGACTATAAAGTACAGCTTTAGTCACACTGCAATGAAAAAGGGTGAAATAACCTAAGGCATTTCTTTACATACATTATATATAATTAATGTATGTAAAGAAATGTACGTGTAATGTATATATAAATATATATATATATTAGGGCGTATTGAAAAAATCGAAATTTTTTAAATCATTTTGCGGTAGTGTGGAAAAGTTGTGAATCCTCATTATTAAAAAGTGTGCGGCATCTTAAAACAGTGGATTAATATATTCTGTCGCCTCAGTGGGCCGAAAGTTTCGAAAATTGGACAAAGAATTATGAAAATACAAAAAATAATAAATGATCACAGATTTCGTTGATCGGTTTGGGGTAGTGCTTAAAAGTTACCATATTTTAACATCAACAACCAAACAAAATTTTGGATTTATAGATTAATACCTTCTTCCGCCTCATCGGCATCGAATTTTAGAAATTTTGACACTTTTCTGCATAACTATTTACTGCTTCCGCAATGCAGACAAACTCAGTTTGGCGCTCTGCGAAAAAAGTGGAAAACTCCTATTTTCATGCTGAAAAACAAATCGGGGCGACCAGTAAATCACTTGACCAGTCTCTTTCGTCTGGCACTTACGAGAGATGGAGTATTGGCTCCGAAACTGGTAGAAACAATGAACCATGCTTTTCAGATATAGCAGAAACTGCTGCTTTGAAGATCGAAAATTTATACGTCGATGCATCCATTCCTACAATTTCACATAAACATGTTTGTGATATGATACACGCATGCCATGGAAAATATCGATCATGCATAAAAAATATAAAACGTGTTAGAAAAAGCAAGAAAACCCTCGAAAATGTTGAGAACTTTAAAAGGGAAGTAAAAAAATGTTGCACATATCTGCCTGTAAATGCGCGATTTTTAAGGAGTGCATCTGTCCGAAAGAAAGCAAAGTTTCTGCAAAAAAGCAGATTTTCCTTATTGACCAAAGAACAGAAAGAAAAATGTTCATTTGAAGTGTTGATATTTTAGAAGCAAAATTGCTCCAGAAACGTCAAATGCGAAAGGAACAGGATACAATTCGATCTGCAAAACAGGCATCTCCGACTGCAGCTTCAAGATATTCAGTGGAGAATGAAAGGGAAAATGAAATACAAGATGTGATGGAGGTGGAGTCAGACAAGGTGGGCACCGAACACAGGTCTTACACAGCATCTCTTCAGCAACCCACGAGAAGTGTTCAAATGCGTTTAAAACTGGGTAACACAGTTCTTGTCAGTGAAAGATATGGTGTATCCAACAGAGCCATGGCTGATTTTAAATCAAGTGTTATGCAAGATTTGGATTTAATATTGGAATCTGATACCAGCCTCGTCACAGACAAAATAAAATATGGAGGGGAAAATCGAGAATTTATAAAAAATTAGTTTCAAAATCAAATGACATGTTCTACACTATCTGGCTTTTATTCTGATCAACGGCATGAAAAAACTTTAACATCAGAAACAGTCGAGGATAAACAACTCAAAAGAGCAAAGTGGATCTAGTCTTGATACATCTAATAGCATTTACAGATATGTTACAAGTGGATGATAACAGCTTATTGGATGATTGTAGTAACCTTAGTAATGAACACAGGCGTGTCTACACTGTAAATTTGCCAGCACAAACTGCTGGCATTCGAATTGCCAGCAAATTGTGCTGTTAATTTTAAGCAACTACTGTTATTTTTCATGTTTATATAGTTAAGGACAAGGCCGAAACTAGCTTTTTTTTTGCACCCGGGGCAAACATGGATTTTGGCGCCCCCCCCCTCTCTCTTCCGAAAAGTATATTTACAAAGAGAATTTTACTAATTTTCTAATAGCCGATTTATTTTAAAATTCAAAATATGTAATCATAATATAAGTAATACTGAACTACGTAATCTACAAAGGCGGATCCAAGGGAGCATGACTCCTCTCTGAACACCAACAAAAGTATTCTAAAGATAATTCTTAAAATGAAATATACAGTACAGTCTGGATTATCAAAGTCCCGCTTAACCGAGTTTTCGCTTTAACCGAGTTATTTTCTTTTGATGGACTGATGGCTTCCATTATTATGAAACAGTCATTAGAAATGAAGTGTTAGGTGAAGATGAAAGAGCAACCGTAAAAAGCTAGAACTCTGATTTTCTGGTCAGAATGGGGAAAAAAATGGCCATCATTTATTTTTTTTTTAAATTATGGCCATTTTTATCCCCCCACTCTGACCAGAAAATCAGAGTTCTAACTTTTTATGGCTGCTCTTTCATCTTCACCTAACACTTCATTTCTAACGGCTGTTTCATAATAATGGAAGCCATCAGTCTATCAGAAGAAAATGATCTATTCCAAAGGTATAATCCTTCATTTGGCACCCCTTCGTTCTGGCGCCCGGGGCAGATGCTCCTTCTGCTCTCCCCCTTAGTTTCGGCCCTGGTTAAGAAACCAAAGAAAGCTACAGCACATTCGACTGTGATCGAGTTTAAGTGCGAGATGAACAGTACTTTGTGTTGTAAAAATGTCGTTTTTTTTCTACAGTTTAATGGTGTAATTCGCAGGCTTGAATTGAAACTTAAGAGACCAGTCCAATGGATTTCATGCTTACTTCATTTCAATGAGTTGCAATTACGACACCTATGTGAGCCCACAGATGGCAAGTCATCTGGCGCCACATCTTACATTGGAGACATTGGACAAAACCTCAAAGGCGGCGAAAAGCTTTCAATTGTTGCTTTTAATAATGCGAGGTGCCAGACATTGATCCTAAACTCTCAGTTCAGATCAGAAATACAAGGTGGCCATAATTAAACTGATGGTACTCGGAGTGTTCTGTAGCGTGATCTAATTGAGAGAATGACGCCAAATTTTGTAAGAAGATTAAACAAGACGGGGGATGAAGGATTCCGCAAAAAATAGTTCTAAAAGTCACCGCTAGGGGAATATGTGGCGCTGTCTAACAAAAAAGAGATATTAAAAAAATGCAAAATCAATACTGAAATAAAATGCAAAATCAACACTGAAATAAAATTACTTGTGATTTAGCACATTTAACGATTTAATTCAAGTTCAATACGGCAATAATACTATCTTTTCCATTACACAGCGCCAAATATTCCCCTAGCGGTGACTTTTGGAATTAATTTTCTTTTCTTCGTCCCCCGTCTTGTTTAATCTTCTTACAAAATTTGGCATCATTCTCTCAATTAGATCACGCTACCGAACACTCTGAGTACCGTCAGTTTAATTATGGCCACCTTGTACTTTTTAGACATTTGCACCACCATTAGTTCTGGGATTTGTAATGAATGACCCTTATGAAAATCATTGTTTCGGCCTTGGTACGACCCAGTCCGTGCAAAAATCAGTAAAATTTGGCCCAGTCCAAAAATTTTTGCAAAAAAATGCATATATTTTTATATATTTAAATCGCCATTTTTCTACAATTAAACTTTATTATATTTAAAGAATAATAGATTTCTAGGCAATAAAATTTAAATACAGTAAAACCTGTGAAAAAGAACCTGCCTATGACGGAATCTTGTCTTAAACGGGAAAATGCGTTGATCCATGCAAAGTGAATATAATAATACGACGTGAGAAAAGAGTGTAATACATTAACACTTGCTAAAAGGACAACTTGACTATAATGAATTTGCTTTCGTTCCTATGCGATTACGTCTTAGAAGATTTTACTGTGTAGCATTTTTCAGATTTTTAAGTCTCCAGTACATGGAATATGGATTGACGATATTAATGATTTAATCATTTTTAGATCATTTTATATGTTTAAAGTTCCCAGTGTGCAGACTGTATTTCTTTTTTTTAATTTGACTCATTTTTTGAGATTTTATTTCTATTTTAAATTCAAATTTTCAGCATTTCAGGAGATATTTTTTACTTATTTTAGAAATTTGTACTAATTTAACCTGTTGCCAACTGTATAAACAGCACAAACAATGTTTGCTTCAAATAAAAAAATATATATACGTGTAAATAAATTAAAAATTTATTTACACGTGACTATTATAAACAGAAAAAAACATATGGAATTAGAATTAAATAATTATGTACAAAAAGCAGGAACTTATTAAAAATTACGTCATAAAAACTATATTTACACGTGAATTTTAAGAGAGAAAGGAAATTGTAAAATAATAAATTCATTAACATGCGTTAGAAGTCTTAAATAGGAGAAATTACGTCATATTTACGTCACATTACAGTTATTACATAAAATGAACACAAAATAATATTGCAAAGCAGTTTAAATTTAGAAATTGCGCTAGACATTTATTTGATATTTTGATAGGATACATTCAACTATTTTTGTTAGGAAAGCGCAAATAATATTTAATTTCTAACAAAAGTATTTTCATGTGAATATTAAAAAGAGAAAGAATAGTTTGGTCAAAATTAGTCAGATTAAAAACTATAATTTAAAATGTCTTATTTAAAAGAACTTTCTTTTCGCTTTGTTAAAAAATACCGGGAGACAAAGACTCTGTTTACTTGATTCCTTTTATATTAGCTTATTTTGAAATGTTTAACTGATTTTACTTAATCAAAGACAAAAACAGCGATTGTATCTTTGGTACTACTTATTTATATCGTCGACCAAAAATCTATCATTCGCCAAACTATAAGATTAAATGCCAATAATGGTTGATCGTAAATGTCACATTAATTTGACTTTAAGCAAGTTACATGTGTTTACGTCATCAAGTTATTTTTATTTCGACGTTTTATTTGTATTTTTATTAATGTTGCACTAATTTATTTGTTCTTTCGTTATTTAAAATAAAAATTATGTCAATTTGTATAACTTGGCGAAATTGGTTGACGGGATAATCAAGTAGTACCGCAACGAATTTGGCCTTAAAATTCCCAAATCAAAGAGAAATGAATAGAAATCCGTTTATAGGGAGATCGTCACTGTTTTTTAAATTATAATTCAATCTTCCGAAATCTTTTTAAAGCCGATCAAATTAGCGTACTTTTAGAGTCTGCGGTGTTTGAACGGGGGTTGACGAGCATAGCTTGTAGGGGGCAGAGCCCCCTAGTCATAAAAAAAAAATATCGCAGCCTAGTGCAATTCTTTAAAAATGAAGATTATAGACATGAAAAAAAAACTAAAATGATTATTTTCGATTAGAACGCCTCATGCGAAACAATGTATAACCATATCGACGTAAAAATTCATGTTTTATAGAAATTCAGTCGGTCCGTGCCGGGATTTTAACTTTTTTTTTCGGGCCGGGGCAATTTTTTTTGTACTGGTCGGGCCGGGGTCAAGCCGAACTTTTAACTTTTATACCGGCCGGCTATTAATTTATTTTGTACAAGCCGGGTTGGGCCCGGGCCTGAAATTTAGCCCAGTGCAGACTTTTAGACCCCGGCCCAGCTCGCACAGGCCTCTAATATGTATTACAAATTTGGCCCCTCTGTTGGGGATACCGTGCCCCCCCTTCCCCTGTCAAGCAAATTCTGGCACCGCCCTTGATTATAATAGCCAACATCAATAAAGGATTTTCTCTACTTTGACTGTAATATTTTTTCTTCTGTGAAAACTACTTTGCTGAATATTTAAATATTTTTTTTTTCTCGACCCAATTATTATTTCAGAATTATAAATAAAATCATCTGCAAGACAGAATCTCCATTATGATTAACTTTTTTATATAATATCAGTATCTGATGTTTTTAAAGAATTTTTAATATTCAAATACTTCTTATGATTTTGTTTCTTTATGACATTTTTTACTATTAGATTCAACAAGTAACATAAAAAATAGATTGGTAATATTGAAATGTTATAACTAGCACCCAGTTTTACTATGTTCTTTTATTCGACTTCATATCTTGGGATTCTTTTTTTATTCTTAAAATATAATTTCCACAATCAAGAAAATTTTCTTTTACAGCTTGACTGAAATCTTAAAAAGATCATTTTATGTTATTAATTGCTGTAAGTAATCTGCATTTTCTCAAATGAAAATATTTTATGCCAAATATTGAATATTTTCAATCTATTTTATGTTTGCTAAATTCACATGTTTAACTTTTCTCTTTAGAGCACCAGATATGTCCATCAACACACGCAATTTTCATTCTACATGCATACAAACATGACCTACAGTTGGGGCATGTTTAACTAGTCAATGGGTACTATGCTACGCCAGCCTTTTAACTAACTTTGGCGTTGCAGGATCACCGGATTTGTTCTGTTTATCGTTGTCTGGGGGAATAAATTTGAGCGAGTTCATGTTACCAATTCTTTTGTTTTTCCATGTTCCACACAGATTGTTCCGTATTCCTAAAAGAATTTCGGTTCCATTGTTTTAGCCTAATGTACTAAATTTTGTCATCTGTGATTTCTGAATTTTTAGCGATTCTTATGCGATTTAATGTTGTTTTTTTTTGTTTGTTTTTTTCGCGGCGATTTTCTACATTATTAAAAATACATCCAATTGTTAACTTTTAGCCCATACAATAAATTTTATCCTTTTTTCAATGAAGTTTATTTGGAATTCGCGTACAGCAATTTTTGTGGGTTTTTTTTTTTTGGGGGGGGGGGGAGGGGTTGTGCGACGATTTCTCAACATTCGCAAATTGAACCTAGGGGTCGATCCAGGCAAAATTTGGGCCCAATTTAGGGACCTTTCACAAAAATCTATTTAATAAACTGGGCCTCTTCACAAAAATGAATTTAATAAAATGGGCCTCTTCACAAAAATGAATTTAATAAAACAGGCCCCTTCACAAAATTCCTTTTAATAAAATAGGCCAGGCCCCTTTCGTAACAATCTTTTTCATAAAAACTGTTTTAAAATATGTAATTTGTAAATAAAACCAGGTCACGAAAAGCAAAAACTTTAGCAAGGGGATTTAAAGAAGTTTTTGTTAATAAATTCTTGGTTCGAATTTGAGTAACTGGATTTCAACTTTCATTACAAAATGGTATTTTTCACAAAAATATTATAAAATTCAAAAAAATAACTTTTACTTTTCACAAAATGGGCCCCAAGAATAAAAACCTGCATCGACCCCTGGAATCCTATTTTTTTCCAATATAGAAATTTTTTTATCCTGCAATTTTTGAAGTTTTAGTCATTTATAATGCTATTTTCAGCGTTTTTTCGCGAAGATATAAAATTAACGATGATTTAATGTACAAAAATATTCAGAAAGAACTAATATATAAGAGAAAAATTGTGTTTTAGTTCAGACACCCTCCCACCCAACCAGAAAAAAAAAGGACAGGAAATTTTATTTTAAAAGTGCGCGAACAAAAATCATATCATATAAAATTAGCTAGCAAGAAGCTATATCATATTAAATTAAACAGTTTTTTTTAATACATTCAATATAGAATTTATTGTAAATCACATGAAACATGTATAAAATAAAACTTGTTTTCCCCCTTCTTTTTATAATAAAAATAAATGGTCTTCGCTGATTTGTTTGTAATAGAAACCTTCTTCGAGAAATCATAAAAGAAAACAGGAATTAATATTTTTAGCTTTCCTTTTCTAAATCAATTATTATTTAGTACCAGATTTGAAAGCTTTCATTACAATAATAACAATAAATAAATCTACCGGTGTAATAAACTCATAGTAATGAATGCTAAAATTTAAAAGCTGTGCAGTGTTTTATTATGAAGCCGAATAAAAATGTTTTTGATATATATGTTAACATTTTAAATAAAGATAAAATTCTTATTAAATTATTATTTAGCATTCAATTTTTATGTTTAAAACAAAAGAAAAATTTGAAAATTATCTAATTATATCCTTACAAATTTTATTCCAATTTCATATTCAATATAAATTTCATCCTAAAAATTATTATAATATCACTTTTTTCAAACTTATCTATTAACATAGAAGGAAACATACATACACACCCTCTCACAATGTTCGTACAACACTTTACTCACAATTTTTTTTCTCACAATGTTTACAAACAAATGCACATTTTTAGTAGCATTGAAGAAATTGTTTTAAACTAATCCAATATATTTAGATATTTTGCAATTTCGTTTCCAGTTAATTGATTTATGTCAAATTAAATTATAATTTAACTTGCAATCAAATTAACTTACATTTATGTATAAAAATATAGTATGCATTATGAATAACTGGTGAATTTTTTCTTGTTTTTGTGTCTAAAATACTGTTAAAATATTGAATTTATATCATTGTTTAAAAGACAAATTAATTTAACTTCTGATCAATTCTAAGTAAAATAAGAATAGTTTAAACTTCTGTCCGCATAAAAAAGAGGTTCGTTTTAATTCACACAAAAGGAAAATTCTTGTTATTTTACATATTCTTTCCACATGCTTCATATTTATTTGAGGTGAAATTGCCTAATCCACCAAAATTTTCTATCCAATGCGATTGTCCAGTAAATTAGATAAATAAATAAAAATCCATTCTTAGACAACAATTGCTTGTAATTAATTTACCGGAAACTAAGAAAAACTGTTAGATTTCAAATCCCTTCAAATATCATGCCTGCAAGTTCCTGTTTTTACATTTAAAAAAGAGCCTTAAAATATAAAGTTTCCGGTTCTTGAGCGGGGAAAGATAATTTTTTTGAGAACAGCCTTACAATAAAGAGCTTCTTTTATTCGTTTTAATTTGCAAAAGAAAATTTTCTTTGTTATTTTAAATGTTTCATCTATATGTTGGGTATGTACTTGGGGTGAAATTTTCCGAAAAATTCGAATCCACCGCAAATTTTTCTCTAAATGTAATAGCTTAAAAAAAGAAACTTTTGATTGGACATCAAAAATCTACAATCTCTGATAATAAGAAGAGGCAATATCTATTGACCATCACCCCGCACAGCTCTGTTGGGGGTCTAAGGTTGCTAGTTATTTGCGAGCACCGCGCCAAGTACTCGCCAAAAAACTTCCTTGCGAATAAATACATTTCCTTGATTATTATTAGATATTTATCATAAAAATGAATATATGCTAAGCTCAATCGATTTCGATTAATGAGTCAATAATTTTTCCTGTGAAAATGAAGAAAAAAAAAGAGATTTAATATGCCATTTCTTTCATATTCAGTACAGAACTATTTATTGTCGCGGACTTAGACTCCTCTCTAGTATAATCACCATTGACAACTTAGGTCTTCCTTAGGTATAGACTCACTATGTGTCATGTTCACTCCAAAGATAGACTGTTAAAAGTAGAAATTATTTATATTCAATAATTTGAAACAGGGCCGAAACTGAGGGCAGGGGCAGAGGGGGCATGTACCCCAAGCACCAGAATGAAGGGGTGCCAAATGAAGGATTATACCTTTGGAATGGATCATATTCTTCTGATGGACTGATGGCTTTCATTATTATGAAACAGCAATTAAAAAGAATTATGGCCTTTTTCTTTTATCCATTCTGACTAGAAAATTAGAGTTCTAAATTTTTACGGCTGTTCTTTCACCTTCACCTAACACTTCATTTATAATTGCTGTTTCATAATAATGAAAGCCATCAGTCCATCAGAAACTCAGTTAAGCAAGACTGTGTATTTCATTTTTAAAATGATCTTTAGAATACTTTGTTGGTGTTCAGAGGGGGGTCATGACCAGTGGTGTAGTCGTAAAAAAGCAGAGGGCATACGTTCTAAGCAGAGGGTATACCCTACAGTGTATATACTATAGCTTTTTTGAGAAACAGATGGTATACGGTGTTCCTTAAAAATTTCCAGAAGGTATACGGCATATACCACCATATACCCTCCACTACATCACTGGTCATGACCCCTGTGACCTCCCCCTTTACGTAGTTCAGTATACATATTTTAAATTTTAAAATAAGTCGGGTATTAGAAAATTCTCTTTGTAATTATACTTTGCGGAAGAGGGGGAGCCCAAAATCCATGTTTGCTCAGGGTGCAAAAAAGGCTAGTTTTGGCCCTGATTTGAAACATTTAAATTACAAAATAATTGAAAATATTATATTAGATTTCTTGTAAAAAAAGCAATTGGTTTTTTTGAGGGAAAAAAAAACAGTTGGTTAAAACCATGCCGTGATATGGAATGTCCCCATTGTACTTTTATAATTTGCATTGTCCTTATCATTATCAAAGGAAATGTAAAGCTGTTCAATAATGATTTCAACTTTCAATTTATTTTTACTTTGTTCATATTTAAATAGTTAAATAAAATAAACACATTCCTAAGTGGTAACAAATTTTTATAATACCAGACAGGGGTCGATCCAGACAAAATTTGGGGCCTATTTAGGGCCCTTGCACAAAAATCTATTTAATAAAATAGGCCCCTTCACAAAAATAAATTTAATAAAATGGGCCCCTTCACAAAAATAAATTTAATAAATGGGCCCCTTCACAAAAATGAACTTGAAAACTGTTTTAAAATGTGTATAATTTGTAAATAAAACCAGGTCAAGAAAAACAAAAACTTCAGCGAGGGGATTTAAAGAAGTTTTTGTAAATAAATTTTTGGTTCAAATTTCAGTAACTGGATTTCATCTTTCGTTACAAAATGTTATTTTTCACAAAAATATAATAAAATTCACAAAAATAACTTTTACTTTTCACAAAATGGGCCCAAGAACAAAAACCTGCATCGACCCCTGGCAGTGGAACCCACATGAACAGATTCATCTTTTGATTTATTTTCAATGTGCTCATGCTAAACAACTTAAGCGAGCTGAACATATTCCCAGGCGGTGACAAATTTTTATGCAATGTCAAAAATCGAATTGAATAGTTTTACAATAGCTTAACCTTTTGATTAATGTTTACTTTGTCCATGCTAAACTATTGTGAACTGAATTTATTCCCAAGGGCAGTGGCGTATTCAGGGGATGGGCTGATGGGGCTCTAGCCGCCTCCGATATTTGTAGAAAATATCAAACGAAAGTTTTGCAAAATAACATGCTAAGATAAAATTCAAAAGTAAGCAGAAAAAGATTCCGTTTTAGACAGGTTTTCATCTTAGAAATTGTGGTATTTCGAAGAGACTCTGAAGTAGCTATTTCAGCCAAGCTTCCGTTATACACAGGCTCTCTTTACATGTGTTTTATTATGTAAAACGTGACATGTGATGATTAAAAGTGTATTATTAATTTTAATTAGTTTGTAAAACATTAATAGAAGGCTTATTCTTGCTATTTATCAGTTGAAAATCTGTGATTTAAGGTAATGCACAGATTGAGCATTACCTTAAATTTTAGAAATGCCTAAAACGGACATTTTCACACTTCTATGCGATTTTATCTTAGCATGTTTAATTGTATAATAGATGCGTTACATGCTATGATCAAAACCTGTTTTAAGCAGAATTTTCTTCGTTTCTTGTGATTTCCTCTTAGAAACGTTTATTATATCTCAGCCCCCTCAGAAATGATAAGTCTAAATACGCCACTGCCCAAGGGGAAACACACTTTCCCACTGTAAGATAAAGTTGAACACAGTGAAATTTGGAAAAAAAAAAATACTAGATTAGCAGATTATTTAATCATAAACTTATTGTAATAAAACATCCACACTTTTTTCAATAAAACCCACTGGCATTTCTGAACTATGTGAAGTGATTATTAATGTCAACTTTTGCAGCATGACTTTTTTTTCAGTGAAAACACAACCAGTTCTGGAAAGTGTTTAAATGCTTCTTCTTCTCATATTCTTTATATTTATATCACTTATCGCGTAATGAACAGTACGAAATCGCTTAAGTACACAACAATCAAAGTCATCTACACTTCTTTTATAATACACATGAATTATCAGGAAATCTAAGAATTTGAGGAATTCAGCCACTGCATGTCGACATATTCCCTCTCTTTCAATATACTCTTCATATTCCTGCTTAAATTTTATCATTTCATCCTTTGATGATATAAACAAATGGATGAAAAATTTCAGTAGATCTGGCTGATGAATCCTATCTTCACAAAGACCTCGCCCGATATCACTGAAAATAAATGCCTTTTTTTCTGCAAGGGTTGCATCTTGAATCACCAATTTCAGGCTTTCCCTGTCATTAAATTCGAGCAACGCATGAAATATACCACCAATGGAGTCATGCAGGATGTATCTTTTATGAGAAAGAGGGGTTTGCTGCCAAAGTTCCCTAAATATCTTTTGATAATTGTAATCCGTACAGCAACTCAAAGTTTTATGGATGATCCCCAATAGTAAAAGATGATACTTCTTTACAGGAAGAAAATTCCACAGACGACATGCTGTATTTACAAAAAAACTTTGCCATGGCCAATCCAGAAAAAAATAAGACACAAGGCCAGGAAACTTTTTAAGTACTTTTACTTGTTGCTCATCATTCATTTGCGATAGTAAAAAACAGAGAATCTCACTATAATACTCTTTAGGAGGATCAGTAATGCGGGTATTATAACAACAAAAACAACATCTCTTTGCTACATGTACAGCTGTCTTAAACAAAGATTTTTTTCTTGGGAATATTTTTTGCAAAAAATATTCAGTCGCTGCTTTATTACCGCCTTCTGCTGAAGATCTAAACATATATCTATGGGCAGAACATTTAAGATTGAAACGTTGTCTAATTTTACTGCCTAATCTAGCCACTTCTCCATGTAAATGCATCCACCAAAAAATCAGTAAATCTGTTTGCATATTTTTTCCTATATCTTCTACATCAACAAAATACTTTTGAATGTTCTCAGGCATTCTATTCCACAGTTTTGGAATGTCATTCTCTATGCAGTAGATGCAGGCAAATTTGTAGCGTGTTACAATATCAATATTCTCATCCTTAATCAATACTTCTGCTGTTTTCTTTCTGTCCACAGTCCCCTGTGGTGTCCAAAAAAACTGATTTGGTAGGCCAAAATTGAAGAAGTCCATGTATCTGTGATGGTACTCCATCCATCTTAATATTTGTAAGCCTATCGGTTGTAAAAAAAGTAATATTTCCTCCTTCAAACATGTTGATATCGTAAGCTGTGGCACTTTTTCTATCACTTTTTCTTCAATCATCAGCCATGCTTTTTTTCTTTCAGTAAAATATACATGCAAACCATTAAGGTCATCTGGATCCAATTTTGAAAACAATTGAGAATTTGAGAATTCTGTAAGTAAAGTCCTAACATCATGTTGGTTCCATAGTGAAGCAGCTACACTAACAAGAGCAACATGCTGAAGCGATGGTATTCGCATAAAATTCATAATCAATGTTGAACTTGAGATTAGATGTCAGCAATTCAAGAGAGGAATTGAAAAACTTCCAAGATTTAGAAACCACAAGAAAACTATTTCAAACCATTTTCATTGCATTTCTGTTATACATTCACCTTAGTGTTACTTTAGCATCCTTAAGTTAGTACTCAATTCCTTCAGATACAATAAAACGACATACGTTTTTTTAAAAATATGACACTAGCTTTGATAATCTCAGAACTTTAATAAATAAGAGGAAAAGTTAACAGCAGAATCAGGATGGCCAGAAAGAACAAGAAATACTACTTCTCTGGATTTCTGAGGGAGGTAATTTCTTCAGTTAAGCTTCCAGGGACTATTTACTGTGAATTCCAGAGACTTGATGGCCTAAAAAAAAGGAAAAAAGAACATCAATAAGGATAAAAATATTAGAATAGTATAAAGAAAATAAGTACAGTAGATTCTCTCAAATCTGCAACCCTAAAATCCACAAATGTAAACAATGAAACTTTTAGTTCAGCTGTAGGGTCAAAATTACAAACTTTATAAATTTTTATATAATTCTGGACATATTTTAAACATAATTCTCATTAATATGACTGAACTTATGCTTTTTCATATAGAATGTATAAATTTATTTCTGAAAAAATTCAAGATATTGCTGATATCTTTAGTAGTCACAATCTTTTTATCAAATATAATTATGTATTAATGAAGCTTTTTTGGTTATTAAGTCTGACTAAGCCTGAAATAAAACTTCCTTATTTTTTGATTTTAATGAATTAGCAGGGTACATTTATGAGGCAAATTGCCTTGAAAAATTCAAATAAAATGTATCTTTATGGTGCATATTTAATTATACATTATTAATTATTTACTTATAATTTATTCATTCATAAATTCATCTTAATTTTCATTACTTTACTTAATAATTTTAATATTCGACTATATTGTAAGCAATCATTATAATTTCGATTGCATTATTATATTCAAATTATGTTTAAAAAGTGTAAACAAAGTAATGACCAGAAATCTGCAAAATTCTAAAATCCACACATCCTCTGATCCCAAGCAGTGCGGATTTGAGGGAGTCTACTGTATAAAAGTAAAAATAGTTTAAAAAAACACTTATACGCATTTAACGTTCATCTTGAAAATCACGTCTAATTTTTTTGTTCTGCAATACATTTTTTCTTCAAAAAATTCTGTTACAATACATTCATTTGGCGGGGCACACTGAACTCAGTTATGAAAAATTCACTTTGTAGAAAATCCAGGCAAGTGAAATTTATTAGAAACTACAGTGAAACTTCCATTTGACGAAGACTCAATTTTACACTAAAGGCTCCTGTCCCTGCCACCAAAGGCACTCACGAACTAATACTAATCCTGTAGGGAGGGATTTTTCTAATATCTCGTTTGCATTTCGACATTTTAAAATAATTTTTTTGCTTTGGATAGCCGAGGTCCGTCTCTACATCACACCTTTTTTACTTTTTCGATTTTGGTTGCAGATATTTTTTAGAATGACACTTTCATTTTCAGAACCGGTTTTGAAAGTGAAAGTAACTTTAGAAAAAATATCTGCGATCAAAATCGAAAAAGTAAAAAAGGTGCGATATAGAGGCAGACCTTGACTATCCAATGCAAAAAAATTATTTAAAAATGTCGAAAGGCAAACGAGATATTAGAAAAATACCTCCCCATAGGATTAGCATTAGCTCGTTAGTGTCTTCGCCGGCAATGGCAGGAGCCTTAAACACTTCATTATGAAGAATATTCGTTAAACAGAAATCAGCTCAAATTCATGAAATTTGTATAATAAAATACACATAAGATGGAAATACAGTAGACTCCCTCAGATCCGCGACCCTAAAATCCGCGAACGCCTAAAATCCGCGTATTTTTTCAGATGTAAACAATCAAATTTACAGTTAAGTTGCAGGAACAAAATTCAAGATGGCGCCGAAATCAGCGACTACTGCAATGTTTTTTTTACGAAATTTTTTGTTAATCATTCTCTTTTGGCTATTACAGCTGATTTATTACTAAATAAATTTACATTACTTTTGATTTTGATATAAATTAGCATATCTATATCAAAAATTCCAGGGTTCGAAATGGAAAAATCCATGAACCAGAACACTATTTTAAAATTATTTTTTGCGGATTTTTTTTTTTAAATTATAGATAAATTTATTTCTAAACATACAAAGCAGTATAAGAAAAGCATTCAATACTCTAAATAACAATGAAAAATGTTACAGTGAGCGCAATAAGCTATATATACTGATAATAGCATTAACACTGTTCTCCTTGCTATCACTAGATGGCAGCATAGGACTTTTGGAATAGAATTGAATCGATTTCATTCGTAATAATTTAATATTTTTCTAAATTTTAATTTTACATAATTATTAAAAAATTACTTACTTTTAAACTAATAAATTGTTTTAATATTTTACTTATTTTAATGTTTCACTTTATTGTAAGCATTCATTATAATTTCCCTTGCTTAACTACCAATGAAATTAATGTTTCAAAAAGGTAAACAAATCAATGACCAGAAATCCGCAAAATTCTAAAATCCGCAAAACCTCTGGTCCCAAGCTGTGCGGATTTGAGGGAGTCTACTGTATTGGGAAAATGTCTTTTAATTCGGGGAGTAACATTTTTTTATGCAATGTAGACAAAAAAAGGCAGATTACACTAGAAAACAGGAATTCTGCTTTTTCAGAACTTAGTGTCGGCCCCAATGAAAAAAAAAATTATATAAATATAGATAGTTCAGCTTCAAGACTCCAAACACACACTTTTATTTTATATAAAATGACGTCATCCACATCTGCCGAAGAATTCCTCATTTACGATCCAATTTTAAACAACATCTACAGTAAAATATGCATAGGACGTGACTATCGCTGAATAATACACAAATCCAAAAAAAAAGAGTTGGTCATTCAAAAAACTGGAAAAAAAAATTGGCTATCTGATGATTCATACAGGGCCGAAACTAGCCTTTTTTGCACCCGGGGCAAACATGGTTTTGGCGCCCCCCCCCCCTCTTCCACAGAGTATATTTACAAAGACAATTTTACTAATTTTATAATAGACGATTTAATTTAAAATATGTAATACTGAACTACGTAATCTACAGTGGCGGATCCAAGGGGAGGTCCCTCTGAACATCAACAAAAATATTCTAAAGATCATTTTTAAAATGACATATTCAGTAGAGGCCCGATTATCCGAGTCCCGCCTAACTGAGTTTCCGCTTTCACCGAGTTATTTTCTTCTGATGGACTGACGGCTTCTATTATTATGAAACAGCCATTATAAATGAAGTGTTAGGTGAAGATGAAAGAGCAGCCGTAAAAATTTAGAACTCTGATTTTCTGGTCAGAATAAGGAAAAAAAATGGCCATAATTTTTTTTTTTTTTTTGCAAAAAAATTTATGGTCATTTTTTTTTTCCCATTCGGACCAGAAAATCAGAGTTCTAACTTTTTACGGCTGCTCTTTCATCTTCACCTAACACTTCATTTATAATGGCTGTTTCATAATAATGGAAGCCATGAGTCCATCAGAAGAAAATGATCCTTTCCAAAGGTATGATCCTTCATTTGGCGCCCGGGGCACATGCCCCCTCTGCCCCCCCTTAGTTTCGGCCCTGGATTCATATGCCTTCATTTGTTTGCAGGGTTCGCAAAAACCCGGGTTTTTCTGAAAAAACCCAACTCACATGGGTTTTTTCATGAAAAACCCAATTTTCCCCGGGGAAAATCGGGTTTTTTCAAAAGTATAATACATGCGTAATTACATTATTGTATACTATATTTTCTATATATTATATACACTATACATAAAAAAATACATTGTTCTTTTATATACAATATAATTGTAATGCTATTTTACAAGTTATAAATTGCATAAATTATATGAATTTAAATTAATTAAATGCCAGTGTTTCTCACAAATTAATTTTAAATATAATAGAAGATATAAAATTGTTAATTTTCTTTAAATCAAATAATGAATAGAATATTAAAATTTAAAATATACAAGTAGAAAGAAAAAAAGGGGTAAACTAATCGGATGTGCCAATCCCAAAAGTTTCTTCTATCTCATACATGTTAATAATTCAAAATTCGCTATCACAGTGCCAAAATTAAATGTCAATTTATGCCCATCATGAGGATTGTAAAATATAGATTTGTTGAATTGGATGCATTTAACAAGGAGATATAACTATCACCTGTTGTGCAATTTACAACAAAACCTGATCAGTAACAATTTACGTCAACATCTAACTGAATCTGAAGTTTGATGAAAATTCATGCATTATTAGTTCTTGAGATAAAGCTATTGCAAAAAGTGAGATAAATGCAGCACAACTGCACCGCTTGGGCGATATACACCAAAAACTAATCAGCACCAGTTTATATCAAGGTTTAACTGAATCTAAATTTTTATTCAAATCCGTACATTAGTTCTTGAGATTAGAGTTATTGCTGAAATCGTGAAAAATGCAGCACTACCTGTTGGGCGATATGCACCAAAATTCAATAAGCAACAACTTAACTTGTAACTGAATCTGAAGTTTTATGAAAATCCATGTATTAGTTCTTGAGATAAAGCTATTGCAAAAATTGAGATAAATGCAGCATAGCAGCACCACCTGTTGGGCAGTATACATCAAAAACTAATCAGCATCAGTTTACATCAAGGTCTAACTCAGTTTTGTGTTAGTAAAAGTTTTGTGAAATTCTGTGCATTAGTTCTTGAGATAGAGCATCCACAAAATTTTTTTCACATACAGACAGTCATTTTCTAAAAACTATCAAATTGTCTTCAGGACCTTTTTAAAACATATAAATCAATCATGAACTGGAAGTCGAAATTTTTCACGAATCCAATACTTTCTTCTTGTAAAGATAGAAGAAAGTAAAAATGCATATTTTTTATTTCCATGAATATAGTTGATTTGAATTTTTTATATAAAGACATACCTATAATTATGTACTATGTGTGTTGCCTACTAGGTTCTATGTTAGTTAAGTAGTTCAATGTGCTGAAATACATTTTTATTTGTATGTAATGGCTTTTATATATTAATATTTTTTCAAAATTAACTGAAATGACTTAAATTCATTAAATTTATATGTTTAAATTTTTAAGTTATATCTGAAAATTGAAAAACCCCACTTTATGGGTTTTTCAGTGGGCTTTTTCAAGTGGGCCCATTCTGAAAAAACCCACCGGGTTTTTTCGAACTGGGCCCAGCTTTGCGAACCCTGTTTGTTTGTAATATTAATATAGATACTTAAAATTAAATTTAGTTTATAATAGCTCGCTGTTTTATCAGAAATCATTCATTTATATTTTTTCAAAATAGCACGTATTTTAATTACTTTTTTTTCAGTTTTTTTGAGAAAATGGTACACTATAATTCCTATTTTCCCTTTACTTTCTACAGAAATGGGGTACTTGAGTTGCCAAAATTAAACAAATGGTGCTAAAAACTACAAAAAAATTAATATCTGAAAAATAAATGGAGACACAGTTTTCAAACAAATTTCATTTAAAAGTACTTTTTCCCCCCAATACGACGGTATAAAACTTAAAAATGTGCGACGCTTAGAAGTTTAAAAAAGAGCAGTAGAGATTATTCTGTACAATGATACATCTGCTTTGTTTTATGGCTGGCTTATACAACATAACATTATTTTTTGGAGATGACACATTAATAGGTGGGAGGAAGAAATAGCATACCAGGGGCTAATAAGTTTTAATCTTCTCAAATATATATTTATCACGAAGTCTTTTTTGTTTTGTTTTAATGTGAGTATACTTTATTAAGCTAACCTTTTTAATACAAGTTTTTTTTTTTATATAAGTTTAAACAAAAAATAAGCTATATCAGTTATATAACTGAAAAATATGCTTCACTCATTATTTTACATGTACAATTATATAATTTTTATTAATATTTAGTTTAAACTCAAGGGATTTATTAAACAAAAGCTATTTGCATTTAATCATACAATAATTTTTAATCTTCTCAAATATATATTTATCATGAAGTCTTCTTTTTTTTTTTGTTTTGTTTTAATGTGAGTACACTTTATTAAACTAACTTTTTAGATGCAAGCTTTTTTTTTCTCACAAGCTATATTAGTCAAATAATTAAAAAAAATATGCTTCAATCATAATTGTTTTACATTTACAATTATATAATTTTTATTATTTAGAGCATTTAAACAAATATTATCTAAACAAATTATTATTATTTAAACAAAAGTTGTTTCTAAATACTCTTTTGTTTTAGTACGGTATGTTTTAATCTTCCCAAAAATATATTTTAGTGTGAAAGTTTTTTTAATACAAGCTTTAAAATACAATTTTCAAAATACAAGCTATATCAGAAAAACTAAATTGAAAAATTATGGTTCAGTCATGATTATTTTACACTTACAATGACAATATTTATTATTATTTAGAGAAAAATCAAGGAATTATTTATACAAAAACTATTTGCAATTACATTTTTGGATTAGTACAATAAGTTTTAATCTTCCAAAAATATATTTTAGGATTATTATCATTATTGTTATTATTATTATTTTGAATGCAAACTTTAAAATACTTACAAGCTATATCAGCCAAATAATTGGAAAGTTATGTTTCACTGATAATTATTTTACATTTATAATTATATATTTCTTATTATTTAAAGTAAAATCAAGCGAAGCTCAATTAGAGTGAAATTGTCACACTTTTGGCGCATTACGAGAAAGTCATCTGATCCGACAAGGTCACAAGTTGATTGAGTGTTTTCAAACCATCCTCCATAAAAAATTGGTATACATTTATACTTTAGTTTTCTGGGCATTACACATTTGTTCTGGTTCTTTTGCTCTGAATAGTGACTATAAATATCTCAAATGTCATTCTCTTGCATGTAGTTCAGCATTTCCTGTCTTTTCAGATGTATTTCATATTAAGGCATAAAATTTTAATAATCACAAGAAAATAGTGATATAAAACAGTAAGTGTACAAAAATTCCAAGCAGCACTTATTAACTACGATTTTACAATATGAGAAAGAAAAGGAAGCATTTTTCCCCCAAATTTTTTCAAGCGTTCTGTAAGGTAAATTAAGCACTACTTCCCTGATGACATTTCAAGAACTGTAATGTCCAAGTTATAGTCTATAGAACATATAGTATACATATGACGTTCAAAATAAATATATGATTATGCAGTAGACTCCCTCAAATCCGCAAATGGATAAAATCCGCACATCATCACAGATGTAAACAATGGTACTATCAGTTCAGATATAGGGTCAAAATTACACTTTTTAAAAATTTTTATATCATTCTGTATATATTTTAAATGCAATTGTCATTAATATGACTGAAATCATGCTTTTTCATGAAGGAAGTATAAATTTATTTCTGAAAAAATTTAAGATATTGCTTATATCTTTGGTAATCACAGTCTTTTTACCAAATATATTTATGTATTAATCAAGCTTTTTTTGGTTATTAAGACTGGCTAAACCTGAAATAAAACTTCCTTACTTTATGATTTTGATGTGAATTAACAGCATGCATTTATGTGGAAAGTTTCATTGAATAATTCAAAGAAATTGTGTCTCATCTTTATTATGCATATTTAATTATACATTATTAATTATTTACTTGACCTTTACTTTTAATCTTACTTTTATGATTTTAGTTTATTACTTTACTTAATTACTTTATTATATTACAAGCATTCATTATAATTTGGATTTCATTATTACATTCAAATTACTCTTTAAAAAATGTAAACAAAGCAATGATCAGAAATCTGCAAAATTCTAAAATCTGCACAACCTCTGTTCCCTAGTTGTGCGGATTTGAGGGAGTCTACTGTATATGATAAATAAAACATAAATATTATATTGACATATATGAGCATTTGGAGTATATATAAAAAAGTATTTATTAATCTGAGTATCAAATTTGATGAAGACAAATCTAAAAATTGGTTTTACAAATATAAATAATTTAAGAATTGAGAAGGGAATTAAAATAATAATTTAATAAAAAGAACAAAAAATTCTACAATTTGCTTCTACAAGTTAACTGTTAAAAATATTTTGATATTCAGAGAAAATTAAAAAAATATATATTTTCCAATGGTCAAAATTGTTAGAGCCATTTTTAAGATAAAATTTGGATGCACACACATAGACACATTATTTGCTCATATTATGATATAAGATAAGAAGTATCTATCATATATTGACATATGAGTGTGGGCTATATATATATAATGTAGGGGAGAGTGGGGAGGAATGGAAATATTTTTTACAAAAATTAGAAAATCAACTTTGTTTGACACAAAATCAAAAATTTCGATTCATAGAATACAAAATGAAACACTTTCTAATGTCCTTGAACAATATAGAAACATAATTTTCAGAAACAATTTTGTAATTAAAGAAATTGTAAATTTAAAAATGTGTGCCATACCTCCCCACTAACAGGGAAGCATGGGATAGCTATAAAGCTATGCATGATAGGACACAAAATAGTCTAGTGTCGGCTATACATGCAGTCTTCTAACAAAGATAGTAGGCTGATAATGTCTGTGCTACAATATCAAATTCCGGTATCTTCATCACTGGAAGAAAAAATCAGGCTTGTCAGTCAGAGATGACATTACAAAATCATCAGTTCCATTTATTTACATTTTGAAGTAAATTAATATATTTTCAATGTTATAATTAATATATACTGCCCTCTAAAAATATTTGCATATGAATAATTTACTTTCATCTTATTAAAAAGAAGGAATTAGACTTGTCCCATTCCTCCCTTTGGTGACATGTCCCATTCCCCCCTCTACCTTCTTTTATGTTAAACTTCTTGTATAAACAAAAATGCTGCTTTTAGGCATAGTTTAAATTATGGATAAATATGGTATAATGTTCCATAAATAGGGAAACTATTACATCTACACATAAACAAGTCATTAATATACAGAACGCATAATAAGTATATGAAGCAAATTTACTTTTGATTGTTAAAATAATCTTTTACTTTATACAACTGCAAGCTTATGCAGATCAACAACTTTTTTCAACTGAAGATTGGGCTACCATTGTGTCATCTAGTGTGCTATTGACTGAATGTTTAGAATGATACATAGAGAAAAGCCTTCTGTCCCATTCTACCCCACTCTCCCCTATATAATGTACATATAAGCATGAAGAGATCATAACTGCAACCAGAGCATAATAAGTAATTGGTGGGGGAGAAACTATAAAGGTTAAGGCAACTTTAGTCAAAAAATATTACTGAATCTGAATAAAGGATTTGATGAAGACGAATCTTAAAATTTACTTTACAAATACAGTAGACTCCCTCAAATCCGCACAGCCTGGGACCAGAGGTCGTGCGGATTTTAGAATTTTGTGGATTTCTGGTCATTGATTTGTTTACATTTTTGAAACATTAATTTGATTGGTAGCTAAGCAAGGGAAATTATAATGAATGCTTACAATAAAGTGAAACATTAAAATAAGTAAAATATTAAAAAAAATTATTAGTTTAAACGTAAGTAATTATTAAAACAATTATGTAAAATAAAAATTTAGAAAAATATTAAATTATTACCAACGAAATCGATTCAATTCGATTCCAAAAGTCCTATGCTGCCATCTAGTGGTAAAGCGATCGTAAGATCGATAAGTACAGTAAAACCTGTAAAGTTGACCACCCTTGTAAGTTGACCACCTGTCAATGTTGACCTCTGTTGTCAGGAACCAAATTTATCCTATAGAAAACTGTAAAACAAACCCTTTGTAACTTGACCACCTGTCTATCGTGTATCTTGACCACTGAAATTATACAAATTTGACTAGAACTATTATAAAATGCCCATCAAAACCCTTTATAACTTGACCATCCAAAAAGTTAACTAATCATGAATTTAAAAAAAAGTAACTCTCCACGAAATTTTCTGTTTTTTTTTTCTTTTTAACTAGAATTTCTAAAAGGGTGAAATAGTTCTTAGCCCGGGAAATGCTTTTAGCAGTGATAGGTGTAGGTAAATAATTCAAGGCTTATCTATTCTTACATTGTTGCTCTTGTGGATTTGGCTTTTCAACCCTCCCCCTCCATTCTTTGATTCTAGATTTCTTTCTTCTATTTCCCATTCTCTTATCATTCCTTCCCTTCTTTCAATAACCCCAGGTGCTACTTGGTCAGCAGAAATATTTTTTTTTATGTTTTTTATAAATTATGTGTAATAACTAGTATAGTTTGAAGAATCACTAACTGGCTGTATATTGATTGACTGTTTTTTTTTTTTTTAATAAATAGTAGTAATATTAATTTATTTTAAAATTGATACAAAACTATTAATTCATTCTTGTAGTAAATCTTTTCTTTTATAAGGTGTTAGAAATATGCATGGTAATACAATATTATTTTAAAGCCTGTCAATAAATAAAATTTTTGTGGGGAAGAAATGATATGGTATGAATATTACGTTAAAAAAAAGTAAATTTATCATCACCCTTTATAAGTTGACCACTCCTCTAAGTTGACCACTGAAGTGCGGCACCACAAGTGGTCAACTTACACAGGTTTTACTGTATTCATATAGATATGCTAATTTATATCAAAATCAAAAGTAATGTAAAGTTATTTAGAAATAATTCAGCAGTAATAACCAAAAGAGAATGATTAACAAAAAATTTAGTAAAAAAAAAAAACATTGTGCTAGTCGCTGATTTTGGCGCCATCTTGAATTTTGTTCCTGCAACTTAACTGTAAATTTCATTGTTTACATCTGAAAAAATACACGGATTTTAGGCGTTTGTGGATTTTAGGGTCGCGGATTTAAGGGAGTCTACTGTATAAATAATATAAGAATTCAGTAGGGATTTACAATAACAGATCAGTAACAGGAACAAAAAAGAGTTCCCTTACAATTCTCTTCTAGAAATTGACTGTTAAAAATATTGAGATTAGGGGAACATAAAAAATATATATATCTTATATGCAGAGTACTCAGGGGCGTAGCGACAGATATTTATTGGGGGGGGGGGGGGGGGGAGGATTAAAAAATTTCTCAACTTGAAATAAACTACTCTAACTTCCAACTCAAATGATATGTGCAATATATATTCAACTTATTTTAATGCTATTTGAGATCAAAATGAAGGGGAGAGAGACATTATGTTTTTCTTTTCTAGTATTAGAATAGAATGCTATTTTAAAAGAAAATTTGTGAAATTTGCAGATAATGCCTAGCATTGATGGCAATGACTAAGAACCATCTATAAGCACTCTGGCAACGACCTATTGCTATAGCGGCAATTGGAAGACACGTGAATAATTTGTTGTCCGATTTTCGTTTGTGACAGTAGAATATGTTTCTTTGGAACGTTTATTTTATTTTTTTTATTTTTAGAAGATCTAACGTGAAATGACTATTGCCTTTTCATTTTTTGTCAACTAGCATTAGTTTGTGAATTCTTTGTCTTCGTATTGTGAACGCAGGGTTGGCAAGTTTTCGCCATAGGCGGAAAAAACCTGGTTAAAACTGTCCCAGCAAAAATAGGTTTTTGCCAAAGTAGTGGCAAAAATAGGCTCTCCATTTAATTTTTTTCTCAGAAAGAGAAAAAAATTTCATGAAAGAAAAAAGGAACTTAATATTTAGATAAAAGATCAATACTTTTGAATCATTATTTGATCATTATTTTTGAATTCTTAAGTTAAATAAGTACTATAATTATGCATTTTATGAAAGAATACTAACTTTTATAACAAAATTATAAATGAAAAAAAAAAAAATTACTAATTTTATATAAATAAATGGAAAACTTGATTATTTATTCATGTTTATAGAATTATTAATGATTATATTAACATAATAGAACTGTGGAGGCTCTAAATGAGTAAATGTTTGTGTGTTAGAAATTCAAATAAACAATTATATTCTAAATTAAATTTTTTAATATAAAATTATATTTAAAGCAGAACACCTAAATTTCAAATAATTCAGCGATATCTCCATCATAACTTAATTTTTGCTGTTTTAGCATAGCATAACAATAAACTAGTTTAGAAAGAGTATTTGTTGACAGTTTATATAAAATTTTAGTTTGCACAAATGAAAAATTTGAAAAAAATCTTTCGATAATAGATAGAAAATGAATACAATGGCAAACAAGATAAAAGGGCTACAGGCTACTTACTAAAAGCAAAGAATGTAACTTTTTGTCCCTTTCTTAGAGTGTAAGAGGAAGGGAAAAAAATTCTAGTTTCCTAACAAGGCATAACAGAGAGTTTTTTCAATATATAATTTTCAATTTAATTACTTTTTTATCTGTAACAGACTAGTTTCATTAGATAAATAATTATTAATTAGTACTAAAGATTTAACTATTTACATATTTTTAAGACTCCTTACATAAAACAAAAGTAGCAAAGTTATATAAAACCTTTTGATAATTAAAAAAATACCAATGGTTGAAAAAATAATATACTTAAGAAAAAACAAATTTATATCTGATTTTTAATCTCGTTCTTAAATTCCTAAGTATTAGACTGAATCCCACCTATTTTATAAAGATTTAAAATATGTAAAATTATTTAATTATATTTATTAATTAGCAAATTAAATAAAAGTATTAAATGATATGTTATTAAATTTAATTGTTTATTATCCTTATTAGCTTAGATTTAATTACACATTAAAGACAAATAAGAATTTGCCATTTTTGCCGGTTTTTTCCATTTTTGCCCTGGTTTTTTCCAGTTTTTGCCACTGTCCTGGCAAAAATGCCATCACTGTGTGAACGAATCAATCGCTTTTCATATGAAAATAATGTCAATGATTCTTAATAAAAATTACTGACATGGGCTTAATCTGGTGGGGGCATATGCCTCCGCAGTTTTCCAGGAGCAGGGGCAAGACTTACCTTTTACCCCTCGAGTTTTTTGTATTGTTTGATGGTTAACGCCCAGTTTTGTATTTTAATTTTCTTTTCTTTTTCTTATTTAATTATTAATGTGCTGTCTTGTGTACGAACTAGAATAGAATTAACGTCTTCATTTTCATAGCAGTAATTTCTGTCTTATGTCAACAAACTCTTTAGTAGGTGTAGTCAAAGTGATACATCTAAACATGATATGTGCCACCGAGGCAAACAGCATGCTTTCTATAGATTTAAGTAAGCAGCATATATGTAATTCTTTTACAGGATTGACTATGAACCATAATTGCGTTTTTAACCTTAAGGCTGTTCTCAAATCCAAAAGTGAAACTTTATGACATAAGTTTTAATTTATTTTTCTTTGGAAATGCACGAAACTAGCATCTGTTGTTGTTCAGAAACTATGTTATCCAGGGCCGAAACTAAGGGGGGGCAGAGGGGGCATGTGCCCCGTGCGCCAGAACGAAGGGGCGCCAAATGAAGGATTATACCTTTGGAAAGGATCATTTTCTTCTGATGGACTGATGGCTTCCATTATTATGAAACAGCCATTATAAATGAAGTGTGACCAGAAAATCAGAGTTCTAACTTTTTACGGCTGCTCCTTCATCTTCACTTAACACTTCATTTATAATTGCTGTTTCATAATAATGGAAGCCATTAATCCATCAGAAGAAAATAACTCGGTGAAAGCGGAAACTCGGTTAGGCGGGACACGGATAATCGGGACTCTACTGAATATGTCATTTTAAAAATGATCTTCAGAATATTTTTGTTGATGTTCAGAGGGACCTCCCCCTTGGATCCGCCACTGTAGATTAAGTAGTTCAGTATTACATATTTTATGATTACATATTTTAAATTTTAAAATAAGTCGTCTATTATAAAATTAGTAAAATTCTCTTTGTAAATATACTTTGTGGAAGAGGGGGGGGGGGGGGGGGGGCGCCAAAATCCATGTTTGCCCCGGGTGCAAAAAAGGCTAGTTTCGGCCCTGATGTTATCGAACCGTTTTTTCCCTTTTATTTACTTTTTGCAAACACAATAGATCTTTCAGAAAATAGTGTCAAAGTGGGCGTTTTGAACAGGATTGTTATGATTTTGCCCAACCCAAAAAAATCGGGTGGGTTTTTTCTAAATTTCAACTTTAAATTGCATATAATATATTTATATTACATACATATTGTAATATATTCTTAATATCAGTACACCACTTATAAAGTTTATCACCACCTAAGGGAATGTTACTATGCCTAAGAAAGAGTATAGCAACACATTTTGGAATGCAAACAATTCAAAAGAAAAAAACAATCTTGCAATCTATCAGTAATCAATGTGTTTCAAAATTCAATTTTGAACAAAAATTAACTTTTTCTAGAGAAAATATTTATTATATATAGGCAATCACTTCAATTAAAATGAATAAAAATACTTTATCCTTAACAAAATATTAGTTTAAAAGTTCTGATTCAGCACTAGTTTTAGCACAGTACTTTAATGATAGTTTTATTGTTAAAATTATTACTGATAATCAATTTATCTAAAAGCAAAGCATAATTTTGATTATTGCCATTGATTATATTGTAACCAATTAGCTACTATAAATTTAGTAGTAAGTACTTTTTTTTTTCAAACATTCTGAACCACCTCCTATAACATCAAAAAACCTGAAAAAACCCAAAAAACCCTGAAAACCCCCAAAAAACCCGGGCTTTTAACAACCCTGGTTTTAAACCGAATTTTCGCCCGAAAGAAGAATAACCACTTCTTTATCACGTGATCAAAATTGCCTGTAACTCAATACGTGATTTATTTATCAAAAAATGGAAAATACATTTCAATTCCAAATTGCTTCCATAGTCAAACCTTCCAATTTTATATCTTTCCATAAAAAATGAATTTGTAAATGTGTCAAAACGTTTTGCACTTGTTGAGCAGAGCAGTTCAGAACAGCCTTAAGTAAAAGTTTAGTATACTACATGATCAGTATAAATTTAATAGATCATCTACAGAATTGCACAAAAGAAATCATAAACATTTCAGCTTATAAATATGAATTCCTAAAATGTATTTTTAACTATGTTAGGCATTTTGTGGTCGAATCATATTTTATAATACTAAAAAATGCGGAACAGATGTCATATTCGCCCCATATTGGCGAGATTTTTTTCGGTTGCCAATTTGGCGAAAACATCAACAGCATAAGCAACATAATCCGGGTTACCACATCAAGCCCTTTAGCGCAAGTTAAGTACCCGTTGCCTATAGGATATTGGCGACAGAAAAAAATCGCGCCAATATGGGGCGAATATGACATCTGTACCAAAAATGCTTGTAGAATATAAATAATCCATATTCCTACGTAAAAAAAATTAGATACATTGCCATCTATGGAGGGTAAGTGCTGTAATTACATTTTTAGTTGTGTTGCGTGTTTTCCAGCTGAAATAAAGTTTCCTATATTATGTGATGTGTATAAAGAGTATAGACACAGGTTTAGCTAAAAAAAATTCGTATTGACACGTCTATGGAAGGGTTTCCTGAAAATGCACTTTCAACTGTTTTACAAGTTTTTCAGGTCAATCAAATTTGCTGTATTATTCATATACTACATAGCTTGAGAAAATGATACATTGTCATCTATAAGTGGTCATTCAAAAAAAAAAAAAAAAAAAACTTTTTATTTGTTTTATGCATTTATCAGCTGCTTTAAATTTTAGCTTCACTAAGTAGTATGTTTAAAGCATTATCAATTATATACAGGGTAGCACAAAATTCATGCAAATTCACATGCATTATCTGCCATGAACAGGAATTCTCTAGATTTTTAACTGGACTGATTTTTTTTAACTGTTCATTTGTATATCTCATTTAGTCCAGTGGTAGGGGAGGAAAAAAAAATAGTCCAAATTTGGAATTAATTACGGCAAGGCTAGAAATAGTTTTAATCCATTTAGTTTAGGTCTAGAATGAATATACTTTCTCCCTCGTAGTAGGTGAGCGTTACAAAATATGTACCAATTTATGGTCGAAAAACAGGTTTTTTTAATTACCATAACAATATTTCCAAAAAAACTAATTCTATCAAAAACAATGTACAAATACAAATGTTGTAGAGCTTAAAATTCAGAATAAAATGAGTACCCACACTTAATATTTTTGTTGAATATTAAACTCACTATTCTACTTCAAAGTTTAGCTTAAACCACTAATCAAGAGCTTGAAGCCAAAACAGACCCGGTTATCACTCCACCCTGCTTCTAATTTTTATATGCATGTAATTTTATTATTATTATTATTATTGAGGCATTTACGATGTTTTTGAAATTATTTTAGGTCTTTATTTTGGATATTTTGAGAATTATGGTTTAACCTCTTGATTATGGGCGAAGTGCTAGGGGATGAAAAATAGGCCAAATTTGGAATTGATTAGGAGAAAGCTAGAAATTGTTTTAATCCCTTCTTACTAAGTTTCCCCCTCTTCCTAGGTGAGCTGTTTCCACTACAAACAAATTAATAACTTAAAAAGTGAATTTTTTCATGATTTTTAGATATTTCAAAGATGATTCGTAAATGATGGGGAATGTTGTTTATTATTTCCGATATTGTATTTGAAATATGGGTAGTATTTAATATGACGTATATAGAGTGAATAACAGTGCGTATGTATTAAAATTTAGCAGGTTGAAAGTAAAGTACGAGGATTAGAAGGATCATGACGAGCGAACAAATTAGTGTGCAGGAGCCTTGTCGTAAGAGGTAGTATGCGAGCATCTTAAGCTAAATTTATAAAAGTTTAAAACCTTTAGACTATTGGAAAAATTATCATGCAAAAAAAAAATCTTTCTCATAAAACCATGGTTTGAAGTTGGCGGTATCAGTATTGAAATGGCATTAAAACAGCTGTCATTCATATACCCTTTTCTCGATAACTACTGAAGTGATTTTAATTTAATTTTCGACGAAAAACAAGATTTTTTTGCAGCGAAACTGCATAATTGTTGTATTTTTTTATTTCAGAAACAATCAATTTATTATTTAATCACTAGGGAAATAAAATCAGAAAAAATATTTTTATGCCATTACGTTTGGAGCGCTTATGGGAATTTCTAATCAGGATGTCTTATCCAATAGTGCGCTTATGAAACCGTTTTCTATAAAACAGTCGAATGACTGGAGAGCTTCATACAAACTTTTAACAGAGTAAGTAAAACTACACTTTTTCATTTCAAAATAAAATTATATGCCTGCCATCTCGATTAATATAAGTTATATATAAAAGTTTGAAATTTGGACGGGATCTTTTTTGTGTTTTATTTTTTTACAAGGTTATTAATAACATGACTGATTGTAGTATTATTCTTAATTCTATTAATTTTAATGTACCGAACACATCCCTCAGGTGTACTCATATTAATATTTCTTTTATATTAGCATTTAGGTTTTATGTGAGCATTTCTTAAATATAATTATGTTAGTAATTTCTCTTTATATACTGGCCTCCAAAAGTTAAGGTACAGGGACTGGATGCTTTCGATTGCACACGTTTTGTCGAATATCTACAAAAATTATTGCCGAATTGTTCTTGAACTTCTGGGATGAAAAGAACATGTTTGATTTCATATTTCTTGGTGAAGATTTAGTCGGAAGTAGAATTAGGGAGCTAATAATAAATTTAATAATAAAATAATATTTGCGATCACATATGAAACAGGAAAGGCTGGAAATGGTTTGTCACTGTGGTAAATGACTATTTGGGTCTTGTTCAAAGTTTGTATGCATTTGTGTAAGCATAGTACCCATATTCGTAAAGATGTTAACGCTTTTGTGAAAAATTCAAAAGTTTTTTGTTTATAGCATATAGAGTTTTCAACCAAATTTAACACAACTTTTCAAAAACCTGACAAAGAACAGTAGAATCAGTATACTGCAATTAAAACATGAATATATTGAATATTTGATGAAATATGGGTATTTTTATGAGATAATTTTTAACTGTGCATGCGCAGAAGATTTCAAAATTTTTATTTCATAATTTGGTAGTCAGCTATTTAGGGCAACTTATATAAAAAATCCAGCCAAATATTGCGAAAATTCACAAAGATAGGGTCGATACAGTGAGTTGCTTCCTAAAAATAGCTTTATTATAAGGGATTTTTCACAACTTTTCAATCAGCTCACTATATCTTTCTAAGTTTTCACAACATTTGACTGGACTTTTTATAGAAGTTGCCCCAAAATACTGACTACCAAATTATGAAATAAAAATTTAGAAATCTTCTGCGCATGCGCAGTTAAAAATTATCCCATAAAAATGCCCATATCTCATCAAATATTCAATGTACAGTAGACTCCCTCAAATCCGCACAGCTCGGGACCAGAAGTTGTGCAGATTTTAGAATTTTGCGGATTTCTGGTCATTGATTTGTTTACATTCTGAAACATTTATTTGATGGGTAGTTAAGCAAGGGAAATGATAATGAATGCTTACAATGAAGTGAAACATTAAAATAAGTAAAATATTATAATAATTTATTAGTTTAAACATAATTATTAAAATAATTATGTAAAAAAAAAATTAAATTATTACCAACTAAATCGATTCAATTCGATTCTAAAAGTCTTATGCTGCCATCTACTGGTAAAGCGATCGTAAGATCGATACGTCTTCATATAGATATGCTAATTTATATCAAAATCAAAAGTAATGTAAATTTATTTAGTAATAAATCAGCTGTAATAACGAAAAGAGCATGAAAAACATTGCGGTAGTCGCTGACTTCGGCGCCATCTTGAATTTTGTTCCTGCAACTTAACTGTAAATTTCATTGTTTACATCTGAAAAAATACGCGGATTTTAGGCATTCGCGGATTTTAGGGTCGCGGATTTAAGGGAGTCTACTGTATTCATGTTTTAATTGCAGTATACTGTTTCTACTGTTCTTTGTCAGGCTTTTGGAAAGTTGTGTTAAATTTGTTTGAAAACTCTGTATGCTATAAAAAAAAACTTGAATTTTTCACAAAAATGTTAAGATCTTCACGAATATGAGTGCTATGCTTACACAAATGCATACAAACGTTGAACAGGACCCAAATAGTCATTTACTACAGTGACAAACCATTTCCAGCCTTTCCTGTTGCATAGGTGATCGCAAATATTTTTTTATTATTAAATTTATTATTAGCCCCCTAATTGTACCCCCCCCCCCCTCCCTGACTAAATCTTCACCAAGAAATATGAAATCAAACATGTTCTTTTCATCCCAGAAGTTCAAGAACAATTCGCCAATAATTTTTGTAGATATTCAACAAAATGGGTTTAATCGAAAGCCTCCAGTCCCTGTACCTTAACTTTTGAAGGCCAGTGTAGCATAAATTTTACAAAATATTTAATGAATTTTCTGTATATCTTGATATTTTTGATATGTCCTTTACTGCTTTTAAAGATAAATGTTCTGAACTTTTAATCTCTTAATTTGTGTTTGTATTCGATTTAAATCTATGTGTGTTTTTCATTATTTTTTATGATGTTCTTGTAACTCTGTAAATGAATCTGTCTATAGTGTCATTTCAATAAATAAATAAACAAACAAACAAATAAATATGCCTTTTTCCACCGAAAGGCAGTATTCTAGAAAAATGTGTCTTATTAGTTAAGTTAAAGTGAAAATAAGTAATTTTAATTCATTATAAAAAGAAACGCATAATGCTGCTTATCGATAAAAGATAAACAGATATTTGGCATTATTCCAATATCATAGAAAATATTTGGTGAATTTTCTCACTCTTTCTTCATAAACGCAATACAACTGCAACCTTCATGTAAAAAAAAATATTAATGTGGGTACTCATTTTATTCAGAATTTTAAGCCCTACAACATTTGTATTGACAATTTTTTGATAAAGTTAGCTGTTTTGAGATATTGTCAAAGTAACTTGGTCTCTCCTGGCTTCAAGCTCTTGATTAGCGACTAAAGTAAAATTTTGAAATAGAATTGCGACTTTAATGTTGAACAAAACTATTAATATGGGTACTCATTTCATTCAAAATTTTAAGTTCTACAACTTTTGCATTGACAATATTTTTGATATAGAGTTAGCTATTTTGAAATATTGTTAAGGTAACTTGGTTTCTCCTGGTTTCAAGCTCTTGATTAGTGATTAAGGCAAAATTTGGAAATAGAATTGCGACTTTAATTTTGAAAAAATATATATATATATATATATTAATGTGGGAACTCATTTTATTCAGAATTTTAAGCTCTACAACATTTGCATTGACAATGTTTTTGATAGAATTAGTTGTTTTGAGATGTTGTTATGGTATTAAAAAAACGTGTTTTTTTACTATAAATCTATACATATTTCCTAACACTCACCTAGTACCAAGGAGAAAACATAGCATATTCATTCTAGACCTAAACTGATGGGATTAAAACAATTTCTAGCTTTCTCCTAATTAATTCTGAATTCAACCCCCTAACCACTGGTCTAATTTCATTGTATGACAGAATTAAATTTCTTAACAGTACTCTAACAATGTTGGAAAATGTTTCGTAATCTAAAACCGAGATCTATGTACAAGATTTCTTTCTTATTTTACTTCACTTGAAACATTGTGAAGAGGTAGAGTTCAAAATTTTCGAAGTTTAAGGATAATATAAATTTTTTTTATTCTTAACCCATAATGCCGACTTCAAAATACTCGATCAATTTTGAAAGTTTTGTTCATATTTGTTCATTCTGTGTCTGTTAAGTACATCGTACATAAATTTTATTTTTTGCTTTGTATTTACTACTAAGTTTTTTTTTAATGGTAGATTTTTGTACCTACCGGCGTTTGCGTAGAATGAAATCACTTTTTTATGCAAATTTTGAATTTATTGTTTGATTGCAAGAATAATACTATTTATTATAATAATAGATTTTAGATTTATATAGAAGTAAAATATTACTTATGCTTTTATAATAAGGGCTTTTTTAAAATTAAAATTATATTTAAAAAATTTAATTGCAATTCAATTTGGAAAAGAAAATTTTCTAAAATATGTAATTTACAAATCCTAAAACTTAGTAAAAATTATTTAAAAAATTATAATTACCTTTAAAAAATAGTAACATTTTTTTAGTAAATTGAATATTTATGCATTAGAATCAACATGATAACTTTTATGGCATTAGGGATGAAGGGGTTGATTACAGATTTCGCACTTGTAACCATTTCTTCCGATGCACTTTTTACATCGGGTATGTTTCTGCTCTTATTTGACTATCCAATGGTTTCTATGGTGAAATCTTTGTTCATTTTTAGCTTTATGCCTTATTTTAAGAGGTTTACCAGGGCCACTGGGTAGTGTACCGTAGCTTCTTAATAGTTCTTGTGTGCATTGTCTGGTGAAATCAAGTAGTGAAATATCGTTGCCGAGATTTCTGTACACTCGACATCCACAATGCTTGAAAAATGTGACCACCACCATTTTTTTGAACGAATTCTGATACAGTAATTCGCAACGGATTGATCAAAAAGATCCACACCTCCCATGTGTTTGCTATAAGTTTTCAATTGCTGTGGCATGGCAAATAATAATTTCTTTATTTTTCAGAAGCACTGCATCTACAAGCTGATTCACATGGTTTTATGCGTACTTTATTGCTCACAACCGCTACTACTGTACTGTCATTCCATTTCACAATAACAATATTTTTATTGCAAGCATGTTCATATGTTCTTGTTGGTGTTCTTTTCATTATATTTCTGGGATTCAATGGAGCATTCAATTGTCTATTCTCTCTCAATGTACCAGCTGCCGAAATACCTCTTTTAGCCAGGAAATACCAGAAAAAAATTGTCCATGACGACATGAGTTACGTCTTGTATTTTGCATTTTTCTAATAATCCAAAAACGACATCAGCTCCTTGGCCTAAACCTGTATCGGGAAGTTCTTTGATGCACCACAATAAGGCTCTTCGTGAAGAAATCCATCCGAGAAGGATAATGCCAAAGTTTGCAACCAAATTGAATCGGTTTTTCTGTTATAAACTGTTCTAAGTCATGGTGTCTATATAATAAGGGACTATGGGCTCATCTACACTGAGATATTCTGGGATGTTTAAATCTTTGCATGTTTAGTTGAAGTGCTCAAAAAGGGGGCGGACTTTATATAATCTATCACTGTCCATTTCCATGTTATTTTCAAAAATGAACTGATCTCAAAATCGAATCAAAAGTTACTCTTCTCAATGACTGGGAAATTAAATTGTTGTGTACGGCAGTTAAAAGAGCCCAATAGAGTCTCCTGTTAGGTAATTTGTTATATCCAGCCACTAATAAAATGCCAATGACGGAAAGAATATTTTCCTTTGTGAGAATTTTGTGAGTCCAAACCGACATTTACATAGCACTAAAGAATTATTTATCTCATTTGGTGACACCCATATATTCATAGGCGACTTTCTTTATGTGCCCTTGAATTTTAAAAATACGTTATAACAAGAGAATGGAAGTGGCACAAATGAAACATTTTACGACAAAAACCAGCATAAACTAATGTCATAATACAATTTAGATTTTGTTGATTGGGTGGGGGCCATCCAAATGGTCTCAAAGTTTTGAAAAAGTGGAAAATTCGTTATATCGAGGGAACCAGAATGGCACAAACGAAACTTTTTATGGCACAAATGAACATTTACATAGCACTCAAGAATTACGTATTTCATTTTGTGTGACATGTATTTATTTACGATTTTCTAGAAGTGACCTTGGATTACAAAAATAAATTTGTTATAACGAGATAGAACGGAAGTGGCACAAACGAAATTTTTTGCGGCACAAACAAGCACAAACGTACACTAAACGAATGCACTAATAAATTTTGATTTCGCTGATAAGGCGGGGCTGTTGTTTCACTGGCCACGCCCTATTTTGTTCGTTATAACAAGAGAACAGAAGTGGCAGAAACGAAAAATTTTGCGGCAAAAATCAGCATAAACGTAGCACAAATGAATGGTGTTGATGAATTTTCAAAATCAGTATGGGGCGGGGCCAGTGAAATGGACGTCTATTTTTTATTTTCTCGACGCCCTAAGTAAGATTGAGACTACATATATGCCGGTTGGTACAGTTTTCTACCATTAAAAGTAAAAGTGAATATACGAAAAGAAAGAAAAGTAAAACTAACTTTATATAGCATAATTGTGTAATGTACACTATTACAATAGTGATTCCACTTAAAAACATTATTCAAATTTTAAAAAAATATGCGTAACTTACTTTTTTCTTTTTGAAGGTAGAGGCATGGTGATTGATTTCGTATTCACTCAGTTTTTACATCTACTACAATGCTCATTTTTCACAAAAATGCGGGAATTCTATTTTTATACTTATTCGTGATTATTTAAGATGTCAAATGCATCATTGTTCGACAGATAGGCTATTTAGTGATTAATAATAAAATTAATTCGCTTTGGTAGATTATTGTACCAACCGGCATTAATGGGTTAAGGGTGTATTCGAAAAAATATTTTTCCACCCTCAAAAGCTTAAAATTTTCTGAAACATTTTCAGGCTCATTTTTAAAAGTAAAAGCATGAAACTTGCTGAGGTGAATTTTGAAGAAAAATGTAAGAGGCCGTATGATTTCATACTGCACTCAATTAATTAGAATTTGATTTTTAAACAATTATTTTCTCAGTATGACCATTTTTTTCATCCCCAGATCTCCCGCTTCAGAAAATTCAATTCAAAACGCCAACTTTGACAGCATTTTTTGCAATTTTTCTGCATTTATCAAAAAATCGACAAGCACAGTACATTATGTAGTTTCTATATAAGAGAATTTGCCAGTTTGATGCGTTTGAGAGCAAAAATGAATTTAAAAATAAATCAGAAAATAAGCAGTTTGGATTGGATTACACCCTTAAGGTATAAAATTATTCCTTGAATACCTTTATAGTGCATAATAGCAAAATTTCTGAGTCATTCCAATCAGAACATTAGATAGAGTTTTTAATGAAAACTTTGATATAATTTGTTGAAACTCTGAATGAATGCTTTAAACATACTTATCTCAACCACTCTCACCACCATCACCATCATTAAAAATCTTTGAAACTCCAAGGCTTCAACAAACTTTTATTAAGGCTGTCCTCAAATCCAAAAGGGAACTTTATGACACATTTTTTAATTAATTTTTGTTCGGAAATGCATGAAATTTGCAGCAGGTGTTACTCAGAAACCGGAGAAATCGAAAGACGGTCTTTATTTTTTGGTAAATGAAAAAAATCGTTCAGAAAATACTGTCAAAATTGGCTTTTTGAACCGAATTTTTCTATGAAAGGTAAAAAAAACAGCCAGAGAAAGGAGAAAAACCTGTTTTTATGTGACCAAAATTGTTTCTAACTCAATAATTATTTATCAAAAAATGGAAACTTATTTAGATTCCAAATGACTTTAACAGCCAGGCCTTCCAATCGTGTACTTTTGTGTTTAAATGAGTCAGAAAGTTTCGCATTTGTTAATCAGGGAAGTTAAGAACTGCCTTAACCCTAGAACTACCGGAAATTTTACTCAAGTTTTATAAAAACATTCTACACCAGAATTTTTACTTAAAACTATTTAATTTGTTTATTTAACTTATTATTGTCTGATTTATACATTTAGTTTGTTTTGAAGAAATTTTCTGGTTTGAATAGATATTTTGAATATACATGTCGGGTCCATTGGACCCTTCTGGTAGACAGAGGGTTAAGTTTGTTTGCACTTTTTTCTAATTGAGCATCAGACATAAGAGATAACATCGTGCTCTCAATATTTTAAAATATTTCTTTAAAAACATGAGTTGTGTAATTAATGATTTTTCCACATTTTACTGTATATGGTTAAATTTTAAGTATTTAATGTAAGTATGTGTGTGTATGTGGTAATAGGGGGAGGACAGGGGTATAAGTTTTTATAAAAGGACCTCAAGATTGTTGCCCCAGAAGTATTAGAGCCCAAATTACGCCTATGATTACTGACGTTATCTTGAAATTGTATAGTGTAGAATAAAGTTTTGCAGGAAATAAACGACATGAACCAGAGTCAGCTATTGATGGACAGGAGTAGAGAAATTGAGGTCTGGTGGATGTATTTTTTCATAGAACAGAGAAACACAATGGCAGACTGAATCTGGCTGCTTTCATTTTGTATTTCTTTCTATTATTTGACTTGTTTACAGTTACAGCTCTCAGAAAAGAAGTCACCAAAACAATAAAAAATTCATATTTATTTTACTACTATTTTTTAAAAAGAAAAAAGTTTTTTCAAAAATCTAGAATTTCCCAAGTTCACAATTATTGGTGGGGGAGATTCCCCCCACATAATTTCCCATGGCGACGCCTCTGAGAGTATTAGACATTTTAAAAAGACGGCGAAAGATTAAGTTAAAATAAACAAATGTTGCTTTAAAAAGGTAATAAGAGAAGAAATTGAAACAAAAAACATACTACCTTTTTACAAGGAACATTCAATCTATCCTTTCAGCAGTTTTAATTCAATCAAGTAAATTAGGCTTAACTTGGAAAAAAAAATATGCATATTTACTATTCTTACTTTTGTTTTGTTACGAAAAAAAAGAAAGTAAATTACATAAAGAAATGTCATTTTTTTAATTGCAAAAATAATAAACAACTTTCAAAAAAGTAATAATAAAAACTCGCAGATTCCTCTAATCGCTTGACACCATGAAACTTTTCGATTAAAAATTACGTTCGATTACTGTTTTCCTATCGTTCCATGTATCGTTATAAAAGCATATTGGTATTATGGAGCCATTTCTTTCTTTACGAATTAGATTGTGGTAATTTTATGATTTATATTTATCAGTTTTAATATTGTGTTGTTTTTTTTGGTACAAATTTTGAATGGTATTCTGCAAGCAAGTAAGATTTTGAATATTTTTTATTTATCGTTATTAACAAGACAACTGCTGTTCCATAAAACGGGCTAAATCAACAACATCAAGACAACCTATTTTCTTGAAGCCGAAAAATAGGTTGTTCATTAGATTGTAATTGTTAACTATGCACTGGTGTTTAAAGTCAATAGATTGTTACGTATTTGGTAACTTATACATGCATTTCACTTAAAAATTTAGATAATTATTTCATAATATGTACTACTGCTTTAAACGCACACACACACACACAAAATCAGGGTTAGCAAAGTGGACCCAGCCCACAAAAACCCTCGCGGGTTTTTCTGGGCGGGTCCACCAACAAAAACCCTCCTGGGTTTTTGCTAAAAATCATTTTTGAGTCAGCAAATCCCCCTATAGTATTTAGAAATACAAAATACAAGTTTACCTTTTAAGCCTAAAACCTAGGTGGTTTCTTTACCAGCCGTTAAATGGCATTGTCTGTGGGCAGCCCTAGTCCATTAGTTCACTTTTCTGAAAATGCCTTCCACGCATGCGCGCGAACTTTGGATTTATTTACTTGTTTGTTTTTAGAGTGATTTCTGAACGTCAATGGGATGTCGTTGTTATTGTCTGCAAGGAGTGTAATATAAATTTCAGTTCGCAAACCATTTATTACAGGATCTTAAATTGTGAAATAAGTGTCACGCACGGCGAGAAAAAAATCATGGGAAAGGCACAAATACTTATTTAAAAAAAAAAAAAAACAATTAAACTATCGTGATTATTAAAATGTATTAAATATTTACGAGAATGATTAATTGCTTATTTTAATTATTAATATTAGTATAATACTATAAAATGAATTTTAACATTAATTTCAAAACTATAAATTAACATTTTAGTACATAAAAAAGACAAGATGGTTCTTCAAAATAATTCATGTGAGGTTTAGGTTAAAAAAATTGCCTTTATTTTGAATGGAGTGGACTTGAGTAAATTATTCAGTTGATAAAAGTATTTTAAAGATATATTAATTTATTTATGTTACATTATTAGCAGTATATAAAATGTATTATAATATAAATATTATAATAATATATATATTTTAAGGAATCTTTTAAAGAGAATTTTAGATTAAAAAAATTCTCTTAATTTTGAAAGGGGAGGACTGAAGGATGCTTCACTCAAGCGAAAACACCCACTTGATAATGTTAATCCTATGGGAGGAATTTTTTAAAGATATCTCGCTTGCATTTTAATATTTTTAAATGATTTATTTTTCATTGGAAACTGATTTATATCCATTTAATCTGTACAAAGACCGTTTTTTATTTTATTTTTTCGATTTTGTTTGCAAGGTTTTTAAAGAGCAGGGCTACCACTGGCAACTATTTTTTTTAATTCTATCTCACACCACTTTCTCGAAACAAAAATCATTCTCATAGACTTAGACAACATGTGCATGAGAAATATAATACAAAATTTATTTATTAAAATTAGTGGTGCGAATAGAATATAAAAATAGTCGCCAATGGCAGCCCTGAGAGAGGATACTTACATTTTCAGAAACAGTTCCGAAAGTGAAAGTATCCTAGTTAAAAAAAAAAAAAAACAGTAAACAAAATCTGAAATGTTTAAAAACGGGGTTTGTAGAGATCGACCTTAGTTATCCAATGAAAAAAAATATATATATATATATATTTTTTAAAATATTGAAATGCAAACGAGATATCTGTAAGAATTCCTTCCATTGGATTAACATTAGCAAGCGGACGTTTTCGCGTAAGTGAAGTAGTCTCTTAAGCTTCTTCAATGATTACGTTCCTGACCAAACGCCGACACAGCATATTCAAAAAATTATGTCTGTGTCAAAAATGCCTTTCAAATTTGCGATTGTACTAAAAAATTCTTAAGCAAAACGACATATTATATACTTATTATTTCTCACTAATGAAAAACAGGAAAAAAAAAAAAACTCCATTTAAAATGTTGTGGAAAGTAATTTTTTAGTAAAACATCTTTCTATGATCGTATTCAAGATTTACATAAACGCATTTTCTGACATTTTGCAATTGCTTATAAATTAAGTTAGAGAATTACTCACCCTTCCATTTATCTCTTGTTTATGTGATATATTTGTCTTTAACTGGATATAAAACGATTTCCTTTTTAAACTTATTTTAAAATATTTATATAACTAATCTGTCCATAGTTCACCCAACAACCTTACTTTTCTCAGAAGAATAGCAAATGGAAATCTCATCACCATCCCCCCCCCCTCCCCCTCCCACACAATCACAACATGCTTCTCTAATACAGTCCACTCCCTCTAATCCGCAACTCTATAATCCGCAAACGCCTATAATTCGCACTATATTTCAGATGTAAACAAACATGTAAACAAAGAGTTAAAATCTTTTTTTAAGCAAGATAACTCACATTTTGACTGTAATAAATATTGACTAATCTGATGAATTTATTAAGAATTTTAATTAATTTTATATGCACTAAAATTTTTTAATGCATTTCTGCATTAGTTAGAAAGAAATATTCTGTGCATCTTATAAATAACTATTAGACATTAGACTGCTATATTCTGAATGCATTTGTTGACTATATAAAAGGTAAAATTACTTTCAAAGATGGGTCAGCTCTTTTGGATAAATGTCTTAATCTTTTAGAAAAACAAACTTTTGTTATTTATCAAGAAATCCTGACTGTTGTAAAAGGCTTCAAGATTAAATTGTAGAGTATAAATTAAAAGCTATAAAGCAAGCCATTATCACTGCAATGTTTGAGATCTAAAAATAAGTAGAAATGTTTCTATTAATTGTGCATTAATATATATTATTTAAATGTATTTCTAATATTGGGTATAGTTCATATATATATAATATATATATATATAAAAGCAGTTTCATTTATTTCTGTGTTATTTATTTACAATGTGGTTACTATAATTGTTGATAAATTCCAAATATTAGAATGTAAACAAAAAAAATGATCTATAAGCCGCAAAATTCTATAATTCGCAAAACCCTTGGTCCCAACCTGTGCGGATTAGAGGGAGTGTACTGTATTATAATGACCATTCATTGGAAGAAATTCATACGCATATATGTAAATCTTATCAATATTTAAAAAAATAAGCTAAAGACGTTCCTACTAAAATACTACAGTAGACTCCCTTAAATCCGCAAACGCCTAAAATCCGCGTATTTTTTCAGATGTAAACAATGAAATTTACAGTTAAGTTACAGGAACAAAATTCAAGATGGTGCCGAAATCAGCGACTACCGCAATGTTTTTTTTACTAAATTTTTTGTTAATCATTCTCTTTTGGCTATTACAGCTGATTTAATACTAAATAAATTTACATTACTTTTGATTTTGATATAAATTAGCATATCTATATCAAAAATTCCAGGGTTCGAAATGGAAAAATCCACGAACCGGAACGCTATTTTAAAATTATTGTTCGCGGATTTAAAAAAAAAAAAAATTATGGACAAATTTGTTTCTAAACATACAAAGCAGTACAAGAAAAGCATTCAAGACTCTAAATAACAATGAAAAAAAGTTACAGTGAGCGCAATAAGCTATATATACTGATAATAGCATTAACACTGTTCTCCTTACCACCACTAGATGGCAGCATAGGACTTTTGGAGTCGAATCGATTTCATTCGTAATAATTTAATATTTTTTAAATTTTTATTTTACATAATTATTTTAATAATTACTTACTTTTAAACTAATAAATTATTTTAATATTTTACTTATTTTAATGTTTCACTTTATTGTGAGCCTTTATTATAATTTCCCTTGCTTAAATACCAATCAAATTAATGTTTCAAAAATGTAAACAAACAATGACCAGAAATCCGCAGAATTCTAAAATCTGCACAACCTCTGGTCCCAAGCTGTGCGGATTTGAGGGAGTCTACTGTATAATAATGGTAAATCTTTAACTAATATTTAAGACACAACACTATTTATCTAATAATAAAGTTTAATTTTGAAGCAATAGCAATATTTTTACAATATCCTTACAACTTTGTATATATTTTTGAAAGAAAAAAAAAGGGTGTGGGGGTGGGCAATGGGCAAACAGATTTGCACTGATTAAATATAAATTATCCATATCTAAAGTTTGACTGTTTAATAAGACCTTAATAATAATTTAAAAAAATCATAAAAAAACACATTGTGAGTAAAAATAAAATGAAATTGAAAAATATATGTTTTTCAACAAATGAAATATAATAAATTAATTAAATTTTATAAAAAATAAAAAAATTATTTAAAAAATATATAGCATCATAACTATTTTTTAAATATTTAAAAGTATTTTTCTTATCAGTAAAAGTTGGTAAATATATTTTAATAACTCATAATGACTAACAGATTGGTTAAAGTATATCTTTCTTTCTGAGTAAGACTAATAATAAGACAAAATATAATCTAATATCACAAGTTCAGTTTGTAATAACAAATTTTTATGCATATACTTTTTAATTAATTTGTATATATCACCATATAACCAGAAAAGTGGCCACGACCTCCCAAAATTAAAGGGAAAAATAAATAACTAAACATTTCCATAGATTATTTTTAAACAATTTTTTTGTTAAACACATTGCATTCATTTCGTGCTATGTTCAATAGATGGCACCATCAGCGAAGAGAAGATGAGAAAAGTGAACTTCTGGACTTTCGGACAGTTGTGATTTATCCACTCGTGTTTCTTTTATCAAAATTACATAAAAATAAGTCGTGTTTGTGGTAATTAGGTGGTAGTTTATTTCAGAATCTTTATTTTTTAAATTTATTTATTTATTTTTTAAAAATATATTTCAAATAATTTATACAATTTAATATATTTAAAATAATTATAATTGATCTTTTTTATAGTTTACCAATCAAAATCACATTCACTTTGATTTTTATGGTAGTATTTATAAATCTTTACTAGTTTTTCATACTGCTCTGAGCCTACTCTGTTCCGCAATTTAGACCATATGCAGGGCCCGCTTAACACTTTTAATATTAAACTAAAACTAACTACCTATACATACATACTATGAAAAAGTATTTTATTATATTTTTAATTGTAAATGACAAATATGGAACTACAGTTGAGGATATTTAAACTTCAAAATATCTTTTGTGATTTACAAATTGCCACATAGTAAGAACAAAAAAATTTCAAAAGAAAAAAAATGCATTTTTTTACCCTGATTGAGTTTCTTTTTTCTAATTATTAGTCTTGAAAAGTAAAATTGGGGGACCTTTTGTATCTCAGTGGGTAAGCACGGGCTTCATGGGCCTATTCCGTAAACAGGGCCTGACCATATGAATTCAAATGTAGAGAAAATCCTCTCGATGGAAGTAGAGCTAAATGGAACAGAATGCAGAAATCGGAAAAAACTACAAAAATCACAATCTAACTTGTTGTTTTTCTTTTTCTGTACTTTTTCTTTCAAAATTGCCCCCCATTTTGAAGCTGAAAATTGTGACACAATATTTTCTGAGAAAAATGATTTAGGGAAATAGTCTATGTCTTTAATTTTAAATGCCAATATTGCAGGTAACCTCTCTGAATGATACTGCATTACCATGCTTCAGCTTCTTTCTCTTCTGTTGAATTAAGCCTTTCCCCTCTAAACTTTGCTTCTGTTTTATTAGCTAAAAAATTATCAGGCCGGATAACCTGTTTGTAGCGTTTCAGTATAACTTCCTTGTGACCATGCTATACAGTGCCGTAGGCAGCGGGGACCCGGTTTGAGGTTAGTGATTTCGTATTATTAGAGGCACTGATGAAAGGAGGGGTGAAGCCGCTAGCGGGCGAAGCTAGCTAGTTTAATTATTACAATTACTACAAAAAAATAAAAATTAATTATTCATTATGACAACTAAAATGTATTTAAAAGTGGTAAGATAAGAACTCACTTTTATCACTTAATAGTACCGTGTTTACTCGCGTAATAGTCACACTGTTTTTGCCAATTTTTCATTGTGAAAGTCTAGGTGCGACTATTATGCGGGGAAATCATAGACGTCTAATGTAACTGGGCGCAGAAATGGCAACCTTTTCTTAAAGCACATATTGTGCTTCCCACCATCACGTGATGGTGGGGAGAAAGCGTGCCAAACCGGTTTTTCCCGCATCCCACCAAGACCTATTTCGTCTGCGTTCGTTTTGAAGCGTTTCTTTTATCACGAGAATGAAAACAGAAAATTGCCAAGAAAGGGATCACTGACAAAAAACGACACCCTTTTGGCGATGAGATCTCCGACATGAGTGCATCAGGGTTCGACGAAGAGAACGAAGGGATTTGCTTTCTATTCAATTCCTCCTCTAAGGGGGAAATCTACTACACAATATTGTACACTCTAATGCTAAAACATTACTGGTATATAAAAAAAAAATATATATAATAAAATTGTTAGCTTCCCAAATGTTTTCAGATTATGTGCTGTTTATTAAAGACCATCTTTCTTTTTAACGTAATATTTTTATGAACATAAAATTTACAAATAATCTTTGTGAAAATTTTGACAAAAAAAATCTCATAATAAATCACTTTCACTGAATATATCAGTATCACTATTGTAGTGTGAATAGGTGTCTGAAAAATCTCCGTTATTCCATAAAATGTCATCTTCGCTTCCGTCCAAAGCGTCAGAGATAACCGTCTTCTTAAAACTTTTTGAAATTATATCGCTTGTTATTAAAGTCAAGCTTTGTAATATAAAACAACACATTAGTTTCAGGGATGGACACCTTACTTTTCCACTGGGAGTTTTTCTTTGTTCCCATTTACCATCCAATCTCCCTATACTCATCTTATACTGTCTTTAAACAGTTTGTTAACCGATACTACCAACGGTTGCAGAATCGATGCGAGTTCTTCAGAAATTGTCAGAAGATCTGTTTTGCCTTCTGAAAGTTCCTTCTTTACATCATAAAAAAGATGTCCTCAGATGCTATCGTGTACCAGCATGGCTGGTTTTTTGAACAATGATCCAGACCTTTCTTTCCAAAAATTGTGAACCTGATCTTTCATCATTTTTTAATCCATCCAATTTATGCAAAGAAAATATTTTGACGTTTTTTTCTGCTTCAAATCGTTGGTGCGACTATTACGCGAGTAAACAAGGTATTCGGTTAATTATAATAGTATTATTATTATTAGTATCAATAATAATTAATAATAGTATTAATAATAATTAATATTAATAATATTAATATTATTTTATAATATCAGTTAATAAATTTATTCTGATATTAGTATTAAGTTAATAGAGTAGACTCCCTTAAATCTGCGAACGCCTAAATCCAGGTATTTTTTCAGATGTAAACAATGAAATTTACAGTTAAGTTGCAGGAACAAAATTCAAGATGGCGCCGAAATCAGCGACTACCGCAATGTTTTTTTACTAAATTTCTTGTTAATCATTCTCTTTTGGTTAATTACAGCTGATTTATTACTAAATAAATTTACATTACTTTTGATTTTGATATAATTTAGCATATCTATATCAAAAACTCCAGGATTCGAAATGGAAAAATCCATGAACCGGAACGCTATTTTAAAATTATTGTTCATGGAATTTTTTTTTTTTAATTATAGACAAATTTATCTCTAAACATATAAAGCAGTACGAGAAAAGCATTCAAGACTCTAAATAACAATGAAAAAAGTTACAGAGAGCGCAATAAGCTATATATACTGATAATAGCATAATGACCTATGGATCTCATGATCGCTCTAAATCTAGATGGCAGCATAGGGCTTTTGGAATTGAATTGAATCGATTTCATCGGTAAAAATTTAATATTTTGCTAAATTTTTATTTTACATAATTATTTTATTAGTTACTTACGTTTAAACTAATAAATTATTTTAATATTTTACTTATTTTAATGTTTCACTTTATTGTAAGCATTCATTATAATTTCCTTTGCTTAACTACCAATCAAATTAATGTTTCAAAAATGTAAACAAATCACTGACCAGAAATCCACAAAATTCTAAAATCTGCACAACCTCTGGTCCCAAGCTGTGCGGATTTGAGGGAGTCTACTGTACTAATATCAGAATGGAATAAATTTTTTAACTGATATTATAAATAATATTAATTAATAATAAATAGATCAAATGTAATAAAAAAATGTAACTTAATGAATATATATTTAAATGAGTACACACATATATTATATAAATATACAAAAAAATAACTAAAACCCAGAAAAGCCCACAAAAACCCAGGTTTTTGCCAACCCTGCGCAAAATAAAACCATTCTATTTGTCAACAACACTATAATCGAAAAGAAATAGAGTAGATGTGCCAGTAATGGACACCCTTCAATGTTTTTGGTTTATATATATATATAAAATTAGCTTTTACAGTATAGAACCGTTTATCCAGAATGGTTGGAGTCAGATGTATTCCAGATAACTCGTTTTTCTGGATAACTGGTTGAGCATTAAAGCAATTTGTATTTGATCAGATTTGTAGAATATATGTTGCTATGACAAAGTTTAGATCTGAAATTAATTATTAGACTACTCAGAAAGAATCCGGTCCTAAAAAGATCAGACAAGACATTAATAAAAGGTTAAAAGAAGGCAATTTTATAGGAATACCTTAGAAACAAAAACTCCCCTTTTTCCTCTACATATAAATCAAAATGTTCAATATATAACTAAATATGCTTTCATTTCAAATCTTAATTGTTGGAATCAAGTTATATCATGCATGTTGTAATGTTTAAAGCAATATACATATCAAACTGGCACTATACAGCTCATTTTTCTGAAATAAGTTAATTGGAAATGTCATTCTGGCTAACTAGTTTCCAGATAAATGGTTCTATACTTTATTATTTTTTTCATAACTCCCCATTGCATATTTTATAATCTTGCATTATTGTTGTCGACACACTCAACCAAACCTATCAGAAAGCAGAAAATAATGTTTCAAAGTTCCACTGTTTTTCAGTGAAAATCTCTATGAACATGCTAAGAGCTGGCTTCATTTAATAAATTTATATATTTTTTATTTTCTTGCAAAATTTGCAGTTTTTTGTTTAGTAATAGAAAACTTTGAATTTTATAATACTAATAGAGCCATTTATAAAATTCCATTTATTTTTAAGGTTTTAAGATTCGTGTCCATTACAGGGATGCTTATTGAGTCAATTTACAGTAATGGACACCCCATGTAGACATTGCTAAAAATGTAATTTGAGCAGTGGTGTAGCTACATTTTTTGGCGCCCGGGGCAGGAAGAAATTTTGCATCCCCCCCCCCCCCTCCGAAATAAAAAATAACCACATTATTTTTCCTCAAGACTAGAGATGTAAGTTTTCTGGAAAATTTGAAGTGGCAGAAAAAAACCGTTTTTTCCACTTTTTTTCTGGAAAAATTGATTTGCTATAAATGTTTCTCAAAAATAAGTTATATTTTCTTAAAAAGTAGGGGAGACCAGGGTACAGTGGTCCACTTTTGCAGTTAACTTTTTTTTTTTTTCTCTTTAACGGAGAGACCAATCTACCTGAAAATATTTTTGAATATTCTTTAAACCTTTCTACATGCCTCATAATTTTCACAGAACATAATTTCCAATACATTTTTCAAAAACAAAATTTTTTTTTACATACACTCGTGAAGTGGACCAGTGTACTCCGGAAGCGGGGTACACTGTTCCACCCACTGGGGCACAGTGGTCCACTATTAGTTATTGTCTAAAATACAATATAAATCTATTTATAATTAATCTAATTCGTTTTTATTTCCCCTTTACCTCCAAAATAATATAATGATACAAATTTGCAAGTAGCATTTTGAAACAAAAAGCATATAAAACTAAAGAATTATCAAAAAAATTATTATATTTTGAAAATAACAATGTAAGATACAGGAGTGATGGCAAACAAGTTATTAAGTACAAAAAAATCAGAAAACATTAAGACAAATATGATGATGAAAAATTTATTAGAAGCTTAAAATAATCAGGATAAAATAGTTTATTATGAGCTAACTATGTGCTCTGAAGTTATAAATAACCAATCCAGTGAGGTCATCTATTACTTATTAGGCTACAGCTATATTTTTCAAAGGCAGTAAATACAAAACAAAATATTTCTTAATATGCTAACTCTACAATGCATGATTTTCATTTCTCTCCTTCTCCCCCCCCCCCCCCAAAAAAAAAAACAACAAAAAAAACTGCTATACTGAACAAGAAAACTTATTTAAAAAATCACATGTGAACTGTTATCCATAATTTAGGAGAAAACTAAAGTGTCAGATGGCTACATTATAATCTGAACAACATAATAACATGAAATTTAAAGTGTGCCAAATGGCTAATCTATGCATTGTAGGGTTAAAAAAATTGTCATTTTTCTTTGTTTACTTTATTTTATAGTTAAATAACTATTTTAAAACAATATTTCTTTATAGAGAATAAGTAATTATTAAATATTTTGAAAATTCTTCATTACAGGAGCAGTATTCATTGGGGACCACTGTAACCCAGCAGTCCACTGTGCCCCATGTTAAAATTCAATACATACTGATAAAAATATTATTTAAAGTTTTCTTTTAAGCATATAAGCTTTTAAATTTAATAAAGACCAGTGTTCTATCTTTTCAAAAAAGTTGTTTTATCTTATTTATCCTAACCTTTAATTACTCAATAAAGAAAAGTATGATGATGAAAAATCTTACTTTTAGGAAGCTCAGAACAACCAGTCAGGATAAAGGGGGTTCATTCTGAGCTAACGATGTGTTCTGAAGGCTATAAGTAATCTATCCAGTGCTCTTATCAATTAGACTAAAAGAAAAGCTTTAAAAATTTAAAAATAAATAAAATATAAGGGGTGGTCCACTGTGTTCTTAGGTCCACTGTACCCTGGTCTCCCCTATACAATAATAAACTTTTTCAATATTTATGCCCACTAAAAAAAATTATTTTCTCTTTAAATTTGAATGTTATAAAAAAGAGAGAGAGAAAAAAGAAGCCATCTTTTAAAAGTTTATCCTTTCAGTCTCAGAATTCTGACAGTAGCTTTTTTTGCTTAATTTAACACTTCAGTGTTTGTAATATATCATGTGTTTGTTGAAATGATTTTTCAGTAGCACTTGTTTAATTATATCAGTAGAACTAATTTAAAAAACAGCAAAAAAATCTTTAGTTTCAACCAATATCACTGTTGTTTTAAAGCAATTTTAAACTGTATTGTACATCTCATCTACATAGTAATGGTTTTCAAATACATAAAGGATACCAGTGTAAAAGAAACGAATTATAGTAGTTATGGTATTATTATAAATACTATTATCATTTTCAAATCTTCCGTTGTTTAAAAATTGGTATAATTTTACAATATTCCCCCCCCCCCCCCTTTACAGTTACAATTTTCATTTTCTGTAATGTAGTTTTGGTACAGCTTTCCAGACTAAACCCAAACTATGTTTTAGTAATATTTAGATCCTTAATATTGAAAGCGATATTTTTTTTAAAATGAAACTTTTAAAACAGGTGAATTTTTCCATATGTTTAAAAGTTGTTTTCAACTAGGTTTTTCACAGAGATTTGCTTACATTTTCTTTGCAATGTTTGTATGTATTTATATTTTTTGAAAATACGTTTCAGCAACTCTAAGAATCTATATTTCAAGAAAAGAAAAAAAAATGATACATAATTTCAACTGCATGTTATTATCAAAAAAATTTTTTGTAACAATAGTGAAAATTTACAGCCATACAAATAAAAATAAATGTATGTTTCAAATTTTACATTAAATTTTCCCTCTTACCATTTTCATTTATTGGTATAATATTGAAATACTTTTGCATGTGAATTTTCATTTTTAAAGAGAGAAGTCACATTTAATTATCTTACCAGGGATTTGCTTGGATTTTTTTTTCACGCAATCATGTTTTTGCGAAATTGTGAACTTGTAAAAACTGTGAATGAAATGTGAAAAATGTAACCAGAATTCTGTAAATTAGAAATTATCATATTTAAGTACTTATTTAGACATTATTGAGATGGTCTTTTGTACATATAAACAGCTAGATAATAGATTCATTGGTTATTGCAACTATTATACAACAGATTTTTTTTTTAAATTCTAAAATCATTACATTTGTGAAGGATTGAACTTGGAGATTGTAAAAAAATTCTGAAATATCTATTTTTAAGAGAAAGAATTTTGTTAAAGGTCATATGTTTTAAGGAAAAAAAAAACTGTGAAGGATCCTTTAAGAGACTCAAGTTTTTTGTAAAGAGATCCCTGCTTACAGATAAGATTTTCCATGTTAATGTTTTCATGAGGGTCACTAAACATAAAAAAAAAATATATAAATAAAAGTAACAGAATGTAGCAATTATAAAATTTTGACTACATTATTTTATAAATAAAATTTCAATTTTTCCAATTTGGAAAATTGAAAAATATCCCTTCAGAAAAAAACTGAAAAAAACCCGTTTTTTTCCCCCCAACTTTTCCGGTTTGTTCCCGAGCATTTCTATCTCTAGTTAAGACAAAAAAAAAAGTATTTTTAAAGTTTTGTTTATCTGACGAAACCCTATTCGTCTCACTCCTTTGTCTGTCTCTCTGTTACAGAGCCCATTCTCAGAAAATGTGATGGGGACTTGAAATTTTGAATTCTTATAGCTGAGCACCTCACATCAAACGACAAATCATAAAATTTTGAAAAAATCTTATATTTACCCACCTGGGCTCTAACTTGTGTAAAGCTTTTCCTTCTAACTAATCCCCTAATTAAGTTGAAGACTTGAAATTTTGGATTCTTATAGCTGAACACCTCACATCAAATGACAAACCATAAAATTTTGAAGAAGTGTTATATTTTCCCCCTCTGGGCTCTAACTTGTGTATTTTAAGTTTTTTTTTTTCTAACTGAGCCCTTAATTAAGTTGAAGACTTGAAATTTCGGATACTTATAGCTGAACACCTCATATCAAAAGACATATCATAAAATTTTGAAAAAGTCTTACATTATTTACCCCTTCAGGCTCTAACTTCTGTATTTTTAATAATTTTTCTAACCTCCACACTTTTCACCGGTGCACTTTTCTAACTTTTGCCGACACTTCTTTAACCACTCTTTCATACTATGCACCATAGCTGTATATATTTTAGTTCCAATTTTTACCGCCAGGGGGTGCCTACCTATCTCGGGTGCTATGGGTCCGATCCCCTCGACTAATATACTTATGGATAGTTTGTACAATGAAGTTTTGTCTGGATAGAAGTTTGTTTAGAATAGAGTGTGCCCCCTGGTTGCAAAATGTAGAACTAACAGATTTTGAAAATGGATAAAGTGTTTTTAAAGGAATATTAAACGAAACCTTCTGTGCGATCTGTGATCTATTTTTATTAAAACATAGATTAAAAAAAATATATTAAATATATTTTAATTACCGTCGGAGCATAAAGATATAATGAGTGAAAATGTTTGAAATAAAAGAATCCCAAATTTTGTAAAGAGAATCAAGGAAACTTTATTATTACTACAGAGTTCACTGCATATTGATTTTTTGTAGCAAAAATATGTTGAGCACTTTTTGAAGAGGAAAGAAAAAAAAGTTGCACCTGAATTTTGGAACTCTTTCCAATCTTATGGGTGTTAATTGCTTCTCCCCAAAATCTTTGTGGTAGATCGGCTTTGCGGAGCTTCTAGTCTTGTCTTATAGTAATCTATTTTTTCTTTCTGCAACGCCATTTTGGCTCATACAATATGGCATAGTTATTTGGTGTTCAATGCCCCTTTTTCGTAGATAATCCTCTGTTCCTCTACTGATGTACTCTCCCCCATTGTCGGATCTTATTGCTTTCGCATATTTCCTGAACTGGTTTCGTACCATAGCTATGCAGTCAATTAATTTATCGTGTACCTCATCTTTATGTTTTAATAAGTATTATATTAATTATGAATTATCTCATCAAAATGCTATTTAAATTGCCACATATTGCATCAAAATAGCCACATATTGCATCAAAATAATTTCTTAGAGAAAATGTTTTCATATTATTCATGTGCTGAAGATACAACTGCAACAATAATAGTACTTAACACTTATATTTTTTAATCTGTGGTTTATAATTTTTTTAAATTATTATTACAAGGAGCTCTGTTCTCTGAAGAGCTATGCTTACCAGTCCCCGTTGAGACTCTGCAAGCTCTAAAATCATGCTAATTTACTCTGTTTTAAAAAAGCTTATTCATTTATGGAAGATTAAATGATATTATAACAGTGACAATTTTCCACGAGCATGTTGTCATTAACTTCCTTTTGGCTGAGGAATTTTTTTTATCCCAAGGCCGCATCCACTATTGTTGCAACAGCTGACATCTGTTTTCGTGATTGATTAAGAAAGATCAATTACACATTTGGAAGACAGCTTGTATGAAATATTACAGTCTCTTAGATTTTTATAATGTTTAGAAGAAAAAATTTCTACATTACCCTAAGAAAATCGTTTTAAATGACACTATTTTAATTATGATGCAATTTTCACCATTCACTGCTTTTAGCATACAATAGTTTAATTATTTTGAAGTTTTGTCTCATTTCTAAGATTCATCTGTAAATATATTTTTCAATTGAAATGTGTTTATAAATGTATCATTATCTGAGATTTTTAAAATGTGGCAACAGTATTTAAAAAAGACAGTTTCAAACTATGAATTAAATTTCTATTTCAGATAATGAATTTTTGAATATAAAGAGAAAAAAAAAACTTAGAAACTTAAGCAAATATAAATAATTAAACAATGCATATATCACAATGTAATGAAGTATGTGCCAGTAAAAAATGGTTAAATTGCCGTGCATTGCTTTTGATCCTATAATGTTTTTTTAACTGAGCTATTTTGACTCATTTCAACATTATGTAGCACTTAAAATAATTCTTCATTTTAAAAAGTGTTTGCTTCAGCATATTTATCATACATTTCTCTATAAAACTACCACTTTTCTTTTTTTTATTTGTAATAATTTTTTTATTTTGAACTGAGAAAGTGAAACGGTTTAAATTCAATTATGTCAGTGGCAGCAGCAACATTATATATACTTTTTTTTAGAATAGAAAGGTAGTTTATAGATTTTTTTAAAACAATTATGTAATAATTTTTTTTTGTTTTATTTTACATTTACCATTTTTAAAATGTTATGTATTTTATAATTTAATTTACTGTTTTAAACATGATTGTCAATGATAAATAAAATTGTTAATATACAACAATTTTTGGCAATCTGTTTTCAGCGCGTGGATAATTTTTAAATATCAAAATTATTTTTTATATTGTATAAATGATTTTGAAATATTCTGATCCTCTTAGTAAATGCCTTGAACTTTCCCAAATAACTTTGTTGCCCAAGATGACATAGTATATAATTCCATTGACAACTTATCTGACAACCATTATCATAAACATTACTGTGCATCTGTTTCACTGATAAGCGAAAACTTAAACATGACTATGTCACAGTCAAAGACATTTAACAAGTGTCGTAAAATAAATAAAAGATACCACTGAGAAAAACAGACCTTCAAACATTAAGATTGTAGAAAGGATTTTAAAAAACAAACTTTAACTAATAGAGGTAAAATAAAGACCTTTATTTAGACAGATGTTGTAAACATGCTACGAGCCATTCAATAAAACAGGAATTTTTCTCGGGAATGAAAAACACTTCATTGAATCAGTCATATGTTGAATCCATTTAATAGCATAGCATCTTGGATAATACTTACGTTGACCAGTAAAAGATGAAGTAAAACATTTATAGACAGCTTCAGGAACATTAACATCTTATAAATATAAAATGCCGATAAAAATAACATCAGTAAATGCAAACATACTTCACGAAGGGAAAAGATTATTTCAGCTGCAGTCTGAAGCATGCCGTCTAATGTCTTAAGATATTGCCAGTCACATCAACAGAACAAAACAAAAATGAACTCAAATGGTCTCAGCTTATATACATGTTTCTCATTACACAATTCCTTCCCCAATGTAATTACGTCACCTTCGAATATGAAAGATCTGGGAAACACTTATTGGTGATGAGCCATGTTGGGAGAGGAAAACATAACTGATGATAGACAGGTAATGCCATCTGTCATCTCCCCTCTCCTCTAGGTACTGCATGATTTTGAAGGCATTCGTTTGGAGATAGGAATTGCCGATGTTTCTGTTCAGAGCTGGTTCGGACGTCACTTAAAAAAACAAAATGAAAGAAAATTAAAGAAATACTGTTTGGATAAAGATAAGTTGTAAAGTATCTTTGTAATATATTTTAGGGAATAGAAATAAAGATTACTAATAAATGAAATTAAACTTACGAACGAATGAAAGTATAAACATAAGAAAGTAAAAAGCTCTTAACTGATGTCATAGAGTGACAAGAACATAGAGAAAGTCAGATAGAAAGTTTATCCCTATCAGTTTGTAGTGTAGTGCACTACATTTAGAACAATGTAGTGTAGCAAGTAGCACAATATAGAAAATCAGTAGTTTGTAATGTGAACCAACATTACTTTTAAAGCTACTTCAAGAAAAAAGTGCCATTCAGCAAATCACATGGCCCTAACTTGCTTCCTTTTGCAAAATTTGTTGTGCTTAACAATTTGCAAATCACAATAGCAAATCTCAGCTGCAGTGTATAGCAAATAATTCACATGAAGTCATAGATTTTTTCCATTTACACTTCCTGCTACAATCAGGTACTAACCTAAAAAATGAATTAATTTTCTTGCTGGCAATACTTGTTTTTTTTTTACTCATTATTAGGCCTTCATGTTTTAATGCCAGGTTTCTTATCATTTGGAATTTCTTTATTTACAGATTTATTTGTTGTTTGCATTTAGAGTTTTTTTTTTCTGTAATTTTACAGATTATAAATCAGAAATCAATACAATTGGAAATTTATATCCTAATGTCAATGGTAATTTTATATCCCAATGCAATAATTATTATAGTAAGAATAGTACTAAATAAAATGTATGCAGCGTCAATATTTTGCATATAAATATGTTATGTACAAGAGCATTGTATCACTTGTTCATGTAGCTCTGTTTTCATGCCTCCCAAAGAATATAAGCAATAGTTTAATCACATTTTTGCTTTCCATACACATACATTGTAATCAGAAAAAATACTTCATTATGGAAATAATGATATATTTTGACATGTTCTGAATTCGTTGTAACTATTTTTACAAAGATATGTGTGTGTACTTTAGAATTTCCTCATGTTTTCTAATTTGCAGAGCTCAACTTTGTAAAATTAGGATCTAAGTTTCTATGTATTGTTATACAGTAGACTCCATCAAATCCGCAAATGCCTAAAATGTGCACATCATTACAGATGTAAACGATGAAACTTTCAGTTCAGATGTAGGGGCAAAATTAAACTTTCTTAATATGTAATTCTTGTTAATATGACTGAACTCATGCTTTTTCATGAAGGAAGTATATATTTATTTCTGAAAAAATTCACTGGTAATCACAATCTTTTTGCCAAATATATTTATGTATTAATCAAGTTTTTCTGGTTATTAAGTCTAGCTAAACCTGAAATAAAACTGCCTTATTTTATATTTTGATGTGAATTAGTATGATACCTTTATGAGACAAATTTCATTGAATAATTTAGAAAAGTGTATCTCATCTTTATTATGCATATTTAATTATACATTATTATTTGCTTGTCCTTTACTTTTAATAATTTTACTTCTTATAATTTTAGTTTATTACTTTACTTTAATATTTTACTATATTACAAGCATTCATTATACATAATTCCCATTTCATTATTACATTCACATAGGTGCCAACCTCAAACTAATCTTCCGTAATACTTGCATTAACTTGACCTTGGTTTAATAAGTTTTGAACCAGAAATTTTTTTAAGAAATGAAATTAATTGTGTTCCACGTAGAAACCTGGAATTAAATAAAGAAGAATTCATGAAATAAATTTTCGGTACCTTTATGAGACAAATTTCATTGAATAATTTAGAAAAGTGTATCTCGTCTTTATTATGCATATTTAATTATGCATTATTATTTGCTTGACCTTTACTCTTAATAATTTTAAAAATAATTTTACTTCTTATAATTTTAGTTTATTACTTTACTTTAATATTTTACTATATTACAAGCATTCATTATAATTTCGATTTCATTATTACATTCATATATGTGCCAACCTCAAACTAATCTTCTGTAATACTTGCATTAACTTGACCTTGGTTTAATAAGTTTCGAACCAGAAATTAAAAAAAAAAAAAAAATGAAATTAAACATGTTCCACGTTGAAACCTGGAATTAAATAAAGAAGAATTCATGAAATAAATTTTCTGGTTCGAAATGTGGTTAACCTGGGTCAAATTAATCCAGACATTACGGAAGATTGGTGAAAGGTTGCCAGCTATGCATTCAAATTACTGTTTTAAAAATGTAAACAGAACAATGACCAGAAATCAGCAAAATTCTAAAATCTGTACAACCTCTGGTCCCATGCTGTGCGGTTTAAGGGAGTCTACTGTACTGCTATTTATTTGAATCCACAGTATTTTTTAAAGTGTTTGGATAGTCAAGTAGAGTCGCTCCATATTTTTTTAATTAACTGTATTTAAATATTGATTGTATTATGTATATCTTACTTCATTTCACTAAGAAATTTGCATTGTGTGTGTAAACTAATATTCAAAATCTTTTTTAATGGCCTCGTTTATATTACACTTATATATTTGTATCTCAGCAGATGCAATACAATATTATTTAATCCGTGTCTTCAATTTTGAGCATCAATTTAATCCTCTGACAAAATCTAAAAATAGTGAAGTCGTGACTACTTTTGAAAAGAAGTTTGTAGTCACTACTTTTAAATGCAAGCAGTTGTAGTTAACTGCATTTTTGATTAAGTAGTTGTAGTTAACTATATTTTCGATAAGTAATTGTAGTTTGCTACAATGAATAAGTAGTTTTTCTTACCCCGGGCTATAACTTGGTCATATAAGTCATGAAATATAATGCACATAATATATATTTATAATATCATAATTACACAATACAGCTTGGTGGCTTGGTGATTTATTCTTGGAAGCTGCTATAATGGAGAAGTACCAAAAGATATTTTATTGTTGCATACATCTCTTGATAACAAGCATAGTAAACTCTTTTGGATCAACATTTTCAAATTTGATTTTGATCTGAGTTTATTATAAAAGTTAAAAAGCAGCTAAACAAATAGGCATGAAAAAATTCCTTAACCCTTCACTGCACCACATGCTTCATCTGGCACATACCTAAAAACACTGTAATTCTTATTATGTGTCATGAGTTTGGCCAATATGATCTCTATCCCTAATCAAGAACAGTCCAAAGAATGGAATAACACTTATTTTGTCCATGTCAGATACCTGCATTTGACAAAAAATTAGAATTTGTTTTTCAGAAACAAAAAAAAATTCAATCAAGCTATTAAGGTAAAATTTAATTTCATTATTTTTACTGAATACTTAAAAATATTAATATAAAAAAAAAGTTCCAGAGTGTTAAGCAGATAAAATTAATTAATTTAAGCTCATTTATTTGTAAAATATAGCAATACAATACTTTAAAACCCTAATTGTGTATATAGGGTACAAGCCATAAAATATCAAATTTTAGCTGAAAATTTGAAATTTATTATTTTTTTTTTTTACTATTTTTCCCATTATTAGACCGATATATATAGATTTCAAATAATTTTTTTCATAAAAATAGAAAAAATCGTTCAGTGAAGGATTAATATATTTCACACAGAATCAAAACATTGATTTGGTTATTAAAAATAAGAGAGCTATTGAAATGTTTTTACTTATTTTCTTATCAAGTTTGACTAGGTTTCAAGCTGCATTAAAAAAAAAAAAAAAAAATTATTTCAGGATATTACTACAGAATAGGTCTTTTTTTTTAAATTAGAAAACACACTGTGTAAAAAGAATTGATGTGGTGCTTCTACTTAATATTTTAATAAATTTTAATACTTAAAAATATTATACTTTAAAATGTAAACACTTATTATGTTCAGATGGGCACAGGAGGCTCTGCAAATTCCCACTACAGTCCCATATGATGTCTGAGTATTGTCATGAATTTTACATCCTTCAATATGGTCAGAAGCAATTTGTTTATAAACATTTCATATTTTATTGGTTTCCTTGAACTATGAATTTTTTTTTTTTTTCATTATGAAACTAGAATACCTGTAGATTAATACTATGACTTAAACTAGCATAAATAAAGAAAATTATATAGTTTGTATTATAGTACATGATTTAACGATCAGAGAATTAATTATCTCTACCACTGATTTATACTGTCACATTTATAGGCTTACAACATTGGTTTGGTAATCTTTGTGTGATATTGTCACAGAATATTTAGCTTTTTTTTATATCTATCTCTCTTTCTATTTGTGCTATTGTCATTAATTTTGCATAATGTCAAATGGATATGTGGAAAAAAGAACTACAGTTAGATTTCATTGCGCTATGTGATATGTACTTCTACTTTCACTTTCACTCCCAGAATGACTTTTTTGTTTTGAAACAGAATACAGTGAAATGTTGCTTCAGAATAGAAAGATTTTGTCATGATAGAAAGATATGACGTTTATCATCAATAACTGAAATATGAAAATGGAGCTTTGTGTTTACCAGTATTATGATTTAAAAGCTTGTAAATCTTATATAGCTGTAAATATTTTCTTTCATTAAAAGTTTGCTTTAAGAACTTTCCAAACTACCAATATTGACTTTCGATTTGGCGTAGTGATATGTAGTTACATTTTATTCATCAGATTATATTTGAGACGTTTATAATTCATGATTCGAATACTTGAAGATATAATATGAAGTTTTACATTTTTTTTTTTCACAGTGCAACTGAATCTGAATGCAGAATAATATTGAATATTAATGATTTAGTTGAACTGGTGGATAGCATGTAGTGCGAAGACTTCTCAAGATAAGAATTTGATTTTTGATTTAATTTTGGTATTGTAACATGGGTGACTTGGAAAAATTGAAGAAAATAGAACTACGGTATATACTTGCATATAAGCTGAAAAAGTTTGACGTAAAATTGTCTTTTAGCCCTCCATTTAAAGGGGGGGGGGGAATCATGGCTCCTTTTTAGGTGCGTTTGTAATTATATAAATACGTAGCACCTATAGTTGTCGTTCAGTCCATCCATCCGTATATAAGAGAGCAAAAACTACACAACCGAATGGTCAGAAATTTTTAATATACAATTGTTGCAAACTTTTGTTGAGTCATTCCAGATTTCATGAAAATCGTTTGTATAGTTTAATGACAGGGACAGTCAAAAATTTTTCCGTTACATTATGGCCAATGGGAAAAAATTATTGCAAGTGCATTTTAATAATGTTACAGCCTTCCGAATAGTCTGAAATTTTAAATATATAATTGTTTGAAAATTTTGTCGAGTCATTTCAAATTTTATGAAAATCGGATGTATAGTTTAATGACAGGGACAGTCAAAAGTTTTCCACTACATGACGGCCAATGCGAAAAAATTATTGCAAGTGCATTTTAATGATGTTACAGCCCTCCGAATGGTCTGAAATTTTAAATATATAATTGTTGCAAAATTTTGTCAAGTGATTTCAAATTTTATGAAAATCGGATGTATAGTTTAATTACAGGGAGAAAGTTTTCCGTTACATTACGGCCAGTGGGAATAAATTATTGCAAGTGCATTTTAATAATGTTGCAGCCTTTCGAACAGAATGAAATGGATATGCACTTATGAAGTGCACTAAAATATACATTCTGTACATTATGCAATGCAAAAAATATTTATAAAACTACTTATAGTACGAACGCACCTCATTTGCCACATTTGACGAGCAATTTCCAACTTGTTTTTTTTGAAGGGGGGGAGGGTCACATCTATTAATACGCAATTTTTATATTGAAGGCTTTTTCTATGTTCAAAATTGCTACTTTTCTGATACTTTTGGGAAGTCATTTTATTCGTAAATACAAAAAAAATTATATTAATATTTGTAAAAATATAAAATTTACACATTTTATTTTGATACCAAGAAATTCAAGAATTTGGCAAAGAATGATTCAGAAATTGAGCATTTTAAGCCAATTTTTATGACTCGACAGTTACAAAAATGCAGTCATGAGGGAGCAATTAGCTGTCGCGGCTTAAAAATCAGTTTAAATCTCCACATTTTACGCAGATTTTCCGAAAGAATCTTCGCCTTTATCGAAAAATAGAAAACGCTAATCAATCACATTTGTTCTGAATAAGTGTACTTGCAAGTGTCTTGTATCTGAGATTAAAAATAACTTCATGTATGTGTCAGAAATTGCCAACTTTGGATTTAAGTAGAACTTTAAAGAATCAGAAAGATTCTCATTGTTGAACAAGGGGTAAATTTGAAACAATTTAATTTATACTTCATTTTTAAAATGTCCTTTAGAAATTTTCTATAGTCAGAGGGGGGGGGGGGGTCATGACCCCCGTGACATCCGCCATTGGTTGAAACCATTTTGGCTGGTGCCTCCAAGGAAGAAAAAGTGAAAATCAATCTTTTTAAACTTTAAATGTAATTGTTGAAGAGCCTTTAATTTCTGATCAAATTAAAAAAAATTGGGAGCTTGAAACTTCAAAGTTTATTAATATTAAATGAGATTCTGACCCTTCTGAAAATGAAATGATTTGAATCCGACATTAATTAGGAAAACGAAAGATATAAATTAAGACTGCCATGGAAACTGGAGAAAGGGCATTTGAATAATAACAGAAATATTGCAAAATCTTGACTATTAAACTAAATAGAAGATTTATTAGAGACCTCCAATTATTTTTCGAATATATGGAAGCATTGAAAGATTATTTAAAACAGGGTCATAGAATTACAGTGAAACATCCCTGTGCGACCACCTCCCTGAACGACCATTTTTTCATGGAACGAAATTTATTCCCATAAGCTCAAAATAATTTTACCTCCATTCAGAGACCATCCCCAGTTGAATTACCTCTATGAGCGATCAATTTCTTTGAAGAAAATAAAACAAATTCCTTTTTTTCCTGGTCGCTTGAAGAAGGTTTTTTTAGAAAAATAATTCCGTTATTCCTCAAACTTCTAAACTAAGTTTAAAATTCTTTTTTATTCCGGTAACTTTTAAGTTTTTAAACCCCTTTGTGCCTTTTTAGGCAATGAGTTTAACTCTAATGACAAATTAAGAATTACTGTCAATAAACTCCCCTGCCCTATTTTGTCAGGAAACTCTCAAAGAAACAGATAAATTAATGAAATTGTGATAATTTGTCCCCCCCCCCCACCAAAAAAAAAAATAATAATAATTGCATTTATTTACTGAACTTCGAAAGGACTCTGAAATAAAAGTTGTAAAAGATAAAATCATAAAATCAAAGCATACATCAATGTAAATATCATTTATTTAAACTCTGCAGTAATTAACTTATGTAATTAATTTTTGTTTTGATACTTAAATTTTCATATTTTTTCCTAATGAGAAAAGTAAATTTTAGTAGCATTAATTGTTACCTTTCTTCAACAATTAAAATCTGGATTTAAACATGACCTCCACTAACAGACCACCTTTTGGAGCAACCCATTTTTATTGGAATGGAATGTGGTCGCTTTAGGGAGGTTTAAATGTAGTTCCTGATTCAGAAGATAAGAGGCTTGTTAATTTTATTTATCTCATAGAGAAGTAATAAGAAGTATAACTAGTAAATTGCATATGGTTTTTGATGCTTCTGACAAGGATTCAAATTAAAAAAGGAGAAACAACGCTTGCAAAACACAAATGTAAGTAATTGTAAAAAGCATATAGCTATTTCGAAACCTCTCAGGCCTCGTCATCAGTACTTTTAAATTAAAGATAAAAATAAAATAAAACAGTGGAATAAAAGTTGGGGGGAAACAAAGCCAGAGAGGCGTACCTCACATCCCGACCATCAACAGCGAAAGGAAAATCACTGTTGACAAACAGCCACGGAGTCGGTCTCATGCGCACACAGGGAGACCACCAATCAAAAAACGCCCAGGTGCTCCGGGAGAGTTCAAACAAAGTGGAGAAAAAGGGGGGCAGGGCAGAGGACGAATTAAAGAAAATTAAACCATAACTTTGAAAAATTGGGCATGCTGGACAAATTGTTTACTAAGTTGTTTGAATTTTTCCATATGTGGTAGGCTTCCCAAAAGTCAAGATCGTAAATTGATGAACATTTCAGTATAATTGAGGCTTTGGAAAATTTAAAATTATGATTGTTGGACCAGCAGTGATTAGCAATAGCGGAATGCTTGATGTCGCAATTTTTAACACAAGTTTTATGCTCCCCTAAACGGACCATAAAGGGTCTTTTCGTTTGACCAATATACATTTTATTGCATTCACAAGATATCTTGTGATGACCCCAATGTGAAAAACTGTCAATTGGATGTTTCAGATTTGTGAACTGAATTTTATTAAAAAGGAGTATAAACTACCTTAAAATTAACTATTAACAAGATTTTAGAAATTTGATGGCTTATTTTCGGAAAATATGGAAGTATAATTAAATTTTCATTGCCAACAGTGTTAACTTTGGAGTGAAAACGTTTACTTAGTTTATTATGAATGGAATCTATGATTTCAACTGTAAAATCTCGATCAATGGCAATGGATTTAATGTAATCTATTTCAGCTTTTAGTAAACTGCCGGAAGAACAAATATTTAAAGCCCAATAGACATAAACGTTGAAGGCAGCCAACTTTTGGTTAGGTGGATGGGATAATAAACGATGAGAAGGTAAAGATACTGTGAATGGTTACGGTAAACTGTAGTGTGAAATAAGTTATTTTCGCGGAAAACCATCACGTCAAGGAAGTGCAAACGACTGTTATTTTCGAGTTCAGAAGTGAACTGAATATGTTCACCTATAGAGTTCATAGTTTCGAGAATATTTGTAAGATTAAGCATATCAGAGTTCAATAAAGCAAAGCAGTCGTCGACATAGCGGATGTAAAATAGAAAAGATAATTTCTTGAAAAGGTTTGATTCGTAATAGTGCATGTAAATGTCACTGAGAATGGGGCTGAGGGGGGAGCCCATGGACAAACCATCAGTCAGGCAATAAAAATTACCATTAAAAATGAATGTGTTTTGCGATAAACAAATGCTAGTAAGATGTATAAGCTCATCAATTTTGTAATATGTATAATGAAATTCTTGTATCCATACTTTAAGACAGTTTAAAGCACCTTGAACTGGTACGTTAGTAATTAGGGATTTTACATCGAATGAAACCATACTATTGTTGCCATCGAAACTACGAAGCTTATTAACAAACTCGTAAAAGTTCCTGCAAGTGTAAATGTTGTTAGAGAGCAGGGGGAGAAAATAGAGGTAAGATATTTTGCTAATTTGTAGGAAGAGGTACCAATGTTCAAAACTATTGGTCTGAAAGGAATGCCTAGTTTGTGAACCTTTGGGAGCGTATAAAATCTTGCACAATGTAATACTGAAGGAATGAGGGAGAATTTAGTATTGTTGGAAATGAGGGGGGAGTGCTCGATAGCAGACTTAATAATTTTCAATTCTTTTTGAGAAGGATCAGATTTGATCTTTTTATAAGGATTCCCTCAGCCCCATCCTCAGTGACATTTACATGCACTATTACGAATCAAACCTTTTCAAGAAATTATCTTTTCCATTTTACATCTGCTATGTCGATGACTGCTTTGCTTTATTGAACTCTGATGGGCTTAATCTTACAAATATTCTCGAAACTATGAACTCTATAGATGAACATATTCAGTTCACTTCCGAACTCGAAAATAACAGTCATTTGCCCTTCCTTAATGTCATGGTTTTCCGCGAAAATGACTTACTTCACACTACAGCTTACCGTAAACCATTCGCAGTATCTTTACACCCTCATTGTTTATCATCCCACCACCTAACCAAAAGTTGGCTGCCTTCAACGCTTATGTCTATTGGGCTTTAAATATTTGTTCTTCCGACAGTTTACTAAAAGCTGAAATAGATTACATTAAATCCATCGCCATTGATCGATGTTTTACAGTTGAAATCATAGATTCCATTCATAATAAACTAAGTAAACGTTCTCACTCCAAAGTTAACACTGTCGGCAATGAAAATTAAAAAAATTTAATTATACTTCCATATTTTCTGAAAATAAGCCATCAAATTTCTAAAATCTTGTTAATAGTTAATTTTAAGCTAGTTTATACTCCTTTTTAATAAAATTCAGTTCACAAATCTGAAACTTCCAATTGACAGTTTTTCACATTGGGGTATTTACAAGATATCTTGTGAATGCAATAAAATGTATATTGGTCAAACGAAAAGACCCTTTATGGTCCGTTTAGGGGAGCATAAAACTTGTGTTAAAAATTGTGACATCAAGCATTCCGCTATTGCTAATCACTGCTGGTCCAACAATCATAATTTTAAATTTTCCAAAGCCTCAATTATACTGAAATGTTCATCAATTTACGATCTTGACTTTTGGGAAGCCTACCACATATGGAAAAATTCAAACAGCTTAGTAAACGATTTGCCCAGCATGCCCAATTTTTCAAAGTTATGGTTTAATTTTCTTTAATTCGTCCTCTGCCCTGCTCCCCTTTTTCTCCACTTTGTTTGAACTCTCCCGGAGCACCTGGGCGTTTTTTGATTGGTGGTCTCCCTGTGTGCGCATGAGACCGACTCCGTGGCTGTTTGTCAACAGTGATTTTCCTTTCGCTGTTGATGGTCGGGATGTGAGGTACGCCTCTCTGGCTTTGTTTCCCCCCATCTTTTATTCCACTGTTTTATTTTATTTTTATCTTTAATTTATAAGCACTGATGATGAGGCCCTAGAGGCTTCGAAATAGCTATATGCTTTTTAAAATTACTTACATTTGTGTTTTGTAAACGTTGTTTCTCTCTTTTTAATACATCGACACAAAGTACAATTCTCTCTCCCTTTTAAGGATTCAAATTCCTTATCTCTCTTTAACAGTCTTCACCCAGGTCCTAATTTGTACCCAGAAAATTTTGATATTTTTTTGCAGTTTCGATTTCGTCCAGTTGCTTTCACAATCGATATGAAACAGGCATTTTTACAGATAATAGTAGATGAAGAAGATAGAGTTGGTTTCTTGTTTTTTGTTTTCTGAAGACCCTTTTGGTGAATCTAGTCTCCCTCAAATACACTGGCGGAAAAAAAATCCCAACACCAAGAAAGACTTGTGTTAGATAAACGAAATTTGGTAGGCATGTTTATACATCTGAAAGATGACATCGATTGAAATTTCGTGCTTCGCGCATAAGTGTGGCACTAGTGGCGCCACTCAGAACCTGCAGATCAGGTTTACTTTAAATGCGTGCTGTAAAGTTTGTGGGCGTTATTTAGCTACGAAACGTGACGTATTGAGTTGATGTTAGCCAAGAATGCCTTTAACAAGACGAAGAAGCCACTCTCAACAGCTCCCCGAGTTGGAACGAGGTCGCATATCGGGCTACGAGAAGGTGGATTTTCTTTCCGCGATATTGCAGAAACACTTGGCTGGAATGTATCCACTGTGCATGATTGTTGGAAACAGGGGTCAAGGGATGGTGCTGCCTCAAGAAGACCGGGTTCCAGGCGGCCACGTGCACTCCTGAGAGGGAAGATCACCATATTTGGCGTACGACTGTGGCGCATCGTTCTGCGTCTGCGGCAGAAATTCGAGCTGTAGTTGGTACCACAGTGACACAACGAACTGTTAGAAATCGGTTACTTCAAGGACAGCTCCGAACCAGGTGCCCTGTAGCGTGCATTCTACTGACTCCAAACCATTGCCATTTGTGACGTCATTGGTGTCAATCCAAAGCTCATTGGAGGATGGAGTGGAGATTTGTTGTGTTTTCTGATGAAAAAGAAACACAACAGATCTCCACTCCGCCCACCAATGAGCTCTGGCTTGACACGAATGGAGTCGCAAACGGCAATGGCTTGGAGTCAGTAGAATGCATGCTACAGGGCGCCTATTTCGGAGCTGTTCTTGAAGTAACCGATTTCTAACAGTTCGTTGTGTAACTGTGGTATGAACTACAGCTCGAATTTCTGCCGCAGATGCAGTATGATGCGCCACAGTCATACGCCGATCTTCCCTCTCAGGAGTACATGTGGCCACCTGGAACCCGGTCTTCTTGATGCAGCACCATCCATTGACCACTGTTTCCAACAATCATGCACAGTGGATACATTCCAGCCAAGTGTTTCTGCAATATCGCGGAAAGAAAATCCACCTTCTCGTAGCCCGAATATGCGACCTCGTTCCAACTCGGGGAGCTGTTGACAGTGGCTTCTTCATCTTGTTAAAGGCATTGTTGGCTAACATCAACTCAATACGTCACGTTTCGTAGCTAAATAACGCCCACGAACTTTACAGCACGCATTTAAAGTAAACCTGATCTGCAAGTTCTGAGTGGCGCCACTAGCGCCACACTTATGCGCGAAGTGCGAAATTTGAATCGATGTCATCTTTCAGATGTATAAACACGCCTACCAAATTTCGTTTATCTAACACAAGTCTTTCTTGGTGTTGGGATTTTTTTTTCCGTCAGTGTATATTGATTTACTAGAGTTTTATTGAGGGTTAATTGTTACCCATTCCTGTTAGCAGCTACAATAAAACACCATTTAAGGAAATACATCAAAAGGTATCCAGAAACTGTAGACATTTTGAATGAAAATATTTAGTATGTAGATGATGTTATTGGAAGTTGATGCTCTGTTGAGCAAGCCTTGTCCATCACATTAAAGTCTATTGGCATTTTCAAAAAGTAAGTATGCAATTACATAACTGGCATATTAATTCTAAATCCCTAAAAGAATTATGGAAAAATAATGATGTAATGTCCAGTGATAATTTGGAAGCGTATGAAACAGAAAATGTCCATAACAAAGTTTTAGATATAGCATAGAATAGTCTAGATGATTTTTTGAATTTTGACACTCATAAATTAGCAACATTTATTTCCAGAAAAATTGATACCAAGAATTATTATATCTTGCAAGTTTTGGTCAAATATTTGATCCTATTGGATTCTTAGGACCCTTCACATAAGGAATAAAATGTTTGATGCAAAAAAATTTTTGTCGTTAGGAATAGACTGTGACAATGTTATACAAAAAGATCTAATTCGCTTTGGAAAATCTGGTATAATGAAATTCCTCAAATATCTGAATTTTCTGTTCCTAAACGTTGTTTTTTTTTAACTCCAGGTGAGAAGATTGCTAATTTGCAATTGCATCTATTTTCAGATGCAAGTACAACAGCTTTTGGCACAATTACTATTTACATGTATCAACCTCTGAAAAAGACCTTCAAATAGCCTTCATAGCTTATCAGAGTAGCTCCTTTAAAAACCCTTAATCTACCAAGACTGGAATTGATAACTGTATTACATTCTGGTAGATTAAGCTGCAGCATTTTGAAGACCTGAATCCGGAAATTCTATGTGTTTACTAGACGGATTCAAAAGTAATATATTTTTGTATTAAAAGATCACTTGATAAATTGTGTTGAAGAAATTTGTAAGCTGACTTCCACTTAAGATTGGCAGCATTACACAGGGACAATTGCTCAGACCTCGTCTCAAAAGGATCAAAATTCTTCAAGCTCATCAATGACCCAAAATGGTTGTTAGGGCCAAAATGGCTTAGTGTTCCACCGAATTTTGGCCAAGATATGAAGATAAAGAAATAATGGATGAAAATGAATTAGAACACATGGCCTATTCCAGTGCGAGTCTATGATCAAAGAGCTTAAAAACGGCTTTAATATAACAAAATTTAGTAATTTAAAGAAAGTAATAAGAATAAGTGCTTGGGTAAAAAGATATATATTGAAGATGAAAAAAATCTACTGAAGTTTGTCGAACAATAACAGCTGAAGAATTATTTGAAATTTAAAAATACTTAATATGAAGTGAAGAAAAGCAATTCTCTAAAGAAGAAGTTGAGTCCCTTTGAAATGATAATTCGGTAGAGAAGAATTCACCCCTATTTAATTGTGTTTCATTTATAGATGAACACAAATTATACGTTAAAAAATTGCTTCTTGAAAAATTGCCTTTTATCTCTTTGCCCATTTCAACACTACTTGCCCAGACATATAAACTGAAAAATGTTGTATTTTTTATATAAAAATATATATGAAATATTTTTTTAAAAAGACCTTTAATTGTAAATAAATTTTGGGTAAGAAATATCAAATTTTTTAATGAGCGTGATGATGCCTGATTTCATTGATTTCTGACAGAGCTGGACCGAGCCAAAAAAAGTTAGCTTTTGCTCTGGGTCGGGCTAGACTAAAATAGATTTTTTTCATTTAATTTTTTTATAGAGATAGCCATTCAGTTTGTTCATTTGTTTTATCTGCTCAACAGTCTTGTTCATTTTTTTAACAGTAAAATAAGCTGCTTGAAAAATGGTGTTTTATCTGTTTCTCCATTTGAACACTATTTGCTACATGTAAACTAAAGAATGTTTTATTTTTGCATAAGTATGTACCAAATAGTCTTATAAAAATATTTAATTATAAATAAATGTTGGCTAAGAAATACCATTTTTCTAATGAGAGTGGTCATGCCTGATTTAATTGATTTCTCACAAGACTGGGCTGTTCCAAAAAATGTTAGCTTTTACTGGGATCGGGTTGGGCCAAAATAGATTTTGTATGGGCCGGGTCCGAAAATTTCTACTTTTGCAGACCTATACAGTGTTCAGTATTTCTCCATCCGCAATGTTAATGGCAATATCCATGTTTTATTTATTTCATTAAAATAATAAAAACAATTTAATATAAACTTGCTGATACTTTAATGCATTAAATAAAATGTTTTAGTTAAGCTATATATAGATCTTTTGTTTTCTTTTGAGATTTAATATACTAACTCATCATCTGATCTATGTGTTTCATATCTTATTTTGAAGCTATTTAAATTAGAAATTTGTAACAGTAAAAATTACAGTGTGTGCATAATAATGTAAAAAAATGTAATGTCATGTCATCTGCAAAATATCTTTTAAATTAACTCTTAATTTATTTGTCTCTCCCTAAAATAGTTCTTCACTTCCTCTTCTTTTTGATTTGCTAAAAAAGTTTTTTTCCTGAACAAAAAGGAAAATCTCTGCTGTTCTAAATTATTATTTTCTGCTCCAAAATGCACAATTATACCGCTCTGAATTGGTTCTTATGCTGCTCTAAAATGATGTTCATGCTGTTCTATCGCTAAATGGAAATTTGGCATAAAATTTTATCTCAAAGGTAATAATCTCCCCAAGGATCCATAGCAGCTTGCAGAGCTTGAGAATTAAAAGAATACAAGAAATTATTTTCTAAAGTTTCATATCCATTAAATAAATTACAATAGACAATTAATGAAATATTCTACTGTATAAACAGATTTCTGATTTTCTAGTATTTAAAATATTTTAGATAAACACAAATGTGTAAAATATAAACATTATAATTATATTTGGCAGGACTTATTAGTAAAATTATTTTCTTATATTTCAGATGTACAGCTCAAACCCAAAAGGCACAATCAACTGAAGTAAGTACTGTCTGCTCAGGAAAATTTAACAGTATCTTATTGTTATGAGCAAAGAAGGTTTTTATTGATCTATGATCACTTAAAACATATTTTTGAAGCATGGCTCGAAATAATTCCACTCAGGGGTGTTGTATTAAAGACCATAACTCTTCTTATAATGAGGAAAAGCCTTCTGTTAGTAATATTTGCTCTTTAAAATATTCTCCACATGATGATCTGCTAAAACGTAAAGCAGTGATGTCATTCACTTGTGAAATATGTTCTAAAGAGTTTTCGAAAAAGGATACACTAAAACAACACCTTATTGTACATACAGGTGAAAAGTCATTTACTTGTGAAGTGTGTTCCAAGAGTTTTTCTCGTAAATCACATCTAAGAGTACATCTTCGAACACATACAGGAGAAAAGCCACTTATTTGTGGAGTATGCTCTATAACATTTTCTCAAAAAAGCAACTTAAATGTGCATCTCCGTTCTCATACAGGGAAAAAGCCATTTATTTGTGATATATGCTGCAAAGGATTTTTTAAAAACAGTGATCTAAAGAGACATCTGCGTACCCATACTGGAGAAAAGCCATTTATTTGTGAAATATGCTCTAGAGCATTTTCCGATAGGACATGCCTAAATGGACATCTTCTTACTCATTCTGGAGAAAAACCATTTATTTGTGATGTATGTTGCAAAGGATTTTTAAAAAGTAGTGATCTTAAAAGACACCTGCGCATCCATACTGGAGAAATGCCATTTAGTTGTGAAGTATGCTCTAAAGCATTTTCTCATAGGTCAAGCCTAAAGGAACACATTCTTTCTCATTCAGGAGAAAAAACATTTGTTTGTGATGTATGCTGCAAAAGATTTTTAAAAAACCGTGAACTAAAAAGTCATCTGCGCACACATACTGGAGAAAAACCATTTGTTTGTGAAACTTGCTCTAAAGCATTTTCTCATAAGTCAAGTCTAAATGAACATCTTCTTGCTCATTCAGGAGAAAAACCATTTGTTTGTGAAATATGTTCTAAAAGATTTTCTCTGAAGGGAAACTTAACTGCACATCTCTTCATTCACGAAAAAGTAAAGACATTTATTTGTAGTGTATGTTCGAGAGGATTTTCTCAAAGTGGTAACCTAAAGAGGCATTTTAAAATTCATGTCGAACAAAAACCATCTATTTGCAAAATATAGCATTTACTTGAAACTCTCTTTTTAAAACCCAATTCTGCATTCATATAAATAGCAGCAAATTTTTCTTTTATATACCTAGTGTACTGTAATAAGTCGTCTATGAAGGGATTTCTAAATGTACAGCCTACTGCATTTAATCTACAATTGTCTTTATTATGTAATGCATATTCAGATTTAAACAATGAAATTTATATTTTAACTTTTGAAGTAATTTGGGAGAAGATGTTTTTTTACAGTCTTTTACAGAAAGTAACTCTTTTCTCATTAATTTTGTTGAATTTCCAACTTTTAATTATTGCTTCTTTCTGAATTATAAATTAAAAAATAATTATATTAATAAATTAAAAATTTTCACTTTATCTTTTATCAAAATAGACTTTCATTTCAGGATAGGAAATAATATTTTTGAAAAATTTAGTATATAAAAATTCCAAACATAAATCTGAAGTATTGATATAAACAACATTTACATCAATGCTTCAGAAAATTAGTACTAATCAGTGATGAATGTGAATTTGGCTTTGTATATTTAAACATATTGCTTATTTTTTTTTACTATGTATTATTTGATTGTGCTTATATTTTTTACTTTTATAAAATTGATAAGCTTTTTTAAATGATGAAAATATATTTAACGCGTTCATGCCGGCGCCGATATTCATGTTTTTCGCTGTGAGACGGCACTCCAATTCACATTTTGCTTCATCTGGCGGTGCGGTACTGTCGCTTATTCAGACACTGTATTTAATGCCCACCCCTCTCATATTTATTACACTGAACTCGAATATAACTAGCAGAATTGATTGTGAATGTCTGAAAGTACGTAAGGAGTAAGCAAATTACTTAGAAGCATGATTTTATTGACTACATATATACGAATTTGACATAAAATGTCTTACAATTTAAAGAAATATGGACAACGTGATATAAATGCATTTCTGTAAGGTAGAAGCCGTCCCCTTAGTCAATGATATTTTTTTAAATTAAAACGAGAATTATCCTATTCCGTCGTGAATGTATTAAGTTTATAATAATGAATTGTTTTTACTACTGAATTTTCGAATATTCAAGTATGACCCACCTATAGTGCATGCCGTCTATAGCGTAGTGGAGTGTGACCCACCTGTAGTACACACCTTCTATGGAACAGTTGAGTGTGAACCACTGGTGATGCATGCCGCCTGATGCGATTGTCAGGTGTGATCTACTGGTGATGCACGCCGCCTGATGGGGAAGTCGAGAGTGATCCACCGGTGATGCACCCTGGACTGAACCTATTAATTGCAAGTTTTATTTGAAATCATTTTCAAACTTTGCAGATTAGAGAAAGTTGACTGTATGTGGTTAAACTATTACTGAAGAAATACAGAAGTACCATGATTATTTTATTAAGCATACTTCAGAGGATTTGCTGGAAATGGAATCTGTGCTCTTGTACAAAAGAAGAAAAAAATCTTTGTAAACTATGCTTTTTTTTAGATATTGTAATATTGTTATGCATATTTATACCAAGAAAAAAGCTCCCTAATTTATATCACATGCTTAGAAAATTTAGTTCTAATTACTACATATTTGTATTAACCTCGTCACTACCTGAGTCCACATATGTGGACTTCTATTCTTTTCCTCATAAAACTAAACTGTTTGATTTCTTTATATTTTGACTTCATTTCTTAATAGCTGAATGTTTTTTGCTTTAAAAGAAAGCCAATAAATGCCAACATCTATGCTGATTTAAACATAAAATAGATGTTATGTTCACCTGAGTTTGCAGCCTTCAAGACAGTGTGGCCCAGAAATTGAGAAATTTTCATACTTATTTAACTTAAATCCTTTACAATAAAATGTTTTGAGGATTTGTATAGCATTCACTTGTTTAAAGGCTTTACATTTGTGATTGTGTAAATTTAGGTTAGTGATAACGATATTGATATTTTAAGGGTTATTCATAATTTTAGATCCCTATTTGGAACCTAAATAATTAGTCCACTAAAGTATCAATTTCCGAAAAGTTCTTTTTTCTGTCATCTATGATGTCATTTTGTTCGTTTAAAACCAATAAATGAGCATTTCAAGTTTTATTTTAGCTTTGGGACCGAAGAGGTTATAGCTTAAGAAAATTTAAGGAATTTCTATGTCAATTGGTAACTTTTCTTGTTAATAGGTCATTGGGGCTAATCTTGTCAGCTCCATTTATTTTATTTACTTTATATTCATATTCTAATTTTAAAATATTCAAAAAAAAAAAAAAAATTCACCCTTCTAGAGATTTAGCAAGAGTGGTGCTTTTGGTGTACTTGCACCAGATGCTAATGAAATAGGCAATTAGCACCATCAGTTATCATTACTGTGGAACAAGAAATTAGAAGAAAACAAAACAAAATAGTTCACATCAGGCATCAAATAGAGACACTGTGCCACTGTAGCTTATTGCAGTGGCGCCAACTTTTATGGACCCATGGTTCGTGAGCCCACCTAATAATTTGATCACTCCGACCACCAAATTTCAATGTTTTAAATCTTATTTTTTTTATTTATTTAATCACGGAAATGAAATTCTGTTTTATTAACGTTCTCAAAATAATTTTGTTTAAAAAATAGTAAGAACATCAAATAGAGTTACAGGAGCATTGAAAACCCCTTCAGTGGTTGCATAGTTAAATTTCTCATAAAAACAAATTTCCTGCTTATTTTGCCAAATGTTTTGATGTTATGTTGAATTGATACAGCACTTAGGTGACTAAAATGTATGCTTTTCTTGACATTTAGTTGTTCTCACTTTCAATAGTTGGCGATTATAATCTTATTTAAAACAAATATTAATGTATTTAAAAGGAAGAACATATAAGAATATAATTTAATAAAATTATTTATAAAATTATAATAATTTAAAAATTTGTTTAGAAAAAAGATAATTTAATTTTGAATTATCATTTAGTCATTCGCTCCTTCCTCATTTCTCTCCACACACATACACACTAAAGGGAAAAAAATTATATGTGTTATTTTACTCAAAAATGTTTGAGCCCACACAGTATTTTTGAAAAGTTGGTGCTACTGGCTTATTGAGTTACTGTAGTTCATATATAAACAAGATTAAAGGCCTTTTCTTCAGAATATATCACACTCTTTGAAGATTTATTTCTTAAGGGGACCGGGAAAGTCATATCTCTGCCATGTTAAATTCACCAACTTTATATACCATTTTCTCAGAAATGGTGAAAGATAGAGGTCTAGATTTTTTAGAGTCGTTAGAATAACATGATTTACGTATTTAAACAGACCATTTTCTTTCTAAGTGAAACTGAAAATTAATTATTTATTGAAAGTCATTTTTAAATTAGCATTTTTGGTAAGATTTCATTGCCTAAAATAAATAATTCTCAACAAATTATTAAATCCTTGTGTTAAACTGTACAATATAACATAAGTATTAAAAAAAATCTGAGTTGCTAAGTTTAATAGGTATTGAAAAAAAAGGAACATAAACATGAAAAATCCAAGTTTTGAGAAAAAGTCAATTAAAGATTTAAATGGCCATTAAGCTGTGAAGTACTCTTACAAAAGAATGAATAATTTCAACACTTATTCAATTCCTACTATTAGCTCACACTCTCCCTATATATATTTATATATCTTGTTCAAATTTTCAATCGTTAATTAAATACTCATTATTCATCCTATCAAGTTGAAATAATTTTTTTTAAACTTGTACTGGATGACAATTGATGTTAATACAGATTTTTCAAATATTAATTAATTAATTAAATTTTAATTAATTAATTTTAGTTTTGCATGGGAACTAAAATGGCGGCCATTGGTTATTGAAGGTCAATGAAAGTATTTTCAATAAGGGGTTACCATAGGATCACCCAACCGGAGCACCCACCAAATTTGGCATAGGTTCAACGCTCCGGCGGAAAACCCCCACCACCAACTACAAAAACCACATACAAGATAACAGTCCCAGAAAAAACAGAAAAACAGGGTTAATTGAAGCAAACTATAGTGAAAATCTCACTAGAACGAAAAATATCTACATACAACAATTACATAGATTATTAGTACAAAAAAAAAAAAAAAAAAAAAAAAAAAAAGAACACTTTTTGTAAAACACCGACAGTGTACCAAAAAATTACGTAAATTTACAAACGATCAAGCTCAAACACTTGATAACATAGTAGAAAAAGTCATATACACTTATACAGTATGAACGAAACTTAACCAAACTATTCGTGAATATCATGTTATCAGTCACTGGAAAACTATGTTTATCACGTTAGTCATATGTAACAAGTCACTGCTACGAAGTAATAATGTCCAGATAAAATGTCCTTGAAAACTGCTTTTGGAAATTGCAAAATTGTCCATTTGCAGTACCTCAGCACTATGTACATAACTCAAGAATTACCCAATAACTTCAAAAATAGTTCTGGACAAAAGAAACCATTTCGGCAAAGCATGAAGAACCACAGACTTTTCACATGAACGTCACAGGTGGGACAGATGACCTTAATGTCGAAGACATGTTTAATACATCACTTGATCGTAAATGTGTCAGAAATAAAAGTTCCAAGAATAACTGTTTATAAAAGCCGTAAAATAATCCAAAAATAATAACACTACAACTTGTAGAAAAACTGAAGAACCACCTAATGGCACTGTGATAGAGCTGTCCAGAAGAAATGTTTTTTAAAAGAGTTTTAAAATATCCCCAAAAGGAGCAGGAGGATATTGTGAGAAAGAAAAATATACAAATTCGGTCACGATGTATATTTTTAGTAAGGGGTTACCATCAGTGGTGTAGTCGAGGGGGGACGCGGGGGGACGGCGTCCCCTCACTTTTTTATTTTTTCTCCAGCGTCCCCTTACTTTATATTTTCAAGGGGGACGCTAGAGACGCGAGAGGACGCAGACTTTCCAAACTTATTAATTAAAAAAAGATGAATACACCAATAAATTAACAATTTTACAAATAAGGTATTGATTTTTAATACTTTTCAACAAAATTGAAAGTGGTTACTGTGCTGGTTCGCTTATTCACATTTTAATTTCCATAAGTTTGTTTGTATTGCGGCAAAGTTTTATGTATATTTTTGAGGTTCAGTGTAGTACATCACTATTGTAAACGATGTGTATAGCATCAATATTTCGTTTACGAGAAAACAAAAAGAGAGTTCATTCATATTACGCTTTATTGGCAGAAATTGTTTGAAATAGACATTAATGAAGTTATAATATTTTAAATATAACGAAAATGACATTTGAAATTCGTTACATGTTCCCTATCGGGAATAGCTTTTATCGTTCATTTACAGGGACATAAAAAAATATTTCCAAACACCACGATCCTTTAATGATAATTATTTGGAATGCATGGAAAACTATGGTAAACGATACTATGGAAAACGGTGCACGAAACATTTATAGTACATTTACAAGGCCAGACAAAAGAATCCATCACATTGTCATCTATGTGTTCAGTCTGAAACGTGTTTTCGATTATATTATAAGGCTCCCAACATATTTTAGTCCCCCAAAAGTGTGAAGAGGGTCATTTGTATTTAAAAAAGGTTACTTCAAGTTTTTCTAAATATGCAAGCAATTTTTTTTTAAATACCCTAGAAAATGTGTCAATTCGTTATCTTTATAAAGATAGTCATTAAGCAATGTACATAGTTTTATTTAAAGATAGTTAAATATTCTACTGCAAGAAGATAGAAAGTGTTCACTATTGAGCACTTGCCTTCATAATTGTCCTTAAAGAAGCACGAACTTTTAATTCAAATTGTTGAATATTAAAATTTTAAATTAATTTAACATATATATTGTTAATTATTAACCTTAAATATTAAAAATTTTAATTTAAATTTTAGTTCCTTTCTACATAAAAACTGAGATAAACTATGATATTCATCAGAAAAAGCATGGCATGGCAACGCCCCCTGAGGAGTGATCAAAACCAATATTGAATCAACAGTTATTCATAATCATCTTACATATTAAATCTGATGAAATTCAATCCCAAACATGCGGAGATCTGGCTATGATAGAAATCGTTAAAAATGCAACACAGTAGCACCCTCATTTTGGCGCAATACATCAAATCTAATCAGCATCAATTTATGTCAAGGGTTATGTGAATGTGAAATTTGGTGAAATTTCATACCAGAGATGTTGAGATATAGATATGTAAATTGTGAAAATTGCAGCATAGCAATGCCCTGGTGGGCCATATACACCAAAACCTGATTAGCACATGTATGTGCTAAGGTCTAATTAAACATGATATTTGATTAAAGTCTATGCTTTAGATTTTGAAATAGAGTGGCTAGGCTACAAAATATGTATCATATACAGAGAGAAATTTTAAAAAAATTGTCAAATCATATTCAGGTCAACCTAAAACGTGTAAATCCACCAAAAAGATTCCAATACTTTCTTCTGATAAAAATATATTTAAGAAGTATAACAAAAACAAGAATAAATTTTAATTAAGATTTCCTTTAACACAGCTTCTACATCAAAATCGAAAACAAAACTAAATCTATAATAATAAAGACAGAGTTTGGTCTGTGTGATCTATGTGCTGAAAAGACTGCTGCACATACAGCTACAAGATGGAGGCGATGTAGATTTATGTCTGAAATTATGCGCTTCGAAGACAGTTTTTGGATTTTTTTTTTATTTGATTTTTTTGCGATTTTTATCTTTTTCTTTCTTTACCATTCACGGTGATTTTTATCACATCAATAAAAGGAATTCTGTTTCATTTTTTTAGTCCAATAGTAGCCAATTTGTCAAAAATAGTGTCCTCTTTTCAACTTTTTCAATAAAGTTTATTCAGAATTTGTACAGCGATTTATTTTTGGAAAAAAATTTATGCGAATTTCAGCTTTTTTTTCGAGTTTCGTTTCAATTTTATGACATTCGAAAAACGAATTTGGTTTCAAACTCTTAGCCCTAATGTAATAGATTTTGTCCTTTAGCGATTGTGTCTTCAGATAGTAATTTTTACAGTTTTTTTTTTTTTTTTTTTTTTCATTTCACGACACAATGTTTTTGTCTTTTGTGATTTTTATGAATTTTTAGCGATTTTTATATTTTTCGCCGTGATTTTCCACATTAGTAAAAGGAATCCTGTTTAAATTTTTTAGTCTCATTATAGTAAATTTTGTCCTATTTTCAATAAACTTTATTCGGATTTCGTGCAGCGATTTTTGAATCTTTCGCAATTTTTTATGCGATGTTTAGAGCTTTTTAACCTGTTCCAATCTTTTACTGCAGTTGTCCTCTTTTCAATAAATTTGTTTAGGAATTCGTACCGTGATTTTTGATTTTTTTTGCAAATTTTTTATACAATTCTTGAGTTTTTTGTGTTTTGAGCTAGCAAGCTATGCAAGCCCACTAGTAAATTTTGACCGCTACGATTTTTAGAGTTTTTTGCATTTTGCAGCGATTTTTCCACATTAGTAAAGTCTTTTCATTTTTTTTTTTTCAGTCATCGTAAAAGGACGAAGTGAACCAAAGGGGACCTTTTTCTAAAAAAGGGAACTTTAGGGCGAAAGGGTACCATTTGGGAGCTCTGCATATTATATTTTATATATTTGTTTTTTTATATTATGCTGAACAAAATATTAATTATGTAAGTAATATTTGTATACAGAAGCACACGAAAAATTCAAATACACTACCATCTATGGCCGAATATTTATTGAAATGCGTTTTGCTGCTGGTTTAAATTTTAGTGTGTTATGTGATGCGCATATAATTATTAATTTCTATATATGGCCACTCAAAATAATTCAAATAAATACATTAACATTGATAAACAGTTATTGCTTAATGTTTGTTTAAACTAAACGAAATTTTATTTTTGATTTAAAAAAAAAATACTACACATGTTTTTTCATCATACATTATTGCTCTAAAATTAATTTTACAAACATTTGTGAATAATTAATATATTGGCCGTTATACAGTGTGTACTATAAAGATTGATACGTGCTATAATTTTATACCTTTTGGAGATAAGTAGCTAATGTAGATTATAAAAATGCTTAAAATAAGATAATAAAATAATATTGAAATATTATGACAGCGAAATAATATTCTCATTAATTTTAAAAAAATGAATACAATTTTCTAAAAAAAATTTTATGCGACTCTTTTATTCAAAATTTGTCAGTTAGAAAAATTTATTTTTGCTGCAACAAAATCATTAAAAACTACTTACTCCAAGCTAAAACCACAGGCTTACTCAAAATTTGGAAAATGAAAATCATAGAATGGCTATTGACACGAAATCTAGAAAAGTATAAAGAGTTGAGAACTTTTATGAGAGCAAGTATTTTTGAAAAGTTCTCTGACAGAGGAAAAGTAATGCATATTATTAAACTGCGACAAAATTAAATATATTGCTGTTGTTTTAAAACCATTTTTCTATTTTTTTTTAAATATTTAATAGAAATTAATTTGAAACACTTTTTTTTTTTTAAACTTCAAAACTAATTTATTAGGAAAATGCTTCTTAAACAACTCATCTATTACAAATGTAAGTGTTATTTGGTATCGAAACTCTACTGCAAAAAGCTATATTTTAAAAATTTTTGCTCGACTCTTTAATCACTTCAGAGAATTCAAATAAATTTATAATTAGAGTACATTTTATTCTTGTTAATAATGTGGTAACATTCACTCGCCAATTCACACATTCAAATTTCAATTTTATTTCATTCTGTCAATAAGAATAACTACGCATTAAAAATAACTTCTATGTCAAATTTAAAGTTTCTAACCCTGATATAGTTTCAGAAGAATAGCAATTTTAGAAGGTTTTCAGCTCATTTCATCATTTAAAATTTCAAAAATTTTAAAAGCCGTTATTCGTGAGCATCTACATGTTAATAACTATACTTTTGGGTCGATCGGAAAGTCGTGTCGTGTTGGGAAAATAAATTCCTACCGAAAAACTCTATCATTTAATTATTAGAAATTGATTCCGATATCTAATGTCCAATAATTACCGGGCAGAATTTTCCGGTACGAGTTGATTTTCTCAACACGACACGATTTTCCGATCGACCCAATACTATATTTATTTCCCAGTTTCTTGTAGAAAACAGCTTCAGATAAATTGTGATGAGACGATTTTAGAGGACTTTCCCATTAAATCACCGTATTAAAATTTTAATAATAATAATAATAAAAACGTTTTAAGCTAGCATATGTAAGTCTTGAAAATACATATGTGCCATGTTTTACGTTTCTTGATAAATCGTGTTGAAACTCAAATTTTAGAATCTTCTTTCCGCATTTCACAACGTTAAAATTCTAATTTTTGAAAAAAAAAAAATCAAGTCGTGCATTTACACATTAGAAGTAACCTATAGTTACTAATTTAAAGTTTCTATTTGAAGTTTTTAAAAAAAGAAATCTTGATGAAACGCAATTTTTGGAAATGTTTTGTAAAAGGATATTTATCTATTTCCACTCTTTAAACTTCATATTTTTATAATTTTCGATTTGGGTTAGCATTTGAGTACTAAACATATTCTTCGGGCCATTAAAAAGCATTATTTATCTTCAGCCTTGGTAACATTATTTGATATTTTTTCTCACGTAAACAGTACTTATTTGTTACTCCTGGTCAAAAGATTGTTTAAAAATTGCCTAGATGGGAAAAATGTGTCAAATTTCTTCCAAATTAGAGTTTGCACAATGGCATATAGTTTCAGAATATTACATAGTCTATAATAAAATATAATAAAAGGAATTAAATAGTCTATTCATCATGTATAACTTACTTGCAAAATTTGAGGCCAGTCAGAAACACCGTTTGGACGCTATCATGTTCAAACACACATGGGAAAAATAGACTAAGGAAATACCAACATACACACATGCTTACGCACATACATAGAGAATTGTTGTAAAAATAGGCAAAATGTATTCAGGGGGCTTCAAAAAGTAAAGATGTACCAAAATTTCACAGTCTTATTTTTCTTTTCCATGATTACAATAAATTCCTTACACTGACCATAAAGTAATAATGCAATAATTTTCAGTGCTCTCGGTGAAAAACAGGTATTTTATAACTATTTCTAAAATAAATAATGTAGCACAAATTCTAATTAAAATTTCGTTGTCTGAATTAGTGTTACTGAATTGCGAATTCTATTCCAAAAATGTTCAGTCAAGAAATAAGGTTTTAAATTTTTGAATTCTATATCTTTAATATCTATTTCAAGCTATTTAGTGTCTAAAAGAAACTAATTAAATTAATTTAAATTTAATTTTTAAAGTTAAATTTAATTTTTCAATCACTTTTCTCTGCAATTGAAAATGAAAAGAAAGATACAAAATAAAGTTTGCCTTGTGTGTGAAATAGACCCTAATGTTTGAAACTATGAGCGTCCCCCCACTTTTTCCCCCAGGACTACACCACTGGTTACCATAGGGGGGACCCTATTATGTTGTCAAATACCGCCAAGTTTGTCGCCAGCTTGGCGATATATCGCGAAATTTGGCGGCCAAAAGTGACGCAACTTGGCGATATCTCTAATATTTCGCCAAATTCCCATAGAGTTCTATTGTAAACCTACTTGCTTATAGAAAATCAACAAATTGAGATATTTTAATGCAACAAAAACTAATATTAGCTTAAGGGATTATATTAAATTTTTCTTTGTTGACCCAAGTAGAAATTGACTTTAAAAACAAAATTTTTATATTACTTGTTTTTTATATATAAACGTGTGACACATCATTGGAAAGATAAAAGTTTAAATCATTTAATGATATAAAAAGTAAAAATCGATTTTTTGGTTGAATTTTTATTTCCCGGTCCCTTTAAAGCGTATTTATATTAAAGCTGTTCAACATCTGAATTCTCCTCGCTAATGTTAAACCTATGTGTATAGAATGAATTCCTATAGTTAAAATATCTCCCCAGGAAATTAATATTTTTAACTTTTTCTTTCAGAGTTCTCTTCTTAAAGAACGTCTCTTTTCTTTCTTATATGTCAAAAAATCTCTAAAATATATACGTCATTTTATGTGAAGTGTAAAAATCGTACTCGCAGTTCATCAGGTTTTAACATATTAAATTAAGCATAGATTTTTAAAATAGTTTTAAGAACTAAGAAAAAGAAAAAGAGAGATCCTGTAAGCTGAGCCCATAGAAAAAAGAAGCTAAAAATATTAATTTCCTGAGGAGATATTTTAAATACATTAATTTATTCTACACTCATAGGTTTAACATTAACTAGGAGAATTCAGATGTTTACTGTTTATCAACCTGAGAAAATTTTAAGTGATTTCTATAAAATGTACAGACATTTTGATAATAGGACACTGGAAAGCGCTAATCTTATTGTCAACTCCACTTTTTTAATTTACTTTATTATTCGTATCCTAATTTTTTAAAAAATATCAAACAAAGAACATTATAGCCTACCAGAAACATGGCAAGGTGCTCCTACATCAGGTGCAAAGCATAATAGGAAATTAATTGGCACTATTAAGGAACAAGAAACTGGCAGAAAACAAAACAAAATTTTTCACACCCAGCGTGAAATAGAGTCATAGCCCCTTTGTAACCTATAGACTCTATACTCGTGATATCGCAGTAGGTAAAATGACGGCATAATTGTTTGTTTATCCTTTGAATTCACAAAGGTTTTTTTTATTTTTTCCTATTTCTCCTTTCAATGTTATTTTATTGTCACATTTATGAGCTCAGAAACCAAATTAATGAAAACAAAAGCAAATTCTTTCATTATTTGGATATTAAATAATGAAAAATTTGATAAAAGCATGATATGCTAAATTTAAATGGAAAAAATTCTAATTGCTAAAAATTAACATTAAAATTGTGAAGTAAAAGCATATTTAAGTAAAATAAGTTTACATAATTTATATACAACCCTCCATTTAACACACTTGAAATGCCCCTCATTTTTATACACATTGGTTATAACCTAATTTATTTTAACACTACATTTTTAATAAATTCGATAATTTACACAAACTTAACCCTTTAGCTAATAACGGTATTTATAAGTACCACTCACTTTAAACTTTCATTTCATAGTGAGTACCAAGTACTGCCTTTATACCGGGTGTTGGAGAAAAACTTCTTGTTCATACTTTTCATCTGTGTAGTTATTCATCGTTTTTATCTGCTTTATACTGTACTCTATAGTGTGGTAATGATTTTCCTGGTGTTTCTTTTCTGTTTCATTATTATTTTTTACAGGAAATCGAAAACGTTGTGGCACCAGCTCTTTTTTGCTATGCTAGAAATGGCACATGTAAATTCATATGTGGAGATGTGAGAGAACATGTTAACCCTGGAATATAGGCGTCACATAACTAAAGGGCTGCTAAAAAGATCGAAACCTAAAAAAAACTACTCGGGTGTGGCAACCCAAAACTTTGTTCTGTCTTATACAAGTTATTACTTCCTAAAAACAACTTATGTCAAAATCTAACTGAATCTGAAGTTTGATGAAAATCCGTGCATTAATTTTAGAGATAGAGCTATTGCGAAAATCGTAAAAAATTCTCCATAATGGCACCACCTGTTAGACGATTTACACCAAAAATCAATCGGGGTCAAATTATATCAAGGACTAACTGAATCTGAAGTTTGATGAAAATTTATGCATTAGTTCTTGAGATATAGCTATTGAAAAAATCGTGCAAAATATAGCATAGCAGCGCCACCTGTTGGGTGATTTACACCAAAAGGTAATCAGCACTAAATTATATAAAGGACTAATTGAATCTGAAGTTTTATGAAAATCCGTGCATTGGTTCTTGAGGCGGAAATCATGAAAAAGGCAGCATAGCAGCGCTACCTGTGAAGAGATGTACATTAAAAGTAATCAGCAATGATTTATATTAGGGACTAACTGAACTTAAAGTTTTATTAAATTCCGTTCATTAGTTTTTGAAATAGAGCACTCCACAAAATTTGTGTCACAGACAGACATTAACATTTTGTTCGGGATCTTTGACCCCTAAAACGTACAGATCCGTTGAAAACCGGAATTCAAAAAATTTTACGAAATCAAACTTTCTTCTTTGTAAAGATAGAAGAAAGTAAAAAGGTTTTTTAATGTCATCAAATTTGAATTTTTACTCATTTTTCATGTGTAAAATAAAACTATGTCTATTTAATATTTTTTTATTAACTTGCGAGTGTCTTCTTGTTATTTAGCATTTTAAAGCGTTTAAACGTTATTTTAAATATCATGTGGTTTTCTATTACAGTAGACTCTTCAAATCCACAACCGCCTAAAATCCGCACATCATCACATATGTAAACAATGAAACTTTTGGTTCAGGTGCAGTGGCAAAATTACAGAATTTTTTAGTTTTATATCACATCGTATGTATTTTACTATGTAATTCTCGATAATATGACTAAGCTTGTGGTTTTTTTGTGAAGGAAGTATAAATTTATTTTTGAAACAAAAAAAAAAAAATCAAGCTATTGCTGATATTACTGGTAATCACAATCTTTTTACCAAATATATTTATGTATTAATCAAGCTTTTTTGGGTATTAAGAGTGGCTAAACCTGAAATAAAATTTCCTTACTTTATGATTTTGATGTTAACTAATAGGGTCACCTTTATGAGAAAAATTTCCTTTAATAATTCAAGGAAAATGCATCTCATTTTTATTATGCATTTTTAATTATGTACATTAATTATTTATTTGACCTTTACTTTTAATAATTTAATCATTTTTTAAAAATTATCTTACTTTTTATCATTTTAGTTTACTACTTTATTTAATTATTTTAATATATTGCAAGCATTCAAATTACTGTTTAAAAAATGTAAACAAAGCAATGACCAGAAATCTGCAAGATTCTAAAATCCGCACAAACTCTGGTCTCAAGCTTTGCTAATTTGAGGGAGTTTTCTGTTTGAGAATATTTTAGGCATGGTGTACTGACGGTACTTTAAAGTACCACTTTAATTATTTACCTCTAAAGAATTAAATTTCTCACGGGTGACTGAGTATTTTATATATATATATCCTTTAATTTTCATTGTAGTAACTGAAAAAAAAATTATATGAAAAAAAATTGCAGTAGATCATAATGCAGTAGATAAAGGGTTTATCTGAAGTTAAAGGAATTTTCCTTATATTATTCGTTATATTATTCCTTATATTGCATACATTTCTATGCTTTCAGTAGCAGAATAAAAAATAAGTGAATTCTTGAAACATGTAATGCTTTTCAATGAAGCAATTTTCGAATATTTTTCCAAAATAATTGATTGGAAAAATATTCGAAAATTGCTTCATTGGAAAGCATTACATGTTTCAAGAATTCACTTATTTTTTATTCTGCTACTGAAAGCATAGAAATGTATGCAATATAAGGAATAATATAACGAATAATATTAGGAAAATTCCTTTAACTTCAGATAAACCCTTTATCTACTGCATTTTTTTTTTCAGTTTCTACAATGAAAATTAAAGGATATATATATATATATATATATATATATATAATACTCACCGTCACCCCTGAGAAATTTAATTCTTTAGAGATAAATAAGAAAAGTGGTACTTTAAAGTACCGTCTGTACACCATGCCTAAAATATTCTCGTACAGTAGACTCCCAAAGATTCGCAAAGCTTGGAACCAGAGGTTGTGTGGATTTTAGAATCTTGCAGATTTCTGGTCATTGCTTTGTTTACATTTTTTAACAGTAATGTGAATGCTTGCAGTGTAGTAAAATATTAAAATAAATAAAGTGATAAACTAAAATGATAAAAATTAAGATAATTTTAAAAATGATTAAATTATTAAAAGTAAAGGTCAAATAAATAATTAATGTACATAATTAAGATGAGATGCAATTTCCTTGAGTCATTCAATAAAATTTTTCTCATAAAGGGGACCCTATTACCACCCCTATTACCCTATTACCACCAAAATCATAAAGTAAGGAAATTCTATTTCAGGTTTCGCCAGTCTTAATAACCAAAAAAGCTTGATTAAAACATAAATATATTTGGTAAAAAGATTGTGATTACCAGTAATAACAGGAATCACTTGATTTTTTTTTTCAAAAATAAATTTATACTTCCTTCATGAAAAACCACGAGTTTAGTCTAATTATCAAGAATTACATATTAAAATACATACAATATGATATAAAAATAAAAATTTCTGTAATTTTGCCCCTGCACATGAGCCGAAAGTTTCATTGTTTACATCAGTGAGGAGTCTATTGTAACAGAAAACCCACATGGTATTTAAAATAAAGTTTAAACTCTTTTAAATGCCAAATAACAAGAAGACACTCGTAAGTCAACAAAAAAAATATTAAATATATATAGTTTTATTTTACACATGAAACGTGAGTAAAAATTCAAATTTGATGGCATTAAAGAAGCTTTTTACTTTCTTCTGTCTTTACAAAAAGAAAGTATTGGTTTCGTAAAAATTTTCAAATTCCGGTTTTCGACGGATTTGCACGTTTTAGGGGTCAATGATCCCGAAAGACATGTTAATGTCTGCCTGTGACACAAATTTTGTGGGTGGTCTATTTCGAAAACTAATGAATGGAATTCAATAAAACTTTAAATTCAGTTAGTCCCTAATATAAATTAGTGCTGATTACTTTTGATATAAATATCTTCACAGGTGGCGCTGCTATGCTGCATTTTTCATGATTTCCGCCTCAAGAACTAAAGCACGGATTTTCATAAAACTTCAGATTCAGTTAGTCCTTTATATAATTTGGTGTGGATTACCTTTTGGTGTAAATCACCCAACTGGTGGCGCTGCAATGATATTTTGTACGATTTTTTTCAATAGTTATATCTCAAGAACTTATTCATAAATTTTCATCAAACTTCAGATTCAGTTAGTCCCTGATATAATTTGACCCTGATTAGTTTTTGGTGTAAATCGCCCAACAGGTGGTGCTATTATGGAGAATTTTTTACGATTTCCGCAATAAGCTCTATCTCAAAAACTAATGCACAGATTTTCATCAGACTTCAACAAATTCAATCGGATTTTTACATAAGTTGTTGCTGATTAGATTTTGAACTGTTAAATCAAATACATACACTGTTCACTTAAAATAGCTTATCAGATTGTATTCTAGGATCATAATGAACACATAACAAAAATCCAATACTTTTCTTATGTCCTTTAGTATGTTTGCAGCAATAAAAAGACGAGCGTTACAATTTGTACAAAATGTCGGCACAAAACACAATCGACTGTTTCAAAGATAGCCTCCTTCTTCGCTAAAATAATGAACGTAGAACTACTGCTGCCATGTATCTTGAAAAAGTATAGTTAAAAGAGTGTTTTTGAAAAGCATCATTAGAATATTAGTAATATTCACTATGAGATGAAAGTTTAAAGTGGGTGGTACTTATAAATACCGTTAGTAGCTAAAGGGTTAAGCTTGTGTAAATTATCGAATTTATTAAAAATATAGTGTTAAAATAAATTAGATTATAACCAATGTATATAAAAATGAGGGGCATTTCGAGTGTTTAAATGGAGGGTTATAAATAAATTATGTAGTTAATTTTTAGCATTTAGAATTTTTTTCATTTAAATTTAGCACATCATGCTTTTATCATTTTTTTTCATTATTTAATATCCAAATAATGAAAGAATTTGTTTTTGTTTTCATTAATTTGGTTTCTGAGCTCATAAATGTGACAAAAAATCTTTGTGAATTCAAAGGATAAACAAACAATTATGCTGTCATTTTACCTACTGCAATATCACGAGTATAGAGTCTATAAGTTACAGAGGGGCTGTGACTCTATTTCATGTCTGGTATGAAAAATTTCTTTTTTTATAGCCTTACATTGAAAGGAAGAATAGCGTCCATTGAGGTAAAGTAGTAGCATGTCGACGTCTGCATGGGCCGAAATTTTCAGGCCCAACCCGACCTGTAGAATAAGAATTCAGCCCGAGCCTGGTACAAAAGTTTAAAGTTCAGCTCAAGATCATCCCGGACTGGAAAAAAAGTTAAAATCTTGATCCAAAACCGGGATGGCCTGACTGAATTTCTACAAAACATGGATTTTTATGTCAATATTGTTAAAATTGTCACTTATGAGGAGTTCTGACTAAAAATACTTATTTCAACTTCATTTTTTTTTCATGGTTATAATCTTTTTTTAAAGATGTGCCGTAGGCTGTGATATATATTTTTTAATGAATCTCTATTTATATGTGAATGTTTCAGTTATCATGAATATCGTTAATCCATATTTCATGCATTGGAGACTTAAAAATTTGAAAAATGCTATTCTGTAAAATTTTCTAAGACGGTATCGCATTGGAAAGAAAAAAAAAATGTGTTATAGACAGGTTCCTTTCTTAGCAGGTGTAAATATATTATATTCTTTTCTCACGTATCTGAATTATTATATTTATTTTGTATGGATCAACACATTTTTCCGATTAAAACAGGATTTCATCATAGAGAGGTTCTTTTTCACAAGTTTTACTGTATTTTATTTTATTATCTAGAAATCTAATATTCTTTGAAAAAAAAAATAAATTTTAAAATTTAATCTTTGAATAATGGTGATTAAAATATATTTGCATTTTTTGCAAACATTTTTGGTCATTGCCAAATTTTACCGATTTTTGCATGGACTAGGCCATGCTGAGACAATGATTTTCATATGGGTTGGGTTAAGGCCAGGATGCAAAAATTTCGGCCCTTGCAGATCTAGAAAAAAATTAACCCAGCCCTGTTCGATACAGAAAGAAAAGTTATGCCCAGCCCAGAACGATCCTTCAGAAAAAGTAATGCCCAAGCCCAGCCCGTCCTGGCCTGAGATTTCAGATAAAAGTAAGACCCGAGCCAAGCCCAGCCCAGCTCGAGCCTTTAGAAGAAAGTAAGGCCCATGCCCGATTGTTGTGATTGAAATGGGACTGAGCACGGCCCGTGCAGACCTCTAGTAGCATGTCTATTTTTAAAGTAGTTTTTATTTGATAAAATTGAATTATTTCATTCAATTTGTAAGAGTTTTTGAATACTTTTTACTTTCCCTACACATAGTATAAGTAAAGTATTGTAATCATGATTTGTGTGTGAGCATAAATAATAAATAGAAAATGACACTTCCAATTGAGTTCTCATATAGTGATACACTATAACAAAAACTGTATAGATTTTTGTACAAATCAGCTGATGGTATTTAATCGTTCCTGAATTTTCTTTCAATTTGGGAGGAAAAATACAGTAAAAAAATTAAAATTAGATATCAAAATTACAGAAGTTAAAGTTTACTGAAATTTAATTAATATTTTATTTACTGAAACTTAATAAATGTAATTATTTTGCATTTTTTTTAAATATGACAATATTAAAAGGAAGAGTTTTTGAAGACATTTAGAAAATGTTGTAACAGTAGGATTGAACAGACATAAAAACTTACTAATATTTTTTTAATGTTTCGTCACAAATACTTATTTCTAAAAGCAGCCTATAAATAGGAAATCTATAAGTAAGATTTTTTTAAGTAAAATATCTTTCCACATAAAAAAAAAAAAAAAAAATACTGATTTATTTCCACACTGCTGTGAGGAAATACATAGTTAAATATATTCTATAATATTTTGTCACATAAAATTCTTATACAGTAGACTCTCTGAAATCCGCACAGGGACCAGAGGTTGTGCAGATTTTAGATTTTTGGTCATTGCTTTGTTTACAGTTTTTAAAAAGTAATTTTAATGTAATAATGCAATCAAAATTATAATGAATGCTTGCAATACAGTAAAATAAGGTACCTGGCAGCATTATGGCCACCCTAATGTTTGATTGTTTTTTTCACCATACCATGCTAATATTATCTTTTCTGGAAACTATTTATGATGTTGCTTAGAGGGATTAATGTGGTAAATAAAAGAAAAAATTATATAAGCTGAAATGTAAAAAGTGTCATATGGGCCATATTGAGAACACACCATTCTCAATATGGCCCACTTTATAAATTTTTAGAAAACTGCTAAAAAATTGCAAATTATTATATACTATATGTTATTATAATTATTATATATAGTATATTTATGTATACATATTATATATATAATACCTGCAACTATTTGAAAGCCAGGAAAATCACAAAATTGTTTTTAAATTAAAACAAAAAATATATTTATTTTTACTAAAAAATGTATTAGTTGAAGAACAGAAGTGAAACAAAATTATGGCTAATAAAAAAGGCAATTAAATTAGTAAAAACACAAATATAACAGAAAAGTGGCCAACCCTGGCCATAATGGGAACCTGCGTCATTTTTAGGTGCGTTCCTAATTATATAAATACGTCGCACTTATAGTCGTTGTTCAGTCCGTACGTCCGCATATAACAGGGCAAAAACTACCCAACCGAATGGTCTGAAATTTTATATATATGATTGTTGCAAACTTTTGTCGAGCCACTTCAAATTTTATGAAAATCGGATGTATAGTTTAATTACAGGGACAGTCAAAAGTTTTCCATTATATTACGACCAATGGGAAAAAATTATTGCAAGTGCATTTTAATGTTAAAGCCTTCCGAATGGTCTGAAATTTTAAATACATAATTGTTACAATATTTTGTTGAGCCACTTCAAATTTTATGAAAATCGGATGTATAGTTTAATGACAGGGACAGTCAAAAGTTTTCCATTACATTACGACCAATGGGAAAAAATTATTGCAAGTGCATTTTAATGATGTTAAAGCCTTCCGAATGGTCTGAAATTTTAAATACATAATTGTTGCAATATTTTGTTGAGCCACTTCAAATTTTATGAAAATCGGATGTATAGTTTAATTACAGGGACAGTCAAAAGTTTTCCATTACATTACGACCAATGGGAAAAAATTATTGCAAGTGCATTTTAATGTTAAAGCCTTCCGAATGGTCTGAAATTTTAAATACATAATTGTTACAATATTTTGTTGAACCACTTCAAATTTTACGAAAATCGGATGTATAGTTTAATGACAGGGACAGTCAAAAGTTTTCCATTACATTACGACCAATGGGAAAAAATTATTGCAAGTGCATTTTAATGATGTTAAAGCCTTCCGAATGGTCTGAAATTTTAAATACATAATTGCTGCAATATTTTGTTGAGCCACTTCAAATTTTATGAAAATCGGATGTATAGTTTAATTACAGGGACAGTCAAAAGTTTTCCATTACATTACGACCAATGGGAAACAATTATTGCAAGTGCATTTTAATGTTAAAGCCTTCCGAATGGTCTGAAATTTTAAATACATAATTGTTACAATATTTTGTTGAGCCACTTCAAATTTTATGAAAATCGGATGTATAGTTTAATGACAGGGACAGTCAAAAGTTTTCCATTACATTACGACCAATGGGAAAAAATTATTGCAAGTGCATTTTAATGATGTTAAAGCCTTCCGAATGGTCTGAAATTTTAAATACATAATTGTTGCAATATTTTGTTGAGCCACTTCAAATTTTATGAAAATCGGATGTATAGTTTAATTACAGGGACAGTCAAAAGTTTTCCGTTACATTACGACCAATGGGAAAAAATTATTGCAAGTGCATTTTAATGATGTTACAGCCTTCCGAATGGTATGAAATTTTAAATACATAATTTTTGCAATATTTTGTCGAGCCACTTCAAATTTTATGAAAATCGGATGTATAGTTTAATTACAGGGACAGTCAAAAGTTTTCCGTTACATTACGACCAATGGGAAAAAATTATTGCAAGTGCATTTTAATGATGTTAAAGCCTTCCGAATGGTCTGAAATTTTAAATACATAATTGTTGCAATATTTTGTCGAGCCACTTCAAATTTTATGAAAATCGGATGTATAGTTTAATGACAGGGACAGTCAAAAGTGTTCCGTTACATTATGGGGAATGTGAAAAAAAATTATTGCAAGTACATTTTAATGATGTTACAGACTATGCCCTTATGAAGTGCAAAAAAATATACATTCAGTGCAATATGGGGTGCAAAAAATAATTATAAAACTAGTTATAGTATGAACGCACCTCATTTGCCTCGTTTGACGAGCAATTTCCAACTTGTTTTATTTTACCCCCAAGAAATGGATATACTAAGAAGCAGTGATTGATAGTATCTAAAAGTAGATAAACGGTGTTATCATATTCATTCTTACTTTGTATTAAATGCCAACAAATATTAATTATACGAAATATTCCTTACTTTTAAGAAATAATAGCATGACTTTTTTTGGCCGACAGTTTCCTTCCACCTGCCTGTAGTGTCGCCCAGGTGATGTGACTTCACCTTTATTTTTTTTTCCACTTTATATCATTCTGGGGGGGTCGAACGTATACAAGTTTAAGTTTGAACAACATCAAGTTCGACGGTGAGTATTTGACGTATATACAAACGTTTTAAATCTTTATAAACCAGACGCCTTTCCTATTTAAAATATCCTTTTTTCCGCCTTACGCAAAATTTTGCTTTCGGCGGGACCTTAAAGAGCTTTTTGTTTCCGTGTTAGGCAGATTCCGGCTTATGCAGCATGAATTAATGTTATTTTTTATGGGTTTGCCGGGATTTGAAAAATTTTCCACGTTAGACAAATTTCCTGCTTACACAGAGTCCGCCTTTTTTTGACAGAATTTACTGTACCATTATTTATTTATTTATTGTATTTTAAATGAATATAAAAGCCAGCACAGATGTCATATACGCACGCCATTGATATGATTTTTTTCTGACGCCAATGTCATATACACACTGGGGTACTTAACTGGCATCAAAGTGTCGTTATTTTGCTTGATATTTTAACCCATATATTATTTATTTATTAATAAATTGTTTATTTACTTTTATTTTCTTTTTTAAAATTATATAAATATTTTTGTCCTTTAGTCATTAATTAAACTTATTTTATTTATTGTTATTCCCTTTTTAAAAATATTACACAATAACCAATGAGATGTGTTTCATTCGAGCGTTCCTATTAAACAATTAACAAATAATCGCGATTTCTGTGCCACGTACGATAGCGTAATATATATATATATATATATATATATATATATATATATATATATATGTGTGTAATAATAAAAATGTTCGCCCTTTTATTTTAGTAAAACTATTCCAAATTCTTAATATCTACCCCCTTTTTTTACCTATCTTTGATAAAATCTTAAATATTTTTTTTTCTTTTATTTCATGCCTTTAAACCTGCATATTCTTTAATTATTATTCTAAAAACCTTAATCCCTTCGTAACTTACTTCTTATAAAACCACCAAATTCCTTTTTTTCATTTTATTCCGAATCAATTCTGTTTCTTTCAGTGTTTTTAATATTTTTGTTCTACAATATTCTATACCCCATAATTCCTTGCCAGATCTCGCCAACATTTTGTTTATGTTATAAATTACAGGATTCGCACAGACTCCTTAGACTCCTTGGAAACTCCTTAGAAATGAAAACATTCCCAAGTAGTACTTAGAACTACTTAGATAAGCAAACCACTACTTAGAAACTCCTTATATTCTATTGCGGCTTCGGACGCAAGCGATATTGCTGCCGAGGAAAAAAAGAAATTGTGAATGAAAAACGCACGGTAAATCCTTTATGCACGTCATTCATCTGAAGCACAACATTGATTGGGTAGGGTAATCTTAATAGCAGGGCTTCCATTAGGTCCGTTTTTCAATTATTAGGTCCGTAAAGTCCGTTTTTCGACACTGTTAGCCGACCTTTTTTTTTTAATTTTATCGATGTTTGGCATTTAGCCAAGAATCTACGAAAAATCGCGTTTTTCGCAAATACGTTCCAAAAAAATACCGTCAAATTTCGTCAATCGATCGCGGAAAAAATTCGTAAATTTTGTCAAAGGATCGTGAAAAACGCGAATTTCTCCAACAGATCGCGGAAAAACTTGGATTTTTTAAAAAGACGCGAATTTCTTAAAAGACAGCGAAAAAACGTTAATTTACTCAAAGGATCACGAAAAAACGCGAATTTCGTTAAAGATAGAGAAAAAAAGCAAATTTCCTCAAAAGATCGCATAAAATGCGAATTTTCTCAAAAAATCACAAAAAAAATGCAAATTTCCTCAAAAGATCTCGAAAAACACGCGAATTTCCTCAAAGGATCACGAAAAACACACTGTTTCCATCAAAAGATCGCGAAAAAAAAGTTATAGTTTCGTCAAACGATCGAAATAAAACGCGAATTCCATTAGATGATCGCGAAAAAGCGCGAATTTTGTCAAAGGATAGCGAAAAACACGCAAATTTCGTCAAAGGATCGCGAAAAACAAGCGGTTTCCACCAAAAGATCGCGAAAAAAAAGTCAGATTCGTTAAACAATCGAAATAAAACGCGAATTCCATTAAAAGATCGCGGAAAAAAACGTGAATTTCATCATAAGATCGCGAAAAAAATGCGAATTCGTCAAAATTTTACCTTCAAAGAAAGCTATTACCGCTGTTCTTAAAAGAATAAATTCAAAACTTTTATCTTTTATCTTGTATGTTGCATTTAGCTTTTTTTTTTTTTTTTTTTTTTTTTTTTGCCTTTTAATATTTTCTTTAAGATGTATCATGCATGTGCTATACATAAGTGTTTGGGGTTTGACTAATCTCTATTTATATGACCTAGGGGTGATTCTAGTCCGAATTTTCCGAAAATTAAAAAAAATCTGTCACCCATCCAAAAATTCGGACATATGGTCGCCGAAAAAAATAAATTTTGTCAATCGTTTGCAGAAAAATCGCCAATTTTGCCAAAGGATCGCGAGGAAAACGCAAATTTCGTCAAAGAATCCCGAAAAACCCCGCAAAGTTCGTCAAAAGATTGCTAAAAAACCCACAAATTTCATCAAAAGATCGCGAAAAACCCACAAATTTCGTCAAAAGATTGCGAAAAACCCACAAATTTCGTCGAAAGACCGCGAAAAACTCCACAAATTTCATCAAAAGATCGCGAAAACCCAAAAATTTCGTCGAAAGATCGCGGAAAAACGGCAAATTTCGTCAAAACATCGCGAAAAATCGGCAAATTTTGTCACAAAAGATCGCGAAAAATCGGCAAATTTCGTCAAAAGATCGCGAAAAATCGGCAAATTTCGTCAAAAGAGCGCGAAAAATCGGCAAATTTCATCAAAAAAGCGCGAAAAAAACTACAAATTTTGTCAAAAGATCGCGAATTTCGTCAAAGAGCCACGGAGAAAACGCATAGCTAGTGTAGGGAGTGGAATCTCCCTCCCCCCTCTTTGATGTAACTTTTCAGAAGATTTGTTGTGAATTTCAGAAATTTTTTTTTACTCAGAATCACCCCTGTGACCTGACCATTGGTCACTGTCACTGTATAAGAAAATATATAGTCAATTTTGTATTTAAACTTACGAAATCAATAAGCAATATATTGTGAATACTGTACAATTTTAGCACTCACAATTAGATTATAATAGAGTAAAATTTGTTTTTGAAATGTTTTTCTCTCCAAATTGGGCATTAAAAATTGGAGTGTGCATACCACATAACGATGCAGCACATAAAAACATCGACAAAAAAAAAGTGACAAATCCTTAAAATTTTTTGGGTACTCCTTGGATTCTTTCTTCCCAACTCTGTATGAACCCTGTATAAATCTGACGCCGTGAAAATTAAGTTCATTCATCTACTTCACACATTCTCCTCCTTTTCTCGGAGCTCGTCGTATCGTAGCCTGCCTCCCGTCCCGTCCTTCCGGCTATTTTAACGGGTTTTTCTTTTTTTTTTCACTTCTAATGTAACTGTTCACACTCCGTTTCTTTGAGTATTTATAGTGTTGCATCGTCTATCAAATATCTGTTGATTACAGTATGGAACCATTTATCCGGAAACCAGTTAACCGGAAAACCAGTTATCCGGAATGATATTTCTGATAGACTGATTTCAGAATCTTTGCAGAAAAAGGTATCATACATTGCAGTTTGACATAGGCTTTGCTTGAAACAATTGTATAATTTGATGACAACATCTAGTATTTTTTGTCATCACATTTAGTTGAATTTTAGATGTTTTAATTTTTATGCAGAGGAAACAAAAGAATTTTTGTTCCTAAGGGATTCCCATAAATTACCTTCTTTTAAACTCTGGCTAAATTTTTATCTTTCTTGCATTGATTTTTAATCGAAGTAATCTAATAATTTAAAATGAGAAATAATGCCACAACCACACATATTCCACAAAACTTATCAAATGGATGCTGCTTTAATGCACAACCAGTTAACCGGAAAAACCAGTTATCCGGTGTTATCGATAAATATAATTTAGATATCATAAATTAATCAAAAATGAAGTAAAGTGCTTTTTCCATTCAATCAGTGAGATTTATTGCTATCATAATCCTTTTGTAAATTGCTAAGTAATATTTATTGATGTTCTAATAATTTTCTAAATCATTAAGTGTTGTTTATTGCTTTATATGTTTATCTTATGTTACGCAGCTGTGCCCAATGACGTCAGATACTCTTTCTGACGAAAGTGTAAACGGAAAATAATGTTTAGTATGCATTAAAGTTTTGATCATGTAACTGCTTTTCGTAATCTTTGAATCAGAGTTATTTTGTCGCTTTGGACTACAGTTAGTTGCTATGATAACTACAGTTGTAGTTTTTTATGAATTTAAATTAAGTTATTAGAGATAACATTTGGCGCCCAACGTGGGGCCGACATAGCAATTATGGATATAAAAGCGTTGAAACTAGAAAGAAAAAATCTGCGAATAAGTTTTACTTCGTGCACGAATAAAGTTACAGAAGAATTATTGAAACTAGAGATTGATCTTAAAAGTCTGTCTGTGTTACAGAAACAATTAGAGGATAAATTTGGAAGGTTAGAGGAATGTCAGAAAAATATAAGTAGCATACTGTTGAAAGAAGATTCCAAAAAGGAGTGTGAGGAAGATTTTCAAGCAGCCGAAGAATATCGGGATAAATACCTTGAGTTGAAGACTGGAGTAGAAGAAAAAATTATTTCTTTGCCGACGCCCGTTTTTGAAAATCGGAATTAATCTCTCGAGAAGAGAAGTTTTAAATTGCCGAAGATTGAATTGAAAAAATTTAATGGTGATGTTAAGGACTATTTGTCTTTCTGGTCCCAATTCCAGAAGATACATGAAGATAAAAGTATTTCGGACTCTGATAAATTTCAATATTTAATTCAAGCGGTCGTTCCGAATTCAAAAGCAGCCAGAGTGGTGGAGAGCTTTCCAGCTACAGCTGCTAATTATCATCAAGCAATAAACCAAATCAAAGAAAGATTTGGTAGAGAAGATCTGCTCGTACAAGTCTATATACGGGACTTATTAACTATGGTCATGAAAAATGCCGTCACTGGCCGAGTTAAAACAGATTTGCCAAAATTGTATGATGAATTAGAGGGAAAGTTGCGATCTCTGGAAAGTTTAGGACGTACGCAAGAAAAATATGGCGATTTCCTGATCCCGTTAGTAGAATCGATCCTCCCTGAAGAAGTCTTGATGTCATGGGAAAGAAAACGAAATGCCGAAGATGCGATGCATGAAGAACGTTCACTGAAAAATTTAATGTCTTTTCTAAAGCACAAAATGCAAAGCGAAGAGATGGTTGCTTTAGCGCGAAGTGGTTTCGGTTCTAATACTACTAATAAAAGATATGACCGGGATAATAACCCCCCCCCCCCTGCCACAGCTTCATCGCTAGTAAACACTTCTTTTGGAAATGCAGGTAAGCGAGAATTTACTTGTATTTTTTGTAATAAAAAACATTCATCGCGAGATTGTTTTGCTGCTAGAAATATGACTTTAGAAAATAAGAAAAATATTTTACTAAAGAAAAATGCTTGCTTTAATTGTTTTAAGCCTAACCACATATCTAAAAACTGTAGATTTAAAAGTACTTGTATTAAGTGTAAAAAATATCATCATTTTCTTATGTGCCCAGATTATAATAGTGAAAATGATAAGAAAGAAAATGAAAGTCATGAAACTAATACTATGACAAATCATTCAAATAGTGAAAATGTTTATCTCATGACATTAATGGTTAAAGTGAAAAACAAGAATGTGGAACTAAAGGTTCGCACTATTATTGATTCTGGTTCTCAAAACAGTTATGTTAGTAAAAAGGTGGTTGAGAATCTACATCTGGTTCCTAAGAGGAAAATTAAAATGACCCATTGCCTTTTTGGGGGGAGAGAAACCTCAGTTCAAATACATGATGTTTATGATTTAATTATTTCTGATTTAAATGATTCCTTTAGTTGTAGAGCTGAGGTATTCTCTGAAAATAAAATTAGTACTGGTTTTGTACCCAAACTTTCTAGTGTAGAGGCACTTATTGAACTTAGAGAAAAACAAATTATTTTACCTGATCTTGAATCCGAAGATTCGGAAATTAATTTACTTTTAGGTGCCGATTTAATTGGCACATTATTCACTAATAAATGTATGAAATTAAATTCAGGTTTATTTATGTTAGAAACACGATTGGGTTGTGTATTAACTGGAAAACCCAATCAAAATTTGAGTAGTAATTATGATAGTAATACTGTTTTGTCTGTTGTATCTTTGTACGTAAAAAATGCTTCTATTAATGAGTTATGGGATCTTGAAACGATCGGTATTAGGGAGCCAGTAGAAAGTTTGAAAAATCAATATGAGCATTCTAAAATAATAGAGGAATTTAAAACCAATATTAAAATTCATCCAGATGGTAGATATGAAGTTTGTTTACCTTTTAAATCTGATACGATTGAATTACCCAGTAATAAAGAAATGACGTGGAAGAGACATAAAAAGATGTGCAAACGCGCACAAAAGGGGGGGTCTTCTTATTGATTATGAAAATGTTTTCAGAGAATGGGAAGATTTAGAAATAATTGAAAAAGTAACGGGGGACGTCCAGAAAGAGCATTTTTTGCCGCATCGGCCTGTGGTGAAAGTGGACAGTGCTACGACCCAGGGCCGAAACTAGCCTTTTTGGCGCCCGGGGCAAACATGGATTTTGGCGCCCCCCCCCCCCTCCACCACAAAGTAAATTTACAAAAAAGAATTTTACTAAATATCTAACAGACAACCTATTTTTAAATTTAAAATATATAAAACTGAACTACGTAATCAGCTTTGTCAAACATTGATCCATTAAAATCTTTGAAAAGTTATTGAAAAGAATTGCATTTTAATCTTTTTAAACTTTTTTTTTTTTTTGCATAGTCTAAATGAGGTCGATATCTAAAAAAGAAAGGTTTTACTAAGAATTTTACTCTGTGCATTCCCCTTCCCGTTGTCCTGGGCAGTCAGCGCCCATGGCAAGACGGAAAAAAAAAAGGAAAGAAAGGAAGCTCAACACAGTTCAGCGGAAAAAAAACAAACAGCTTTCATGGAATTTTTTTTATCTAGACTGAGGGGTCACTTCTCCTTTGGTAGTTATCCGTAGTGGACAGTAGGGTGTCCCACAATAGAGACTGACCTTGAAAAACGGTAATGATTCTCCCTCGGATTCTCCTCACAGGAAGTGATTTAAAAGATAGAAAGCAAACGCATAGGCATGATACTTTGAAATTTTGTATTGTAATGAATCTTTTTATCTATTTGTAAAGTTTAATGCATTTGGTTCAGTTTTCCTTTTAAATTTTCCAGCTGCGAGACATTTTTATACAAATTTCATAATATATATATATATATATATACATTCTTGTGTCAAACGTCAAACAAAATCTTCATTTTGGCGCCCCCTTCACCTCCTGTTAAAGCGGCGCCCGGGGGACGTGCCCCCTCTGCCCCCCCTAGTTTCGGCCCTGCTACGACCAAAATTAGGCTCGTTTTTGATGCGTCCGCTAGAGAATATGGAAAGTGTTCCTTAAATGATATTTTGTATAAAGGCCCGAATTTAATTGAGCAAATACCGGATATTATCGATAGGTTTCGAATTTATAAAATTGGTCTTTCTGCGGATATCAAAAAAGCCTTTTTGCAGATTAGCATAGACCCGGATCATAGAGATTTTTTACGATTTTTTTATCCTTCTGTGAACGAAGAAATTACTTATAGACATTGCAGGGTGGTTTTCAGATTGAGTTCGAGCCCATTTTTGTTGGCAGCTTCGATATCTCATTTATTAGATAATGTATCTCATAATTATAGGAATATGGCAGAAAAATTGAAATATTCATTTTATGTTGATAATTGTGTTACAGGTGTTTCGAATGCTGAGGAACAAGACGAATTTATCGAGCAGGCTAAATGCATTATGTCTCGAGGGTGTTTTAATTTGAGAAGTTGGGAAAAATTGACTCGTTTCTGCGACCTGAAATGAATCATTTGGAAATTCAATCCTCCCTCAGCCGCCTGGTGGGAAAGGCTGATCCGTGTGATCAAAGAGCTTCTCCGACGAACACTCGGCAAAGCTGTCGTGACTTTTGAGGAACTGCAAACAATTTTGTGTGATTGTGAAAATATTATAAATTATCGGCCTCTCACATATCAATCCGAAAATCCAGAGGATTTAGTTCCATTAACACCGAACATGTTTTTAGTGCAAAACTCTAGTTCTAGTGTCACGGACATTGATGAAGTTGACGCAACACAGTTTTGCAAAAGGCTGCGATACAGAATTAAGCTCATGGAACAATTGAGAATGCGCTTTCGAACTGAATATCTCGGTCAACTTATTCAAAGGTGTCGTGAAATCGCCCAGTTACCCGACTTGAAGCTGGGTGAACTTGTGCTCATTGGGGACGATGTACAAAAACGTCTCAATTGGCCGCTAGCTAAGATTGTAGACCTAATTCCTGGAAAGGATGGCAAAATTAGAACAGTCAAATTGAAAACTGAACATGGTGTTGTTATCAGACCCATACAACGAGTTTTTTCATTAGAATTACCTCTTACTAATTTTTATCCTTCTCCTTTTCAGCTAGAAAGCAGTAATCAAGGTGCTTTGATGGGGACAGATTCTTCAGACTTGTTGACAGAGCCTGAGCCAACTACTTATAGAACCAGGTTCGGTCGTGTGACCAAAATTCCCCAGAGATTTGGAAAATAGAATTTAGTTTTGAGTAGCTAGTCAGCAACTCAAAAGGGGGGAGAGTGTTATCGATAAATATAATTTAGATATCATAAATTAATCAAAAATGAAGTAAAGTGCTTTTTCCATTCAATCAGTGAGATTTATTGCTATCATAATCCTTTTGTAAATTGCTAAGTAATATTTATTGATGTTCTAATAATTTTCTAAATCATTAAGTGTTGTTTATTGCTTTATATGTTTATCTTATGTTACGCAGCTGTGCCCAATGACGTCAGATACTCTTTCTGACGAAAGTGTAAACGGAAAATAATGTTTAGTATGCATTAAAGTTTTGATCATGTAACTGCTTTTCGTAATCTTTGAATCAGAGTTATTTTATCGCTTTGGACTACAGTTAATTGCTATGATAACTACAGTTGTAGTTTTTTATGAATTTAAATTAAGTTATTAGAGATAACATCCAGAATACATCTGACCCCAAGCATTCCGGATAAATGGTTCTGTACTGTAGTGCCAAGATAGCATGCACAATATTGCACTTACTACTATATTTGGATACAACTCCTCATCTTTTTGCTTCTTTTTGGGAACAACGGATTTAGAGCTTATTCTATCGACGATCATTTTCAGAATTTTCAAGCTATGATTTTGAGACTTTCACCAAAGTTGCTCTATATACTTAGCTAATACATTATCTACATTATATTTTGATTGCATTCGCACATGTGCAGTGAAACATTTTTTAGTAAACCTGCTCATTTTTCATCTAATTTTTATAATTTTTTAATTCTGATTACAGAGTATTGTGTACAATGTTGTTTGTCATATTTTCTGAAAATAACTTTTTTTATATTAAGAACTCTGCAAATTATAAGCAAAAAACTTGGCGAAATTTGGGACTGTTTTTATAAAAACCTTAATTTCTCTACGAGTATGCATGCTATCCTCATAAAAATGAACACAGTATATTACGATAAGCCACTTATTAATAATCTCGAATTTGAACACTTTTGCTACATTAGTTTTTACAGGATTATCCAAACGATATTCGTTCTTTTTAAATTTGTTGACGGTCCCCTATGGGGTTTCGGGAAAAAATCTTCGCGGAAATATAAGACCTATACTATACTGTTTACACACCTGCAGTTTCAGGTTAATTCCTCATGTATTTTTCTAGATATTTAACAAAACGTCTAACATCGCAAGTGACCGGTGACCTTTGGCCATATACCGTATATACTCGCGTATAAGTCGAGGAATTTCTGACAATTTTCGGTAAGCAAATTTGGGGGTCGACTTATACGTGAGTCAGTTAAAAAAGCAAAAACAAAAAATTTGAATACTGCAAAATTATGGATTTTTATGCGTATGAATAAAAAATAATATATAAAATACACAAATAATAATAATTTCTCATTTTAAAAAATTCAATGATTTGTTTTTGTTTACTTACTATCTTTTCACATTGGCAAGTGAAATCTTTGGTTTGATTTTGTGCAAAATTGAAGTAAAAAGTTGTCGACTTATACGCGGGTTGTTTAATTTTTCCAGAATTTGCATTCGAAAGTTAGGGGGTCGACTTATACGCGAGTGTATAAGGTAGTGTATCTGGCTGCTATTGTAATACATAACAAAAGACATATAAGGCATGACTGACAAGAGCTGAAATATCTTAGGCACTAGGAAAAAATCTTAGGAGCCAGCTTGAAGAATCATTTCTCTGACATTAACGTATTCTATGCAAAATGGAACAATGGCTACTCATAATCGCATTCAGCTATTTTTGAGCGATATGTGTCATTTTGCAGTGAACAAATTAACTATTCAATAAAAAAAATCAAACTGATCAAACATTATAAGATAATACCACTTTTACATTGAAAAAATTAAATAGAAACAAAGTATGAAATTAAACATTAAAACAGTAGACAAATTAATATTCTTACCTTTAATTCCCAACAAGAAATTATATACATAAATTAACAATACCTTTGAGATTTTGATTTGAAATACCATCTGTCCATTCGTCATTTTTGTGAGATATTATCTGACAACTGCACATTTTGGTACATTCCACTTAATGAAACATCATTTATTTTTTTTTTTTTTTTCATTTTCTGCTGTAGTATTTTTAAGGTTTTCTAATCTAAGCAGTGCTCTTTCAAAATGCACTTTAGTTTGGCTTAGCAAAAACTCAGATTTCTGAAAAATTAGGTAAAGTTGTTGCACTAGTATGGTGTATTTTCTTCCGCTGCAAATAATCGCGCTATTAAAAATTAATATTTTCGTACATGGAATTTTTTTGGTTAAAGGAAAAAAAAATAATCACAAGTAGGTAAAAAAGTTAGTCGCCAAGAGGAGATTTTTAGTCGTCCGGGCGACCTGGCACCTGGAGTTTGTCGGATCTTGGACATAACTATTATTCATTTATGACTTATAAACAATATATATGTAGCATTTGCTATGCATTGTGAACATTTGCTGCATGTGCACAGAATATACACTATAGGGCCAATCATGATTGGTCACTTGCGATTTTAGACGTTTTGTTAAATATCTTGAAAAATATTTGAGGAATTATCCTGAAACTCCAAGAGTGTAAACAGAATAGTATAGGTCATATATTTCCGCGCAGATTTTTTCCTGAAACCCCATAGGGGACCGTCAACAAGTTGAAAAAGAACGACTATCTTTTTGATAACCCTGTAAAAACTAATGTAGCAAAAGCATTCAAACTGTAGAACATGATTAAGAGGGTTATTGTAATAAACTGCGTTCATTTTTATGAGGATAGCATGCACAGTAGTAGAGAAATTAAGGTTTTTATAAAAACAGTCCCAAATTTTGATAAGTTTTTTGCTTATCATTTGCAGAGTTCTTAACATAAAAAAAAATATCTTTCCAGAAACTATGACAAATAACATTGTACACAATACCCTGCAATCAGAACCCTACAATACACACATGGAGTTTCAGGATAATTCCTCATGTATTTTTCTAGATATTTAACGAAACGTCAAAAATTGCACATGACCAATCATCATTGGTCACATAGTGTATATACGTTAGGCAACAATTTTGTCATAACCTAATAATGAGGGCTGTTATAACAAGGAAGTACTACCTGAAACTCTTTGCAACTCCAAAATGATAAAATTACCAGCATCTGGCTCATAAACAGAAAAGTTACCAACATTGGTATAAAACAATATTGCAAAACAGTGACCAAAACTCTTATCCACTTCAGAAATTAAAAAATTAATCTTCTAAAAATTTTGCATGCAATTTTAATGTTACTTAAAGAGGATAACAGCAGTTGCAAAATCTCACGCTAATCAGCTGCCATTAATGTTCTAACTACTTGGGAAGTACTGAATTGATATTTGTAATTTTCCAACAGGGTGAAAATCTAGTGTACTGAATTGATATCAATACTTTTTTTAAAGTTTCTGTGATAGCTAAACTTAAAATAGATTATTCAGAAAAAGGAGAAAATGCAATAGTAATGCAAAAGAGAAAAAAACTTGACTTCTTTTGTTTATGAATTTGCATAGCTATTGTATTTTTTATTTTTATTTCTTGCCAAATGATCAATTTTTACCTTATCAATTTTTGCTTTTAAAAAATACTAAAATTGCTTTTCAGTGCTTCTCAAGTAAGAGATATATTAACATCAGTTGTTTTATATGTAAATTTTGTTTTGTGAATGTATGCAACTATTGAATTTTTTATTTTTACTTCTTATCCAAATGACCAATTTATAGTTTAGTTTTAAACTATACTAACTACTACTAAAACTATTTATTTAACTCACTGTAGTAGTTCCTGAGGAAAAAAGGTACATCAGTAATAGTTGTTTTATATGAAATTTCTAGAACTATCGTTCCCTCCCTTTTATATGTACCTGTTTAGACATCTAATTATTTAAAATATATATATATATATATATATTATTAAGATAACAGATTCATTGCATTAATGCTACTTCATGCTATTAAAAAAAATTAATCATGATACTTGTATTAAAATGTTACAGGATACATCCGAAGAGATTAAAATATAAAGAAATATTTTGAATAATATTAAATAATTCTTTTTCGTTTTACATAAATTTTATTATAAAATGAAGAAATGAGTTCCAATACACATAAGTAGGTACAGTAGACTCCCTCAAATTTGCAACCCTAAAATCCACACATCCTCACTGATGTAAACACGAAACTTCCACTTCAGATGTAGGGGCAAAATTAGAGAATTTTTTAGTTTTATATCCTTCTGTATGTATTTTAATATGTAATTCTCAATAATATTACTAAACTTGTGGTTTTTCATGAAGGAAGTATAAATTTATTTCTGAAAAAAAAAATCAAGATATTTCTGATATCACTGGTAATCACAATCTTTTTACCAAATATATTTATGTATTAATCAAGCTTTTTTGGTTATTAAGACTGGCTAAACCTGAAATAAAACTTCCTTACTTTATGATTTTGATGTGAATTAATAGGGTATCTTTATGGCGAAAGTTTCATTGAATAATTCAAGGAAAACGTATCTCATCTTTATTATGCATATTTAATTTATACATTATTATTTAATTGAACTTTACTTTCAATAATTTAATCATTTTTTAAATTATCTTACTTTTTATTATTTCAGTTTATTACTTTACTTAATTATTTTAATATTTTACTATATTGCAAGCATTCATTATAACTTCGATTGCATTATTGCATTCAAACTACTGTTTAAAAGATGTAAACAAAGCAATGACCAGAAATCCGCACAATCGCTGGTCCCAAGCTGTGCAGAATTGAGGAAGTCTACTGTATTTCTGTATTATAGCGATCCACTGCAAGGATGAATGCCCCAGAATACAAAGATGTATCACACAATATAAGACATATATGACATTGCAATCATGTATGATGTATGGCATTCAGAAGAACAATATGGGAGGACACTTGTACACTCAGCATTCCCTGTATAAATTCATAACTAAGCAGATGCTTTAATTTAAATATTTTTCAACCTTTAATGAAAATGAACTCACAATAATAAGCTGTAAAATAACAGAATTTGAAACTCATTTAACAATACATTTCTCACTACTATATAAAGGAGAGAATAGCAGCTCATACTAACAATATACTATTGGGCAGAAAAAATAAATATATTATTACTCCTTCCGAACACTAATCTTTGCCTAATTTTAATGTTAATTAATTGCAGAACTCTGCGATAAAAGGTAAGGTTTATGATTCGGAAATAGAGTTAACACAAAAAAGTTATTGCACTGGGCTCCGGAGCCGTGTACTTATGAGCTCCGGTGAATTACGACCAAAAATTAAATATTTACTGAAAACAGAGAAGTACCGGAGCTGAGCTCCGGCGCAAATTAAGCCCTGCATATTAGGGAAAACCTTGCATTTGCAATATCCTAGGAATTATAAACTTTAATTACGTGGGTATGAGAATAATTCATAATTTAATTCGTGATATTAATTAGTTTTTAAATATTGTAAATATTAAACTATTCAAAAACTTGTTTAACAGGAAATAAAAGAAATTATCTAGAAGATGAAGCATAGACATTTCATGTTTTTTGTTGCATTTTCAAACATCAACACCGTATTTCTTTTAATTTTCAATTGTTTTAATTTATCCTATAAGTTTTGATAATTAATTGAAGTTATTTTTTTTTAATTTGGGATATTTTCATATGTAAATTAGGCTGTAATTTTGCTTTGTCTTTTCTATAGTATTATGATATTTAGCTATTGTAAAAATTGATGATATTGCAGAAATTCTAATGTTCCTAATCCCGGGATTATCCCGAGATCGAATCTAAGCAATCCCGAAATCTCGGGATTGAAATTAGTCTTGGGATTGTAATCCCTACCTATAAAGCAAACAATTATCACTGTGATGTTTGAGATCTAAAAATAAGTAGAAATGTTTCTATAAATTGTGCTTTATTATATAATTTAAATATATTTCTAATATTGGGTATAGTTTATATATATATGCAATTTCTTTTATTTCTGTGTTATCTATTTACAATGTGGATACTATATTTGTTGATAAATTCCAAATATTACAATGTAAACAACGAAATGACCTATGATCCGCAAAATTCTATAATCCACAAAACCCTTGGTCCCAACCTGTGCGGATTAGAGGGAGTGTACTGTAATCGCCACTGAAACAGCAAAATTTTGCCGGCTATGCATGTCTGGGGAAATGTCAGGGGATGCCAGTATTAAACATATGGAATTTGCCAGTTTTTGTGATTGTTTAGTTATAGATCGGGAGCTGACAGCACAGGCTACCACCTTATCGAGTTCATGGATGAAATTCTAGGATTAGTTAAATTTTAATTTGCATATTAAAACGCAATTGGTCTGCCAAGTCATATCTTGGTGGAAAACACCTGAAAGCCCAATTTTAGCGGCTGACTCATAGGTTTACTATTGTGTTTTCCTGCTCCCAGTCCTCCATGTTTTCATACCTTTTGGTGCAAGAAAACACAATGGAAAACCTACAAGTCAGCTGCTAAAATTGGGTTTTCAGGTGTTTTCCACCAAGATATGACTTTGCAGACCGATTGCATTTTAATATGCGAATCAAAATTTAACTAATCCTGGAACTCGGTGAGGTGATTGTCTGTACTGCCGGCTCCCAGTCTATTATGCTTTTTTTGATATTTAAAGAAAAGAATGTGTGATGCTGATACAGCGGTTGAAAATAATGTTATTGAGTTATACAAAATATTCCAAGCTGCAATCAGATTGGAAATAAGGTGTTTTTTAATTTTAAGAATGAAACATTTTTAGGTAGAACAATTTATTAAATCAGTTTATACTAGCTTTCAAAATAATTCTAAATTTAATTTATATTGCAATAGTGTCTATTAAATTCACAATAAAATAATAATAAAAATAGACGCTTGTGTGTGAGCATATGTGAACTTGTCTGCTGCATTCTGAAGAAACCACTACCTGCAAAGATATGAGATTTGGTATGAACAGGGCCGAAACTAGCCTTTTTTGCACCTGGGGCAAACATAGATTTTGGCGCCTCCCCCCCCCCCCTCTTCCGCAAAGTATATTTACAAAGAGAATTTTACTAATTTTCTAATAGCTGACTTATTTTAAAATTTAAAATATGTAATACTGAACTACGTAATCTACAATGGCGGCTCCAAGGGGAAGGTTACAGGGTCATGCCCCCTCCCCCCTCCTTCTGAACACCAACAAAAATAGTCTAAAGATCATTTAAAAAATGAAATATACAGTAGAGCCCCAATTAATTGAGTTTCCGCTTTAACCGAGTTATTTTCTTCTGATGGACTGGTGGCTTCCGTTATTATGAAACAGCCATTATAAGAGAAGTGTTAGGTGAAGATGAAAGAGTAGCCGTAAAAAGTTAGAACTCTGATTTTCTGGTCAGAATGGAGATAAAAATGGCTACATTTTTTTAAAAGAAAATGATCTATTCCAAAGGTATAATCATACATTTGGCACCCGGGGCACATACCCCCTCTGCCCCCTCCCCCCTTAGTTTTGGCCCTGGGTATGAAGGTGTGTCTATATAACTGAAGTTAATCACCTCAAAGCCAGTTTTTGAGTTTTTTGATAAAATTTTTAAAATTTTACCTTATATGCAATTTTAAACATTTTACCTCGTATTTTTCAAAATTAAAATAAGAAATCCAGTTTCAATCTTTTAGATCATTATACAGTGAAACCTCAAGATGAATTTCATGGGGCATAAAATAAATTCACATTAATTTGATTGATTCTTGATACCTGAAATAAAAAAGAAAACAGGTAGTTATAAAAATGTAAAAAAAAGGCAGTAAATTTACTTACAGTACTACAATTAATGGTTACACAGATAACTTTTATACTAAATTACTCAGATTATACACATAAATCTTGATTGTATTCTGGAATATACAAATAACTCTTGATTATACAGATTTTGTCTACTTAAAATAGTCTTTTATCAATGTTTGTTTTTTATTATTTTCACATTTTTATAAAAAAACCTGTGTGTGTGAGCATATGTGAATTTGTCTACTGCATTCTGAAGAAACTACTACATGCAAAGATATGAGATTTGGTATGAACAGGGCCAAAACTAGCCTTTTTTGCAACCGGGGCAAACATGGATTTTTGCGCCCCCAGCCCCTCTTCCGCAAAGTATATTTACAAAGAGAATTTTACTAATTTTCTAATAGCCGACTTATTTTAAAATATGTAATCATAAAATATGTAATACTGAACTACATAATCTACAATGGCGGCTCCAAGGGGAAGGTCACGGGTCATGACCCGCCCCCCCCCCCCTCCCCCTCCTTCTGAACACCAACAAAAATTGTCTAAAGATCATTTAAAAAATGAAATATACAGTAGAGTCCAAATTAACCGAGTTTCCGCTTTAACCGAGTTATTTTCTTCTGATGGACTGGTGGCTTCTGTTATTATGAAACAGCCATTATAAGAGAAGTGTTAGGTGAAGATGAAAGAGTAGCCATAAAATGTTAGAACCCTGATTTTCTGGTCAGAATGGGGAAAAAAATGGCTACTTTTTTTGAAAGAAAATGATTCCAAAGGTATAATCATTCATTTGGCGCCCGGGGCACATGCCCCCTCTGAGTTTTGGCCCTGGATATGAAGGTATGTCTATACAGGGTGTCCGGTCTCAATGGTGTCCAATGGCTAATTCCTAAACCGTTAGTCATAGACATATAGTTCCAATTGCAAAAATGTTTTAAATGAGGTAAAGAAGTATTTTTGAAGCGATTTGGGTCAAGAAAAACATTTATTAAAAAATTACTACGAAATTTAAATTTTTATACGGTCCCCAGGTCCAATAAGTGATATTTAGGAAAAATATCCTATTGTACTGACAAGTAATACAAAAAAAGTCCCATTCCTGTGTGATTAAAACTGACCGAGTAATAGATGTTTAATGTTGGAGTATCTTTTTTGCTGCAAAATAGGGGTCAGTCACAAATTTACTAGAAATAAAAATAATCGTCAGATATAAAATTTAACATGAAACATTGAGAGTAAATTAACATTACAATTATATTTTGAGATTTTTGTTCATTCTGACATATTAAAACAAAATATACAACTTGTAATAAAAGTATAAGTTAAAAAAAAATAAAAACAGAAATTTTGTTAAATGATTATAAAAGCAACAGTCACAACTCTTTAGAAAATGATACATAGTTAGATTACCTAATCTAAAACTTTTTTTTTGTTTTTTTTATGCGTATATTTTTATACATAACTTTTGAACGGCTGCTCTGAATATGTTAAGGAAATTAAAATGTCTCTTTTTGAAAATGATCCTCATATCACTTTTATTTTCTTTTACATTAAACATCAATTATTTGAATTATATGATTCTACCTGAGCGATTACTTCGATGATTTAAATAAACATAACAAAATTGTTGCAATATTTTAATATTTTGTTCTAATAGAGCACAGATTTATCCATTAAAGGTCGGACATCATAGAACCACCCACATTCTCTCTTTTTAATTAACTTTTCTTTTTTTAAGATCTTGTTCCATTTGTCATTTTATTGTAATGATAAAAAAATAATAATAATTATTATTTTTACATTACCCCTTCTGAAAATTCCACTGTCTCTCCCCTCAGCAAATATTCATTAGAGCAGTTATTTTTTCTATTTGTTTAATTAAAAATTAGGGGGAAAATACTGTTAAATCAAAACATATGTTAAATTATTAAATTTTAACATTCAACAATTTACAATTTTTTTTTGGCCTTACTTCTCGCTAAGCAAGTTTCAAAAGCATATAAATCACTTTTGCCATCAAACACTTGCCTCTGCACTTGCCAAGCACGAATACCGCCAAGATGAGTCACTTTGACGCCGAAACCTCTGGCCAATCAGATTACAAATTGGTAAAACATGGTTGGGAAAAAATATGCATTTTAAACCTTAGAAAGTATTTGTATGTGCATGATTTGAGGCCGCAAGTATTTTGGCACATCTATTGTACAAATAAAGTTGTTTACCTCATTTTCCTTGTCCAATAGGAAAAATTTTCACTCCATTTAATATTTATTTTTTGTTTAGCAAGTATAAATTGCATTTTGATTTTGTTCTCTAAAATATTTTTTTGAAACAAGTTTTTATAAAGAACTAAAAAGTTGAATTTGAAAAAAGCATAATATCATCAAAATGTATAATAAGCAATCCCTGCTCATACATCGCAATGTATCTGACATCTTTTGTGCGGCACTGTATAAAAAATACAAACGCAACTCACTTTCATTTGGAAAAATTACATTATGAATCTTAGTGCCTTACATAAATGTTACTGATTTTAATTTTAAAATTTCTGTTTGTAAGTAATAATGTATACAAATTTTTTGGAGTGGTCCTGTAAAATAAATATAAATGGTACGTACCTAAAATCATATTAAAATTACATTGTCATTGGATTTACATAATTATGCAAAATTTAATCTTGATCGGATATTTGGAAGTGAGTTAAAATTGGAATACAAATTTTGAATTAGGAAGACATACATACAAACGTCGAAGTTAAAAGCTTATAAAAATAATACAACTTTTTAAAATAAAATCATCAAAAGAAACACACTCATTTCCTTACAAAAAAAAAAAAAAAAAAGGTTAAAATACAAATGAAGACGTCAGTTTCGAAACTCGCCTTATCCGAAATTTAAAAAATCGTGTTTCTCTATCAATATATTCTATTGGTATAAATGTACCAATCAAGCACTACAATCTCCAAATTTTCAATGAATACCAATGGGTGCATTTAAAGGTTTTACGCGATTTCCTAAATTTGATTTTCTTAATAAGGTGAGTTTTGAAACTCACTTCTTCAATTATTTTAACCAATATGAAAGTTAATTACTAAAAATTAACACAACCGTAATATTTATACGGGGTAGCACCTTCAGTTAAATTGCTGTAAAAATACTTCTTTACATTATTTAAAACCTTTTTGTAATTGGAACTATATGTCTTTGACTAACGGTTTAGGAATTAGCCATTAAACATCGTTTGGAGTGGACACCCTTTATAATACTTTAAGCACTTCGTGTACGACCCCTGAAAGCTTGATCCAACTCATCTGTTTTCAGTTACAGAAAAGTGGTTTAAGTCATAAAATTGAAAATGTCATAACTTGGTCAATTTTAGTGCTAGATGAATGGGACTTTTTTTGCCTTACTTGTTAGAGAAATAGGAAAAGTTTACTAAATATCACTTATAGGACCGGGGACTGTATAAAAATTTAAATTACGTAATTTTTAAATAAATGTTTTTCTTGACATAAATCGCTTTAAAAATAATTCTTTACCTCATTTAAAACATTTTTGTAATTGGAACTATATGTCTATGACTAATGGTTTAGGAATTAGCCATTGGACACCGTTGAGACCGGACACCCTGTATAACTGAAGTTAATCTCCTCAAAGCCAGTTTTTGAGTTTTTTTATCAAATTTTAAAATTTTACTTTATATGCAATTTTAAACATTTTACCTAGTATTTTTCAAAATTAAAATAAAAAATCCAGTTTCAATCTTTTAGATCATTATACAGTGAAACCTCAAGATGAATTTCATGGGGCATAAAATAAATTCACATTAACTTGATTGATTCTTGATACCTGAAATAAAAAAGAAAACAGGTAGTTATAAAAATGTAAAAAAAGGCAATAAAATTTACTTACAGTACTACAATTAATGGTTACACAGATAACTTTTATACTTAATTACTCAGATTATACACATAAATCTTGATTGTACCCTGGAATATACAAATAACTCTTGATTATACAGATTTTGTCTACTTAAAATAGTCTTTTATCAATGTTTGTTTTTTATTATTTTCACATTTTTATAAAAAACCTGTGATGTGATCCATGCTTTTTAATTGAGCATATAAATTTTTGCTGCATAACAAATAACAGGGAATTTTTTCTTAACCAGTCAGTGGTTTTTGTCAGAGATGTCATGCTTATTCTTCTGTCTTCAACAGAATCTTCACTTACTTCCTCATTCTCTTTCTTTAATGAATCTGTTATATCAAAGTCACTTAATATTTATGTTTAAACTTCACCATCCACAATGATGTAATCATTAAATGTTGTATTAGGAGGAAAAACTCCCCATTTGCTCATAATATTAGGCATGATAAGAGTGAATACCTAGAACATAAGTTTGACCATAAGTGTCGAACTATGGTTGCCTTAACCAAAAATCCAAAATTCGAACTCTTCTTAAATGAAAAAATTAACATTATCTGATCTGAATATGCATTTGGGCAGGATGAAAAAATAGTTCGTATTATTAATATATTTCATACTAAGTGAGTTTGTCTTAACCCTCTCGCTGCACAACCCGAGATTTTCTTGGGAATACATTTTTCTGTCAAATTAATCCTCCTTGAGTATTCCCAACAGTTACTTTTTTTGTAAATTTTGCCTTTTTTAATCGGAGCATTTTCCCGATTAAATTAGAAAAAAAGTTTTGTTTTGAAGAACCAGTGCCAAAAGAAGCTGTTTTAATAAAACAATTATGCAGTGATAGGGTTAATAAGGTTTGTAGTAAATTTTGTCCTCTTTTCAATAAAGCTTTTTCAGAACTTGTACAGCAATTTTTTCTTTCTTCCATGGGAGCTTTAAAGTTTTTTCCCATTCTGTAGCAATTTTTCAACATACATAAAAGGAATCCTGTTTTAATCTTTTACTTTACAAATGTAAATTTTGGTGATTTTTTTTTTTTTTTTTTTTTTTTTTTACGAATTTCAGTGTTTTTTCAGATTATGATGGTATTTTTCTACATTAGAAATAGCAATCTTTCAGTCAATTTATCTTTTTTTATAATAAATTTTGTCCTATTTTCAATAAACTTTATTTGGAATTTGTGCAGAAATTTTTTAATTTTGCACTTTTAGAGCTTTTTCTCTCTTTGTAGCAATTTTTGGAGGTGCTCGAGCAACACTGTCCAGATCAACTAGTTAATGAATAAGGAAATTAATATTCGACAGCATCTATTGCGAGTTGCCATTTTAGAAAGATTTCATAGGAAAAAAAAAAAAAAAAAAAATACATGATTAGAAAATTTCATTCAACAAGATTTAAAGTCAGGAATGTAAAACTTTTTCTTTCAGCCATGTTTAAATGTTTCCATATAACAGCATTTGTCTGATTCTTTCTTTTTTTCGGTTTGAAAAGGCTACTACTTTCTGCCTTTTCAAAAGTACTCATATTAAGGCATCAAATTAAAAACCCTATGTTTACTGTTTTATATCACTATTTTCTTGTAATCACAAGAAAATAGTCATATAAAACACTAAGTGTAAAAAAAAAAAAAAAAAATCCAAGCAGCACTTATTCTCAACGATTTTACAATAAGAGACTTTTTTCAGCGTTTCCTAAGGTAAATCATGCACTACACCCCTGATGACATTTCATGAAGTATATGTTCAAGTTATAGTCTATAGAACACAGTGTTCGAAACACTTGGTAGTCTGCTGGTCTGAGACCACCAAAAATTCAATCGGACCACTAATTTGAAAAATTTAGTTGTACGCAGAACCAGTAGGTAATATTTTCCCCCTCTCTGACAGGTAAACATCAATTTTTCTGTCCCTGAGAAAACTGCAACCAAACACAAATCACACAATTTTATTATTTAAAAAAATAAATAACAAAAAAAAAAAAAAAAAATGCATTAAATCTTACAGTCAGTTGAAATTATTGGAAATAAAATAACTAATTAATAATTTTGCAGTTTTTGTTTTGTACTGTTTATTTAATTTTTAGCGAATTATAATTTTATATTTTATTATGCTGAAAATTTTGGATAACTGCAAAGGAAGTTTGGTTTATATTGTAGGAGGTGGGGTGGGGAGTCACACAAAGGGTTAAAGAAACAATAATATTTTAGGTAGCCGACAAGTGATGGTGACTCCAGACCAATAAATTTTTGTTACTACTTAGTTATCCCATCGACCAAAAATCTGGCGATTAAATGGTTGATCATAAATGTCATATTCACTTAACTTTAAGGAATTCAGGAGGGAATTAAAATACAGTAGACTCCCTCAAATCCGCACAGCTTGGGACCAGAGGTTGTGCGGATTTTAGAATTTTGCGGATTTCTGGTCACTGATTTGTTTACATTTTTGAAACATTAATTTGATTGGTAGTTAAGCAAGGGTAATTATAATGAATGCTTACAATAAACTGAAACATTAAAATAAGTAAATTATTAAAATAATTTATTAGTTTAAACGTATGTAATTTTTCAAATAATTATGTAAAATAAAAATTTAGAAAAATATTAAATTATTACCGATGAATTCGATTCCAAAAGTCCTATGCTGCCATCTAGTGGTAAAGCGATCGTAAGATTGATACGTCATCATATAGATATGCTAATTTATATCAAAATCAAAAGTAATGTAAATTTATTTAGTAATAAATCAGCTGTAATAACCAAAAGAGAATGATTGAGAAAAAATTTAGTAAAAAAAACATTGCGGTAGTCGCTGATTTCGATGCCATCTTGAATTTTGTTCCTGCAACTTAACTGTAAATTTCATTGTTTACATCTGAAAAAAATACGCAGATTTTAGGCGTTCGTGGATTTTAGGGTCGCGGATTTAAGGGAGCCTACTGTACTAATAATTTACTAGAAAGAACAAAAAGTCTACAATTCCCTTCTACAAATTAACTGTTAAAAAATATTGAGATCAGGAGAAAAACAAATCTACAAATTAACCGTTAAAAAATATTGAGATTAGCAGAAAAAAAAAATTATCTGCAAAGTAGACATTTTAAAAAGACTGCAAAAGATTATACAGTAGACTCCCTTAAATCCGCACAGCTTGGGACCAGAGGTTGTGCAGATTTTAGAATTTTGCGGATTTCTGGTCATTGATTTGTTTACAATTTTGAAACATTTAATTTGATTGGTAGTTAAGCAAGGGAAATTATAATGAATGCTTACAATACAGTGAAACATTAAATTAAGTAAAATATTAAAATAATTTATTAGTTTAAACATAAGTAATTATTAAAATAATTATGTAAAATAAAAAAAAAATATATATTAAATTATTACCGATGAAATCGATTCCAAAAGGCCTATGCTTCCATCTAGGGGTAAAGCGATCATAAGATCGATATGTCATCGTATAGATATGCTAATTTATATCAAAATCAAAAGTAGTGTAAATTTATTTAGTAAGAAATCAGCTGTAATAACCAAAAGAGAATGATTAACAAAAAATTTAGTAAAAAAAACATTGCGGTAATCACTGATTTCAGTGCCACCTTGAATTTTGTTCCTGCAACTTAACTGTAGATTTAATTGTTTACATCTGAAAAAATACGCGGGTTTTAGGGTCGCGGATTTAAGGGAGTCTACTGTATTAAAATAAACAAATGTTGCTTTGAAAGGGTAGTAAGATAAGAAAATGAAACAAAAAGACATAAAAAACAACATACCTTTTTTATAAGGGGATCAATCTATCCTTTCAGTCATTTTTACCCGACTGACAAGAAGGGTTATGTGTTTCATGCGTATCTGGGCATGTGGATTTCTTTATACCCTCAAAACATCCCAATGGCTGGATGGATTCTAATGAATGGGGTTTCTATTAATTCGTCTTAACCATCCGATGGTTATAGGCTAGGTTTTGTTTTTATAAATTCAAAATGGCGGCCGTAAAATACAAAATGGTGGTAGACACGAAAAAAAAAAAAATTACGCACCATAATGAGAGGCATGTCATTGGATAGGTCTTTCAAAATGAAGACAATGTTTCCTTGACTACTTTACAGTCAGAAGCTCCGTTTAAATATTACACAACCTGGAAGTTGTTTAAGTAGCATCTCTAGCTTTACTGAAACTCTAACCATCATAGACATCTATAGGCCTCATCAAAACAGTGTTTATAGATAGGAATTAACAATTAAACACAACTTAAAAATCATCAATACAAATAAATAAAAAAATAGGTAAGTAATATAAAAAATAGTTTAATATTGATGGGAAATAATTAATTAGTTCGTTTTTGACGCTACCTGTTTTTTTTGATTTTTTAAATTTAATTTTTACTTGTTATTCAATCAACTTAATTAGGCTTAACTTAGGAAAAAAAAAATATATATATATTTTACTATTCTTATTTTTGTTTTGTTAGGAAACAAAATAAATAAAATAAATTACGTAAAATAATGTCATTTCTTTAATTGTAAAAACAGTAAACAGTTCCTGAGAAAGTTATAGATGTAATATCCAGATAGAAAAATGTAAAAACTGTATCACATCATTTCGCCAATTCCTAATCACTTGACACCATGAAACTTTTCGATTAAAAGTTATATTCGATTATATCTTCTATGAGCTCGATCTCCTTTAACCTTCTCTGTTGGTATGGCGGAGACATTTTTTTTACTAAGTAGGTTGTGGTATTTCTATGACTTATATTTATCAATTTTATTACAGTGCTAGTTCTTTTGTACAAGTTTTGAATGGTTTTCTGCAAACAAGTAAGATTTTTGTTATTTTTAGGCTTCCGTATTTAAAAAGTAAAACAGAACCATTATAAGATCACCCCTGTGACCGTCACAGCCATTTTACTCGTAAACTATGGAACGTGGAAAGTTCAAATTGGGGGGAAGTAATAAAGACTATTAATCCACATATTTACAGATTATTAAACATTCACAAATATATTTAGGAAAAATGTTAGAGGGGCTAATTAAGTTACTTGAAAAAAAAAAAAAAATCTTTGAATATGGTGTGGGGGTATCATGTGAAAGCTTTCTTAACGCTGAACTCAAAAATATATTTCTTTTAATTTTAGGTATTATATTTTCAGAGATATGCCCCCCCCCCTCTATTTTTGAATCTACTGAAACTAAAATTATGAAAAAATTAGAGGTGGTAGACGTTAAATTAAACCTTGCTGGAAAATTATAGCGATTACCCTCGGAAATGTAGTCTTTGAGAAAAGCACATTTTTCCGTTACACACAAATTTCGATTTGCGGCCATTCAGCAAACGTGTTGCAGAGTGCTGGAGGTACCTATTTGTAGCAGAATTATAAAAGCATTCGTGACAATGATTTTTGAAAAAAAATGTCGGTAATTAGCCGAGATATTAACCCTTAAAGACAGGGCCTGATTAACCTCTGAAGTCATGGGATGTACAGTGTTATTTTGGGGCCCCCCTTTCATTGAAGAAGAGTTTTCTGAATTCGGCATACCCAAAAACTTACCTATTCTACAAATATTATTCTAAACAGTTGCTCATTTGAGTTGCACATATTTCATTAAACAACTCTTTTATGTTCCCCTTACACAAAAATTGGATGCAACCAAGAAAAATATGCAAAAATGATTTTGCCTAATATTAGCAAAAAAATGTAAGTTGAATAAAAAGGTTGAATTCAGCATGTATGCAGAATATAAAATGTCAATATTTTGAAATACTTGAAATTTTGGTAGTAGTTTTAAATGATTAATGTTTTATGCTGTGCATGCAAGCCAAATTCAATAATATTCAAATCTAATATGTAAAATAAGCATACATCTAACAATCCAACATTGCAATTACATCTCATTAAATTCAATATAAAATATGGGCCCCCTGTTTTCTCAATTTCGAGCCCCTTCAAAAATATTTGAGGGAAGCACCTGCTTCTCGTGCCTATTCGCTAATCAGGGCCTGCTTAAAGACACAGACGGTTTGGGCATATATAAAAACAGGGGCTGCACACTCTATGTACCATCGGCTTTTTAAGATTAGATAACAACTGTTAATGATATATTTGTGTAATTCAATGTCCAGTAGCAGTATAAAAGCAATAAACGTCAAATTGTTAAAAACAAACTAATTTAATTAGAATTAATCACATAAATACTATGGGATTCACAACCAGTTTTCATTGAGTGAATCTCTCAACACTCCTCCCGTGTCTTTAAAAGTTAATTAAAAACCTATCTGGAAAAATGCCAAGGCGACATTGCAACTTTGCAACCTCCTTTCGAAGCACGCTTAGCACAATGCCAGTTTAAACTTTAAAAAACGGTTTTGTTTTACCATGCTGTAAAAAGAAAAGATTATTATTACGCTGAATTTAGTTTTATGAAATGCCAAATGAAGTTTAAATGTGCGCTACTTTTATTGTCAGTACCGAATTAAGTTCATCAAAAACAGTTTAGGATAATATTAAAAACATCCTGGCAGAGGTAGATTTAAAAGTTAAGTACAAATTTCACCAACAAAAACTAAATCAAGATTAGAGATAAACCCAGTTTAACAATTTTATGTGGCCACTTTTGATGAATTTTTTAATTTCATTTTTCTATAAGTGCTGGTTTTATCAGAATCATATAAGTATTCAAAAAAATATTTTTCCATGCTCAAAACTTTCTGACACATTTTCAGACTCATTTTTAAAAGTAAAAACATGAAACTTGCTGACATGATTTTTTGAAGAGATTTATAAGCGACCGGGTTTTTATTTTTTGTTCAATTAATTCAGAGCTTATTTACGAACAATTATTTTCTCAGTACGACCATTTTTTTTCGTTTCCAGCACTATCACTTCAGGAAATGTGGTTCAAAATGGCCACTTTGACCACATTTTAAAAAATATATTCTGCCTTTATCACAAAACCGACCAATACAGCACATTATATAGTTTCTGAATAAGAGAACCTGCCAGTTGGATGCATTTAAGAGCAAAAATGAATTTAAAAATTAGTCAAAAAATAAGCCATTTGGATTTGAGTACACCCTTAATACGATAATTTTTTTGCCAACCCCTATTTTTCTTTAATTTGTTTTTGTTGTAAGAGTTGATCCTATCAAAAACTTATCAATATGAAAGTTGTAGATAATATTGAGATGATGTATAATAAATTTAAGCGAATTGGATATCTTGTGAATTGACGAAGTTATGAATATTTTTCTTCACCCCCCCCCCCCCCATTTTGTTGTTGTAAGAGTTGGTCCTATCAAAATCTTGTCAATATAAAAGTTGTAGATAATATTAAGAATATTTATAATAAGTTTTAAGTGACTTTGATACCTTAAGAATTAACCCTAAAACCCTATTTTTTTGTGCTTCTTGAGCCCATTTTTTATTTTATCAAAAATCTGTCGTACATAAATTTTTAGCCCTTCTTTTAGAAGTAATAATATCTTTAAACTGATTTGATATGTATTATAATTAAGAAGTTATTGGGTTTTTTCAGTTTTCACCCAACCCCTCCCTATTTCCACTCCCTTGGTCCGATTTTGCCCATTAATGAACTTGACCAAGATTTTCTCCCGCATGATTTTATATATCAGTTTGGAAGAGATTTGTGATTATGGAAGTTATCATGGCCATAAAAAAGTGATATATAATTATAGATAGATAGGGGAGAGGGGGGCACATGTGAACGGTACATATTTCACCCAGTTAATTTGAAATAAAAAAATTCAAAAAATTACCAATTGATGGTAGTACTGGTACCATCTTTTGGCTGAATTTTCAGAACAGTAGGCCATTTTGATTTCTGGTAGTTGTAATTTGTTTGTTTTAGAAGGTGTGAAGTAAAAAAAATCTTCTAAGTTATTGAAGTAAAATTTCATTCAAGACATTTTTTAAAGAAGAATATCAGCATTGCATTCTATAGTGGCATTAATTAGTTAAGTCTACAAAAAGTTTTGTTTCCTTATTTCAATTAAAAATATCTTTTTTTTTATAAGTTAGGCTGAAGTTGGTAGATGAGGCACTTGTGGACAGAACATATGGGGGCAGATGTGAACAGTTCACAAGTGTATTTTTTAAGTCTGTGAATGCATTTTTTTTTTTTTAGTTTAAAATTTAATTTCCCTTGTCAAACATTGAGCTATATGTTCAATGTTTTTAGGATTGCTTCACAGTTTTAATTTACTGGAAGTTGCATAACAATTAAAAGTGACTCAAAAGGAGTAGGGATATTAGTGTACACTTTTACGAATAATTTCTTGTATCTATGTTGAGACATTTATTGATTTATTCACACAACTAGAAATAGGGCATCTAGTTAGTTTTATCACAGTTTTTATTCACAAAAAATTATTTTTGCCTTATTTATGGATGTGTTCACATGTGTCCCAGCTATGTTCACAACTACCCCTACACCGGGGCACATGTGAACAAATTTAGACAATTTTTAGAATGATGCTATAAGTTAGAAATTCTTGATAAATGCATCCAAAAGTTTCACCAAAAGAACAAACAAATTCTAAATATTCATATAAATCAATTTTTGGTTCAATAGCTCATAACAGTTTTGAGAAATAGTCAAAAATGTAAAAATTGTTCACATGTGCCCCCCCTCTCCCCTAGATATAAAGTTTTGAACTGGGAAGTGGTTATGGGTTCTAGTGGTCATGATCGGCGTAGATCTGCAAAAAATTTTCAGAAATGCCAACATAGGGGAGATTACAGTAGGTAGTATTTCTTATGAAATCTATCTAAAAGAGTTATGCAGAATAGCAATATTTGATATTATTTAGGTTTCATTTATCTTTGAATTTTTATGGCGTACACATTCAGACTTTTCTAGTAGGGTCACCCGGCATAATTCCTGGTCAGCAAGTTTCTGGGGTAATTCCTGGTCACAGTCCTTTTTATGTTTTAAGAACGTTTCACCAAAATGAAAAAAATCATAGAGGTACTCTGAACTATCCTCATTGGAATTTATTACTTAATTATGAGTTTATTGTTTATTTATTTTGAAAAAAAAAATCTTTTTGAAATGGCTTGTTAAATTTCTGTAAAATAACATTGACCTTAGTTATGATACATTTTTACAAAGACATTTTCTTTGTCACATCTCAAATTTTAAATATTTTTCTTTTCTTTCTTTTTGGTTCAATTACCAACTACTTTAGCTATTATAAAATAGTCTTGAAATTTTTTATCCTATTTTAAATAATTTACAAAAGTTGGTCAAATACTGCCCCTTGTATCTGGGGTAAATCTTGGTCACTGGGGTAATTCCTGGTCAATGTTTTTATCATCATTTAATTCCTTTTTATTGTCATATTTAGTTATTTTAATTGTCGCAAATCCTTTGAGAATTAACTGCAACCCCACTGTTCATCACATTTTAGTTAATTGTAGTTCTTAATAAAATAGAGTCACCCGTGGTAATTCCTGGTCACTGAGTTTCTGAGGTAATTCTTGATCATTTTAACTTTTGTTATAAAAATAATAATTTATTAAACTGTAAAAAATCTCAAAGATACTTTGAATCCTTTGCTTTGAAATATATGCCTTAATTATTAATTTAGTTGAAATTAAATATTAAAAAAAAAATTATATTCAAAACTGCTACTCAAATTTCTGCAAAACATCGATCTTGATTTTTACACATTTTACAACAGATCATTGTCATTCTTGAAGTTTTAATTATTTTATTTCAACTAATGACATATCACAGTCTTTAAAAAAGATTATAAAATTTCCCTCTACTATATAAACACTTTTAAAAGAAGAAAATAGTAAGTGCTCAGAGAATAAGACACACTTTATGACTGAACAATTTAAGTAGAAATACTATCTCATTGCAAAATGGTGCATAAAAAGGTACATAATGCAATAGAGGAACCTAATTATTATGCTGTGTATTATATTAAAGGTCTGAATTGATAACAAACATTGTTATATTTTTTATGGATCAATAAATTTGCAAGTTATTAATAAATCCATTCACAGTGGATACTAATGAAGCAATAAATACTGCTTATAAAGGTTGTAAAAATGCATAAAAATTCTTTGGCTAATTAATGTTTTGTAAAAGGTACAAATGTTTTTTGCACATCAAATAACTTTGTATTTATGCCCAAAACAAAGTCTATGCTTTATTATTCCACAATTATGAGATGAACAAAACTTTTAGAAGATTGATTCTCTTATTTTATTACTCAGTCATAAAAAAAAATAACTGTACAACTTTATTTACATGAAAAAGGATGCTGACCGATAATTACCCCGGAAGTGACCAAGAATTACCCCAGAAATGGGGTAATTCTTGGTCATTAAAAAAAATAATTATTTTAATTATAAGTGTATATATATTTAAGTAAGCATTTTATAATATAGCCATGAGAGGGGGCTTATTCCACAAAAAAATTGGGAACAATACCTTTAATAGTTTTTATAATAATTAGATGTTTATGCTTTTTGACCAGGAATTACCCCGGGTGACCCTATAGATTATATTACCAACCCTACATTGTACAGTTTTCTACAAAGTCTTATTATTCTTTTAGCAATCATTTTTTTAATAATACAGTTAATAATTCATATATTTATTGTATGGAACCCTCTGAGCGAGAGTAATACTCGCACTTGACTGTTTATTTATTTATCATTATTTACAAGAACTCTTATTTTGTTTGAATCGAAAAATGGGTTATTCATTACATTGTAATGTTAATTATGCACTGGTGTTTAAACTTGATAGATTGTTACTTATTTCGAAACTTATACACGTATTTTAGTTAAAATTTTAGATAATTATTTCATAATATATACTGCTGCTTTAAGCACACACACACCATTCTATTTGACAACAATACTATAATAGAAAAGAAATCATACATAAATGAAAACATACTAGATCCTATTTGTAAATGGCAAGGTTTTTGCAGTTGCAAAATTTTCATGTAACATATTTGAATAAGAGAAGAGATGGATTTATATCAATGGTTTAATAAAAGTAACCATAAAGAATATTTAACTTTTCTCTGTTTCACTGTGTATTCTAAATGTGATTTTGTAAAGGTATTTTGTATAAAAGGTAAAATCTATTTTTATTAAAAAACAAATATTATATTTTCTTAAATGGTTTTTATAGGTACTGTAGGAGCATTAAGATATAACAAGTTAAAATATTTGAAATAAAAAAATCCCAAACAGTGTATAGAGAATTAAGGAAACTTTATTATTATTATGGCCCACACATTCTGCTTTTTTGTAGTCTGTTCAAAAAATGTTTGGCACTTTTTGAAGAGGAAAGAAAAAAAAGTTGAACCTGAATTTGCAAACTCTTTCCAATCTTATGGGCACACATTACATTATATTAATTCTCAGTGTATCTCAACAAAACATCATTAAAATTGCCCTATATTTCATCAAAAATTTCTTAGAAAATGCTTACATATTATTCATGTGCTGAAAATACAACTGCAGCAATAATACTAATGAAACCCTTATTTTTTTGTATAGTTTATAGGTTTTTCTTTGGAAATAAAATATAATAAAGGAGCCCTGTCCCCTTTCTAACCCCTGTTCAGTGGCGTAGCTAGAGCATTTCGTTTGGGGGGGGGGGTGTGGAGATCGAATTTACCGAATGTTCATAGTAATTTTTTTTTGTAATTACAGTACAGGACCTATTATCCAGAAGAACCGAAGTCTTTCTGGATTTTGGAATTTTCCAGGTTTCGGGTCCTCTCAAATTTCACATTTTTTTCGCGACCCTTTGACGAAATTAGCGTTTTTTCGCGATCATTTGACGAAATTAGCGTTTTTCCCGCGATTCTTTGACAAAATTTGCGTTTTTTTTTTCGGGAACCTTTGACAAAATTCGCGTTTTTTCCGCGATTCCTTGACAAAACTTGCGTATTTTTTTTATGATCATTTGACGAAATTAGCGTTTTTTCCGTAATTCTTTGACAAAATTCGCATATTTTTTCTACGATGATTTGACGAATTTACCGGTTTTTCGCGATCATTTGACGAAATTAGCGTTTTTTCCGCGATTCTTTGACAAAATTTGCGTTTTTTTTTCAGGATCCTTTGACAAAATTCGCGTTCTTTCCGCGATTCTTTGACAAAATTTGCATATTTTTTCTAGGATCATTTGTCGAAGTTAGCGTTTTTTCGCGATCATTTGACGAAATTCTTGTTTTTTTTTCGCGATTCTTTGACAAAATTTGTATTTTTTCGCGATCCTTTGACGATATTCGCGATTCTTTGAAAGAAGTTCGCATTTTTTTACGAATTTCGCGTTTTTTCTGTTATTCTTTGACGAAATTCACGTTTCTCTGCAATTCTTTGACGAAATTAGCGTTTTATAACGATCCTTTGACGAAATTATCGTTTTTTTCGTGATCCTTTGTCGAAATTCGCATTTTTTCCGCGACTCTTTGACGAAATTTGCATTTTTTCAGAATCCTGTGATGAAATTTGCGGGTTTTTTGCGATTCTTTGACGGAATTTGCGTTTTTTTTCGCGATTTCTTGACAAAATTCGCGTTTTTTCTGCAATTCTTTGGAGAAATTGGCGATTTTTTCTGCGAATGATTGACGTAATTGATTTTTTTTCGGTGCCCATTTGTCGAAAATCGCGATATTTTTTATGTCCGAATTTTCGGACGAAGACCAATTTTTTTTTAATTTTCGGAAAATTCAGAACAGAATCAATCCCCCCTGGTGAAATATCTGACGATTTTTTTTTTTACCGAATCTTAATATAAATTAATTTTATACTAAAATTGGAGAGAAAAAATGATTTTTTCCTAATGTCGGGTGGAGGGGAGGGCGGCTTCGTGTTATCTGGCGGCTGAAATAACATATTTTAGTTGTTACACGTCAAAACACAATGGATTGAAAAAAATTAGGAATCGGTAAAATTTTCAAAAAATTTCAAAATTTTAGTACAAATTTACAAATTTAGAAAATTTTCAAATAATTATTTTTTTTGGATTTCGGGTCCTTCCGGATTTTGGAATTCCGGATAATGGGTCCTATTTATATTTTGTATTTTTTCACATTGTTTTCTTTTGGGCGAGGGGGGGGGGGGATTAGACATTTATTTATTATTTCAGTAATATATAAATAAACAGACCAAAAAATTTTAACAAAAAACTAAATAATTTCAACCATTTAAAATTTTACAAACTGGGTGAGCGAGGGTAGTAGAAATTATGAATGGAGGGAGTAAAATAGATAACTGCTGATTTATTTAAGGTACTGTACAATTACAAATACAGCAGAGGAAAAGGGTAATTTTAAAGACTTTAACCCTTAACTGATCAGGTGAGGTGTTTTCCACCCCAGAGAAATTTCATTTATGAAGAAATTTTTTTTGTGATATTTAGATACGTGTATTTATATGTGTATGTATGTACACTTACAGTACATTTTCAGTTGTTTTTATTCAAGTAAATAATGCAAAATTCACAGGAGATTTTCTTACTTTAATTCGTAAATTTTGTTGAGTGCACAAGACAAGAAATCAAATTTTGGGGTTGTATACACACCACCACACCACGTTATATATATATATAAAAAATCACCTCATCACTTAAGGTTTAAGCTTTTTGTGCCCGATACTTCAGTGAGGGGGGAGGGGGCAAAGGTAAAAGGAATAATTTGGGGTGAGGTGTAAAAAGACAGATTTAGATTGATTATTTATTATTACAATAAAAGTAAGTTCAACAGAAAATATTTAAAAAAAAATTATTTTTTTCTTTTATTTATAACTCAAAGTTTGAAATTTGCAATACTTTTTAAATTTTAAGTTAGAAGTCTGTACGGGTAGAAATTTTCAGGCCCGGGCCAGGCCGACCCATAGAAAAAAAATCAACCGGGCCCATTATAAAAAGTAGGCCTGAACTCGGCCAGACCTGTCAAAAAAATTATTGGCCTGGCCCAGCGTTATAGCAGCTAAAAGTTCAGCCTAAACCATTCTGGCCCGAAAAAAAATGAAAATCTCGACCCGAGCCTGGCACGGCCCGAGTGAATTTTTACAAAACATTGATTTTTACATCGATTTGGTTAAAAATTTGTCTGTTCGAGGAATCTTGATCAAAAATGCTTAATCTTAGCCTTTTTTTTGTCTTATAAAAATGCCGTAGGGTGCGATATTTATTTATTTTTTTAAATAAATCTCTATTTGTTATATGCAAATGTTTTGATTATCATTATTTTTGTTAATCCATATTCCATGTATTGGAGACTTAAAAATCTAAAAAATGCTATACAGTGAAATCTTCTAAGACGGAATCGCACTGTATAGTAAAAAAATGCATTATAGATAAGTTCCCTTCTTAATAGGTGTAAATGTATTATATATCCTTTTTTCACATATTATTATATTAATTTTGCATGGATCAACACATTTTTCAGTTTAAAACAGGATTACGCATAGGCAGGCTCTTTTTCAGACGTGTTGCTATATTTTAATTTAGCTTTATTTTGCTACCAGGCCACGCTGAGACAATGATTTTCATACGGGTTGGGTGAAAACCGGAACTGAAAATTTTGGCCCGTGAAGACTTGGAAGAATGAAACCAGTCTCGGCTCGGTACAGAAAACATTAATTAGGCCTAGTCAGGCCTTATTTATGTTTTGCCAAAATGGTGCCAAAGCTGACTTTTGTAACATATTTTTTTAAAACGTGGCAAAAGATCATTATGAGGTAGCAATTGATTATAATTTTATATGTAATACATTTATCAGAAAATTAAAAAAGTCTATTTGATTTCAAAGCACTTCATGCCTTATGCCTGCTGATTTCATCCTTCTGGATTAAAAAAATGTCTACTTAAATGTGTCAGAAAATTTACCATTCTTAAGAGGAGTAAAAATATTTTTTAAGAACAAGTGTTTTTTTCCCCCCCATAAACGTGGCATTTAATTCGAAGTTAGAAAATTATTTAGTTATTTCAAATCTTAATCCGTGTATGGTATATTTGATAATTTTGATGATATGTGACAGAAAAATGCACAATATAAGAATAGGAGGATTTGGATTTTATTTTTTCTTTTCTTTTATTTATTTCTCTTTTTCCATAAATATTTATCCAAATAAAGACGTAAGATAAAATAAGAAAATTAATAAAAATTAAATAAAAATATATGAGAGAATTGGTTGATTAGTAGTTTTTATTTTCTCTGGTAATTAGAATAAGGATAATTGTTGCAGATTACTTCAATGAGAAAATTTCAACTGTCTGTCCTCATAAGCAGATCAAAGGACCAAAACAAACTACAGAGAACGACGAAAACATTTAGTAGACAATATTGCATAAAGTCGGACAGAAGAATTTTTTTACTTGGAACTTTTTTACAGATCCTTTTTACTTTGATTTATAGAAAAAAGAGAAAGAAAAAAAATCCAAACCCTCCTATTCTTATATTGTGCATTTTTCTTTCACATATGATCAAAGTTATCAAATACACCATACACGGATTCAGATTTGAAATAACTAAACAGTTTTCTAACTTCGTATTAAAAGCCACGTTTATGAAAAAAAAAAAAAAAAAAAAAAAAAAAAAAAAATTGTTCTTAAAAAATAGTTTTACTTCTCTCAAGAATGTTAAATTTTCTGACACATTTAAGTAGACATTTTTTTATCTAGAAGTATGTAATCAGCAGGCATGACCGCATGAGGTATGAAGTGCTTTGAAATCAAATACCACTTTTAAATTTTCTAATAAATGTATTACATATTAAGTTATAATCAATCGCTATTTCATAATAATCTTTTGCCTATTGTCATGTTAAAAAAAAAATCTGTTCCAAACATCAACTTTGGCACCATTTTCTGAAAGACCAGTTACCTTTATAGGAAAAAAGAGAAACGCTATTCGATTACGAATAAGAAAGAATATCTGCAAATTTCGTGCATTTAAAAATGAAAATTTCTTCACGAAAGTGTAAAAAAAGATACAAGTTGTGATTTCAGATCAACTTTAAATAGTTTTTAAAAACCACAAAATGTGGCTAATCAAACCTGCACTTTATTTGTAGGATATTTTTTCTGTTGAATTTTTAAGCTGGAACTCGTAATATAGAAAGTTATCAGAATTGAAATAGTCAAATATCATGTTGAGCAATTGAGCATAAGCATAAAAAAATTAAATATTATTTTAATTTGCAATAATAAAAAAAAGAGCCTTGAACACAAAAAGATTTTTTTTCGATGGAGAAGGGGAAGGGGAGAGAGAGTAGACAGTGTGGAAAATTATTTTGTGTTCTACAAAATTACTTTGCTTGCATTTTTTTGTGAGCTGTAGCGTTGATTCTCTTACATGAATTAGCCTGATTGAAGTCAAAGGATTTTTTTAAATCAATTTAAATTAACTTTGAGATCCCTTCATTTCAGAAAACAAAGAAAAAAATGGCTTTCAGTTTTTGCAGCAGAATGTAAATGTATGTCTCAATACGCCAATTAGAAGAAAGATTAATGTTTTATCATCAATGCACTTGCTTTATATATCAATACAACTGATGATTTTAAAACAAGTTCAAAAACATAAATAAAAAATATCTTTTCGAACTGAATGATAAAAACCAGTGTTGCAGTCATAAAAAAACAAAGGGTATACGCTAAAGTCATGAACATTCATGGATACAGTATACGCCAATGCTTTATTTGAGAAGCAGAGGGTATGCGGAGTTTCTTTAAAAAATCCAGAGAGACGGTATACGGCGTATATCTCCGTATACCCTCCACTACTACGTGACAAAAACAGATCCAGATCTTAAAACATATCGTCGGTTTATATTAAGTTACAAAGGAAAAAATCCAATATTTTATAGTTCTCTATCTTATATTATTTTTCTTTAAAGCAGTTCTCGAGCTTCCTACTGAACAACGCAAAATTTTCTGACACATTTTCTGTCTCATTTTAAGCACATTGGCAGGCTTGACTGTTGAAGCGGAATACAATGGAAACTAGTTTTACATTTTTTTGATAAAATTACTTATCACGTTATAAGCAAATGTTGTCACAGGACGACAAGTTTTTTGCCTTTCTCGAGCTGCCGTGTCTGAAATTAGGTTCAAAACGCCAACTTTGACAATATTTTCTGAAAAATCTTTTGCGTTTACCAAAAAATGGAAAACATCTTTCGACTACATAGTTTCTGAATAACAACACCTGCCAATTTCCGAACAAACATGAATACAGAAATGTCTCAGAAAGTAGCTCTTCTGATTTGAGAACACCCTTAAGGATTTTTTTCCCGCTTTTTTTTAAAATAAGTTTTTCAAGAAACTTTTAGTTTTTCGAAGATACAATGTACCATTATATATAGTAGCTAATAGGGATGTACCACTTATTCGGTACCTATTCTGTATTCGGCCTTTTCGGCCATGTTACCGAATATTCCGTTAGGCCGAATATCAAGATATTCGGCCAAGCCGAATATTTAAAAAAAACTTTTAAAACATTTTTAAAAATCTTACACAATTTCTGCTTTTAGCTGTCAAATTATAAAGATGTTCATAAAAATTAGAAACAGAATCATATTTAAGTAAAAGAGAATGTTTGTACATTATTTGCTTTTTGTAAAGTATTACTTAAGAAAATTAACCATAATGGAGATTTTCATAGGAATTAACAATGTAAAAATGCAAGTTCCTGAACCTTTTCTAGTAAATAATCGGTTTCTTGCTTTTTCACACAAAAGTGCTCTTCTAATCGAAACAGAAAAACTTTCAGGGTTGATAATACACATAAAAAAGACAATTTTTGCTAAGAAAACCACAATCGCAATCCACTTATTCAGTTATAAATAAAGTGTATCTCATCTCATTCAAGGCCAAACTTGGATTTTCATTTGTTAACCCTAACGAAGATATCATAGCTATATTTTTAACGAACTTGCTTTGATTTCTGTGAAATATAATATACTGCTCGAAACAATTAAAGGATATTTGAAGTTTTATATAAAATAAAGATATAAACGAAATTTTTTTTGCTGAAAATAGAAGAAGAGAATCACAAATGCAAATTTTTCTGGTTTTCAAACTGTGGAGTATGCAAATTTTGAGTTCGACGTCAAAAACGTCGCTTCAGCGGCAGCGAATGAAATTTGACTTTCAACTGGATAAAAGAGAATGAAGACAAGGATGATCGGCATTCAGTGATTGCTTTGTTTCGATGAGTACGATGTCTCAGCGAAGTCATTTGACAGATTCAGAAGCTTTGAGAATTGTTGGTAAGTTAGAAGGGGGCCAAACTCAAGCCGAAGTAGCGCAAGCCATTGGAGTGTCACAAAGTGTCATTTCCAGGATCTGGAACAGTTTTTTGGAGAGTGGATGTGCAGGCCGAAGACCAGGGCAAGGTCGTAGACGGGCAACAACGCTCAATGAAGATCGGTATTTAGCGTTAACAGCTCGAAGACACCGAACCATGAACGCTACTCTTCTCCAACAACACCTTCGCTCGGCTACAGGCACCACGATTTCAACTCAGACTGTCCGAAACTGGCTCCATGCTGTAGGTCTGTATGCTCGCCGACCGATGGTATGTGTTAGATTAACATCAAGGCATCGTCGCGACCGCAGAGAGTGGGCAACCGAGCATGTCAACTGGAGGAGAAATGAATGGAGCAATATTCTGTTTTCTGATGAGTCCCGTTTTTCTGTGCATCCGGATAATAGACGTATTTTCATCTGGAGGGACCGTGGCAGTAGGAATAATCCTGCGTTCGTGCACGAAAGTGTCAGATTTGGCAGTGGAGGAGTGTTGGTGTATGGTGGCATCTCCATTGACGGGCACACAGACCTCTACATTATTCGAGATGGAGCTCTGACTGGTCGCCGATATAGGGATGAGATCCTCAGACCTATTGTAGTCCCTTACGCTGCAGCAATCGGAGATAACTTCATTTTAATGGACGATAACTGCAGGCCACATCGTGCAAACCTGGTGGAGGATTTCCTTTTCGAGGAAGGAATCGTTCGAATGGAATGGCCAGCGTGTTCTCCAGACATGAATCCAATCGAGCACGTTTGGGACGCTCTAGGAAGACGAGTTTCTGGCCGCCAACAACCCCCACAAACTCTCCAAGAACTGGAAAGAGCTCTTTTGGAAGAGTGGGGCAGAATACCCCAACTCGTCATTAATAGCCTCATTGAGTCCATACCTCAAAGGTGTTCAACGTTGCTGGCCGCCCGTGGAAACCATACCCCCTACTGAAAATGATTTTCTTTGAAGAAAACACTTTTTCTTATTCTTTTTTTCTCATATGCACAAATTGTGTTTTTTTTTCCTTTAGTACACAAATGCGCAATAAAATGCATTTTTTTCTGCCAAACATGTGTAATTTATTCTCATATAACCTACTATGTCTGTCGACCATGTATCAATCAGCTAAACAGTTTACCAGATACAAAATCCACCTAAAACTGCAATATCCTTTAATTGTTTTGAGCAGTGTATTATGATGAGAAGTGCTGGAAACTGCCGCTTTTCATATTTAAACAACTATTAGGTAGACATTCCTTTATTCAGAATGCAATTTATAGTATTTATACTGTGTCACTGGCCAAACTTCAATCATTTTCAATGATATCATCACATTTAATACAAACTAAATTAATATGAAACAAATCTTGCTAAAATATCTTCATTTACTGATAAAGTTGTGAACGAAAATTCAGTTTCGGCTTGTAGTTGCACACCCAGAATTTTTGACTGAATATATTGTAATTTTAATGAAATAAATGGAGTGAGGTGTTGTTTTTTGTTCACAATTTTTTTGTCTTGACCATATTATCTCTGTTTTGTACAATTTTTTAGGAACAATGTGTATGTTTACAATCTCTGAAAATAATCGCCCATTCGAAACACTGATCTAAGATGCATTTAAAAACTTCCTTTTTAAATCAAAGACAGTGGAAAAGTTATTTTTGCTGAGTTGTTTGTTTTAGAATTTAAAAATATATATATTCACTTGGTTTAATTCACCAGAAGAAGCTATGAAATGTCAAACTTTTTTAATTAATAAAATTTTAAAATTCTCTTCTTAAATAACACAAAGATTTTTTTCATGTATAAAGTTTACTTGTAAAAAGTTCTTGTTTATCAATATGTAAATTTCTGCATATTGTGTAAAATTATTTTAAAATTTAAGATTTTAACGCCTTTAATCTTTGAAATATAAAAGTATTCGACAAGCCGAGTACTTGGTATTTGGCCGAATAGTTACTACTCAGCTGGCCGAATATTCGGTATTCGGCCTAACAGTAAATTCGGCTAGCCGAATATTCGGTATACGGTTCACTTGTAGGCCGAATATTCGGTAGAAAAGCTATTTTTGCTGAGTTGTTTGTTTTAGAATTAAAAAAAAATATATTCCCTTGGTGGTTTAATTCACCATAAGAAGCCATGAAATATGAAACTTTTTTAATTAATAAAATTTTTAAATATTCGACCAGCCGAATATTTGGTATTTGGCCGAATAGTTACTACTCGGCTAGCCGAATATTCGGTATCCGGTCGCCTGTAGGCCGAATATTCGGCATTCGGTACATCCTTAGTAGCTGATGTAATTTTATTACACTGTTTTAATTTTCTTTGATAAGAAAAGATTCCCTGTTCTCTCTTACTTTTTGCTTTGAAAAACAGACAATAGAACAGTAAACATCTGGCGACGTCCTGTCCACCGAAAAAACCGCGAAATATCAACCCCCGATAGCTTTCAGAGTCCAGCAAAACGAATTTTAACGAACAAGAAGTCTGGCCTTCTAATTTCATTTGCATTGGTCAAGGAGTGTACGCATTTACCCTCAAGTCACTTTTCTCCAGATTCCTTTCTTGAATGAAGCGAAGATATTTTCTACCCTTATCTTCTAGCTTACAGCTTACAGGGATACTGCATAGAAATAGGAAGAAGCTATACTTAATCTTCTAAGGGACACTGTAACCTGGACCACTCTCCCTCCCCTTCTTACACCCATGGAATAGTTAAAAGGTGAAATTGCAATCGACTCCCAGCGAAAAAAAAAATTACATAGTGCAAAGAGAAAGGAAGTTTCTGATTAGAAAATCTATATATTTAAAATATTTAATAATTTCAAATATGGTTTGACATTGTTTTCTGTTTTGCAATACATTTTGAACGAAAGTGAAATTACCGAATGTATATGAGTTTACCGAAGTGGGGGGATGTTGCACACCCCCCCCCCCTGTAGCTACGTCCCTGCCCCTGTTGTGACTCTGCAAGCTCTAAATTCATGCTAAGTTACTCTTTTTTAAAAAAGCTTATCCAATCATTGACACACCCACGGGGGGAGCTATGGGAGCTGTAGCCTCTCCCAGACCACGAGACTAGACTAACTATTTAAAGTTTTAAAAAATTATAGAAGGTTATTTTTAATAGATTCTTAGAAAAATGGACATTTTGAAAAATATTGATCTTTGTCCCAATTTTTTTCATATTTATAAATTTTCTTATGAAATTTAAAATATTTAATATTTACTAATTAAAACAATATATATAATTTTTTACAAAACATGCTTAAGCCTTCCGAATTAGTACCATAAAAAAATTCAGAGCACACCCACTTGACTTCGCTGTCTGGTTACAGCTTTGCTCATGTCAACAGTAAAGTTATATGTCCAAGCTCGACCAGTCTTGTACATTTTTAATCAAATGTGAGAAAATTAGACAGAATTCGCCCCGTGTGCCGGGTGAGATCCGGGCACATATAGAGCTAGCCCCGTGCAAAGCTTACTCCTGTGTGCACCACTGTATCCAATTATGGAATATTAAATATTATTACAGTGACGATCTTTCACAATCTTATTGCCATTCATTTCCTTATGACTAAGGAATTTTAAACATAGTTATTTACTGTAAAGACATTTTCATATATTTTTATCCTAATATATATTTTTTATTTAACAAAAATAATTAATTACATATTCAATTAAAATATCTTGGTTTAAATTAAGCTTTATCCCTTATACGAGACGTAAGGAGGGACTTTTTGTTATTATTTCATGTGGAGATTATTGTAATAGATATCTTATTATTATTATTTTTTGTATAATAATTTTAGTACATGTTCTAAAAATTTCTAGCGAAATGCGAAAAAATTCAAGAAATCTTCTGAAAAATAATTATTTTAAATTTAACAAAAATGTAGTTCAAATTAATTGTTATGCTATATTATTATAATTCAATGGATTATTATTTAGCTATTATAAACGATTGACCAGACCATATATACACTTAACAAGAAATTCCTGCTTCTGCGATTCCATGCTTTAAACAAATATGAAGAGGCTGAAACTGGAATGTAAAAAAAACTGCTTTTCTTTTTCCTTATTATATTAAAAAAAAATAAATATAAATGAAAAGATTTGAATAATACAACCCAAATTTTTGAACTAAGAATTTTATCTTTCTATTTGCATTCAGTAAATTATGCCACCAAATATAAATTGTCAGTTGAAATTCAGCCTTGAAAGCTGAAGACTTAGTCACAAATTAATATAATATTGAATTTATTCAGTTAATAATAAAATAAACCCAAAAAATTAAAAACGATAGATATATTCTTTCATATTAATCTCTTTTACAATTGACATTTCACTTAATTACTGAATTACAAACAGCTTTGTCTAAAAAAAGGATCAACATTCAATTTAAAAAGGCCGCCATCTTTGCTTCTACTGCCCATGTGCGGTTGAACAATCTATGTACTGTACATAGGTTGGGTTACTGAACTTTAGTTTCTATTTTTACTCGGATTTCGTCAGGTTGAGTTAACGGAGAATTGGATTACAGGTTCAACAGAGAGTTAAGCACTTAACTCACAGTTCAGGTTGATGGAGAATTATCAGGTTATCCATACATTTTTGCACTAATATGAATTTGTGCTGAATTTTGATTAACTACAGCAGTAAATTAGGAATAATAATTTCAAATCAAGCATTAGATGTGAAGTTTACTTAGATGTTTTGTAATTGCAAATGAAAATTCCAAGTACTTTGTCTATTGGGGGTCTTTTAAAAATACACATTCATAATTTGTCGATTTAAACAGATAATTGCAACCTCATATTACAGATGAATATTTGAAATACAGTAAAGTCCCGATTATCCGTGGTGCGGTTTATCCGCGAAGCGATTTCTTTTTTTTTTAAATTCAAGAAAAATACAATAAGCCCTTCTAATAAATATAAACAGAAAAATTCATGTATTCGAAAGTAATAGAAGAATATTTCTAGATTCGGTTGCCATGTTTGAAATATCAGATATAAAGTTTTCATGTCTTTTCTTGATTTTATTAACCAAATGCAAACACAGCAATTAAAATATTTAACAATTAAATAAGACTATTATGATAAATTTCAAGAGAGCATATCAAGAATAGCCTCATTTTCGAGATAAAAATTATTCCATACTAAAAGAAAAACAATACTTTACAATTTAGAATAAAGAAAAGGTGTTTCCAAAGCAAGAACAAGTGAAGATTTTTTAAAAAGGTGTAATTCAACTCTTTTTGTACAGTGTGTATGGCATTGTTTCGTATTTACTGTTCTTTATTTTAGTGATTTAGACATAAAGTGAAGGTTTCTGCTTTACAGTGCATATGTATGTATTTTAAACGTTTTTTTTTTTAATGTTTTTTGTACACTAAAACATAGTTTTTATGTTGAATTTTCTCTTTTTTCATGTTTGCACCTCATTTTCAGTATTTTTCGAGTTATCTGCAATTTTCGTTATCCGCGGTGGCCTTGCTTCCCAATACCGCAGATAATCAGGGCTGTACTGTACTCAAATAGTCCCCGAATATATATTGAATATTCGAATATTTCAATCTAAATATCTGAATAAATATCTGTCGGATGTTTGTCGTCACTAAAACCACAGTTGGTACAAGTGTATTCATGCAAGGTGTACTTTCAGCATGCATATTCTAACAATTAACTATAGGTAAAATGGCAAAGGCTTCGCAGGCCACAGATAAGTTGCCGGCTCGTGGGCCACGTATTTGACATGCCTGATGTATATGCACCATTTCTTCTTATGAACTAGGTAGGGTTTCTCTTGTATTTGCTTGTTATCTCCAGCCCCAAATAGTCCGTCCTCAGTGTTGTTGTTCTCCAACAAATGAGCAATACTGTCTGCATCAGTTGTCCCCAGTGCATTAGTTGGGTGAGAATGGCGTTCCCAGAAATATTTCACTTGTTATTTAAAGAAAAAAAAAAGAAAAATATCGCATATGAGCACAAACCTTTTTTTTAGCTCATGATATGCTATTTCTTTTGGACAGTACCCCGGTTTCCTGCCTATAATCCGCGGATTATACGTTAAAAAACTTTATTTTTCTTGTAATGCGGATTATACACGACCACGGATTATCTGTGAATTATTTTGGCTTAGATGCGTTATGTTCCCTCAGCCGTTGTTTTGAATTGTTTGGCGAATTTTTGTTGCCGTGTTGGTGGTGTTTATGGATATGGCAACCTCGATATGTGGAACCCCGTGTGACGTGTGTGTTGTGACTTGTCGTGTTCTGGCAAACCCTGAGAAGCTCATTTTAAATTAGAAGTTTGTGGATGCATTTTGATATCGTGTTGTAGCGTTCTGTCTTTTTATTTTTATGTTAAATTTATTGGATGTATTTGATTGACTATGGTTTCTGTAGTCCGTTTAAACGCTCTTGCTGAAGTAATTAAGAAATATGAGGAAATTTTGACAAGAAAAATAGGTTTGTTTATAGTGTGTCAGTGCGTATTCATAAGCCTATTTTGGAAAATGACGGTGATGTTATGAGAGATATTTCATGCTGGAGCTTTCAAGATAGCAGATGTCTGTTAAGGTATGTTGATAATTTTATGTATATTTTGCTGCTTTAAGGGTTTTTTACATTTTGAAATTGCTACAAAGCGAGAACTGCTGAATTTTGAGAATGCTACATCGCAAGAAATGCTGAATCCAGTGATGTTATTTTTCAGTTAATGTGTGCGAAGTGCTCATACAACGATTACTGATTGCCACTTTAGCGAGTTTCGTTTTTTTAATATATATTTTGCTGCTTTAAGAGTTTTTTACACTTTGAGATTGCTAGAAAACAAGAACTGCTGAATTTTGAGAATGCTACACAGCGAGAACTGCTGAATGCAGTGATGTTTTTTTTTTTCGGTTAATGTGCGCAAAGCACTCATACAATGATTACTGATTGCCACTTTAGCGAATTTTGTTTATTATTTACATTTTATTTTTGTTAAGCCAAACATGCTTATAAACCGGTGCTTGGCAACATTTACTACTTAGCGGAAAAGGGGTTTTCACGCCAAGAAAAATTCCAAGATGGCGGCCCCGTGAACTTATGATATCTGTTCCGTTGTTTTCTTACGCGATACTTTCCTAAACATCAATAAATATAATTTTTTAAGCAAATTTACAAATATCTTTCTTAAGAATCAACAGATCGCTACCTGATTCATATTCGGCGGGTAATGAGAATAATCCCTTTCGGATTCTGATTCTTCTGATTTTGATGGATTTAATTAGATTATTTTATTATTAAGAGTATTCAATTTTTTACGTCTATATAATAAATTATTAAGTATTGTTTATATTTTTGCCATACAAGTTTATGATGTACCTAACGTAATGTGTAAGTTCCTATTTTCATTATTATAATTTTTGAATAAATATTAAAAACAGTGCAACTTATTAAATCTGCATTAATTTTCAAATAAAGTCCTTTGATTAAATTAAAACATCTTTTCATTTCATATGTTTTTCTTCTTATTATTTTTTATTGGGAAATGTAATATTAGTGTATTCTGGGATAATGCTTGCTTGATTTTCAATATTTTTCTCATACAGTTGAACCCCGATTTAACGAATCATTCGGGATTAGCAACTTTGTTTGTTAAATCGAGATTATTCATTAAATCGGAATAATCAAAGGAATATTTTTATACAACAGAAGAAGTTAAAAAATAGCAATAAATAAGAAGAACAATACTCACTTACCTTAAAAATGATGTTAAACATTTGTTGCTTTAAGAAAGTACTCTGTATAAAAATTGATTCTTTTTTTTTTATGTACTACTATAAATCAAAAGCATTGTAATTCAGAAAAAATCTCATTTATTCAAATTTTATCGATAAATTATAAAACATCTTTTATAAATGTTTCTTTGCTTTGTTTTGATTTTGTATTCGAAACTTCTTTATCAATTTTTTTCTGAAGCTGTCAAAACAGTGTGACCAACATCATGAGCCATCAACTACCATTTCAAAGTACCCAAACTGCTAACTGCTTTTTTTAACGTTACATACTTCATTTCCATTTCATCTTCTTCATCTAATTCTCTACTACCACTATTAATAACCTCGGTGTAACGTGCATTTTCATATGTAGATATTTCTGCATCATAAGATACATATTTAGAAAATTAACAATCAGGGACATTGGAAATTTATAAAAAATATTGGAAAATTTCTTCAATTTTTCATTTTTTTGACATCGAAAATTATTCGTTAAATCGGGATTATAAATTCGTTAAATTGAAGTATTTTTGTTCCATTTTTGACGGGACCACAAAAAAATTTGCTAAATCGAGAAATTCGTTAAATCGCGATTTGTTAAAATGGGGATCGACTGTAGTTCGGTAGATGGCGCCATCACTGCAGATGTTAAAAGCATATAGACTCATTAAGACCGAATCATATTAAAATAAAAATAAAACAAAAAAACTAGTTTAAGGAATTTATATATAAATTATTAAGTATTGTTTATATTTTTGCCGTACAAGTTTGTGATGTAACATAATGGGTAAGTTATTATTTTCATTATTGTTATTTTTGAATAAACATTAAAAACAGTGCAACTTATTAAATCTGTGTTAATTTTTAAATAAAGACCTTTGATTAAATTCAAACATCTTTTCATTTCATGTTTTTTTTTTTTTAATTTTTATTTATTTATTTATTTTCTTTTTGTCATCAGGAAATATAATATTAGTGTATTCTGGGATAATGCTTGCTTGATTTTCAATATTTTTCTCGTTGTTCGGTAGATGGCAACGTCACTGCAGATGTTAAAAGCACCGAATTATATTAAAATAAAAATAAGACGAAAAAAAAACTAGTTTAATAAGGAATTTAGATTTCATTTAAACATATGTAATTCATTTTATGTAATTAACTTATTTGATTATAATTTTTATACTAAGTACTAATGTAATCCTTCCAAATTCATTCTTACCTGTGTGTACTTAATAAAATTGCAAATATCTTTGTACTGAATTTTCTATTATTTATTTATTTATTTATCAAGTGGTATATTAAATGCAAATGTTGAAAATAAAAATACTTTACACTAGATTCAGTATTTTTTCCCTTGTGGCTCAATGTTAGTCTTGGGAATCTTGTGAATTTTTCTTAAGTGAAAATTTCACTTGCGGATTATACGATGTTTTTTCCAAAATATCATGGAATTGAAACCTGTGAATTATATGCCGCCGTGGATTATAGGCAAGAAATTAGGGTAATTAAAGTGGCGTCCCTAAAAAATAACGTTCCCTTATGCTAGCCAGTTGTAAAACGATGCTGATGTATCATTGCACGGTTAAATATGGATAATCTCTACTGCAATTTTTTAAACTTCTAAGCATCGAACATTTTCAATTGTTACACTTTTATATGGGGCGAAAAAGTATTTTTAACTGCAATTTGTTTAAAAACTGCATCTCAATTTATTTTTGAGATATTAATTTTTTGGTAGTTTTTAATGCCATTTCTGTAATGGGGACATTTGAGGTACTCTATTTCTGTAGAAAGTAAAAGTAAAATATTAGATTAGTATATCTTTTTAATTATTAAGATGCTACTTGGCTCAGAATGATATAAATTTTAAAAGCAACGTTTAAAACGCCAGAATAAACAAACATTCAGCAGACTAGTTTTGGTAGCGTTTAGCGTACCGTCATCAGTGCAAAGAATAATGGAAACTTGCTCATTTATATAGAGGAGAAGGGGATTCAACTGAGAAGTTCATTAATCAATGGGGAAACAGGAAAATGAGGGTTCCAGCCAATGGTAGAATAGTATAGGTAATGCCACCAGAAATGTAAAAAGAAAATGTTAGTAATTAAACAAGAGAGTCCTCTCTGTAAACTGAAGAATGTTGCATTTTTGCATAAGTATGTATGAAATATTCTTAAAAAATATATTTAATTATAAATAAATGTTGGCTAAGAAATATCGTTTTCATTAGTAAAATAAGCTCCTTGAAAAATTGTCTTTTATCTGTTTCTCTATTTGAACACTATTTGCCTGGACATGTAAACTGAAGAACAGGGTTGGTAGGTTTTTGACACGTGTCAGTTTTTGACGGTTTAAACGTCAAAAATCCCTTGTCAAAAACCTCAAATACTACAGTGATCTGTAAAATTTCACATTAAATGTCACACATTAGATGTAATATTTAAAATTCACTATTACTGTAATTAGTATATAGTATTAGTAATAATTACAGCGTTGGCAGGTTTTTGACATGTGTCAGTTTATGTCGGGTTTAAACCATAGTTTAAACCTTCATGTCAAAAACCTCAAATACTAAATTGATCTGTAAAAATTCAAATTAAATGTCACACATGTCAACATTACATGTAATATTTTAAATTCACTCTTACTGTATATTAGTAATTAGTACATAGTAAAGTATTATTGTTAAGTACAACTTTTTAACAGGGTAAAATTTTTAAATTTTTTTTGTAAAATTGTGTTTTTCTAAAAAGTAGACATTAAGCTCACCTGAGCTGTACATTTTTTCTCTTACTTAAAATCATTTTAATTTCTCTTACTTTTGAGAGCTTAAAGCATTAGCTAGCTTTTTATATGGGAAAAAAAAAACTTAGAAAAGTGCAGATTTTTTTGTATATATAACAAGGTAATATGCATCGATGTTATTCTAGTCTAGGCAATAACCATTCCATTCAAAATTGAAATTGGATTATTAATTTTAAACATTTACAAAATAAGAGAAGAAATTAAAAAAAAAAAAAGCTTAAAGTCAAAATCTTTTTAAAACATGCTTTCTTTCAATATATAAAAATATTTTCGATTTTAAAACTGAACAAAATTGGCCAATCATGTAAAAGGAAATTCCTTTAAGCCCATATTGAAAAAGTGCATAATAGAAGGGATCAAATCATGAAACCATACCATTGTTTGGCTTATACTTTGCATCCCAACCATCAGGAGCAAGGGTTGACTGCTGTATCAGTTGGTTCAGCTCGCACTTGAGCTACAGAGAAAATTTATGGATCCTTACCCATACTGATTGTGTATGAAGCTAAAGAATCCCCTTTCCCGTCTTCTTATTTCAGTGCTATAGAGAGGACTCCATTGCTTGGTGGAAAGGTATCATTAAATGCAACAGCTTTTTGAGTCTGCTTCAAAACTTGCTCATCTAGCAATGCTTTTGCTATCAAGTCCTACTAGCTCAGCATCAATTAAGAGACAAACTATTTTCTAACACTTCATACACTCTAAACTCAAAAATCTTTTGGGTGTAAATAGATGTGTGAAACACGTGGTGTGATGTAGCATGCTGCAGGTTAAAATTGCTTCGGATTATTTAATTGTACAAAATTATTTTCTTCTGTTTGAAAAGTGCAAAAAAAAATATTTTATTGCAAATAATATTTTTTAAATTATTAAATTTCAATAAAAGATCACATAAATCATTGACTTATTTAATGTTTACCTATTGTTAAAATGTTTTAGTGTGTTACATGTATTTGGCAGTTTTCGATGGTTTAAACCAGTTTATGACAGTTTTCGATGGTTTAAACCAGTTTATGACAGTTTAAACCAGTTTTTGACGCTTGTCATGTCAAAATCCACTTTTTGACGTCAAAAACCCAACCCTGCTGAAGAATGTTGCATTTTTGCATAAATATGTATGAAATATTCTTTAAAAATATATTTAATTATAAATAAATGTTGGCTAAGAAATATCGTTTTTATTAGTAAAATATTAGTTGAAATATTGTCTTTTATCTGTTTCACCATTTGAGCACTATTTGCCTGAAAATGTAAATTGAAGAATGTTGTACTTTTGCATAAATATGAATGAAATATTCTTTAAAAATATATTTAATTATAAATAAATGTTGGCTAAGAAATATCGTTTTTATTAGTAAAATAAGCTCCTTGAAAAATTGTCTTTCATCTGTTTCACCATTTGAACACTATTTGCCTGGACATGTGAACTGAAGAATGTTGTATTTTTGTATAAATATGTATGAAATATTCTTAAAAAATACATTTAATTATAAATAAATGTTGGCTAAGAAATGTCGTTTTTATTAGTAAAATAAGCTCCTTAAAAAATTGTATTTTATCTGTTTCACCATTTGAACACTATTTGCCTGGACATGTAAACGTATTTTTGCATAAATATGAATGAAATATTCTTAAAAAAAATATTTAATTATAAATAAGTGTTGGCTAAGAAATGTAGTTTTTTTAATGAGCCTGATCATGTCTGATTTCATTGATTTCTCCCAAGACTGGGATGAGCCAAAAAAGTTAGTTTTTACTGTGGATAGGGTTGGGCCAAAATTGATTTTGTTTTGTCCCGTTCCGAAAATTTCAGAGTTTGCAGACCTATATAGTGTTCAGTATTTCTGCATCCACTGTATGTAAGTCAATATTCATGTTTTATTTATTTCAATAAAATAGTAAAACCAAAAGTTAATTGTTTCTTTGAAATTTCCATTAGAACAGAAATTATGACTTTTAGAATTATACTCCCTCAATAGCTGAAGCGGCGTTTCCGAAACTTTGAAGTCATTTTCTCTCAATGACGTTTTTGGGCATAACGCGCAGTATACCTCAAAAACGTATAAATGTTTTTTCATGAAATTTTCAAAACACATATTTCATGTTAGTCTGTATAAACTGAACCTAAAATTTGCTTTTTATTGTTCAAAAAAATATTTTTTTTAGGTGATTATACTGCTGAAATTTCAACATTTTGTATTAGCTAAATACAACTTTGCATTAAAATTATAAAAATGCTTTAAATACAAATTTATTTAAGTTCAGGGTTATTATTACAATCTGAAGTATAAGTAGGGACCAAAAATTTTTTTCTAGTTGCAGTATTTATTTTGTAATTCTGTGTGTAAGCTGTTATGCAATTTCTTGCTCGACAAACGTCTTAACAGTTTGGAGCCCCCTATAAATACTAATTCTACATCTTGGAATTTTTTAAATACATGAAATGAAAGAACATAGTTATGTCTTTCATCCCAATCAAAATTGTGTTTTAAAATCATATACATTTTAAGACATTAAATGTTGAAAATGGTCTTTTTTTTTTATTTTTTTCCAATTTTAAGAGTCCTGAGACCCCTTAAATTAGTCTTTTTTTAACAATTTGACGTTTATTGCTTTTATACTGCTACTGGACATTAAATTACTCATATATATCATTAAAAGTTGTTAACTAGGATTAGAGTACGCCACCTCTGTCATTCTGTATGTCCAAACTGTCCGTATCTTTAAGGGTTTCTGCAGCCTAAGAGAGACTGCTCAGAGCCGGCTAGGCCTGCCTCCTAGAGCTTAATGTCTCTCCCCGGTATGTTTCCCGACACTTTGAGGCTTGTTAGTGAGTCCAGCCCTGTCTGGCCGTATGCAGACGGGCATACACAAGGGGCGATGCTCACCCGCCAAGGACGGCCACGCACCACCGACCACAGGACCCAGAATTTATTTGAAAAACAAAGTGAGTTCACAAAAATAAGGTGAATGCCTGCCTGCCAGGAAAACATCTACTCACGACAGAGAGCGGGAGTATAAGAGCATTTAAGGGTAAATAAATAAATAAAATATAAAAAATACATCACTGCTCCTGGCTGTTGGGGGACGAACCCCTCTCGCGACAACCCTAGTAGCAAATTGTGTCTGGCCCTTGAATGGCGGCTCATCGAAATCCGATTACACGATAAGTGGCCGATTATCGTATTCTCATCGGACAGGGATGATTTTCATCGGCAATTACTCAGACATGTCTCATTGGCCTTAGATCATGGATGATCGCAAAATGATGAATTTAAGAAAAAAATATGATGAATCCCCGAGGAGTACGATTTCATGACGATGAATGTGCGATGACTTTTAGATGAGTTATCAAGCAAATTTTGATGAGACAGCGATGAATTATAGATTGGTTGGTTGGGTCTATAAATGAAAGCGATTTCAGAATATTTATTTTCAGATTTTGCGAAATATACATACATTAAAATTTTAGGAGTTAGAAATTTAAATATGCTCACTTTTAATTTCTATTAGCTTTACTACAATCATTTGAAACAAAATATTTAAACAAAAATATCCAAATTTTGTTTTATTTTTTGAGGGGGGGGGGGGGCTGAATTAAAGTTCCATATTTTCTTAGTTTATTTCTGAACAAATACTACTCCTTCATTTAAATAATCCTATTAAATTCTATTATTTATCCTCTTCCTAGAGCCTTTTATTTTAAATAAAGTTTGCTTGCTGAACTCAAACTGATTTATTTAAAAAAAAAAAAAAAAAAATCAAATGCATTTTTTAAGTATTAATATTGGACTAACAATTACCACTGTTATTGTTTATCATTTTGTTTGATAGAAATATTTTAAAAGAATTTTGTTAATTCTAAATTATTGTTCTGCTTTGATAAGTTTTTGCCCTTTAAATTTTTCATTTTAAAATGTGAAAGGTTATTTCTTTCATTTTATTCGACTTTAAGAGATGAAAAATGCATCGGGCCTTTTTTCTACCAAGGTACATATGAATAATTCAGTAAGTTATACTATTGTATAAACACTCATAACTCACAAGAGTGCATATTTTTAAATAAGCATTTTTTGGAGGGGGGGAGGGTTAAGGTGGGATTCAGGTGTCTAATTAGGTACAATTTAGGTCTGTTCGGAGATCCTTGACAAGAGGCATACAAAAGAAAAAGGCCCTCACACCCTCCTTGTTTAAATAAAGACCATTTTTTATCACACAAACTGTCCCAAACACATACCCATATTTGCCAATAAGCCATTTTTCCCAAAAATAAATACTTTGAACCAGAAAATTTATTTAATTAAATGTGTCTTGTCTCTATGTGGTAGTGATTTGAAATATACTTTATTTCATTAAATAAAATTTCTAGTTTAAAGTTTTTTTCTTCTTTCATTATGTGGGAAGGTGGTAATAAGTATGCTTATGATATTTTTTCTTAAATATTTCATAATTCATATCTGTAAAGTATAAAAAATAAAACTATTGAAGAAGCACACCGTAATAACAGATTATATTTCTAAAACAAATGTATGAATTAGGTTCAGCTTTGCAAGTACCATTTTTAATTCAAATCCATTTCATTTAACCCCTTGAGTAAGTGATTGTGTTCCTGTAATGTTAAATTCACACCGGATCTTTGAAAATTTTTGTTTCAAAATAAGGAAAAGCAATTTTACAAGTTTTTTCCATCAAAGTTACAAAAATAAAATTTATTTAAAAGTTTCCGGTGCAAATCTTGATTAAACTTAGGTGAGATAAAATATATCCCATCGCCTCTCAAGGGGTTAATATTCACAACTTTCACGTCTACGGTTAATTTCTTTTCTATTGGTACTACCTAGATGTTTAAGGAAAAATCTTATGTCACGCTGATACTTCAAGACTGTATTGTCGGTGAAAACTTCTGTAAAGTAGGTCTTTCTCCCTCTGAAATATTTGTATCTTTAATATGATTTAAGAAAAATAGATAGAAAAACTATTTTAATTAATATTTTAATAATTATTGATCAATCTAATTGTCCAATTTATTTGAAAATAACTTTTTGAGCCTTTCTGATAATTTTTTCCCCAAAACACTGCTGCGATGATTTTTTTCATTCAAAAAATTTACATAAATTTATATTCATTATGGAATTGGGCTTCATTAGCACAGGATCAACATTCTCTGGAAGTGTAGGAAAAAAATTTTCAACACCTAAACTTACGCATCCAGATGCATAGGTCACAATAGTTGAATGCGAACAAATCCACACAACGTGGAATAAGGAAAGGCTTTAATGCTCGTGATATTATTTAAAATGTTTAACTGTTTTTGTTTATTAATCCATAAATTTCATGACTGAAACAAAATTTAAAATACTACTGTAGTAGTTATACAGTCAAACCTCGTTAACATAAATTTCAAGGCAAATTAAAAGTTTTTCCCTCATGTTATCATCAATAGTTTATATTATTAGTAACAAAATCGTTGTATTAATTTTGACAGGCATTGTAGGAACAATTCATATTAAAAGTATACCAGGTTAATTCTGTACATGTTAATGAGGTTTGAATGTACTTTTTGTTGTTTAATAGCAACATCCATCTCTTGTTAGTTTCTGTTTCATAGCTGCCAACTTGTACGTATTTTTCTTACCACTAAAATTTTATAGAATTTTTTTATTTATTTAAACGTTAAAATTGCTTGAATTGCGGTGATTAAATAAACTAAAATTTTCTGTTACATTTTAGTGGTATGAAAAATCCGTACAAGTTGGCAGCTATGCTGTTTAGATATTAGGGCAGATGACTGAAAAAATACATTATCTTAATTCATTTTTTTTTTTTCAGTTTTATATCTCTATGCCTACATAAAACATCACATTAATGTTACTATTTTATCTTATTGTTTCTAAACTTGAAGTGTTGTTTTAAGAATCTACATATACAATCTGCATTTTTTAATTACTACATTAATAAAATACCCCAATTTCTAGTGCATACTCTGCTGATCAAACAAACATGTTTAGATCCAGAAATGTTAATAAATAAGATTTATCTTATTTCTATTTTCTACATATTATGCAACATATTTAAGGAAACTTTCTTGATGTAAAATTTATTGGATCGGCTGCAAACTATGTACATCTGAAATTAGAGTACACAAAAAGTACTTAAATTCTGTTCAATTAACTTGCTCATTTCATATAAATGTACTATTTGAAAGTTTTATTAAGGTTAAACAATGGCAGAAAAAAAAAAAATTGTTGCTTCTTCCTGTAACTCTTCATAGAAATCTAAACACAAATCTTCTAAGTTAAATAAGTTTCTGAAGCAATTTATTGTCACAGAGTGATTCAAACGTGGCTGTGTACATTCACATCCCATAAAAAAGTAGAAGTAATAAAATATTTATTGAATATTCATGCATAAGAATTAAATGAGGACGTCAGTTTCAAAACTTGTCTTATCTAAAAGTTAAAAAATCGAGTTTTCTCTGTCATTCTATTCTACTGGTACTGGTGGACATGAATTGAGAAAACAATACAATCTGCAAAACACTAGCTTTACTGTGTATTTCTGGCATTGTAAAATCTTGGTTTAGAATGAAGACCAATGGACGTGATCAGAGGTTTTTCACGATTTCTGAAAATTTGATTTTCTGGATAAGGCGAATTTTGAAACTCATGTCCTCAAATATAGCTAATAATTTCAAAAGCAAACTTTAATTAACTCTGATATAAATTTAAGATTTATTTATTTTTAAATAACACATAATATAACATACACATCAAAAGAAATTCAAGGTAAGTTTAAATATATAAGTGCATCAATTACACTGTTTATAATTAATGTTCCAACAGGAACAAACAAAAACTAATGCATTTAAAATAACTTCGGAAAAAAAAATCGCAAGGGAAGGTTGATCTGTATTTTCCATTTGAAGTCTGTCATCTGGGTAATTACATGAAGTATCTTGTTTCAGAAGTGTTCTAGCCAAATTATCAGGACGGAATGCCATCTTTTCTTAAATGTAGCTAACAAAACTGCTGACAATATTTCATTTTCTGCAGTGTAGAGAGGGGATATCGTGAATGTCATCAGATGTAAAATGCAGTTCACAAAGCTAGACAAAAAGAGAAAAAAATAGTAAATTTTTGTGCATAATCATGTGTTGTGTATATACATATAAAACTGTGGTTTATTTCAGTAAGCTTTATTTAGTACACTTGTATTTTATTTCAGTGAGAGATATATGGGGTCATTCAAAAAAGTCCATTTTGAAATTTTTAAGAAAGAAAAAATATCTTTTGAAAAGGATTGAATACTTATTCAAAAAAGAAACTGAAGGTGAATTTAGGATTTTGGCCCCAGCTTAGCATTTTTTTTTTAAATCTTGGATTTTTTGGGTCTGCACAATTTGAAATAACAGCAAAATTGTAAAAATTTTAAGCCAAGATAGAATTTGTTAAGGCCAAACCTGAAAATTTTAGTCTGTGCAGACCTTTAATGTCTACTGTTATTTCAGTTAATTTTTCTATATACAAGTTAAAATTAACAAACATAAAACTTTCCAAATAGGAACCGGCAAATTTGCAAAGAAAAAAAAATTAAGACTTCATGTACAAAATTACACTTTGTTTCTATAAACAGTTTCAGTGTTTAAATAACCATTTTACAAAGAGCCAATTTTGGAGATTTTCTTCAGATTGAAACCTGGTACTTATCAAGTATACCCTACAGATTTCACCCAAAATCTTATTTCAAACAACAAAAACACAGACCTTTCGATTTGAGACAGACTGCACGCAGATTGAAGAGAAAATTTACCATTTTGGCTTTATTTTCAGTCACACAGATAATTTTACAACATCTGTTTTATTTCAGGTCCAAGGTGCATAAAACCAAGCAAAAAAAAAAATATACAATTTTGTATAATTTTTATTCTTGGAAACCTGAGGAGAAAAAAAAAAGCCAAATTTTCACAATTGGGGGGGGGGGGGAGGAGGAGTTTCCAATTTCGAAATTATTTATGTTTCCACAGACATGAGGGAGAAGAGGGGAAAAAAAGGGAGGGGTGAAAAAAAAATAACAACAATTTAAAAAACAATTTATAAGCATTCAACGTTTATCTTTAAAAATCACACCTTTCAAAACTGCAAGTTTATGTAGTTAAAAAAATTTTTCATTACAACACGTTAATTTGGCATGGGCAGACCTGCCAACTGCTACGAAAAAATCGTAGTTGCTACGATTTGGACCTTTAAACTACGATGCTACGAAAATCGGTCTCAAACTACGATTTAAAAAAAAAAGAAAAAAACGCATTTTTTTCCTCCAGTTGAGATTTTTAGTCTACGCAGCATATTTTTCAGGAGTGATTCTGCTCTGAAATTTCCTAAATGTTAAAGTATTCGGTTCCGAAAGTTAAAAAAAATTTGTCATTAGTCCGAAAATTCGGACATTAAAAAATGCTCAAGTGGGGGGGGGGGGGGGGAAATGGGCTGCAAAACAAACTTCTTAATATAAAACCCCCTTAAAGGATATTAACCATGAGTGCATCATGCATCTGTAAATATTTATTATACAGGATAGTGCAGAATCGCGCGATTTGCACAAAGAAAAGGAAAGTCCTGCATAATGAAAACTGCTGTGCAGTATTTCCTCCAGAAAATTCTTCCACAGACCTATGATTCTTCTAAGTCCGCAAATTTTTTCTTTTATGGAATTTTCCTAAATCATTTCGTGAATCGGTCGTGAAAAAAATTGAGAATTTCTTCAAACGATCATGGAAAAATATCTGATATTTTGTCAAAGATCTCAGAAACAAATAGTGATTATCTTCAATTGTTCGCTGAATAAAATCTAATTTTGTTAAGAGTTCAGAAAGAAATTGAAAATTTCGTCAAAAAATTGCAAATTTCGATAATCTATTGAGGGAAAATATTACAAATTTCTTCAAAAAGTCTCGGAAACAAGTAGTGAATTTTGTTAATTAGTCGCGAAAAGATATCGAAAATTTTACCAATTGGTCGCGAAAAACTGTTGCGAATTTTGCTGATCTGACGCGATAAACTATCGCGAATTTTGACAAGTCAAATAAAAGAAACAAGTCAAGAAAATCAATTTCGCCAAAGGATCGTGGTAAGAATGTGAATTTAGTCAAAATATCACTGAAAGAAAGCGCAAATTTCATCAAAAGATCACGGAAATAAAGCGCAAATTTCATCGATAGGTCAGTAAGAAAACGCAAATTTCATCGAAAGATCGCAGAAAGAAAACACGAATTTCGCCAAAGGATCGGGTAAAAAATGCAAAATTCATAAAAGGATTAAGGTAAAAAATGCGAATTTCGTCAAAAGTTCGTGGTAAAAAGTGCGGATTTCAATAAGGAATCGTGATTGAAAAACTTGAATTACGATTGTGGGGAAAAGAATTGAGAATATCGTAAAATGATCACGGAAAAAAAAACCCACGCTGTGAAATGAGAAGCTCAAAAAATCATAAAAGTTTTCAGAGGGAAAAAATTACTATATTGAGTTGAAAGACTCAAACCTTATTCCTTTTACAAACGTCAAAAAATGGCTGCAAAACACAAAAACCAACCAACCAACCAACTTCCTGATTAATTTTAATTTTGAGTGCTACGATTTCTCATTTTCAAAAGTTGGCAGGTCTGCATGGGCCCAATTATTGAAAATTCATCCTTTTGATTGACACTTGGATAAAAAACATGAAATGGTCCTTAAAAATAGACTTCTACACGGTTTTCTTGATGTGTAATCATAATTATATTTATTAAACCATTTGAAAATTTTAAATGATAAAAAGAGTAGGCATATAAATTTTTAAATACATTATTTTTTTTATCTTTTCTACTTTTTAGTGTTTAAATATTTTGTTCTTGCAGATTCACCGTCAGTTGGCATATTTTCGAAGAAATGATTTGACACATTATCTTCATTGTTTTTGTACTCATAAACAATTATAACTACACTTCTTCTAAGCTGTTTACTCAATGTGTAATCATAATTATATTAATATTAAACTATTTGAAAATTTGAAATGATAAAAAAGTAATATTTTTAAATACATTATTTATTTATTTATATTTTCTACTTTTTAGTGCTTAAAATATTTTGTTACTGCAGATTCACAGTCAGTTGGCATATTTTGGCAGAAATCATTTGACACATTATCTTCGTTGTTTTTGTACTCATAAATAATTACAACTGCAAAAATTATTTGGCAATTTATCAACATTTTCAAAATCACTTTGTGGCAACCTTTATTTACATTTTAAAAACATTCACAGATTGAAATATCTTTATAAAATAGTTATCAATGTATCAAACGCACAAACAATTATTTGTTTTATATTGATACCATTTAATATACACATTAAAAAACTATTAGTTTAATTTATGCGTAAATAAAACATAACAATTAATACAATATATATATAATAATAAATAAGCCATATATAGTTAGACATTTTTTATTGGTCGCAATTTCACTTTCACGACAGTTTATAATATTTGCCAAGAAATCACACTTTCTTAATCTTCACTCGGTCATGACTGAGTTATGTCATAGCCCCTATAATAAAGAAGTATTTGTTACGTTAGTGTATAACTTAACATACTCTTTGAAGTAGCAAGAGACGTCAAGTTACGTCTGGTAACTCAAAAACATTAACATGGATCAGTTTATACCAACCAAAACATGAATTTTCTGCTTAAAATCAATACGAATCCAACAACAAAAAAATTCTACAAACTGAAGAGAAAGGAAAGTAATACATATTTTAATACAATTATGGAAAAAAGTCTATAATTAAATGTTTCATATAAATACTGTCTTTTTTGCTTTGAACAGTTTGAACAAATACAAATTTATTAATATTTAAATACAGTAGAACCTCGATCCATCGTTTTTCAAGGTGTGTGTGGAAAAAACGATAAATGCAGGAAAACGATGAATGTGGTTTAACGTCAAAACACGAAAAAAAAAACAAAAAAAAAAAAACAAAGTTTAAGCATTACTTACTAATACATGCAATGTATACAGTATATTAATAAATACTAATTTGTTACAGACCAAACTGTAAAATAAATAAATCAAAGTTGTAGAAAATGGATATTTATTCTAAAAATGAGTAATTTTATATTCAGTTTTTCATTCATTTTTAAAATTAAACAACAAATTTTCAGGATGTACAACATATTTCTGGTCATTTTCTGTAATTTCATGTACATATAAAAAAGTTCGTATAGTTTCAAATGCCGTAATTAAATCAGACAGACTTTGCGCTGGTGTAGGCTTAGCTTCATCGGCATGAACATTATCCTCTGCTTCTTTGCCATTATTTTCATTTTTTGCATCATCACACATTTCTTCTATGCTTAGGACACCACATGTCGCAACATCTCGATCAATAGAAATATATCGTTAAATTTTGTAACAGAGACATCCTCTTTTACACGCAACCACTCTTCATTTGCATTATCGTCAGCATATTCATTATTTTCTTTCCCTTCTGTTGAGCATTCTTCATGAGTTTTTCGCAAAAAAAACTGCATTTCACGAAACACTTCTGGATGGAATGAAGAAGTTACTCCATACCAAGCTGAAAGTACAAAATGAATAGCCTGCAGAAGCTCTATTTTTGGAGTACATTCTTTTGCTTATTCCATGAAACAAAGATATTTCACTAGCTTTCTCCTGTAAAATTGCTTAAAACAATTGATTATTCCGGCATCAAGAAGATGTACGACCTCTTGATAATCTCTGTCCCCCCCCCCTCCCGAAACAGCTCAAATGAGTTATTTTAGGATAAAAGAAGTAATTCCAGTTTGTATGTCATATGGATCCGCTTGACCTTCAATTTCATTTCGGTGGGGAGAAAAATTTTACAATGATGAATGCGGGAAAAAGATTTCTTGACGAACGATGAATGCGGGTTTCGTTAACATTATTTAAGTATAATTTGTGCAGGGACCATAGAAGTAAAACGATCAATGTGGGAAAACGATGGATGCTGGAACGATAGATCGGGGTTTCACTGTATAGTATAGATGCTGCTTAATGTGATTACTTCGGGACCACAAGTTTTTGATAACAATATACAGGGTTTTAAAAAACCCAGCACACTGGTCTAAAACTCGGGGTTTTCTTAAAAAAAAAAGGGTGGTGGGGGGGGGGGATTGGGACTTTATTGAGTTTTTTTGCAGAACACTTTAAACTTCTACATAATACATATACATTTATCAGTGAAACCTGGGTATAATTTTGCATTAATGAAGTATGATTTAGCAAAATATATATATAAAAAATTAAGTTAATTTAAAAAGTACATTTGTATCTCATGGGACTGGTTTGCTGCATTAAGAATATATTGAACCAACTACAACTGAATTTTTTTATATAATTCTTAATATAATTCAAAATATTTTTCACACAAAGCGATGCTTTTAGCATGATGCGTTAGGTCGAGACATGATGATTTTGAAAACACTAACAGGCTGATATTACACATAATCACATTAAGCAGCATCTACTGCAAAAAGTAGTTTCTTTAGCATAAACATAATTATAATTACCGTTAAACAGATTTCTCTAAAAAGTCACGCTGCAAGGGGAACACTGTTTGCATTCTTAGAGTGGACTCTCAGGAATTCTAGGTATATCCTAAGGATTAAAAAAAAAAAAAATGAAATGTAAAAAAAATATTGGATTTCATTAAAGTACTGATACACAAAAACAAGTTGGAAATTGCACATCAAACGTAGCTAATGAGGTGCGTTCGTACTATAGCTAGTTTTATAAATATTTTTTGCACCGCATATTGTACTCACTGAATGTATATTTTAGTACGGTTCAATAAGTGCATTATCCATTTCATTCTGTTCGAAAGGCTGTAACATCATTAAAATGCACTTGAATTTTTTTTTTCCATTGGCCGTAATGTAATGGAAAACTTTAGACTATCCCTGTCATTAAACTATAGATCTGATTTTCATAAAATTTGAAATGACTCAACAAAATATTGCAATAATTATATATTTAAAATTTCAGAACATTCGGTTGGGTAGTTTTTCCTCAGTTATATGCAGAGTGACAGACAGACAGACGTACTGACTGAATGACAACTATAGCTACATATTTATATAATTACGAATGCACCTAAAAAGGAATTTTGGTAATGTAAAAATAGTATTGACTATGGGCTTATTTGTCAGGGCATAAAGCCTGGCGGCCCTACTACTAACTACTTTATGCACCCAGGGGTCCTTACTGCTTTTTTTGATTCACCCTTTTATTTAATTTAATCAAAAAATACATCAATCAGCTGCAAAAAAAAATCTGAATTTCACTAATTGGCCGAAGGAGAAAAAAACCCAGCTAAATTCATCGAATAGGCAAGGGAAATGCAAAATTTGTTAATTGATTGTAAAGAGGGGGGAAAAAATCAAGAAATATGTCAACTCCACACAAGAAAAAAACTGCAAAATCTTTTAATTGTGATCGATTAATGGGAAAAAATATCAAATTGTCTACTCATCTCAGAAAAAAAACATGCAATTTTTCAATTCAACAGAGGAAAAACAGAGTAAATTTTGTCAATCAATCGTAAAACGAAATGGCAGGATTTATCAATCGTCGCAAAAATTTTATAACCGCTGAAGAAATTAAATTTTTGAGGTTTGAAATTAAATTTTTAGGGTTTCGTTCATCTGATGAAACCCAATTCGTCTCGCTCCTCTGTCAGTCTGTCACAGAGCCCATTCTAGTCTTTTCTGCGTAAACCATTCACAAAATTTGAACTTTTCCGCGCCCTATGATGAAATTTGCATCCCCCCCCCCCATGATCCTTCGATGAAATTCACGATTTTTCAGCAGCCATTCGACGAAATTGGAGTTTTTGTGATCCTTTGAAGAAATTGGAGTTTTCGCGATCCCTCGAAGAAATTGGAGTTTTCGCGATCCTTCGAAGAAATTGGAGTTTTCGCGATCCTTCGAAAAAATTGGAGTTTTCGCAAACCTTCGAAGAAATTGAGTTTTCGCGATCCTTCCAAGAAATTGGAGTTTTTGTGATCCTACAAAGAAATATAGAAATTGAGTTTTCGCGATCCTTCAAAGAAATTGAGTTTTCGCGATTCTTCGAAGAAATTGGAGTTTTCGCGATCCTTCGAAGAAATTGGAGTTTTCACGATCCTTCGAAGAAATGAGAGTTTTCACGATCCTTCGAAGAAATGCGAGTTTTCATGATTCTTCGAAGAAATGCGAGTTTTCACGATCCTACGAAGAAATGCGAGTTTTCACGATCCTTCAAAGAAATTGGAGTTTTCACGATCCTTCGAAGAAATGGAGTTTTCACGATTCTTCGAAGAAATGAGAGTTTTCACGATTCTTCGAAGAAATGAGAGTTTTCACGATCCTACGAAGAAATGCGAGTTTTCACGATCCTTCGAAGAAATGCGAGTTTTCACGATCCTTCAAAGAAATTGGAGTTTTCACGATCCTTCGAAGAAATTGGAGTTTTCACGATCCTTCGAAGAAATGGAGTTTTCACGATCCTTCGAAGAAATGAGAGTTTTCGCAATTCTTCGAAGAAATTGGAGTTTTCACGATCCTTTGAAGAAATTGGAGTTTTCACGATCCTTCGAAGAAATTGGAGTTTTCACGATCCTTCGAAGAAATTGGAGTTTTCACGATCCTTCGAAGAAATGCGAGTTTTCACGATCCTACGAAGAAATGCGAGTTTTCGCGATCCTTCAAAGAAATGCGAGTTTTCGCGATTCTTCGAAGAAATTGGAGTTTTCACGATCCTTCGAAGAAATGCGAGTTTTCACGATCCTTCGAAGAAATGAGAGTTTTCACGATCCTTCGAAGAAATGAGAGTTTTCACGATCCTTCGAAGAAATGAGAGTTTTCGCGATGCTTCGAAGAAATGAGAGTTTTCGCGAACCTTCGAAGAAATTGAGTTTTCGCAATCCTTCCAAGAAATTGGAGTTTTCGTGATCCTACGAAGAAATTGAGTTTTCACGATCCTTCAAAAAAATTGAGTTTTCATGATCCTTCGAAGAAATTTGAGTTCTCGCGATCCTTCGACGAAATTAGAGTTTTTAGCGATCCTTTGACGAAATTTACACTTCTTTCGCGATCTCTTGACAAAATTAGCGGCATTTTTCATGATTTTTTGACGAAATTTGAGTTTTTTTTTTTTTTTTTTTTTACAAAATCCTGCATTTGACCGGTTCTTTCCATATTTTTAGTCGCCAGTCTTTCAAGTTTAATCGCCGGGTGGCGAGTGCTTATTTTCATCTTTACGACAAAACCCTTTTGATTTTCATAAAATAAAAATAAAATTATATACAGTCGACTCTGTGAAATCTGCACACTTAGGGACAGAGGGTTTTGCGGATTACACATTTTTGCAGATTATAGATCATCCATTTGTTTACATTTTACTTTTTAGAGTCTGGCAATAAATTAAAAACAACTGCACACAAATTATAATTACAATGTAAAAGAAAAACATAATGCATTATTATTTTACTAATTGTATTAAGAGCAAGAATCTGAGAAAGTGTCACACCTAGCATTATGGGGTGATTCATGCCATCTCAGATTTTCTCCAAAAAATTACCACTTATTACTTATCTTGTTAAAAGGCCAAATCCAGAAGTTTTTTTTCCCAAAGTTGAGTTGTTCATTTTTTATGGGCCCCCAAAGGTCACCGTGCGGTGTGAAAAATTGAGCGTTTTTTTTAGACATTAAAATTGCTATGACCCACAATTCTTTGCGCAAACAACTTGCCACAAAATTCTTTTTATATATGGGATGTAGGAGGGTTCAACTTTATATAATAGATGAGAAGTCTGTGGCAACTTGTTGCCGCAAGGTCACTGAAGGTCACAAACTTATGCATTTTCGCTATTTTTTACCATTTTTAAGGCCCAATAACAGCTTGCGCGTGTAAGTTGCCATGGCAAAAGAGGTGTCATTTGAAAGACATGTATTAGCACTTTTTAAAAATGTACATATAATTGAGGCACGTTGGATGCGCTTTTAGTAACAGAGCGCCAAAATGTGAAAAATGTCATATTTGACCGATATTCAAACTGTCATAATTTCCTGCGGCAATGACATTTTGAAATAATTCTTTTGCCATTCTTTTATTCTATTATTTATCTTTATGAAAAAATAAATTCCATTGAGGCATGTACCTTTAAGAAAAAAAAATGATTTTTTTAAACATACTCTATTCTGGTAGTCAGGACTTTTTTGCTTTTCAGAACAACTCGTCTGAATAATAATTTTTTAACATTTACTTGGCTATATGAATTGATATATTTTAATATATTGTTCCGTTTATATTTATTGAGGATAATTATTTAGTTTTAAAATCTCAAAAAATCACCGACATGTTCTCTATTTCGTATAGACCTGTGAAATGCATATATGATTTTTCCCTTACTGTTTAAAAATTTACTATATTTTTTCACATTTAATAGACTAAAAGCAAAAGGTTTACAATGTTTTATACTTTTATACATACTTTGGAATATTTTGTTTAATTTTTGCAGATTTTGGAATATTTCGTTTAATTTTTAACATTTGTTAAAAAATCACCTGAAACTTGTACAAAATTATAACTGAATAAAATGCACAGATATAAAGATATTAGTCGTTTTTTAAAAAATATAAGGTACATTTTAAAATCAAATTGATGAAGTATTTTTAATTTTAAATCATTAATTTCATAACATAAAATTATTCAAAGCAAAATATTCCAACCTTCCCCTTGTTTGTATTACTATTACTACATAGTGAAAAATGCCGGATCTTCAAAACAATATTTCTGTGGAATATGAATGAATTTATAATGCTCCTTCATTTAAAAAAAAGGCTGTATCTGATAAGATTAATTTTTGTAAAGTATTTTTTAAAAAATCATTGATAAAATATTTTAAGTTTATAATCACATTATTTCAGCAACACAAAATTCTGAAAAACAAAATATCTCAACTCTTCTTTTTTTTGTATTACTAGTACTACTTGGTAAAATATTTTAGAACCATGAGAACAATATTTCTGTGCAATCAGAATTCTTTATGTTCATCCAATAAAAAATAAAATTATTATTTTCTTTTTTGTTTATAAAGGGGTATTAAAAAAAAAAGTATTATTTGATAAAATATTTTACATTTGCAACAATAATTTTAGTAACAAAATTACACAGAAAAAAACCCAACTCAGCTCTTCCCTTGTTTGCATTAATGTTATCACATGGTTGGCTATTCTGGAATATCAGAACAATATTTCTGTTGAATAAGAATTACCTTTGTTCATCCATTTAAAAAAATATAAAGTTGTGAATTTTTAATTTGGATCTTTTCATACTTATGTTTATATATTCTTAGTTAAAAAAACTGTTTTACAAAACATGGAAGAACTTAATTTGGATCCTTATACAGATTGTTTTTTTTTTTATATAATGAGCTATTGAACTGTGGAAGACAGTTGTTTACAGAACAGGACTTGGCAGCAGATATCAGAAATTATCTAGAAAGAATAAATGTTAAAGCACCTGATAGAAGTGTGTCTGAAAAATAACTAATATCTAGCAGAAGTGGTAAAGTTTTATCTGAAGGATTTAAACTTTGTGCAAAGCATCGTTTTGATTTTGGTACTTATTGGAATGTTCCAACTGTATGTTTACACCCTTATCACAAGGAAAACAGGAAAAGAAAAGAAAAAGGTGTTAGGTCTGCAAGTTGGGCAACATATGAATTAATATGTAAATATAATTCTTCTGTAAAGTTTCCAATTGAAGGAACTGTTTGTCCAAAGCATAGAGATTATCTTCTTTCAAAAGATCTACATCAAATGAATGATGAAGTTGAGATAGCCGACATCACTTCCAGCGATCCAACATTTGAAGTTCGTAATTCTCTGTTAGTGGAAACTGATAAGACCGAGACAAATTCATTTATAAAATCATCAACAGAAGGTGTAAGCCCTGTTAAATTTCAATTGAAATCTCTTGTTTCAGAACTTTCTGCAAGTACCATTCGCTATGTGAAACGAAAATACTCTGAAGTTACCAATAATTTTAAAGGAACGTTAACCAAGAAACTTGCCCCAGAGCAAGAACATGAATTTCGAAAGGTTGTTTCAGACAGCAGCAGCTGCAGCGAGACGGAAGCTGAAGATGAATGTCTAAAAGAGATAGTAGCAGCCTTTAAAAGCACTCCATCTCAAAAGATGAAGCTAGCTTTATTGGATCCTCAAAAATACACAAAATTAGAAGTTATAGAGAAATTCCAGTGCTCACAGAGAATGGTAAGGAGAGCAAGAGAATTGAGAGCACAATTTGGCACTGGCAATATGCCTCTTGTAGACAAAATTAGTAGAAACCGTCTCGACATGAGTAAGGTTGATCATTTTTTAGATTTTTTATTTACAACAGATTCTCTACAAGATGTTGCTTATGGAACAACAACTTTAAAATATGATTGTGGATTAAAACATGTTACCCCACATGCGATACCATCTTCTCTGGTCCTATACAATTGTCTGGGGCTGATCCTTTTACAGTTTCATGTTTAAAAGACATCCAAGAGTCTTACAAGGAACAATTATATGTTTGAGGGGTTTTTGTTTGTAAAAATTATTGATAGTGTTAGCTGAATATACTTGTATTATCAATACAGATTATAAATGCCAAGAATTTTGATTGTCAAATTAAATAAATAACATCTATCATATATGTGTCACAATATATTAAATATATCAATTCATATAGCCAAGTAAATGTTAAAAAATTGTTATTCAGATGAGTTGTTCTGAAAAGCAAAAAAGTCCTGACTACCGGAATAAAGTATGTTTAAAAAAATCATTTTTTTTTTCTTAAAGGTACATGCCTCAATGGAATTTATTTTTTCATAAAGAGTAATAATAGAATAAAAGAATAACAAAAGAATTATTTCAAAATGTCATTGCCGCAGGAAATTATGACAGTTTGAATATTGGTCAAATACGACATTTTTCACATTTTGGCGCTCTGTTACTAAAAGCGCATCCATCTTGCCTCATTATATGGACATTTTTTAAAAGTGCTAATACATGTCTTTCAAATGACACCTCTTTTGCCATGGCAACTTCAACGCGCAAGCTGTTATTACGCCTTAAAAATGGTAAAAAATAGCGAAAATGCATAAGTTTGTGACCTTCAGTGACCTTGCGGCAACAAGTTGCCACAGACTTCTCATCTATTATATAAAGTTGAACCCTCCTACATCCCATATATAAAAAGAATTTTGTGGCAAGTTGTTTGCGCAAAGAATTGTGGGTCATAGCAATTTTAATGTCTAAAAAAAACGCTCAATTTTTCACACCGCACAGTGACCTTTGGGGGCCCATAAAAAATTAACAACTCAACTTTGGAAAAAAAAAATTCTAGATTTTGTCTTTTAACAAGGTAAGTAACAACTGGTAATTTTTTGGAGAAAATCTGAGATGTCATGAATCACAGGTGTGACACTCTCTCAGATTCTTGCTCTTAATATTTTTAAGCGTTGACACAACATAATGGTAATTTCAGTTTTGCTTTGTTGTCAATAATTTTTTTCTATAGTCTATGAACAATCATTACTTTTTGCTCTGAGATAAAATTTTGTTGCCCTGGGAATTTAAACATTTATGTCCAATTTATATTTAAATATTTATTCATTGGAGAATTGATAACTTATGAAAAAAAATACCAAATTTAAATTTATCTAAGAGTTTAACTGTTAATGGAATTTTCATTGTTTACATTCCAACATGTAGTCCAGATAATAGACATTGGCGGATTATACATCAGCGGATTTCACAGAGTTGACTGTATTTAATAGTTCACTTATATATTATATTAAAAAAAAACAAAAAGAAAAAAAAAGTCGCCAAACAATGTGATTTAAGACCATAAAGTTCATAAGTGTAATATGGTCACATTTGTTACATGTTTATCATTTTTGGACCACAATCAAATATCTTGTCTGTGCATTCTAATTATAGAAGATTGCTAAGAAAGTATGGCAACAACCAATCAAGACTGCAGCCCGGTAGCAGAAATTTCTCCAAGTGTCTGCGACAGATACTTCAGGGGCAAAAAATAATCTGCAGGTAAAATATTTTTACAACTGAAGCGTTAATTAATCAAACAGTAGCATTTTTAGGCGTTCTATAAATTTTTATTAATAATGATCTTAACTTTTTGTATTAACTTATAAAGAGCTAAACATAATATGAAGCAAAATAAAAGGTTCGATGAAAAAGAATTTGCAAGAGAGAAAAGTAAATCTGCGACATCCGTCTCCTGTCTCAAACTTTCTGCTACCGGGGACTGCAGTGAAGATAACCAAACTATGGCTGTCAGAATGATTGGTACAAAATTGCATTTTTTTTTTTTTTTTTTTTTTTTTTTGCTTATTTCTACTATTATATATATATCCCCCAATCTTTATGTTTCGAGCTAAATTTGCTGTGTCAGAACTGATTAATAAAAAGTCACTGGTCTCAAGGACTCAAACATTAGAATTTACTGGTCCACAATATAAAATTCTATTAAGCACCTTTAACCCTTTGAGCCCTCTCCCCTCCCCAGAATATAAACCAAACTCACTTTTCAGTTATCCAAAATTTTCAGCATTAATAAAATGTGAAATTTTAATTTGTTAAAAATAAAATAAAATTGTGATTTGCGATCGGGAGGGCAGAAAAGTTACTGGTTCTTCGGACAACTAAATTTTTCAAATTAGGGGCTGCCCACAACTAATGTCATGCTTGGAGTAGGGTTCGTGAAATTGTGACAAGGGGATGGGAGGGGGTAAGAAGAAATGTGACATCACACATTTTGGTTAAAATAAAAGCATTAAAAATCAGCAGATTAAATTTTGAAGTTATTTTGAAATTAAAATCAGGGGTCGATCCTGCAAAATTTGGGGCCTATTTAGGGCCCTTTCACAAAAATCTATTTAATAAAATAGGCCCCTTCACAAAATTCCTTTTAATAAACAGGCCCCTTTCATAACATTCTTTTTCATAAAAACTGTTTTAAAATGTGTAATTTGTAAATAAAACCAGATCACGTAAAACAAAAAATTTAGCAAGGGGATTTAAAGAAGTTTTTGTTTATAAATTCTTGGTTCGAATGAGTAACTGGATTTCCACTTTCGTTACAAAATGCTATTTTTTACAAAAATATTATAAAATTCACAAAAATAACTTACTTTTCACAAAATGGGCCCCAAGAATAAAAACCTGCATCGATCCTTGAAAGTATTTTATACTCATAAAGTAAGGATAGTGTTGACCAGGGTTCGTTGATATATATCAATGGATATATATCATGATATATATCTTGATATATATCCGATATTTATTTTAAAAATATCAAGGTTTTTGATATTTTCGATATTTTCAAATTCTTGATATTTATTTTCAAAATGTCAAGCTTTTTGATGTTTTTGATATTTTCAAATTCTTGATATTTATTTTCAAAGTATCACTGTGCAAAATAATCTTGATATTTTCTTCAGGCAAAACAAGTGTAAATGAAATTTTCAACTGTTATAGTCTGCGTCATTTTGTAGATAAACAACTTTTGTCTCTGACAGTGACTTTTTTAGACAAAGAAGAAAAATATCTTTTCCAAGCTTCATTTTTGAAACTTTTATTTTTAAATAAATAACTAATAATTATGTCAGACAATTAATTCAGAACAGCCATTTGAAGATAAACTGTAATTTAGATAATAATTTTTATACAGCTTATTTAGAAAAGATTCTTTTCTGATTTTGGTTTAGTTGAGTCTAAACTGTGCAATAGGTTAGGAAATAAAAAATAAGACAAGCTTACATTTATGTTAAAATTCTTCAATTTAAAAATCTATTTTGTATTTAATATTTTGCTTTGTAAAATATAAAATTTTAACATTGTTTGATTAAGTTTTCATGTTCAAGTGCAATATTTTTTAGCTTCTAATTTATATTATGCTTGAAAATATTTATTATCAGCAGTAAGTTGACTATCTTGAAAATATCGGATATATATCGAAAATATCGGATATATATCAAAATATCGGATATTTTTGATATTTTCGAAAATATCATGATATTTATGAACCCTGGTGTTGACTCTAAGCCGCTTTTTAGCAGGGCGCAGCGCTAGGCGGCCCTTTTTATTTCTTTTTTGCGCCCGGCGGCTCTTTTAAACCCTCCCGATACGCCCAGCTGCCCTTTTCAACATTTCCTATGTGCCCAGTGGCAATCCAATTTATCCCGAAAAAATATCACAAATTCTAGGCTCTCTAAACAAACCAGTTCAAAATATTTTTGTGAACAAGGTTTAAGTGTCCCTTTTTTGAAAAAAAAAAAAAAAGTGCCTTTTTTTAGAACAATGTTTCCTTTTTGAAGAAATGTACCCTTTTTTAGATAGTGTTCCCTTTTTGAAAAATTACCGCCCGGCAGCCCTTTTTTTCTAGAGTCAACACTATAGGGTAAGATTTAAAGCCAAATATATTAAATTCCATTTCAAATTCCAAAATACTACTGTTTTCAAATGCTCTTTCATATTAATATTTTATGACTATTGCATATTAATTTATGTTTTTTGTCGTAAACCTTAATATTATTTCATACAAAATAAATACACAAATCATATTTTATAGTTATGCTCACAAATGTCGTTCAAACAAATAGTTAAAGTTAATATGAAACAGGGCTGGCTATTTGCCGGCAAAAAAGGGTTTCTGCCTTGCCAGTGGCAGAAACTGGTTATAACCGGTTTTAACCGGCAGAAACTGGCAACAACTGGCATAAACACATTTCATGACATAATATGAGACTTTTTTACTAGTATTAAATTCCTTAAGTACATTTTATTCCGTATAAATAACAAATGAAATATTGTGGGTAGTTTTAATTAAAAAATAAATAGATTTGTATTAGAAAAAATGAGTAATGTAACAGATAAAATTTTTGTTATATATATGGTTATATAATTTTATATGTAAACAATTATTAGAGTATTTTAAAATTTCAGTTTAAAAATCAAATACAAAACTATATCCAATACTTATTTTAAATTAAACAATGAAAAGAAAAGAAAAATATTCAATACTTGCTCAAAATAATTTTCTGTAATTTAACGTATTAATTTAATAATAACACTATAAATTATCTCTCATAGAAATGTTATAGTTATATGCGGATCTTGTAATTCCATGAATTTAAAAAACATTTCATTTAAATACAGTATTCAAAGGAACAAATCTGACTTTTTTTTTTTCAATTTAAGACTGTTATAAGCATAGATCAAACTTTGTGCGAATTTTAGTAAAAAAGCTAAAATCTTTAACAATGATTTTACACACAAATAACGTACAGACACGACAAAAAACGATTATATGGGATATTTTTGTCGTGTCTGTATGTTATTTGTGCATAAAATTGTTGTTAAAGATTTTAGCTTTTTTATTAAGACTGTTAGTTGAAAATGTTCCAACCACATTTTGCACTTACAAAACAAACAACTACAAAGGTTCAAAGCAGATTTGATACAGTAATAACCGACTACCATATGCTAACTTATTTACTTCATCCTAAGTATATGGGATCAAAATTGACATATGAGCATAAAGAAAAGGCAAGGAAATTGCTTTCTGATATTAATCCCAATTTTGTGCCACATATAATATCCTTTGAAGCAAAATCGACTCCTGCCTCAGAAACATACTTCTCCAAGGAAGCCCTAGAAAATGTCTTGCCCTTACCTTCTATGTGGTGCAGAGTCAGATAATATAGACGAACACGCGAACGCCATTCGCAGAAAATTTTCAAAGTTTGCAGACAGTTTTGATGTTTTTTTTTTTTTTACAAATTTTCCATAAAAAAAATTATTAAGACCCCAGGCGGAGAATCTGTGCGAGGCCCGTCGCAGACTCGTGAGAAGGTCTGCAGATAAAAAAAGATATCTAGAAATTATTTGCCATGTACCATGGAAGAAGCGCCGTGGCATATATATTTTTAAAACTTAATATTGGAAGTGCGGGGCTTATGCCGGAACAGCAAGTACAATGCATTTTTTTTTTTTTTTGCCAGGGCTGGTAGCAGAAACAGTGCAGCACCGAAGCAGGTGCTGCAGATTAATTTAACAGATTAAAAATAAATTTTGTGTTGAAAAGTAAATGTTAATGGTATGTAAGTAAATGTATTTGGTTGGAAATTTTAACGAATGTTTATGTGCTTGTTTAGCATTTCTCTGCGATTTGCAGTGACTATTTTACATTCGAAAGGGGAATTCGGTTTTAATATTTTAGTAAACATTATCCTCTTTTCAATAAAGTCTAATTCAGAAAACTGGTGGGGGAGGGGGGGGGGGGTGGTTGAGAGCATGTAACGTAATGTGAGGGACTGGAAAGAGGACTTTTTCTGTTAGCGGCGATATAGGACTTAGGGGGGGCGTGGCGTTTTTCTGCAGAAAATTTTTAAGAAATTATTTGAGTTTGCAGACAGTTTTACATTTTATCTAAGTCTGATGTGGTGGTCATCTTTAAAAACGAATACTGGTGAAAATGAGGATTTTTCAAATTTGCATCCTCAATAATGACATTGCCAGCAAGTAATGACAGTCTTGAAAGAATATTTTCAAATTTTTCTTTCATTCAAAACAAAGAAACAGTGTGTTCAGAAAGATTAGCAAAATTTTGTCCTATGCTATGGAATGTTCTGTGGAAAAAGTAATAATAGTATATTTGAGTGGCAATTTTGTTCTTTCAATATTGTAAAATAATTGTGCAAGATATTTCATTAAATTTTTTTTCTGTTATTTATTGTGCTTCAATTATTTACTTATATATTTTCAGAAGAATCATAATCTTTAAGTTATTGCATTGCATTATTTATTTAAAAATACTCTGAAAAATACATTTGTTAAAATATCACAGATTTTTTTGTAAATTTCTTTTTTTACTTTTAAATAAAAATTCAACTCTAAACAATAATATAAAATAGTTAAACTTGTACAGCATCAGACTACCATTGAAAATTTCTGTTTTTCAAGTGAAAAAAAATTAGTACCTATTATATAAACAAAGTATATTTATATGATAATTTTGAAACTTTTTTACAACTTTGAATAACATTCATAATCTTTAATTTTAATTTTTAACTTAATTGTTTACACATCAAATACATGTATGAATTAAGAATCATTGCACATTAAAGTTCTTATTAATATTATTTCTGAGTTTCTGCCAGTTTTTGCCACTTACTGGCAGAAACTAGTTTCTGCCATTTCGGTTTTAACCGGTTATAACCGCTGGTTTTAACCACTCTGGCAGAAACTTGCCAACCCTGATATGAAAGTTTAATTATAAAGTTAAAATTTTAAATATGATCTATAAAGCAGTGCTTTGTTTCTGAACTGCAAGTATATGTTATGTAATATAGCATGACATGCGACAAGAGGGGAGGGCAAGAGGTAAGGTGAAGTGTGACAAAGGGGGGGGGGGGGGAGGGGCCAAAAAGTGTGACATTATTTATGGACTGCCCCTTAGTGGTCAGGTTGAATTTTCAGTGGTCGCGGACCAGCAGAACACCAAGGATTCTGAATGTTGATTTGTAAATGTAGAACCAATATTTATGTGGAGCAATATTAATTTATAAACTGCCTAATTTAGAAGACAATGAGTTACTTATAGTTTCATTAGAAAGAATATTTTCTGGTTTTCATTTAATTTAGTTTTAAAAGGTTAGGCAATAAAAATACAGGCATGCTAACATTTGCATTCAAATTCTTCAGTAAAAAATATATTTTGTTTTGTGTATAAAAATTCCCTTGATAGTGAATGTTTGTTTTTTGTGAAAAGCAAATTGTTTCTGTTTTCAATTAGTTGACTGTCAATTTTGGTGTAAATAGAAAGAAAAAGATTGTGTTCTTTTTAGGTGCAATATATTTTAGTTTCCAATTTATATTAAATCTCAAAATATTTATAATCAGCAATAAGTATTTGACTATTTTGATATTTGCGAACCCTGCAAAAATTTATTTTTTATCATAAGCGATAAAAATAAGAGTATTTTATGAACTTTTTTGTATTTTAATATCACCCCCCCCCCCTCTGCCTGTTTTTTTTCTTTTTAAATATCCCAGCAGTAGGGGTTGTTTTGTGTGTTAATAAACAAAAGCGTTAAAAGATGTTTTTTGTTTAGTATCCTTAAATCTTGACTGAATGATACTAAAGCATTTTGGATTTTGGCTGCCAGACTGCTTGGTTTCAGAAACAAAATACTACTACATACTAGGGTGAAAAAAAATCATGATTTTTTTTAAAAAATCAGATTTTTAAAATTTAAGTCAGATTTTTTTTATTTTTTTCCCTGTGTTAAAATATTAAACATTTACCAAGAATTAAGCATTTCAAAAATGAACAACCCTTCAGTTACTAACATAATCTATGTTTTTTTGCTTTAATTAATAAAATTTTTATTATGCAATTATAGAATTTACAAAAAACTGCAAATTAAAAATTTCTTTAGTAACATACAACATTATGTGCATTAATATTTTGTAATAATTATGTAAACCAATATTAAATACTGCTTACATTTTAAAGTTATTGATAAATTGCATTTAATTTTAAATTGATGATACAGATTAAATTTTGTAATTATTAAACAATTAACTTTTTAAGAACACAATCTACATTTTTGAAAAAGTGATTGAAAAAGGTGATAAATAATAGTTTGATAAATACATAAAGCAGCCAGTAATTTTACACAGGTTCTAAAGCGTATGTATATCAAATCGATCAAAAATTGTAGCAATGTATACAGCAAATTCACACATAATTTAAAAATAGATTACAAAAATTGTATTTTTGAAACTTAAATTGTATTTTTTCCCCATAACATTAAAATATTTGAATAGCTACTAAATATTATAATGTTTTGAAGTTATTTAACATTTAGTTAGATGTTTTTTTTTAAATGTATAATACTTCTTTTTACACAGTTTAATATTTTTATAATTAACAATAACAAATATTACATTTTTTACAAGTGATTTAGTGATCATTTTCATTACTGATTATAATGCTTTTTCACACTATTTTAAAAAATCAGAAAATATGTGATTTTATCATCTGATTCAAATCAATTGATTAAAATCATTGACACTCTATTGCTATGTTTATTGTATAGTATAAAAGAATGAATAACTTGATTATTAAAAGGAAATTATGGCAATGTAAATTATATTAGATTGAAATACCATTTTTAAATTAAATGCTTTTTATGTTTGTTAGATAAAAACCATGCTTTTTACAAACTTACTGTACTTAAATTTTCACAATACTCAGGAATTATGCTTAGAAACAATTATTTAAAGCTTTGTTTTGTGTATTCATAAGTCACAATACCTGTAGAAACTTTCCAAATTATGTTCATCTTAGATTTGAATACTTTTTACGTCATTTTAAACATTTAGAATTTTTTTGATTTTAATTAATGATTTTTTTTAAAAAATCACTTGATTAAAATCATGATTTAAATCGCTGATTTAAATCAACTGATTTAAATCGTTGACACCCTACTACATACAGACTTGCCAAGCTCCGAAATCCAAAAATCAGAAATGAAATCAATTTTTTTTTTCAGTTTTAAATTGCGCTTTGTTGTCATATAAGATTAAATATAAACAATTACACAGACTATTAAAAAAGGTGCATTACAATCAAGAGCACGGGAAAACGTGTGTAAATCAGAAGCATTGTCAAATGAAAAAGGTAATAACATCAGAAAGAATGAAATAGGTACTTACATATTTCCGGAAAAAATGTATTTATTCCAAGGGAAATGCGGTGTAGCAATGGCGACCGCTTCCTTCTTCCTCGCGAACGGCCATCAACAACAACATCGTCTTCATCCGGGATCTTCGTAGCTCTCGTGTTTCAACCAATCAGATTCACGCTTCCAGAAAAACTGCGTTTTCTAGCAAATTTCACCGTAATTTGATATCGGGCCGTTATCTGTTGCACATGACTATGCGATTAGCACATTTTCCTCGGTAATTATGCTCATAATGATACCTTTTAACCGAGGAAATTGTGCCCATCGAAAACCGGTTCTCAGGTACTGCTCGCAAGGATATACCTGTGTTATTACTCGAGCACATTTCGAGGAATTGATGAAAGGCCGAGAAAAATACGATCTGTCGATGCTACTAGGGAAGGGGGCGGCAGGACGGGAAAAGAATGGTTTGCGTGGCACAAGCAAATACTCAAGCATCCATTGAAGATGTAATGATTTGTGTGGCACAAGTAAGATGGCACGAGCAGATACTAAAGCGTACATTGTAGATGTATCTCTTGATGGAATGGTGTAAAGCACGAGTTCTTTAAGGGTTAATATCTCGGCTGATTACTGACGATATTTTTTTTCGAATATCATTATCAAAAATGCTTTTATATTTCTGCTATGATAGGTACCCCCAGTGCTGCTCAACAGTTTTGCTGAATGCCCGTAAATCGAAATTTGTGTGTAACAGAAAAATGCAGTTTTCTCAAAAATTATGTGACCTAGGGTAATCGCTATAATTTTCCGCCAAAGTTTAAATTAACGTCTACAAGCTCTAATTTTTTCATAATTTTAATTTCAGTGGATTCGGAATTAGATGAGAGGCAGGATACATATATTTGTGCTACATTTTCAACTATATCTTTGAAAATATAATTTCTAAAATTAAAATGAATGTATTTTTGAGTTCAACATTACGAAAGCTTTCACACTATATGCAAAGAAAATAGTTTTTTTTTCAAGTAGCTTAATTAGCCCCTCTACATTTTTACTAAATATATGAATGTTTAATAATCTGAAAATATGTGGGTCTGTAGTCTTTTACTTCCCCCAATTTGAATTTTCTACATTCCATAGTTTACAAGTAAAATGGCTGTGACAGACAGACACAGGGGTGATCTTATAATGGTTCCGTTTTTTCTTTTAAAGTGCGGAACCCTAAAAAATTAAAGAGTGTGCATTATATGTAAAAAAAAATTGTCATCTGCCAAATATCTTTTAAATTATATTTTAATTTATCTCTCTCTCGCTAAAATAGTAGTTGTTCACTTCCTCTTTTTTTTCTTCATTAAAAAAAGATTTTTTCCTGAACAAAAAAAGGAAAATCTTTGCTGTTCCAAAATAATTCTTTTCTGCTCCAAAATGCACAATTTTACTGCTCTGAATTGGCTCTTATGCTGCTCTAAAATGATGTTCATGTTCTTTTATCGCTAAATGGAAATTTGGCAAAATTTTTTATCTCAATGTAGTAATGTTACCAAGGATCACAAGCAGCTTGCAGAGCTCGATAATTAAAAGAATACAAGAAAATAATTTCTAAAATTTCATATCCGTTAAATAAATTACAATAAACAATTAATGAAATAGTCTACTGTATAAACAAATGTTTGTTTTTCTAGTATTTAAAATATTTTAGAAAGATAATCACCAGTATGTAAAATATAAACTAATAATTATATTTGGCAGGACTTATAAGTCAAATTATTTTCTTCTATTTCAGATGTACAGGTCAAACCCCAAAAGACACAATCCACTGAAGTAAGTACTGCCTGCTCAGGAAAATTTCAGTATCTTACTGTTATGAGCAAAGAATGTTTTTCATTGATGCATAATCTAGGATCACTTGAAACTTATAACAAAAATGACAAAACCAGATATCAAGATTAAAAATCGAACCCCATACAGTATTTTTCTTTTTTTTTTTAAATCTTGCTATGTATTTTTGAAGCATGGCTGGAAACCATTTCACCCAGGTGTGTTGTATTAAAGACCACAACTCCTCTTGCAATGAGGAAAAGCCTTCTGTTAGTAATATTTGTTCTTCAAAATACTCTCCACATGATGATCTGCCAAAAAGTAATGCAGTGATGTCATTCACTTGTGAAATATGTTCTAAAGCGTTTTCGAAAAAGGATGCACTGAAACAACACCTTATTGTACATACAGGTGAAAAGCCATTTATTTGTGAAGTGTGTTCCAAATGTTTTTCTCGTAAGCCACATCTAAGTGTACACCTTCGAACGCATACAGGAGAAAAGCCACTTTTTTGTGAAGTATGCTCTTTAACATTTTCTCAAAAAAGCAACTTAAATGTCCATCTCCGCTCTCATACAGGAAAAAAACCATTTGTTTGTGATGTATGCTGCAAAGGATTTTTAAAAAGCAGTGATTTAAGGAGACATCTGCGTACCCATACTGGAGAAAAGCCATTTATTTGTGAAATATGCTCTAAAGCATTTTGCCATAGGTCAAGCGTAAATGAACATCTTCTTACTCATTCAGGGGAAAAGCCATTTATTTGTGATGTATGCTGCAAAGGATTTTTAAAAAGCGGTGATCTAAAAATACATCTGCGTACCCATACTGGAGAAAAACCATTTATTTGTGAAATTTGTTCTAAAGCATTTTCTCATAAGACAAGCCTAAAGAAACATCTTCTTGCCCATTCAGGAGAAAAACCATTTGTTTGTGAAATATGTTCTAAAAGATTTTCTCTGAAGGGAAACTTAAATACACATCTCTTCATTCACAAAAAAGAAAAGACATTTATTTGTAGTGTATGCTCGAAAAGATTTTCTCAAAGTAGTAACCTAAAGAGACATTTTAAAATTCATGACAAATAAAAACCACTTATTTGCAAAATCTAGCATTCACTTGACTCTCTTTTAAAAACCCAATTCTACATTCATATAAATAGCTGCCATTTTTTATCTGTAGAGTGTACTGTAATAACTTGTCCATAAAGGGATTAAATCCTAAATATACAGTCAACTGCATTTAATCTACAATTGTGTTTAATATGTAATGCATATTCAGGTTCAAACAATGAAATTTATAGTTTAGCTTTTGAAGTAATTTGGAAGAAGATATTTTTTTACAGTCTTTTACAGAAAGTAACTTTTTTTTCGTTAATATTGTTGAATTTTCAACTTTTAATTATTGCTTCTTTCTGAATCATAAATAAAAAAACAATTATTAATAAATTAAAAATTTTCACTTTATTTTTTATCAAAATAGCCTTTCATTTCAGGATAGGAAATTATATTTTTGAAAAATTTAGTATATAAAAATTCCAAACATAAATCTGAACTATTGATATAAACAACATTTACAGCAATACTTCAGAAAATTAGTACTAATCAGTGATGAATGTGAATTTGGATTTGTATATTTAAACATATTGCTTTTTTTTTTTTTTTTTACTATGTATTGTTTGATTGTGCTTATATTATTTACTGTTACAAAATTGATAAGCTTTTTCAAATGACGAAAATATATTTAATTGCAAACTTTATTAAATCATTTTCAAGCTTTGCAGATTAGAAAAAGTTGACTGCATGTAGTTAAATTAATACTACATAAGTATCATAATTCTATTACAGTAGACTTCCTAAAATCCGCACATCATTGCAGATGTAAACGATGAAACTTTTAGTTGAGATGTAGGGCCAAAATTACTACAGAATTTTTTAGTTTTATATCATTCTTATGTATTATATTATGTAATTTTCGATAATATGACTGAACTCGTGGTTTTTCATGAAGTATAAATTTATTTCTGAAAACAAAATCAAGATATTGCAGATATCGCAGTTAATCACAATCTTTTTACCAAATGTATTTATGTATTAATCAAGCTTTTTTGCTTACTAAGATTAGCTAAAACGGAAACAAAAAAATACCTTACTTTATGATTTTGATGTGAATTAATAAGGTACCCTTATCAGGCAAGTTTCATTGAAGGAAAATGTATGACATCTTTATTTATGCATATGTAATTATACTTTATCAATTATTTACTTGACCTTTACTTTTAATAATTTAATCATTTTTAAAATTATCTTACTTTTAATCATTTTAGTTTATTACATTACTTAATTATTTTAATATTTTACTATATTCCAAGCATTCTTTGTTATTTTGACTGCATTATTATATTCAAATTAATGTTAAAGTATTACTAAAGACGTATAAAAGTACCACGATTCATTTATTAAGCATACTTCAAAAGATTTGCTGCAAATGGAATCTGTGCTCTTGTACAAAGAGGAAAGAAATCTGTGTAAAATATGCTTTTTTAAGATATTGTAATACAGTAGAATCCCTAAAATCCGCGTATTTTTTCAGATGTAAACAATTAAATCTACAGTTAAGTTGCAGGAACAAAATTCAAGATGGTGCCAAAATCAGTGACTACCGCAATGTTTTTTTTACTAAATTTGTTGTTAATCATTCTCTTTTGGCTATTACAGCTGATTTATTACTAAATAAATTTACATTACTTTTGATTTTGATATAAATTAGCATATCTATATCAAAAATTCCAGTGTTTGAAATGGAAAAATTCACAAACCGGAATGCTATTTTTAAATTATTTTTCGCAGAGTTTTTTTTTTAATTATAGAAAAATTTATTTCTAAACATATAAAGCACTATAAGAAAAGCATTCAAGACTCTAAATAACAATGAAAAAAGTTACTAAAGTTAAAAGAGTTAAGAACAAATAATGACATATCGATCGTACGATCGCGTTACCACTAGATGGCAGCATAGGACTTTTAGAATCGAATGAATCGATTTCATTGCTAATAATTTAATATTTTTCTAAATTTTTATTTTAAATAATTATTTTAATAATTACTTACTTTTAAACTAATAAATTATTTTAATATTTTACTTATTTTAATGTTTCACTTTATTGTAAGTATTCTTTATAATTCCCCTTGCTTAACTACACAATCAAATTAATGTTTCAAAAATGTAAACAAATCAATGACCAGAAATCTGCAAAATTCTAAAATCCGCACAACCTCTAGTCCCAAGCTGTGCGGATTTGAGGGAGTCTACTGTATTATTATACATATTTATACAAAAAAATGCTCTCTAATTTATATCACATGCTTAGAAAATTTAGTTCTTATTACTACATATTTGTATTAACCTCTTCCACTACCTGGTTCCACATATGTGGATCTCTATTACTTTCCTCATAAAAACTGAACCGCTTGATTTTTTTACATTTTGACTTCATTTCTTAACAGCTGAATGTTATAAAAACATGTATAATAATCACTTATAAACAAATTAAGTTTAATAATGCTATAAAAAGTGATATAATATCTTTATTAAGGCTTACGATCGTTTCATCACACAATCTGTGACATTTTCAAAATCAATCATAATAGAAAATATTTTCACATAACTTAAAAACAATAATATAGTAAACAATGTCACGAGACATGAAGCATAATGAAAATATTGCAACCATAAAATAAAATTAAAATTAAATTAGCTATTTGCGAGCGTGGATTAATTTTCACATAATTTAAAAACAACATGGTAAACAATGTCACGAGACATCAAGCATACTGAAAAACATTGCAAAACATAAAATAAAATTAAATTAACTTGGCTATTTGCGAGTGTGTTTTACAATATTTTCCTGGTTTCTTCGAACGTTTAAAATATAAACTCAATAAATTCAATATCTTCTTAGTCGCAAAACCATCCATGAAAATAAAAAATATAGTATGCACCACTTTACAATATTTTCCTGGTTTCTTCGAACGTTTAAAATATAAACTCAATAAATTCAATATCTTCCTAGTCGCAAAACCATCCATGAAAATAAAAAATATAGTATGCAAGAAAATAGATCAAATTGAGTCCAACCAATTAGCAGGAGTATACGAAATACCTTTCACCAAAGAAGATGGAACAAAGCAGTTTTATATAGGTATGACAAGCAGAAAACTTAAAACTAGAATCAAAGAACATATAGCAGACATCAAATACAATAGAAGAACCACAGCTTTGGCCAGATTATGCAGCGAAGAACCTTTACAGATTGAATTTAAAAATAGCAAGTTAATTTATCCATCAAGATTTCATTTACCATCCATAGTCCGAGAATCAATAGAAATATTTTTACGCAACGAGAATATTTGCAATGATTCTGTGTCCCTTGATTTACCTAGAATTTGGAAAGAGATACTAAGTAATTGTAGAAACAATAGTAAAAATTAATCCACACTCGCAAATAGCCAAGTTAATTTTATTTTATTTTATGTTTTGCAATGTTTTTCAGTACGCTTGATGTCTCGTGACATTGTTTACCATGTTGTTTTTAAATTATGTGAAAATTAATCCACGCTCGCAAATAGCTAATTTAATTTTTATTTTATTTTATGGTTGTAATATTTTCATTATGCTTCATGTCTCGTGACATTGTTTACTATATTATTGTTTTTAAGTTATGTGAAAATATTTTCTATTATGATTGATTTTGAAAATGTCGCCGATTGTGCGCTGAAACGATTGTAAGTCTTAATAAAGATATTATATCACTTTTTATAGCATTATTTAACTTAAGCTGAATGTTTTTTGCTTTAAAAGCAAACCAATAAATGGCACCATCTAAGCTAATTTAAACATAAAATATATGTTATTTTCATTTGAGTTTGCAAAATTCCTTCAAGGCTGTGTGGCCAAGAAATTGAGAAATTTTCATAATTATTTAACTTAATTATTTCCTTTATAATAAAATGTTTTGAGGATTTGTATATCATTCATTTGTTTAAAGGTCTAAAATTTTGGATTGTGTGAATTTAGGTTAGTGATAATTAGATTGATATTTTAAGGGCATTCGTAATTTTAGATCCCTATTTGTAAACCTAAAATATTAGACCCCTAAAGTATCAGTTTCCAAAAAGTTCTTTTTTCTGTCATCTATGATGTCATTTTGTTTATTTAAAACCAATGAATGAGTATTTCAAGTTTTATTTTAACTTCGGGAATGAAGAGGTTATAGCTTAAGAAAATTTAAACAATTTCTATGTCAATTGGTAACTTTTTTTTGTTAATAGGTCACTGGGGGCTAATCTTGTTGTCAGCTCCATTTATTTTATTTACTTTATTATTTATATTCTAATTTTAAAATATTCAAACAAAAAAAAATTAACCCTTCTAGAGATTCAGCAAGAGTGGTGCTTTTGGTGTACTTGCCACAGATGCTAACCAAATAGGCAATTAGCATCATCAGTTATCATTACTGTGGAACAAGAAATTAGAAGAAAACAAAACATTTCACATCAGGCATCAAATAGAGACACTGTGCCACTGTAGCTTATTGCAGTGGCGCCAACATGGGTCCATGGGGCACGAGCCCACCCAATAATTTGATCACTCCAACCACCCAATCTCAATTGTTTTAATTCGTATTTTTTTATTTATTTCATCGCGGAAGTGAAATCTGGTTTTATTAACATTCTCAAAATAATTTTTTTAAAAAATAGTAAGGACATGAATGGACCTTATGCACGTAACCTGATGCCAAGGCTAAAATTCGTCTGCTGGCGGTGTTTAGCATAGCAGCCTATGAAGTATGAGTTATTAATGCTTGTTTGTTAAAAATACCGCAAGAAAATTCTTTTTTGTAGCAACATATGCTTAATATATTGTAATATAAATTCAAAATGTTGTTCTGTATGCGAGAAAATTCCCTAAGTTTGCACATTTTCAGTTAATGTATACACTCAACCTGGGTCCAGGCTAAAGTCGTCTACTAGCGATGTTTGCGTCTGTGCATATTGGGATTCTGACGGTGCAGTGATTAGAATAACAGATCAACATACCACCAGCTCTGGCATCTGATGTCATCTGGATAAGGTCCATTAGTCTTACAGGAGAACTGAAAAACCCTTCAGTGGTTGCATAGTTAAATTTCTCATAAAAACAAATTTCCCGCCTATTTTGCCATCTGTTTGGATGTCTTGAATTAATAAAGCACTTAGGTGACAAAAATGTATGCATTTCTTGACATTTAGTTTTTTCACTTTCAATAGTTGGCGATTCTAATGTTTATTTAAAATAAATATTAATGTATTTAAAAGGAAGAACATATAAGAATATAATTTAACAAAATTATTTATAAAATTATAATAATTTAAAAATTTGTTTAGAAAAAACAAAATTTAATTTTGAATTATCATTTAGTCATTCGCTCCTCCCCACACACATACACACTAAAGGGAAAAAATTATATGTGTTATGCTCAAAAATGTTTGAGCCCACACAGTATTTTTGAAAAGTTGGCGCTACTGGCTTATAGAGTTAATGTAGTTCATATTTAAACAAGATAAAAGGCCCTTTCTTCAGAATATATCACACTCTTAGAAGATTTATTTCTTAAAACGTAGTTATATTAAAGCATTTGCCTGTTCAACATCTGAATTCTCCTTGCTAATGTTAAATCTATGTATATACAGGGTATCCATAATTAAACGACCCTACTTTAAAGTTGTCTACAACCAAAACTATTCTTCATAGTTGTGAAATTTTTTGAAAGACATAATAAAGGGAGGGGAATTTGTTTAAGCTAAAATAAATATAAATAAAAATAGTTCAAAATTTCGCTACCAGATGGCGATTTTTAATAAATTACACATTTAGCATTACGATAGTTTAGAAATTTCATTTATTAACTTAACCTTACTCTAAAAACATCATTTCACGACATGTTCCTAGCATTTCCCAGAAAACACTGTGGTCAACTGTGGAACATGCTATCTTGCGATTTCAGATGATGTCTGAAAATGAGGAAAGTCATGTAGAACATGTTTGTTATAACAAAATTTGTTAAACTATTGTAAATTTATGCTAAATGTGTAATTCGTTAAAAAATGGCCTCCTAATTTTTTTTTATTTCTCTCAAGCATATTCCCATACTTTTATTATGTACTCCAAAAAATTTCACAACATTCTGAACAATTATTGTAGATAACTTTAAAATAGGGTTGATTAATTATGAACATCCTGTAAATAAAATTTCTAAACTATCGTAATGCTAAACATGTAATTTATTAAAAATCGCCTGCTGGTGGCGAAATTTTGAACTATTTTTATTTATATATTTTTTTTAGCTTAAACAAATTCTCATCCCTTTGTTATGTCTTTCGAAAATTTTCACAACTTTATGAACAATAGTTTTGACTGTAGACAACTTTAAATTGGGGTCGTTTAATTATGGACACCCTGTAGAATGAATTCGTATATTTAAAATATCTCCCAATGAATTTGATATTTTTAATTTCTTCTTTCAGTATTCTCTTCTTAAGGGTGTATTCCGATCCAAACTGCTTATTTTCCGATTCATTTTAAAATTCATTTTTGCTCTCAAACGCATCAAACTGGGAAATTCTCTTATTTAGAAACTACATAATGTGCCGTGCTTCTCAATTTTTTGATAAATGCAGAAAATACTGTAAAAAATGCTGTCAAAGTGGGCGGTTTGAACCGAATTTTCCGAAGCGGGCGATCTGGGAATGAAAAAAATGGTCTTACTGAGAAAATAATTGTTTAAAAATCAAATTCTAATTAATTGAGCTGAAAATGAAATCACACGGCATGTTAAACATGTCTTCAGAAATCACCCCAGCAAGTTTCATGTTTTTATTTTTAAAAATGAGTCTGAAAATGTCTCAGAAAATTTCGAGCTGTTGAAGGTGGAAAAACCTTTTTTCGAATACACCCTTAAAGAACATCTCTTTTCTTTCTTATATGTCAAAAAATCTCTAAAATATATATGTCGTTTTAGTGGAGTGTTAAAATCATACTCACAGCTCATCAGGTTTTAACATATAACATATTAAATTAAGCACAGATTTTCGAATTAGTTTGAGAATTAAGAAAAAAAGAAAAAGACCAATCCTGTAAAATGAGCCTATAGAAAAAAGAAGCTAAAAATATAAATTTCCTGAGGAGATATTTTAAGTACATTAATTCATTCTACACTCATAGGTTTAATATTAACAAGGAGAATTCAGACATTTACTGTTTAACAGCCTGAAAAATTTTTAAGCGATTTCTATAAAATGTCAGTTGGTACCTTTTTGATAATAGGGCACTGGAAAGGGCTAATCTTGTTGTCAACTCCACTTTTTTAATTTACCTTATTATTCACATCCTAATTTTAAAAAATTCAAACAAAGAACATTATAACCTACCAGAAACATGGCAAGGTGCTCCTGCACCAGGTGCCAAGCATAGTAGGCAATTCATTGACACTATCATTTATCAACATTAAGGAACAAGAAACTGGAAGGAAACAAAACAAAATTTTTCACACCAGGCGTGAAGTAGAGTCACTGCCCTTGTGTAGCCAATAGACTCTATACTCGTGATATTGCAGTAGGTAAAATGATGGCATAATTGTTTGTTTATGCTTTGAATTCATCAAGGTTTTTTGCTATTTCTCTTTTCAATTTTATTTTATTGTCACACTTATGAGCTTAGAAACCAAATTAATGAAAACAAAAGCAAATTCTTTCATTATTTGTACATTAAATAATGAAAAGTTTGATTGAACTATGCTAAATTTGCTAAATATGCTAAATTTAAATGAACAAAATTCTAAATGCTAAACATAACATTAAAATTGTGAAGTAAAATCGTATTTAAGTAAAAGAAATTTAATTTTGATAATTTATAGACAACCCCCAATTTAAACACTTGACGTGTCCTTCATTTTTACATACTTTGGCTATAACCTAACTTATTTTAACATATTTAAAATAAATTTGATAATTTACACAAAATAATCTGAAATGTGAGAAATTTTCCTTATTATTCAGATTTATTGCATACATTTCCATTCTTTTAGTAGTAGAATAAAAAATAAGTGAATTCTTGAAGAATGGATAATGCTTTCCAATAAGGCAATTTTCAAATACAGTAGACCCTATCAAATCTGCACAGCTTGGGACCAGAGGTTTTGCGGATTTTAGAATTTTGCTGATTTCTGGTCATTGCTTTGTTTACACTTTTTAAACAGTAATTAAAATGTAATAATGCAATCAAAATTATAATGAATGCTTGCAGCATAGTAAAGTAATAAACTAAAATGATAAGAAGTAAGATAATTTTAAAAATGATTAAATTATTAAAAGTGAAGTAAATAATTAATCATGCATAATTAAATCTGCATAATAAAGATAAGATGTATTTTCCTTTAATTATTCAATGAAACTTTCCTCATAATGGTACCCTATTAATTCACATCGAAATCATAAAGTAAGGAAGTTTTATTGCAGGTTTGGCCAGTTTTAATAACCCAAAAATCTCGATTATTGCATAAAAAGATTCAGTAAAAAGATTGTGATTACCAAAGATATCAGCAATATCGTTATTTTTTTTTCAGAAATAAATTATACTTCTTTCATGAAAAACCATGCATTCAGTTATATTATACGGAATTAATTACATATTAAAATACAAACATAATGATTAAAAAAAAGTAAATAAATATTCTGTAACTTTGCCCCTACATCTGAACTGAAAGTTTCATTGTTTACATCTGCGATGATGTGTGGATTTCAGGCGTTTGCATATTTGAGGGAGTCTACTGTATTTTCCCAAACAACTGGTTTTTTACAGCCTCGAATAGACGATTTCAATCGTGACGTTTTGGTTAGAAACTGACACCAAACAAACGGTTGCTATGTTGTATTTTCTATTTTGTTTGTGTGTTGCAGCTATATCTTATATCTATATCTCACATCTAAGTGTTTTAATACTTGATATGTACTGGTAACATTTTCCACGATTTACATTTAAAAAGAAATGATGCATAGCAACCGTTTGTTTGGAGTCAGTTTCCAACCAAAACGTCATGACTGACGTCACACTAAAAGCGTCTATTGAAAAGAAGAATAGTGTCCATTGAGGCAAAGTAGTATAAACCGGGAACCGGCAGCACAGGCAATCACCTCATCAAGTTCACGGCTTAAATTCCAGAATTAGTTAAAATTCGATTTGCATATTAAAACGCAATCAGTCTGCCAAGTCATATCTTGGTAGAAAACACCAGAAAACCTGATTTTAGTAGCTGACTCGTAGGTTCACCATTGCATTTTTCTGATCCCAGTCCACCATGTTTTCATACTTTTAGATGCAGGAAAGCACAATGGTAAACCTACAAGTCAACCACTAAAATCGAGTTTTCAGGTGTTTTCCACCAAGATAGGATTTGGCAGACCGATTGCATTTTAATATGCGAATCGAGTTTTAACTAATTCTGGAATTTAAGCCGTGAACTCGATGAGGTGATTGTCTGTGCTGCCGGCCTCCCGGTCTGGTAGCATGTCTATTTTTGAAGTATTAGTTTTATTTGGTAAAATTGAATTATTTTGATTCAATTTGTGAGAGTTTATGGATACTTTTTATTTTCCCTGTACTTAGTATATGTAAAGTATTGTAATCATGGTTTGTGTGAGTGAAAACAATATCTCCAGTGGTGTAGTCGTAAAAAACCAGAGGGTATATGCTCTAATCAGTGGGTATACACTCAAGGTAGAGGATATACCCTAGAGTGTATATACTATAGCTTTTTTGAGAAACAGAGGGTATATGGTGTTCTTTTAAAAAGTCCAGATGGTATGCCTTCCACTACATCCCTGAATATCCCCAAAATGATACTACTTCTGATTGATTTCTCATACAGTGACTATTCTATAAATCACTGTCTCAAAAACTGTATAGATTTTTGTACAAATCAGCAGCTGATACTTAGGTATTTACAGTGCTGTAGTTGGGTGGGAACGCCATTCCCAAAAAGATTTGGTTTGTTATATTAAATATATATATATCTCAAACAAGCACAATTTTTTTTTTCGAAATGGTAATTTATGCTAGTTTTAAGAAGATCCGTTTCAATTATATTCATAAGCCACTTTAATCGAGTTATTTTCTTCTGACAGACTGGTGGCTTCTTATTATTATGAAACAGCCATTATAAATGAAGTGTTAGGTGAAGATGAAAGAGAAGCCGTAAAAAGTTAGAACTCTGATTTTCTGGTCAGAATGGGAAAAAAATGGCCATAATTAAAGGTAATTTTTTTTCTCATTCTGACCAGAAAATCAGAGTTCTAATTTTTTTTAAGATTGCTCTTTCATCTTCACCTAACACTTCATTTATAATGGCCGATTCATAATAATAGAAGCTATCAGCCCATCAGAAGAAAATGATCTATTCCAAAGGTATAAGTTCGATTGAAAAAACTGTTTAATACTTTGAGCAGAAAGAAGAGGCTACACTTGCAATTTTCATGACACTAATAGAATCACATAGCTGCCAATTTCTACGGATTTGTTACCTCTAAAATTGAATACATATTTTTTGCCATATTTAATAGTTGACAATTGTTATATTTTGCGATTGAATTAGGCAAAATTTACTGGTAAGAAAAAATCTTAGAAACTGGTAGCTATGCAGTTGTGTTATTATTTAAACTGCAGCAAAAAAAAAAAAAAAAAAAATGCAGCAAAATTGACATTTAACAAACAAAAAACTATCAAGGGCTTTTTCAAATAAACTTCATTTCCCGTTTTTCTTAAAAGTAACGGAAATGTGCGTCAAAGAAATGGTGCTAGAACCATAAAAATTAATGAATTAAGTCAAAATTTATATTTATCTCCTTAGCTGAGGAATACTTGTGTAAATCCGGTTTATCCGAGTTTTTTGCTTATCTGAGGTGAGCTTGGTCCATATTAACTCAGATAATTGGGAGTCTACTGTAATAATTATAACTTTTAATTGAAAAAAAGTTGACGGCTAAATGTTTTAAATTGGATTTTGGCTTAACAAAATCCGTTAGCATCAGCATCTACTCTATTAAAAGGTGAGTTCCCACAAATATTTTTTTCCAACTACAACACTGGGTATTTAATCATTCCTGAATTTTCTTTCAAATTTTGGGAAAAAATTAATTTTATGCTAATAAAATTATCCTGAATTTGGAATAAAAAAATTGGATACTTAGTTATCTCGTCGATCAATTTCGTCAAATTATAGAAATTGACATAATTTTTATTTTAAATAACGAAAGAACAAATAAATTAGTATAACATTGATAAAAATACAAATAAAATGTCGAAATAAAAATCACTTGATGACATAAATACGTGTAACTTGCTGAGAGTCAAGTGAATGTGACATTTACGATCAATCATTATTGACAATTTATCTTGTAGTTTGGCGATAGATTTTTGTCGACGGCTATAATTACACTGACGTCCAAAATTAAGGACCAGTCACAAAATGCTAATTTTTAAGTAAGCGAAAACTCAAAAGGAAATAATATAATTCAAATAATTACTATCCCTACAACACAGCTAGTTCATATAGCATCTCATTCATGTCACACATGGTTACATGTGTCACAGTCACTACGGTGAAACAAACAAGTTGAAAATTGCTCGTCAAACGTAGGCAAATGAGGTGCGTTCGTACTATAACTAGTTTTATAATTATTTTTTGCACCCCATATTGTACTGAATGTATATTTTTTTGCGCTTCATAAGTGCATAGTCTGTAACATCATTAAAATGCACTTACAATAATTTTTTCCCCATTCCCCGTAATGTAACAGAAAACTTTTGACTGTCCCTGTAATTAAGCTATACATTCGATTTTCATAAAATTTGAAATGGCTCGACAAAATTTTGCAGCAATTATATATTTAAAATTTCAGACCATTCGGAAGGCTGTAAAATCATTAAAATGCATTTGCAATAATTTTTTCCCATTGGCCATAATGTAACGGAAAAGTTTTGGGTGTCCCTGTAATTAAACTATACATCCGATTTTCATAAAATTGGAAATGGCTCGATAAAATTTTGCAGCAATTATATATTAAAAATTTCAGACCATTCGGAAGTCTGTAACATCATTAAAATTCACTTGCAATAATTTTTCCCATTGGCCGTAATGTAAAGAAAAACTTTTGACTGTCCCTGTAATTAAACTATACATCCGATTTTCATAAAATTAGAAATGGCTCGACAAAATTTTGCAGCAATTATATATTAAAAATTTCAGACCATTCGGAAGTCTGTAACATCATTAAAATTCACTTGCAATAATTTTTCCCATTGGCCGTAATGTAAAGAAAAACTTTTGACTGTCCCTGTAATTAAACTATACATCCGATTTTCATAAAATTGGAAATGGCTCGACAAAATTTTGCAGCAATTATATATTAAAAATTTCAGATCATTCGGTCGGGTAGTTTTTGCTCTGTTATATGCGGACGGACAGACAGACGGACTGAACGACGACTATAGGTGCAACGTATTTATATAATTACGAACGCACCTAAAAATAGGAAATTACACACGTCTCATTATGAGTCTCAAATGATCACTATATGTGACTCCACTGAGACGTCAATGTGACTGCTGCTTTGTGACGAGTCACCAGGTCACTTTACAATGTAGTTACATTGTGACTCTCATTTTTTGACTCAATTTCAAAGTCATCATGAACGTTGCATTATGATAAGTCACCAAATAATATCACATTATACTCACATGGTGACTTTTCACAAAAGAGCATAATGGTGACTTTACAGTAGTCTCTCTGTCTCCTGAAACTCATCATGTGACTTTAATGTGACATTATTTGGTAACTTATCACAATGCAGCGTTCAAGATGACTTTTAAATTGAGTCTACAGATGACAGTCACATGAAAGTCACAATATAACTAAATTTAAAGTCACATGGGGACGTGTCACAAAGCAGCAGTTACAGTGATGTCTCAATGGAGTCACATAGTGATCAGTTGAGACTCATAATAAGATGTAAGGAATTTCGTATTTTTTGCTTCACCTTAGTGACTATGACACTTGTGACCATGTGTGACATGAATGAGATGTTATATGGACTAGCTGTGCTGTAAAGATAGTAATGATTCTAATTATATTATTTCCTTTTGAGTATTCGCATACTTGAAAATTAGCATTTCGTGATTGGTCCTTAATTTTGGACACCAGTGTATTTACATTAGTGTCTAAGATATCCAGAACAACATATATAATAATTTAATTTTTAGATATATTTTTTAATTAAAACTGATTTAATAAATCGGTAGTTAGAGGTATTTTTTAAAAATATTTACACAAATAATTAGATTAATTAACAAAAGGTACTGTTATGGAAGTCTCACAATTCTTATAAGAGCAGTGTCAATAAATGTATTGTGATCCTTTCTGTAACAGAGAAGTGTTTTGTGGTTACCAATTTTTCATATAACATTTTTTAATAGGATAAAATTTACTCCTATGCAAATGGTCGGGAAAATAACCACATTAAAAAATATTGAGCTTCGACTGTTTCGCTGTTCTTTCTAAATAGGATTGAGCAAATTATTTTCTATGAAAAGTGGAATCTACTTTTATTAGTCGACGAATGAAATAAATCTTGCATTGAATTTTCTTTAATGGTACTTAAAAGTACCGTCAGGATATAAAGGGTTAACATAACAATAACAAAAAGAGAGATGGAGGTAATAGAGGTGTGAACGGGCCGAAATTACCAGGCTTTTCTTAGCTCCAGTGAAAACTATTTTAGCGTGGTTCAGTCTGGTGTAAAAACTAAAAGTTTGACCCGAGCAAAAATCATCGAAATCAGGCTCGACCCGACTCAATTTCTACTAAAAATTACGTACATATTTATGGGAAATTTTTACAGTCTATTTTAGATTACTGTATGTTCGAAGGCCATAGAATACAGAACAGCAACAATAACCCCTTTAATGCATGATTTTTTATTTTGTTCAGAAAACATATTTGAGTCTATTTTTGTTCATTATCCACTAATTTATAAAAAATTATATAAAGGGGTTAAATGTAGCTATCCAAATCACAGAATTTGGGCTTTACTGAAATTTAACTTAATATTTTATTTACTTCACTCACTACACTGGCTGTTTTCTCTAAATTGAACTTGGATCAAATGAAATATATCTGTGAATTTGACCTTATGTTTTAAAGCAATATAGATATTTATCTGGAATGTCCTTCTGCATTTCTAAAAACAATATGAATGGCATTGCACTTTTTTATTTTTTAGACAAAATTTAGGCTGTTAAGGACAAACTCTGTTAGCTATCATTTACAGTAGGATTTGGTAAAGAATGATACGCAATATACTAAATCCTTTGCTGAAAAATTTCCTAACTAACAATGCAAATCCCATGAAAATCCGCCCAGCAGAAGTTTTTAAAAAGGCTAATCTTTCATAGTCGAGATCACCTGATTTTAGAACTTTCCCCCAAAATTATCTTATTAAGCAATGCAGAATGATATGTTAGATACCAAAACCTACCCTGAAAAAGTATCTAAAAAACAATGGAAGTTCCATTGAAATCGATCCTGCAGGAAAAAGGAAAATCTTTCATGATAGGGTTCACCTGATTATAGAACTTTCTACCACAATTTTATAACTATGTAATATATAAAAACTTTCCCTGAAAATTCATTTAACTAACAATGTGAGTTCCATTACAATCCATTCAGCAGAACTCAAGTTATAATAAGCAGCTTGAATGAAATTTCCATTTCCATTTTATATATAAGGTAGATTAAGTCACTGTCACAAAAACTGTTGGTATAGATTTTTGTGCGAATCAGCTGTTGACTTAGGTATTTAATAATTCTTGAATTTCTTTTTAATTTTGGGGGGAAAAATTACTTTTACGCTAATAAAATTAAAAGTAGCTATCCAAATAACAGAAGTTAAGGTTTACTGGAATGTAACTTATATTTTATTTACTGAAACCCAACAAATGTAGTTATTTTGCATTTTTTTGTGACAATATTCTATGGAAAATTTTTTTTTAAACATTCGGAAAATGTTACAACAAAAGGATTAAACAGAAATAAAAACTTACTAATATTTTTTTTACATTTTGTCTGAAAATATTAGTTAAAAAAGTATACCTATAAATAGGATTTTTTAAGTAAAACATCTTTTCAGAGAAAAAAAAAATATATATATACTGATTTATTTTCATGCTTATGTGAGGAAATACATAATTTCCTTGTGAAATATATTCTATAATATTTTGTCAGATAAAATTCTTATTTTTGCATCTTCAGTTAACTAAAAGCAGATGTAAAAAAAAAAACCTCTAGTATTTGTGAAAAGTGTCTGAGAAGATTTTCACTAAGGTATGTCATACAACAAAGTATCTATTTTCGAAGCATTTTCTTTAAAATTTTTATACCCTAATGTTTTCTCAGTATGGATAAATCATCAAAACAACACATTAATACAGAAATAAAGTCATTTATTTGTAATCTATTCTCAAAAAATTTTCTGTAAGTAGTTATTTAAACCACCATATCTGAAACTATACACAGAAAATTCGTTTTTTTTTTTTTTTTTTTTTTTTTTTTTTTTTTGTGAAGTATGTTTATTTTTTTAAAATTATACTCTAAAGAGACATATCAGTACACATACAAATAAAAAGTCATTTGTTTGTATGCTTCAAAGCATTTCCTAAGAATCTATTGATACATATTAGCAAACATACAAGTGAAAAAACACTTGTTTGCAAAAATGCTCCAAAGTATTTTATTAAAATGGTGATTTAATAAAATGGGGATTATTTTGAAGTAGGCATCTTCACACACACAAAAGAATTAAAAACCATTTGTATGTAATGTCTGCTACAAAGAATTTAATGCAAAAAATTAATCTTAGAGACATATACTCACACATATTAATGAAAAGCCATTTATTTTTGGAGTATGCTCCAAAAGACTTTTCACCTATAGTAAGCTAAAAATACATATTCACACATATATGAAGGAAAAACCATTTGTCTGCGATGGCTGTTACAAAGGCTTTAATTCTAATCTTGATAAACATTTTCTCACACATACAAAAAAAAAAAATGTTTGTGAAGATGGGAAGTTTGCTCTAAGCGATATTTTAGAAATAATATGCTAAAGAAACATATTCTCACACATAAACTAAACTTCATGATGGAACAATCCATGTAGGATCGTGGCCTGCAATGTCCAACTCCATTTCCTGACCATGGGTCTGGAGTGCTATATATATGTACCTCTCAAGTGAGTGATCAGCCTGACATGGAACCCCCAGGGTTTGTATCCTTAAGCATGTTTGGTACTTATTTTATTGACCCCTAAAGGATGGAAGGTTGAATGGATCTTGCCCGAATCTAAAAGTGAACCTCAGACCTGTAGTGTGCAAATATTTTCATTTATATTACATGTAAAACTATTAATTTCATTCAATAAAAAAATTATCTTACTGTTCTATGGTTGAACGGATTTTCTGCAAATATATTCCTAAACAAACATTAATGTCTTTTGTATTCATTCTCTCTTTTTTTTTTGAGTTAATTCTTTTGTCATTAAAATGATATAATTTCTTTGTTATCTTTGATTAATGAGTGCTTATAAATTTTCTGCTATATATTTCTCAACTTGTAATTTTTATGTATAAATCTAAAGTATGAATTTGTTTTTTTTATTATATGTATTATGTAAACAAATCAACATGTCATGACTTTTTTATTATGCGATGTCACACTCCATTGAAAATGTGTGACGTCCATTAGAACTTCTGTTGTATCAGTTTTGTTGCATATTTGTGAGTTTTTATTTAAAAATAAAATTTTATGAAATGCAGAGCTGTGTGTTCTTACTTATAGTTCATCATTTTCAAATAAAAAAATTCATTATTGGGTTGTCAACTATAATTTAATAATCAAATTTTGTACTGAAATGAACTAGATTAATTCAAAATTCTATGGTCGTAGGAAAGTCAAAATATTATATTTTATACCTCTAGAAGAAACAGGAGACATTCAATGTTCTTTATCTGTGAAATAAAAAGTCACCTATGTAAGCGAGGCAAACAATATGCAATGCAGTACAGCACTGATTCTTATCATTACACCAAAGTTCAAGCAGCATCGTATACAGTCAGTTAACTTGAGAAGAACACTAACTTGAAAATTCAGCTTGTAGTTTCTGTTTATAAAAACTAAGATTTTTGTGTAGTATTTTTATGAAAAATTTTTCTAAAGGATTAAAAGTATGGTTAATGATTAACGTTTTGCACAAATGTTTTATTTTCTTCATTTCAGGATTGCAAAAATTTCTGAGAAAGTTGCATATGACACTTCTCATTTCTATATGCTTAAAATTTTGTGGGTGTTATTTAGATGTTGTAAAGTTAAAGAACATTTTTTTTTTTTTTCTGTGACTATGGTGCATAGTTATTTAAAATTAATTGCTACACAAGATCATATTTTCATGACTGTGAAATTTAGAAAATTAATTCAAAACAGCAACTTTGATATTGTGCTCCGAAAAAGTTTCAGTTTTATGAAAAAACTGAAAAATATCTAAATTCAATTTGATTTTTTGGGAACTTGTATAACAACATTTAATTGTGTTGACAAGTGCCAAATTTGGATTTGGAAACAATGTAAGTAAAACTACTTGGATTACATTTCATTAATTTTAATTCATATAAAAGATATAAATTTCATTTATTATATAGCTGTTAATTAGTTAAAAAACTTTCTCCATGTTCGTGTAACATATTTTTTTTTTTTTTTTTTTTTTTTTTTTTTTTTTTTGGCATACTCCAATGTTATTTTTTCTTAGGTGCAGAGTGACCATTATTAAGATAAATGTGTGTAGAAGTTTATTCTAAAGCATTCGACTACAGGAATAGATTTATACAAAGAAAAAAGAAAAAAATAATAATAATAACTGAGATTTTGACACCAGGAGTAGAAGTCGTGGTTTCAAGCTGATTTTGGGCAGTAAAAAAAGGAGGATATTAGAAAAAAAAAGATTATTGATTCACATGATTTGAAATCTTCAATTGCATAAGAATATAAAAATAAACATTTCATGTGATTGTCTAACACTTATAAAATCTTTGTTCTCATGCTCTGAAGAACTGCATTTGGCTCTGATAGCAAATATCTGATATTTTTCTTTTGGTTCAATATATTTCCATGCTCTAAATAGGGTGACCTCATCAGTAGTTGATCAAATTTTTGAAATATTGCACCATTTAGGCAGAAATGATTTTTATACGAGGCACTAGACATAATATTTTTGTTTGAATGTTGGAGTACCTGTTTTCACCTTTTCGCCAGCTAGCTGCCAGCCATTTTAAGAAATTTTTTTTTTAGAAAGTGTAAACATTTAGTTTTTGATTAATTGGAGACAATTATGGTAAGTTAAAATAATCCACTTCCATCTTGCTTATTTCAACTGTTTTTATAAGTTATTGTTAATCACAGCCCAAGGATGATGTTTTAAATATTTATTTTTAGAATTTTGATTGACTTCTTTCACCTGATAAACCACTTGGAAAATGGTAATTAAAAAATTATTTATTTATAATTTTGTTGCAATTTAATTTCAGCAGATTTCATTTTTGTCCATTATAGGACATTCATTAAGGGTTGTAGCAATCATGTTAGTGTACTTCTAAAACTTAAATGGGAGGAAATATAATACAAACACCATAGCACTGACTTTATTTTATCAACTACTGGCTATGTCACCCTAGTATTTACACTAAATTTTGTTGTGTTTAGCCTATTGGATTTCTCACAATTGAAATCTATACACCTTTTTAAATTATGGTCATATTGTATAGAATATAAGTTTTAAATGAACCTCTTTTTTCATCTCTGGTCTGAACTTTCTACTGAACCAATATTAATAATTTTTCATTTAACTGAAAGCTTCGTGTATTTTATTTTCAATGAAATTTTATTTCAAGGACAGGCAATTTCATTGCTTGATTGTTGTGAAAAAAAGAGGTATTTGCAAGGAGGCTTAGGTTTTTTTAGTTTTATCCATAACAATGAGATATTAGTATACCATAATATCCCGTTAATCCACCCCTCCCGATCAAATGCCTCCCCATTTTTTGTAAACAAATTTGAAATTTTCAAAAAATCCCCAGAAAGTGACTTCTACCCTCCAAAAAATTCCACCCCGCATGCCAAAATCAATACCAAGTATTTTTATCTACAAATGTTTGTTTTGCCACATCAGAAAGGTGCACGATGTTCCCAACCCAGGGGTGATTCTGTTCCGAATTTTCTGAAAAATTGATCATTCGGTTCAGAAAATTTTTAAAAATCGAACATCAGTTCGAATATTCGGCCATAAAACAATGTTGAGAATTTCCCTAAATGGTTACTGAAAAAGGCAATTTCGTTAATCATTCGCAGAATAAATCGCCAACTTTGTCATAGGATCGCGAAAAAAACATGAATTTCGTATGAAAGAATGCACACTTCGTCAAAAGACTGTGGAAAAAATGCGAGTCCCGTCAAAAGATTGCGGAAAAACGTGAATTACGTCAGAGAATCGCGAAAAAAATGCGTATTTCATCAAAGGATCATAAAAAACGCTCATTTGAAGAATCGCGAAAAAATTGTGAATTTCGTCGAAGGATCGCGAAAATTACCGTGTAAGCGTGTCTGATTATTTTACGATTTTTCGTCACGTCTGAGGGGCGGATTAAGTCGATTTTACAGTAATTATTTTTTCCTTTTTCTTAAAACTCAAAAACATTTAGTACTGTGATCTATCAGTTTTAAAATAAGGCAACAAAAAAGTTTTGACACAATTTCTGAATCTGTTTCTATTTGCACTAGCAAATTCAGTTAACACTGAAACCAATCAACCCACACATGTATTTTCAAGGATTAATGGACTACTCATTTCTAATTTGATCAAATGTATTCTTCAGAGATAAAACATGCATTTGTTTTTACAATGCTGATTCTGTTTTTTATAGTATTTTAACATAAAGTTGTTTTATTAAATACAAAGTATATTTAACACTTAAATAGTGCTAATAAATTAAAATTAATGCTAATGTAATTGAGAAATTTGCCACAAAAGCACAAAGATAGAAATACTTGCACAAATAGTACCATACATTGCACTATTAAAAATAATGTCTTATAAATTTCAATATTCATATTAACTTCAATTAAATTAAATTTCTTAAACACTTACGTTTTTTGTATTATTACTTATAAAAAACAACATTTAATCAACAGAGCACATACAAGGGGTTATGTATGGGGCAAGGCTGTAGCCAATTTTTTTTGCAAGAGAAGGGGGGGAATTTTACAGTATAGTTTTAATGTATAGTGCCATTCTTTTAAGATGAAAATATATCCTTTTCAAATTCCTTCCTGTATTCCAATATATCCTTCAGATAAGGAGAGACCTCTGTTGTGTACTAGCAATGACCATCATGAAAACTCATGCCTTGCAACGGGAGAAAAATAGAGAAATACCTTATTAATTCTATTATCTGTTAAAGTGACATGATAAGAATAGTAGTATTTTTAATACATTTTTTTATATAAAGGGAGATAATGGCAATTATCATATAGTATTTATTAAGGCCATTCTCTCATTAAAATTTTTTTTAAAGTGACTAGATTGTTTTTAAGGCCATAAAGGGACTTGAGGTCACTAAGATCAAAATGTTTTCAGGGGAGGAAAAGACATAAAAAAAAAGGAAAACCTATAATTCCTAAAATTGTATCATTTTCCTATAAATGCTTCAAAATGACATTATGTTCAGAGGTTTTAATTCTAACTTCTCTGAAATTAGAGGCCACATCCAGAGGTGCAAGAAGGGAGACCGGCTAACTGCGCCGATGCCGACCCTTCTTTGCCTCCCCCTGTATGAACTGCGCTCGGCGTCACGTTGGACCGGATATCATTGTCAACCCCCTCTCTTATACTTATGGGCACGAAGTGACAGCTTTTTTTGTTAGAAAGGCTCTTTTCTGTTGGCGTTGATTTGCTAAATTGGGCGCTTTATCGATAATTTCGGCTATCAATAATGCTTTTCTTAAACTCGCAAAAAACTTATACACATATATTTTATGTATGTGTATAATAATTTTGTTGTTGTTGTTGTTGTTAATAATAACTATTAAATCACAGAAAAATCGACACTATAAAAATGTATATTCCGTTAATATAATATGCACAAATTTTTTAAAAAAAGGAAACAAATAAAAGTATGATGATAAAAAAATCCATATATAACCATTATAGAACATTACAAATCATCATCAATTTCAAATATTTACATAAGAAATTTAAACGTTGAAGAATTTTTTTTTAATTACTTTAGAAGAGAAAATTTTATGAAGAAATAAAACTTGTTACCTAATAATACCATTTTTTTTCTCCAAGCATATTATTTTTCGTTCAATAATATAATATTTGACATGGGCCAATTATGTATGGAAACAAATATTTTCGTAAGGTTTAAACTAATATCTCATTCACTTTGCCTTTAGATGTTTCATTCTAAGATTCTTCAAGAACCTTAAACATTATTAACATTTATATACAGATATTTACAGATATTTCATAATTCAATTAATATGCTAGAAATAAATTCACTTTAATATTATTCTCTGTAGTATTTTGAAAGAAAGATGCTGAGGAAAAAGAACAACATTCTAAATGGAAGAATATTCTTGCTGCTGAAATATTCCTATGAACGCTAATTTGTATTTCTTTTATTGCTCTTAATATTATTGTTTTTACTATTATTATTATTAACTTATTTAGAATAACTTATTTAGTATATAAATAATCATTTTTTATTTTCTTTCAAAACTTAAATTTTTTCCAAGTTCTAAAGTAAATTTTAAAATTCCAAAGTGGTTGCACGATGTTTTATAAGTAAAACTTAAATATGTATTTCTTGATAAAGTTTAATTTTTACTGAATATATAATTCTTATAATCACGCACGATTCTCTTACGCACAGGCTAATAAATTAATAATAATAAGAAGAAGAGCATTAAATTCTCATGAATTCAAAACTGAGAAGTGCATTATCATTTGAAAAATATGCATTCAAAAGTGGTGTAAAGAAACTTAATTCCTTAAGGGTGTTCTCAAATCCAAAAGGGCAACTTTCTGACATAATTTTTAATTTATTTTTGTTTGAAAATGCATGAAAATAGCTGGTGTTGTTGTTCAGAAACTATGTCATTGAGCTATATTTTTTTTTTTCAAACGCAATAGATCTTTCAGGAAAGAGTGTCCAAGTGGACGTTTGGAACCGAATTTCCTCGCGAAGGAGGAAAGAGCCCTCAAGAGCGGGCGAAAAACGTGTTTGTCACGTAATCAAATTCGCTTCTAACTCAATAAGTAATGGATGGATCAAAAAATGGAAAAAACAGTTCCATTCCAAATCTCTTCCATGGCCAGGCTGTCCCATTTTATACCTTTCTGTTAAAAATGAATTTGTAACTGTGTCAAAACGTTTTGCGCTTGTTGAGCAGAGCAGTTAAGAACAGCTTAAGGTGCTTCACAAATTCCCTGCTCGCAACACAAAATTTTGTTACACATTGTCTGATTCATTTTTATACTTAAAGAAATAAAATTAACAAGCCTAAGCGATTTTTAATTGAATAGCGTATTCCATTTCCAGATAAATGAATTACTTAAACAGTTATAACCCATTCTTGTTATGTGACGAGAAGTTTTTATACTTTCTCACACTGCTGCTTCGTGGATTTGGTTCAAAACGCCAACTTTTACAGTACTTTCTGTAAAATTATCTGCTTTTTCCACAAAATGGAAAAGTCATTCGATTACATAGTTTCTTAATAAGAACATCTTCTAATTTAATGTGTTTTCAAGCATTCAGAAATGTGTCAGAAAATAGCTTCTTTGAATTTGAGAGCAGTTTTAAGACTGTTTTCAAATGCAAACTGGTTACTTTCTAGAATTCATATTTGTTTGTATTTACATGAGAGTGACCTATTTGTTATTTAGAATCTGTGAAATCGAGCGGTTTTTCCAATTTTCATTAAAGGCAATCTTTTACAAAATGCTGTTAAAAGCATTTAGCATTTGAACTGTATTTCCACAATGCGTTCTAAACTGAATTTCCAGACGTGACAGTCCGATAAATTTTTATCAAACAACAATTGCTTATAATTCAACATGTAATTCAGTTATCTGAAAATGAAAGATTAATAGATTCTAAATCCATTCAATAGTCATGTCTGTTAGTAACATGCTTTAACGTTTAAAAGCAAGTTTGTAAGTTAGAAAAATTTGAGGGAAACTCTTTGCAACACACTTAAATCTAAAAAAAAAAAAAAAAAAAAAATACCTTTATACACATAAGATTATGATTTTCTAATTTTTTATTAAATCAACACATCTTCTCCAAATTTAGTAATTTCACACATTAGATTATGATTTCCTAATTTCGCATTAAATCAACGCATCTTCTCAAAATATAATTTCAAGGTTTCATTTATCTATAAAGATAAAATATCCTTTTTTTAATAATAGAAGACTTCCTATAAAAGAAAAATACACTTTAAATAATAGATTATAGTTGACTTTATGATTTTGATCCTCAAAATATTTTTAAATTAAATATTTGCTGACTTTTAAAGGCCAAATTTTTAAGTAAAACTGATGAATTAGTTATTTGGTATCTGAAAGAGAATATAAATACATGAATGGATGAGAATTATGCTGTGATAGAAAAATTTAACATATTAATGATTTTTTAAATAATCCTAAATTAGACCATTTCCCATTCTGCTTCATTTAAAAAATAATACTAGTAATAATAATAGTAATACTACAACTTATATATAGTAATAATCTTGTTAATTTAAACATGCTGCTGACAGATTTGGTATTATTTGAGGAAAATAATTATGAAAAGTTCAAGTCCATTATTTTTATCTTTCGAAAATAAGAATTTTCACTGTATATTAAAAATCATAATAGCTTTGGAAATGATGTTTATGATTATCTGTTACAGGTTATCTCGCGATTTATTTCGGACGCCAATATTTTGCCAAAAATTTTCCCGCCAGAGAATAAACATTTATTTTATATTACTACCTATAGTTCTTGCAAAAATGAATACATTTTTAATCTTTTTTTTTATTATTATTTAACCATTCAATAGATTTTCGATTAAAATAAATAAAATATTCCGTTTTAAACATCATTAGCGCAAAATAAGGTAAGGGAGGAAGGGATTCTACGTCAAATTCCTCCAAGAGTATAAACTAATAACATGCATATAGAACTCATTGTGTTAAATAAATACATTATATGTAAAACCAACGTAAAGAAAAGTATAAACAGTCAAAATTTTTAGCATACAACTGTTTCGTGGCTCCATAATGAGAGCCTTTATTAGAAAAGAAAATATTTTTAAAGAAAGAAAAAGAATGCAGCAATAGCAGCAAAGTTGTAATGCTACTGCTATACTGCTGTTTCTCTGTCTGTCTTTTCTGAAGATTAAGCCTTTAAGCACATAAATGCTCAATTTATATAATGGATGTTTGTGCTTTTCGTTAGTCTTTGGAATGGATCATTTTCTTCTGATGGACTGATGGCTTCCATTATTATGAAACAGCCATAAAAATGAAGTGTTAGGTGAAGATGAAAGAGCAGTCGTAAAAAGTTAGAAGTCCAATTTTCTGGTCAGAATGGGAAGGAAAAATGGCCATAATTAAAAAAAAAATGTATATGGGCATTTTCCCCCCCACATTCTGACCAGAAAATCTGAGTTCTAACTTTTTACGGCTGCACTTTCATCTTCACCTAACACTTCCTTTATGATGGCTGTTTCATAATAATGGAAGCCACCAGCCCATTAGAAGAAAATAACTCGGTTAAGGCGGAAACTTGGTTAAGCGGGACTCGGGTAATCGCGACTCTACTGTATATTTCATTTAAAAAATGGTCTTTAGAATATTTTTGTTGGCGTTCAGAGGGGGCTCATGACCCCCGTGACCTCCCCCTTGGACGCGTCATTGTAGATTGCATAGTTCAGTATTACATATATTATGATTACATATTTTAAATTTTAAAATAAGTCGGCTATTAGAAAATTAGTAAAATTCTCTTTGTAAATATACTTTCCGGAAGAGAGGGGAGGGGGGCGGCAAAATCCATGTTTGCCCCGGGTGCAAAAAAGGCTAGTTTCGGTCCTGTTTAAAAGGTGGCTTGATAAAGAAGCATTGAAACGATGCAAAGTTAAAAAACAAAAGAAAATCGCAACATATTTTGTAAAAAAAAGATGAAGTGTCGTACGTGTCTATCTAATAAAGTGCCCGAAACAACGCAATTGAAAAAAAAAGTAAGTTGACTCTGTTTATTTTTTCATAAAGAACATGCTTTTTAACACTATTTCTACCCACATCCAATAACACCTTTCAAAGTTTTGATTTTTATTTATTTTCCTTTTAATTTTTAAAGATAATAAGTATTAAAACAACTCTTTAATGTACTAAAAATGATTCGGAATTGTTTGATCTAAAACTTACAAATCAAATATTAATCATAAATCAAAATATGTTAAAAGTTGTCATTTGACATCGGTCAAAATAGTGTTGGCAATAAAATTTTTCACATTTAAAAAGGACTTTGAGGAATTTTTCGGATAACCGGGTTTCTACTGTATATATATATATATATAAAATGTTATTTTTAAAAGTTACAGAAATTTAATTTTTTTACGGGATTTAAATACTATATATTTAGTAAAACTTTCTTCGAGTACTAATAATTAAACAATAAAAGTTTCATTTTTGTACAAATAAAACTTACCGAGTTTTGATAACTTGAATTTTATGTATTTTCAGCATTTTTTGTCATTGAAAAAGGAAAAACACTTTTTATCCAAATGTTACAAGTCAAAATAAAAATTTTCTTAACAATGGTGTTTTTTTTTTAAATTAACATTAGATATTTCTTGAAATACCTTGAAAGAGCTAACAAAATTTGGGGCGGCAGTTTGCACCGCGCCATTTAAATGAGAAGTCCCCTTCTTTCGTAGTAAATATTAGTAAGTATCCTCTAGTAATATTTTATTTGTATTCATTACGTTGAATATCTCATAAGATATAATGCAATGCTAGATGAATACAGACCTTAAGTATTGTGATTATTGTCGCCAAGATTTACCATGGCCGGATTTGCATCCAAGAGACTTTTTTGGGAAAAAGAACTCTTTAAGGCAACCCTCAATAAAATGATGGATTGCTTATCTCACCCCCTTCGAGCGCAGTTCATACAGAAGGGGCCGAAGCTATAGGCGCAATTTATGATCTCCTCCCACCGTAGGCGCAATTGATGTACACCCGCAAGAAGGATGCTGTGCTAACACCAGGTACCAAGCCATAAAGGCTCTTCATTGATGCAGTCAGTGATTCATATCAGTGCTCCTATGAAGCACTTTTGATTGCACAGATGACGGTCGCCAAATCCTCAAAGAAAAAATGTTTTATCCTGTGAAAATGATCTCATTTCATTCATCATCGTTTTCAATCCATTCAATTAAAAAAGTGCAATTTTACTGAAAAAAGTTTAACTTTTCGGTACGATTGTGTTTAAATGACATAATCTGCATTTACTTTTCATTTCTCCTATTCCAAAAATAGGGCTAAAGGTCTCCTATTTCTTATTACCCGTCAGACAGCAAATCCCCCTATTCAGTATTAAAATATGGCCTTGGAATGCATCCTTTTTTTTTCAAATTTCCCCTCTGAAAATTAAAATTTTTATCTTCATTTTCTGTTCGCTCTTCATGAAGGATATTTCTTTCTTTTTTATTTAACCAAATAGTGACAAAATACACTGCTTTATTTCAAGTGTTAAAATCTCATCGTTCATCATCATCACCTGCTTCACTTATACTTTAACTAAAATATAAAATTAAGTATGTATTTTGGAAACAGTTTCTCAAATAAAAGAAGAAAAAACATTGTTCAAGAAAAGCATAAAGAACCGAAAATATAACAGTACTACTTTTCAGAGGAGAAATTTGGAATATACAGATGATTCCAAGACTATAGGAAAGAGGGACATTAGAGAGGGAAATTTGAGGTCTGACTGATGAAGAACCTTAATCCTACATTTCAAAGAGCTTGAATCACAGGAAGGTAAAATATTTCCATCCGTGAAAATGATGAGGAGCCTTAACCCCTTGACTCCAGGACATATGCTGCACATGTCCTCCAATTTCAGTAATCAATGACCATGACATACAACCCTGTATGTCATTCACTACAAAGTAATGGTTGCACATTTGAACGAGATTGGTCTTTGACATGCAACTGATATAACAGGGCACTGGTCATAGGTGTGTTTTATAACACAAACATTTTACACCACATAGCCTGGTATATAGCAATTCACCGGCGAAATTAAGCATGGAGGTCAAGGAGTTAATCCTACACTTCAAAGAGATCACAGAATCACACTTCATCGCTTGATCACATCATCACTTGAGTCACAGAAAGGAGGAATGCTTTCATCCATGAAAATGTTTTAAAAAATGTGCATCTTCCTTCATAAAGTTGTTATATTTCAATACATCATCATGATTCTACATCAAAATGATCTTCACTAATTCTTCATTCTGCTAGTACTGAGATTGGGACCTCACCTCAGAAGGATAAATGTAAAACAGAAATCGTAAAGTTAATGAAAACCATACAAATCGGTCATTTTTTAATTATTCTTTCTTCATAAAAGGGGTAACGGGGAGGATTTTTGCATAAATGAAGAATCGAATAAGTTGCAAATAAAGTATAGATTTATAACCTACTATAAAAAGCAGAAAAAAAATTTCTTGCATAAATTTTTGTGAAAGAATATGCATCTTCAGAGTATTTTATGAAATTTACTAACGTTTCAATTCTGGTAAAAAAAAAAAAAAAAAAAAAAAAAAAAAAGAAAAAAAAATCTACAAAAAATCCAGAAAGTGAAAAATTGAAATTAATTTATAAATTTTATAAATAGCACATTGAGAATTTATATGAGTATAAATAATTTAATTACCGAAAGAAAACATTGAATTTTTAAATATAGCTTAAGATTAAGTGTTTTTTTTTTCTTGTTTTAAAAACAGCAGCTATCGTAACTTTATAGGGATGCACCGGATATTGATTTTGCCGGATATCGGATACCGGATATCCGAAGCTCCTTTGTCTGCCGGATTCGGATATCCGGCCCTAGATATGTTTTTAGTTATATATTGAATTATTTCTCTATATAATGTCATTTCAAAACAATACATTACAAACATGTTTCACACATCATTGAAACATTTTAAATGTATTGAAATATAATTTACAAAAACAAGAGGGGAGTTTCGTACCCAAAATTTATAAATGCAGGTGAGTTGAACTGTTAGAAAGGGAAAAAAAATCTTTACACCCCGTTATTTTTTATGTGCTACTTAAAGAATTACATTTATACAGACATGACAAAATACCATTGAAACAATTTAAATTAACAACTCAAGATAATTATTCAAAATTTTTATTTTATTAAAACAAAGGAACAGAATCAAGCTTTATATATACCATGTCTATTTTTCTTTTTTCACCCAATGTTGTGGGCAATTAACAATCGGGTTGCTAAATGAATTTCTTAATTTAGATTTTATTCCATTTTGCATACTTTAGCCTCTTTCAGAAGTTACACTTTTGACAAACAGTACAGAGCGATTTTATAACTTTAGAAATTATCGGAAACACATGGTTATGCTCTCTTAAAAAGTTTTAGAAAACTTTGTAAAATCTGATGTGCATTAATTTTTAACTTACATGAATAATGCACATCTGTGATGGTATGTCACTTCTGAACAAATTTTTTTATTATATCCTTAATGGAATTATAGTCAAAACTGTAATCACTGGTATTTTCGTTAATTGAACTATGTTCTACGCATTGGAATCTACGCTATGAAATCCATATCCAAAGTTTGAAAAGGGAATAGTCAATTGATTTCTTCTATTACACGAGAAAAGGTTGATTTAAAAAAGTCATGTCCTAATTTCTGTTAATTGCGAGAAACAACTAGTTTGTTGTTTCTAATTATGTTTTTTTTAAGTTCATCAAAGTTATTTTCTTTCATGTGCATCACAAGTGTAATCTCATTTTGTTTAGTGCTGACTATTGGCCAATTTGATAGAGCTTAGTCTCCAGTGGCCGTTGCTGCCCTTTTAGTTATTTCCTATTTTGGGCAGACAGGTAAAACATCGCAAAATATGTAAAACGGTCATAGAAAAAACATTGCTGATTTCATCAATCATGGTGAAAATAAATAAAATAATTTGTCGATTGGTTGCGAGAAAAAAACTGAAGTTCATGGGAAATCGACAGTGGGAAAATATCACAAAATTCGTCAATCGATCATGGAAAACTATCGTGAAATTTACCAGTCCGTCACGAGCAAATACTGTGAAATTCCTCAGCTGGTCGCAGAAAAAAAATGCAAAATTTTTCAATCGGAGGCAGAAAAACAATCGTTACTTTCATCAGTATGTCACAAGAACAAGCAGTGAAATTTGCCAATCGGTCACAGAATAAAATTTTTAAATTTGTCAATTGATTGCGAAAAAAAATTATGAAATTCACCAATCTGTCTCCAGAAAAAAATCAAGAAATTCGTACAGTCGGTCGCGGAGAAAAATCGCAAAATTTTTTTGTCAGATGCAGAAAAACAAACATGAATTTTGTCAATTTGTTGTAAGAAGAAACTGTGAAATCTGCCAATTGATAGTGGAAAATATCACGAAGTTTGTCATCCGGTCCTGAGACTTCATCGTCGTTTTACAAAGAAACATTTTCGGAAAATGATTTTTTTGGAAACAGGAGTCTCCCGCCCCCAATATTCTTTAGGGCACGAAGCCTATCATCCCATCTCGAAATTCAAGACATGTATCTGCCATTCAAGCCATGTAATGTATATTAATAATGTTGTATAAAAAATGTTATTTAAACATTAAAATATTCTGTTTATTTGTACAATGAAATGCTGATAATTGCTACTGGATTTGGATATGGGATTGAGTATATTGATAATTGCTAATAATTAATTTGTACAATGAAATGCTGATAATTTGTGTAACAAATTTTAACCAATTAAATATGCCTATAATTGTAGAGTATTTTCACAAAGAAATACATACATTCTTTTTATAATTTAAACATAAAATATCTACTAATATACCCATGATTAAAGAGTGATTTTCTCCAAATAAAGGTTTAGTTGATGCCTTTTTTCTGTTTTAATTATTTAATAGTGTTTTGCTTTGAATCACATTTAGTTTTATTTTAAGTTAAATTACTGTGATATTTATAAGTAAAAAGAAAATTACTTTTAATTTTAAATATTTTATTTATAATGAACTTACAAACAGACTCGCATAAAACCAAAAACTTTCTGTGCACATAAATATTGGGTCAAAAACTTTCTGCAAATTTAATGTTTAATAAAATGACGTGTTATATTACTTTGACTGTATGAATTTTAAATAGTAGTTTTAAAATAATTACCGTTTAATTTAAAAATTAATTAATATTAATTACAGAATAATTATGTTGGCTAAAAAAATAATAAAACTAAAAATCCACGATATGAAGGGGTGAATTCTTATCAGTTATTTTGTCAATGCATTTAGAAACAGCCCAATCCTTAATATTGTGACCTCTTCTCACAAAATGCAATAATGGACATTGCTTCTGAAACAACGGAATCACATTTTGTAAGGAGAGGTCCATTCTTAGGTATCATCATTAAAGAGACCGATGAGTTTTTATTGCAGCCCTTTGACGAAATTCTCATTTTTTTCCACGATCATTTGGTGAAATTTCCGTTTTTCCGCGATATTTTGACGACATTTGCATTTTTTTGACAAAATTCGCGTTTTTTCAGAGATCCTTTGACAAAATGCGCTTTTTTCTCCTATCCTTAGACGAAATTTGCATTTTTCCGCGATCTTTTGACGAAATTCAAGCTTTTTATACGGCGTTTTGACGAAATTCGCAATCCTTTGATGAAATTAGTTTTTTCCGCGGTTCTTTGCCGAAATTTTCATTTTTTTCATGATCTTTTGATAAAATTCGTGCTTTTTCCGCTATGCTTTTACGAAATTAGTTTTTTTCCTGCGCTTGTACACAAAATTTGCTTTTTTCTGTGATTCTTTGATGAAATTCGCTTTTTTTTCGCATTCCTTTGACGATATTCGTGTTTTTTCTGTGGCCTTTTGAGAAAATTCATTTTTTTTCGCGATCCCTTGACTAAATGCGTGCTTTTTCCGCGGCCCTTTAACCAAATTTGTGTTTCTTTCGCGATCCTTTAACGAAATTAGTTTTTTTCCGCGATTCTTTTATGAAATTTTCGGGATTTTTTTCACGATCCTTTGACAAAATTCGCGCTTTTTCCGCTATGTTTTACGAAATTCATTTTTTTCCTGCACTTCTTTGACGTAATTTGCGTTTTTTCTGCTATTCTTTGACAAGAAATTTTTTTTTGTCCACGATTATTCTTTAAAGAAATTAGCGTTTTTCCGCGGTCCTTTAACGAAATTTTCATTTTTCCCGTGATGCTTTGACAAAATTGGGTATTTTTTCTGCGAACGATTGACGGAATTGGTTTATTTTCGGCGATCATTTGTTGAAATCAGCAATATATTTCAGTGATTTTTTTTTGTGTCTGAATTTTCGGACTGATGGGCGATTTTTTTTAATTTTCGGAAAATTCGGAACAGAATCACCCCTATCAAACAATAAATAAATCGTACATAAAATTGGTAATATTTTTAATTTTTCGGTATTTAAAAAAAAATACAAGAACGAAAACTACTTTTCTTTTCTAAGAAATTTTCCGCAGAGTTCCGAATTTTGCGGAAAATTTTCCGCGTGCGGGAGTGCGTCTATATTATACAACTCTGGTTACAAATATAACTAATTGGATGTGCCAATCCCAAAACTTTCTTCTATCTCATACGTCTTAATATTTCTAAAAGTAATTTTAAATGTTAATACTTCGATATTATTAGTTCAATATTATACCAACTTTGATTTTGATCTAAGATTTCTGCTCGTCAATTAATCAAAATAAGAATAAGTTAATCTCAATCATGATATTTATTAAAATCAATAATTTTTTTCGTTATTCTGTTGTACATCAGCTGATTGTGAGTAGACAGCTTAGCAGGATGTGAAGTTCCCATGACTTCACGAGCCACCAATATACAGTACAAAAACTGCAAAAAATTGAGAAATTTTTACAAAAAACGCTGTCACAGTGACACCTTCTGGCGGAATATTTCCGAATTCAAGGAAAAACTGATGGCCATAGCCAAAAATATACACAAAGAATTGGTTCAATTCTATGCTTAGTTTCATACACTTTTCGATGGTAAAATAATGGAAATAACACAAAAATCATTATTATAGCGCCCTCTTCCAGCAGACTATTTTCAAATTCAAGGAGGACCCGTTGGCCATAGCCAAAAACATACCCCTAAAAATTGGTTCAATTCTATGCATAACTTCATACAATTTTCGATGGTACATACAAGAATGAAAATGGCACAAAAATCACTGTTACAGCGCATCCTTCTGGTGGAATATTTCTAATTTAAAGGAGAACCTGCTAGACATAGCCAAAAACATATACAAAAAATTTTGTTCGATTATATGGATAACTTATTACATATTTAACAGACACTTTTCGACAGTACAATAATGAAAATGGCACAAAAATCGCAATTACAGCAGCACTCCTTTCTGACAGAATGCTTCCATATTGAAGAAGGACCTGCTGGCCACAGCCAAAAACATACACAAAAATTTGGTTCAATTCTATGCATAACTTCATACCAGGGCCGAAACTAGGGGGTGGGGGGGCAGGTGCCCCGGGCGCCGGTTTAACAGAAGGTGAAGGGGCGCCAAAATGAAGATTTTGCTTGACGTTTGATACAAGAATGTATATATACACACGAAATTTGTATAAAAATGTCTCGTAGCCGAAAAATTTAATGGAAAATTGAACCAAATGGATTAAACTTTACAAATAGATAAAAAGGTTCATCTACAATACAAAATTGCAAATGAATAAGAAAGAAGGCTTTTTTTATCCTCCCATTCCAAAAGTATCATGTCTGTACCTTTGCCTTCTATCTTTTAAATCACTTCCTGTGAGGGAGAATCCCTACCATTTTTCAAGGTCAATCTCTATTGTGGGACACTGACTACAACGGATAACTACAAAGTGCGAAGCGACCCCAGTCTGACTTTTCTATTAGATAAAATAATTCCATGAAAGCTGTTTGTTTATTTTCCACTGAACAGCGTTGAGCTTTCTTTCTTTTTTTTTTTTCGTCTTGCCATGGGCGATGACCGCCCGGGACAATAAAATCAAACGAGAGAGGGAATGAACAAAGTAAAATTCTTAGTAAAACCTTTTATCTTTTATTGTAGCATTTGTAGTGGTACAGTAAAATTTTGGACGGGGAGTCATGGCTAGTAAAGCAAAGCCGCCCCCGCCTTTAGCGCCCAAAAAGGTTTTTTTCTCGTCTTTCTGCTATTCCTAGGCCTTTTTCCACCCTGCAGTGGCGTATCTAGACTCATCATTTCGGAGGGGGCTAAGTTATAGTAAAAGTTTCTAAGAGGGAGTCACAAGAATCGGGAAAAATTCCGCTTTAAACATTTTTTATCATAGAAGGTAACGCACCTATTACACAATAAACCTTCTAAGATGAAAAAATACAAACGCACAGCAATAGATATCGACCGCATTTAGCCAATACAAAAAAAAGATTAAAATGCAATTCGGTTCTTTTTTATTCCGTTTTCAAGATTTTAATGAACCAATATTTGACAAAGCTGATTACGTAGTTCAGTTTTATATATTTTAAATTTAAAAATAAGTTGTCTATTATAGTTGTCTTGTTGTTAGCAAAATTCTTTTTGTAAATTTACTTTGTAGTGGAGAGGGGGGGGGGGGGGGGGCGCCAAAATCCATGCTTGCCCCGGGCGCCAAAAAGGCTAGTTTCGGCCCTGCTTCATACACTTTTTGATGGCACAAAAATCACGATTACAGCGCCCCCTTCCAGTGGAATGTTCCAATATTGAAAAAGGGCCAGCTGGCTATAGCCAAAAATATTCACAAAAAATTTGGTTCAATTCTATGCATAACTTCATACACTTTTTGATGGTATGATGACAGACAAACAGACATTTTGTATAAGCATGTTTTGGGATCTCTGACTCCTAAAACGTCTAAGCCCACCGAAAACCAGAAATCGAAAAAAATCTCAGTTACAATACTTTCTTCTATTGAAGATAGAAGAAAGTAAAAATAGGCCTGTTTAATTGTTAAACTTAAAAGAGAGAAAGAAAATTAATAAAGTCATACTTTAATAAACAACTTCAGATTTTGTTTCACATTCTGAAAGTAAAGGTACAATTTTCTAAAAGATGTAAACATAAATTCTTAAATTTATTATAGAGAGTTCAAATACCAATGTTAGGAAAGCTGGTAATTCTTTAAACTTTTGGGAATTACCTTTTACTCATAAATAGTGGACTTACTTTCATATTTTGCATTATAAACAAAAGTCGTTCGGCATTGTTTGGGTCAAACGATTTCTCTTATCCTTATATATTTGCTTTGTTACGCATTGCCGGATATCCGGCAGAGAAGTAGGATATCCGGTGATTGTGATTCGGATATCCGACGGTATTTCGGATATTGAAAAATCAGCCGGATGTGCCGGATATCGGATATTTGCCGGATATCCGTTGCATCCCTATAACTTTATTAAGAAAATTAAATGCTTCCTAGAGTCCTTTAGATGAAACTCTATCGATTGCATGAAATGTGTGTAATTGTTTAGGCAAAGATTTTTATTCAGTAATAGTAGTGACAAAAATTGTAACAGTTGGCAGTTAGGTCTATGGTTTAGTATAGGAAATCACTATTAGAAATTGAACTGGTTAGTTTTGATCCCTAGAATCAATCTAATGCCATCAGACACAACTTATTTCATTTTTATTTAACTGATGAAAATTTCCTATACATATCTTGCATTTTGTGTAACTACAAATGAAGAACGTGGAAAACCATTGGATTGTGTTAGTATTTAGCTGTAACCTTAACCAGTGTTTAGCCATAGGCAGTTATGACTCTCGACATCTCAGCTATGCTTCTTAAAAATAACTTTTAAATAAATCTATTAAATTGGTGCAAAAGTTGATAAAATTTAGTTTTACTTTTATTAGCTATTGCCATAGACTTTGTTCAAATGCGATTTCAAGAAAAACAATGCTACTAATCAAGCAGCAAAATTCTGGGTACAGCAGATTTCCTCAAATCTGCACAGCTTGGGACCAGAGGTTGTGTGAATTTTAGAATTTTGCAGATTTCTGGTCAATGCTTTGTTTACATTTTTAAACATTAATGTCAATGTAATAATGCAATCAAAATTATAATGAATGCTTGCAATATAGTAATATTAAAATAATTGATTTTTATTTTAGTTTATTACTTTACTTAAGATATTTTTTAAATGATTAAATTACTGAAAGTAAAGGTCAAATAAAGAACTAATAATGTATATCTAAATATTCAAAATAAAGATGAGATACATTTATCTTGAATTATTCAATGAAACTTGCCTCATAAAGGTATCCTACTAATTCACATCAAAATCATAAAATAACGAAATTTTATTTCAAATTAAGCCAAATAACCAAAAAAACTTGATTAATACATAAATTTATTTGGTAAAAAGATTGCAGTTGACAGTAATAACAGCAATATCTTGAATTTTTTTCAGAAATTAATTTATACTTCCTTCATGAGAAAGCATGAGTTCAGTCATATTAACAAGAATTATATATTAAAATACGTACAAAATGGTATAGAAATAATAGAGGCTGTAATTTTGTCCCTACATCTGAACTGAAAGTTTCACTGTTTGCATTTGCGATGATGTGTCGATTTTAGGCATTTGTGAATTTTAGAGTTGCGGATTCGAGAGAGTCTACTGTAATAATAATAATATAATAGCAGCTCATTTATGAAAAAAGAAAAAAATAGTACCAGTACTTATCAACTATCCTATCTGGTATGTATTGCATAAATAACTGATAAGTATCAAAATTTCATCTAATTAAATAAAAGAAAAAAAAATCTAAATCAGTTTTTAAAAAACCCATTCCAGATATTTTCCTTTCTCCTTCTCATCTATCTTGGAGCCAAATTTCGAATCTTTCAGAATTTTAATCCCTAATGCAACACTTGCCGCAATAATGTTTTTTATTCATGATCAGTGTATTTTTATTGTAAACGATAAGATATTTTTCTGGTGATTGATGGCAATAAAAGTAACTTCGTTATTTATAAAAGCAATAGGTTCAGGGATGCATTTTTATTAGAAATAATTGAACACCTCTCTTCATCAAGTGGAACTGAACCAGGGCTGTCGGGTCGGTGAGAAAAATGGATGACTTCAACTCTTTCGCTCAAAAATGGGCCTGACTCCGATTCCGCAGCCCTGAACAGAACACACATACAACACCAGGGTGAAATGTAAGTTTGTCAATGAGGGTTTTAGGAATAATTGGGCAATTTCCTCTTTCCTCCCCCCCCCCTCTTCATACTTGTATATTTTAACGTGAAGGAGTCATTTTAGGTCAGACAATTTTTTTTTTCAAAAATTGCAAAAAAGGAAAAAATAACCTGTCATTTATGATTGAAATAGACAGGCCCGTAACTACCACCGGGGCACTGCTCCGGGCCCCCAAGCCCGAGGGGCCCCAAACTGATGGTTAAAAAATTATTGTATTTTAATATCTAATCTAACTTCTTATAAAATACCCAACACCTAGCTAAAAGTTAATAAAAAAAAAAATTCATCAAAGTGCTAGAGTAAATGTTTTTGCGTGTCCGTTCATATACTCCATACACTTCGTATGCAAAAGCAGCTCTAGAGCAGACAGCAGAATGTCGAGTCGAATGTGTCATGTCGTGCCAGGTGCCTGCCGAGTGATGAGTCAATTGCAGGCTGGGACGTGCAGTGAACTAGTGCTATTCATGATGATTCATTTGTTTGTTAACTGCTTATCAATATCAGACTGTCAGTGCAGTTGAGAGTCACATAGTAGTGATAGTACACGTGTAGTTTTTTTACTACTTAGTCTTACTTTGCTTGTGTTGAGATAATAGTTTATATTACGAAACGAATTTGGCACCAGCCAAGTGGAAAAATACAGATTCTAAAAAGAGGAAACTTGGAGGCTGCAAAAGTTCGAAGAAGTTATCAACATGGCTGGACAGTGGAAACCACTCTACAGGGAATGGTGGTAAGAAAGACATGTGTGGTTTGCTTTATTCAGCGTGATGTGTAATTCATGTAAAAATAGCACAGTCAAACTTGAATAATTCGAAATTGCGGATAATTCAAATGTTTCTGTTGGTCCCTTGACATTCCTATAAAACACAATCAGTGGTGGATTAAGCACTCAAGAGACTCAGGCACAATTGTATTTTGAGGCTCTCCAAATATTTTCATTACCATTATAGTGTGCATTTTTTAATTTTACAATTAGAATTACTGAAAGAGTATGTTGTTAATTAAACACGATATTATCTCTAATTGGAATATAAAGTTCAAATTATTTTCTATCGCATGCTAATAAAATATTGAAAGTACTTCCCGTTCATTACATTATCATAATTTTTAGAACTAAAGAAATCACATTTTTACTTAGCTTTTATTTTGAAAATCACTACATTCTATTTACTAAACTATCACTTCATTTCAATTTTTCTAAACAAATGTGTTTTTCACAAATATAACTAAGTTTTTCTCTTATCAATACATATTTTCTTTCTTTTTTTTTTCCGCCAGTAAAGTTCTTGGTAAATCTTTTAAATAATTACTGGGTTATATCTAAGAAACATTTTAGGAATACAAAATCATATATTTTATTTTTAACTATAAATTATAATTAATCAGTTAAAATTAATTGTAAAAACTGTTAAATAAGTAATAATGCGACAGATTGACTATTTTACATTTGTCGGATTTGAAACATTTTTGAGTCGGCCAATCTTGCTTTTTGCCCCCCCCCCCCCCCCCCCCAAAAAAAAAAAAAATCTTTCGCTACGGCCCTGGATATACTTTCGTATATTCTACATTTAAAAAAAAAATTAAAATAAATATTTTATGTATGATATACATTTTTTCCTCTATATTATATATATTTTTTAATTGGAACATACAACTTATGCGTCAATAAATATTTAAGTAAGGTAATTAAAATAATAAAACTTTGTAAAAAATCACCATAAAATTAAAACAAAACACAGGACGCGTTTCGAGCTAAAAACATAACAGCTCGTCATCAGCTACAGCATACACGTGTCCGTAAACGAACAAGTTCAAAAATGAACTGAAGATAAAGAATGTTGCGAAGAATGCGACAGATGGCGCTACCTGATAGAGGGAAATGTGTTGAAAAAAGATAGAAGAGAAAATGAAATGGAAAAAATGGAAATAAAAGAAAAAATAAAAATAAAAGAAGTAAATTAAAAATATAAATAAAATAATAAATAAAGAACTATAAAAGAACAAGAAAAAAAAAATTTAAATTATTATTTTTTTTTTTTTACAAAATAAAAAGAAAAGAAACAAGAGAAAAGGGAAGAGAATTACAAAATTAATTTCCACGCTGGAGATAGGAAAGGAGATGATGGGAGATCATTGACAAGATTAGCAGAATTTTTAGAAATAAAATATGCTTCATGAAAATTTAAGTGAGAGGGAGAGGCAGGGGAAGAAATAATTTTGGCCATGGAGAAATTGAAACAATGACTGGAAGACCAACAGTGAGAAGCAATCGAAGATTTAGAGATTTCTTGATTTGCAATATATCTCTGATGCTCGCCTAATCTGAATTTTAAAGCTCTCTTCGTTTGACCAATATAACCTAAATTGCAAGAGCAAGGAATGAAATAAACACCCCACCGTTTCTCAGTAGGAACAGGATCTTTTAGAGAAGAGAATTTAATTTTATTCATAGGTTTGAAGATAACTTTAAAGTTAAAACGAGAAAGTATTTTAGCAATTTTGAAACACAGAAGAGAATAAAAGGGCAGAACTATTATAGAATTAAAATTAGGAGGATTATTTGAATCAGAAAAAGGACGTTTAGGCTTATTAAATTTATACAAAGCTTTATCAATCAAAGAGGGATTATAACCACGAGCAAGGGCAAGAGATTTCAGATAATTAATTTCATTATTCAGAGCAGACGAGTCAGAACAAATGCGTAACGCCCTAAAAACAAAAGTATAAAAGGACGCCACTTTTTGTTGAGGAGGATGATTTGAAAGGGCATGAGGAGGAAGGGAGACAGCGAAAGGTTTTCTATAAATGGAGGTAGAGAACCAATCTGGGAGTTTTGAAACCAAGACGTCAAGGAAAGGAAGAGAATTGTTCTCTTCGACTTCGAGAGTAAATTGAATACAAGGATCAACAGAATTAACAAGAGAAAGGAGATTAGAAAGATCAAGGTCAGATGGAATTAAAATGAAAGTGTCATCAACATACCTAAACCAGAAAGGAAATTTATATAAACTGAAGAGTTTTTCTTCAACAAAATGCATATAGATATCACATAAAAGAGGAGACAATGGATTACCCATGGCCAGACCCTCAGTTTGAGAATAGAAAGAATTGTTAAACTGAAAAGCAGTTTGCCTGACACAAATACTAACTAAATGCAGGATTTCATCAATCTCAATGGAAGAGTAATGAAATTCGCGCAACCTTCTTTCCAAACAATCAATTGCCCCTTGAACAGGCACGTTAGTGAAAAGGGATTTAACATCTAGGGAAACCATTATATAATTGCAAGGAGAAAGGTGTTTAATTTTATCAACAAAGTCAAAAGAGTTTTTCACGGTATGAAAGTTAGTGGAAGATAAAGGAGCGAGTAACTTAGAAAGGAACTTGGCAAGTTTATAAGAAGCAGTACCAATATTGGAAACGATAGGGCGAAAGGAAAGAGTAGGTTTATGGACCTTAGGAAGAGCATAGAAACGAGCACAATTAGCGATAGGGGTGACCAAACGTTTAGTGTTATCATTAAGAAAGACAGATTTTTTAATGACATGCTTGATGCCAGATAAATGCTTAGTAGAAGGATCCTTTTTTAATTTGGAATATGGACCAGAGTTTAACATAGATTCAACGTGGGAAATATAATCAGATTTATTGAGAAGAACTGTTTGACCGCCTTTATCAGCCTTAGTAATAAGAAGGTTAGGAACGGAATTAAGTTCACTGAGAGCAGATTTCTGAGAAGAAGAAAGATTAGACTTATTAAAAGATTTATTAGAAGAAATGACATTAGCCAAAAGGTAGCGAAGAGAATCAAGTTGACCAGAAGAAATTTTACTGTTTTTGAAAGAATGTTCAATGGGAGCAATTAAGTTCGGAATAGATGGCTTAGAAATGCATGAAAAATTCAAGCCAAGTGAGAGAACATCACGCTGAGAATCTGTAAGAGAGTGAGAAGATAAATTGACAACATAATTTTGCTCAAGAGGCGAAAGGTAAGGTAGTAGTTGGAAAAAACAAAATGTCTAATTCGAAATCTTGGGTATTTCGAATTTTTTTAGCGGTCCCCTGGACTTCGAATTATTCAAGCTTGACTGTATATGCATATGCCCCAAACAAATTACTTTTGTTAACTCTACACGTGGAATCGGCAAAAGTAGTTTTGAAGTTTATAAATTAAAGCACTATTTCCACGCATTAGGAGTAAGTGGAGGTTGGCTGTGCGAGGTGCTCCCTCCTTCTACACGTGGGGGGGCGGTGACCGTTTTGCAGCCGGCGGTATTAGCTTTCTTTTCGGTGAAGCTTTTGCTTTTACGTTGTTGTGGTTCGAAGTAAGGTGTTTATTTTTTCTCTCTTTTCGTGGTGGTTATTAGTGAACTATCTTATTGGTGATTTGGTGGGTGTTTGGTAGGTGTAATAGTTTTATTTACGGTTTGTTTACCTCTACTTTTTGCTGATTATGTCACTGGACAGTGTTATGGCTTGTTCTGAATTTAAGATTGTGGATATTGATGGAACAGCGGATTCTTCTGTTGTCAATGTTGATATGGTGGAATGTGAAGAAAGTACCTCATGTGACAGCGACAAGAAAAACGGGGTAGAAAACTTCTTGACATGTGACAGCGATAATAAAAATGTGGCGCGGTCCACTGCTTCCACAGAGCTGCTTCTTTCAATGGCTGCCGAGAATGGCGGTAAGTGTTTCAATATTTTTTTACAAAGTACAGACTCAAAATCTATTCCAAATAGAGATCCTAGAGCTGTGCAAGTAGAGATTAAAAAGACAATTCCTCATGCTAATCATATAGAGAATGTCCGTCACACACGTACAGGCAGTCTACTTATTAGCACGAAAGACGTCAACTGTGCTGTTGACATCTGTCAGGTTACGAACTTTTTGGGGGTTACAGTTAAACATAGAGTTATTTGGGAGAACATTTCGAATCGCTTCTTGGTGTTCAACGTACCTGTCGACATCCCCCTAGAGGAGGTGGGCCAGGAGATAATGATCAATAACAATGTGCAGATCTTAGAAATGCGACGATTTATTAAGAAAGATTCACCTAGTACTGTTTCCCCAGTTTTAATTACCTCGCTTGGTATTGCTATACCGACTGAAATTAAGTTATGGTTCACTCTTCAGAAGATCCGTCAGTTTATCGATAGACCAAGGCAATGTGTACGTTGCTTCAAATTTAACCATGCAACCGGAAAATGTCAGTCCGAAAATATCTGCGCCACGTGTGGCCAAAAGCATACTGGTCCGTGCACGCTAGAAGTCAAATGTGTGAACTGTGGGGGGGGCCACAGGTCAGATTATCTCCAGTGCCCCACCCGCTTGAGAGAAATGGATTTTCTCCGCTTCAAAAGTGGAAATTTCCTATCTTTTACTGAAGCTCGACGAAAATTTTCGACGAGGGCGAATTCTGAAACATATGCACAGAAAACCAGTGTTAAAAAACCCGACCAAGATGAATTAAAAAAAGCTATTGAGATCAGGACGAATAACATGTTAAAGATTCTAGTGGATCATTCAGAAAAGCAGTCTGCAAAAATTCTAGAAACTATCAGTGCTCTGAGTAATATTATTATGAACTGTATGGCTAAACTCAGTGACAAATCCCCGGAGCGGAAACGTGCCTACGTGCATGGTAAGGGGAAAAAAAAAAAAAAAAAAAAAAAAGTTTTTGTTTTTTTCTTGTGTTTTGGGTGAGTGTTCCTGCAGGGGGCAGGTTCTTGATTTTTGTTTTGTGTTTGATTGTTTTTCTTTTTTCTGTCTCTTATGGGTATTAGTGTGCTTCAGTGGAATTGCCGCGGTATCTCCAACAAGCTCCCCTTCCTCCAGCTTGAACCTTTCTTGTCGTCGGATGTCTTGGTTCTCCAGGAAACTTTTCTTTCACCCGTGAAGCCTCTGTCGGTGTCGGGCAAAGTGATCTACCGTCAAGACAGAGTCGGTCGGGCCGGTGGTGGTCTGGCTTTGGCGGTGAACTCTGCTTGGTCGTCTACAAGGTTGTGTTTCGATAACTTGGGCTTAGCTAACGAATTCTTAGGCGTCCGCATTTCCCTTGGTTCTTCCTGTCTCAACATTATCAACGTTTACTCCTCATCTGGGTTGGTGGTTGACGATCTTTTGAAGGTTTGCCGTGATCTTTCTGGTCACTCTCTTATCTTGGGAGATTTTAATCTTCATCACCCGCTGTGGGGATCCCCGGTGTCCTCGCGGGCCAGCGTGCGTTTGGTGGACTGGCTTTCTGATAGCCCCTTCTGCTTAATGAACTATTCTGCTCCTACCCATGTGGCCCCTGGTGGGGTTACTTCGTTAATTGATCTTTCGATCTGTTCTTCTGGGCTTCTTACTTGCTCCTCGATCGTCGTTGAGGATGACCTTTTCGACAGCGATCACTTCCCCATTGTTATCTCTGTAGAGCTTAATCCTTCTCTGAGTCCCGGCCCCATTCTCTACAACTGGGCCCGCATCGCCCAGGAAGTTAACTCCAGCCTACATTTGGCTACCGACATCCAGCCGTCTTCGTTCCAGACCTTGGTTCGTGGTGCCATGTCGAATCACAGTACAGCCTGTGTTAAGTCTCTGAAACGCCTCCCTGTGTGGTGGACTGCGCGTTGCAGCACCCTCAGCAAACAGAAAAAGTTCCATCTGCGAAGAGCTCGTCAACTAACTTCTGTGGATCACTGGATGAAATATAAAAGGTTCTCGGCCAAGCTCCGCCAGGTGGTCAGGGAAGCCAAGCGTCGGTACTGGGACTCCATTTGCTGTAATGCGAACGACCCTGGCCTTTTATACAAAATTTTTCGTAACCTCAAATCTCGGTCCAGCTCTTCTCTGGATTCCCACCTCTACTTACAACTGCCTGACTCGTTTTCTGCTGATGCGGTGGCCCAAGCTGAAGCCTTTGCAGATCACTTTGGTGAGGGAAGCTGCCACGAGCCAATCCCATTTACTTATGGTGATGAGTGTAATGATTCGCTCAACTGTCTGTTCACGATCTCAGAGCTAAAGATGGCCATTGGAAGAACGAGAATTTCTACTCCTGGGGAGGACAGGATTAGTGCGGCCCTGTTCAAGGGGCTAAACGATCACTCTCTAGATTGCTTGTTGAGTATGTACAACAGCATTTGGTGCTCAGGGGACATTCCCTCAAGCTGGACGTCGGCGACCATTCTCCCAATTCTGAAGCCTGACAAGCCGAGACATCATATTTCTTCATACCGTCCGATTGCCTTAACCTCGGTAACGGGTAAAATCTGTGAGCGGATGATTGCCAGAAGGATGGTGCACCACCTGCTCTGCCATAAAACCTTGGTCCCTAGGCACCTTGGATTTCTTCCCTTCCGGGATTGCCATACGGCGTTAGCGATTCTTCAGCATGATATCACGTCTGCCAAAAAGGCGAAGAAATATATTTTGGGCGTCTCTTTGGATTTACATTCAGCCTATGACTCTGTCTACATTGATGGACTTATTTATAAATGTGCCCAGGTGGGCATCACAGGACGGATGCTTCGGTGGATTCATCGCTTTCTTTCTACTAGAGTCGTCAAGGTTGCGTGGAGGGGTCACGTGTCTTCCTCCCGAACTATTGGTAGAGGTGTTCCCCAGGGGGCGGTTTTGAGTCCCATCCTTTTTACAATTTTCATGGCAGATTTTTATGAGGTCCTGGTGGGCCTGGGCATCAAGTTCCTCATCTATGCAGACGACATTTTTATCTACTGTGTGAATGATTGTTTGGATACCTGTAGAGCCAAACTCCAAGAGGCTCTTCGACTTATAATGGTGTGGTGTTCCTATTGGAAACTTTCCATCCGGGCTGACAAATGCCATTCGATTAATCTCTCGAGACGGAGAGCGGTCTGTGATTTCCACTTCAGCGTGAACGGTGGACTCATCGAGTGGTGCCCCGTTCTAAAGTTCCTAGGTTTCCTTTTTGCCCGTCGTGGAGGCTTCCGGAAGCATGTAGAATACCTCCGGACGAAATGCTTTAAAAGGATCAACATCTTAAAAGCTCTTGCCCACAAAAGGTATGGGGCTCGTTCACATCATCTGCGGACGTTGGCCCTCTCTTCTATTTGTAGTATCATCGAATATGGAGCTGCTCTTCTCACGGCTGCTAGTCCTTCGCTACTGAAGATGCTCGAAGTGATACAGACGAGTGCGTTACGGGTTGCTCTGGGGCTCCCGAAGTGGACGCCTAATATTCTTCTTCTCAAGCATGCTGGGGTTTGTCTCCTAGCTGACAGAATCAGGGTTCTGGCTTTCGGCTTCTGGGTGAAGCATCTTGCCCTTGGCAGCTGGTCTCCTCTCTTGGACTCTTGTGAGGATATCCTGGTCTCACCAGGAAATCATCTTTCTCATGTTTCTGAATTTTTTGCCGGTCTGGGCATTGATCTGGATTTCCTCATCAGCTTCCAAGTTCCTCTTTCTCTTGACTCAAACGCAGTGCAATTTTTCACCTCTGATCTTCCTTTTCAGCGTACGGACCTTGATGCTAGCATCATTGCCCCGATGTTTGCTGATTATTTCCAGAACTTTACTGACTCGTGGGATATTATTGCCACCGATGCCTCAAAGACAGATTCCCTCACTTCGATTGCAGGCTGCACTTCCTCACACCACTTTGGCTATAGGGTGCAGCATGTCAACTCCGTCTTCACAGCGGAAGCTCTCGCAATAGGTGTGGCTCTCGACGAATTGATCTCGTTATCTCGTCCCGTGGTGATTTTAACAGACAGCTTGTCGGTCCTTTTGGCTCTCCAGTCCGCTAATCTGAAGTCTCCCAGAGTCATCCTTTGGCTCCACAATAAAATTGTTCGGATGCAGCATTTCTCCATTCACCTTTCCTTTTACTGGGTTCCGGGACACCGTGGTATCCCCCTCAATGAAAGGGCCGATGGCCTTGCCAAAAGTGTTTCTGTATCTGACCCTCTGATTGATTGGACCTCGCCAGAAGATACTATCCGTAGGTTCTCTCACAGTGTTCTGCTGCAGGGTGAGCACTCCTACCGTACTTGCAAGTATTATGCTTCTTATGGGGATATCCCCAATGTCAATCACTCTCGGTGTTGGGTTCATAATCGTAGAGATGATGTGATTGTGTCTCGTCTCCTCTGCAGGATGCTTATTACCCCGGAGATTTTAGCTCGCTTTAACTTGGTTGCGGACGGCAACTGCCGTGCGTGTGGTGTTTTAAACTCCTTGGAGCATATTTTGTTTTCTTGTGTCAGGTACCACGCTCAACGCAGGAGTTGTTGGGCGGGTTTTGAGTTGAGCGATGAGTGTTTTCGTTCATTTGGTTGCTTTATCAAAAAGTTTTGTTCGTCGAGTATTTTTCGTAACTCTACGCTACGGTTTATCCATAGTATTGATTGCTTCTAGCTAGGCGTCTAGTGCTGTCTATGTTTGACGTTTCTGTTTGTTTGGATCATTTGGGACAACAGCCGTGCTGCTTATAGGTCCCAAAGCCCCCCCCACTACCTACCTACCTCCACGCATTACTTTCGAACGGAAGCACCATTCGAATGCGCTTTGTTTTGTTTTGTAATTTCATCCCGTAGTGGTCCTATACCAATATCTTTATGCTATCTTTTAACCTTCTGCGTTAAAAAAAGTAAAAAAATTGAAGGAATGTTATGTTCAGGGCTTAAATTGTGCCGGAGCCTGGCTCCGACAGTTCTCTGTTTTTAGTACATATTTAAATATTGTTCGGAATTCACTGAAGCTCATAAATGCATTGCTCCGGAGCCTTGTGCAGTATCGCTTGAAAAACCGAAGCGCTCGAAATCAGCCTGTCTGTAAATTAAAAATTTTATTTACTCAAGTATAGAAAAAATAAAATAACTCTTCCCCCTTTTTAATGCTATTTCGGCCAGAATAGGAGAAACAGAAATCGTGTTTTGTTTATCCTACTGATATTTTCAGATTTATGTCTGGCATTGATTTCGGCGACATGTATATTGGCGCCATTCAAGAGCGCGAACAATGAATTTGCTTTCAGTTCGATTTTCTTTTCTGACTCTAGGATATTTTTTAATTGGATATATTTTTTAAAAAATTTAGATATCTAACTGGAAAAGTATGTTTTCTTCTTTTAGTCAACGAGCATCAGCTTGAGATATTGTTTGTTTGCGGTTTTTAGTCTTCCATTACGTACGAGTACGATAATAACGTTAGTGATTTCTCTATTTATTTTTCATCATGGGTGCGGCTCTGCTCTGCAGATTTACAAAGTTGTAAGTGTTATTTATTTTCTAACATTTTAGTTAAAATAATGATAATTATTTTACTATAAACATAACTTCTTTAAAAAACACACAAAACATTTATTTAGACAATCACATTACAGCAACTACGAATACACATCTCAAAACCATAATAACAACATCAATATCATCGTCGAACATCTCACGTTTTTCGTCTGAACCAAAAAAATAAAATACATGGAGTCAGGAAAAAATGTCTATTGTCCAAGAGTTTATCTTATGAAAAAATAATTTAAATATTGTCATGTGACTTTACTTACAAATCCCTCCTTTCGCATGTCAATAATCCTCAGTAATTCCGAGACTTGTAATATGTTTTTTCATGACATCATAACTCAAATTTTTAGTCATTATATCTGCTTCCAGTTCAGACGAATTTACATATTTTGTTTCAATTTCTCCTTTCGCTCTTTCATCTTTTACAAAATGATATTTTCTACCTATATGTTTGTTGCGATTATTCACTCTTGGGTTTTTAATCCAATCAATTACAGATTGACTATCAGTACTGATTTCTATTGGACGCTTCACCATTTCTTCCTGGCTTAACTCTTCCAAGAGACCCATTAACCATTTTCCTTCACAAACAGCATCACATAAACTTAAAAGTTCAGATTCCATTGTAGAAAGCGCAACCAGTTTCTGTTTATTACTTTTCCATTCAATCAGTGATTCTCCTATCTTTACGATATATCCACCAAATGATTTTGAATCCCGTGTAGTACACCAGCTAGCATCAGAACAAAGTGATAATTGGCCCTTGTTATTTTTAATTCGAAGTTTGTAGTTTTTAGTGCCTTGAATGTACCGCAAAACTCTCTTCACTGCCTGTAAATGAATTTCTCTAGGATCTTTTGCATATTGAGACAAATTACTTAAAGTGAAAGCTAAATCTGGCCTTGTTCCTCTTACTAGATATCCTATACTTCCAAGCATTTCTAGATATAGTGTTTCATCAATTTTATTTTCATTTTCATATTCATCTAATTTTATTCCAGAAACACCAGGGGTTTTCACACTTTTACAATTTTCCATATCAAATCTTTCTAAGATTTTTTCTGCATACTTAGCTTGCCCTAGCAAAAATTCTCCATTATTTTCTTCAATATCAATACCAAGGAATTTAATGTTTTTCTTCAGCTCTTTAATTTTTGCTTCTTTATTCAATTTTTGTATCAATTTATTTATTAATTCTTCGGATTCACTAACGATTATTCCATCATCGACATATATTCCAACTGCAATAAATTTATTATCATTTTTATTAAAAAACACACATGGATCTGCTTTGCATGGCTGTAACCCAATTTTATCAAATATATTAACTAATTTTTCATACCAGCATCTTCCTGCTTCTGACAACCCATATAAATTTCCTGTTACCAATAATATTTTCCCTCCTTCAATTTGTAGACCTTCAGGCGGATTCATATAAATTGCAGTTTCTAGATCTGCATTCAGATATGCTGTTTCTACGTCGAAAAATCTAGTTTTGTAACCTTTCATCGCTGCGACTGCCAATAAAGTTCTAAATGATTCAGTTTTCATTACAGGACTATACGATTCTTGATAATTTGTTCCAAATTTAAGTCTTGATCCGTCGGCTACTAATCTTGCTTTATATTTTACATCTTCACCGTCTTCTTTTACAGTAAAAATCCATTTGCTTCTCAGTGCCTTCACATCTTTTGGTTTGTCAACGATTTTCCACGTTTTGTGTTCTTCTAATGAGTGTAATTCCTTTTTGATTGCTTCCATCCATTTATCCTTATCTCTAGAATTTAATGCATCTTTGTAATTCTTTGGAACTTCCTCGTGCACTAGATTCGCTAAATACTTTGGATTGGGTTTCCTAATTCGTGATGATCTTCTAGGTTCTTCAAACAACTTATTCTCATTAGTTTCTTTTTCTTGCTGTTCCTTGTTTTCATCAATTATATGATTTACTTCAGATTCTTCTGTCGCAGAATCATTCAAATCATCTGACAACGCAATTGCTTCCTTTTTCTGATTTAACTCTTCTTCATTTTCATCGGAATTATTATCTTCTTGTTCATCTATTACATTTTTATTATTGGTAATGTTGATGTATTCAAATTCATCAGTCATTTCTTCCTTGTTAGCTATATCTTCATATCCCATTTTTTCTTCTATAAATACTACATCTCTGCTTTCACGTATTCTCTTTTCTTTTAAATCATACAATCTGTATGCTCGCCGATCTCTTGAATATCCGATAAACACTGCTGGTTTTGCTCTTACATCAAATTTCTTTTTATTGATATCATCGTTGCGATAAAAAGCTTTACATCCAAATACTCTCATATGCTTTACTGTTGGTTTATTATTTGACCATAATTCTAATGGCGTTTTCTTTCTCGTAGCTGTTGGAGTAACATTATGTATATAAGCAGCTGTTGATACTGCTTCGGCCCAAAAGGATAAAGGTAGTTTTGCTTCTATCAGTAATGTTCTTGCAGTATTAATAACAGTCCGATTAGCCCTTTCTGCAATCCCGTTACTTTGTGGACTATGAATTGTGGTTCTTTCATTCTGTATGCCCTTCCTTTTGTAATAATTCACGAGCTCTTCATTAGTAAATTCACCACCATTATCTGATCTAACCGCTTTTACTTTCTTGCCGGTTTCATTTTCTCTTCTCTCTATTATATTTATAATTCTTTCTTTTGCTTCATCTTTACTTCTTAAAAAATCTACAAAATATCTTCTACTATATTCATCTACTACCATTAGCATGTACTTACTCCCTCCCAATGAGTGTACTTTCATTGGTCCACATAAATCAACATGTAATCTTTCTAAAATGCGTGTTGTTCTTTCTATCACATGATTAAATGGTGTTCTTGTTAATTTCCCCTGAATACATATTTCACATTTTGTTTCTTCACCATTCATATTTTCTAATCCCCTTACAAGATTTTCTCTCGACATTCTTTGTAAGTATACATAATTTATATGCCCAAGTCTTCTATGCCATAATTCTTTCTTTGATTCATTTGTCTGTAAACAAGATTCATTTCTGTCTTCATCTGTTTCTCGTACAGCTAAGTTTATTTTAAATGTACTATCTTCGAATGTTCCTTTAGCTATTAATTCGCCTGTATTCTTTTCATAAATGGCTGCTCCTTCATTATCAAATATCACATATTTTCCTTTTCTGACTAAACTTGGAACTGACATTAAATTTTCTCTTAAATTAGGTACGCAAAGAACTTCTGTAAGTTTTATTTTTGTTTCGCCACTTTTCTTATCGTAAGACGTAACATGAACATTTCCACGATATTTCGCTTGTATTGATCGCTCGCTGTCAGCAGTTGCAATTTCTACATCTTCAGGTTTTCTTTCTACAACAATATCTTCTTTATGCGTCATATGCGAAGTGCAAGCTGAATCTAACATCCAGGTTATTTCCCTATTACTTTCAGATTCTTTACACTCATTTCTATTGAATTCATTTGACTGCAATGCATGTTCATTTGTAAAACATGTATATTCTTTTGCCTTCTTGTTTGAAACATTATTATTCTTATTATAATTCTTATTATTGCGTGAGTATTCTCTTACATCTTGAACTTTATTACTATAATAATTTTGAAAATTTTTCTTAGGTGAATACTCCCTATCATTTCGCGAGTGTGTCATATTCGATTTACTATAACAATTCCGCGCTATATGATTTGGCTTTCCGCAAGCAAAACATAAAACCTTTTTCTTTTCATTAGCCCTAAATGCTTTAGACTCGTTTTCTCGAAATTTATCATATTTTCTTTCATATCTCAACAAAGTTTCTCGCATTACTTCATAAGTTATATTTGGGTTTGATGATATCGCAGTTGTTACTTCGCTATATTTCTTTGGGAGCCCTTCTATAATAAATCCTATTAATTCGCATTCATCAATTTCTGTACCCAATTCTAATATTTCATTAGCTATCCCTTGAGCTCTTATCAAATATTCTTCTATTGTTTCTCTTTCGTTTTTCTCTATTCTCGCAAGATTAATTTTTAACTGAATTCTTCTCTGATTTTCAATTCCCGCATAACGCTTTTTCAGTAATTGCCATAAATCCTTAGCTTTTTTAATCCCTCTAACAGCCATCATTTGTTCTGCGGACAACGTCAATATAAATATACCGTAAACTTCATCATTCTTTTCTAACCATGTTTTATGCGCTTTCAAACTATCGGGATCCCCTTCATTTTTTACCGGTTCATCATTTTCGATAATATCAAATAAATGTTTTGATTTAATCAAAGCTTCAACTCGCATACTCCATAATGTATAATTTTTACTTGTTAACGGCTCTATTCTAGGAATTCCAAACATATTGGATTCACACATAATTAAAATACTTTATCTTCCAAACTATTTTTAAATGCATATAAAATTCTTACCTCTTAAATTTTTTCTATTGGCGGTTAGTCCAATGGAACAAATTCTTAACTTGTATTAGGCCTAGTTCATACAATTCATATTTATTTACACTTCTTACTTGTACACTCAAAATATAAAATTCGCTTTAAAACCACGCTCTGCTACCAAATTGTTATTTATTTTCTAACATTTTAGTTAAAATAATGATAATTATTTTACTATAAACATAACTTCTTTAAAAAACACACAAAACATTTATTTAGACAATCACATTACAGCAACTACGAATACACATCTCAAAACCATAATAACAACATCAATATCATCGTCGAACATCTCACGTTTTTCGTCTGAACCAAAAAAATAAAATACATGGAGTCAGGAAAAAATGTCTATTGTCCAAGAGTTTATCTTATGAAAAAATAATTTAAATATTGTCATGTGACTTTACTTACAGTAAGTAGTAGTCATTTGTAAGTAGATATAATTGTCATGTATTTTAATTTTTATAGCAAGCAATAGAGCAGCATTTCCTCTTTTCCTATAAAAGCATCGATTCTTTCCGATCATGGTGTCAAATGTTTAATTTAATCTGATTTTCACGGACTCATCACGAAAGATTGTTCTATGGAAGGAATCGATTATAATTTAAGATATGCAGCTTTTATAGGAAATTGAAAAATGTTGTATGATTCTTTAGCATATCAGTATTAATTTCTGTAAATTTCATTCATTTTTTCATAAAAATGTATAGCTGCGAACTATCCCTTTTTTTGTTTTAACACTATTTTCAAATCATAATTCTTATTCTATTTACTCGCAAGATCCTGCGATTAATTAACATTAAAATTAGGCAAGGATTTCTATTCGGAAGGATTGATAACTAAAAAGTGGAATAATTGAGTTGCAGAAATATTTAAAAATTTTATTTTGCTAAAGAAAAAAAAGTGCTTTAAATTTTGAAAATAATGTATGAAATATAAATATGCGGATTAGAGTGATGGTGGAGAGGGGGGGTGGGATGCTACGGTTATTAGTATTAGGCCAAAATATTGAGGGGCCTCACCATGAAGTTTTGCCCTGGGGCCCCCAAGTTTATAATTACGGCCATGGAAATAGATACATATTATTTGCTAAAGCCATTGTGGCGTTCTTAGTGACATATTTACTGCCAAATTTTTAGAGTATTTGTGAAAATAAAATTGTAACAAATGCTTCTTTGCTGTGTAGAACAGGAGCAAAAGAACCCCCCCCCCCCCCTTTGACCCCAATGAAATTTTGTAATGATGCCTCTGGTGGAATGTGATGTAATATTTGTTTCTGATTAGTTTACATGCAAGCCTTTCTTAGATGTATCTGTTCATTGAATAAAGTAATAAATCAAACCCAACTTTATGCTATTCATTCAACACCTATATCAAGTCGCCTTCTTTCCTAATAGTATAGTAAACTTATGCAATGTCAGATGCCATTTTTCCAAATATAGATAATTTGTGTATTCTGCCTGCCTGATGAAGGGAGATGTTATATTAATTCTGTAAAACTTACATGTGCATACTCTATTTTTTTCTTTGAGAGGGAAGGTTAGGAATAAAAGAAATACTGTTTTCTACCTCACATTTACCTACACTCTGTAATCTATGGCAGCGGTTCACAAACTATGGGTATAAATGTATGTACTATGTATGGCTATAAATGTACTAAGATGTATTTTTTAAAGTAATTATAAACATATATTTCTATGCATACTGAAAGAAGGTTTTCTTTTATGACCATACAATATTATTTTTTATATGAATATTCATAATAATAAAATAGCTGGACATTTACACCATAAAAAAGTTCAATATTAATGTGAAAATAAAAAATCACAAACTAAATGGTGTATACAAAATGTTGTAAAGTTAAAAACAAAACAAACATTAAAGTAAATTATAACAATCAACGTTTCGGTCATCATCTATGACCATCTTCAAGAAAGAGTTTTTACATTGCTTCTTAAGAACAAAATGAAGCTGCCTTGAATTTGAAAAGTTCATTTTTACAAGTGAATAGGTATTCCATATATGAATATTTGGAATACCTATTATTGTTAGAGTATAAATTTTGTTTGTATATGTAGTGTTTTCATGTATAAAAGGTGAGCTTTTATGAAAGCTCAAATTTTCCGCATTATATATTCAGTAGTGTGGTCGTAAAAAACCAGAAGATATACAGAGTTATTCCAAAGGTACATGGCATATACCTTCCACTACATCCCTATATACAGGGTCAGTACAAATGATGGACCCAATTTAAAAAAATCATATTTTCAAAACTACTGCACATATTATAATAAGTGATACATGAATTTAAAGAGAAATATACCAAATTTTTTTCAGTTACAAATGTTCGATGTGTGACCCTCTTGCACAGCATATGTCCAATCTGTACTTAAATTTGTTCCAAACATTTTGTAGCATCACTCTGTCAATGGTTCTGAATGCTGCACAAATGTGTTTCTTTAAGTTCAGGCAGTGTCAAAGACATTGTTTATGTAGCCGAAAACAAAGTGTTCAGAACTTAAAGAACGCATTTGTGCAGAATTCAGAACCATTAACAGAGTGATGCTACAAAATGTTTGGAATGAACTGGATTACAGATTGGGCGTATGCCATGTAACAAGAGGGTCACTCATAAAACATTTGTAACCAAAAAACTTGGTATATTTCTGTTTAAATTCACTTATTGCAACACTTATTGCATCACTTATGGCAACATGAGCAGTAGTTTTGAAAATATGATTTTTTTAAATCGGGTCTATCATTTGTACTCACCCTATATATTATTTAAAAAAAGCCTCAATATACCAACTTAGTTGGTGAGTGGAGAAGACATTTTAAATTGTAAGGTGGTTTGCAGATCTTTATAATCTAGGTTCTCCTTCTCCTCATTCTATAGACAATATAATCTTTCTTTCACTTTCTCCGAAATTCCATACAAATTGCAGCTTTTAAAATTGACCTAATTAAATTAAACCCTTTTTCGCTTCCATTACTTTCGCTGTTGAAATCACGGATTGAAACTGTGTATAAAATACTGTTAGAAAACCGTTTAGTTAGTTAGTTATTTAAGCTATGAGGTATTCGCTACGGCTTTTGTCGGCATGACCTCAAATGATCACAAAAATGACGTTATTTCCTTGGGACAACCACAAATTCAACCTTCCTCCACGAGGAAAAAAGGCAGAAAAACCTAGAAAACCGTTAGTATAGCTAAAAAATGGTAAAAGATGGGAGCACGAATAAATCGAACAAGAATTTTTAATCGAATTGATAATCGAAATATACCCGAGTTCGTCATTTATTTGTCCATTTTCTATTGCGTAGTATTATTGGAATGTGTAAGTTATGATTATTTTTTAAATATTTATCCATGTAAATATTGAATCGATGGCTTAGTATTTACATGATATGTAAAAGAATTGATAAAATTTGTGATTATTTATTTTGCGTCATTATATAGGAAGATCTCTCCCAGCCTCCCCCACTCCTGCGGAAAAAGGGTTAGTTGTTTATTTTGCAATTATATTAGAACATCGTTTAAAGTATCTCAATCAATTAGACTACTAGATTTAAGATCGCCAATACTTCAGATTAAGCTAACGAAATATAATTAACGATATTTAAACAATAAATCTAATGCTTAATGTCTGAAGTTTCTTTTAAATATTTTTGCATGTAGTAAGAACCTAATCAAATCTTTTTGTTTTGTAGAATATAATTGTTAATTTTATATTTCTTAGTTACATCATCAATCGTTCCCTTAAGTGGGAACACTAGTTTGAAACTCTCATAAAATAGAAAAAATTCTTTTTTGTATATAGCTTATGTTGTATATTAGAATAAGATTTAGAGTAACTCAGTAAATTAGAAGCTTAGATTTAAATTCGCCAATGCTTTGGATTAAGCTAGCGAAATATAATTAACGATATTTGAACAATGAATCTAAAATGCTTAATCAGATAATCACTTCTAAGATTACAGCCCCAAAGTGATTATTTCAAAATTTGATTTATTACAAAAGTTATAGGGGAAAATGTTCTGCTTGTAACATATCGTTTGTATCGTAATCGTTGCTATGCCGCCGTCAGATCGGAAGTTGATATGTAGCTCCGGTTTGGTTGGTATTACTGGAATGTTCTATCTGTTTTGTCTTGGTGTTTGTCATTAAAGTCATCTGTATTTTTTTATAAAGTGTTTTCTCTCCATCTTTTATATATAACAATACGACATGGCGCAGTCGCAATCAATAAGTAATCTTTAAAAGTTCTTTATTGAAGTATGATTGAATTCATTTTCTAAGAAGTATTGCAGAATTATTTTTGTTGATCGTTTTCAGTTGCAACATGGAAGGATTAAAACCCCCAAAATGTCTTATTTTTGATGGAAATGTTTCCGAGCATTGGAAAAAATGGATTCAACAATTTAAAATATTTGACATTGCATCAGGAAATGATAAAAAAGATCCGAATGTTCAGGTGGCTATATTTTTGAATGTAATTGGAGAAGAAGCGCTTGAGAAATACAATACCTTTGATTTATCAGAGGATGATAAAGGAAATTTAACTAAAGTTATCGAAGCATTTGAAAATTATTGTACACCAAAGTCCAATGAAAGTGTTGATCGTCATATATTTTTTACTAGAATTCAACATGTATCTGAATCTTTTGATGAATTTTTAACTAGCCTGAAAAAGCTAAGTTCTACTTGTGGATTTGGCGACCTGAAAGATAGTTTGATTAGAGATCGAATAATTAGCGGCGTCATTGACAAAAAATTGAAAGATCGTCTGCTGCGTGAAGGTGATTTGAGTTTAGATAAATGCGTAAAAATATGCAAAGCTAATGAACTCGCAGAAGTTCAATTAAAATCTTTAAATGGTGATACTGGAGTAGATGTTGTGAAATCGCATAAGAATAATTTTGCAGGAAAATCGTTCTCAAGTTCAAAACCGCCAGTGCTAAGAAAAGAATTACACGAAGAAAGAAAATTTAATAGTTTTCCAAAAAGATACTCCAATAACCAGGAAAAAGAAACAAGACAGAATTACGAGTCGAGAAAACCCTGCGGAAGATGCGGTAAGTTTCATAAAAAATTTAATTATCCTGCTTATAATAAAATTTGTAATTTTTGTAAAAGAAAAAATCATTTTGCGAAATTTTGTTTGAATAAGAATATTAATATTGTTAAACGTAACTCTGATGTTTTAAAAACAAATGTTGAAGATAATAGTTCAAATGATGATAATTTTGTTTTGAGCTCTATTTATGATTTTAAATGTAGTAGGTATGATCCATGTCAATTCAGGCAGCCAAAGAAAAAATCTTACCTTCATAGTCTCAGAAGTTTTTGAATTGAACATATGATAAAATTCAATAAAAAATAAGATACTTGTATATTTTGGTTTTGCCCCAAAAAATTCCTGGTCCGAGATACAGGCTGCCAAAGATGGCATCCCGGGTACCATTTCCAATTCGCCATTTTCGATAAAAATTTTAAAGTAGAGAGTGTAACTTATTGCACCAAGATCTGAATATTTATAAAACTAGTTATAGTACGCACGCACCTCATTTGCCACATTTGATATTGCAATTTCTAACTTGTTTAGGATATATAGTAGGCTTATTCTTACAAATATGATACAAATAAGCAAAAATTCAGTGACTTTTACTGGAACTGTATATATACAGTTCCTGTAAACTTCTCTGAATTTTTTAAATGTTTCTAAAATTTGTTAAACTCAAAAGTGGAAGTTCTCCTTTACAGTGAAGGTAGTTCCCAATGGTATTGATCAACAGCAAAAAAAATCAAAAATTTTGGGATTGGCATTTCAAAAAAAAAAATTTTTTTTTGAAAAAAAAATTTTTTTTTTGAAAAAAAAATTTTTTTTTCAAAAGGCTGCCACAAGAAAAGTTGAATACATTTTTCAAAATTGGGTATATCATTTTAAACAGAAGAATATTATCTTTAAAATAAAATAAACTGCAACAAAATATCTTGCACCGTTCTAGAGATAGAGCACTTTAAAATTTTTATCGAAAATCGCGAATGAGAAAGGATGCCGGGGATGTCATCTTTGGCGGCCTGTATCTCGGGCCAGGAATTTTTTTGGACAAAATGAAAATATACAAGTATCTTACTTTTTCTTGAATTTTAACATATGTTCAATTCAAAAACTTCTGAGACTATGAAGGTAACCCCCCTGCCTGAGTTGATATGGATTCAGCCAGTAGTAGTTGCAGTGACTGGTATGAAAAACTTGTTGTAAATAATTCTAAGATTCTGATAACAAAATTAGATACCGGTGCACAGTGTAACGTTTTGCCTGTAAATGAATTTAAACATTTAGGTTTAAAGCAAAACAACTTGAAGAGTTCTAATGTAAATTTGTGTAATTATAATGGTTCTAAAATGAAAGTTTTTGGTAAATGCATATTAAAATGCCAAACTGAAAAAGGTATTAAAGCTAATATTTTGTTTCAAGTGGTGGATACTAGCCCTAATTCCACTTCTGTGTTGGGTTTACCTACTTTAACTGCGTTGAATTTAGTACAACGTGTAGATGCAGCCAATTGTTTGGAAAATTTTCCTCAGACTGTTTTTCATCTCTATAAAGATTTATTCACGAGTATTGGTAATTTAAAAAGTTTTATTTACGATATTAAATTTAAAGATGATGCTGTTGGAAAAATTGAAGCATGCAGGAAAATTCCATTAAGTTTATTGAATCTGTTGAAACAAGAACTTAACCGAATGGTAAATATGAATGTTGTTAGAAAAATTGAAGAACCCACTGAATTCGCAAGTTCTTTAGTAATTGTTAGAAAGAACAACGGAAATTTGAGAATCTGTTTAGATCCGCAACATTTAAACAAACAAATTTTGTGTGAATATTTTTATTTGCCAACTTTTGAGGAAATTGTTTCCAGAATGCCCAGAGCAAAAGTATTTAGTATATTAGATGCTAATAAAGCATTTTGGCAAATAAAGCTGTCTGAAAAAAGTTCTAAGCTTACTACGTTTAATACTCCTTTTGGTAGATTTTGTTTTCTCAGAATGCCATATGGTATTTGTTCTGCCCCTGAAATTTTTCACAGAGCTTTTTCTGATGTTTTTAAAGATATTGAAGGTATTGAAATCTACATCGATGATATTCTGGTATGGGGAGAAACTCAGCAAGAGCATGATTTAAGATTAAAAGCTGTTTTGGATAGAGCAAGGGAATATAATATTAAGTTTAATAAAGAAAAATGCAAAATTAGACTATCTGAAGTTACTTATTTGGGTCATAAGTTTTCTGGTAATGGTATTAGACCTGATGAAGATAAGGTAAAGGCAGTCGTGGAAATGAAGCCACCAAAAAATGTTAAGGAGATAGAAACATTTCTGGGTATGATCACATACGTTTCTAGATTCATTCCTAATGTTTCAGACAAAACATCTGTTCTGAGAGGTTTGTTAAGGAAAAATTCTTTGTGGTCCTGGAATGCTATACATGACAAAGCATTTATTGAATTAAAACAAATTCTGAGTAAAAAACCAGTTTTACAGTATTTTGATACGAATTGTGATGTGACTTTGTCTGTTGATGCTTCACAATCTGGTTTAGGAGCAGTTATTTTACAAAATGAATTGCCTGTAGTGTATGCTTCTAGAGCTCTTACTGATACTCAGAAAAATTATGCACAAATTGAAAAGGAAACGCTAGCAATAGTGTTTGGTTGTGAAAAATTTCATCAATATTTATACGGAAGATCGTTTACAGTAGAAAGTGACCATAAACCCCTTGAAGCTGTCTTCCAAAAACCTCTAAATAAATCTCCCTTACGTTTACAAAGGATGAGAATTCGATTCCAACCTTATTGTTTCAATTTGGTTTATAAACCTGGTAAAGAATTATTGTTGGCTGATGCCCTATCAAGAACATATTTAGAAGATTCTGGTGATATTTTTAAAGGTGAAATTGAAACTCATGTAGGAATGATTGTTGAAAACCTTCCTGTAACTGGTGAGATGCTGAAAAAATTTCAAGTTGAAACTGAGAAGGATGAAGTCTTACAGCTTGTCATGAAATTTGTTAAAAATGGTTGGCCCATTACAAAATCAGATGTTCCAGATATAGTCAAACCCTATTTTTATTTTAAAGAGGAATTGAGTGAAACAAAAGGCATCTTATTTAAGAATTTCTGCATTGTAGTTCCAGAAAGTATGAGAAAAGAAATGTTGGATAAAATTCATTACACTCATCTTGGTATTGAAAAATGTAAGAATAGAGCTAGAGAACTGTTACAGGGTTCGTACGGTCCTTGAAAGTCCTTAAAAGTGCTTACATTTTTCAAAGGAAATTTTTGGTGCTTAAAAGTACTTATTTTCATGCAAAATCGGAAAAAAGTCCTTAAAAGTGCTTAATTTCACTCTCATATTAATTCTTAATCAAAGGTGAAACTCTTCTGCATTTCTTTTAATTTCTGATTTTAAAAAAATCTTAATCCCGCCTTGCCTCCCCTTCTGAAATTTTACTTTCCCCTTTGTAATATCAAAGTTAAAAACTTCATTTTTTTTTAACCTTTTTCTACTCTCAGGGATGTAAGACCTGCGCCAGACGAAGCCAAAATTTGCGCAAAGCTGCTACAAAAGAGCTATTTTTTCCATTTTGTGCCAAACCTACACCAAAACGTACTTAGTGCCAAGATGAAATTTAGCACGATTTCGTCGATCCGAGAAACAAAAAAAAAATCAATTTTTTCTATGGCCCTAATTGCGTCAAAAAAAAACAAAAACAAAAAACCGCGGTCAAAAGATCTCGATAAACACGCGATGTTTGTCAAATGATCACAAAAAAAAAACGTGAATTTTGTCAGAGGATCGCTAATTTCGTCAAAAACGAACAAAACGCGGTCAAAAGATCGTAAAAACGATAATTTTGTTAAAAGATGGCGAAAAAAACGCGCAAATTTCATCAAAAGGTCGCAAAAACCCATAAATTTCGTCAAATGATCGGGAAAAACACGCAAATTTCGTTAAAAAATCGCGAAAAACACAAGAATTTCGTCAAAATATCGCGAATAACACTCGAATTTCGTCAAAGGATCGCGAAAAAAACGTGCATTTTGTCAAAGGATAGCTGACTTCGTCAAAAAACGAACAAAACGGGGTCTAAAGATTGTGAAAAAACGCGAATTTCGTTAAAAGATCGAGAAAAATACGTGAATTTTGTCAAAAGATCGCGAAAAATACGCAAATTTCTTCAAAAGATTGCCAAAAATACGCAAATTTCGTCAAAAGATCGCGAGAAAAACGCGAATTTTGTCAAACGATCGCGAAAAACATGCGAATTTTGTCATAGCAAAAAAAAAAAAAAAATACGTTAATTTTGTCAAAGGATTACCAATTACTTCTAAAAATGAACAAAACGGGGTCAAAAGTTTGTGAAAAAAAAGCAAATTTCGTTAAAAGATCTTGAAAACCCCCCACAAATTTCATCAAAAGGTCACAAAAAACCGCAAATTTTGTCAAAAGATAAAAAAAAAACCAGGCTAATTTCGTCAAAAGATCGCGAAAAATACACGAATTTCGCTATAAGATCGCGAAAAATACGCGAATTTCGCCAAAAGATCGCGAAAAATACGCAAATTCGTCAAAAGATCGCGAGAAACACGCGAATTTCGTCAAACGATCGCGAACAACATGCGAATTTCGTTATAGCGAAAAAAAAACCCGTTAATTTTGTCAAAGGATTACCAGTTACTTCTAAAAACGAATTAAACGGGGTCAAAAGATTGTGAAAAAACGCAAATTTCGTTAAAAAATTCGAAAAACCCCACAAATTTCATCAAAAGGTCACATAAAATCGTAAATTTTATCAAAAGATTAAAAACAACCACGCTAATTTCGTCAAAAAATAGCGAACAGCACGCTGATTTCAACAAAGGATCGCAAAAATACGCGAATTTTGTCAAAACGCGAAAAATACACGAATTTTGTTAAAACGCGAAAAATACGCGAATTTTGTCAAAAAATCACGAAAAATACGCGAATTTTGTCAAAAAATCGCGAAATATACGCGAATTTTGTCAAACGATCGCGAAAAATACGCTAATTTCGCCAAAAGATTGCGAGAAATACGCTAATTTCGATAAAAGATCGCAAGAAATACGCAAATTTCATCAAAAGATCGCGAAAATACGCAATTTTCTTTTTATTAGCATGAGAATTTCAATTTGCGCCAAAAACAGTTTTTATTGCTACAAAATTAATTTTTGCTGCTACAAAAAATGGATTTTACTGCTACAAAATCAGATTTTTGCTGCTACAAAAATAGATTTTACTGCTCCAAAATTCGATTTTTGCTGCTACAAAACGACTTTAGTGTACTTTCATCCCTGTGTTTGTCAAATGATCACGGAAAAACGTGAATTTTGTCAAAGAATCGCTAATTTCGTCAAAAACGAACAAAACTCGGTCAAAAGATCGTAAAAACGATAATTTTGTTTAAAAATGGCGAAAAAAGCCCGCAAATTTCATCAAAAGGTCGCAAAAAACACACGAATTACGTTAAAATATCGCGAAAAACACAAGAATTTCGTCAAAATAGCGCGAATAACACGTCAATTTCGTCAAAGGATCGCGAAAAAAATTAAACGACCAAAACGGGGTCAAAAGATTGTGAAAAACGCGAATTTCGTTAAAAGATCGCGAAAAATACGCGAATTTTGTCAAAAGATCGCGAAAAATACGCATATTTCGTGAAAAGATTGCCAAAAATAGGCAAATTTCGTCAAAAGATCGCGAGAAACACGCGAATTTTGTCATAGCGAAAAAAAAACTTTTCTTGTAAAATTTTTGTAAGGTAAATAAATGAGTCATCTAATAAACTCCTTCCCTAAAAAATTAAAAAAAATGTGCTTGTCCCTTTGCCCCCTCAACTTATAAAGTTTAAAATCTTAAAAATCATTGCTTTTTTTAAAACTTTTTCTGCTCCATTAGTTAATTTATTGTAACAATAAATAATCAATCATACAGTTTTATTCCCCCCCCCCCCTCCAAGTCTTTAAGTTAATTATAAGTCTGTTAAACTACCCCCTCCCCCTCAATAATTAAAGAAAATTATGTTTCTCCTCTTTGTTTATCTTTACAATAAGAAAGTATTTGATTCGGGAAAATTTTCGACCGATTTACACGTTTTAGGGGTTAGATATCCTGAAAAACATGTTTTTACAAAATGAGTTTGTGACTCTGTTTGTCTGTATGTGACACAAATTTTGTGGGTGGTGTATCTCAAGAACTAATGCACAAAACTTAATAAAAATTTATATTCAGTTAACCCTCGATATAAATTAGTGTTGATTAGTTTTTGATGTAAATCGCCCAACAGGTGGTGCTTCTATGCTGCATTTTTCATGATTTACGCCATAGCTATATCTCAAGAACTAAAGCACGAATTTTCATCAAACTTCAGATTCAGGTGTACCTTGATAATTATAGGTGCTGATTATGGTTTGGTGTTAATCCCCCAACAGATGGCGCTGCTATGCTGCATTTTTCACGATTTCTGTAATAGCTATATCACAAGAACTAATGCACGGATTTTCATCAAACTTCAAATTCAGTTAGATGTTTACATAAGTTGTTGCTGATTAGGCTTTGGTGTAAATCACCCTACAGGTGGCGCTGCTATGCTATATTTTGCAGGATTTGCACGGTTTTAATAATAGTTGTATCTCAAGAACTAATAAACGCAATTTCATATCTTTAGAATCCTTATGAGGGGCATAGACCATTTAATTTTGGCACTCTGATAATGAATTTGTGGTATTAACATGTATGAGATAGAAGAAAGTTTTGGGATTGGCACATCTGACTAGTTTTTTCTTCTGCTGTATGTTATTTTAAAATTATCCAAATTTCTACTGCCACATGGTGAAATTCCCCCCCCCCCCCTTCCCATCCATTTGAATATTTAAAACTTTTACACAAATGAAAGAAACCCAAGGTCCTTAAATTTTTTTGGTTTTTGTCCTTGAAAGTCCTTAAAAGTACTTGATTTTTATTTAAAGAAATGTGTACGAACCCTGTGTTATTTTGGCCGGGTATGTCGAAAGATATAGAAAACTTCATAAATAATTGTACAACTTGCTTGAGCTTTCAGAATGCAAATGCCAAAGAACCACTCTTACCGAAAGAAGTTGCAAATGGTCCTTGGAAAGTTTTAGGAGCTGATTTATTTCATTTTCACGGCAAAGAATACTTGTTAGTAGTTGATTATTTTAATAAATTTGCTGAAATTGAATTACTTAGGGAAACAACCAGTAATGATGTAATAATGCCACTTAAAGCTATGTTTTCGAGATATGGAATACCAGAAATTGTATATTCTGACAACGGACCGCAATTTACTAGCCAGTTATTCAAGAAATTTTCAAAGCAATGGTGTTTTCAACATGAGACATCGAGCCCTCATTTCCCTCAGTCGAATGGCATGGTGGAGAGACATATTCAAACCATGAAGAATATTTTAAAAAAGGCCTTGCATGACAACAAGGATATTTATTTAACCTTATTGGAATATAAAAATGTACCGATTTCAAATGAATTGCAATCACCTGCTGAGATAATGTTTGGTAGAAAAATCAGAGGAATTTTACCTCATAGGAATGATACCACCGAGAGATTTCTAGAAACAGCAGATCAATTACGAAGAAGACAACAGCTACAGAAAAGATATTTTGACCGGAATGCAACAAATTTGAAACCATTATCAAGTCACGATAAAGTTTTCATCCATAGTGAAAAGAAACCGTATGAAAGAGCAACAGTATTGAGTCCAGCTCAACGACCTCGTTCTTATAAATTATTAAAAGAAGATGGAAGAGTCGTGGAAAGAAATCGGAAAGATATTTTAAGAGGTGCGAACAACATGAATTTTCAAGTTAAGAATGAGCATAATTTCGCTGATGAAGAAATAGAAACAGTGCCTGACGAGATATCCACAAATGAGCAAAATAGTTCATTTATGTCCAGTGATGAGATTGCTAGTCCTGAACCAGTAAAGAATCCGTACCAGACTCGATCAGGTCGAACTGTTAAGAAACCTAGCTATCTAAAAGACTTTGTAACATAAACTGTTTCTATTGAAATTTAAAATATGTTAAATATTATTTTTTGTTTTTCTCAGTAGCTTTGCAGGGGAGATGTAACATATCGTTTGTATCGTAATCGTTGCTATGCCGACGTCAGATCGGAAGTTGATATGTAGCTCCGGTTTGGTTGGTATTAATGGAATGTTCTATCTGTTTTGTCTTGGTGTTTGTCATTAAAGTCATCTGTATTTTTTTATAAAGTGTTTTCTCTCCATCTTTTATATATAACAATACAACACTGTTGTAATTAATTACTGTTAAACCAAACTTAAAATGCATTTTTCTCAAAAAAAAAAAAAAAATAAAATAAAATAAATAAAAATAAAAATAGATTTTTAATAGCTTCTGTAACTTAATTGTTTTTATTTAAACGGAGAGGGATTAAGCCCTATGAGCCCTCTTTGACTGTGCTTTTAAACAATATTTTCTGCTTCCTGGCTGATTTGATTGCCAGATTATAAAATATGCAAGGTACATATTTATACATTAAAAAAAAAAATAATACAATATTGGAATTTTATTAATAACATACTAAAATAACTTAAAAGCAGCTATTTATAAAAGTTTTGGTGTTAATTACATTTTGGTAAGTATAATTTAAAAATTAAATTTGATTGTTTAAGTTTGCAGTTAATTCAAAATATTTTATGCACTATTAACATTATTGAAGTTGCATTTTTAGCAATGTCTACATGGAGGGTCCATTACTGGAAAATGACTAATTAACCATCTAAGTAATGGACATTCCTCTTAAAACCTTAAAAATAAATGAAATTTCATAAATGGCCATTAGTATATAAAATTCTAAGTTTTCTATTGCTACTCAAACAAAAACATTCAAATTTTGCAAGAAAATAAATAATGCATACAGGGCTTGAATTTCAGGATGGGATTTGCACCCATAATTTTAAAATCCCACCCCAAAAAAAATTCACCCTTTTCCGGGAAATTTTCCATTTTGAAACTATGATCAACTCCAGCGAACGCCTTGTGAATTCCGTGATAATTTCATGCGACCGATTAACACGTCTGGCGAGTTTTTTACCACAAAGATCGTTGAATTTCACGATTTTTCCCCGCGACCGATAGACAAATTTCACTATTTTTTTCCTGAGATCTGTTGATAAGTTTCGCATTATTTTCCGCGACTTCGATTGGCAAATTCAGAGGTGATTCCGTTCCTTATTTTCCGAAATTTTAAGGCATTCGGTTCCGAAAATTATCGGTCATCATTTCTGAAATTCGGACATAAAAAAATATAACTGAAAAATATCGTGAATTTCGACAAATATCACCGAAAAAATCAATTTAATCAATCGTTTGCATAAAAAAATCGCCAGTATTGTCAAAGGATTGTGGAATAAACGTGAATTTAGTCAAAGGGACACTGAAAAAAATGCAAAATTCATCAAAGGATAGCAGAAAAATGCAAATTTTATCAAAGGATCGTGGAAAAATGCAAATTTCATCAAAGGATCCTGGAAAAAAACGTTAATTTCGTCAAAGGATCACAAAAAACGCAAATTTCATCAAAGGATTGCGAAAAAAAAAAATGTGAATTTCATCAAAGGATCTAAAAAAAGAGAATTTATAATTATAGTGCTTAATTATTCTGAGTTGTTGATTTAAATGGTTCAATGGTATTTTGTCACGTTTGTATTAATGCAGTTCTTTAAATAGCACGTAAAATAACAGTAGGTTTTAAAGATTTTTTTCTCCCTCCCAAATAGCTCAGCTCCCGTCCATTTATAAATGTTGGTAGGGAGACTCCCCTCCTAGGAAAAATTGAATTTCAAGCCCTGATATAAATCAATTAAACGAAGCCAGCTCTTAACCTCTTCATTAAGATTTTCACAGAGAAACTTTGAAACTTTATTTTCTGCTTCCTGATTGGTTTGATTAAAAGTGTTAACAATAACCCAGTTTTATAAAACATGCAAGGGAGAATTATAAAAAAAATAATAAAAGCTAAATATTTATTAGTTATTTTTTTATGAACCAAAAACATCAAGGGGTGCCCATTACTAGCACATCTGCCCTATATACATTGGTTCAATCCTAGAACAAGCAACATAGTTAGTGACATTGAATTTGGCGAAGTCATATGGACGATAAAGTGCCTCTTCTTGCAATATCTGCCATATACATTATATATTTAAAGTATGATATGAACAATATATGTATGTATACTATATATAGTCAACTCTGTGAAATCTGCAAACATCTGTTATTAGCACTACATGTAGGAATGTACACAATGAAAATCATGATTAACATTTAAGCTCATAGATTAATTTCTTTTTCATGAATTATCAATTTTCCAATTAAATAAATTGTGATTTTAAAAAAATTCATAGATTTTGTATCCTGCATTCAAAAATAATAATTTGTGCTAAGTAAAAGTGACAACCTATAGGTCAAAATTTACATTTTTACCAGCAGGCCACTAGCCAGTACACTGATTTTTTTTACTGGCCAGTTTTTTTTAACCACTGGCCAGTAACAAAGTTGTATACGCTCCATACAAAATTGTGTTTTTTCTGACTATCAACATTGTAATTTATTAATATTCATTACCATTCGATATAATTACATTCAACTAAAAAACTGGCATTAACATGTAAAATATAACCAACAGAAAAATATAACCAAGAAATTACTGCTTCCAAAATAAAAGTCAAACACATATTTGAAGATTTTTAGACATACCGTATTTTATGGAAGAAATGCCACACTCCTCAAAATGGGTCTTAATAAGCTTAAAAATATGGTAATCGCCACACCCGTCATAAACGCTGCACCCGTGGGAATGGTACTTTTGTCGACAGCTTCTCATTAGCTAACTTTAATCAAAGTTTTCTGAACAGTGTAAGGTGCCTCATTTTTAATAACTTGAGAGTCTAAAATTTTATTTAAAATATTTAAATTATGTTTTAAATATTTTTGTGTTATTTTTAAATTAAGGATATGTTAGTTGGTATTAAAACATTTCAGAGCGCGGGACCCTCTCCTCAGGCGCTCCAAATTTTTTAAAGTGGTCGACGCAGCTTAGCACGTGTTTTGTGACACTTTTTACGTCGTATACACTTTAGGCATTCTTTAGTTTCTATTCAAAGCCCTCAATATCTGAGTGGAAGAATTGAAAATTTTCTTTGTTCACCTGTATGGTTTCGTATCGTCATCGGAAATGTCACAGATTTCATTATCGGCAAAATCAGAAAGTTTTGCGTTGTTGAGCAGGGGACTTAGAACAGTCTTAAGAAATTTTTATTTTATCCCAATTTTAAGCAAGCAAAAAAAAAAAAAAAAAAATCGTAAACGCCGCACTTGTAAAAAAAAATTAACTTTCAAACGCGTAAACGCCGCGGCATTTCTTCCATAAAATACAATACTTAAGTGTGTTCTCAAATCAGAAAGGACAACTTTCTGACATAAGTTTTAATTTATTTTTGTTCGAAAATGCATGAACTAGCTAGTGTCGTTGTTCAGAAACTATGTAATCGAGCTGTTTTTTCAATTTTTTTGCAAAGGCAATAGATCTTTCAGAAGATAGTGTCAAAGTGGACATTTTGAACTGAATTTCCACACGGAAGGAGAAAACCCACTCAAAAGCCCGGAAACGTGTTTGTCACGTGATCAAAATCGCTTATAACGCAATAGGTAATTTATTGACCAAAAAATGGAAAACACTGTTCGATCCCAAATCGCTTCCATGGCCAGGCTTTCGAATTTTATATCTTTCCGTTAAAAAATGAATTTGTAAATGTGTCAAAACTTTTTGCGCTTGTTGAGCAGAGCAGTTAAGAACAGCCTTAATGCAATGTATAAAAGAGACAAGAAAACTGAAATTTATTTTTAAAATTATTTTATTAAAATCTTGAATATTTTATTTTTACTATTAATTGCAATGAAATAAATTCATAGTAAATTTTAAGAAAGGTTACAGCAGATGGGGAATCCCCTCCCCCCCCCGCCGGACTAACTATGCATTTTTCTGCGACCATTTAACGAATTTCGCGTTTTTTTTCTGCAATCTTTTGACGAAATTCGCGTTTTTTTCCTCGATCTTTTGACTAAATTTGTGATTTTTTTCGCGAAATTTGCGTTTTTCTCACGATTTTTTGACGAATATTGCTTTTTTCTGCGACCTTTTCACGAAATTTGCGTTTTTCGCAATTTTTTGATGAAATTTGTGTTTTATCCGCGATTTTTTGACGAAATTTGCGGTTTTTCCATGATCTTGTCACGAAATTTGCGTTTTTCCGCGATATTTTCACAAAATTTGCTTTTTTTCGCGATTTTTTTTTTTTTTTCAAAATTTATGTTTTATCCGCAATTTCTTTCGCGAAAATTGTGTTTTGTCCAAAATCTTTTCGCAAATTTGTGTTTTTTTTGCGATCTTTTGACGAAATTTGCGTTTTTCCGCGACCTTTTCACGAAATTTGCGTTTTTCCGCGATACTTTGAAGAATTTTGTGATTCTTTTTTGCAATCCTTTGACGAAATTTGCACTTTTTTGTCGCGATTTTTTGATAAAATTCGCATTTTTTTACATGCCCCTTGGGCGAAATTCACGATTTTTCGTTATTCTTTGACGGAATTGGTGATTTTTTTCTCCGAACGATTGACGAAATTGATTTTTTTCGGCAACTATATCGAAATTAGCGATATTTTTATGTCCGAATTTTTGGACTGATGACCGATTTTTTTTTAATTTTCAAAACCGAATACCTTAAATTTTCGGAAAATTCGGGACAGAATCACCCCTGCTACTTTCATTTCTTATGTTCGGGAATCGCCGATCTGGATGCCGTAAATTCTGAACGAATTTCACCCTTTGCCTCCCTGGCATCGATGTTTCAACCATCGCGTTTGGCGAGTGGTGCCCATTGAGTTTGGCGATTGAGGACAATAAAGTTAATCGCCACGTTTTAAGTGTTACTTGACGCTTGGCGAGTGCTAATTTTGTGCTATATGACAACCAAATCAAAATCTAAATTTTTATTTTAAATGGGCATTGCAAACATATGCTTTGCTCAAACACCAGTGAAACTGTAATGTTAACTGACTTTATCTCAACATCATGATATTGCTGATATCACTGGTAATCACAATCTTTTTACAAAATATGTTTATGTATTAATCAAGCTTTTTTGGTTATAAGGTCTGGCTAAATCTGAAAAAAAAATTCTTTATTTTATGATTTTGATGTGAATTAGTAGGATACCTTTATGAGGCAAATTTCATTGAATAATTCAAGATAAATGTATTTCATCATTATCACGCATATTTAATTGTACATTATTAATTATTTATTTGATTTTTACTTTACTAATTTCATCATTTTAAAAATTATCTTAATTTTTATTATTTTAGTTTATTACATTTATTTAATTATTTTAATACAGTAGACTCCCTTAAATCCGCGACCCTAAAATCCGCGAACGCCTAAAATCCGCGTATTTTTTCAGTTGTAAACAATGAAATTTACAGTTAAGTTCCAGGAACAAAATTCAAGATGGCGTCAAAATCAGCGACTACCGCAATGTTTTTTTTACTAAATTTTTTGTTAATCATTCTCTTTTAGTTACTACAGTTGATTTATTACTAAATAAATTTACATTACTTTTGATTTTGATATAAATTAGCATATCTATATGATGACATATCGATCTTACGATCGCTTTACCGATAGATGGCAGCATAGGACTTTAGAAATCGAACTGAATCGATTTCGTCGGTAGTAATTTAATATTTTTCTATTATTTTAATAATTTCTTATGTTTAAACTAATAAATAATTTTAATATTTTACTTATTTTAATGTTTCACTTTATTGTAAGCATTCATTATAATTTCCCTTGCTTAACTACCGATCAAATTAACGTTTCAAAAATGTAAACAAATCAATGACCAGAAATCTGCAAAATTCTAAAATCCGCACAACCTCTGGTCACAAGCTGTGCGGATTTGAGGGAGTCTACTGTATTTTACTATATTGTAAGCAGAGTTTCCCCTAGGTTTAAAAAAGGACAGGGTGTTGCTTGTGGGAAAAGGGCACTTTTGGGTTCCGAAGGGCATGTTTTGGATTCTTAAGGGCATTTCTTGAAAATTTTAAAGGCATTCTTTTGATTTTTAAAACTACTTTTTAATATTTAATAGACAACAATGAGTCAGTTTTTACTATGCAAGTAATTTTTTTAATAAACAAAGCAGTAAAAGCACTTTTTTCAGGTGGGGGCAACAAGGGAGCTAACTTTTTAAATGAGGGGCAAGAGGGGTGCTATTTTGTAAACCTAAGGGCAGGCAGGGTGCAGCACCCTCCTGAATCTGTCTGGGGGGGGGGGAACTCTGTTGTAAGCATTCATTTAATTTTGATTGCATTATTACATTGAAATTACTGTTTAAAAATGTAAACAAAGAAATGACCAGAAATCTGCAAAATTCTAAAATCTGCACAACCTCTGGTCCCAAACTGTTTGCATTTCAGGGAGTCTACTGTATTTCCTTTAGTAAAATTTCTGGTAGTGTATTTATATCTACTTTTGCATGCCACAAGCAATTTTTTAAAGGAATTATGTCTGAATAACAAGCAGGGTTTAATTTCTAACAAAAAAAAAAAAAAAAAAAAAAAAAAATCCCCTATGGCTTGGCCTACAGACGCTGGTAGATTTTGAAGTTAAGTACTTAATTTCACCCGCAGAAACTAAATCATGATTAGAGATAAACCCACTTTAACAATCTGGTCACTTTTGATGAGCTTTCAGTTTCATTTTTATTTAAGATCTGGTTTTATCAGAATCATGTTAAGGCAGTATTTAAAAATTTTTTTCTCATGCTCAACAATTTGAAATTTTCTGACGCATTTTCAGATTCATTTTTAACACTAGAATGCCCTGAAGGAGTCGATTCGACTCCGACCACATGATTAAATATCCATTAGAGCCAGAATTTCTTTCATAAAATAAGTTAAATTTAAGCGACGCAGAATTACATTAAATAAATCAGTTAAATAATTTTAAATAAAAATTTTGGGATGAAATATTTTTATGAAACTTGAGTAAAATTTCCAGGCGTTCTAGTGTTAAAAAGAAAAACATGAAACTTGCTGACGTGATTTTTTAAGAGATTTATCAAAAACTTATCAATATAAAAGTTGTAGATAATATTAAGAAGATATATAATAAATTCATGCGAATTTGATATCTTGTGAATTGATGAAGTTATGGATTTTTTTCTATTTCAACTTCCCCCCCGCCTTCCCTTTTTGTTTTCATTTTCATTTATTTATTTTTTGCGGTAAGAATTGGTCCTATTAAAAACTTGTCAGTATAAAAGTTGTAGATAATATTAAAACAATTTATAGTACATTTCATTGGATTTGATATCTTCAGAATTGACAAAGTTATGAATTTTTTTTTTCCCCAAAAACCCTATTGTTTTTGCCCCTTGAGCCCATTTTTTAGTTTTATCAAAAGTCTGGCATACATAAATTTTTAGCCCATTTTTTAGAAGTAATAATAACTTTAAACTGACTTGATATGTATTATAATTAAGAGGTTATGGGGTTTTTTCGTTTTTCACAAAACCCCTCCCTATTTCCACCCGCTTGGTCCGATTTTGCCCATCAACGAACTTGACCAAGATTTTATGTATCAGTTTGGAAAAGATTTGTGCAGAATTATGGAAGTTATTGTGTCCATAAAAAAGTGATACACACATATATATAAAGTTATTTACTGGGGTGGTTTTAGGTTCTAGGGGTCATGATCAGTATAGATCTGCAAATTGTTTTTTGAAATTCGAACATAGGGGAAATCTCAATATACGAAATCTACCTAAAAAGTAGCGGAGCCCTAATATTCTGCAGTACTGAAAACCGTAGCACTTCCCCCAGCCCTGTATTTATGAGCTCTGGTAAATTCCGACCAATATTTAAAAAAAAAAATGAACTATCGGAGCTGAGCTCCGGTGGGCTCCAGTGCAAATTAAGCTTTCGATTCTTCAAAAAACTCAGGTGATCCAAAAATTGGGTACTAGATCATCAGTGAATTTTCTTGTGAAAGAATTTGCTATTAAGTCCGAGAAATGTTTATGACAAAAGTATTTCAATATCATGATGAAAATGATTTAAATGCAGGAATAAATATTTTGGGATATAAATATTTAAATTTTCTTGAGTAACAAAATTTTATCTTGGAGCAAGAAGTAATGGGTGTTCATAGACTATAGAAAAAATTATTCACAAGAAACCAAAACTTATATAGTACAGTCTCAAAAATCCTCACAGCTTGGGACCAGAAGCTGAGCAGATTTTAGAATTTTGCCGATTTTAGAGTTTTGCAGATTCTGAATTAAATTATTTATTTTTTTCCAACTTACCTGTATCCATTTACAAGAAGAGCACGTAATAATTCAATTTAAGCAAATCAAAACTTGAATCTCTTTTATTTATCTGAACTTTATTTTTTTAATACCTAAAATTATTTTTTATTGTAATTTTTAAATATTTCTTGAACAGTCTTTAGCTTGAGAACTTTCATTTCCTCTAGATGAAGTTTCTTTTGAATTTTGTAAATAGTCATTATTTCCTATTGGTCTATACAATTCTGCTGCTCCAAGAACTTAAATTTTTTTTTACCTAAAACCAATCATACTTCAAACTTTATTTTTCTCACAGTCGCTGTCAGGCACCGTTTCACTATCTTCGGGTGGATTAATTATTGAAGGAATAACTTCTTCATCTGCAACATGATTTTAAGTCTTCATCTTTATTATGCATATTTAATTACAGTATGGAACCATTTATCTGGAAACCAGTAAACCGGAAAACCAATTATCCAGAATGATATTTCTGATAGACTGATTTCAGAATTTTTGCAGAAAAAGGTATCACACACTGCCAGTTTGACATAGGCTTTGCTTAAACATTTGTATAATTTGGTGGCAACATCTAGTATTTGAAATGAAAACATATTTAGTTGTATTTTAAATGTTTTAATTTCTATGCAGAGGAAACAGAAGAATTTTTGTTCCTAAGGGATTCCCATAATTTTCCTTTTTTAAACTCTGGTTAACTTTTGATCTTTCTTGCATTGATTTTTAATCCAAGTAATCTAATATCAGAAATAATGCCACAACCACATATATTCCACAAAACTTATCAAACGGATGCTGCTTTCATGCACAACCAGTTAACCGGAAAAACCAGTTATCCGGAATGTATCTGACCCCAAGCATTCCGGATAAATGGTTCTGTACTGTAAACAATTTCTTCTTCTTTGAAAAGCTCTTCTGAACCTAGGTTTAAATGTTTTGCATAATTCAACAGTTCAGATGCTTTAGCTGGTGATAAGGTTAACAGAAAACCTGAAAAAATTTTACTTCATCCTCATTTTCAATAAGTACAGAGTCAGGCCATATTTTATGCCATGCATTAATTAAGGCCTTGCATGAAATATAAAATAAATTAATTTGCTACTTTCTTTAGTGGACTGATAGATGGTGCCTTTATAAAAACTTTTCCGGCCTTGTTTGCATTTCTTGTCAATTTCTATTGTTTTACATTTTGTTGTGTTTAAGTTTCTGTGAATTAAAAGCATTTTATTTGTGTAATATCATGGGTCATTACTATTTTCCCATAAATTTACGTTAAAAATAATTTTATTTTCGTTCACTGATATTTGGAATAAAGATTAAAGAATACTTCTTAATTTCAAATTTCACTGTTTATGTTTTGAAATGCAAGTGGATTTCAGAAGATTGCGGATTTTGGAGACTCTACTGTACTATAAAAATTTTCAAAATTTAGTGCAGTAGACTCTCTCAAATCCACACAGCTTGGGACCAGAGGTTGTGTGGATTTTAGAATTTTGCAGATTTCTGGTCATTGCTTTGTTTACATTTTTAAAACAGTTATTTGAATGTAATTAATAATGTAATCGAAATTATAATGAATGCTTGCAATATGGTAAAATATTAAAATAATTAAGTAAAGCAATAAACTAAACTAAAATAATAAAAAGTAAGATAATTTTTAAAATGATTAAAATATTAAAAGTAAAGGTCAAGTAAATAATTAATAATGCATAATTAAATATGCATTATAAAGATAAGATACATTTTTCCTAAATTATTCAGGGGAAATTTCCTCATAAAGTTACACTATTAATTTACATCAAAATCATAAAATAAGGAAGTTTTATTTCAGGTTTAGGCAGACTTAATAACCAAAAAAGTTTGATTAATTCATAAACATATTTGGTAAAAAGATTATGATTGCCAGTGATATCAGCTATGTATAGAATGTTTTCAGAAATAAATTTATTCTTCCTTCATGAAAAAGCATGAGTTCAGTACTATAATATTAATGAGCATTACATATTAAAATACATATGGAATTGATATAAAAATAAAAAATTAATTTTGTCCCTACATTCTGAACTGAAAGTTTCATTGTTTACATCTGTTATGGTGTGCAGATTTTAGGTTTGTGGATTTGAGGGACTCTTTCTGTATTGAATAGGTATGAAGGGTGTATTGCTTCTCATACAAAGGATGAAATGATTCGTTTTTATAATTAGGGATCTGTTTAGGAAGAAATTGGGTCCTTTAAAGGACCCTTCACAAAGTTTTCCATCTCAAAACAGGACGCTTCACAAAACTTTTCACCTTAAAAAAGGACCCTTCGCAAAATTCTTTGTCTTAAAAATTTTCCTTTTACAAAATTTTTCGAGCTCTAAATTAAACCTTTCACAAATTTAATCATTTAAAAAGTAAAATCTGATCTGTCACTTTTACATATATAAAGAAAATATATGTATTTTACATACATATGTCTGCTTAAAAATATATAAAACAGAACTGAGTATAACGTTGATTTTAAATTCAGAAAATTAGGACTAAATTTTTCACAAATGTAAAGAAGTTCTTCACAATTTCACAAAAACAAGACCTTGAGAGAAAAGTCTGGACAGACCCCTGATAATTTTACATTTGCATAGGTGTACAACATTAAAAGCGTGATTTTTTTTTTTAGGCAAAGAAAATGTATACACCAAAAACGAGTTTGCTTGCATCTAATCCCCCAATTAGAATGTGATAAAGAAGTTGTTATCCTGATAGAAAGATTAAGTGGTTCTGTTGTCACAGAAATGACAGCACATACGTCTACTCTTGAGCTTGAACAGGTAGTACAGTAGATAAAAAGTATTATTCATCATTTATTTACTTTGTGTGATGCAGCTGTGTATTTTAATTAACTTTAAGGTTATTATTTTTATGCTTTATTATGGCTGTTCTGAAATAAAAAGGGTGCTACTATCTGACATATTTTTTAATTCATTTTTGTTCGAAAACACATGAAATTGGCCAGTCTTGTTATTCAGAAACTGTGTAATTGAATGACATTTTCCATTTTTATGGTGAAGGTAGGAGATCTTTTATAAAATAGTGTCAAAGTTGACCTTTTGAACCGAATTTTTAGACAACATACCTTGAGAAAGTAGGAAATCCTGTCATCACGGGGCTACAGTTGCTTATAACTCAATAAATAATTTACTTATCAAAAATGAAAAACTGATTTCGATTCCAAATCTCATCTGTAGTTCAGCTTGCCAATTTTATGCCTTTATATTTCATAGCTGCCAACTTTTACACTTTTTTACTAACACTAAAATTTAATAAAGATTTTCGTCTTGTTTAATTGTGAGATTTCAACAATTAAATAAGATAAAAATTACTATAAAATTTTAGTGGTAAGAAAAAAGTATAAAAGTTGGCATCTATGACATTTATAAATGTGTCAGAAGATGTGTCAAAAAGTTTTGCATTGTTGAGCAGGCGATTTGAAAACTGCCTTCAGTTTTTTGCAAGAACTTAATTCATGATATTAAATGATATTAATAATTTCTTTTTGAAGCAATTCTTTGATATTTACTAAATTTTCATCAAAATAAAATTCAAAATGTGTGATTTTATAAATATAAAATAATAGAGTAATTTTGTTTTATAATTGGATGTTTGAAAATTAAATTAAAAAAAATTGAGGTCCGCCTTGTTTTTTACAAAAAAGATTAATGTTAATAAAAAGATTATCTGCATTAATAGTTTTTAATGAAAGAGTTTTATCAATAGGGGGTAGTGGCTCACCCTGATACATGGTACATCTCTGGACAGCTTTATTTTTTGCCCTAGATTTTAAATTAACTCTTAGCTCTTGCAGAATATGATAGATGGCAACACAATCTAACTTTTAGACATGTTTTGATTCCATTGACGAAGCAGGCAAGAATTTATTAAGATTTTTATTTTTCAAACTTGTCTAGAAACTTTCATGTAAAAATTTGATAAGTTGCAAAATGGAATTTGATTGAAAGTATTTTGAAATAAAAAGTAATATAATGAAATTTAAAGCTTTCTCTATAAAACTAATGTATAGTAATTGTTCTAGTGCTAAGCCTAACAGCATGACATTCTAAAAGTGGGTGGTGCCTTGGGAGAGTTGGAGGTGGGGCACCTTGGGACACAAGATATGCTTAGCTAACTTTTTTTCAAAATATTTTAACAAAAAGATATTGTGTTTAAAATGTTTTTTTATTTAATCTACATAACATGTATTTATTAATAGTTATTTCTTCTTTTACGAACTCATTAGGCTTAACAATGGCCAGATTAGAAATTTAGAATATAAAAAGATGCAGCAGTTTGTGCTGACAGTATTCAGCAAGCTGCTGTAAAAATTTTATCAGGTGAAATGTCTTTAAGGAAAGCTGCTGCAGTCTACAATGTTAGTAAGACCACTCTGAATCGCCATGTTCAATTTTTAAAAATTGAACAGCCAAATTTTAACTTCAAATATACATAAAAGATACAAAGTCAAAAAATATTCACCGATGATGAGGAAGGAAAGTTGTAGACTACATTTTACAAGCATCGAAATATCGCTATGGACTAACAATTAATGATGCATGTACCTTTGCTTATGAATATGCTTCAGCAAATAAAAAGAACATTCCTTCAAATTGGGAGCATGAAGAAAAAGCTGGAAAGGAATACCAAGGCTGAATAACGAATATCAACGGAAATTCGTTGCATCCCTAACATTTAGAAAATTTACAGTAGTTGTCTTTATCAGTTTAACCCATTTGTGCCTAAATTTTTGTTTTCTCAAATTTTGTGGTAAAATCACTTTAAAATGTTGCAAAATGAACTGGAAAAATACTAAAAAAAAATAAGCTTAAATTTTTTTGTATTTATTTGATAAAATGTAAAAGAACTAAATATGAGTATTTCTAGTAGAATAATATGCATAATTATATATTTTACCTACATTTATATTTAAAATGTTTTTAAATTGTATATTATTAACTATAATTAGTATTTTTATAAACTAAAAAAAATACATTTATTTCTTTGCAGAGATTAATAACATTATAACTATTATTAATAATAAAATAAGAATAATCCTATTGCAGACTTAAAAACAATTTATTTCATAAATATCTTTGAAAGGAGATTACATAAATAACTGTAATTTCTAACAAAAATATATGCCCATTTGTGTCTAGAACCGTATATTTTGGACATTACAAAAATGCATAAAAAATAGGCTTGAACATTTAATTTTGCAATTTAAAAAAATACGTATTTCAAAAACGTCTACAAGCTAAGATTATAACTTGCGATTTTGCATCCTTGATAGAAAAAATACAAATAAACTTACTTTTTACATTTTGCCATCTTGAAAAATTAAAAATCTATAAACACAGAAATAAAGCCTTAATTTAAGCAAATAAATATCCAGCTTATGCTGTCATCTCTCGGTTACAGATAAAGACATTTATAAATAATAATTTCATGCAATTTTCATGTTATAAAAGAGAAGAAAATTATACAAATTCATTAAAATTTGAAATGTCCCAAAAATGGGACGCTAGGCATAAATGGATAGCATAATAAATAATAAACTTCTTTTCCTGAACAAACAATTCCATGTATATTGTAAATCAATTATTAAACTTTTCACATCTATTTTTAACTGTCCCAAGGCGTCCCACCAGGTGGGACACCTTGTGGGGCACAAGTTTAATAAGTATTTTTTTTTTTTTTTCTATAATGGGTATAAGATCAAAAGCTATTTAATAATGTACGCAAAGGTTAGAAAAGGGAATTCCAGGTAAAATTTTGACTGTTGATCAATATAAAAAAATTTAAAAAAGAAAAAAAAGTGTCCCAAGTTGAGCCACTCTCCCCTATATAATAACAAGCTTTTATGATTTTTAATTTCTATTGTAGTGTTACATGAAGTTTTTTAATTTGACTTTACTGTATAAGAAAAGAAAAGACTGCACATTAGGGTGGAGCGAAAAAAATTTATTTTTTACAATCAAAAACGGGTAGGTGTCAAAAGTTGCCTTTATACTAGTACATCATCTGCGTGCAATATTACTGCTGAAAAAAAATGGCTTGAGTCTGCGCTTTTGGTCCAAAAGTCGAAATTTTGGGTAAAATTTGACATTTTTTCAAAAAATCAAAATAAATTCTACAGAGATGGTTATTATTTAAAAGTGTTATTTAAACCTTTATTATTAATGACTTAACATATTTAAACGATAAAATGATATCTTAATTCTGTATAACTGGAGCATAAGTGACAACTTTTGGTGAAAAAAAAGGCATTGCCACTCTGTTGTGTCATACAAATAATTGTTGTTTAGAGTACAGCTCTTACCTAGTTGCTTTCAAAACTACCCAGAAGGTACCACGTAAAGGTGACTGCATTTCATGTCACAACAGTGCATAGCTCGACCACCCTACCATCTGAACTCAATGTTTTATTTTTACATTGAATTGTGATTTTTTATCAAAGACTGATTTTCTATGTATCAACGTAGTACATCTGTTTTTTGGATCCATAGACTTTGGATGCTGCTGCTGTGATCTCCGTTACGTATTTTTCTACTGTTTGTGTAAGAGAAGACAAACAGTGTAATGCAATGTGGATGATATTAATGTAATCTATTCTGCCATCTATTATCTTCACCAAGATTGCACCCGATAAATGCATATTGATTAGAGGTTCTGTTATCACAACACTTTTCCAACGAATTAGATTTATATAATTATCTGCTTCAAAGTTGATTGTCGATATTTTAGATTTGTGTATGCCATCATTTACACTCATCTTTCAACTATTACGTGCTGAGGAGCTAGCTGTTTAATGTGATGGAAATCGTCAGAGAGCACTGAATTAATAATTTCCTCTGCGTATGTAAAGGAGCCATTGCCCTAAGTAACCTTTTTTTAGTAGTCGTTTTATTCCGTTTGTGAGTTGTTTAGTAGCAGAGTAATTTCCCATGAGTTTTTAGATCCCTTCTTTAGCTGTGTATTATATTTGATTGTAAACTATCCTGGGGCCAAACTTGGATATCATAGTACATTTTGAGTGAACGTAGAGACTCTGATGGGCAGTGAGTGCTCATTTGAAGGTGGATAATTCTGTTAGTCGTTGTCATCCATTCTGCGAGGGACATGTTTGAATGAACCATTACAATTGATCATATGCCACCTCCAAGTCCAGTGAAATTTCTCTGCATCATTTATTAGACATGATCGTTGGCAAAGATTAGATTCTAATCTACAAGGATTCACTGAACTAATAGGAAAATCTTTGTCCACGTGCCATTCCCTTTTTATTTCCATTTTTGAAGCCATAGAGAGTAATTTTCAAACATTACTTCCTAAAATCGAGAAAAGGGTACTCAGCACATACCAGAAATACCTGCTAGAGATTTGCAAAGTTATTTCATCAAGATATGGCTCAGAAGAACTAGCGAACAGGAACCCAAAAAACTTCTCCTATGCCAGATGGCTCACAAAGGCACATAAAATTATTCGCTTTTATATAAGCACTGGTTGACCATCAGAGTCTGGTTCACTCACAATGTATGTAATCCAAGTTTATGCCGCAGGATGGTTTACATCAAATATAATCCACATCCAAAATATTGATCTAAAAACTTATGGGAAATTACTTGGCTACTAAACATCACAGAAAACGGCAAAAAACAAATACTAAAAAAATTATTTAGGACACCAAGAGTAAATTTTTCACATTGAGAGCAAATTCTTATTGCAATTTTGATGACGATCGCCATCACATTAAAGAACAAGCTTATCAACATATAAAAAATGCAAGAGTTAGAGTAAAGGATGGCATACTCAAAGATGAAATACCTAAATGTTGTAAAATGTTGTAGGAACAGACCTCCCAATTACTATGCAGTAACTGGATGCAATTTTGGTGAAGATACTAGAGGGCTGAATAGATTCCATTAATTCCACTGCATTACTCTGCTTACCTTATCATACACAAGCAGTAGAATATGTGAGTATATATGTGAAGGAGTGTCACAGCAGCATCACCCAACATCTGTGGATATAAAAAAGAGATGGACTAGGTTGATACATAGAAAACTTATGCCAGTTTTTGATAAAAAATCACAATTCAATACATAAATAAAGCATTGCGCTTAGATGGAAGGGTGGTCGGGCTATGCACTGTTGTGTCATAAAATGCAGCCAATTCCACATGGTACCTCCTGGTTAGATTTGAAAGCAACTACGTAAGAGCTGTATTCTAAATAACAATTAGTTGTATGATGCAACAGAGTGGCAACTTTTTTTCCCCCCAAAAGTTGTCAGTTTTGTTCCACTTATACAGAACGAAGATATTTTTTTATCATTTCAATATGTTAAGCCATTAATAATAAAGGTTTAAATAACACTTTTAAATAATAACCATCTTTGTAGAATTTTTTTTAATTTTTTGAAAAAATGTCAAATTTTACACAAAATTTCGACTTTTGGACCAAAAGCGCAGACTCAAGCCATTTTTTTTCAGCGGTAATATTGCACGCAGATGACGTACTAGTATAAAGGCAACTTCTATCACCTACTCATTTTTGATTTTAAAAAATTAATTTTTTTTGCTCCACCCTACTGCACATCACTGAACATGTCAATTTGCAACTGCTGATAATGAAATTGGAACCTGACATTAAGAAATTGCTAAACCTCCATCGGTCATAAACATCTCACTATTTTTTTTATTTCTTATTTACTTTGTGTTTAATTTTAATAAACAGTTCTTTTACTACATTTGATGGTCATAATTAATTTCTACTTTGTGATTCTTTGAGACACAGATATCAGATAAAACATGTCTATACAATATGCAAAAGTATTTTAATATTTGATTAACTAACTATTATGGAAGAGGTGACATTGGTCAAAAAGAGGTTGGGAACCTATGCTCTATAATTTTATAATTGTCTTTTTGTTGCTATCTCTCACAATTTTCTAAATAGGTTCGAATATTTTCACATGTTGCCACTAGGAGGTTCTAACCTTGTTCTACAAAGGTTGGGAACCTTTGCTCTACACTTTTATAATTGTCATTTTGTTGCTGTCTCTCACAATTTTTGAAATAGGTTCGACAATTTCTACATTTCGCCACTAGGTGCACTTCAGTCACACTCGTATGATAGCTCATTGTCATTGTATTGCTGGCAAACACTTGTTCTACAATTCTAGTTTCATCAGTTCGATATTTGAATGTTCCTGTACATTACTTTGCACCCTGCCAGGGACAACCTGCCCCTGATGCCCCTAGGGCAGTTTGCATGGAATGTCTCACATGTTTCATATATTTTTGTGTTATTCTTTCCCTTCTGCAGGGTTGGTTCTAAATCTTTTCGACTTCCAGACACTTTTGTAGAATCAATTTCTATAGTGGATATAGTTGCAAATCTCACACAAAGTATGTGTCTTGAACTTTCATTTATTTACCGGTACTACTTTGTTATCCCATCGACCAATTTCACCAAACTATATAAATCACCAAATTATACAAATTGACATTTAGTCTTATATTAAAAAGCAGAAAAAACAAAGTTTAAAAATGCACAAATAATACATGAAAAGCAGCAAACAGCTGTTTGCTGCTTTTCTTGTATTATTTGTGCATTTTTAAATGTTGTTTTTTCTGCTTTTTATCTGCTATTTTTATTTAGTCTTATAGTTTCGCGATAGATTTTTTGTTGAGGGGATAACTAAGTAGTACCTATTTATCTTATACTAAAGAAGCCAAAAATGAAACAAAAGTTTCCTTGTCAATTAAGGTGCATTTTTTCCTGTAATCCATTCATCATCTCTACTGAGATGCAAGTTTCTGAAAATGGGATTGAATTTATGATTTTTTCTTTTTTTAAAGAGATTTCAAAGATGAATATTTAAGCAGGAGGGAAATGACTATTACATATTCATAGATAATTAGTAAAGTGACAAACTTCTAAAGTAATTTGATTTGTAGTTACAGCTTGTTAAATTAAGCCTCAAATTCATCACAACAGACCATATGGCCTACTTTGATCCCAAGTAAGAATGAATGCATTGATTTCTGGTCTTTATTACTGCAATTATGTTTTTCATCACAAAATGTTATACAGTAGACTCCCTCAAATCTGCACAGCTTGGTACCAGAGGTTGTGCGGATTTTAGAATTTTGCAGATTTCTGGTCATTGATTTGTTTACGTTTTTTAAACATGAATTTGATTGGTAGTTAAGCAAGGGAAATTATAATGAATGCTTACAATAAAGTGAAACATTAAAATAAGTAAAATATTAAAATAATTTATTAGTTTAAAAGTAAGTAATTATTAAAATAAATATGAAAAATAAAAATTTAGAAAAATATTACATTATTACCGATGAAATCGATTCAGTTCGATTCCAAAAGTCCTATGCTGCCATCTACTGTAAAGCGATCGTAAGATCGATATGTCATTATTCGTTCATCAGTATATATAGCTTATTGCACTCTCTGTAACTTTTTCATTGTTATTTTGAGTCTTGAATGCTTTTCTTATACTGCTTTGTATGTTTAGAAATAAATTTGTCTATAATTTAAAAGAAAAATTCCGCGAACAATAATTTTAAAATAGTGTTCCGGTTTGTGGATTTTTCGATTTCGAACCTTGGAATTTTTGATATAGATATGCTAATTTATGTATCAAAATCAAAAGTAATGTAAATTTATTTAGTAATAAATCAGCTGCAATAGCCAAAAGAGAATGATTAACAAAAAATTTAGTAAAAAAAACATTGCGGTAGTCGCTGATTTCGGCGCCATCTTGAAGTTTGTTCTGCAACTTAACTGTAAATTTCATTGTTTACATCTGAAGAAAAAAAATGCAGATTTTAGGCGTTCGTGGATTGTATGGTCGCGGATTTAAGGGAGTCTACTGTATTAGGTCACATATTTTCCTTAATTAAGATTTCTTGTATCATGAGCAATAACATGATAAACTTGGTGATTTGATTATTTTTCTGCAATTGTGAAACAATGAACAAAGGACCCTTGGTGACCCAACTGTACAACTTCTGACTCTGACAAGTTTGCAAATGTCTATTTTAGATCAATATGTATGTCCTTTTGTGATTTCTCGAAACTTGAAGGAGATTGAGCAGCAGATTGAGACTTGTTGACATTAGCACCAACTGCTTAAAAATATTGGGTGATATGGGTTAATTTTTGAGTAAAATAACACACACAATTTTTTCCACTTGGTGTGTATGTGTGTGGAGATCAAAGACTTTTAACCCTTTGTAACTCAACAACCCTGATTTGAAAAATTCTTACACAGATATTAAAATGCATCATTTTAAGCATGGAAAAAATAATTAAAAAAATTCAGAACAGAAAAATAAAATTTTATTTGGAAAAATGGGTTTGTTGCATATCTGTAACATCTTGCCAAATGGCACAAAAACTGAAAACATTTCAAATTTTAATTTGCACGAAAATTTTTGAAACAATTGTTAGTTTTGTTGTAGCAAATTCCCACACCACATTTCTCACAAAAAGTTTGATTAAAGATTTTACAATTGGGGTATTTACAACATATTCTTTTCTCTGCCCAATATGGCCAGTGCCCAATTTCGTCTAGGCACACTTATTTTGGTGGAATATGTTGAGTAGGTGCTCTATGCTTTTTCTGTTGAATTCTTTTTTCTGCGAGACCTTTCCCTTTCTTGCTAGCTTTGGACTTGGTGTTAATTTTAGAGAGGGGGGATCCCTAACTTACCCTATAGCAATTAAATGATATAAAAACAGACAATTGTTTCCCTTTTTCAATAATTTTGCTCTTCTGAAATTAATTCAACCTAAATAATCATTAGAAGATATTTTCGATCTCTTTCGATATTTTTAAAAAATCCATTACAAGTGCAGATATGGCGCGTTGTTGCAGATCTGCAACAAACAAAAGTTTACGTTTATCTTATACATATTATAAATTTCCTAGCTCGAAAATGGTCTTTAAATGAAGAATTTAAACTGACCTTTGAAAGCAATATACTGTTAGACGTCTGCAGGCTTTTTTAACTGCTGTATTTCAAAGTTTAATTCAGCAAAAACCACGTGTAGCTGATCAAGCAATAAATCAAACTTTGGAGCGAAAAAAAAATCAGTATCGACATTTGTTGCGTATTTAATGAAATAATTATGTTAATAGTAGTGTATTAGAATAACAACAATCAACAAAATCGTCTTTTGAAATTTACTGTTAAAATAACAATGACTCGATACTATGTACGATACTATCTGCACGAGGGATATAGGCCCGAGGGGGTAGTGCCCTTTGTGGGGGGGTTTCTCCAAGGGAACCTAACTCGTATTTATGCATAGAAATCCAAGGTTCACAGAAAACTCCAAACAATTAGGCTGATGGGTGCAATTGGGTTCGAACCCAGCACCTCCTGTCTACCAGCTTCAAGAGCAGAACCTCTCGGCTACTGGTGGGGCTCTACGAATTCGGAATAAACTTTATTGAAACATAGCATAATATAGGCTTTAGGGATGGAGAGGAAAGAAGTGACACTGATTTTATTTATATTTAATATATTTTTAAATGTAACTAGTATTTTTATTTTATCCCATGTGAAGAAAACTTTGTAAAACAATGTTTTGCATTTTTAGCAAAAGCTATTTATTGTAATACAGTCAAGGATCTATAATCCGCACTCCCGTAATCTGCAATTTCCTATAATTCGCATTGCTTAATGAATGTAAACAATTAAACAAATTTACAAATTATTGATCCAAAAATGATTTTTTAAAAGAAATATCTGAAAAATATAAATATAAAAGTGAATACAATCAATTTTTTAATACAAGAATTTGAAAAATGCTAATTTTGAGATAGCATATTAAATTAATTATTATATATCATATTTAAAATAGTGTCCAGAAATAAGAAAATGACATATAATCCATAATCCGCAATATTCCATAATCTGCACAACCTTTGGTCCCAACTTGTGCGGATTAAAGAACTTTGCCTGTATTTATTTTTTTGTATTTGAATGTCAATATAAATATAGTGTTTTAAAGTGGAGATAATCTCTAAAATGTCGTTTTAAAAATATTTAATAACTCTGAAGTTAATTGTTTGAACATAATCTTTCTTGGGCTGATTAAAAGGTGCAGAATTTTATTTTTTGTCTCAAGCCCGGGTGTTACTATTAAAAAATTGTAAGTTTGTGTTCAATTTAATTTGGAGATACCCCCATAAGAAAAAAATTAAATTTCGAATGAAAAATATACCATTCATTATCAATTCGTACTGGATTAATTTTTCTGCATATCATTTGTGGATGCGTTAATAAAGTGTGTTTTAACATATTTATTTTTTACTAAACATATTCTAAAGATGATTTTAAAGATAACATAAGAAAGAAAAAATATTTTGAGTGTATTATAAGTCGAAGGCAATATTTTTTTGAGAATATTTTTTTAAGATTTTTAACAATGTTTAATTTTCTGATGTTCTTGTAATTTCAACAGTTTTAAAAGTAAGTAGCAGTTTTATCTCTCACAAAATCTTGCACTTTCTTCTTGTAGTTATGGAGACCTTAAGTATGTATCCAGAGTTTCCCCCAGGTTTAAAAAAAGGCAGAGTGCTGTTTGTGGGAAAAGGGCACTTTTAGATTCCAAAGGGCATGTTTTGGGTTCTTAAGGGCATTTCTTGAAATTTTTAAACTACTTTTTAATATTTAATAGACAGAAAACTATTTTAAAGACAGCAATGAGTCAATTTTTACTATGCAAGTAAACTTTTTAATAAACAAAGGAGTAAAGGCACCTTTTTCTGGTGAGGGCAACAAGGAAGCTAATTTTTTTTATGAGGGGCAAGAAGGGTTCTATTTTGTAAATCTAAGTTCAAGCAGGGTGCAGCACCCTTCTGAAACTGTCTGGGGGAAACTCTGATGTATCTATGCTTCACTCATGTTATTATATTTTTATTAAAAGGAATTAAATGATGACACTTTGGATATCAATTCCCTCCCTGAAGAAATTATTTTGAAAATTTTTGGTTATTTAAGACAAAATCAACTGGGTCAAATTGCATGGTATGTAAAGTTTATTTATATATTAGAGTTTCTGCATGTTATTTATGTTTATTGTTTAGAACATTCATCTGGTACCAAACCTTCACAATTGTGATCAACTTTATTTACAGTTGGCCAAAGGAAGTAACCCCCCTTCCACTTTTTTTTTTTTTTTTTTTTTGCCAAAAAGATACAATCCAAAATTAACTGTACAACAAAATGTACCTGCATATGGCATGAACACTTTTATTTGAAATACCAGGACGTTTGTGCATATGCCCTCTTTTGAATTTAAACTTCAGTGTCTTAGCATCTGTTTTTTTTGCATCTTGTATGGGTATGCTTTTGTATGGGTTTTATGGAAATAATTATTTTTGAACCCATTAGATGTCATTATGTGTCCAAAAAATCTCATTAGTTTTCCCACTGCTTTGGCAGCATGATGATTCTATGTTCCCCAAATGCATCAGTTTTGCTTATTGACGAAGCGTCCAGGAAAAAGTATGCTTCATCGGAGAACCAAATGTTTCTAGCATCGACTTTGCTCGCATCCAGTTTGCTACAGCATAGTATTCATGAATGTCTCGTACGTGTTAATGGTAGCAGCACTAAGTGGTTGGTGGATTTGAATCTTGTATGGAAACAGGTGGAAACTGTGATGCATGATGCAGTGCCCTGATATGTATCATATACCAGTCTCAGCTGCAACACGGCAAACAAAAACCTATGAATTCTCCTGTATCACTTGCTGAGTGAGTTAAAAATTTGCATCTGTAACTGCCACAGGCGGGTGCCCGATATTTCCAGCATGATCATCATTAACATTCCCAATCTATTGATTTTGTGTCATTAATTTTTTTCTGAAAACTGTGCCTTGTTTAGCAATACTCTGGTTCAAACAGAGAAATTCTAAAACAAGAAATACCACTTTTACTTACCCATCATACATAATATAGGGTAAGTCTTGTAATCGTTTTAAAAATCAAAAATTTTTTTGACGGATTTACATGTTTCAGACACTGGAGATTCCAAAAAACAAATTTTTAGAGAAAAAAAATTGTCTGTCCGTCTGTATGTGTGTGTCTGTAAACGCTCTATCTCCTGAAAAAATTGAGATAGAGACTTGAAATTCGGTGTGTACTTAGGGAGTAATAATGGGAAGAAGCCAATGAATATCAGTAACCTCGATTAACCGGAACTACTTTTTCAGACTCTTGAAATATTCGTTCTGATAAAAGGCATACAAAAATTTTCGAAAATTGTTTATTTGAAGGAGTGAATATAAAAGACAATAAAAAAAACATAAATTTTGCATCATGAATGAACTCGATCAGATAATTAGTTGCCGAGATATTTGTAATTCCATTTTTCACACTCTTCGATTTTTCATGACCCCGTATTTCATTCAAATTTCAATTCAAAGATATATTTTAATTGGAAAGGAAACGCTTAATCCGACGCAGTAAACTGTTAGTTAGTAGGATTATAATTTTTGAGTTATAAGGATGTTTCTTTTACGCAATTCGGTACTACTCGATTATCCCGCCGACCCAAAAACTATCGCCAAACTATAAGATTAAATGACAATAATGGCTTATCGTAAATGTCAAGCATTTAATGCCTCTCCATATCTATAAGGGGGTTTACCATAGGGAAGACCCTGTTCTGTCGCCAAATACCGCCAAGTTTGTTGCCAACTTGTTGGTATATCGCCAAATTTGGTGGCCAAAAGTGACGCCAAATTGGCGGTATCTCTAATATTTCACCAAATTCCCACAGACTTCCATTGTAAACCAATAGCGTTTACTTGCTTACAAAAAATCAACAAATTGAGATATTTTAATGTAACAAAAAGTAATATTAGCTTAAGGGGTTATATTAATTATATTTAAGGAAGTCCAAATAAATTATGAATAAAAGTAACATGGTACAATGCTTAGCAAATATCACATGTTTTATTTTCATATTTTATATTATCTATATCCATGATGGGTAAGTATTACCAGGGATGTAGTGGAGGGTATACGGGGGCATACGCCGTGTACCCTCTGGATTTTTTTAAGGAACACCGTATACCCTCTGTTTCTCAAGAAAGCTATAGTATATATACACTAGGGTATACTCTCTGCCTTGAGCGTATACCCTCTGCTTAGAAAGAATACCCACTGTTTTTTTTACGACTACACCACTGAGTATTATGGTGGCCCCCAACGACTAGTTTTAATGAAGAAACCATTTTTGCACAGCAACTTGCATGTCTAAGCAGCTCATGCTAGCAGTAGTGTGACGAAACACAAAATGAAGATCTAATGGAGTGTATTTATCTGGAGCTTTTGTAGGTCACTGTTATCGAACTTTGCAACTAAATTTGAAACCTCGTGTGACTAAAAATTTACTGGTTTCCCAAGTAGAATGCAGCAAACAGTGCATTCCTATCGCTTTCTGTTTTCATTTAATCAATTTTTTTAATGCACCCACCATTTTTTGGACACCCTGCGGATCATGGCTTTCTTTACTTTTTAAAACCACATCAAAATAATCACATCTTTTGTAACAATTATGTCATGTATAATAAATGCTAATAAAAATCCATATACAGTAATCTGGCATCCTAAAGTCTGGTATGCTGGATAATCCGGCATTACTTTAAGAAAAAAATAGTATTACTTGTTTAACCCATTTTAGGCCAAACATAGAAGTTTTATAAAATGTGGTATTATTTTCATTGAAATATACTTAAATTACATTCATTAAGACACAAAAAAAAGTTTCGTGCATGAAAAATAATATTTTATTTAAGAAATAAAATGCATTCCGCATTTTCATGCATTAAGTCAATGGTGCATTAATGCACCATTAAATTTAAAATTAATAATTTGTTTTTTAATTTTTTTTATGACATTTGTTTTATTATTATTTTATTTACAGAACATGCAACTTTAATCCATTATAAAACATATAATTAATCTCAAGTGGAATATTTATACCTTTTCAAAATGTTGAATTTGTCAATAACCATTTCAAATTTAAAAAAATTAGCGTATTTTGAAAATTTCTCATCAGAAAGTGTTTACTCCAATTCATTTACTAATATTTTATAGATGTCTTCAGAACCCTTAAAAATAGCAGAAAAATAAAATTAGTGAAAAATATTTGTCACAGTGTTAATAAAAAAATATTTATTGAAATGTTACATTTACACACCTTTGGCCGAAAATGGGTTAATCACTCCTGTTGTTTATGATAATCTGAAGTTCCTTCAGAATGAAAAATTATGTAACACCCCATTACAAACGGTTGAAAATCGAGAATCTATAAATAGCTCAATCACCCCTTCGACTACAAAAGAAACTGATACTATTCAAGATTTGTTTGAGATGGCTTCTATGAGTAGGCCTACTGTGTCGGCCTACAATGCACGTTTTCATTTTATAGTCATTTACATGTATTGTACTTTGCATTATTGGGTATTTTTTTATTATCATTCAAGCTGTTTAAAGAATTAAAAACATGCTTTACTGTTATTTTTTGTTTAATTCCAACTTTTACACATTTTTCCTGACATTCATCCTGTAATCCAGCATGCTTCAAGTCCCGAACGTGCCAGATTAGAGGATGTTTACTGTATCTAATGAAAATACAAGCAGTTTATTAAAATAATCTGTTTATTTAAAAAATCTTGACAAATTTTAATCTTTTTACTAAGTTTAGCGTTTTAAATATTTTATCAGTAATAGTTTAAGAACATATTTTTAAATATTTTTTAGCATCCCACAAACAGCCAACTCTTCTTGTTCAGTCACAAAAGCCAGTGTCATTAAAAATTTCATTTATTTATCTTCATGTGCAAGTCCCTCATCATAAACTCTAATGATTCATTGTCTTTGGGTGCACTGCATTATACCACTTATAAATTTTTCATCTGTAACATGAGAATAACTAGTGCTTCATCAGCACAAATTATGCAACTTAGAATTCCCAATAAATCAATCAAAGCATTGCCATATTGATTTTTTCACTGAATCTTAACTGAAAATTCCTTTTTTTTTTAACATTTGTGAAAGATCAGATTTTTTTTGCAGAGTTTTGTGAGTTGACTGTATATTATAGACATTATATATTTCTCTGATTTCCAATTATAGTGAAACCTCCCTGTGCGACCACTTCCCTGAACGACCATTTTTTCATGGAACGAAATTTATTCTCATTGGCTCTATACTTATTTTACCTCTATTCAGAAACCATCCCAGTTGAACTCCCTCCATGAGCAACCAATTTCTTTGAAGAAAATGAAACAAATTCCGTTTTTTCCTTGTCTCTCGAAAAAGGTTTTATTAGAAAAATAATTCCAGAGAGTGCATTATTCATCAAACTTCTAAACTAAGTTTAGAATTTTTATTTATTCTGGTTACTTTTAAGGGTTTGAATCCCTTTGTACATTTTTAAGCAATGGATTTAACTCTGATGACAAATTAAGGATGACTATCAATAAACTCCCCTACCCTATTCTGCCAGGAAACTCTCAAAGAAATAGATAAATTAATGAAATCGTCATTATTTGTTCCCACCCCCCCAAAAATTGCATTTATTTACTGAACTTCGAAAGGACTTGGAAATAAAAGTTACAAAAAGATAAAACCGTAAAATCAAAGCAAACGTCAATGTATTCATTTTTTAAACTCTGCAGTAATTAACTTATGTAATTAACTTTTGTTTTGATACTTAAATTTTCATATTTTTGCCTAGTGTGATAGATAAATTTTAGTAACATTAATTGTTACCTTTTTTTTCCGACAATTAAAATCTAGATTTAAACATGACCTCCATTAAGAGACCACCTCTCCGAGCGACCCATTTTTATTGGAAATGAGCGTGGTCGCTTTAGGGAGGTTTTACTGTACCATGTCTAATCACTCAGATTACAATGTCAAGTTTATGTACAAATATGAATTTTCTTTTTTATACTTTCTTTTTTTGACTGCATATTATAGACATTGTACATTTCTCTGATTTCCAGTTACTGTGATCCCACTCAGATTACAATGTCAAGTTTATCTACAAATAGGCATTTTCTTTTTCATACTTTCTTTTTTTTTATTACAGTGTGTGCAGAAATTGGAATGTGCTGACACAGAGCCCAGTTTTGTGGAAAGAAGTTGATGTGAAGTTATACCATTATTGTAGATCCCAAAACACTGTAGCCACTTGTTTTGTCAAAACTCTTCCTTCTTGTGTCAGTCATATCAGGTTAGACTTTAGGGTTTGCTCAGATTGGACTGCACCATTGAATTTTGAAGAGTTGTCATTCATTCTTCAAAAAAGATGTCCTCATCTCAAAATTTTAATTTTGGAGTGTGCCAAAGTATCAGACTGTCTTCCATCAGTTATAGACATATGTACTCGGTTTTTAGAAAAGCTTCAAACATTGGTATTTCGTTTTACATATTTTCCTTTACTTATTTATCTTATTCAAAGAAATGAATGTGATCACATTTCTAAAATTGAAATTTTGGATTTGAGCAGGTGTGACTTTGGAGAAAACAACAAACCCTCATTTTCAAAAATGGCTTTTTTGAAAGAGTTATATTTAAGGAATGCGAATGTAGATGATTCATGGTTTGAAGATGACACTTCTTTTTTGAATCGGCTACATGTCTTGGATCTGGGAGAAACAGAGATTGGTTCTGAGGCATTTCAAGCAATACACAATCATGGACTTAACTTAAGAGAGCTGTACTTGTGTGGTACTGATTTAGAAGATGACGATTTCAGTAATTCCGTGTTTCCTCATTTGAAGACACTCTGCCTTAGGTTTTGTGATTATGTGTCTTGTGAGGTTGTTGTCTCCCTCATCCAGTCATGCCAGTCGTTGCAAAATGTATATGTTGATGAAGAAGTGGCTGAATCTTACATAGTACATCCTTTTGCTATTGCCAATAGAAGCAAGTTAGATATTGTAAAATTTATTGATTGGTGCAACCATGAAAAAACGTTTATGTAATTTCACATGGTCAGAAATCTGTTATCTGTGCTATAAATAAATTTCTATTTTGTTAAATTTTGTACGTTTATGTTTTTTACCATCATAACCTTCCGTCATTTGCAATTCTGGGATTCCCAAGTTCGGGCGCAATGCTTCTGACAGGCACCTGTTAGAAAATCGTCATTAGCAATTAATTCACGCAATTTTAATGCTCTTAAAATGATCAGTGAATTTCATTATAGACCAGAAGCCGGCAGCACAGACACATGGTTCGTACAGATACTGTTATTTCTCCAGGAAAACTACCAGTATCTTTTTATAGATAAAGTAATCTTGGTTAAACGCACAAAATTTTGCCTTCTTTTAAGAAGAGATTTTCAATAAGATAATACTGGTGCCGCAAAATTTTCTGGTCTGCAAAATTCAAGGAGGCACGAACCATGAGACAACCACCTCATCGAGTTGGAGGCTGAAATTCCAGAATTAGTTAAAACTCGATTCCCATATTAAAACGCAATTGGTCTGCCAAGTTTACCTAGCTGACCCTTGACCCTTGGATGGGTGGGGCTTGTGAGTGCTTAAGCCATTTGGTAGGCCTCCCCACCTAGCTGACCCTTGGTCTGCCAAGTCATATCTTGGTGGAAAACACCTAAAAACCTGATTTTACCATTTGACTCATAGGTTTACCATTGTGTTTTCCTGCTCCCAGTCCGCCATGTTTTCATACCTTTGGGTGCAGGAAAAAGCAAAGGTGAACCTATGAGTCGACCGCTAAAATCAGGTTTTTAGGTGTTTTCCACCAAGATATGACTTGGCAGACCAATTGCGTTTTAATATGGGAATCGAGTTTTAATTAATTCTGGAATTTTAGCCTCCAACTTGATGAGGTGGTTGCCTGTGCTGCCGACTCCCAGTCTATTAGGATGTGCAAAGGGAGAATATTTCGAATTTTAATGAAAAAGCTGCATTTATTACACTCAGAGTGAGTAACCCTGCATGTTCTAGTGGCGGAGAGAACAGAAATAATTGTGCTGTGCCTGTCTGGCCTATTGTAACCGACGGAGGGTTAAACATAGTCTCAGATGTGACTATCTGATTAAGACATGTCACAAATGATTAAGACCAAAAATTCTGTATGGAGTAAATATGATTTTCTAAAATAATAATTTTCATTGCTGGATGTGTCAATTTTTTAGGTATTCTTATTTTAAACATTGAACTAGAGTTTTTTTTATATTATAAAAGTATGATACACAGTCAGTTATAGATAGGAATTTGCTTACTGATGATCACAAATTTGGTGCATTTTTGCTTTTTTATCATCTTAACCTTACATTCTAAAATTTGAATAGCAGTTGCATCTGTTTACATAAAAAGATTCTATACACAGTAACCAAAAACAATTTTCATTCCTGCATGCATAAATGTTTTAGGTATTATTCAAGGAATTGACCTAGATTTTAAAAAAATACAAATATGACACACAGTCAGTTATAGATATTTGCTTACTGATGATCACTTTTACATAGTAAATCCTTTTGCAATTGCTAATAGATGCAAGTTAGATATTGTAAAATTTATTGACTGGGGCAACTATGAAAAAACATGTAATTTCACATGATCAGAAATCTGTTATCTGTGCTATAAATAAATTTCTATTTTATTAAATTTTGTACTTTAATTTTTATTATCATCTTAAACTTACAGTCTCAGATGTAAATAACAATTGCATCTGTTTAAGAAAAAAAAATTCTATATAAAGTAAATATGATTTTTCTAAAATAAAACATTTCATTGCTGGAGGTGTAATTTTTTAAATACTCTTATTTAAAACATTAAGTCAGATTTTTTTAAGTATTTTATAAAAAAATATTAAACACAGTCAGTTATAGATGTTTGCTTACTGATTATCATAAATTTTGTACATTTATGTTTTTTTATCATCTCAACCTTACAGTCTAAGATTTGAATAGCAATTGCATCTGTTTAAGTTAAAAAAATCTATGTACACTAAGCATCATTTTTCTAAAAACATATATATATTTTTTTAAATACAAATATGATACACAGTCAGTTATAGATATTTGCTTACTAATGATTTTTTTACATAGTAAATCCTTTTGCAATTGTCAATAGATGCAATTAGACATTGTAAAGTTCATTGATTGGTGCAACCATAAAAAAAAAAGTAATTTCACATAGTCAAAAATCTCTTAACTATCTAAATAAATCTCCATTTTATTAAATTTTGTACACTTATATTTTTGTTTCCATCTTAAACTTACAATCTATCATTTGAATAACAATTGCATCTGTTTAATATGAAAAGTTCTATAAAAAATAAATATGATTTTTCTAAAATAATAATTTTCATTACTGTATGAATAAATTTTTTAAGTATTCTTATTCAAAGAATTGAATTGGGTTTAGGGTCCTGCGCAACCCGAACCCGCAATGTAAGGAAAGAAAATTATGTTTTAATACCATTATGAAAAATAATCTACAATTGTATCTCTAATAGAGGTCTGCACTGCTCCGGCCCGCGGCGGGGTGGCAAAATTTCAAACTGGCCAAGCCGCTGTATTAGGACAGTTTTTTCAACAGGCCGGGCCGCCAAAAAAAAAATTGAACGGCCCTGCCAGGGCGTGACAATAACTACAATTAAGCAGGTCTATCCGCCCGATATAAATAGACGAGGCCAATAAAATTATAAACGAGCCATGCTGGGCTAGAGCTGAACTTTTAAGTTTTACACGGGACGGGGCGGGCCTGGAAATTCCAGCCCTTGCAGACCTCTAATTCTCTAATACAATTTTTATGTTTTACATAGAAGAATGAACAAATCTATATTCTTTACTATTCAAGTATAGTAAAACCTCTGACCCGAGCCAATGCAGGACTCTAAATGGTATAAAACTAAAAATCTAATCTTTAAATATGCTTTAAAATTAGTTGTGGTTTCAAAAGTTCCACTTATACACCTTGTTTTACACAAGTGGCCATCTGCCGCAGTTATAAGCAGTAATTATTTTGAAAAATTTCCCATCTAACATAATGCATTGCATATCACCACAATTAAATTATTCACTTGATACATTAGACAGGAAGGACCATTTAGCGTTTTGCAGCATATTTTATTTTTAAAATATGGTAAAACTATAATGCAGTTTGTTATTTCAAAGACTCGTGAAAGGATGACTAAAGACAAAAAAGACAGACACACATTTTGCTTTCGGGAAACTTTGATCTGTGGTTTATATAGGCTTTTAACAGAAAAAATATTTTCCACATTCTTTTAAAAAAGCAGGTCAACCTGAACCTGTCCTGCAAGAGTAAAAAAGCTGACCCAAACCCGAAACAATAAAAGGCAACCCTACCCGAACCGGACCAAAAAATTTAAAATCAACCCAACCCGACCCACAATGGGAAAATTTTGCTCAGACCCGACGTTGGGTCGGGTTCGAGTAAAAGCAGGTAACTTGACCCGATGCAGGACTCTAAATGGGTTATCTATATATATATATTAAACAAATATGATACACAGTCAGTTATTGAGGTTTGCTTACTGACTGATTGCGAATGCGTGTCAGAGATTGCTGCTGAAAGCTTTTTTGGGTTGTGTTTTCACTAATTAGTTGCAAAATAATCAAGATTTCAGCAGCGAATTTTAGATAACTGTGAAGGGAAAAATCAGCTGATCAAGAAAATATAAGTTTCATGTTCGAGTCATGCACCATTAATTAATTATCTAATTAACAAAAAGTAGGGAACCATGTGCTCACCTATTGCCGGGAACCCCACCTACATCAAGCCGAGTGACACTTTGAGTGTGCTCCGGTAGAAAGGAAGCTAATTTATGTAATTTCACAATGTAAGAAATCTGTTAACTGTGTTCTATGTAAATTTCTATTTAATTAAATTTTCTATATTTATGTTTTTTTTATCATCTTAAGCTTACAGTCAAAAATTTAAATAGCAATTGTGTCTGTTTAAGTAAAAAGTTTCTATACAGTGCAGGACCTATTATCTGAATCCTTGGGACCGAAGCAGGCCATAGCTAGAGAGGTGCTAGGGGAGGCTCAGCCCCCCCCCCCTGAAAAGTCTTGAGCATCCCCTCTGAGAAAAATTCGAAGGTCACCAAATGAAACTGTATTTTAAAAATCCAAATGAAACTCTGTTCAAAAACTGAACTTAGTTTTGGGACCATTTACACTTTTGCACAAACACTGAATTGTAGTATTTGTATAAAAACAACAAAAAAAGTATTAGATGTAAATTTCCAACTGGGCGAAAAATGTCCGGACCAGGATTCGAACCCGGGACCTCCTGGCTGAAGCTGCCAGTGCTCTGCCATCTGAGCTATCCCGTACGATTCTGGTCGAACTTTTTCACCAAGCTAACCTTAATGATTATAGCATCTGGCCTGAAACCTGGTTCAGCTCAACAGAATAAATCTCAGGTAATGGAACTCCAGAAATCGCTGGACACGAAATTACACTAGATTAATTTTAACAGAATTATTCTAATTGGTAAACAAATGATATTAGATGTAAATTTCCAACTGGGCGAAAAATTTCCAACTGGGCTTTTCGCCCAGTTGGAAATTTACATCTAATATCATTTGTTTACCAATTAGAATAATTCTGTTAAAATTAATCTAGTGTAATTTCGTATTCAGCGATTTCTGGAGTTCCATTACCTGAGATTTATTCTGTTGAGCTGAACCAGGTTTCAGACCAGATGCTGTAATCTTCAAGGTTAGCTGGGTGAAAAAGTTCGACCAGAATCGTCCGGGATAGCTCAGATGGCAGAGCACTGGCAGCTTCAGCCAGGAGGTACCGGGTTCGAATCCTGGTCCGGACATTTTTCGCCCAGTTGGAAATTTACATCTTAATATCATTTGTTTATCAATTAGAATAATTGTGTTAAAATTAATCTAGAACAAAAAAAGTGTTTCAACACATCCTATTTTCGTATATCAAGCTGCTCAATTGTTTGTCACTGCTAGTATGAACTATAACTAGATTTAGAATTGGCAACCTTTTCCTAATGCAAATGTGCAAACATTAACATCATATCACAACACCTCATCACGTGATGGGAATCTTCAGAAAAAAAAAATTAAAAGTTGTAACTGTTTTGAAACAGGTGAACCGTGTTGACATCACCACTTACTATTTCAATAATATAATTATGCACTAGTTATACAGTCAACTCTGTGAAATCCGCAAATGTCTGTTATCTGCACTACATGTTGGAATGTAAACAATGAAAATTGTCATTAAAAATTTAACTCAAAAGCTAAATTTGGGGGGTTTTTTTAAATCAATTTTCCAATGAATAAATATTTAAATATAAACTGGATATAAATAGTCAGTATCGGTTATATGCTCAGCTCAGCGGTCCAGAAAAATTCGACCATATATGCGGAACAATACTAAAAATATTACATTATTTAATTACAGGATTTGTACGCATCAGGGGTTTTGGGAGATTTTAGGTGTTTTTGTACCAGAGATTTCGTAGAGTACTGGTCGCTATATCTGAAGATAATCTTTAATCATTAAATAAGCCAAATATTACTTTACGAAAATTCTGGTAAAAGGTGCTTGAAAGTCCTTGAAGCCTACAAACCAAGAATTATGGCAGGATTATATTCACCTATCAGAGTATTGTGCTCATAAATAAATAATTAAACTTTTAAAAACATTTTAAAAATTAATTTGCGAAGTAAAAACTACAGTAACAAATATGTAATATTTTTAGTGACATTTATTAGCTTACCTTATCAATCCAAGTACAGTACGCATACATACGTGCGCTGTACCCATATTCAATGCACTTATTTAAAGTATTCACGTATGGAAGATTGTCTCATTTTCTTGGTTGTTAATACAACTCTTTCCAAGTCCCTAATAGTTTTTAAATGTTCATCTGCTGATTCGGAATTAATAAAAATACATCTGAGGTCATCTATGGCTTTAAGCGGGTCTGATGTTGATACTGACTTATTTTCACATACCCTGTCATATCCATCATCGCTTCCTTCGGCATTCAAATTTAACACATTAGAAACAATATTTTATATTGAAGGTTCACTGCTAGTAGCGAGATCTTCATCAATCTTTGCATACAGATTTTCGTCTGGAATTGAAAAACCTCGATTCTGCAGTTTTTCTGCTAGTTCAGATAAGGGGAGATCTTCATCCGCGTCTTCCGATAATTCTTCAGACTTTGGTGATCTGTGAAATCCAGCATGTTGGAAGCCATTTTCAATTGTTTTCTGCGACACCATATTCCAACTTTGGTCAATATAAAAAATTGCATTTAATACAGACACTTGGAATTGTTCTTTTCGATCAATAGCAGAAATCATATCTCGCAGAAGAAGCTTTCTATACGTAGCCTTGAAGTTCTGGATTATGCCTTGGTCTAAAGGCTGTGATACACATGTGCTGTTTGGAGGCAGGAAAACGAGCTCAATTGATTTCAAATCATCAAGAGTGGAGTGCGCAGGACAATTTTCTGCAATTAATGCAACTTTTCTGTTCTGTTTTGAAAAATTTAGATACCACCTCCTAAGCGTTTTTTCCCAGATGTCTTCTGTCATCCAGGCTTTTGAATTAGCATCGTAGAATAGAGGCAAAGATTTGCAATTTTTCATACATCGAGGCTTGAGAAATTTTCCAATCACCAAAGGAATAATTTTCTCCGATCCATCCATATTTGTAGCTAACAACACGGTTAAGCGTTCCTTACTTTTCTTTCCCCCTACACATTTTTCACCTTTAAAACAAAGAGTTCTGTCTGGCAAGATCCTATAAAAAAGTCCACATTCATCAGTGTTGAATATGTTGGCAGGTTCATATCTTTCGAGAATGTCCCGCAACACTACATCTTTCCATTCTTTTAAGGAACTCATGTCAAAATCAGCAGCTTCTCCACCCAATTTTTTAAAGCATAGGTTATGCCTTGAATTAAATCGCTGTAGCCAGCCATTGCTAGCAACAAAACTTGACTCGCCAAATTCATTAGCAAATTCCAAAGATTTTTCTTTCAAAACATTCCAGGATATAGGAGCATTTTGCGATCATGCATACTTAATCCATGACAAAAGAGCCTTATCCACATTTTCATAAAGTGACAAGCGCTGACGTTTTCTTTCTTGATCACAGATTTGAACATTTGGGGAGTAAAGTTTGGCTGCTAAAATGTTGTTTAATGTCGTCCGGGGTATCGAATTTACTTTGGCGAATGCAGCTTTTGAAAGATTAGAATTTTTAAACTTTTCAATTAGTTCATTTTTTTTCAGCAAATGATAAATTCTTTCTTTTCAAAGCCATAATAAAAAATGAGTGTTCCTAATCGAAGCATTTGATCTAAAGGAAACAAAATTTTAATTTATTCTTTATGTCTCAATTTCAACACACTTTTCAAACAAAGAGATACAACTCCCATTAATAAACAGACAGAAATCCACCTGTTGTCTTGGGGAGGAAGAGAATTGAGGGGTAGGGGGGAGTCCTTTGGCGCCGATTATGATTCAATGCAAAAGAGAAATGTGGCTGAGGGGGAGGCAAGGGAAGTAAAGGTACAAATTCAAGCCTCTCTGGCATCGCACAGACTGTGCTTCTCCACATCTGAAAAAATGTTACAAAAGTTACTTTTTTTTTTCTTTCTTTTTTAAATAGCCGAAAACTTCATTGAAAAGATTAAAGAAAACGACCATATATCCGATAACCGGGAAAATAAAATGACTATATAAGCGGTGCGCTTTAACACATTTTTCCTATTAAGTTAGACGGGACTTTAGAAAACTGATCATATAAGCGGGGTGACCTTATAAGCGGGTGACCATATAGCCGGTACTGACTGTATTTAAATTGCCTTGAGTAACAAAATTTTATCTCGGATCAAAAAGTAATGAATGCTCATAGACTACAGAAAAAAGTTATTGACAACAAACCAAAACTACCATTGTGTTGTGTCAATGTTTAAAATAATGAATAATCAGTAAAAATTGTATATAATTTAACTTTTCTTTAATCTTAATTATTAAATTTGTTAAACCAATGTTAAATTATGTTTTTCTTGTCCATTGTAATTGTAATTTTTGTACAGTTGTTCCTAATTTATGGTCAGACTTTAAAAAATAAAATGTAAACAAAGGGATGATCTATAATCTGCTAAAATGTATAATCCACAAAACCCTCGGTCCCTAAGTATGCGGATTTCACAGAGTTGACTCTCCTTTGGAAATTTTCATTTTGCAGCCTTTTTTCCTTAGCATAAAAGTAACTTATTATAAATAGCTCTTTTAAACTATTGTGCCTTCAATATTAATATACACAAATTCATCTTTCTATATAATAGTTTAATTATGTGTGTTTGTGTGTGTGTGCATGTGTCTGATAGAAAAAAAAAGTTTGAGCCTCCCCTACATTTTCTTGAGCTCCCCCTATTATTCTCTTCTAGCTACAGCCCTGGACCGAAGGCTTTCCGGATTTGGGAAATTTCTGGATTTTGTATCCTCCCGAAATTCAGAATCTCACCCCCCTACTCCCCACAGAAATCCAGAATTTTTCAAACACATAAGAATAACAAAATTTAAACAATCCCATGTAGAATATGAATAAAACTTATCTTTTGCATTAAAAAAAATTATTTAAATAAAATTTCCTGCACTGTACAATGGTAGCATTGAATAAATAAATAAATAAAATTGGTAACTACTAATATTATTTTATCTGCCAGCTCTACCATTTCTTTCTTTGTCAACTACATAACTTACAGAAAAAAATTTTGGTCCATATTTTTAATAAATCTTATTTTTTAAATAAATTCATAACCTCTTCATGAACAGATCATTCTGGAATGTTTGAGAAAGGAAGGAGGGCACAAGTAAATAAATAGAACTCTGTTATTATGTGTGGGGCAAACATTCAAACCATGCTTTCTCCTTTAGATACAAATTTTCAAAAAACACAAAAAACTTATAAATAAGAAAATAACTTGTATTTAATTCTCATTTTTTATTGTGTATTTTTATTACTGTTTATTAGAAAGAATTGCAAGCATACCTAAAATATTAAACATAAAACAAATTAATAAAATGCATTTAATATTTGGAGAAATCACGTTTTGACCGAATTCAGAGGAGGAAACATGTTTTGATTGTTTGAAAAGTGGATAAAACGCTTTTTGATGAAATAAGCTCTAACTTACAAATAATAGAAAAGCATTATTTTATTTGAATAAATACCGAATTTCAGTTGATTATTGATAAAATAAAATGATAGATTATAATACCTAGTAGTATTCATTAAATATTTACTAAATAAATACTCGTTTGTCAGAAATCCACTTCAAATTTTAAAACCAATATCTTCATCTAGACAGTCATACACATCCCCCTCTTCTTTATTGCAGTCTTATAAATCATGGTTAATGTGGTTGTACCATTTGAAGACATCATCAGGTTGATTTTGCTACTGTTCATCATACATTACCTTCAAAAGTTTTTTAACATCTTTTTAATTTTCAACTAATATGGCATGGCTAAGAGGAAGAGATTCTAAAACAACCATTTGAACAAGGCAACGGTAACTCCCTTTTTTAGAAGATTTACATCATTTCTTCACTTAGATCTTGAAATCTATAATTCTGGAAGCCTTTAACCTTAACAGTTCTCTTATTTTTCTCTAAAACAATCCGTTTTAATTGTGATATGTATGGTAGGTTTCGAAAGTACACATTAAGTGGCAACTGTGATTGGCAGACTGGAGAAATTACTGTTTGATTGAATGCTGACTTTGGAGGAAACACTCGTTGATTGAAACGTCAAGTTTTAAAATTGATTCATAATCGGAGAAATTTTTTTTTTTAGTAACAAATACCGTTTATTTTTGTGCAATTTAACACAGAGTTCATAAAAATAACAATAACTCAATTTATTTTTTTTGTGAGAAAACACGGTTTGAATGTTTGCTCCTCATGTGTGTATTCAAGTTACACAATGGCATAGCCAGAATATGTTTTCAAATAAATAAAAAAATGAAATTGGTAACTACTAATATTATTTTATTTACAAGCTCTACCCTTTCTTTCTTTACAGCTACATAATATCCTGTAACACTTCTTAGACAGGGTTAGTCTGGGACGACTGAATAAATTGAATGAAATGGACAAAATGAAAATCCTTTGTTTTTCCCTATGTTTGACATATAAAACATAGTTCTGAGACCATAGACTGTTACATATGATACAAACTATGACATACAAAAGTATAATTTTTTTTTTTAAATATCATATATACTCGCGTATAAGTCGAGGAATTTCTGACAGTTTTCAGTAAGCAAATTTGGGAGGGTCGACTTATACGCGAGTCAGTTAAAAAAGCAAAAACAAAAACTTTGAATACTGCAAAAATATGTCATTTTATGTGTATGAATAGAAAAATAATATATAAAATATACAAATAATAATAATTTATCATTTAAAAAAATTTCAATGATTTGTTTTGGTTAACTTACTACCTTTTTGCATTGGCAAGTGAAATATTTGGTTTGATTTTGTGAAAAATTGAAGCAAAAAGTTAGGGGGTCGACTTATACGCGGGTTTTTGTTTTTTTCCAGAATTCGGATTCGAAAGTTAGGGGGTCGACTTATACGCGAGTATATACGGTAATAGTTTTTGAAAGTGAATAATCTATCTTATTCATTTTTATCATAAAAAATACTTAATGATAAAAATTGGTATTTGGTAGTTAAAAATCATTGATATTATATATTTTGAAATATTCATCAAGGCTTAAACTTATGTAAATGCAATTTAAGAACACACAAGCTATTTCATTTTCTCCTTATGTCAATGGATTACTGTCCATTTGCCCCCCTAGTGGAGTTGCTTCGTTCCCGCATGCAGTTTCAACTTTTCTCCCGTATGCGTAATCTAGTTATTTTACTATATCTATGATGCGAATATGAAGTGGAGGGCTGAATTTTCAAATGTCAGTATAATATTCAGTCACAATTTGAAAAATGAAATGTAGTGGTATATATTTTATGCATTTTATTAATTAAAGTTCCAATGCTTCTTTAATTGCACACTGCAAACATGCAGCAAGTACAGTACAAAACCATTTATCCAGAATGGTTCGGGTTAGATGCATTCCGGATAACTGGTTGGGCATTATGAGCAACATCTATTTCATCAGATTTGTAGAAAATATTTGACAGTGTTTCGAACTTAAATTAATTATTAGACTACTCAGAAAGAATCAGGTCGAAACAAAATCAGACAATAATCAAAGTTTTAAAAAAAGGCAATTTATAGCAATACCTTGGAAACAAAACTTTGTTTCCTCTGCACAAAAATCAAAATGCCCAATATATAACTAAATATGCATCCAGGCCCTGTTTACGGAATAGGCCCATGAAGCCCGTGCTTACCCACTGAGATACGAAAGGGCCCCCAATTTTACTTTTCAAAAGTAATTATTAGAAAAAAGAAACTCAATCAGGATAAAAAATGCATTATTTTTCTTTTGAAATTTTTTTGTTCTTACTATGTGGCAATTTGTAAATCACAAAAGATATTTTGAAGTTCAAATACTGTAGTTCCATATTTGTCATTTACAAAATAAATTGGTTATTTACAATTAAAAATATAATAAAATACTTTTTCATAGTATGTATATATAGGTAGTTAGTTTTAGTTTAATATTAAGTGTTATTTACTCTAAACTTTGATGGTAAAATTTCAAATTATTTAAGCATACGAAAAAGGGATTTAGTAAATAAAAAAGCAATTTGTAGGGTAATAGGGGACCCTGTGTGACGTCGGGCTTCCCCTACTTCCAAGTGTTAAGCGGGCCCTGTATGCATCCATTTCAAATCTTAGTTGTTGGAATCAAGTTATATCATGCATGCTGTAATTTTTAAAGCAATATAGTATATACATACATATCAAACTGGCTCTGTATGGCTCATTTTTCGGAAATAAGTCAATTGGAAATATTATTCTGGATAACTGGTTAACTGGTTTCTGGATAAATGGCTCCATATTGTAAAATACTTTTATTTATATAACATCAATATTATTTGCATTTAGTTCAATTTTAAACAACCTATTATGAATGTAGATTACTTTTCATAATTGCATCAAATCATGAATTAATTTCCTTTCATTTCGGTTCGAAATCAGTTGTCATATATTGTATTCGAGTTGAAATGTTGCGTAAGGGTCGGGTTGCATGTGACAAAAATTATTCTATAGCGTTCCATGTACATAATTTTTTTTTCTCAGGTGTTTTTCACTACTATTACTACTCTTTGGTTGACTACTATAGGAATTTTCAGTTCAGGTCGGGTTGGATTTGGGATAAACCCGTGGAGGACTTAATAATATGTTCCTGAGGCATCTGCTATTCACATTTTACTATATTTGAATATTAAAGAATATATATACGTTCATTTTTTTCCATATAAAAGATAAAATTGGTATTCCAATTAGACATGTTAAAAATCTTCTTAATAATAAATTATTTTACCCATAATTAACTGCTAATTAATTTAGTGAAAACTTTTTAAATTCCTAATACTTATTTATACATTTGTATGCTTTTGCCACTGAATAAGGGACCCATGTGAATCTACACACATTTGTGTATTTATAAATAAACTATCAGAAATACATGTGTTTTTGTGTGTATCATAAACAAAATGTTGGTACTTCTTACGGTTTGACGAGGTGCCTGGGACATCAGCCCCACATCCCCGTGCCATGGCAACTGAAGACTACTCTACATCAGAGTACTTAGGATGATGTGAGAAGTAGAACTCGGTTGGGACTCAAAGATGCCAGGACGGCTGAAGGTGAATAGCTTAGCGGTGGCAGTTAGCCTCCCCATAAAAAAAAGACCCAAAACGGGACCATACATTTTACATATTAAATACAAGTTAAATTTTTCCTAACACTAAAAAAAATGTTGGTAATATTTGCCATATTCCAAGGGAAGAAAAAAAAAGAGTTCTTAACTGTACCATAGATAAAGAATAATCTATGATCACATTTCTTATATGCGTTTTATTTCTCATGCAGTAAATTGAATATACATAGATATTCTCATTTATATTAAAAAATGTATTTATTTTCATCCAAAACATAGTTGTGCTCCAGCATTTCATGAAAATCTCAACAACTCAACCTGCAAAAATGTAAATCTGACCCTTAAGTAACACTCTAGAGTGAATCCATCCCACAGAAAGAAAATTACTGTCACCACAACTAGAAAAAAAAAAAAAAAAAAAATTAGGGACAACCCGAATCAAACAAATCTATTCAGGAGTTTCACTATATTTGAATATTAAAGAATATAGATATCTACATTTTTCTACATAAAAGATAAAATTAGTATTAGAGATATAATTGGAGACTTCTTTTCATAATTGAATTAAAACATGAATTGACTCCTTTTTATTTCGGTTTGTGGGTTGGGTTTGGTTGAAATACGTCAGGTTCAAGTCAACAAAATTAATTTTGTTTCGTGTCAGGTTTCAGTTCGAAATTTTATTTATTTTTTGGTCTGGTTGCAATTTGAGGGAATTTGTTTTGCCGCATTTTTGTCAGGTTGCAGATTTACCTGAAATAGAATTTTCGTGTTCAACCCAACCCATACTGGACTCTTTATTCCAATGTACTTTATGCAATTAGATTTTTAATCTCAATGCCATTTTAAATGAAAATACGAAGTGTAATATAAATTCCATGAAAATTTTATAAATTATGCTTTTTCAAATTCATATTTTGGACAAATTTAGATTATTAACGCTTAAAAATAAATTACATGCTTAAACATATGAATTTAGTAATAACTATTTACAAAATTAATTTATTGATTTTTATAATTTTTAAATATGTCACCAACAGCTGTTTGCATTAAAACATGCAGTTTATATTTCTGTATTGTTTTTTTCAGTCTTCTATAAATAGCCTAAAAAAGAAGTACTATCCAACTTATTTAAATTTGATTTTTATGATTTTTTCCCAGTGTTATAACACTGAATCAAGGATTGAAGGTTTCTAAAACAATTAACAGTCTAATATCTTACATAATCTATGTTTTTATGCTTTAATTAATAAAATAATGATTAGTAATTACAAAAATTATAAAAACTACAAATTAGTAGTTTCATTAGTTAGCAACTATGTACATTAATATTTTAAAACAATTTTTTAAAAATAGTTTTGTGCTATATTTTGTGATGTGTAATATGAGAATTAGTTAATGAAAATCTAGTTTTTAATGATAAATATTCAACGTAAATTAAAATGAATGAAATTTTAAAGAATTATAAGAAATAATTGAAACTTATCATAATAGTTTCTATCATAACTTTTTTCAATCCTTTAATTAAAAAATATCGTTATTATTATTTATTGTTTGCATTTACTTGCTATGCCCATCCGGAAAGAATTCTACTCTAATCCTTCTAATAAAAGACACAGGTGATCAAGGTAACCTTTGTAAGCGAGCCAAGACACAGCGTTCTGAGGATCTTTTCTGGCCTAACTTTTCCAGGAAATGACTTGGCTGGTCAACAGTGCTTGTAAGAATTTGGGAATGTAGTAGTGAAAGAGAGACAAGTCAGATTCCACCTGCTATCTGCCACCTCTTTCAAATGGGGAAAGCATGCTTGTCCCCTCCCCTCCCCAAGGGGTTCGATAGCCAACTCCCACTCTGAAAGCTGAAAAGTACCTTGCTTCTTCATATTCATTAGCCACCCCTTTGCGGCACCTGCAATACACTGGCAAAATCCATGTTATTTCTACAGGGAAATAATTTTCAACCAGTCTTTTGTATGTGCCAAAGAAGCAAGTGCCTTTTTTTTGTGTGTATGTATTTCATTGAAGTCAATTAGTGCCCGATGCTTTTTTTGAGACTGTGTTATCTCAAAATTTAATTTTAAAATCTAAGTTTGGATTTTTAAATATTTCAGCTTTTTCAAAAAATAAAAAGCATTGGTTGATCCTTTAACAACCTGAAAATTTCCTGTATTTATTGATAGGGAGATTCTTTTTGAGTATACAAGAAAGCATGAAGTTTGGATTTGAAAACTGCTATAATGGTGACTAAGAGTCTCATAACAATAAATACATATAAATTTAAATCTCCAGTTATCTAGATCACAAAATAGCTGGATTGATATCAGAAAGTAAAAAAAAAAAAAAAAAAAACTGCATTAAAAGGGGAAACAAACATATTGAAATATAAATTGTATGTATTAATTTTTTAAAAATATAATTTTGAAATTTCTATATAAACCAACATTAAAATTTTATTTAATTTTGAAGTCCATATTTAGATAATTCTAAATTGGTATTTATGGTCTATGCAGAACTTCCACTGGCAATCATTTTTATATTCTGACTCCCTCAAATCCACAACCCTAAAATCCGTAAATGCTCGAAATTTGCACATCATCACAGATGTAAACAATGAAACTTTCAGTTTGGATGAAATGACAAAATTACAAATTTTTTTTCCTTTTATATCATTCCGTATGTATTTCAATATGTAATTCTCAATAATATATGACTAAACTCATGGTTTTTCATGAAGGAAGTATAAATTTGCTTTATGAAAAAAATCAAAATATTGCTGATATTACTGGTAATCGGAATCTTTTTACCAAATATATTTATGTATTAATCAAGCTTTTTTGGTTATCAAGACTGGCTAAACCTGAAATAAAACTTCCTTACTTTATGATTTTGATGTGATTTAATAGGGTATATTTAAGAAGAAAGTTTCATTGAATAATTCAAGAAAAATGTACAGTCGTGGAAAAAAAAAGTAAACACCCCCTACTAACTGCTCAACAAATTATCGTAGAAGAAAGTTACTGGTACCGAACGATTGGAAATAAAGTCTACTTTTAAATGATGTATATAAAATTTGTTTAAGGGGCCATCTACATATTAAAACAAACCATAACTTTGTTTTTTTTCAATAGCAGTACACAATTATGACAGCATAAATGAATTCTACACCTTTCAATTAGCCTATAAACAAATTTTTATGCAATTCGTGCCATAAGTTTCCGAGAAATTAATTATTTTAAAACGAGCGTATTTTAAGGGTTGTATCCAAATTGAAGTTCCGAACTCCATTGTTAACCGAGAGAGCCGCCTTCTTGATCAAGGCATGTTTAAACGTCAATGAAACCTGTTTGATTACAGGATAGCAGAATAAATTTCAAAAATTTACTCACTTCTATCATAGACGGCCCCTTAAACCATCATTTTGCCATTTTTTAAGCATAATTTGAAAACTACTTGGAAGAAAAATGTGAAATTTTGGATTTCCATAAAGCAGGACTTAATAAATCTAAATCCATCAAAAAAAAAAATGTATGTTGCAATTCATAATTTTTTCAAATATTAATTTCATAATTCATATCATAAAATTATAAAAATTGCAAATTCAACGTATTTATGTTTAGGTATATTAGTATTATTGCTACACAAAAAATTAGCTCATTAGGAGCATAATTTCAGGATATATAAATAAAAATATGAAAATGTAATTTAACATTAGAAGTACTAAATTTTGAATGTCTATAATTCAAAAACTTATTATTCGAATGACTTGAAATGTGATTTCTAGGCATACTTTGAACCGAAGATTTGAAATATCTTGTTAAATTTGGGTACTGCCATTGAAAAAAATGAAGTTTGGACTTGTTTTAATATGTATATGCCCCCCTAATCAAATTTTATACACACCATTTAAAAGTAGACTTTATTTCCAATCGTCTGGTACCAGTAACTTTCGTCTACGATAATTTGTTGAGGAGTTAGTAGGTGGTGTTCACTTTTTTTTTTCCACGACTGTACCTCTTCTTCATTATGCATATTTAATTATACATTAATTATTTACATAACCTTTACTTTTAATAATTTAATCATTTTTTAAATTATCTTTTTATTATTTTATCACTTAATTATTTTAGTATATTGGAAGCATTCATTATAATTTCGATCGATTTGATTACTTTAAAAAAAAATGTAAACAAAGCAATGACAAGAAATCCACAAAATTCTAAAATCCACACAACCTCTGGTCCCAAGCTGTGCAGATTTGAGGGATTCTACTGTATCACTATTTCTGAAAACTAATTTTTTTTATGGTTTTCTCTTGCAATAAATTGTTTAGAAAAGTGGTATAAATATGAAGATAATACAAAAATAGTCAGCAGTAGCAGTCCTGTATATGGCAAAACAAATAAAATTTAAGGAAAAGTTTTTTTTTTTTTTTAATAATACATAGGAATAAAGGGAGAGCCTAAAATGAGTGTGGCTCCACCTAATGCGCAGCACTTTTTCTTGGAATTCAGAATAGGATCCAGTGAGGGATTACCTTTGTTGGCGATAACTCGCTTGCAATTTAGCAAATAGTTGTAGTGCGAAAGAAAAGATGAGGATTGCAGTATTTGGAAATTAATTTCTTTCAATTTTACATCTTGTGTATATATTTTTTATTTTGAAATGGATGGCTATGTTTATTTTCACTGAATTTAACTTAATTGTTTAATTTATTGAAATTAAGTTAGTATTTCAGTGTTTTTAGCAAACATTTAATTTTTTTCCATTTAGAGTACTATTAATTATAACATATAATAAATATTCTATTTTAAAACATATAGTATATATTTAAAAAGTAATCACAAAAACACTAAAATGTGTTTAAAAGAAAATTTATTTGCTGTTTTATGTATATAAATTGTTTCATTAAGATTGAGAGGTACAATGTAAACTATTGTATTATTCATGTATATCAAACACATATATTTGTAGAACTTTTCCACAATTAATTCTGTTTATAAAACAGGTATGAATTCAAATAATATTTTGATTTAAATTCAAGCAATCAATATGACAAAAAATGCAAGCTTTTTGGATATACATTTAAAATTATTTGCTTTTAATTCTCAAGGAATTTTATATTTAATGGTTGAATTCCGATAGTATGTATTTATTGAGTTTTGTATTGTTTATTGTGAATTCTGCATGTGCAATCGGATATATTTTCATTGTCATCCATTTGTTTTCATTCTCTAATATATATCTAACATCATACTTTATGTTTTATTTTTTATATATTTGACATTTATTTTAATACTAATTTATTCATTTCTTAATTTAAGGTAATATTGGTGAATTTTGGACGAAAAAGCTACATTTTTTAAAAATCTGAATTGTAACATTAAGATAATACTTTCTATTCTCATTTTATGCAGAGTAAAAATGAGCATGCAGATCATTTATTACAGCATTTCAATTCTTTTTTAGGAAATGGAAATAATTTTAAAAACAGTAGATGATTCAGAAAATCTGATAATCAGTTATGAATAAGCAGCTCATCTGTTGAGGCATATTTATTTTAATTTAAAATAAACAAGCAAAAAACTGTTGATATCATGTTTAATAACATAAAACATTTTTTATTTAGTTTTTATGTTTTAAGTTATATTTTTAAGTACGTAATTTATAGCATTGACAAATCAGGGGTTTGTTCAGACTTTTAATCTTGTGAACAGCTTTTTACATTTGTGAAAAATCTAGTCATAGTTTTAGGATTTTGAAATTATCGTTATATTCAGGTTCTTGATTATATATTTTTAAGAAGACATATGTATAAATACATGCATTTTTTTATATATGTAAAAGTAACAGATCAGATTTTACTTTTAAATGATTAAATTTGAGAAAGGTTCAGTTTGGAGATGGAAAAGTTTTGTGAAAGGCCTGTTTTAACACAAATATTTCTTACGAAGGATCCTGTTTTGAGATGACAACTATTGTTAAGGATCCTGTTTGGAAATGAAAAACATTGTAAAAAGACCTTTAAAGGACCCAATTTCTACCTAAACAGATCCCTGCAATTTAAAGTTATTCAATATATAATAAATTAACCAAAAAAAGTTTCAAAGTGCTTGGAGCCAAGCATAATTTAATCATCATATTTTAATGTAATTAGAAAGATTCAGTATTTTTTTTTTTTTTTCTAGCTAAAACATGTAGTATTATTATTGGTGAAAAAAAAAAATAACTATTTTGTCTTGTTTAATTTAAATTGGGAAGTAAAACGGGATTAGACAAACCAATAAAATTAATATTTTGCTTTAAAATTTTTAAGTATCAACTTTGATCTATGTAATAGTTGGCTGAAATATTTTTAATTCTTAACAGAAAAAATTTCTACATGTTTTCACCAAAAGAATTTTCTTGATGTTTAAATACATGTGTTCAATTTCTTTTTTGTACCTTTTTTCTTCTTTTAAAGTAATGATTAACATGCTGTTTACAAAAGAATCTAAATGAAATACATTAGTGTGCAAAAAGTAAATTATTTTATTTATCTTGTATCGAAAAGTAAAATACTACTAGTAATTAATGTCAGTGATTTATATTTTAATTCATCTTAATTAATTTTTTTTAAATAAAATTGTTTTTACCAATTCAGGGACTAAAAAACAATTTAGGTTCAAATTTTATTTTTGTTTTATTAGGAACAAGGATACTATTAATTTAGGTATGAATAGGTGATAGCTCACCAAATATTGTTCCCATCATCATTCTTCATAATGCATCCATTTAATTAAAAATATAATCACCTTTTAATCATACCATTTAAACACATAACTTTCGTTTGAAATGCATGCATTTAATTCATTTCATTTTAAAATGATGAAAAGAAGAAGAAATAATACCATTAAACCAAAATATTTTATTTCAACATCAAAGTGTTTTCAATTTACACACAATACATAAAAGCTGCTAATGAAAAGCGGGAAAAATGCTATTGGTGAGATTTCTTTTTCAATATTTGATCCCACCTAAAAAAAAGTTCCAAACTAAGTTTTTTTTTTTCTTTTACTAAAAAACAATTCGTAAATTATTACATATAAAAAGGGGAATAAAAAATTATCTGTAATGCATCAATTTAATTTAAAATATAATCACCTTTTAATCATACCATTTAATACATTGAGTAACACAGTGACTGGCACTGAGGTGCTGAAAAATTTACAATGTTTTAAGTAATTTTTAAGATAGTATAATCCTGTAATAAATAAAAGGTAAGTAAATTTTAAATACATTTTCAGTAATTACTTAAAACAATATACATTTTTTAGTTTCACATCATATTTTAGACGTCAGTCATCAGCGAATGATGCGTTTTAAACAGAAAGTTCAGTGTCAATCACAGGTGACTCATGTGGTGCTTAACGTGTTAAACACATAACTTTAATTTAAAATGCATGCATTTAATTCATTTCATTTTAAAAAGATGAAAAGAAGAAGAAATAATACCATTAACCAAAATATTTTATTTCAACATCAAAGTATTTTTTTCAATTTACATACATAATACATAAAAGCTGCTATTGAAAATAGGAGAAAATGCTATTGGAAGCATTTTTTTTTCAAGATTTGCTCCCAGCTAACAAAAAAGTTCTGAAATAAGTTTTTTTTTTTTACTTTGGTTCTGTCTTAAACCTCAGGTAAAACACAATAAAAAAGTAACTTTACTGATAACAAATTTTTAGAAAAACAACAGTAAGTACGCTATTTATATTTCAATTTAGTATCATATTTATAATTTGTCTGAGAATCATGCATATTATTGAAAGTATAAACAAATATGCAGAACAGTTCATGTATATACATATATTTAAATGTTTCTTATTCTCTGAAAACAGAAGCTACAGCTTTGGTGGAGTACTTTATTGGTTATCTTTTAACTTAAAATCTTATTAAATTAGTTTTATAACCAGAATCTATTAACACAACAAATTTGTGACTACACTGTCTTCTACTGTATAATGTAAAAAAAAAAAGAAGAAACTTAAAACAAAAATTTGTATACCTGCCATTATAAGACCGATAATTTTTCTTTACATTAAAGTTTTCACTTTTTTAAAAAACAGAGACCATAGATGAAATTAGAATTTTTAGATAGTTTTTGAAAACCTCTTTTTTTTATCTCACTAAACAGCTTTTGTTTGAGATCTTGTTTTTTTTTTTCAAAACTGCAGGTCAAAATATTAGGATTTTCTTAAACTTAAAAATGTGCATAGAATCTTTTGTGCTCCAGTACTCTCATCAGAAAGCATCATTATTCTTCTCAAATTAATTAACATACAGTGAAATACGTTAAAACGAAAATGCTTAACATGAAAAATCAGTTAACACGAAATTATATAATGATCCGGACAGTATACTATGCAATTTAATACATTTTTTTTCTTTTAACGTGAAGCAAAAATCGTTTAACATGAAAAAAATTCGCTTTCAATCTAGTTAGTTTAAGTTGAAATTGGTAAATTTTGTGTTAAATCCACTGAATTTGAAAAATAAATTCAGTGAAAATCGGTGATGTTCATGTTCTTTTGTAAATTAGCGTATGTTTTATGAGCACAATGGCTGAGAAATTGGTCCGAAAACAAACTGCAATTTCGCTTTAAATGAAGATGCTTAATGCAGTTGATGAAAAAAAAACGAAAACAGAAATTTGCAAAGAATTTGGCATTGCCAATTCTACTTTATCATTTAAGCTAGAGAGAAAACGCATGAGAACTGCTAAGCACGAAGATTTAGAGACAGCTTTGCTTATTTGATTCAAACAAGCTAGATCTCGGAATGCTGAAAAAGACACTTCAAAAAAAGATATCTAATTTTTTCCTCTCCAAAAAAATATATTTTTGTACTTGCTTTTTATCCTAATGGATTCAACCTACTAGTAGCTTAACAGGAAATTTAAATAAAATTTGACGACGTTGAAAATATTTGTGAGTTTTCTTCTTTGTTTTACGAATCTTTTAACGTGAAATTCTTTTAACACAAAAAAAATTTTTAGCCCCCTCAATTTCATGTTAGACGTATTTCACTGTATACAGGAACATAAATATAAAGCAGTGCCTAAAATAGGATTGTCTTTTTAATTGCAGTAAAAGCTGCTAAGATAAAATTGCAATGTACTCGAGTAAAGTTATTTTACCCAGTTCATTTTCTTTTGCATTTTTATTTTTTATTTTTTACTTAATCTAGAATTCAGTTGTATAAGATCTGTTTTATCATGTTTTAATGTACTTAACCAGGCATACAAGGATTAAGTGCAAGAATTTCTTTATTTATTTACTTTTCAATACAGTATTCAAACTCCAATTATCTGCACTAAAATCACTCTTATAAAACTATCAGGAAATAAAAAGTAGTATTTTCAAGAGAAAAAGATTTATTAAAATGCAAGTTGTATGCATTTCTTCATATATATATATCTATATTTATGTTCTTAATTAAAATATTAAAATTTATATTTAACTAGAATTTTCAAAGTTTATAGTATTTTGATAATTCTAAGTACTTTCATCAATTGCAGAATTACTGTACAAGTACTTCGTACCACATCTGTTAATAATATTTAATGTCTTTTAACTTAAAAATTTAAGTATTTCTTTACATATTTATAGATATAGTATGGCCATTTACATAAATCCACATTAGTTACCCAAATTCCAAATGATTCAATAAAATAAAATTTTAAAATATTTTATTTACAAATAAAACATATAAAAACGTCAGATTAAATAGACAATATAAACTATATGCAAAGAGAATTGCTAACAATACATAATTGCAAATAAGTAATCCAAAAATATTTTAACTTCAGGGTGTATTCGAAAAAATATTTTTCCACCCTCAACAGCTCAAAATTTTCTGAGACATTTTCAGACTCATTTTTAAAAGTCAAAACATTAAACCTGCTGAGGTGATTTTTCAAGACATGTATAAGAGGCTGTGTGATTTCATTTTTCGTTCAATTAATTAGAATTTGATTTTTAAACAATTATTTTCTCAGTATGATAATTTTTTTCATCCCCAGATCTCCCACTTCGGAAAACTCGGTTCAAAACGCCAACTTTGACAGCCTTTTTTGCAGTATTTTCTGCATTTATCAAAAAATAGGCAAGCACGGCACATTATGTAGTTTCTAAGTAATAGAATTTGCCAGTCTGATACGTTTGAGAGCAAAAATGAATTTAAAAATAAATCAGAAAATAAACAGTTTGGATTAGAATACACCCTTCATAAGTCTTTTTGTTATTTAGCTGTATATTACAATTTCATAATGAGTAAGATTCAAAATAAAATTAAGGAAGATTTTGCATAAAATTCATAAAATAAGTGAAATGATCCTCACTTATAAAATCTTAATGCATTTGTTTTTCCTATGCTATCTGTCAGTAATTGCTGCTACCAGATAAAATAACTTAAAATAATTCAATTTAATAGTAGTCAAGAATGAGACTTAATTTGGCAGAATGCATTTTTGAATTTTGAAAACTTTTTCACTTAAGACTGTAATCTTTCTTATATCAGATAATATATCTGAAATAAATTATAATTTAAACCCTATAACAGTTTAAAATACAAGTAAAAGAACAGTCATGCTGTTAAACTATAAGAATCATTTATGAATAGCTGATTAAAATGTGAGAGAAAGCATAAAGATCAACAGCAAAAATTTTTTTGTAAATTGTAAAAGATACTAAATGAACTGCAATTTTAAAACAATGTTCCTCGGATTAAAATATGGCACCACTATGTTTCTAAATATTTGAATTCTATATTACTTAATATTCCTGTAATTAATAAATTTGCCCAATAAACTGTGATCATAGTTACATAAAAATAACAAGAATACATGCATAAAGAAAAAAAAAAATATTGTATAGTTATTTCAAAGCTGCCAGCAACTTAGGTCCAAAATGCTGGGTACTTAGAGACCTCATGATTAAAAATTAGAGAGTTTTTATTGGTCAGAAAGTCTCAAATAGGGACTTTTTAGGTATCTAAAAAATAAACACAATATTTATGGAAATCAAATAATATATAAAATACAAATTTTAATAATAAAAAAATATTTACAGATTTCTCACAAATGAATGTTTTTAGGTTCCTTACGTTCGTATGTTGTGTTGGTTTTAAGTATGGAAAAAACCTGTTTCAACTGTCCTGATCAAAATACACTTCGAAGTGAAATAAAACTTTTTTTGTTAAAAGATAAATTTGCATAACATTTGGAAAGATTTTGTTCTGTAAAAATTTTACCCGTTTATGTATATCTGCAAGAATAATTTGATGAAAAAAGCAAATAAGTGAAAATTATTAATTCCTTATATAATATAAAATACGAGAAAATTCACAAATTCTACACAGTTATTGGTTAGAGAAGACACACAAATTCATGCAATCACTAATGAAAATCAGTCAATTCTAGTTTAATACAAATTCTACACACAAGATTACAAGTGTTTACTCATGTGTACTCATGTGCTGTTTAAATTGGGCAAACTGTCTAAAACGTATGTGACAAACATGACAGAAAAAAGGTTTCTCCCCTGTATGTAAGAGCATGTGACGTCTTAGATTTTTTGCTAGAGTAAAACCTCGATCGCAAATTTCACATTTGTGAGGACGTTCATCAGTATGAACCAAAAAATGCTGTGTAAAGTGACCTTTATGATTTGTGGAATATGTACAAAGATTGCATTTAAAACGTTTAGTAGAATCTTCATTACTGTCAGGTCTGTTATTTTCTGTTGAATCTTCAGACATGGGGAAATGAAGAATGGAGACCTTTTGAAAGTCATCAGTTTGACATCCTGAAAAACGTAATTTAAAACAAATTAAGCCAGAAAAAAGAAAGAGATTGACGTTAACAAATATTTCATACTATGATTCATGTACAGAAACATGTAAAGAAAACTACAATATTAAAATGTTATATAAAAAGAAATAAGAGTAAAGTTAGATTTAGAAAGCAGCAATGCTTAATCAATACAAACAAAGGATTATCATAACAAAGTTATTCAAATCATTTTAGCTGCAAAAAATAAATTCATAATTCAATGGAAAGTACACCCATATAAAACATATTACAAGTGTTTGTCAAGATGGGAACTCTCGGAAAAAACTATAATTTTTCGAAAAAAAACCCCAGTTTCCTTCAAGTTTTTTTACAAATTAGTTTATTTACATTTGGATTATTTAAATTCCATTTATAAAATAATGTATCCAAAATGTTTATAACAGCTACATTCTGATGTTTTTTCTTTCCTCTCCCCCCCCCCCTTTTTTTTCTCAATTTTAGTATTCCATGTGAAGACATTAACTAGGAAAATAGATAAATGATACTTATCTCATTAAAAATGAAAATCTATACAAAATTATATTAGTATTACAATTTGTGGGAATGGTAAGGTTGCACACAGTGTTATATATAATTATTTGAAAAGGCAAGAGCCCCTTGGGGACGAGCGGCAAGTGTATGTGACGCATAAGGTGCTTAGAATCCTTGTTTATTCCCACCAGTTAATTTTTATTGTAAATTTTGTCCTATTTAATTAGGGCATTTTCCCCATTCAATTATGTAAAATGTTCTGTTTTGGAAAACTGGTGATAAATGATTAAAAATTCTGTAAAAGACACTCATTGCAAAGGAATTAAACTGTATTTTTCTGGTTTTAAAACAAAATGCGGTCAATAACTAAGTGCAGCTTGTAAATAGTACTAAATTTATTACCGATCTTTATTTTAAAATGTGGAAATCTAATTATTAAAAAAAAAAAAAAAAAAAATTATCCATGATCTTATGTTGTAATTGTGAAAAGAATAAAACAAATGTCTCACATGGCAGAAACGTATCAGCATGTTTACAAACGATGCAATTTTCATGAGCAGAAAATCAAATTTGATTGGTCATCACATTCAGTCAGAGCGGCTCTTCTCAAGTTCACCTCAGAGCGTCTTACATGGCATATAAGGAGTAACTCCTCCCATTTTCTTCCTCCTTCATTCTTCGCTGACACTGATAAAGATAATCCTAATTACAGGAAACTATTTTACTCTATGTTTGTAATTTTTTTCAGCATTAAAAAATATATTGGTAGTCACATTTGGCAACAGCATGCCTAATCTTAAATTTAAACACAGCCAAGTATGACATCCGATCCGGATTGGTTTTTTGATAATGACGCGAATGATGGAGATGATTTCATAGACACTGATCAAAGTTTGCCACTTGAAACTTTAAAATTATTCCACAGAAGTTCAAAATGTTTAATTTTATGTCCACCAGTTAATAGTTTTAATTAAGAAGGCTGGTCACTCAGCTTCCGATTTCCCCTCACTAATGTAAAGTCTATGGGCATTGGATGCATTCGTATATTTAAAATATCTCCTCGGTAAATTAATATTTTTAACTTCTATTTGTTCTGAAAACTTCTTAAAAGATGTCTCTATTTTTCTTAGTTCTCAAAATATTTCTAAAGTATAGACTTAATTTTACAAGAAGTGTTAAAATCTTACTCACAGTTCGCCGGCTTTTAACACACAAAATATTAAATTCAGCATAGATTTTAGAAATATTTTGAAAATTAAGAAAAAAAGAGACATCCTTTAAGAAGAGTACATAGAAAACAGGTGTTAAAAATATTATTTTTCTGAGAAGACATTTTAAATATACGAATGCATCAAAAGTCCATAGACTTAACATTACGGAGGAGAATTCCGAAGCTGAGTGACCAGCCCTCTTAAGTGCTCTAAACTTCGTATTGTATTTTTAAAAAATGAATGTGATGTTATACATGGTGCGGCGATTAAACTAATTTTTCTTTTTAAGTAACTGCAGCTTATTCATGGAAATTACAGTATATATTAACTTTAAAAAATCTACCTGTTTCAGAACTTTTATTTATTTTATTAATTAGTTTTATGCAAAAATGATTAAAGATTCAATAATAAATTTATTAGTTTCCAGATCTTAAAATTTTTTCATTGACTTTGAAACAGGGTTTGAAAAAACACGTTTTTTTTTTTTTAATTTTTAAACCCAGCCCACTGGGCCCACTAGGCTAAAAATTGGGTTTTTCTGGCTTTATTGAGTTTTTCTTAAACTTCTTATTTTCATATATGTAATACCTAAATTCTTCATTTATCTGTGAAACCTGGGTATAATTTTGCATTAATTAAATATGAATTAACAATATATATATATATATTTAAAAAACAGTTAATTTAAAAGTTATGTTTGTATCTCATGGGACTAGTTTGCTGCATAAAGGATATATTAAGTTAACTACAAACAGATTTCTTTATATAAATCTTACCTTAAGTTAAACATGCGAAATTTATACAGTTTCTTTCATTGATTTCAAATCAGATATCAGTTGAAGAAAAAAAAAAAAAAAATTAAAGAAATGAGATTCATAATATTTTTGAAAATTTTAGCAAAATTTGCTACATGTATAATTTACACTATATTTAATTTTAATAATTACACTATATAATATTACTTAAAATATATTTTAATAATTTACACTATAATTTATACTACATATATAATATTTGCTACATACATAATTTGCTACTTAAAGTATAGTAATTTACTGTCTTCAATGGTTAAATTATCATTGAAACATATATTATTAATGAAACTTAAAAATTAATTATTTACCGTTTATATATAAAGATGAATATTTTAATAAATTAATTCTATATGTTACTGGAGTTCTAACATAAAAGTACTTTTCATGAAAGTTTAGAAGATATTAAATTTTAATAAATATTCATTTTAAACATACAGTTTATAAATGATAAGAATTTAGTAGTATTGAATATACAATAAAAAAAAAATTAGAAAGCAGCTGATAAATTGATAAATATTTTTATATATGAAAGATAATACTTAATTTTGAGAAATGAACACTTTAATAAATTACGTCTGTTAATTATATATAAAACTTACTAAGTTCCAACAAAAAATATTTTTTACGTAAAGTATAAATATATTATTATTACATTATTATTAAAAAATAGATTAAACGAAGTTTTTAATTTAATTATTTAAAAAAATCTAATTGACAAAAAAAATTACAAGGGAACTGGTAATAAAGATCAACTGATTTTAACTAACTGACATAAAAAAAAAATATTACACTTTAGTTATTAAAGAAATTCATTTATTAGCAAAATACCCTTTAAGTCATATCAATTTTAAAATTTAATTATCTGTATAATATTTACAATAAAAAGATTATAAAGTAACCTAAGTAGCAGTTAAATTTAAAATGATCACAACTTTATAAAGTTCTAACATGAAAATACTTTTAATGTAAGCCTAGGAGATTCATTATTGCATTTTAATAAATGTTTACTTTAATTATTAAAAATAGATTAAATCATTTTTTTTTAATTTATTTAAAAAAATCTAATTGATAAAATTTTTTTACAAAGGAACTGGTAATAAGATCGACTGATTTTAACTAACTGACTTAATAAAAATCAAAACAAAACTCTAAAAAAGTTAAAACGCCAGCGAGAAGACAGAACACACAATCTTAGTATTACAAATGCAAAATCTTAACCAGCCCTAGTCTTAACCACAGGGCTAGATCATTCATACATGCTTTTTAACAAAATACCATGTGCTGGTTACAACTTTGAATACTGTTTGAACCGGGGCTCCCATGGGCAGCCCACACATCCCCGGCATCAGGACTAGTGAGAAATGGCAGGACAGTATGGAAGACATGAAGTGAAAATAGTCATGAGTGTGTTGACATCATGGCATGGAAAGATGGTGGATTAAGCAAGCAGGGTGGTAGGATGGTAAAGCTGGCCTGAACCTCATAAAAACAAAGACCTCTTTCAGGGGACCATACATTTTTTACGTAATTATAATTTAAAAATTTTCCTAACACTGAAATTATTTACAATTTAGAAAAAATATGAACAAGATTATTTACATAAATTAAAATTTTCCTGTCAGCATACAATGCTTCTTCTCCACCCTAACTGGTTTCTGCTATCAGCCGTGTGCTGGTGGCGACGCTAAGAGTCTTTCATCCTAGCTCTGACAAGAGCTGGCCCACACCGCTGTACACAAGTCCAACGCTTACGTCAGGAGAGGGAGGAATGACTCTCCACTGGAGCGGAGAGTAGTATAAGTAAGTGCTGGGTGAAAGAGGCAGAGCCTCGGGAGAATACTGCTGCAATTTGAATGGCCAAGAGAAGTTTACAATCTGATCTTATGGGAAGTTATTGAGAGTTTTACATTTCTTTAGATTTAGAGTTTTTAACATGAATATTTTTAGAATAATTGAACATTCCGTCCATAAATTTGGGAGTTTTGCTAGAAATATCAGATTGCTTACTGATGTCAATATAAAGTTTTTCAAGATAGCTAGTAAGATCAGTGAAAGAGTTAATTTGAAGTTGTAATTTAATTTTTTCTAAAATTTGGAAAAATTTCATAACATCATTTCCAAGTTTGCGACTCTGGTAAATCGAATGCCGGCTTTACACAGTATTTTACTTTTATACTCGTCCTTTCAGGGAAAGAAGTTCAATTAAATTTCATTGGCTATCAGTGAAGCGATACCCAATGAAATTGCAGGATTTCGCACTAATGCAAAAAGTCTTATGGATAGTCAAATTTCACCCACTTCACAAGATTATGCTCTGTTATGGCATGCAGCTTTGAGTTGCAAAAGGAGTCTTTGCTTAATTAAGGACTACAATGTTGGATATATTTTCCCAAAGTACACTGTTGAAATCAACTGGTGCCATCTGTTGTTGTATATGAGGAACATTAGCTTTTCTCACGATTATTCCGATTAGCAACTCAGGGGGAAAAAAAACCCCTTAGATTATTCTGCACCACGCAGCAAAAAATGTAGGACTTTTTTAGCACATAATCCATGGATAATAGCCCGAAAAATACGGTAATAAGAAGAAAAAGAAGAAAAATTGACATTTGATAAGAGACTTGCTCCTAAATATTCATGTTTGGATTTTCTAATGATATAGACTATTGTGACTGTACAAGTACTGGTGATTGTATGCAAGTTGCAGGCAGATATTTTAAAACTTTTTTTTTTTTTTATCAAGCTATTATTGATCAAATGTTTAATGAGTTTAAGTTATAATTATGAGAAATAATTATACCATATCAAAATGATTCTTTAAATAAAGAGTTTTTTAATGAATTATTTGCATTTTTCTTGGATAATATAAAATTGTACACTACCAAAATTATGTACTGCTATAAAATTGTATGCTACTGTAAATGATTCACTACCTAAAAGATGATTAACCCCCTTCCTACCAGACGGTCCAATGGATCCAACAAGTGCATTAAAAATTATTTTGTTATGAAAAAAAAAAAGGCTGCAAATTCTCCAAATGACTTTTCCAAATGTTACTTTTCTGTAAATATTTGAAATAGTCTCATATTTACAGAATTTTCAGTCTTTTTTTTCAGACAAAACAATTTTGAATGTACCTGTCAGGTCCATTGTAGCCGTCTGATAAGACAGAGGGTTAAAACAGTTTAAAAGATGTTAAAAACTCAAGCACTTTCGGCTATGTACCTAGCCTTCATCAGGATTCAAGATTGTGTCTTTTTCTGTAAATATGTGAAAAAATAACATATATACAGAATTTTCAGTCTTTTTCATGAAAAAACCCATTTTGAATATACCTGTTGGATCTAGACTTAGATAAAATGTAAAACTGTCTGCAAACTCAAATAATTTCTTAAAAATTTTCTGCAAAAAAATGCCACGCCCCTCCCGAGTTCTATATCGCCGCTAACCACAAAAATGAAAAAGCCCTCTTTCCAGTTCCTTGCATTACGTTACATGCACTCAACCCTACCCCACTCCTCTTCCAGTTTTCTGAATTAGACTTTTATTGAAAAGAGGATAATATTTATGAAGATATTAAAACCATATTCCCCTTTCAAATGTAAAAAAATCGCCACAAATTGCGGAGAAACGCTAAACAAGAGCATAACACATTCACTAAAATTTCCAACCAAATAAATTTTATTTAAAAGAGATCAACATTTAACATTTATTTTTTAATGCAAAATTCATTTTTAATCTGTTAAATTAATCTGCAAAGACTAAAATAATCTGCAGCACCTGCTTCGGTGCTGCACTGTTTCTGCTACCGGCCCTGGCAGGAGAGGGAAAAAAGGCATTGTACCTGCTGTTCCGGCATAGGTGCTGCAGTTACAATATATTTAAGTTTTAAACTTGTATGCACCACTGCGCTTCTTCCAAAAAATACTGTACCATGGTACATGGCAAATAATTTCTAACAAACTTTTTTTTCTCCAGTTGAAAAATAGTCTGCAGACTTTCTCAAGAGTCTGCGACAGACGTTGCACCAATTCTCTGCCCAGGGTCTTGATAATTTTTTTTTTTTTTAAGAAATTTGTAAAATAAACCCATCAAAACTGCCAGCAAACTTTTAAAATTTTCTGCAAACGGCATTCGCGTGTTCGTCTATATTATCTGACTCTGGTTGGATCCATGGACGCTCCATCCATGGACCCACGAGTGGCAACAGTCACGCCTATGCAGGTATGTACCCTCCAAAACAGACTGCTTATTTGACGAAAAGGAAGCTGTGTTAAAATGTTCTTCATGCCTACTGATGCTTTCTTCTAGATACCCACAGATGATGTGACATGGGTAAAGTCCATTGAATCTGTCTGGTAGGCGGATGGTTAAAACAGTTTAAAAGATGTTAAAAAATCAAGTACTTTCGGCTATGTACATAGCCTTCATTAGGATTCAAGATTTTAACTAGTGTTACGAAGACTACTTGTCCACATATCACTCATCAAAGCCTCGCTTCAAAACCGTTCATGTGGTACCATGGTCAATACCAGTAACATGGTGAAAAACAGAAAAGAGGTGGGCAGAGGAGATTTTTTTTAATTACAATTAATTGCTCTTTGACCAAATGTGCAGTTTCAAGTGGTTTAGTTATATAAAACGCATGTTACACACATGACATGAATGCGGTTTCGCTCTTGTATGTATAAGAGCATATAGCCTCTGAGATTTTTTGATGGAGTAAAACCTCAATTACAAACTTCACATTCATGAGGATGTTCAGCAGAATGCACCAAACAATGCTGTTTCATGTGACCAATATGATTCATGGCATATGTACAGAGATTACATTTAAAATGGTAAAGAGAATCTTCATTATTGTCTGTTCTGATGTGTAATATGAAATCTTCGGCAGTCATGGAGACGCTTTGTAAGTTATCAATTTGAATTCCTGAAAAAGGTAATTTAAAATGAATTAAATCCACAAATAGAGAAAGATAACAACAATAGCAAATATTTCACACTGTGATTCACACACACATTTTTGAAGGGTAATATAATATTTTTATTAACTCCTTTTGTGAAAAGAAGATAATAAGCAAGCACAAATTAAAAGAAAGTAGATTTAGACACCGTTTGTTAATCAAGCATAATGTTCTTAAAGAATTGTGAAAACTAACTTTCTTTTTCAGTATAAATAAATAAATATTACATAAAACTCTTTAAACAGTCTTAAGTCTTAAAAAAAAATCAAGAATTTGAATGAAAAATTGCAAAAATATGATTAACTGAAAAAGAAATATGAAAATGTCCTTTAAAAAGTTTTTTTTTTAAAAAAAGGAGAACAGTGTTTAAAAAATTTAGAAATTAACACTGCTGAACAATCACAAATAAATGATTACTACAACAAATTATTAGTGATTTATAAAAGTTGTTTTATAAATTATTTTAGCTGCAGAAATTTCAATTAATAATTCACCATAAAGATTACACATATGAGACATATAACAAGTTTTTGCCCATATGGAAATGGTCAGAAAAAACTGCAAATTATAGATAAAACCTAGTTTTTTCTGAATTGGTTTATTTCCATTTGGAAAAATTTTAATTTCACTTATAAAATAATGTATTAAATTTTTTTTATATCAGCAACATTCTGATGTTTCTTTATTTTTTTTAAAAATTACTTTTATACTAAAAATTATCAAAGAATTAGTAATTAAATTTATTAGTCTCAAGTTTTTTTAATGACTTTGAATAAAATTCATATTTTATCTGTATGACTGTCTTCTAATCAAAATGAAACATCCTCAACACTCTTGGAAGTTGCAAATTTAATATAATTTTTAAATAAGCCCAAATTATCAGAAAAACTGGGTGAAACTTATATACAATTTTCTTCATTATATATAAAATTATTTTTAATCGCAATTTAAAAACAAAAATGCGACTGAAATGAATATTTAAATACAGGAATAATAATATACAGTAAATTCTGTCTAAGGCGGACTCTGTATAAGCTGGAAATCTGTCTACCGCAGAAATTTTTTCAAGTCCTGGCGAACCCATAGAAAATTAAATTAATTCATGCTGCATAAGGCGGAATCTGTCTAACGCGGAAACAGAAAGGATTTTAAGGTCCCACCAAAACCAAAATTTTGCATAAGGCGGAAAAAGGATAATTTAAAAATGAAAGGTGTTTTGTTTATTAAACTTTAAAACTGATAAGTCAAATAACTCAATGTCGAGCGTGTTAGTTAAAATCCCGTAACCTTTTAAAAACTTAATTCAAAAGAATAGAAACTTTAAATTTTAAGGAATTTATGCTTATGCCACTTTTTCATATGCAAAATTGCATATAAAAGTTAATATTTCTAGTAAAATGAACATTTATCAAAATACAGTCGAACCTCTATTTAACGAAGTCGCTAAATCCCGGAAAAAAGTTCGTTATATGGAAAATTCGTTAAATAGAGAATCACCTTTTAAAATACTTTAAACAACATAAAACAGATTTTAAATTCATAAACACTAAATATTTTTGCTAAAAGTAATTAATCACATTTTTTTAGATAAATTATATCGATTTGTTTTATTTATTTTACCCACCAATATCCCTCATCAATTAATTTTTTCTATGTGTTTAAATCTTTGAAAACTGCAAGGAAAACAAAACATTGTCCGGGAATAAACTGTATTTACTGTTTAAAGTAAATAGTTTTTCATTAAAATTAACGAATTTTAATGACCTTATCGTATTTATTATTATTATTATTATTATTATTATAACAAATAATTTTAACCATACATTAACATATGCATCCTTAAACTTAGTTTCTGAAAAACTCTGTTAATTTTGTCTGAGTTTTTTCTTTTAACTCCTTGAGGGGCAAGCAAAAATGTTTTTAAATATTGAATTCTCACCGGAATAATCGAAAACTTATTTTTAAATAAGGCAGTGGTTCCCAACCTTTTTTTGGCCGTGCCCCACCTAAGCCTGTCTAAAATCATGATGTTCCCCTTGCTTATATATATCATATAAATATTATTACATAAAAAAATTAACTTATATTTTACCGGAAATATCCAAAAATAGCATAAACTTTGATAAGTGACTTTACATTCTTTAATTTATCAAAATCATATTTTTTTATTACAAATATGTTTTTAACATAACTCTATGAATGCAATGAGACCATGGATCTTCGCATTTACATCTACAAATGCTTTATTGTTTCTGGATAACTTACCTCAGATTTAAAAGCGATAAATAGCCTACATTTTTATCTTTGTAAAATTTCTTTGACTCTCTCACATTTTCTATTACATCTGATAGAATGGATACATTTTAGTATGTGCTTCATGAAAAACAAGTGATTTGTTTATCATCAAGACTGTATGGGTAGTATAATTCACAAGTAACATTTCCGAATTCACGCTTTTATCCAATTTAAGTGATTATTTTTTTCCCCCTCATGACATATTTCTTTGATAGTGGATTTTCTTTTTTCCATTATTATTATTTGGCCACCATGTTCGATTTCAAATTTTAAAATTCATATGTCATGAAGTATGTTTATATACTGTGTATGTAGCCTGCAGAAGAGCAGTAAGACGTTTTCTTTTTACATGGGGATTTATTAATTTCATAACAGTAGTACCTCACTTAAATAATTCAAAACATTTTTTTTTTATATTAGCCATGTCAAAATAGTCGATGTTAGCTATACCCTTCAAAATGTCATATGTAAAAGCTCCTTCAGGAGGTATTTTTCACTATGAATAGAAATTTTTTTTTAATAAATAGTACAATAAAGAGATGGTTTACAAAAATAATATTAAAACCAGAAAAATTAACAAGATTTTCTAATACATAAAAGATATCAAAATATGTAAAAGAATTTCAGATAATTATTCTGGTGTAAATGTATTTTGAACTTTAAAAGGGAAAGGTTTCGAAAATTAATTTTTATTCAGTTATTTTTTTTAATTTTGTCATCTATTATTTCTAATTTTAGACTACGACACTACCTTCATTAGAAAAAAAAAATGACAGAAAATTTGTTAATAAGAAATCAAATTGCCCCCTGAAAAGTCATATTGCCCCTCTGTGGGGCGTACGCCCCATGTTGGGAACCACTGAAATAAGGAAAAGCAATTTTTCAACGATTTTCCTCCAAAGTTAAAAAGATAAAATTTAGTTAACATTTTGTGGTAAGAATCTTGTTTAAATTAGGTGGGATATATTTTATCCCACCGCCCTTCAAGGGGTTAAAAAGTGCTCTCTCTCATAATATGTCTCGCATCTTTGCAATGCACCAAAAACCTCTTCATGTTGATTTTTCTTTTAACTAAAATCCGCGGCGGAAATTTTCAAACGATTTTAGCATTTCATCATATGAAGTTTTGTTAATTCCTGCATCATGATCATTTCCATCATCATCCTATTCGTCTTTTCGCAATTCATTGCTGTATTGTTTTTATTTTTCACACTGTCGAAAATATCCAATTCGGATAGTGTTTCCGAAGTCTCAATTTCAGAATTAAGTGAAATATAATCATCAACCAGCACATCATGGTTAATTTCTTCTTTTTTTTTCTCATTTGTATCCACATTTTTTTAAGTTCCTCTAAGGGATTATCGTCTTCGTCCTCCATACTTAACGAATTCTCACTGCTGACAAAGAAGGTGCCTGGTAAAACCAGTTCAAGGTCTTTGAACATCATAAAATGTGTTTAAAGAAAGAATAAGTTTGAAATGTCCAGAAATATTTTGAGAAATGAGGAGAAAAAAAAATTCCGATCACAAGAAAAAGTTCGTTAAATAGAGAATACACTTCGCTATTTGGAGGTTATTTTACGAAGAAATTCGCAAAATGTTCTTGGTTCCAAGGAAAAGTTCGCAAAATAGAGGTTCGTTAAATAGAGGTCCGACTGTATATATTTTCGAAAGTACAATGTATTATACTTTAAGACTGTACTCAAATTCAAAATTATAGCATTCTGTCTCATTCTCGAAGGTTTTTTTTTTTCTGTATGTCTGTGTATAAACTTCCAATATGAATGTATTACAGCAGTACTAAGAAATTGAATAACGTTTCTCATTTATCTTTGAAAAGACAAAGGATCTTTCAGAATTTCAGTTTTCAGCCGATTTTCTAGTCAGAAGAATTAATGAAAGATCTTCATCTTCAAGGGATTTTTTTTTTTGGGGGGGGGGGGAGAGCTTTTTTGCATAAGCCGGAATATTGTCTACCACGGAAAATTTTCTCAGTCCCGACCGATTCCGCCTTAGACAGAGTTTACTGTATTATGAAAAATAGTGTTAAATGAAGCAAGGAAAGGTACTCTCAGAAATTCTGATATTAAAATACACAGATTTTAACAGTAAAAGCACCTTTCTTTGTTTTTTTTTTAAATATATTCATGCGAAAGGAAAACAACAACATTTTACATTATAAAAATTATAAATATATTTATCATTTTATATTTTCTAAGAAAATATGGTAGCAAGAAAACCTTTTAAATATCCATTTTTTCAGAAAAAAAGACCACTTCAAAATTTTTGTCATCACTTCAAAATTTCTCAAAATATTACATTTCTAGTGCGGATCAAAACTAGATTTTTTTTTAAATTTTGGCAAACATGTACACTTGCATCTTCTTCCTCTCAAACACACACATAAACATTTAAAAACAGAGGGAATATGTTACAAAATTCGCCAATCATTCAGAAAATATCCGAAAATTCTATTGATAAAAAGGCACTCTAAACAAACAATTTCAAAATATGTTTTTGGAACAGGACACAAGAGTGCTCTTTTTTAGAACAATGTGCCTTTTTTTTAAATTAAATTCCCATCCAGCAGTCCTTTTGTTCTAGAGTCAACACTAACTATTAACCTGCACAAAGTTTTTAATTTTGCATCAGTTTTAAAAAGTCTCTTTAGCTTAGAATTAGTCTGAAATTCTTTGGAGCACATATCACAAACAATTTTTTTTCATATCTGTGTGAGTGAGAAAATGTTTAGTTAGATTTCCTTTTCGAGTAAACTTTTTAGAGCATATTTCACAACTGAATAGCTTTTCCTGAGTATGACTTTGATAATGTCTGTTTAGATTACTACTTTTCATAAATCCCCTGGAGCATATATCACAAACAAATGACTTTTCTGCATTATGTGTGCGAAAATGTTCCTTTAAATGTCCCTTTTGAAAAAATCTTTTATTGCACACATTACAAATGAATGGTTTTTCATTTGCATGGATTAGACGATGGTCATTTAAATGACCCACTTGAGAAAATCGTTTAGAACACACTTCACAGGCAAACGGCTGTTCCCCGGTATGCGTGCGAAGGTGTGTGTTTAGATTAGATTTTGTGAGAAACCCTTTGGAGCATATTTCACAAATAAATGGCTTTTCCCCCGTATGTGTTTGAATATGCACATTGAGATTTTCTTTACGAGTAAATTTTTTAGAACACATTTCACAAATAAATTGTTTTTCTGTTAAGTGTACGGAAGCATGTCGCTTTAGTGCATAATTAGTTGAAAATCCTTTGGAGCATACTGTACAAATAAATGTCTTTCTTTCTGCATAATTTGGCAAATCAACATGTGGAGAATATTCCATAGAGCAAATATCATTAATATAAGATTCTTCAATGTGAGTAGATTTTTTAGGGCACTCCAGAGGGAAAATGTTTTCAGACATGCTTCAGAATAGAAAATTTTGAACACACTTGGAAAGGAAAAAGAAATACCTTTCTTATAACAGTATGAAGATGAGTCAGCAAAAGTGATTTACTTTTGAATCATTCACTCATGAAGGTGTCTGCTTTGCTTTGCTTTTTATCTCTGAAATAGAAAAATTTCATTTAATTTATCAGTCTTTTTAATTGCTTTGTTTTACAGCACTGCATTACTATTTATCTTAGCAAAAAATAAATGTTTTAATTGCTAAAAAAATAAAGGAATATATGTAACTGTTAGTGAATTACAATGTTGCATTACCGTAATTTCGGGTAGATAAGCCGCGGCTTATACGTGTTTAAAAGTTAAATTTTACCTTTTGCGGTTTATCTGCCGGTGCGGCATATACGAAGTAATAACATTTTTCTCCAGAAAAAAATAAATAAATCAATCAGATCATGTAATATTAAAGAGTGAAAATCTGAAAAACAATATTAAAAATGCTTCACGGATTAGAAATAACAATCATTAAAAAATCATCGGGAAGTTCTTTTTTATTTCAATAAAAAGAAAACTATGCATGGTTTCTTTCTGCATAATGAAACGTATTACTCAAAGATAATGATCTCATTCTAATAATGTCTGCTCCACCGCAGAGTTGAATAAACAAACTGCAGATGGCTCTCTTCCTTTTTATAAACTAGGGGTTTTGGGGAGTGCTGTAATTTTCTAATAACTTATAATATTTTAATAAAATTTTGTTGCACAGCTTAATTTATTGTTATTGCAACTTGCTGAAAATTTGAACAAAATCGGACAATTAATAATGGAGTTTTTTTTTTATGTTTGTTTTTTTATAGCTAAGAAAAAACGGGTTTTGCTTTTAGTTTTTTTTTTCTTTTAAATTATTTTTTCTGTTTGCTTGCAGCTCAGTAATTTCCTTTTACTGCACTTACGCAAAGTGAAGTTGCTGACACATTTAAGGAATCCTTTTTATGCTCCGTTTTGCATAATCGGCATTTTAATGGAAAGAAAGTAGATTCTCTTGTTTTCTTTAAGTGTGCGCATTTGTGAATGTTTTTTTTTTTTTTTTTTAAATTTTCAATAATGAACGTATTTAATTTTTGTTTATTTTAATACTTTCTTAGAACATTTTATTTTAAATATTTACAGAATATATCAAATCGAGTATCAATTTCTGTTAATAGACATTAATGTTTACAGTTAGTAGTGAAGATATTTTCAAAAAGATTTCTCTTTATACGTCTCTCCCAACTTTTGCCAATAGTTCATGTTGTCAAAATGATTATTTATCATTAGTTATTTTCGGAATTTTACGTTGCGTTATTTAATTGATGGATTCGAATAAAAAATAGTTTTATTTGTAATTCTAGTGTTATATTTTATATTAAGAATTCGATCAAATATATTTCTACTTGCCGATCCAAGGCTGAAATGTGCGATGCAATTGGATAAATTCATAAACCAAAAGGTATTTATTTATTTATTTTTATTATTTGAATTAAATTTAAAATTCTAATTTTTAAAATGGTTTTAAAAAATGCACAAAAATCTTCAATATGTCGTCTATAGTAGTACGTACACCACTTTCAATAAGTGCAACTTATATGTCGGTGTGGCGTATACGATGGAATTTCAATTTTTTTTTACAATTTTCGGACGTAGCGGCATATATGCCAGGGCGGCTTATCTACCCGAAATTACGGTACTTGTTTATAGTTCTAAAATGGTGGTATGGGATTTAATAAATTGTTTTAATATTCTTACTGAATTTTCATTGCTGCAGAAAAAAAAAAAAAAAAAAAAAAAAAAAAATTAAAGCTTCAAACCTAGCAATTTGCTCATGACCTCTATTAGAATCACATGGATGAAAACAAAAAGCATTTAAAAAAAGGAAAATATGTGAAAGTTAGAAAAAAATGTGAAAAAAAAAGGAAAATATTTATGCATTTTTTTATTTATAAATATTTTATTGTGAAGACAGAATAACAACCTGAAAATGTAAATTTCTTTTCAGCACTTTCAGAAATGTTTTATGTCTACCTAACCTGAGCGATAAACAATAAAAGAAGGTTGTAGTGGAAAGTATATGATGCTGGATTAAAAAAAAAAACCTTCATATACTAGTTGTTTCTTGAATAAAGCTACAGTCTAAGTGGCACGCTTCAGATCATATTTGGCGTGGCATATATTGATGTTCTACATCAAAATATAGTAGAATTTCACAAAATCAGGGATGAAAGTGTACTAAAGCGATTTTGGAGCAGCTTTGGAGCAGCAAAAAGCTGATTTTGGAGCAGTAAAATCCATTTTTGGAGCAGCAAAAACCTGATTTTGGAGCAGTAAAATCCATTTTTGGAGCAGCAAACATCCGATTTTGGAGCAGTAAAATCGATTTTTGGAGCAGTAAAAATCTAATTTTTTAGCATTTACAGCTGTTTTTGGAGCAGATCTAAACTCTAATGCTAACAAACTTCTAAAAATTAAAATGATTGCTATCTTGAGAATATTTTGACATCTGAGAGAATAATTACTCGGATAAAATTTCTTCACACTTTTTGCTAACTCTGAACATTCTAAACGACAGTTGGGTACTGATTAGAATAATAATGAAAAATTAGCAGCAAGAAGAAAAAAAATGTTTACTTGGGTTTAAAAAATATTATTTTAGAGCAATTTTAACTAATCAAAGAAACGTATATGAATAAAACATAACTAACCTGAATTAGAAACATACTGCAGACCAATCCTTTTTAGAATGTATTATCCACTTTTATTCAGATTTCTACTTTCAAAATTAAACAAACTAACACAAATGGAAGGACAACTTGCTCAGTAAGATTTAAATTTATTTAAAATACAATGCAGTGAATAATCTTCCTTCATACACAGAAAAGCATAATTACAAATAAGAATTCCATGACATAAGTCAATATAAAGTTCCCTCCCCTTTACAATTCTCAAATAACTTGCTACTTTTAAATGAATGAATGGATGGATCAATATACAAGTTTGTGACAAACTTTTTATTACACGAAAAAGTAATCATATGGATGTTTCACCCTTTTTTACCTTTCATTTATTTAGAGCCAAGTTTTTAATTCAGATATTTAAAAATACTGAGCATTAAAACCAATAAAGCAACAATTTATATCATTAAAAAAATGAGATTTTAGCTCAGTGAAAATAATTTTGATAAATATAATTATGAAATATTAAATTTTACATTAAAATAAAAATTTGGACCAAAATATCAACTGAATATTTTTACTGAAACTATTTCATGAAGGCACAAATTTAGCACACTTAAAACCAATGTTGAATTCACAATAAAATATAGACAAAATGAGAAATTTAAAAACCAAAAAGAAAATGATGAAAGAAAAAATACCCCCCCCCCCCCCAATTGCTTTCCAAGTAAGTTGGAAAGCATTAAATTTTCTTCTTCTTGGAGAGAGCCCCTTGCTCCTGTCTATTTTTTTCTAAATCTTCAAGAATACATTTAATCTTGCTTGAGGATTCATTTAATAAAACTTGCCCAGATTCCATATCGGGAAAATTCTTTCTTTTCAGTCCATTTTTGATCAAATTTTCTGCATTCTCAAGCATCTTTTGGGAAGCTTCCAGTCTGCAGTTAAGCTCTTTTTCTTCTTCTTTCAGTTTAATTTCATTATTTTCTTTTTCTTTTTTCTGTTCATCTAATACTTTTTCCTGTCTCTCTGTCTCTAAACGACGATTATAATTCTTGTAAGCATTTTTAACTGATCGTAATAGATCATTCGATAAATCAACATGAATGACACTATCATAGTCCTCAAGATGAGATTTCACATTTCTCAATCCATTGATTGTGTGAAGAGATAGATTACTTCGGTTGCTCAATAGTCGATTATTTATACTGAAACCCCTTTCGCAATCAGAGTTACCATGAGGTATAGACAATAATGCTTTTATAAGAGTTTGAATGTGCTGGAATTTAGCACTGCCATCTGGTTTTGTCACCGAAAATACTGAGTTCCAGAAACATTGAATGTCTGAGCACTTCAGTTGATGATCCTTCACTAGAAATATTTTCACTTAGGAGTATAATCCATTCATCGGCCGAAGAAGAAATTGATGATATCGGAATTACATTGGGCAACTCTTTAGCAATTTTTTTTATACATGAAACCGAGGAATCTTCTTTTACAAACGCAGGATGAATGCATTTTAGACGTTCTAAAAATTTATTCTCAAGGGGTAAAACTCTTAAAAGATATTTCACCGAGGAAATATAAAAGGATCGTGCACCCATAATGAATTCTTTTCTTCCCTGTTCGTCTAAAAGCTTTAATTCCTTTTCAGTATCTGAACCAACTTCTGGCCTTTTCCAGTGACAACCTTTACTCACATCAAAGTTTTTAAGATCAAAACCAGTTTTGTCCATGAAACTTTTTGTTTGAAGAAATCTACCCATGATAGCTTTAACCAAATTCACCATTTCATCATAAAGCACTGGATTCAAAGGATCTTTACACTGAAATACCCTTAAAAAGTTGGTGAAAAGTGGGCAAACATTTTGCAAAAACAAAGCTTGTGCAAATAAGCTTTTATCATTCATAACTTTCTGAATCTTCTGGTGGCGAATTGATTGCCGTCCTGGTGGTGATAATCCAAAAAATTTCTTTAGAGCTGAAAATTGCTCAATAAACCTTTCCAGCGAAGTTTCAATTGTAAGCCAACGACTTGACACATGCCTAATGAAAATGTGTTCTAGCAAATCCATTTGTTTCTGCAACTCTATGAAATCACAGCTCTGTACAGCTGAATTCTTGAAAAAGTGATAAATATCAATTAGAATACTTTCAATATCAGTGCCAAAAGCATTCAATCCTTCGGAAAAAGCATTATGGATTTTGTGCAGTGAGCACTCGCTTGCATCCACTAAATTGTTGTTCAATGCCAGCAATTTTTTCTTCAATAATTTCATTGTATTAGGTCCATCACTGTAGAAACTAACCATTTTTTGTGAAGATAATTCATGTAGTGACTTCTTAATACTGTCAAAAAGAATATCACTAGTTGCATGCCCTAAATGGAATGATTCTAGATGTTTATTTAATACTTTTTTGTGCACTTCGCTGTAAAAACGTATTAGAACATCACATTGTTGTACTCTTTTTTCATGCACAGGGGTCTCATCTACTTGAATGGAATAAAAAGAACCACATTTATTAACTTCTTTAATCAACTTTTCTTTAAGAAATGGTCCAATCCCATCTGAAATAATATATGATAGCTTAGTCCTGGAAACTGAAAATTCACTTGCAAGTTTTGAATCTGGAAACATTTTAGGAAATATTTCACTAGCAGTGTTACTGAAGGAAAATGGAATGTTGCATTTTGCAACTGCTAAAGTAAACAGTGTCTCTGCTACAGCAACCTTATCTTGCTCAGTGAGCTGCAGGCAGTTCTTTTGCATTAAATCCAATCTTTTCTGGACAGTTTTTTTTTTTATTTGCCCAGAACTATCTCTAATTTTATTACAGTTTTCCACATGTTGTTTTAATTCAGCATGGCGTTTAATAGCACTCACACCATGTTGGTTGCACTTTATTATCATGTCACATATAGTGCATAACCCTTCTTCTGGTTTGAAACCAGATGTACACCAATCAGATATTAGATCGTTGCTGCAATCTCGCTGCTTTAAAATATCTGGATTAAAGCGAGTGCATCTTTCTGGAAAGAAAAAAAAACAATAAGCATGCTGTCAGATAAATGGAAAATACTACTCTAAGCAATGATAGATGTAAGGGGCGGTGGTTGGGGGGGGGGGGGGGTGGTAAGCGACCAAATCTACCTTTGAAGACTCAATACATAAACTCGTACATAAACAATATTCAGCAGTCCAGTGCAACCAACATGTTTGGGGTTTACAGCCTTCCCCTCCAAAGAAACTCTAAATTTAAAAGTTAAAGTTATATAAGCAATAAAGTCAGTCAAAATTTCTGGGGCAGGGTGAACCACCAAATCCCCCTTGACTATAGCCTTGTATTGGGGCGGGGGGGGGGAGGAATTTCAGGGAGGGGTATTGCAGGATGACAGGTCAGAAATATCTTTAGAAATAAAAAAGTTTATGGTTTGATCAATGGGAGGAGAAGGTGGAAATTTCAGAAAAAATTAATATTTAATCCAAAAGTCTAAGAATCTAATAGTATTTCTTTTATTTTTCTATTAATTTGATAGTTTTTGAGTTGTATTAGATTGCTACTGAATAACCAGCGATCATCATATCCCGAAAATTTGTTCAAAACAATTTTACTGCATTTTCAGATAGATTCTTTAAGAGGACAGGCATGAGATTGCAAAAAGATAAAATAAGAAAAGGAACATGAAATGGAAAAATGAGAAATTATTTAAAATAGCGCACCTATAAGACAATTGAATTAATACGATTATTTTATTTGCAATAAAATAGACAATATTTTTGTTTAAATGCTGCTTTATTTTGGGGGGGGGGGGGGGGGGAGAGAGAATCAAATTAATAATTTATACAAATACTATAATTCTGAAATGAAAATTTTTATTTTTAGTTCATAATTCTGATGTGCAATGTTTTACACAGCAATCTTAGCTAGTCGTCCAATTCAAATTTTAACATGCTTTCACTCAAACCATCACTTAATAAACATGGCTAGCTAATGTTTAACCTGCTATTCAGCAAAAGAAAAGCTGGTGAAAAATAATGTTGCACCAAATTTTTTCTCGCTCCTTTGACTAAATTCGCGTTTTTTAGCTATCCTTTGACGAAATTCGCGTTTTTTAGCTATCCTTTGACGAAATTCGCGTTTTTCTGTGATCTTTTGACGAAATTCGCATTTTACCCTCACGATCCTTAGACAGAATTCGCGTTTTCCCGCAAACTTTTGATGAAATTCTCGGTTTTTCCACGATCTTTTGAAAAATTTCGGAGTTTTTCCGCGATCCTTTGAAGAAATTCACGTTTTTCTGTGACCTTTTGACGAAATTCGCACTTTACCCTCATGATCCTTTGACAGAATTCGCGTTTTCCAGCAAACTTTTGACGAAATTCGCGGTTTTTCCTAGATCTTTTGAAGAAATTCGGAGTTTTTCCGCGATCCTTTGAAGAAATTCACGTTTTTCTGTGACCTTTTGACGAAATTCGCACTTCACTCTCATGATCCTTTGACAGAATTCGCGTTTTCCCGCAAACTTTTGACGAAATTCGCGGTTTTTCCACGATCTTTTGAAGAAATTCGAAGTTTTCCCGCGATCCTTTGACGAAATTCACGTTTTTCTGTGACCTTTTGACGAAATTCGCATTTTACACTCATGATCCTTTGACAGAATTTGCGTTTTCCTGCAATCTTTTGACGAAATTCGCGGTTTTTTCGAGATCTTTTGAAGAAATTCGCGTTTTTTCCGCGATCCTTTGACGAAATTCTCATTTTTCTGAGACCTTTTGACGAAATTCGCATTTTACCCTCATGATCCTTTGACAGAATTCGCGTTTTCCCGCTAACTTTTGACGAAATTCGCGGTTTTTTCACGATTTTTTGAAGAAATTCGGAGTTTTTCCGCGATCCTTTGACGAAATTCACGTTTTCTGTGACCTTTTGATGAAATTCGCATTTTACCCTCATGATCCTTTGACAGAATTCGCGTTTTCCCGCTAACTTTTGACGAAATTCGCGGTTTTTTCACGATCTTTTGAAGAAATTCGGAGTTTTTCCGCAATCCTTTGACGAAATTCACGTTTTCTGTGACCTTTTGATGAAATTCGCATTTTACACTCATAATCCTTTGACAGAATTCGCGTTTTCCCGCAATCTTTTGACGAAATTCGCGGTTTTTCAGCGATCTTTTGAAGAAATTCGGAGTTTTTCCGCGATTCTTTGACGAAATTTGCATTGTTTCGCAGCCCTTTGAAGAAATTTACGTTTCTTTTGCGATACTTTAACGAAATTTGCTTTTTTTCTGCGATCCTTTTCGAAATTGACTATTTTTGCGAACGATTGACGAATTTTTTTTTCGGCGGCCATTTTTTGAAATTAGTATTTTTTTTATGTCGAATTTTCGGACCGATTTTTAAATTTTTGGAACAAACCACCCCTGCGAGAAACAAACGACAAAAAATCGGAAAAAAGCGAAAAATAGTGGATCCTCGGAAGAAAGCGCAAGCCCTCCCTTCCGTCGCCACCAACACTACAAATGAACGTTGTTTTTGTCAAATATTTAACATTTTTACAAAATTATACTTTCATTTTAACACATTTAGAGATTAAACTGCATCAAATTTTCGAATGAAAACGGCGCAGAAAAATGAAAAAGTTGTAAAATCGCGAATACACGGACGACCCTCATGCAGATTTTTAATATATATATATATAAAAGAAGCAAGGCTTTTTTTCCCCCGAAAGATCACCATCCATATGGGCGCGAAGGGTTCAGGGTCCCGTATGTATTATGATCGCGCCGCTTTATAACAATCGCCGTATTAACTATTTATGGACGCTCACGATGTACATACGCTTTGCGAACAGTAAATTATAAAATAATATAGAAAACAGTTATGTTAAATGAATAAAAAGAACATCTGAAGTATGAAAAGAATATCTCTAAAACAGAACACCAACGCGTACGGCGACTAAATAATAAAAATCTGCAAGAATTTTCATGCAGAGGACAAGAAATCGAACGGTGTTTTCTTTTTTATTGTTAAAGTGAATTATTTTTCTGAAAATACTGTAAAATTCTTATTTTGCCATATTATTCTCAGCCTAACCAAACTCCTATTTTACATATTATATTGAATAAATTATTATATTAAGCTTGCTCTGAACATTTTTTTTTAAGTTTTCTAATAACTCACATCATAAAACTATTAAATTTGCTGTAAAAATAATTAGACTTACCTGATTGCTTGCCATGTAGAGACATCGCAGCTTCGGTTTTGGTTTTTAAATCACAGATAGAATCTCATTGTTCGACTAAGATTAGTAGGATTCCACACATGCGCTGCCAAGAGGTGTGACGTCGGATACGTAGAGAGAATCCCATTGTTCTTTCCGGCAGAAGACAATTCCAACACGTTTCCTTTTTCACCGTCAAGAGGGTGTCGTTTTTTGGCGGCGATCGCTTAATTGGCAACTTTCAGATTTCTTTCTCTCATCCGGAGTGAAGTTCCGAGATTTTAGCGGGAGAAAAATCGGGAAGTCTGCGGGTGCGACCGACTCTCCCATACCGAGAGTACGCCAAGCAAATCCACCGCCAACTTTTTGCCGAAGAGAGGAAGAAAAAAATCACGTAAAGGCCCGGATTTTAATGTATTTCTAGGGGGAAATTTACCACCTGGAAAAAGTTAAAAATGGAATTTGTTTTTGTTTCTCGGATCGACGAAATCGTGCTAAATTTCATTTTGGTACTTAACTACGTTTTGGCGCAGGTTTGGCGCAAATTTAAGGAAAAATGCTATTTCGGCGCAGACATGCGCAGCAATTGTATTTCTGCGCAGATATGCGCAAAATGCGCAGCACTTGCATCCCTGCAAAATGCATTAATTAATCAAGATGTTGTCTCTTTTTATATGAATGTGATTAGCTTGGCGTGTTATCTCTGCAATACAGATTGAAGAAACTGAAATATAATTTAATGCATCCCAATCAAGATCAATATTAGCTCACAAAATTTTAAGAATACGAGAGAATTAGGATATTATCACTAAAGAAAATATAAAAGGCATTATAAGCAAATATACCGATGATAAAATTATAACATTTTGGAATTCAATTCCACACTCTAAAATATGTAGATTCTGCCACTTGCTATTTTGACAATATTTTCAGCAACACATTTATTTTTCAGAAATAAAAATATGAAAACTTCAAGTAAAAACATCAAATGAGTCCAATTCTTGTTGCATTCTCTTAAAAATAACCAAGTACAAAGCTGATACAGTATAACTTCTTTAATCCAGAATCATCGCGGTCACTACGATTTTGGATTAAAGAAAATTCTGGATTACAGAAGTTTTGAAACTAGAATGCATTTAGATAGATAATAATACTAATATCTCTCTTTAATATGACAATACAAAAATGCAAGGAACTCGATAACTGAAAAACATCAATTCAAAATGCTCTAAAATATATATTTAAAAAAAATAATTATGCATATTTTATGCAGTGTTGCCATCTGCTGTAAATTACAAAATACGATTATTGCATGATTTATATTAGATGTAAATTTCCAACTGGGCGAAAAATGTCTGGACCAGGACTCGAACCCGGGACCTCCTGGCTGAAGCCGCCAGTGCTCTGCCATCTGAGCTATCCCGGGCAATTCTGGTCGAACTTTTTTACCCAGCTAACCTCAATGATTACAGCATCTGGTCTGAAACCTGGTTCAGCTCAACAGAATAAATCTCAGGTAATGGAACTCCAGAAATCGCTGGATACGAAATTACACTAGATTAATTTTAACACAATTATTCTAATTGGTAAACAAATCATATTAGATGTAAATTTCCAACTGGGCGAAAAATGTCCGGACCAGGACTCGAACCCGGGACCTCCTGGCTGAAGCCGCCAGTGCTCTGCCATCTGAGCTATCCCGGACAATTCTGGTCGAACTTTTTCACCCAGCTAACCTCGATGATTACAGCATCTGGTCTGAAACCTGGTTCAGCTCAACAGAATAAATCTCAGGTAATGGAACTCCAGAAATCGCTGGATACGAAATTACACTAGATTAATTTTAACACAATTATTCTAATTGGTAAATAAATCATATTAGATGTAAATTTCCAAGCTGGGTGAAAAAGTTCGACCAGAATTGTCCGGGATAGCTCAGATGGCAGAGCACTGGCGGCTTCAGCCAGGAGGTCCCGGGTTCGAGTCCTGGTCCGGACATTTTTCGCCCAGTTGGAAATTTACATCTAATATGATTTGTTTACCAATTAGAATAATTGTGTTAAAATTAATCTAGTGTAATTTCGTATCCAGTGATTTCTGGAGTTCCATTACCAGAGATTTATTCTGTTGAGCTGAACCAGGTTTCAGACCAGATGCTGTAATCATCGAGGTTAGCTGGGTGAAAAAGTTCGACCAGAATTGTCCAGGATAGCTCAGATGGCAGAGCACTGGCGGCTTCAGCCAGGAGGTCCCGGGTTCGAGTCCTGGTCCGGACATTTTTCGCCCAGTTGGAAATTTACATCTAATATGATTTGTTTACCAATTAGAATAATTGTGTTAAAATTAATCTAGTATTGCATGATTTTTTTAAAAATTACAATTTCTGATTTATAAATGATAAATAATACAAATCATAAGAATAACAGAGATATCATGAAAAATATTGAAACAAATTTTCTAAAACCAAAAAATTTATAGTGAGAAATTGAAATAAGATTAACAATTGAGTTAAAAAATAACTTTATTTTACATTATTATACTTTAACTATTTAACTTTATTATACATTAACTTATTTAAAATAGTAATATATAACACTAATGTTATAAAAAATTAAATATATAGCACCTACAAATATCGAAGTGAGTCACAAATTAAATACTTAAAAGAAATAATAGTAATAAAATCCGATTTTGCAATTTTTTGGTGCCATCTTCTTATCTTTGGAAAAAGTATTATTATTAAAGTATTACTTAATATTAAAGAAAGACACCTATATTAATTACATATGCAATTGAGAAGGTTCTTACAATTTAAAAATTGAAAAAAAGTGGTAAATTAGGAAGTCTTCATTTTTCTGAAATTTATTCATGTATGTGCTATGGCACCATCTATCATCTTTAATTGAAAATAAAAATGAATAAACATACAGAAATGTCCAGATTACAGCAGTTTTCGGATTAGAGATGTCTGGATTAAAGGTGTTATATTGTATAAATTATTTGACATCTAAGATGAGAGAACGGAAATAATATTTTAAAAATAAATTTCTAAAGTATAACATTGAATACTACCCATATTTTAGTAATGCTAAAAACAACATTTTAAGTAGTTTTGATTCATTATTATTCAATCCATTATTATTATTATTTTTTTTTTTTTTTGGCATGCCATGATTACATAAAACATTTTTGAAAAAATTTGGCACATTGATTGGAAAAGTTTCGCCGACCCAGCCTATATTCTCTTGATATGCTGTATGTTTTTTTTACAATTACAGCATTGTAACAAAGTGTATGGTGTATGTCCACATAGCAATTGCAACATAAAAACCTAGCTCATTAAAAGATGAAAAATTAAAAAAGATATTTATCATAGCAAAGCAAAAGTGATAGGGTTGGCAAGTCAAGGGTTAATATGGAAATAAATATTTTGTATCATCATGTATGTTAAATTTGCTACTACTCGTTTTCCTATGTTAAAAGTGTTAACTGTAAATTCATTGGTGAATGTTTCAATACTACTATTAATCCATAAAGTATTTTTTGTAATACAAATAATAGTCCAGTCCAGGCAATAGGGAATTTTACCTAGCAAAATTAATGGTAGTACTGGAAATCGGCTTTCTAGATGTTTTTTGGGTCGTTGAATCCGAATTTGTAACTTCCCACCAAAATTTCTCCCGGCAACCTCCCCAAATTTTGGTAAAAAGCCCCGCAAAAAAGGTTTTTATTAAAAAAATAAATTCTTTTATTGTTTTAGAGAAAAAGTATCTAGAAATTCAGAAAGTAGACAAAATTTCCAACAAATTAGATATATGACATTATGACTCAGGATGAAGGGGAAGGGGGAATCTGCCTCGGAACATGCGCGCGGTGCTGCGTAAACTAAGTTGTGCAATTCTACTTAACCACTCACACGTTTACATTCGCCCTCCCATCTCCCCTCCGAACTCTCTCTATAACGTTTACTTTAAGATTTTTGGGTCGCTGAATCCGAATTTTTAACTTTCCCCCAAAAATTTCCCCCCTGAACCCCCCCCCCACCAAATAGTTGTTTTTAACATAAATTTCTTATTGTTTTAGGGAAAAGCATTACGAAATTCAGAAACTAGACAAAATTTGCAACAAATAGATATATTACATTATGAATTAGGATGAACGGGGAGGGTGAGGGCCAGGGTTGTAAAAAAGCCGGCTAAAATTAAAAAAAGCCAGACCGATGGCTTTTATTGGTTTTAACCGGCTTTTTTTGGCCATAATTGGCTTTTATACAATAAAGCATTGTAATTATAGTGATTTGTATTCAGAATTGCAAATATGTCTGCTAAATTTTAAAAGGGCCATACCAACTGCCAATTTTTTTATTTTTACTGCTTTATAAAATTAAAGAGGACAATGGTTACGTAGTTATGTTTTATTATTTAATTTTAAGAGCTATTAATATACAAGTCTTATTTTATTTCTAGCAAACATTTAAAATTATACATAGTCATTAATAAACACCACCATTTCTCACTATTAAAAACATTATGAATAGCATATGCATGAATATGCGTAGCAACAAGCTTTTCAAAATTTTATTTTGAGAATTTTTTTTTTTTTTTTTTTGTTTAAATGCTCTATTTTTTATACACTTATGTACCACTCTCCTCAAATAAAACATCTTTTCTAATTTCTCGTTTCCATTTTGATATGTTATATTTTGTCATTAAGGCTATTAAATCCAAAATGGCAACTTTCTGACCTAAGTTTTAATTTATTTTTGTTCAGAAATGCATGAAACTAGCAGATGTTGTTGTTCAGAAACTATGTAATTGCACTGTTTTTTCTGGGTTTTTTTTTTGCAAACGCAATAGATTTTTCAGAAAATAGCGTCAAAGTGAGCGTTTTGAACTGAATTTCCACATGAAAGAAGAAACCACTCAGAAAAGGGTGAAAAAACGTGTTTGTCATGTGATCAAAATCTCTTTATAGCTCAATAGGTAATTGATGGATCAAAAAATGGAAAACACAGTTCGATTCCAAATCGCTTTCATGTTTCATGGTCGGGCTTTCGAATTTTACATCTTTCCGTTAAAAAATGAATTTGTAAATGTGTCAAAACATTTTGCGCTTGTTGAGCAGAGCAGTTAAGAACAGTTTTAATTAAATATAATCTTTAAAATGTGTAGTATATGTGGAGCTATATAATATAGAATTTCAAAACACCAGTTTGGAGCCTAACATATATACTTTTCAATGTTTATATATATATATATTTTTTTTTTCAGAGATAATGCGTTCACAATTGTCTTCTAGAAGTTATAGACTTATTTATTTGATAAAATTTAATAGAAGTTTATTATTTTTTTTACTAGAAAATATTTATAAATGTATTAAAAATTAATTGATCCAAATTTAAAACAAATTTACTGTAAACCAACTTTAAAAAATAAAAACTGGCTTCTTTTAATAAAAGCCGGCTTTTTTTAAGTGGTTAAAACCAAAAAAAGCCGGCCGGCTTTTTTTGGCCTGGCTAAAAGCCAGCAATCCTGGTGAGGGCTGCCTCTGAACATGCACTGCAGCGCTACGTGCACTAAATTATGAAGTCCAGGCAATTGGGGATTTTATCTGGCAAAATTAATACTAGTTCTGAATTTCGACTCACTTTATGTTTTTGGGGTCGCTGAATCCGAATTTGTAACTTCCCACCAAAATTTCACCTGGCAACCACCCCAAAAATTGATTTTTTGAAAAAATTTGGTTTTTGAGAAAAGCGCGCGGGGAATGCTCCGAGGCAGCCTCCTCTCTCCCCGTTTGTCCTACATCATAATGTCATATATCCCATTTGTTGCAAATTTTGTCTGAATTTTGAAATTTCTGAATTTTGCAATGCTTTTCCCCTAAAACAATAAGAAATTTAAGTTAAAAACAATTCGGGGGGGTTTCGGGAGGGGGGGGGGGGATTTTGAGGGTAAGTTGAAAATTCGGATTCAGCGACCCAAAAAACTTAAAATAAACCTTATAGAGAAAGTTCGGAGGGAAGACGGGAGGGCTAATGTAAACGTGTAAGTGGTTAATTGGAATTGCACAACTTAGTCCACGCAGCACTGCGGCGCATGTTTTGAGGCTGATCCCCCCTTCCCCTTCATCCTAAGTCATAATATCATATATCTAATTTGTTGGAAATTTTGTCTACTTTCTGAATTTCTAGATACTTTTTCTCTAAAACAATAAAAAAATTGATTTTTTTAATAAAAACCATTTTTGGGAGGCTTTTTACCATTATTTGGGAGGGTTGCGGGGTGGGGGTGGGGGGCAAATTTTGGTGGGAAGTTACAAATTCGGATTCAGCGACCCAAAAAACATCTAGAAAGCCGATTTCCAGTACTACCATTAATTTTGCTAGGTAGAATCCCTATACGGTCTCTATTGCCTGGACTATAAATATGAAAATTTAATCTGTTAAATATAATATCAGGTAATAGTAATTTGAAAAATGTTTGTTTATTTAATGACAATAGAGTAAGCATATTAATACATGGTTTACTGTAAAACCCGGCAGCAGAATTTTTTTCTGCAGTCTGCAACACAAGTAGAAACTTTAAAAAGTCTGCAGAACTTAAGGACAAACGCCCTCTTTCCAATCCCTCATGCACTCCCCCCCCCCCCCCCCAAGTATTTGTGATTAATATAAAAGGAAAGTACTTTTTAAAATAATTTATCTTTGTCCTCAAAATTTTTAACACCACTATCTGAAAAAACTTTCATAAAATTTGGTATAATTTCTGTGAAGTTAGAAAACAGAATAACAGTAAAAATAACATATGAACAGCAGTTTCTAAAATTTTTGAAAAGATTGATAAAATGTGATAATATCAAAAATTAATGTGTAACGATGTGATAATACAGGGATGAAAGTGCACTAAAGCCACTTTGAAGCAGCAAAAATATAAATTTGTAGCAGTAAAATCCATTTTTGTAGCAGCAAAAATCTAATTTTTTAGCAATAAAACCTGTTATTGGAGCAGATTGAAATTCTTAGAAAATCAAATTTGAATAATTCATGCAAATACTATAAGTAATTCTAATGCAATGTTTTATTTAGCAATCTTAGCTAGTTGTGCAATTCAAAACTTAACATGCTTTCACTCAAAACATGGCTAACTAATATTTAACCTGCCACTCAGCTGTAAAAAAATCTCGTGAAAACATCAATGTTGCAGCAAATTTTTACGCGATTCTTTGATGGAATTCACCTTTTTTTCCTCGATCCTTTGACAAAATGCGCGTTTTTTCGCGATCTTTCGACGATGTTCGTGTTTTTTCGCGACCTTTCGACGATGTCCGCCTTTTTTTCTCGCGATCTTTCGACGTTGTTCGCGTTTTTTCGCGATCTTTCGACGTTGTTCGAGTTTTTTTCGCGATCTTTCGACGTTGTTCGCGTTTTTTTCGCGATCTTTCGACGTTGTTCGCGTTTTTTTCGCGATCTTTCGATGATGTTCGCGTTTTTTTCGCGATCTTTCGACGTTGTTCGCGTTTTTTTCGCGATCTTTCGATGATGTTCGCGTTTTTTTCGCGATCTTTCGATGATGTTCGATTTTATTCGCGATCTTTCGACGATGCTCGCGTTTTTTTCGCGATTTTTTGACGAAATAATCGTTTTTTCCGCCGATCCTTTGAAAAAAATTTGCGTTTTCTCCGCGATCTTTTGACGATATACGTGTTTTTCGCGATCTTTTAGCTAAATCTGCATTTTTTAGCGATCTTTGCGCGAAATTCGCTTTTTTCCGCGATTTTTCGACGAAATTCGCGTTCCTTCCGCAATCTTTTGACGAAATTCGCGTTTTTTTTCGCAATCCTTTGACAGAATTTGCGCTTTTTCCGCGATCATTTGTCAAAATTAACGTTTTTTCCCGATCATTTGACGAAACTCGCGTTTTCCGCCATCCTTTGTGGAAAGTTGCTATTTTTCCGCAGCCCTTTGACGAAATGAGTTTATTTTTTTCAATCTTGTGACAAAAGTTTCCTCATCTTTTGACGAAATTCGCCAATTTTCCACGATCTTTTGACGAAAATCTCATTTTTTAGCGATCCTTCGATAAAATCCGCGTTCTTTCCGCGATCCTTTGAGGAAATTAATGTTTTTTCCGCGATCCTTTGATGAAATTTGCGTTTTTCTGCAATCCTTTGACGAAAGTTGCTATTTTACCGTAGCCCTTTGACGAAGTTAATTGTTTTTTCCGTGATCATTTGACAAAAGCCGCATTTTTCCGCCAGTCTTTGACGAAAGTTGCTATTTTGCCGCTGCCTTTTGACAAAATTGACGTTTCCTTCTTGATCTTATGACAAAATTTCGTTTGTTCTTCGCGATCTTTTGACGAAATTCACGTTTTTTTCGCGATCCTTTGACAAAATTGGCTATTTTAACTGCAAACGATTGACGAAATTGTTTTTTCTGCGAACATTTGCCGAAATTCGTGATATTTACGTCTAAATTTTCAAACTAATGACAGATTTTTTTTTTTTTTTTAATTTCTAAAGAAATTACCCCTACGAGGATTGACACATTTAATAATGGGCGTTTCACGATCGCGTGTCTAGAGTATTTTCTCCGTGAATTATTTATATTTTAAAGGGAATCGGAGCTTCGTCAATCTCATGTGGCGTGGATCGTATTATTATGGCACATGGCAAATAATTTCTAACAAACTTTTTTTCCCTAAATTTTAACAGTTGAAAAATAGTCTGCAGACCTCCTCAAGAGTCTGCGACGTGCGTCGCAGCGTTGCGCCGATTCTGCGCCCGGGCTGTAAAATTAAACAATAAAGATATACAAAAGAAAAATAACTTACAGGCTCTGTGTAAAATTAACTCTCCATAATCAATTTCAAGTTATCCTAAGTCGAAACCAGGTACTAGTCACAGGCCATTAAAATTACTTGACATATTATATAAATGTTGTATTAGCTAGCTTCCATGGAATTTGAAGCTAGATGTAGTTATCGAGGGGGGGGAAATTAACACCTGGAATCCAATTGTGCTTACATGGAAGGTCTCCATACGGGCATATTGAGAAAAATCTGAAAAAATTACAGAGTGTTCTTACCATGTCGATATATATGTTTATAAATTTTTTTTTGCAGAACCTTAATAGAACATTCATAAAACAATAATGAAAATGTCGTTTATTTGGCGATTTATCATCGGTTGACGATTAAAAGAAATTTCGAAAAATACTTCTTTATGTCAAATACTCTTTAAGATAAAATTGTTTCATATTGAACTTGTTTAAATAAATTTAATGTAAATGAGTCAGTTTTAGCAGTTTGTCAGTTTTAGCTTGATTTAACTATAGTTTTGTCATATATATATAGATTTATAATGAAAGTTAAATATCAAATTTTATGAATTAAAACAAAATTAAAATTGTTTCAATGTCTCAAAATTAAGTCCTATTGAGCACTTTCGATCCAATTTTGTTGCTATGGAAATGACGAATTCTTTGATATTGAAAGGAATAACAGGTAAATGAATCTTGCCTTATTTTGGAATACGCTTAAATATATGAAAGTATGCTTTATATAGGAAATTGTATTTAAAGTAATAAAATTAAATAACAAGCAACATAAATATGTAATATGAAGAAATGCATTTATTAAACTCTCTCATTGTTTATGTTTAAATTCATTAAATACTTTTTACACACATTCTAAAAATCAATTAGCAAACAAATTTCAGGTGCATTAAAAAACGTTTGCTATTGGCGAGGAAAAGTACTGCTCGATAAATAGCGTGACGCTTTTTTCTTTTCGCGCCAAATATTCGAAAGTATTTTATTTTTTACAGACTTTCTACTGTAATTCCGCCACTAAATTTGACTGATTCTTTATTATATACATGAGCAGTTTAATTAGTATTTTTTTTTTCAAAATATTCTGAGTATGCCCAGTATGGAGACCTTCCTTGTTAGTTCATGAATCATTCATTGCACATATAACTTTGCTAATTTAAAATATTTGCTGCACAATTAATATTTCATATTTTATGTTATTAAAAATTAGACTTTGTAATTAAAAATTAAATATATAAATATGTGAAAAAAAATCTCCAATTCTCAAGGACTTTTAAGATAGGAACTTTTCCAAATGAAGTGAAGACAATTTCATTTCTTCGTTACTCAGAGTATAAACTCTCCCAGTTGCAGTAACAGGCTGAACTTTTTGCAAAAAGGTATCCCCTGATACGTATAGCATATCATTCGGTTGCGGATTAAAAAAATGAAGCTGCTGGTCCCTTTGGATGTAGGAAGCTTGTTTTATATTCCCTTGGAATATTATTTTTTGCAAGAATACATGCAAGCCACCAACAATCATCATACACTACAGTGACAAATCCAGATTCAATTTTTGTTAAATCAGTTGGTGTAATATAGTCTCAGTGTTGTCACACATTCAGTGAATTGGTGCTCACTGTAGTAATGATGCTTCACAAGAAGCTGGTTTTCAGAAATTGGGCAAAAAGAATGAAGTTTTTGAGTACCCACAATGGTTTTCAATTAACTGAATCGAGGCAGAAATGTTCTTTTAACTTCTTCATAATCAACGGTGGTGCAGTACTCAAACTCTATGCCTGGAATGTGGTCAATGGCAAAATCATGGGTGCAAGTTTGAAATTTGACCAAGACTGAAAATATTTTGAATCCCTCCCCCCCCCCACACACTGAATGAGCACATATGCATGCGCCAACGCACAACTTACACAAAACCCAACACATTAGACATTATATGCAGTAAAATTCAATTATGTTGAAACAAATTTAAAAAATAAGTGCATATGCATGTAAAACATTCACATTCATGTAAACAGTATTTGAAAAGTTTAATTTATACAGGCTACAGCTAAAAACAGTGAAGTTGACATGCTATGACACATAAAATTGGGAAATGCTCAAGAATGTGCATGGGCACACTTATACACAATGTTTTTGTAATTTTAAAAATATCTACCCATAAATGGCATGGAAAAAAAAAAAATATTACCTCAAATATCTGCAGATCAATCTTGTTAATTTCTAAGGTAGTTGTCTTTTCTTTCTTTTTTTTTTTTTTAAATGTTTGATTACAAAACACAGTAATAGGATATCTTCTCTTCATAAAAATAGGAAATATTCATTTGTGTTTTTCCCCGACCATTTGACGAAAATCGCATTTTTCTGACATACTTTTAATGAAATTCGCTTTTTTTCTACGATCCTTTGATGAAATTCGCGTTTTTTTACTTGATCCCTTGACGAAATTTGCCTTTTTCTAACGATCCCTTGACGAAATTCGCGTTTTTTCCACGATCTTTAGCATAGACGCCAACATTGTAAAGACTGTATCAGGAGTAAACCAGTTAAATTTCAGGAGTTTTGGACACTCTTCAGGAGTAATATGTTCACATTTCAGGAGTTGCACAATTTTTTACGAGCTATATTTTTTACAAATATTTTCAGCCCTCTTGCAGCTTTTGCATTTATCAACATAAATTAAATAAAGGTTACTTAATTTACTTTTACTTTTAAATGTATTAATAATTTTTTATAATAAATTTATAAAAATGGAATTTTTTTAAAAATCTCTATAGAGCAAAAAATCCGCGATTGATACAACTGTGAAATTACATGACTATTTTCTCCTCTACAAAAAAATAAAGTGACTTTTTTTCCCGCGACCAATTAACAAAATTTGCGATTTTCCACAGAGATTGACTAACGAAAATCACGAATTTTTCGCCGCGACTGACGAACGAAAATCGCGATGTTTTTCTGCGACTTGCAGACGAAAATCGCGATGTTTTGCCGCGACTTGGCAGACGAAAATCGCGATGTTTTGCCGCGACTTGGCAGACGAAAATCGCGATGTTTTGCCGTGACTGACTGATGGAAATTCGATGTTTTGCCGCGACTGACTGACAAAAACAGCGATGTTTTGCCGCGACTGACTGACAAAAACAGAATGATTTTTTGCCGCGACTGACTGACAAAAACAGCGATTTTTTGCCGCGACTGACTGACAAAAACAGCGATTTTTTGCCGCGACTGACTGACAAAAACAGCGATTTTTTGCCACGACTGACTGACAAAAACAGCGATTTTTTGCCACGACTGACTGACAAAAACAGCGATTTTTTGCCACGACTGGCTGACAAAAACAGCGATTTTTTGCCACGTCTGACTGACAAAAAAAGCGATTTTTTGCCACGTCTGACTGACAAAAACAGCAATTTTTTTGCTGCGACTGACTGACAAAAACAGCGATTTTCTGCCGCGACTGACTGACAAAAACAGCGATTTTTTGCCGCGACTGACTGACAAAAACAGCGATTTTTTGCCGCGACTGACTGACAAAAACAGCGATTTTTTGCCGAAACTGACTGACCAAAACAGTAATTTTCTGCCGCAACTCATTGACGAAAACAGCAGCCGACAGCGCAGCGAGTAATTAACAAAATTCGCGATTTTTATCATTGGCCGATTACTGTATTTCAGGATATTTTTTCCTCAACTGATTAACGCAATTCGCGATATTTTGCCGTGGCTGATAGACAAAAATTAAAGTTTTTTGCAGAGTGAAAAAAATTGTGATTTTTTTCAACGACCTATTGATGAATTTCACGATTATTTGCAGTGACTGATTGACAAAAATTGCGATTATTTGCAGTGACTGATTGACAAAAATTGCGATTATTTGCAGTGACTGATTGACAAAAATTGCAACTTCTTTTCAACGATCGGTTGGCGAAATTTGCGATTTTCTGCCGCGAGCGATTGTAGAAATTCGCGGTTTTATCGATTAATAGACAATTTTTGCGTATACTTCAACGACCTAATGACGAAATTCATGATTCTTTGCCGCGATCGATCAAAGAAATTCGTGATTTTTTTGCCTCAAATTTCCGTATTTTCTACCTTATTACCGTACTTCTGTATTTTATCCTACATTTCCGGAGATATTGGTATCTATGCAGCCGAAATTTGCGTTCTTTCCACAATTCTTTGACGAAATTTGCGTTTTTTCCCCTCGATCCCTTGACGAAATTCATGTTTTTTCGAAATCCGTGTATTTTACACGATCTTTTGACCAGAGTTGGCACGGTTTAAACCAAGTGGTTTTAACCATGGTTTAAACCAATTGGTTTTTTTGTCAAAAAAACCATTTGGTTTTTTTAGAAAAAATCTAATATAATATTTTCTCTTTTTTGTAATTTAATTGTTTTAAATTATTGATAGAAGTAATTTCTACTTTTAACACTTCCATCTAAGCAGTCAACATGAGACATAATAAGCCTAGGTCATGTTTCTACGCATGTAGAATGAAAATTAGCATGTGCTGATGAACATATCTGGTACCCTAAAGATTTTTCTTAAAACGTATGAAATTAGAAAAGATAAAATAGATAAATAATATTCAATATTTAGCATAAAATATTTTCATTTAAAAAATGCAGATTATTTACAGCAGTTTAATAACAAAATACAATGATCTTTAAGATTTTGGTTAAGTTGTAAAAGAAAATTTTCTGGATTGGGATTGGGGAAGATTATCCTTAAAGAATTTAAAAGAGTAACTTAAGATATCAAATTGAATAACACAGCTTGCAAAAATTGAGTGTTAGTTATAGCATTTCAATAATACCAATCAATCTTTTCTGTTAGTTGCTGAATCTAATGGCCAAAAATGTTGATTTGGACACTTGGAGTTATCACTCAGAAAACAAAATAACCAGAAGTATTTCAATATTAAAAAAATAAAAATAATAACAACCATAGAATGATATATTATGTTCATGAAACTGCATCAAATGTTTATTGATTGATTATATTATTAATCAAAGGATTCTTCATACGATTTTCAAGGTATCAATGTTTCACTGTGTAGAGCAGTTTACTTTGAACATAAGACATAGCTGTTACTAATAGTGTTTAAATTAGAAATGATTTCAATTTTCTATATAATTGACTGTAATTATTTAATTTAAATATTTTTAAAAATTATATTACTTATATAATATTCAAAAATGTTTATTTTATCAACAGATATGCATCTGTATGCAATAGGAAATTATATTTTAAAAAAACCCGGTTTAAACCAAAAAAACCTGGTTTAAACCAAATAAACCGTTTTTTTTGGTTTTTTACAAAAAAACCTGGTTTTTTTCGAACCCTGCTTTTGACGAAATCCGCTTATTTTACACGATCTTTCGACGAAATCCGTGTATTTTACACGATCTTTCAACGAAATCCACGTATTTTACACGATCTTCTGACATAATTCGCATTTTTCTGCGAACATTTGACGAAAATCGTGTTTAATCGCATCTTATTCGCGATCCTTCGACAAAAAACGCGTCTTTTTCGCAATCCTTCAACAAAAATCTCGTCTTTTCCGCGATCATTTGACGGAGATCGCGTCTTTTTCACGATCCTCTGACGGATATCGCGTCTTTCTCATGATTTTTTGAAGGAAATAGCGTCTTTCCCATGATCCTTTGAAGAAAATAGTGTCTTTTTTGCGATCCTTTGACAGAAATAGCATTTTTTTCTGAGATCATTTGATTTAAATCACGGCTTCTCTGCAATCTGTTGACTAAAATAGTGGGCTTTTTTGCGATCTTGTAACGAAAATAACGTCTTTTTTGCGATCCTTTGACGAAAATCACGTCTTTTTTGCGATCCTTTGACGAAAATCACGTCTTTTTGAATCCTTTGACGGAAATAGCGTCTTTTTCACTATTCTTTGATGGAGACTGTGTCATTTTCGCAATCCTTTGACAGAAAGCGTTTTTTACCGCAATCCTTAGACTTACCACGTTGTTTCCGCGGAAAAGTAGATTGTCCGAAAAAAAAATATATATAAGCTAGGATTTTCAGATTCTAACAAAAATTTTAAACAGGATGGTCAAAAAGGGGAGTTATTTTAAGCCCGATTCTTAAAAATTTTGTGCGAATTTTGAGAAATCTAAAAACGGATTTTTTCATTTATTTTTTTCGTCCTCTGGAATTTTCAAGAGGAAAACTTGCAATCATGTATCCAGCTTTGATGCGGGCTATCGCATTATATTAAGATGGGATTGAGTTATGCTTGTACGCATAAGGAACTTTGGGCCGTGTCTCATGAACTGATCTGCTGTAAAGTGACCCTTCACGGGGACGATTTTGAATGAAAGCAGGGTTGTTTTGGGTAGCTGCCCAGCTGCCTGCCTGGGCTGGGTTTTTTTATAAAAAACCCCGGGTTTTTAAAAATATATTTCTGGAAAGGAACAAATGATGTATTTGTTGTTTGTGGTTATTTTGTTTTATTTATTCACTTCTTTTAAAGTTATATTTATTTAGAAAAACACGGCGGTCTCTTTAGAAAAGACACATATACAAACAACTATGTTTATTAGTACAGGTATAGTTTTTAAGCAGAAATAATATACTGAACAAACATTTCAAAAGTCTGGTTAACACGAACCCAACTTGCAGGAATGTACACTCAGCCTGAAATTGACCAGAAATGAAAACCAAGAAACAGAGTTAACCCAAACTGCAACAAAAATAATTAGTGCCGGGAATGGATCCCCCGTTACCCCCTCTGCTGTAATCTTTCAGAAAATTTGCTGTGAATGTCAGAATTTTTTTAAACTCAGAATCAGAGCTGGGAGGGGAGGACTATGGGTTCGATCCTGAGGCCGCCCTACTCCGAAATAAGTTGAAAAGTGTTAATGGGTTTTATTTTATATACTTTCATTTAAAAGAAAGCCATTGTAACTTAAAATCTGTAAAATTGTTCTCCCCACTACTGAAAATAAAGTCTCCTTCACCATCTTCTGGTATGCTGTGGTGTCTATGTAGACTAATACGGGGCTAAAGAGAATGATTCATCCGCAGTAAAACAGAACAAACACTAAATTACAAATTTACCTCAAACAGAAAGAAAAAAAGTCAGCACCTTTTTCATTTCAACTATTTTGAAAGGGGGACCTGTAACGCCACCAGTCCCCTTCCCCTCGATGGGTAAACTGTTTGCTAAAATAGGACTAACCAGTATGGCTAGTTCTTTATATTGCAGATAACAAAGTTACAAATTTATCTCAAACAAAATGAAAAAAAAAAAAAAAACAGCATTTTTTAAAATCATTTTCGACTATTTTGAGAAGGGGCTGCAACATTACCCCATTCCACTTCTTTGGGTATAATGTGGTGTCACTGTGCACTAATATGGAACTAAAGAGAAGAGAGCGGTTAGTCTGTTGAAGGATAGGGTATAAAATGCAAATTTATCTTAAACATAAAAAACCCTTTTTTTCATTTCATTTTTGACTATTTTGGAGGAGGGGGTTGTAATTCCATTAGCCCTTTTCACCTGTTAGGGCATAATGAGGTGTCACTGTGCACTAATATGGAACTAAAGAGAAAGGAGCTGCTAGTCTGTTGAATAATAGGGGAAAAATACAAATTTATCTCAAGTAAAAAGAAAAAGAAGCACTTTTTTTTCATTTCATTTTCGATTATTTTGGGAGGGGGCTGCAACCTGATTAGCCTCTTTCCATTTTTTTTAGTATAATGTGGTGTCACTGTATGCTAATATGGAACTAAAGAGAAGGAAGCGGCAAGTCTGTTGAATAATAGGGAAAAAATGCTAATTTATCTCAAACAAGAAGGAAACAAAAATCAGCACTATTTTTTCTTTTCATTTTCGACTATTTGCGAGATGAAGGGGGTGTCATTCCATCAGACCCCCTCCCCATCTTATAGTATGTAGTGATGTCAATGTGGACTAATATGAAGTTAACAAGAATGACTATTTCGCTCTATGACAGAAGAAAAAATTACAGATTTCTCTAAAAAAATAAAGAAAAAACACTTTTTTCACTTAACTTTCGAATATTTCAGGAGGAGGGGGGGGGGGGCTGCAGCCCCATCAGTCTCCTTTCTCTTCTTTGGTGTCAGTGTGGTCTAATATGGGACTAATCAGAATGGCTAGCCTGCTGTATGACAGAAAAAAAATTAAATTTTTTTTCCAAAACAGAAGAAGAAAAATCAGTAATTTTTTCATATCATTTTTGAAAATTCCGGGGGAGGGGGGTGTGCCTGGTACGCCCATGCTGATATTGCATTTTTAGTAATGTCTACATTGGGTGGCCATTACTGGAAAATGACCAATTAACCATCCCAGGAATGGACACCCACTCTTAAAACCTTAAAAATAAATTTTGTAAATGGTTGTTAGTATATAAAATTCTAAGCTTTCTCTTGCTATTCAAACAAAAACATTCAAATTTTGCAAGAAAATAAATAATATATAAATTAATTAAATGAAGCTAGCTCTTAGTCTAAGATTTTCACAGAAAAACAGCAAAACTTTGAAGCATTATTTTCTGCTTCCTGATTGATTTGATTAAAAGTGTCAACAATAATCCAGTTTTATAAAACACACAAGGGGGAATTATAAAAAAATAATTAAAGCTAAATATTTATTAGTTATTTTTTTATGAACCAAAAACATCAAGGAGTGTCCATTACTGGCACATCTACCCTACATTCATTAAATATGTAACATCAAATTGACAGCCCTTATAAATAAATATTAACGATGGTAATTTCATTTCCAGCAGTTTATTATGCCCACCAGAATTAATATAATTATAATGCAATACAGTACACTCCCTCAAATCCACACAGCTTGGGACCAGAGTTTGTGCGGATTTTCGATTATTGCTTTGTTTACATTTTTAAACAGTAATTTCGATGTAATACAATAGAAATTTCAACGAATGTTTGCAATATAGTAAAACATTAAGTAAAGTAATGAACTAAATTAATAAAAAGTAAGATAATTTTAAAAAGTAAAGGTCAAGTAAAAAATTAATAATGTATAATTAAATATGCATAATAATGATGAGTAGGGGAGAGTGGCAGGGCCGAAACTAAGGGGGGGAGGCAGAGGGGGCATGTGCCCCGGGCGCCAGAACGAAGGGGCGCCAAATGATGTATTGTACCGTTAGAATGGATCATTTTGTTTTTTCTTCCCATTCTGACCAGAAAATCAGAGTTCTAACTTTTTCGACTGCTCTTTCATCTTCACCTAACACTTCATTTATAATGGCTGTTTCATAATAATAGAAGCCATCAGTCCATCAGAAGAAAATAACTCTGTGAAAGCGGAAACTCGGTTAGGCGGGACTCGGATAATCGGGACTCTACTGAATATGTCATTTTAAAAATGATCTTTAGAATATTTTTGTTGATGTTCAGAGGGACTTCCCCCTTGGATCCGCCACTGTAGATTACCATTACGTAGTTCAGTATTACATATTTTAAATTTTAAAATAAGTCGTCTATTATAAAATTAGTAAAATTCTCTTTGTAAATATACTTTGTGAAAGAGGGGGGGGGGGGAGTTGCCGAAATCCATGTTTGCCCTGGGTGCAAGAAAGGCTAGTTTCGGCCCTGGAGAGTGGTAATGAATGGGCGAATTAACAAAATATGAAAAAGTATTTACATAAAATTATTTTAGATGCCACCAATAGATGAAGCTATTTGTTCTACCAAACTCATCAAATTTTCCATTGTTTGGGAGAAGCCATTTTCCCACTAGAGTAGGATGGTCAAGAATCTGATTGAAAAGTATTTTTTTTCCCTTTCCAGTAAAATGAATAAGCTAAAAAATATCTATTATTTCATTGCAGATATGTGTATTAGCAAGTCTTTGCATATATGTAAACTAATTTTAGGATGTATTTAGATGTTATTTGAATATATTTAAAAAACCTGAATATATTCCAGAAGTATAGATGGGGCTGAATGAGCCACTATATCATGGTCATAAATGGGCCACCTTTGCCCTGATCATGAAAATATGGTTTTTCTTTCTTTTTTTCTGATTTTTTCTTTAATATGAAACATAACTGACTGTAATGGATTTAGATTAAATTACTTTCTAGTTAGAATATGTTTATAGTGATGTCTAAAACACAATTTTCACATTTTTACCCTAAGAAATATCAGTTATTTATTAGAAACATAAGTTAAATTCTATAAATGATTAAGGTGAACTGTTCAGTTGTTGACCACACCAACCAGTACTTTTCCATTTGATATAAAACTAAAGTAATTGTTTATATTCTGAATCTGATGGGTAGAATAAATAATACCAGAAATTTACATTAAATAGCCAATTAATGGGTGGTTCCAACCCTATTACAACCATGTTGTTTAATATTAATTTTGAAAAATATAAATTTCGTTAAATCATAATGTGTATTATCTATTATTTTTATGTTCTTTCTTTCTTATAATCTCATTATTTCGTCATTTTTCTGCTACAGTTATGAGATTTAATAATATCACTTTTGATGTTCATAAATTTTGATACGCATTGTGTATTACTTACTATTTCAGTATGCTTTGATCATGTCAAGTACCATTCATTTTGTCATATTTGGTGAATAAAAGATTAATTCCACATTTTCTCATTGAATTCATTTAGTGGCCCATTCATTACCTTCAATGGCCCATTCAGCCCATGGGTGGGGATGAATGGGCCAAATTTCTATATTTTTATTTTCTATTATCATTCATTCATTATAGATATTTTCTAATCCAATTTTTATGACTTTTTTATATAACCAAATAATTAAATTAACTGAAAAGCCAATTCTGAGCAAAAAAAAAAAAAAAAAAAAAAAAAAAATTAGAAAAAATTACAAAAATTAAAAACCAAAAATTGGCCCATTCATTACCACTCTCCCCTATATTTTCTTTAATTATTCAATCAAACGTTCCTCATAAAAGTACCTTATTAAATCATATAAAAATCATTAAACAAGGAAGTTTTATTTCAGGTCTAACCAGTCCTTATAACCAAAAAGCTTGATGAATACATAAATATATTTGGTAAAAAGATTTGTTTTCAGTGATATCAGCAGTATCTTAATTTTCTTTTAAATAAATTTATAGTTCATGAAAAACCTTGAGTTCAGTCATATTATTGAGAATTACATATTAAGATACACACGGAATGATATGAAACTAAAATAATCTGTCATTTTGTCCCTACATATGAGCTGAAAGCTTCATTGCTTACATCTGTGATGATGTGTGGATTTTAGGGTTGCTGATTTGAGGTGAGTCTACTGTATAAATACAGTGTATCGATGATTATATCTATATCTATGCTTTGCCATATCATATAGTTATATAAATACTTGTGCCACTACTTTTAATATGGTAACTACATATTAGTATTAAGTATGCACTTAAAATGAATATAGTGAAAAAAAGAAAAATGAATAAATAAATAAAAGGGTTAATGTAATTAATATTTTCAGTGTCATTGTTAGAGCAGTGAATATGACCTGGTCCAGATAATACGTAAGAACCAAAATCTTTAGTCACAATACATTCGTATTTAAATGTCAAAGAATATCTTCAAAGATAAAAAGATATTAAAACAGTATATATTATAAAGAATGGCATTAAATTTGTTGATGCTATCGCTTAAATAAATTTTATTTTGAAATGAAAAAACATATTCAAATACAGACAGAGGATATTTTAAAGATGGACATAATTAATCAATCAAATAGGTTTCTAAATCTGAATAACTGGATTTCAGAAAAAGAAATCGGAAAATTTACAAAATACTACATATAAATTAGAGCTACAGAAGGGAATTAAAATAATAATTCACTAACAAAAGAAAAAAAAAAGGCACCTTCCTTCTACTTCTACGCATAATTTACGTGTTACAAAACATCAGAATTAAGAGAAAATTTATTTTACATCTGCAAAACAAAAATTTTAAAGCGATTGCATAAATGCTGAAATAAATAAATGTTGCTTTGGAAAAAAAAAAAAAAAAAAAAAAAAAAAAAAAAAGTTTAAAGGAAATAATCTGAATCAAAAAACCTAGCTTTTAATAAGTGATATTCACCTTTTTCTTTAAAAAGTTATAATTCAACCATTGCAATTAGGCTTAACTTGAATCTCCTTCTCGTTATCCTTTAATTAGGTATTAAAAATAAATCGAGTAAACCAAATACAGAAGTGTCGTTCATTTTATTACGAAAATAGTAAAAATCTCACAAGTAACTTTTGGTATAGATATTAAACTCAGATTTTCTCTCTCTAAAAATTTATCTTACCAGTATAACGTTACAGGCGGCTAAACATAGCGGTTAGCATCGTTCTGATTGGTTCTTCTGATTCACATATCGTGACCATACTGATTTTTAAGGTCTAGAGATGTTGCGGATTAAATCATGCAACACGCATGCGCTAGCGGTTTAAAGATCGATTTTTTTTTTTTTTTTTTTTTTTTTTTTTTTTTTGTGATCAAAGAAATGATGATTGAGAAAAAAGGTAAAGGCATTTCTTGTTTGCCGTGCAGGCAGGATGTAATTTCAGAACTTTCTTGGGGGTTGGGGGGAAGACATTTTGACGGAAGTTACATAGGTAAGGGTAGGATATGGGGGTCTACCCCCCCCCCCCACACACACACACACACGGAACGAGAAACATTTATTGAATTATCTTTATAAAAACAGCAAAAACTTAGAATACGGAAACTGAAGAATGAATGAAATAGTTCGTTTTAAACAGGTTTCTGTCCTAGCAGGTAAAATTTCAATATAGTAAATATGAATTTTTTTCTTTTTAGACAGGATTACATTATAGACAGGTTCCGTTTTTACAGGTATCTTCAAAGACAGTTAAATCATCCAATCTATAGCATACCTCTGAAAAGAGACGTATTACAGTAAAACGTGTGAAAACTAAACCTGTCTATAACAGGATTCTTTCTCAAAGGGTAAAAAAAATCAAATTTTGATGAAAAAACATACAATTATACTTGCTAAGACAGGAGATCTGTCTAAAATGGAACTTTCGACACCTTCTTTTCAGATTTTACTCACAGGGGCTTCATTTCGAGAGTTTCCTGATGAAGGACAAGGAAAAATTTTCTTTGAAGGACGAGGAACGTGCAGAACGGCACAAATCACGTAGATGATGGAAGAATCTTGCACAATAAAAAATGCTCTTCCTTGATTTTGTCTCCTTAATTTCTTTCACATTCATGTGATTATTCCACAATTCTTTTAAATTTTTGTGAAAGTTCGCGATTTTTTTTCTTTTGAATTCCACAACATCAATTTGTCAATGGATCACAGTTAAAAATTGTGAATTTTGCAAATTTGAAAAAAAAAAGTCCCTAAATGGCCGCAGAAAAAATCGCTAATTTCTTGAAACGACAGTGGAAAATATGGCTCATCTCATCAGAGATCGCGAAAAGAAATGCAGATTTCGTCAAATGATTGCACAAAAAAAAACCACGAAAATTTAGTCAAACGATTGCGCAATAAAATTGAGGAAAATTTTGTCAAATGAAATAAGATCCAAAATTTCATCGAACTATTGCGAAAAAATCACAAATATTATTAGTAGGTAATAGAAAAAAAATCACGATTTTAACAAATAATCGTGAAAAAGAATCGCGAATTTTCTCAAAAGATTGCGGAAAAAATGTGGAATTTCGTCAGTTGGTTGATGAAAAATATTGTGAATTTCGACAAATGGTCGTGAGAAAAAAAATCAATTTCATATAATGGTTACAGAAAAAAAATCGGGCATTCAGTGAAACGATCGCGGAAAAAATCACAAATTTCCTTAGATGATCACGTAAAAAAATCATGAAATTCAATCAGTTATGAGATATCAGCCCACAAATGTCATGAATAGGTCACGAAATTTGCAAATTTTGTGATCTATAGTGATAATAAAATTTTCATTATCGATTTTCTGCAAGTAAAGGTAAGGTAAAGCGTTAATTGTTTTGGATGCACATGTTTTGGATTGTGTTTTCACTATTTTGAGGTAGGTTCGTGTTAATCCGATTTTTCAAAGGAATCCTGAATATTTTCCAGATGAAAAACTACATATTTGAACATTAATGAATACTATCTATGTACATACATATATCTTCATTTTTCTATATATATTAAAGATATAATTGTAGACATCTTTTATAATAATTGTACCCCCCTCACTGACAAGCCCGTGTTAATACGTTCACTAAGCTCCAGGTTTCACTGCAATACAAGCAATATTTAAAGTAATATAATTCTATTGATTTAATGTATTTTTAATACATTGAACAATGATTAATACTTCCAAGGATTGCATTCATATTCGTTATTAAGTTTTTTTATAAAATGTTCAAAGAATCATTTTTCTTTAGCATTAAAAAAAAAAAAAAAAAATGCAGAGAAAACAATGTTACAGTTTTGCCCTTTTCCAAAGTCGGAGGGTTAAAATATGAAGTAATTTTATTTAGGGTCAGGTTACGTTTCAATGGAAATGCTTTTCAGCATTTTACGTATTTACATGAAATTATAATCATGCATTAGGGCAGGTTGACACATTTTCTTCGTTGCAGGTGAGGTAGATTTTAAGCTTTTCAGATTGTGCATTATCTGTTTCGGTTGGAATTGGGATGACCTGGTTTTTGAAAAGGAAGCCCTAAATATTTTTCAAATGAAAAAAACTATATAATTGACTATTAATGGATATACATGTGTTCATTTCTGTACATAAGAGATAAAATTATAGATTGCTTTGTTATAACTGTGTTAAAATATGGAATAATTTTCTTTTACTTCAAGTTTAGGTGCAAGTCTGTCAGTTTTTGGATTGAAGAGATTGTTTTGTGACTCCAGTCCTAGCTGTTGAAGAGTTTTGAGAGTGTACTGTGTATAATATGATTTAATGAAGCAAATAACACAAGCCTGCAAAATTTGGGTTGTGTCAAATTATCTAGCTTTTGATAATTGATTCTTATGTATTTTGTAGAGCTGAATCCGAAAATGGCCTTCATTTTTTACCATCATGTCAGGATTTTTTTGCAATTTTTTTACTTTTTATCTTTGAAAGTTACAATGTGAGGAATTTTAGAAGTGATGGTTAAAAATGAAGGTTATTTTCAGATTTAGTGCTAAAAAGTGCATAAAAATCAATTATTAAAATTTAAAAAACACAACCATCACATCTATTTTATAGTATCAGAATTTTGCTATTTTTTTACTTGGAAATTTGCGATTTGCAAAAAATTCCCAACTTGATGTTTAAAAATGAAGGTCATTTTCGAATTCAGCACTAAAAAATATACAAAAATAAGTTATCAAAAGTTAAGAAACACAACCATTCCCTATATCTTTCAGTATCAGAAGTTCTCTATTTTTTGACTTTTTACCATTGAAATTTACGATTTTCAAAAAATTCTGATGTTATAGTTAAAAATGAAGGTCATTTTCGGATTCAGCGCTAAAAAATACATAAAAATCAATTATCAAAAGTTAAACCCCAAAATCATGCAGGCTTGTGTAATTAAATAATCTGATAACATTGCAATGATTGCAGTAAATATAATGTGACACTAATAATCCAAAAAAAGTACAAATTGTTGTACAATTAAAAATTTGAATTACACCTGCATCACTCTTTATCCCGCCTCCACCGCCCCCCCTCCAAAAAAAAAAACTAACAGAAAAACTCCTAAATTTTGGACTAAAGGGGTAAATTCACCCCTGAATTTCTAGCTCTGATGCGATGAGTTTTCTTATGATCAAGTTGTACTGTACATTGCTGTGAAGCAATTGATAAAAAAGAATTTCTCATATGTATTTTTAAAATAAGCCAAAATACTCAACAATGATATATGTCTCATCTTGAGAAAGTTCAAATAATAAGGCTTTAGGAAACTTTTTGGATAATTATTAATTTCTATTCTTTGCAAACAAATTTTATAAGAGCATATTTTAGCATTTGAGTATTTTTTTAAATTTTTGTTTCAATCTGACATTTGATAGTTGATAAATTTTCTGAAATATAAAATTTCTTGGGGGGGGGGGGGGGGGTTGATATTTCCAGGTAAAATTTTAAAGGTCTTCTGACTTATTATGACCCTGGATAAATCCAGTAACGTATTTTAATCATTACTAGATTTTTAAAATCATTTAATTGTCATGCATAACTTTCCTGATTTGTTTTTTCTTGTTGAGAAGGGGAGAGGGGGTGCAAGTATACTTTTAACAAAGTAAACTAATTTAGTTATCAATTTTGATGTGGTAATAGCTGATTATGGACAGAGTTGCTAGCCTCATGGACTAAGAATTTCAAACATATCCAATTTCCAAATAATAAATAGATTTCTCATTAACACTTTATTTTAATAGCAATATCTATTGAAGAAAGCACGTTGTGCTATCTACTGAGTGAGTGTATAGTTTAAACACATTCATTTTAGATAAATTTTGAGTAATTGTTATAGCTTTATTGAATACTAAAATCTGTTTTGAAAATAGGCGATGTGATTAAAAATATTTTTTCTTCTTTTTTTTTTTTTTTTTTTTTTTGTAAAAAAAGCATTTTACATTTTATCATTATTGATTTTGGCACAGATGTCATATACGCCCCATATTATCGCAATTTTTTCTGACGGCAATTTGGCGAAAACCTTGTTCCCATATCAAGCAAAATAACGACACTTTGGTGCCAGTTAAGCACCTGGTGTGTAGGGTAGATGTGCCAATAATAGGCACTCTTTGATGTTTTTGGTTCATAAAAAAATAACCAATAAATATTTAGCTTTAATTATTTTTGTTCTAATTCCTCCTTGCATGTTTTATAAAACTGGGTTATTGTTGACACTTTTAATCAAACCAGTCAGGAGGTAGAAAATAATGTTTCAAAATTTCGTTGTTTTTCTATGAAAATCTTAATGAAGAGGCTAAGAGCTGGCTTCATTTAATTAATTTATATATTATTTATTTTCTTGCAAAATTTCATTTATTTTTAAGGTTTTAAGAGGTGTCCATTACTGGGATGGTTAATTAGTCATTTTCCAGAAATAGACACCCCATGTAAACATTGCTAAAAATGCAATTTCAGTATTGTTTATAGTGCATAAAATATTTTGATTTAACTGCAAACCTAAATAATCAAATTTAATTTTTAAATTATACTTACCAAAATGTAATAGTATGTAACACCAAAACTTTTATAAATAGCTGCTTTTAAGTTATTTTATGTGATTAATAAAATTTCAATATTTTATTCTTTTTTTATGTAGTATTATGTACCTTGCATATTTTATAATCTGGCAATCAAGCCAGCCAGGAAACAGAAAATATTGTTTAAGAGCATAGTCAAAGAGGGGCTCATAGGGCTCACTCCCTCTCTGTTTAAATAAACACAATTAGTTACAGAAACTATTAAAAATCTATTTTCTGTCTTAAATGTTTCCTTATTCACCTCTGCCAAAGAAAAAAAAAATGTAATATTAATGAAAGTTATAGGTAATATTCATGAAACCAGTAAATCTGCAGATCAGTGGCCTCAAACATCAGTTCTACAGTTTTATTTTGAAATTATTTTATTTAGTATTTAAAATATTCAACTTACAATATCATTTCTTTCATATTTGTAGTATTAATTATTATAAATGATATATCAAGTAGTCTCAAAACTAAACACTAATATTCCAAACCTTTTTTAAAAATTACCTTTTAAATCCCCCACTGTTTCAATAATTTGATAGCTATAATTGCCTGTATTTAGTATTTTAAACTATCCATCCAAAATAATTAAAACATTGATCTTCTGATAATTACAATAATGAATGCAAACAGTAAATGATTATCACAAATACTTTATTAATTATTGGTATCCTAATTTTTAAATTTATTTGAAAATAACTATTTTGTTTCATTAGTATGTATTTATTAAATTCTGGTTCTAAATACATAAAAACAATTTTATTTATTACTTTTTATTGGGTGTCCATTACTGGGCCAGAGGGTGTTTTGATATATTTCTGTTATTTAAAATTAAATTTCGATTCATATAATTTAAAATGAGACTATAAGAATGGTTAAATATTGTTGATAGGTTAATATAATATTGAAAAAACTGGAATATAATAATTATAATTATTAATAAAAAGTAATTTTAAAAGAAATTCCTTAAGGGTGTCCATTACTGGCACATCTATTCTATATGGCATTGGCGTCAGAAAAAAATCACGCCAATATGGCACCATGTTGGCGTGATTTTTTTCTGAACCAATTTGGTGAAAATCTCTTTTTCAAATACCAGTTACATATACATTTTGAAAAAGGGAATAACAATAAATAAAAAAAGTTTAATTAATAACTACGAAACAATTTATATAATTTAAAAAAAGAAAATAAAAGTAGTAAATAAACAATTAATAAATAAACAACATCCAGTTACCATATCAAGAAAAATAATGACAGTTTGGCGTCAGTTAAGTACCCTTGTGCACAGGGGCGGATTTAAGCAGTCGCGATGGTCGCAATCGCGAGGGGCCCCGCATCCCAAGGGGCCCCCAAATCTTCTTTTGAGTTCAAAGAAAAATGTGACGTTTTGATAAAAGGATTTTCTTAGTGTTGTTTTTAAAAAATTTCAGTTAATATTACAATATCATTTCCATGTAATAAATATAATTTTTTCTATCATTTGCTACAACCAGAAATGTTTTAGTTTTCCATCATCTTTTTTTTCCTTTATGAATTATCAGGACTATGATCATTTGTGGACGGATAGGGTGAGATTCAAAGGAAACTTGTGTCTGAGCCGAAAGAAGCACTGTTAGAGACATTCTATGACGTTTTAATTATACAGATTGAGGGATTTGAGGCCCTTGATTTTGGGGGCCCCACATTTGGTATGTACTTTTCATAAAGCTGATATCTTAAGTGAATTTTTTCTTTGTTACTGATTATCTATACTAATAAAGCAAAGTTTTGCTCTGTCCGTCTGTGTGCGAATGGCTAGCAAAATCTACCGCACATAGAAGTCTGAAAATTTAGTGAGGATAGTCCAAGACAGGTCCTAGTGCACCTGTGGCTCAGATTTCTAATTTTTTAAGGGCCGCGGCCCCTTTAAGTTTTTATGCACTAAATTGTTAATAACTTGTCCCCTTTTTATTCAATCATCTTCGTTTGGGGGACCTTTCTCCATTTAGTTATTCTCGCCTTTCTACTCTCCAGATTCCAGACCTCTCTCCAGATTACTCTCTTTCTACTTTCTACTCCCTGACACCTTGTTGCTCGATACAGGGCCCCTTCAAGTTTTTGTGCAAATAAAAGGTTAATAAATTGCTTCCTTTTAATCCGATCTTCATTTTTGATATTCTTTTTCCATTTAGTTAGTCTCACATTTCTACTTTCCAGTTTAGATACTGGGACCCCTAGGTTGTCGTAGGATCCGGTACAGGGCCCCTTGAACTTTTTGCGTGCCAAGAATTTTTCACCCCTGATATTCTCACCTTCTCAGTACATAATTTTAAAGTTGAGTCTTGGACTCTTCTTCCTAGATCAACACCCTCATATTTTTATTGTGGCCCTAGGGCCACATTTACCCAATTTTTTGTGCATTACTTTAAAATATTATTCTATGCTTAATTGTGACTAATTGAAGATCTAAAGTGCTAGGAACTTAGATCTTTTAACAATTTTTCTTGTTAGGGCCCTGCTCTTTACTATCAGTTGGCTCTTTTTGGGCCCTTTGTTATAGGTCCCTTAAAAACGGTCCGATTCACTAGCTTCTTTTTTTTAAACAACTTCTTAAGTCCTCCTGCTACTACATGAATGACCCGAGTGCCCCCTCCATAAAAGCCATTTTGAATATTAATCTGCTTCTTGGGGCCTTTGTTGCAGCTTATTTAAAAACTATCTGATTCTATTACAATTTTCTTTAACATAGTTTTAGCGTCCCCCAGCTACTTTAAAACTACTAAAATAATTTCTTATACCCAGCTACATTCCAGTTAAAACACTGGTTCCCAGGGCCCGGTCTTTCTTTATACCTCAGCTATCACTTTTTTCAAACATTAATCTCCTTTTTCAGCATCAACTTACGGTTACAAACTACAGCCGTAAATTAAAAATCGCATTACTTTTCCCCTCTCATAAAATTCTCCACATCCAGATCAAAAATGACACACAACAATCAAATATATCATGACTGTCAAAGACAATGTCCCCCATAGTTTTCCCCAATATGAATTTTTTTCCATTTTAGCAGATGTTTTGCTAATCGCAGTTGTGAAAGTGGCACTTTTACATTTTTGGGACCATTTTTTATGGCATTCGCTATTAAGACACACACAATTACAAACTTATATGCATATTAGTTAATTAAATTGGTGTTTAAAAAATATATATCATATATATATATATATATATATATAATCCTAATGAAACGATTTTATGAAACGACTGATTGTATTTCACAGCTATTATTTCTAAAATATGAAATCCTTGGCGGGGTAATTAGCACCAATTGTCCGTATTGATCCGCGTATGTCAAAAATGGTATTAGAATTTTTAAATTTGATTTAGTTTTCGAGGTATTAATTTTTTTTCTAATTGTAACACTATTTTTTTAATGTTGGCAACTAGATGATTCCATTTTTGTGGAAAAAAGGGAGGAAAGGAAAAAATATAAGGATTATTAGATTTATTTTCCTTTTAGTCAATTTCTAATTCAAATTCAAATTACCTTTTATTTCAATCAAAAGTGAAGACAATATTGTGATAATATTTTTAATATGTGTGCAATATTTTTCTCATATTTTAGAAAAGGTTACTATTTTATATTGTTGCCAATTTTAAAAACAGCGCAAAGAACAATATTTCATTTCATTTAAAAAATTATTTACACGTGACAATTATACGATTGCAGGGGTAGAGCCCCCTAGTATATTTATATAAAAATGCAGTGCAGATGGTTATAAAACGACTCGTGGAGCTTCCAATCATTTTTATATCCATAAAGCACTTGCCATTTTTTGAGCCCAGCTGTGTAACGAAAAGGAGAAAAATATAATTTAATTTGGTTATAATTGATGAATTTATTTGATTTCTGAAATCAGTGGCACAGCTAGAATTCGGCTCTAGGGGGGGTTTTGAGATGTTGATAATGGTGTTCGCCGGTTACTTGAACAACCGGTTAATCGAATCAGTCAATGAATGGAATCGTGATGCTTTTTTTTCTCGTTTAGTAGAAATATTTGTTACGTTGGTTATGATGCATTTACACTATTAGAGTTACAAAACATAAAATGCATCAATGAAATAAAATTATTATGTTAGATTTATATAAAGTGTTTAAAAAACGGTGAGGCAAACTTTAAGAGATGGAAGAGAACAGTTGCAGCAAATAATTTTGTACGGAAAATCAGGAATCCATTGTTCAGTCAAAAATACACACAGGGTTTCACTCCAAGACAATCCCGAATTCTTGTTTCTAACTTAAAAATTAATGAAACAATTTTAGCAAAATTTTCAATCGACTTACCTTCCTTTGTGTTAGATGTAAACAATATAACGAGAATTGGTGAAATTTATCATCATCCGTTTCCAAACCGTGCTGAATTTTAGAATGTAGTAGACATTATTATATATTCGTGCAAAAATTAGTAACATTTCGCCCGGGCCAACAAGTTTTGCAAAACTTGCATATATTTTTATATTTCTATATTGTTCTGCAACTAAAATTTTCAATTTATCCTTTTTAAAGAATTTTCATATTCTAGGCAATAAATGTTATCGACGATGACAATTTCTAGGCAATAAAATTAAATATAACATGTGAAAAGTAATCTGCATATGACGAAATCCTGTCTTAAATAAAAAAATATATGACATATACTGGACAATTGCACCATAAAATATAATAAATAAAGACACACAACTTTGCTTAATGGTGCACAAAACACGAGCTTTAATAAGCTAAAAGATAAATTCTACGTTTCGAGCTGCTTCTACAGCCGTCTTCAGAAAAAATATGATGGTTACATGGCTAAAAGCTCAGAGATGAAGGCTTCCTGTGCGAGAGACAATTTGTCGAACATTGACATCGAAGTTGTGTGCCTTTATATATTATAAAAAAATATGTTTATCCATGCAAAATGAATATAATAATATGTGTGAAAAGAATATAATACATTTACAACAGACGGTGTACCTGCTAAGTAGAGAATTTGGCTACAACGAACATTTCTGCTATCCTATGCGATCCCGTCTTAGAAAATTTTATGACATAACCAAGGGTGATTCTGTTCCGAATTTTCCGAAATTTTAAGACATTCTCATCCGAAATCGGTCATCAGTCCAAAAATTCGGACATAAAAAATATCGAGGATTTCGACAAATGTCGCCGAAAAAAATCAATTTTGTCAACCGTTCGCAAAAAAATTACCAATTTCGTCAAAGGATTGTCGTGAAAACGTGAATTTCATCCAAAGATCACTGAAAAAAACGTGAAATTTATCAAAAAATCGTGGAAAAAGAAAATTTTGTGAAAGAACTGCGAAAAAAACGCATTTCTTCAAAAGATCGCTAAAAAAACGCGAATTTTGCCAAAGGATCTCGGAATAAACACAAACTTCGTCTAAATATCACGAAAAAACGCAAATTTTGTCAATGATCGCGAAAAAACGCAAATTTTGTCAAAAGATCGTGAAAAACAGAAATTTCTTTAAAAGATCGCATAAAAAACGCAAATTTCGTCAATGGATCGGAGAAAAAACACAAGTTTCGTCAAATGATCGCGAAAAAACCCGCAAATTTTGTCAAAAGGTCGCGAAAAAACGAACATTTCGTCAATGGATCGCGGAAAAACGTAAATTTCTTCAAAGGATCGCGAAAAAGAAGGCAAATTTCGTCAAAGTACAGCGAAAAAACGCAAATTTCGTCAAAGGATCGCGGTAAAAACGCAAATATCGTCTAAAGATCGCGAAATATGCAAATTTCGTCAATGGATCGCGGAAAAAATGAAAAACACGAATTTCGTCAAAGGATAGCGGAAGAAACGCGCATTTCGTCAAAGTTCCACGAAAAAACGCATAGTTAATGCAGGAAGGGGATTTTACCCGTCTACTGTAACCTTTCAGAAAATTTGCTGTGAATTTCAGATTTTTTTTTTTTTACCCTGAATCGCCCTGGACATAGCATTTTTCAGATTTTTAAGTGTCCAAGCCATGGAATATGGATTAAAGATATTAATAATAACCGAGTTAGTTACATAGAAATAGAGATTCATTAACAAAAAAATATCGCAGCCCAGGACACTTTTTAAAAAACGAAGAATACAAACATGAAAAAAGCTAAAGTATTTTTTGTCAGAACTCCTCGTAAGACATTTTTTAAAACGTATTGGCGTAAAAATCTGTATTTTGTCGAAATTGAATCGGGCAGGGTAAGGATAGTTAAGTTTTTGTATGGGCCAGGGCGAACTTTTAGATTTTGTATCGGGCCGGGCCAAACATTTTTTCTACGGACCGGTTAGCGCTCGGATGCAGAAATATTGGCCCGTGCAAGACCTCTAACAAGAAGTTTGAAACTGAAAGAGACCTGTAAAACGTATATTTTATATTTTTGTCTGGAAGTTGTTGGTCCATTATCGTTTCGAACGGACCAAAGACACAAATGCAGTTAAAAAACTGTATACTGTATAATACTTAAACTCAAAGCATGTATAGGGCAGGCAATGATCATTCTCTTAGCATAAAACATCTCGAAAATGTGATCTCTATGTCCTTTTTCAAAACAAATGACTAGTTATCACCAATGCATGAATCTACGCTTTCACAGTTTTAAATACAATATTCGCATATTCGCCGTTTAATTGAATCACTTTGTTGAATAGAATTTGATTCAGCAAAGCCGCGGATTCCAAATAAGCAAAAACATTTTAATATTAACTTTAGTTTTGATTCATAAAAGCGGCTAATTTCCTTAATAAATGATTCATATTAGCGGCAATTATAGTAATTTTTGTATCTCTGGGAGGGGTTTTAACACCCAACCCCCCCACCCCACCCCCCTTCGCTGCGCCAGTGCTGAAATTGTTTTATTAAAACATGAAATTAAAACTGTAAGCAAGATAATGTCATGCAATGCAGACCGCTGCAGCACCAATGCATTAAAACCCCATTATATTTATATATTATTTCATTAAATAAATGAGCCCAAAAACGGAAAGCAGCGAAAAGAGGTTTTGAGTTAAGGCTCAGCAGATACTGAAATATTGTCTCCTTAGTTTCTGATTAGTTTTGGCTGGAATTATCATTTTATGTTTTTAAAAAATTGAAAGGAAAATAAGATACACAATTTTAGTGCATTTATCCATCACAGCATCTAAGTTCGTGTAAAATAATCTGATGTAATTTGAATATGAAATGAATTTCGTATAATTAATCGTTAACGATTGAATACATTTTAATTTATTTGTTAGTAATTATTGTAATTAAGTTTTGAATAGTTATTATTTTTAAACTAGCTGACCCGCCCGGCATTGCCCAGACCCGTGATGAATGACTCTTAAATGAACCTAAAATTTGTATGACTTTATATCTTTAACTCCATTTTGTCAGAAATTATATTTTTAAATGAAAAAATATTGAATTAAAAGTATATGCTATTTGGTATTTCATTTTCTACGTAATTAGATTTTTTGAAGTCTATGCTTAACAAAAGCGAGCGAAACCGCGACGAAACACTAAAGTTTCTACAGATTTCGCCAAAATTTTCACACCATTTTATTTTGTAAAAAATATTTCTACCCATAAGAACATTTCATAATTTTTGTAGGTGATCTAAATCTAGTCTATTGAGATTCGTTAAAAAGACTGCGTCCATACGGATGTGTAGTTACTTTTAGCATACAAAAAATATCGTCTCCGTGAGGCGCGAAGTGACCCGAGTTCGCCGATTATTTGAAAGGGTTAAAATTTATATTTTTTAAAACCGATTGCACCATCGATTAGAGGAATATTTTATCTTTAAGAACATATTTTTGGTTTGTCGGTACCTCTAAAATTACACCCTGGAGGAGCGCTGCCATAAGGGGGAAAAGCATTTTTTTTTTTTTTTTTGGAAAAAACGACCCTCTTTGAATTTTCTTTCTCAAAAGGTTAACCGCGATATTTTTTTTTAAATTGATTACGGGATTTGAGACATAAGGGTACGATCTTTTAGAATATGTCTTCCGTTTTAACTTTAGTAAGCGGTTTGGCCGATGTAAGTTATTATGACAAAATCCCCCCCCCCCCCCCCCCCGAATTCCTTCGTTGCGATGTTCATTTTCTCATGATGCGTAAATAAGGCTTGCTTTTTCCCTCTCGTTGACTGAGATGAGTTTTTAATGAGAGTGCGTTGCGATTGTTAATGAATAAATCAGCTTATAAATAGATATTTTAGAATTCTGAGTCTCAGATGTATCAGGAGAGGCCTTGGACTACCCTCACAAAAATTTTCCGCTTTGTATGTGCGGTAGATTTCGCTAGCCATCGCGAATACCCACACACAGAGCAAAATTTTCTTTTATTAGTATATATTATAAATATACCCAATTTTTCAAGATGGAAGGGCCCCCAAAAAGTTCCAGTGAGAGGGGCCCCTCACTTAATAAATCCGCCCCTGCTTGTGCATATGTGACATTGGCGTCAAAGAAAAATCACGCCAATGTGGTGCGTATATGACATCTCTGCCCATTAGTGTAGTACTGTTATCATTTTTAGTGTTGCATATTTTAATGATATAAGTGATTTTGCTTACACAGTATGGGACCCATAACTTTTTTAAGTAAGTACAGTATGGGACCCGTTATCCAGAAACCCCTTATCCAGAATGCTCCGAAAACCAGAATGCAAAATGATAACTGAAAAATAATTTGTTTTATTTCTGAAACGTAAAAACTGAAGATGTATTTCACGTCAAGTATGGGATAGAGCAGACAGATATACATTAATCCATGAGTGATACAATTTGAGGTCATTTACAGTCCACTCCCTCTAATCCGCAACTCTATAATCCACAAATGCCTATAATCCGCACTATATTTTAGATGTAAACAAACAGTTAAAAACTTTTTTTAAGCAAAATATTTTACACTTTAACCAAAATAAAAGTTGACAGATCTGATGAATTTATTAAGAAATTTTAATGAATTTCTGCATTAATTAGAAGGAAATGTTTTTGTTTATTTTATCCTTGTAAATAACTAATAGACTGCTATATTCTGAACACATTTGCTGGCTATATAAAAGATAAAATTGCTTTCAAAGAAGGGTTTAGCTCTTGAGGATAAATATCCTAATTTTTTAGAAAACAAACTTTTGATATTGATCAAAATATCCTGACTCTTAAAAGGCTGCAAGATTAAATTGCAGAGTATAAATTAAAAGCTATAAAGCAAACCACTATCAATGCGATGTTTGATAGATTTAAAAATACGTAGAACTATTTCCTATTAATTTTTATATATCATTTAAATGCATTTCTAATATAGAAAATATTTTTTTTATATAAAAAAGGCATTTCCTTTCATTTCTGTGATATTTATTTACAGTGTTATTTCTATATTTGTTGATACTAAATTCAAATATTAGAATGCAAACAAAGAAATGACCTATAATCCACAAAATTCTATAATCTGGAAAACCCCTTTGTTCTGACCTGTGTGGATTAGAGGGAGTGTACTGTATGACAAATACACATTGAAGACAGCCTCAATCTGTTGTTTTATCTATATCTTATCAGAATTCAAGTTCGATAACTGTCATAGAAACTATAACATTTACACAGATATACATTAATCCATGAGTGATACAATTTGAGGTCATTTATAATATTTTTATGGTGTGAATGAGCATGAAGATGAAGACTTTAAAATTTCGAAGGAGAAAGAAATTATTACAGGTCTGCTGGCCTAAGCTAAAGCTCTTTCATGTTCAGAAGCTCAATTGTTGGATTGAGAATCAGTGGAACATTGTCTAATTGTTCATGATGATACCCCTATAAGTCATCAGATGACAGGCAGCGAGATTTGTGACATAATGACAAATGATATGTCGAATGAAAGTAACGATGATAGCCTGCAAAATGAGGTGGGTAAAAATTTTCAAATGAGCTACTGATATTTTTCAACTGAACAACTGTTTTTGTGCAATGCAACAATGAAGCAACTTCCATGAACAGCAAATCATGTCAGTATACAGAATCAATTATTACAAGAGACACACTATAAGCAACTAATCTTAAACAAGTAATATAAAAATTTTGTTTTCAAAGTAAATTCCTACTTAGGTCATCAAAGAAAAATTTAATATAATCCCTTAAGCTAATATTAGTTTTTGTTGCATTAAAATATCTTAATTTGTTGATTTTCTATAGGCAAGTAGGTTTACAATGGAACTCTATGGGAATTTGGCGAAATATTAGAGACATCGCCAAGTTGGCGTCACTTTTGGCGACTCATTTTGGCCGCTAAATTTGGTGATATATCGCCAAGTTGGCGACAAACTTGGTGGTATTTGGTGACAGAACAGGGTCCCCCCCCTATGTTAATCCCTTATTGAAAATACTTTCATTGATCTTCAATAACCAATGGCCACCATTTTGTTTCCCATGCAAAACTAAAATTAATTAATTAAAATTTAATTAATTAATTAATATTTGAAAAAACTGTATTAACATCCATTGTCATCCAGTACAAGTTTAAAAAAATTTATTTCAACTTGATAGGATGAATAATGAGTATTTTATTAACGATTGAAAATTTGAACAAGATATATAAATATATATATAAATAAATATAGGGAGAGTGTGGACTAATAGTAGGAATTGAAAAAAAAAAAAAAATTATAAAAATTAAAATCAAAGGATTCTGCTCTCAAGTCTTATATCTACCCTATATATATAAAATCCTAATGAAACGGATATATGAAATGAATTTATGAAATGGATATATGAATCGACTGATTATGTTTCAAGAAATTTCTCCTAAAATATGGAATACTTTGCGATGAAATTAACACCAAAAATCAGCATTGATCCGCAGATCTCAAAACTGGTATTAGAATTTTTAAATTTGAATTACTTTTCGAAATAATAATTTTTTTCTAATTTTATATGCATTTTTCTAATGATGGCAACTCAAATTTTAATCAAACACATACAATTTTTTTTAAATTTCAGAAAAGTCTGGCATGGTAACCCGGCTATTGTTGTTTATTTGATCATAAATGTTTCTTTACTTTTATTTCTTTTTATAAAGTATATAAATCATTTTGTTCTAAAATTATTAATTATTTTTTTTTATTTCCTTTAGAAAATAATTATAAAATATGGTACTATTTAGTTATTCCTTCGACCAATTTCGCCAAATTATACAAATTGACATAATTTTTATTTTAAATAGCGAAAGAACAAATAAATTAGTATAACATTAATAAATATACAAATAAAAAGTCGAAATAAATATCACTTGATGATGTAAACACATGTAACTTGTTTAAAGTCAAGTGAATGTGACATTTACGATCAACCATTATTGACATTTAATCTTATAGTTTGGTGATAGATTCTTGGTCGATGGGATAACTAAGTACAGTCAACTCTGTGAAATCCACACACTTATGGACCGAGAGTTTAGCGGATTATACATGTTTGTGAATTATAGATCATCCCTTTGTTTACATTTTATTTTTTAAAGTCTGACTATAAATTAAGAACAACTGCACAATGGAAAAGAAAAGCATAATGCAATATTGGTTTAATGTATTTAATAACTAAGTTAATATAAAGAAAAATTAAATTATATGCAATACAAATTTTACTGATTATTCATTATTGTAAGCATTGACACGATACATTGGTAGTTTTAATTTTGGTTTGTTGTCAATTACTTTTCTCTGTACTCTGGGACATTTAAATATTTATATCCAATTTATATTTAAATATTTATTCATTGGAAAATTAAAAAATGAAAAAATAAACCTTTTTGAATTTAACTGTTAATGAAAATTTTCATTGTTTACACTCCAACGTGTAGCGCGGATGATAGACGTTTGCGGATTATATATCGGCGGATTTCACAGAGTTGACTGTAATACCAAAAATGCATATGTAACTGGTATTTGAAAACGAGGTTTTTGCCAAATTTTCGTTAAAAAAAAATCACGCCAAAACTGCTGTGCGTATATGACTTCTGGCCAAATATTACCACTCAAAAAAAAAAAAAAAAAAATGCTAACTGGCGAGTTGAAAAAAGTTTTGATTTGCATCCGGCTAGCATAACAGTACCAAGAATTCTTTGCGACCATGGCAAATTTTATGTAGTTTCATTCGAAAAAAAATTTTTGATTTTTTAATCAAAATGGAAAACTTACGGTCTCATATTGGAGCGAATTTTTTCTGACGCCAATGTCATATACGGAACGGGCGCCAAAGTATCATTATTTTGTTTGATATGGTAAGCCGGATGTTGTTGTTTATGCTGTTGATGCATTCCCCAAATTTGCGTCATTAAAAAATCGTGCCAATATGGAACGTATATGACACCTGTGCCAAACTTTCATATAAACGGCGAAGTGATCAGACCGTATTTGTTTATGGCAGTTGATGACTTGAACTATTATAATATAGATGAAATGATGGCAATAGAATAATATTTGGCGACTTATCACCTGTGCCTGGCTAACATCAAAGTACCAAAATGGCACTAGAGTATAAAAAGCGAAGTGGTCCGCCTGGAACTGTTGATGATAGTCACATGACTTAGGCTATTGTTATAGAGATTGTTTTAAAATACCGGGTGACAAAGACTCTGTATACTTAATTTATTTTATTTTAGCTTCTTTAATCAAAAACGAAAACAACCATTGGATGTCTTAACAGCAACTGATTCGCCCTTAAATTTTTGCAATCAAAGGGAATTGAATGGAAACCCGTTTACAGGGAGATCGGCACAGCTTTTTTCAGTATAATTCAATCTTCTCTAATACTTTTAAAACCCATCAGATTAGCGTGTTTTTAGATTCTGCAGTGTCTGAAGGGGGGTTGGCGAGCATAGCTTGCAGGGGGCAGAGCTCCCTAGTGCTAATATGTATATTTTTTAATTGTAATTTAGAGAATTTTTTATTTTGTGTAAATAAATTATTAAAATAACAAATTTGTAATTGCGTATTTACATATATTACTCATATTTTATACATTTCATACTGTTATTCTGTATTATTCTTAATACTTACAGTAAAGTGTTCTGAATTACGGAAAAACGCCTTATCCAGAATATCTGAGGTCCCAAGCATTCTGGATAACAGATTCTATACTGTATAATTATATCATTATTTATTATAAAACAATAAAACTCATTTGAAAGTTTTGTATATTTAAATTTGAATTATTTTTACTTGTCATAATTTCAAGTGCCCTAAGGCTGATATCTTTAAATAAAACAAATATTAAAGCATTACCAATTTCCCAAATCCATGATATCTTGGATTTAAGAAGTGCTGCCATTCAAGAAGAAAAAAAAGAACTCATTCTAAATTATTTTAGAAAATTGGTAATGCTTTAAATATTTGTTTTATATAAAGATGTCAGTTTTAGGGACTGTTTTTTGGGTGTCAGATTTAGGACACTGTACCTTATAAGAACAGAGCATTAATGTAACACGAAATCTGAAATTGTATAAAAAAAAATAAATAATCATCATTACGAATGTTAAAAATACATGTAATGCAATGTGCTTGAATGAGATTTTCTTAAAGCGAGGATTTCTTTTTTACACTACATGTTGTATTCAAGTGCTTGAATTGCCAACTATTGAATCTAAAATATCTGACCATTCTGAAATAAATTAATTTGTAAGATTAAATTTCAGTTTTCTTTAAAAGTAAAATAATATGCTTATACTGCAAACATCTTGGTATTCTATAATTTTTTGGCCATAGCCAGAATTTTTTTTTTTTCCCAAGAGAGAGATTTTAATCTATGCCTTACTTTTAAGTTCATGAATGGATCTTTCTCAATTTATTTTGGAGGTGTGGGAGAATGCTTAAGGTCTTGGGGCTACTAATCTGGCTGCAGGCCGTATATATATATATATATAATATATATATTTTTTTAATTTAGAGATGTGAGATTTATCTGATGTAGATAAATATATATTTATGATACCTTTTGGATAGATTATCTTATTTTCTCCGTTTGTACTCATTTTAGATTTCACTTTTATTAAAATAGAATGATTGTCTGCTTCCTTATTTTCTGTACACCTTAACTATTGTAAAATCGCATCTCATGAAATATAAATATGCCATTGACATGGAGTTCAGTAGTTTTTCTGGTACTACTTAGTTATCCCGTTGACCAATTTCACCAAATTATATAAATTGCCAAACCACTCGCCAAATTATACAAACTGACATATTTTTATTACATATTATATACATATTATCAAAAACTGACATTTAAATAATGAAAGATTTCTTCTTCCTTCCTCTCTGCAGACGGGAGGGGGGAGAGAAAGGTTTACATAATGAAAGAATGGTCCAAGGGCTTTCTGATGATATATGACATGACATATCCAAATAAAGTTATAAAATCGCCCTTCCTGTAGTCCACTCTTTCTCTCGGAAATTTATGCAGCCCCCACTTTTAAATTTTTATATATATTTTTTAATAATATTTATTGGAGTGTCCTGTCAGAAAACCACATCTAAAATGATATTTACTGTAGAAATTGCTATGATTTTAAAAATTTGTTCAAATGATCCCTCTCCCTTCATCCTGAAATTCAACTCTGGGAGAAGAAATTTCATATTATGAAACAGTGGTAAAAGGACTTTCCGATGATATGTCACAGGAAAGGTTCAGTAAAATTTTGAAAATAATTCCCCCCGTCGGTCCACTCTTGCAACCTGTGAAATTCATACCTCCCTCTTTTAAATTTTTATATTTCATAAATAATATTTATTGGAGGGCTCCAGATTTGGGAGGGTTAAAATAAGAAAAATATTAAAAATTCGGGGCAAACTAATGCTAAATTCAACAGTAAATATTGAAACTAGGACTATACAGAACTGAATAACATAAACCACTATGCCTCCTAACTAGGGCTGGGCGATGTCTAAAATGAAATATCGTGATAAATCGGCAGCTTTATATCACGATATTCCGATATTGCGACACATGAACAAAAAAATATATGTACATTTATAATATATGTATAACTTCAATATACATTATATATTTTATTAAGGATTAAAATTAAAATATATATATATATATATATATATCATTCTCAAATAGATTAATAAAAAACTATGTATAAATAAGCAAATCTAAATAAATAAATGCTAAAAGAAACTAGTAGGATGTGTTAATGGCAAAATTTTTTTCTATTTCACGTGTTATTACTTCAAAATTCGCTATCACAGAGGCAAAATTAAATAACAATCTATGCCCATCATGAATATTCTAAAGATATAGGTGCACTAAATTGTATGCAGTTAAAAGGAAATATAAGCATCGCATCTTTCAAACAAATCATTGAATTTCAGCACCAACCTTATTAGATGTCTGTATCCAAAATTCCTAATCTAAAAATCATAAAAGCAATACCTGTTGGACAGTATACACCCAAGCCTAAGAAGGATCTACTTATGTGAAACCGTAACAGAATAAGGTGTTTGATTAAAATTCGTGCATTAGTTTTTGAGATACAGATATCGCTAAAATTGTGGAAAATGCAGCATAGCAGCGCCACCTATTGGACGATTAACACTAACACTTAATCAGCAACAAGTTATGTCAACGTCTGTCTGAATTTGAAATGTTATGAAAATACGTGCGATAATTCTTGAGAAAAAGCTATAGCGGAAATTTTGAAAAATACAGCATAACAGTGCCACTTATGGGCTATAAACACCAAACACTAATCAGTAAAATTTATGTCTACGTCTAACTGAATCTGAAGTTTGATAAATATCAGCGCATTAGTTCTTCAGACAGAGCTATTGCGAAAATCGTGAAAACTCAGCATAGTAGCTCCGCCTGTTGGGCCATTTACACCAAGAACTAATCAGCACCAATTTACAAGGTATAACTGAATTTGAAATCTGACAAAAATCCGTGCATTAATTTTTGAGATAAAGTTATTGCGGATATTGTAAAAAATGCACCTACCTGTCAAGTAATTTACACTAATTTATAACGAGATATAAAAGAATCTAAAATTTTGTTAAATTCCGTGCATTAGTTCTTGAGATAGAGCGCCTACAAAATTTGTGTTACAAAGAGACAGACAAAGCTTTTTAAAAATAGTCAAATCGTGTTCAAGACTTTCTAAACATATAAATCAGTCGAAACTCGGATGACAAAATTTTCATGAATCCAATACTTTCTTTTTGTAAAGATAGTAGAAAGTAAAAGAACTAAAAAAAAAAAAAAAAAAATCGTTAACAGAGAGAGAAAAATAATAGTTTGGTTAAAGTCAATTTTTGAATTGTTTATATTTTATAATTGTTAAATAATATTTATATTGCTGTTGTGCTGTTATGCTTAAAATTGTCTTACTATGCATCGGCGTCCCGGACAAAAGCTCTTAGTTTATTTTATTTCATTTTTATATTCTCCATTTTTTTTTTTAAGAAAAATAAAACTCTGCGTGATCTGCGAATCATAATCAAATGTGTTTCAAAATTTACCTTCCCCTTAATTTCGTTTTTCCATCGTCCATGTATGCTGTGTACATGAACCGCAATAATTAACTTTTTAGACTCTGACGTCTCTTACACAAATTTTATTCGGTCGGCACCACTTTTATAAAAGAAGTTTCCTTCAAGTACACAATTTCAAAAATGCTAAGATTAAGTAAGGAAATTTTATTATCCTTTATTACAGGTGCCAAAAACAAATTTTGAAAGGAAAGATGGTGTCGCCACAGCGGTGACAACGGAGTGCAAAGGGTTAAATAACTTAAGGGATAAGGATTTTAATGAGTTACTGTCACTTTCAACTAATTTCTTGCTATTACATTTAAAAAATCCGTGAATGTGCTAGAAATTTTTGCGTGAAATAATATTTTTTTGAGAACAGCCCTAAGAGTTTAAACTTAAAAATTCTGAATTAAAAAATATTTTTTTTCTTAACCTTTAAGACTATCTCTTATGCTTGTTCTATCGGGGAACTTGGATGAGGATCTCCTGCGTTTCGACCAATGTCTGCTAAATGAAGAAAAAAAAACTAACCTCCCCCCCCCCCCCCGAACAATTTATGTGTTTCCTCTTTTGATTGTCAGTACACAAACTTTAACTGCTTAATTTTTCTGCCCTGTTTGTTATTTTGAATTCTAGTGACATTAAATAAATATTGACATCTAAATATTCTCCCCCACTCCCCACAAACAAACAATGACAGAGGCAGTAAATACCAAATACTCACATATGTCAATTTATAAATGAAACTACCAGGAGAAAAAAAAAAAACGAGCTTCAGAGAAGTAAAAATATCTGCATAAAAAAAGAACCTGGAATAAACATTAATATATATTGCTATGGAAGTATCATTTCATAAGTTTCTCTTGTTAATTCTGTTGATCCTTGTATTCAATTTACTCTCGAAGTCGAAGAGAACAATTCTCTTCCTTTCCTTGACGTCTTGGTTTCAAAACTCCCAGATCGGTTCTCTACCTCCGTTTATAGAAAATCTTTCACTGTCTCCCTTCCTCCTCATGCCCTTTCAAATCATCCTCCTCAACAAAAAGTGGCGTCCTTTTATACTTTTGTTTTTAGGGCGTTGCGCATTTGTTCTGACTCTTCTGCTCTGAATAATGAAATTAATTATCTGAAATCTCTTGCCCTTGCTCGTGGTTATAATCCCTCTTTAATTGATAAAGCTTTGTATAAATTTAATAAGCCTAAACGTCCTTTTTCTGATTCAAATAATCCTCCTAATTTTAATTCTATAATAGTTCTGCCCTTTTATTCTCTTCTGTGTTTCAAAATTGCTAAAATACTTTCTCGTTTTAACTTTAAAGTTATCTTCAAACCTATGAATAAAATTAAATTCTCTTCTCTAAAAGATCCTGTTCCTACTGAGAACCGGTGGGGTGTTTATTTCATTCCTTGCTCTTGCAATTTAGGTTATATTGGTCAAACAAAGAGAGCTTTAAAATTCAGATTAGGCGAGCATCAGAGATATATTGCAAATCAAGAAATCTCTAAATCTTCGATTGCTTCTCACTGTTGGTCTTCCAGTCATTGTTTCAATTTCTCCATGGCCAAAATTATTTCTTCCCCTGCCTCTCCCTCTCACTTGGATTTTCATGAAGCATATTTTATTTCTAAAAATTCTGCTAATCTTGTCAATGATCTCCCATCATCTCCTTTCCTATCTCCAGCGTGGAAATTAATTTTGTAATTCTTTTCCCTTTTCTCTTGTTTCTTTTCCTTTTATTTTGTAAAAAAAAAAAAATCTTCTATCTTTTTTCAACACATTTCCCTTTTGCATATCCCTCTATCAGGTAGCGCCATCTGTCGCATTCTTCGCAACATTCTTTATCTTCAGTTCATTTTTTAACTTGTTCGTTTACGGACACGTGTATGCTTAGCTGATGACGAGCTGTTATGTTTTTAGCTCGAAACGCGTCCTGTGTTTTGTTTTAATTTTATGGTGATTTTTTACAAAGTTTTATTATTTTAATTATCATTTCATTTGTCCAATTAAATCCACTGTTGTAAATAAAATGTAATATTTCATTTATTTATCTCCCTGATTCACATATTGTTCATTAACAACGAACAAATATTCATTCAAAACCGCTGAACCAGATTGAAGATAAAACAAAACAAACAATTCATTTTGCTGTCGGCAACTACGTGAGAAAAACCAGCTGTATCATATTTATTGCCCATCATCTGAACCTGAACACCGAAACTATCACTTTTTCCCCTTTTGAAAAACCATTTATGCTGAGAGAAATCACAGCGTAATACCATGGTAATACCATGATAATACCATGATAGTATCATGCTTATCGAAAACTGAGGGTTCGGTTAATATCACGGTTGAAGCTGGGAGAATCTTGAGGAGTGATCATGGTTTAGGGTGAGACGTATCATCAGGGGCGTCGCCATGGGGGGTATGGGGGGGGGGGAGCCTCCCCCCCCCAATATTTGTGAAGTTGGGAAATTTGAGCTTAGAGTTGGGAAATTCTGGATTTTTGAGACATTATGAAATTTTTATTGTTTTGGTGATTATGTTTCTGATTGAGTACTGTAACAGTAAGCAAGTTAAATTATCAAAAGAAATCAGCCACACTCAATCTATCATTGTATTTTTCAGTTCTACGAAAATATTATACATCTACCAGACCTAAAATTCTCTACTCCTATCCACCAACAGCTGACTATCCAGTTCCTTTATGTCCTTCAAAACTTTGTTCCTTTCTCAAAAATGTCACCCTTCCTCCCTTTCCCCTCCCAAAAGAGAATCCAGCTAATCCAAAGGGATTGCAGCTTCTTTTGAAAATTGGAGATCACTTGTAGCACAACAGATAGGAATGTAATCACCTACTTGAACCACAGCTGGGCAAGAAGATTTGATGAGTTTTCACAAATTGCACTAATTTTGCGATTTTTGGACAATATTTTACTCATGCTCGTGATTTTTTTGCTCCAAAAAGTAGTTAACCCTTCGCTGTCAAGACAAAAGCATTATATGAGCAAATGTGAATATAAGAAGTCGTTAGTTTAGATAAATTTGCCTCATTTTACCTTTATTTGTGTGCGGATTATATATATATGTCCTGTTCATTTATATTTATAGGTGTTTATGAAATTTTAAACCAAAAGTCCAGTGTTGTGTTTTTAAAGCTGTTCTAAAAAATGACTATAAATCTTAGAACGAAAGAACCCTTCATAAAAGAAAAGAGTTTTCGCGCAAGATTTTGGAGCATCTAAAAATCCATTCGAGGATGAAAAAGGTAAAAAAGTGGATGATTTGAATTTGGAACAGAAACATGACCATGAAAGCAGTCCATCAACTGAAGAAAAAAATCGACATACAGGTTGACATAAACACTGACAGGTAGCACTTGAATAAAATTTTGAAGAAATAAAGATTTCCTTATAGACAAGTTCATAAACAATTATGAATATTAGGATGTGATTGAAGAAGCTGACTTCTGAAAGCACCATGGGAAAACGGTTTTACCAAATGGAATAGATAAAAATAATAGCATAGCAATGGACATTGATACACATAAGTTTTACAGGGAAGAGTTATAAGAAATAGAAGAAAATTTCGGCAATTTAGTATTGGGCTTAAATGACAATGTTTCCTATATCAGGAGAATATTGCACCAATACATTCCATATTTAAATTACAATTGTGCAAGGCAAATCTGAGTATCACTAACTTAGAAAAGTTAATAATGTTTCCACCTGAATATGAGAAACCAGATGTACATGACTTGCAGAGTTAAATAGAAATAAACCAAATCCCAACTCACTTAACAAACTTTTTACTCATGCCATGAAATTCAAAGACTATTTGGGTCACACTGTCAAACTATATACTCGTACCTTAACATTCACAGCAGCTTATCTTTTTGGCGTTGCATCTAATGAAAGAATCTTTAGTCAAATAAAAATTTAAAAAATATATATTGCAAGCTACAATGAGGTCTGACAGACTTGACAGCCTAATGCTTTTAAAATGTGAAAGTGAAATAGTGGATTTTATTAAACTGGACGATGTTAGGTTAGCTTCTTTGAAGACCAAAAGAATTGATGTTAAATGAAAACAATTTGGATGTGCCAATCCCAAAACCTTATTATATCCCATACATGTTAATACTTCAAAATTTGCAATCACAATGTTAAAATTAAATAACAATTCTATGCCCACAATAATGAATTATAAAGGTTTAATTATGTGCATTTAATTTATAATTCGTTTAATTGTGTGCATTTAAAAAGGAGATAGAAGCATCGCATTTTTCAAACAAATCATTGAATTTCGACACCCATGCTCTTAGATGTCTGCAACCAAAATTCCAAGCCCAAAGAGCTCAAAAGTGATACCTTTGGACAGTATACACCCAAGCCCAATAAAGGAAGTGTAACCGAATATGAAGTTTGACTAAATTTCCGTGCATTAGTTTTTCAGATATAGCTAACGCGAAAATCGTGAAAAATGCTGCACAGCAGTGGCACAGATCTATACAAAAACCTAATAAGCACTAAATTATGTCAAGGTTTAACAGAATATGAAATTTGATCAAATTCTGTGCAACAGTTTTTGAGATATAACTATCGCTAAAATCATGTACTAAATCGTGAAAAATACAGCATAGCAGCGCCACCTTTTGGGTAATTTACACCAAAAACTAATCAGCATTAATTTTTATCAAGGTATAACTGAATCTAAAGTTTTATAAAATTCCGCGAATTAGTTCTTGAGATAGAGCACCCACAAAATTTGTCTCACATTCACACAGACACATTTTCTAAAAACAGTCAAATCATGTTAAGGACCTTCTAAAATGTATCAAACCATCGAAAACCTGTTGTAGAATTTTTTTACAAATTCAATACTTTCGTCTTGTGAAGACAGAAGAAAGTAAAACGCATGTTTGTTGTTTTATTAAACAAACCAATACTAATTAGAATTTTTATGTTTCTAGTTTCAAAATTTTTCTTTGGAAAGAAATTTTTTTTTGCATAAGCTTCATTATCATTATTACACACTTTGTGCATATCACTTTAGTTGAAAGTTGGAGGAATTTGTTTCAAGTTGGGAAATTTTCGAACTCTCCCCCCCGAAAAAATATCTGTAGCTACGCCCCTGCGTATCATGATGATCAAAACTGATTATTCGGTATTTAATGTCATCATGGTTTAGGCAGGGATAAAATACTCCATTAGTATCATGGTCATCGTAATAACCTGCAGTTTAGAATGGTAGAATTTTGAGTACTCGAAGTTGAAAAAGCACCGATTGCAATTTAATGAAAAAGTATGATAATCGTGGTTTTCATCACGATTATGATAATCGTGGTTTACATCATGATTACGATAATCGAGGTTTACATCACGATTACACATCATGATTACGAGAATCGTGATGTACCGTTGTATAGGATTTTTTGATATTGTCATCGCGATTTATAATTTATATCGATTTTATCGATGTATCGCCCAGCCCTACTCCCATCCCAGATCAGTTAATAACAAAATAAGATTGGATAAACAGACTGCATTTTGGCAAATCTATTCTCACTTCTTGATTATTTCTCTTGCTCTTTTCAACATTTCATATGCTGGCTGGAAATGAGAAATCAATTTTCTTTGCTACTAGTTATGTTATTCTCGCTTAGTGTGCAATTTTCAAACTTTTACCGAACCCCCTCCTGTGACATATAATCGAATCTCTTTGAGGACTCTTTCATCATGAACCCTTCTCCCTCCGGAGTCAAATTTTAGGCGGACGAACAAATTTTTGAAACAGTAGCAATTTCTACAATAAATATAATTTTAGATGTGGTTTTTTGACAGAGCCACCCAATAAATGTTATTATATATAAAAAATTAAATGTGGGGACTGCATGAATTCCGGGAAGAAAGACCATGGGGAGGGGGAGGGAAGCAATTTTTAAAGTTTTTTTTAACCCGTCATGTGATATAGCATTGAAAAGCCCTCAGACCACTCTTTCGTATTATGAACCTTTCTTTCCCACACCCCAATTTGGTCCTTGCAGGGAGAGGACACTTTTCAAACTTTTTTGAAATTGTAGCATTTTCAAAAATTTTTATTGGATTTTTTTATGGAACCCTCCGATAAATATTATTTATAATATATGAAATTTCAAAAAGGGGGGATTGTAATTTGGGAGGCACGATAGTGGGCCACCTGGGGGGGAGCACTTTCCTAACTTTTGCCGACACCCTTCATGTGATGTATCATTGGAAAGCTCTGTGACTGCTTATTCACATTAAGCACCTACCGTGCGATTCATAAAATCTTATAATTAAGTTATGAATAAGCAGCTCATCTGTTGAGGCATAAATATTTTAATTTAAAATAAACAAGCAAATAACAGTTGATATGATGTTTAAAAACAAAAAAATATATTTTTTATTTTTATTTATTTTTCCCGTTTCAATTTATATTTTCAAGTACGGTAATTTATAGCATTGACAAATCAGGGGTTTGTCCAGACTTTCTTCCAGGGTCCTGTTTTTGTGAACAGCTTTTTACATTTGTGAAAAATCTAGGCATAATTTTGTAAATTTGAAATTATCATTATATTCAAGTTCTTGATTATATATTTTTAAGAAGACATATGCATATAAAGCACATACATTTTCTGTATATATGTAAAAGTAACAGATCAGGTTTTACTTTTAAATGATTAAATTTGAGAAAGGTTCAGTTTGGAGATGGAAAGTTTTGTGAGAGACCTGTTTTAACAGAAATATTTTTTTTATGAAAGTAACAGTTTTAAGGTGAAAAGTTTTGTGAAGTGTCCTGTTTTGAGATGAAAACTTTTGTGAAGGATCCAGTTTTGAAATGAAAAAAATTGTGAAAAGTCCTTTAAAGGACTTAATTTCTACCTAAACAGACCCCTGCAATATAAAGTTATTCAAAACATTATAAATTAACCAGAAAAGTTTTAAAATGCTTGGAACCAAGCATAATATCATCACATTTTAATGTAATTAGAAAGATTCAGTATTTCTTTTCTTTCTAGCTAAGACATGTAGTATTACTAATGGTGAAAAAAAAGTACCGTATTTTCGGGCGTATGAGCCGCGGCGCATACGAGTTTGAAAGTGTAAAATATTCTAAGTGCGGCTCTTATGCCAGGGCGGCGGATACGATGACTTTTTTTTCTTTTACAACAATGTCTTATGGTATTTTTTTTTTTTTTTCTCAAACCAATATTTTACGACGCCATTTCCCCCCCTTTGATCAATAGTTTCATGCTCTCGAATACGTACCAAAATTTTAGAAAATGTCCCTCAACCGCAGATGTCCGAGAAATGTTATTTGTTTTGTTTATTTTTAAACAATCAGCGAGATGAATAACATTTGTCTCACCGGTTCTCAAGTTAAAAATGATTACATTTTCCGCGCATCCATCAATAATTACTTTACCCTCCGGATACTGGAATGTATAGCTGTCGCGAGCTTTTCTTCTAATAAACACCCTTTCCTTCCACTTGCAAAGCAAAACTGCTTACAGAGTGCTCACTCTGTGAAATTACTGGTCTCTAACTAGAGAAATATCAAATCCCGGCATAGAACTTTTGTGGAATGGGTCTCCTAATACATAGTAAAAACACTGGAGAGCAAGATTTTTCTTTATTTTTTTTTTTTTCAGTACCGGACTCTATAAACTCGGCCCCTAAAATAGAGCCGTACCCGACTCGACCAAACAAAATGAATTCAAACTTTGAAACCGACCGGGTCAGCAGAATTGGTAGTTTTTTTAATGAGCTGGATCGGGCGAACAACAAAATAAACGGTCCTGACCAATATAACAAATTAAGTGGGCCGACTTCCGCGATATAAATATTGGGCTATTTTGCTCACGCAAAAACACCGGCTCATTAATGTAAATCCTAAGAAAGAATTTTTTTTTTAAATATGTCGTTCGCTTTCCATTATTTTTAAATGATCTGTTTTGCATTGGATAGCTGAGATCGGTCTCTACAAAGAGTCATTTTTACTTTTTCGATTGTGTTTAAAGGTTTTTTGTTTTTTTTCTACTAGAATACTTTCACTTTCGAAAGTGATTCCGAAAATCGAAGTATACTACGTAAAACATCTATAAACAAAATCGAAAAAGGGTCTTTTTAGATATCAACCTCAGCTATTCGACGCAAAAAAAAAAAAAAAAAAATCATTTAAGCATATTGAAATGTGAATCATGTATTTAAAAAAAAAAAAAAAATTCTTCCATAGGATTAACATTAACGAACGGGCGTTTACTCTTAAGTGAAGTAGCCGAACCATAGGGGGAAAAAAATCGGCACGGCCCGTACAAAAAATAAATTAATTAATGGACCGGGCTTAAAAGCTAAAAGTTTGGCCTGGCCCGGAAAACATTTAAAATCTCGACCCGACTGAATTTCTTCAAAACAATGGTTTTTATGCTGATATGGTTAAAAATTGTTTCGTTACGAAGAGTTCTCAACAAAAATACTTATTTTATCTTTTTTTTTATGTTTATAATCTTTATTTTTAAAGAAGCACTTAATAAAATCACTCAAGTTCAAGTATGCATTTATAATTAAAAAACTAACATGTAATTTTGTTATCTCTTGACTCAACTAAAAAGATAAACACACTTGATTTCAAATTCACTCCATCTCCTCGGACCGAACGTTCTCAGACACATTGCCCTATGACCTTGACGTGTAATAGTTTCAGTTTTGCTTCTTTGAAAAGAACTTTGAATGCAGTAGAAAAAAAAGAGGTAACGAGATAAGAGATTTTTTTAATGCAAAGTGGATTCGTAAATTTTCTTCTCTTTCCCTAAACTTATTATATGATGATAATTATTATGAAGATATGTATCATAACTTATGATGAAAAGGAAAGTCTAAATTCTGAGCAAGAAATATTTTTAAAACTTACAAAATTATTTTTAAAAATGAACAAGAAAAGATGCGTTTGTAGCAAATAAAAAATAAAATCTGCCACAAACAGAATCAATGAAAGAGTTATCAATAGGTGAACTGTTAAGAAAAAAGACGAGTTTCTAGTTATCCTAAAGTGGTTTCGGCAGTGTGAGATCTGCACGGGACGGGCCATACTCTTTTCTGAAGCTTCTGTCCGTGCCGGGTTAAGGCCTTACTTTTTTCCTGAAAGATCGGGCCGAGCTGGACCTAACTTATTTTTTCTGTACAGAGCCGGGACTGGTTTCATTCCTAGTCTTCACAATCCAAAATTTTCAGTCCTAGTTTTGACAAAGCCCATATGAAAATCATTGTCTCGTCGTGGCCTAGTCCGTTCAAAGGTCAGTAAAATTAGGCCTGGACCAAAAATGTTTGCAAAAAATGCATACATTTTTAAATCGCCATTATTCTACAATTAAACATTAAAAATTTATTCTATTTAAAGAGTAGTAGATTTCATAAGCTTATTAAAATATAGCTAAATTAAAATATAGTAAAATGAGTGAAAAGAACCTGCCTATGATGGAATCCTGTTTTTAACTGAACAACGTGTTGAGGATCTTGTCTATAACGCTTTTTTTTTCTTTTTTATACAATTCTGTCTTAGCAGATTTTACTGTATAACATTTTTCAGATTTTTAAAACACTTCAATACACAGAATTTGGATTAATAATAGTAATGATAACTGAAACATTTACATACAAGAAATATATTCATTAAAAAAATAAATATCACAGCCTGCGGCACTTCATCAATGTTTTATAGAAATTCACTCGGGCTGAGCCGAGATTTTAACTTTTTTCCGAGCCAGTCTCTGGCCGGGCCAAACTTTTAAATTTTTTACCGGGTCGGGCCAATATTTCTTTTGTACGGGCTGGACCGAACTTTTAATTTTTGTATCGGGCGGGTCCGTTCCGATTTTTTTCTGCGAATCGGGCAGTCCCGGGACGAATTTTTTTCTACGAGTCGGGAAGTCCCGACCTAGAATTTTCGGGCCGGGCCTGGAAATTTTGGCCCGTGCAGACCTCTAAGTGTCTCTATCAGATATTTCAAGACCTCTAAAATCCGGAAAAGCCGCGGTCGAAACGATTCCAGAATTTAGATTGTACAAATATCAGCTCCTCAGGTGCGGCGCTTACGATGGTGCGGCGCTTACGTCGATAAACTTTTTTTTTTAAACAGATTTTCATTGGTGCGGCGCTTACGGTGGGTGCGGCGGGTATTCCCGAAAATACGGTAATAACTATTTTGTCTTTTTAAATCTAAATTGGGAAATAAAACAAGATTAGACAAACCAATAAAATTAATATTTCGCTTTAAAATTTTTAATCATCGACTTTGATCTATGTAATAGTTGGCTGAAGTATTTTTATTTCTTAAAAAGGAAAAATTTCTATGTTTTTACCAAAAGAATTTTCTTAATGTTTAAATACATGTGTTCAATTTCTCTTTTGTTCTTTTTTTTTCTTCTTTTTAAATAATGATGAATATGCTGTTTACAAAAGAATCTTAATGAAACAAAATAATTTTTTTTTGTTTATCTTGTATCAAAAAGTAAAATACCAGTAGTAATTAATGTCAGTGATTTATATTTTCATTCACCTTAATTAAATTTTTAAAAATGAAATTGTTTTTACCAATTCAGGGACTAAAAAACAATTTGGGTTCAAATTTGATTTTTGTTTTATTAGGAATAAGGATACTATTAATTTATCTGGGTGTAGGTGATAACTCACCAAATATTGTTCCCATCACCATTATTCGTAATGCATCCATTTAATTTAAAATATAATCATTTTTTAATCATACCATTTAATCACATAACTTTCACTTAAAATGCATGCATTTAATTCACTTCATTTTAAAAAGATGAAAAGAAGAAAAAATAATACCATTAACCAAAACATTTTATTTCAACATCAAAGCATTTTTTCAATTTACATACATAATACATAAAAACTGCTATAGAAAAAGGGAAAAGAATGCTATTGGCGATATTTCCTTTTCAATGTTTGCTCCCAGCTAACAAAAAAGTTCTGACAATGTTTTTTTTTTTTTACTTTGGTTCTGTCTTAAAGTTCAGGTAAAACACAACATAAAAGTAACTTTATTGATAACAAATTAAATTTTTAGAAAAACAATACTAAGTACTGAATTCATATTTCAATTTAGTATCATATTTATAATTTGTCTGACAATCGTGCATATTATTGAAAGTATAAAAAAAATATGCAGAACAGTTAATAATTTTTTATTCTTAAATGTTTCTTATTCTCTGAAAACAGAAGCTACAGCTTTGACAGAGTATTTTATTGGTTATTTTTAACTTGAAATCTTATTAAATTAGTTTTATAACCAAAATCTATTGACACAATAAATTTGTGACTATGCTGTCTTCTACTGTATAATGTTAAAAAAAGAAGAAGAAACTTAAAACAAAAATTTGTTACCTGCCATTATAAATCAGATAGTCTTTCTTTACATTAAAATTTTCATCTTTTTAAAAAACAGAACATAGATGTATTAGAATTTTTAGATAGCTTTTCAATCACTCTTTTTTTTATCTCACTAAACAGTTTTGTTAAAGATATTGTTTTTTTTTTTTTTTTTTTTCAAAACTGTAGATCAAAATATTATGATTTTCTTAAACTTAAAAAAGCACACTGAATCATTTGTGCTCCAGTCCCCTCAACAGAATGCATCATTATTCTTCCCTAATTAATATATACAGGAACATAAATATAAAGCAGTGCCTAAAATAGGATTGTCTTTTAATTGCAGTAAAAGCTTCTAAGTTAAAACTACAACATACTCGAGAAAAGTTATTTTACCAAGTACCTTTTTTTTTTTTGCATTTTTTTTTTTTTTTTACTTAATGCAGTATTTAGTAGTATAAGACCTGTTTTCTCATGTTTTAATGTACTTAACCAGGCATACTGAAGTGCAAGAATTTGTTTATTTAGTTACTTTTCAATACAGTATTCAAACTCCAATTATCTTCACTAAAATCACCCTTATAAAACTATCAGGAAATAAAAAGTAGTATTTTCAAGAGAAAAAGAATTACTAAAATGCAAGTTGTATACATTTCTTTATATATATATATATATATATATATATATATATATATATATATATACACATATATATATATATGTTTTTATTTAAAATATTAAAATTTATATTTAACAATCCGGGCGTCTTGCAAAAGGGTAAAATTGTAACATTGCTTTCTTTGCATTTTGTTTTAAATGCTAAGAAAATATGATTCTTTCAACATTATAAAAAAAACTCAATTACAAATATGAATGTAATCCTTGAGAGTATTAACAATTCTTCAATGTATTTAAAATTCATTAAATCTATACAATTATATTATCTTAAATATTGCTTGTATTGCTGTGAAACCTGGAGCTTAGTGAACGGAATATTATGCCCTAAACACTTAGAGGGTTAATTAGAATTTTCAAAGTTTAATGTATTTTGATAATTCTAAGTCTGTATTTCATCAATTGCAGAGTTACTGTACAGTACTTTGTACCACATCTGTTAATAATATTTAAAGTCTTTTAACTTAAAAATCTAAGTATATCTTTACATATTTATAGATATAGTATGGCCATTTACATAAATTCACATCAGGTTACCCAAATTCTAAATGATTCAATAAAATAAAATTTTAAAATGTTTTATTTACACATAAAACATAAAAATATCAGATTAAATTGACAATATAAACTATACGCAAAGAGAATTTCTAACAATATATAATTGCAAATAAGTAATCCAAAAATATCTTAACTTCAAAAGTCTTTTTGTTATTTAGCTGTATATTACAATTTTGTATGATTAAGATTCAAAATAAAAATAAAGGAAGATTTTACATAAAATACATAAAATAAGTAAAATGGTCCTCAGTTATAAAATCTTAATGCATTTGTTTTTCCTATGCTATTTGCTCTGTCACTGCTGTTACCAGATAAAATAACTTAAAATAATATAATTTAATAGTATTCAAGAATAACATATTATTTGGCAGAATTCATTTTTGAATTTTGAAAACTTTTTCACTTACAAGGAGAGGGCCAACCTTGTTAATCATAGATTTTGATTATTTTAATATATGTTGTAGGTTAGCGACCCCTTAGTGTCAGGTTCAACGGATTTTATCCAATGCTCCTTAGTTCTTGAGAAACCAGGGTAATATTATTATAATATTAATCTAATAATAGTACACAATTTAAATACTTACTTTGCAACTGCAATGATAGGTTGGTCATAGCTCAGTTGGTATGGCTTTTGCCGGCTGATCCGCGGGCTCGGGTTCGATCCCTGAATTAGCTGCATTTGTTTTTCTCATTTTTTGTTTTATAAATATACTTGTAAGTATAATTAATAATCTCATTGTCAATTAAAATTTATAATATTGTATATTAATTATAATTTTAACCTATTTAATTTTTTACTTTAACTAAATAGTTGTATAAAATACCATAAAACTGTTAATTTTTTAAAAATCACTTTTAAAATTTATTTCATATATTCTTTATCGATGCAATGATATTGAGCAATTGTGTCAATTCGTGATTTTAAAGAAACATCGTTTACGCATTGCTTTAACAAAGGAAGTCAATGCGATAATACTATTATTCTGTTTTTAAAGTAACAAGCATAATTATATTAAAAATTAGAATCAGAATTAAATTACAACCGATTTTTTGCATATTAAAGATTTTTAAATTTGTAATATGTATGCTTGCGCTTTCAACTATTTTGCTTTCACCTTTATCTTCTTTCTGTTTTTATTTTTATTTTATTTGAATAGTCTTTTATCATAACTAGATGGTACCACAACAGATTTTGTCACGATTTCGGAATATTTATCATTCAATAATAGATCCTATTTCTTTTTAAACCTCTTTAAAGGATGAGAAATAATAGTTTAAAAATAAAAAATGATAAATTTAAGTTTGTTAACATTATAATTAATGTATGATATTAAAATTTGTAATCGAAATTATTAAATTATAATTACAAGTATATTTATAAAACAAAAAATGAGAAAAACAAATGTAGCGCATTCGGGTACCGAACCCGGGCCCGCAGATCAGCCAGCTAACAACGTGCCAACTGAGCTATGACCAACCTATGATTGCGGTTGCAATGTAAGTATTTAAGTTGTGTACTATTTATTATTAGACACCCTGGTTTTTCAAGAACAAAGGAGCGTTGGATAAAATCCGTTTAACCCGACACTAAGGGGTCTCTACCATACAACATATATTAAAATAATCAAAATCTGTGATTAACAAGGTTGGCCTTCTCCTTGTTAGACTGAAGTCTTTTTTATATCAGATAATATTTCTGAGAAAAAAAGTATAATTTAAACCCTATGACTGTTTAAGGGGACCTTCTACATTAGGAGACTAAAAAAAAAGCACTTTTTTGTAATTTTTTTTGTAAGAAAACTGCATGATGGACCTTTTTGAAATTTTAACAGTTTATTATACATATCATATATGTATAATAAACTGTTATTATACATATCATATATTATTATACATATGTGTTTATCATACACAAGAATTTTTTTATTAGGTTTTGTTGCTTCTAATCTAAGTTACAATCAAATATGTTCAACCACATTTTTTGACACAGTGGGCAAGATTAAAAAAAAACTACTCTATGGATCATCTTGATTTTCTTTTAATTGAAGCTTATTCAATTGCCTTCGATATGAATTAAAGCTTTTACTAAAATTATTTAACAAAAAAAAAAAAAAAATTAACCATTTTTTTTTTTTAAATCAGTTATTACATAACTTCTTTGTAATAAATTTATGGGTTCCTTTAATTTAACTAGAAGCTATACTCACAAAGTTTACGAAAAAAAATTATTTTTGTGTTTCAAATAATTCTACAAGGCGCTATCATGCCCACTGTCCAGACAAAATTTTCCAAAGCAGTTGAACATATTTGTTCACAACTTAGAGTAGAAGCAACAAAATCTAATGAAAAATTCTAGAGTATACCTTAAGATATGTACAATAAACTGTTAAAATTTGAAAAAGATCCATCATGTAGTTTTCTTACAAAAAAAATCATAGACAACTGCTTTTTTTCTGGTCTCCTAATGTAGAAGGTCCCCTTAAAATACAAGTAAAAGAACAGTCATGCTGTTAAATTACTAGAATCATTTATGAAATTGATTAAAATATGAGAGAAAGCATCAAGATCAACACCTTTTTTTTTTTTTTTTTTTTTTTTTTGTAAATTGTAAAAGATACTAAATGAACTGCAATTTTTAAAAAATGTTCCTTGGATTAAAATATGGCACCACTATGTTTCTAAATATTCGAATTCTATATTACATAATATTCCTATAATTAATAAAATTTGCCGAATAAACTGCGCTCATACAGTTACATAAAAATTTTGAAAAGAATACATGCATAAAGAAAATATAAAAATATTATATATTTATTTCAAGGCTGCCAGCAACTTTGGTCCAAAATGCTATACATAGGGACCTAATGATTAAAAATTAGAGAGATTTTATGTACAGAAAGTCTGAAAAATAAACACAATATTTATAGACATCAAATAATATATAAAATACAATTTTTATATATTAAAAGTTGAAAAAATAGACTTTAGAGGAAAAAATAAAGAGAAGAGACTTTCACAGAAAAGACTTTCTGTGAAGAAAAAATATTCACAGATTTCTCAAAAATGAACATTTTAGGTTTCTTACCAATGTTGTATTGGTTTTAACCATGGAAAAAACTGGTTTTAACTGTCCTGATCAAAGTACACTTAACTTGGAAGAGAAATCAAAACTTTTTTTGTTAAAAGATAAATTTGCATAATATTTGGAAGGATTTTGTTCCTAAAAATTTTACTCATTTATGTATATCAATGTGCACGTCATGCATATCTACAAGAATATTTTGATGAAAAAAGCAAATAAGTGAAAGTTATTAATTCCTTATGTAATTTAAAATACTAGCAAATCCACAAATTCTACACAGTTATTGGTTACAGAAGACACACAAATTCATGCAATTACTAATGCAAATCAGTCAATTCCTGTTTAACAGAAATTCTACACATGTAAGGCATACAGATTACAAGTGTTTACTCATGTTTACTCATGTGCAGTTTAAAGTGGACAAGCTGTCTAAAACGCATATTACAAACATTACACAAATAAGGTTTCTCCCCTGTATGTAAGAGCATGTGACGTCTTAGATTTTTTGCTAGAGTAAAACCTCGATGGCAAATTTCACACTCGTGAGGACGTTCATCAGAATGAACCAAAAAATGCTGTTTAATGTGACCACTATGATTCGTGGAATATGTACAAAGATTGCATTTAAAACGTTTAGTAGAATCTTCATTACTGTCAGTTCTGTTATTTTCTGTTGAATCTTCAGCATACATGGGGTCGTTTTGTAAGTTATCAGTTTGAAATCCTGAAAAAAGTAATTTAAAACTAATTAAGACAGAAAAAGAGAAATATATTAGTGTTAACAAATATTTCATACTGTGATTCATGAACAGATTTTTAAAAGGAAGTACAATATTAAAATACAATATAAAAAGAAATAAGAATGAAGTTAGATTTAGAAAGCAGCAATGTTTAATCATGACAAAAAATTATTACCATAACAAATTACTAGTGATTTACTAAAGTTGTTTTATGAATTATTTTAGCTGCAAAAAACAAATTAATAATTCAACACACAGTATAAGACATAATAAAAGTGTTTGTCAAGATGGGAACACTCAGAAAAAAAATTAATTTTTGAAGAAAAAAAACCAACAGTTTTCTTCAAGTTTTTTCCAAATTAATTTATTTACACTGGTAAAAATTTAAATTCTATTTAAAAAATAATGTATCCAAAGTCTTGAACAGCTACATTCTGATATTTTTTTTCGTTCTTCTCTTCTGTTCAGTATTCCATGTGAGGGCATTAACTAGAAAAATAGATAAGTGCTACTTCTTGTATGAAAAATGAAAACATTTATGCAAAATTATATCAGTAGTACAATTTGTGGAAATGATAATGTTGCGAACAGTGCAATATAGAATTATTTGAAAAGGCAATTATATTCATTAATGTAGGAGCAATTTTTCATATAATCAGATAGTAACCAGCAGAAATATTTAACTATAAAACATAACATACAGTTGAAAACATTTCACCTACTCTGCTTTTACTTTAAACATAGATATACTTATATTTGTCCACATATATACAGTACAGGACCTATTATCCGGAATCCTCGGGACCGAAGGCTTTCCGGATTTTGGAATTTTCCGGATTTCGGGTCCTCCCGAATTCCGTCAAAAAAATCGCGGGAAAAACGCAAATTTCGTCAAAGAATCACAAAAAAACATAAATTTCTTCAAAGGATCGAAAAAGCCCCACGCAATTTCGTCAAAAGATCGCTAAAAAATCCGCAAATTTCGTCATAAGATCGCGAAAAAAACTGCAAACTCGTCAAAAGATCGCGAATAAAACCGAAAATTTCGTCAAAAGTTAGCGGAAAAAAAATTTCTTCCAAAAATCGCGAAAAATACGCAAATTTAGTCAATGGATCACGGGGAAAAAACGCAAATTTTGTCAAAATCTCGGTAAAAAACCCCGCAAATTTCGTCAAAAGATAGCAAAAAATATTTGTTCAAAGGATCACAAAAAACCCCTCAATTTCGCCAACAGATCGTGTACAAATGAGAATTTCATTAAAAGATCCAGGAAAAAACTCATAAATAGTGCAGAGGAGCCCTCCCCACCTCTTCTGTAAACTTTAAAAAAAAATTTGCTGTGAATTTCAGAATTTTTTTTTTTTTACTCAGAATGACCCCTGATTCAAGTAACACAATTGTGTAGGCATAATATTTTGTCAAAGTGAGAGAGAGAGGATGTGAAATATCTGATGATTTTTTAAAAAACGAATCGTAATATAAATTTTAAACTAAAATTTGACAAAAAAAATGATTTTTTCTAATTTCTGGGGGGGGGCAACCGTGTTCCCCCATCACTGACGTAGCATATTTTAGTGGTTACACATTGCAACACAATAGACCAAAAAAAAATTACAAATCTGTAAAATTTTCGAAAAATTGCAAAATTTTAGTAAAAATTTACAAATTTAGGAAATTTTCCAAAAAAATTTTTCCGGATTTCGGGTCCTTCCGGATTTTGGAATTCTGGATAATGGGTCCTGTACTGTATACAGTAAAGCCCTGATTATCCATGAGCAGATGATCCGCAATGCAATTTTTTTTTTTTCAATTTAAATTTTTAATCCAAGCCAACAGCAAGGAAAATAAATTAGGCCCTACAGTGCAAAGGTCGAAAATTATGTAGCATGTATATTTTCTGATTGCTGACCTTGACGTCCCCAGAGGGCGAGTCCACTCTATTAAGTTCACGAACAGAGGTCACCCTCTATGTTTTCTAAAATGGCCTGCCAGTGGCCTCAGTTGTCAGCAAGCGTGCTTAGTGATCAGACGTGTTTTATGTTTCTTTGTCTGTACTAAGTTTAGTGTTTTGTTAGTTCCTGAAATTACGTTATACATAATGGCTGAAAGAATGAAAGAAGGTTGTGTTAACGATTGCACGAAAACTTAAAATGATTTCTAAAATAGAAATGTTTACTGCTCTTTATTTTAGTAATTTAGACGTAGAACAAAGGTTTCTGCTGTACTGTACAAATGTATTTTAAAAGTTTTATTATGTATTTTGTAGAATAAAGCATAGTTTTTATGTTGAAATATTTATTTTGTGTTTGCACCTCATTTTCGGTCTTTTTTTTCAGGTTATTCGCGATTTTTGCTATGCGTGGTGCCCTTGCCACCCAATTTCACAGATAATCAGAGCTGTACTGTATATATATATAAGTTTATATATGTGTATATATAAACTTTAAAAAAAAAAACAGCAATCTTATTGCAAAATTTATTCTAAAACTAAATTTATATAAGTTACCTATGCAAAAATCTACCTGTTGCAGAACTTTATTTTTTTTTAGATTAATTAGTTTTATACTAAAAATTATTAAAGATTCAATAATAAAGTTTATTAGTTTCCGGTTCTTAAAATTTTTCAACTGACTTTGAACAAAATTTATATTTTATTTTTATGACTGTCTTCACTTTATTCTGAAACCCATTGGGCAATGAACACACTCTCAAATTTTGTGTTCTTTATTAAAATAGCCAAAATTCCAGCAAATGTTGTGCGAAATTTAAAAGATCTCATCTGTTATTTTAAAAATTATTTTTAATGTCAATTTGTGCAACTGAAATGATCTGACCATTTAAACAGTTGAATAATATACTACAACAAATAGAGTTATAGTAAGCTAGAAGGGTTCTAAGAAATTACAAGACTAACAGACTTTAATTATAGACATTTTTCTTTCTTTTTTAAAAAAATATATTCATAGGAGGTGAAAATAAAAACTTTTTACTGTACATAAAACACAAAAATATTTGATATTTTCTGAGGAAATATAGCAGTAAAAAACTTTTACTTAAAAATCAACTTTTCCATAAGGAATTTTTTTTTCGTAACTGCAGAATTTCGCAAAATACCACAGTAACCTTCACAGTAATTCCTTCAGTAACAGCAACACCTTTGAAAAAATTCCTATGAATCTCAGAATTGTTCAGCAGCAGCCGAAGAGTTTCGACGATGATTGTTTTTCAGAGCCGGAAAATAAAGACAATACTACTTCCACAGCTGAATGAACACACACTCAATTCCACAGCTCTCAATGGTTAAAAGAAATCCTTGATTGGCCGCACGGTCCAGAAAGAAAAGGGAACAGGAGATTGGAGAAAAGGCCTTTCATTCTGACATCGCAAAGATGAAATGAGCTGCAAAAAAACAAGGTACGGAAAAAAAAGAATTGCTACAAAAATAAGTAAAACAGAGAGAAAGAGCTCTAAAACAAAAAGAAAAAGAAGCTGAGATGGCCAACAAAAGAGTTAAGATAACTAACAAAGAAGCCACCAAAATATCAGGGTCAAATCTTGCAAAAATAATCAGAAAAGAATAATCGACTTCGGTGGGCCATCACTAATCCAGCGATGGGTCATTATGGATGCAAAGTGGGCCCTTACTGATGTTTTTGTACTTTTTAGTAAAACAAATCTTGTAAAGGAATAAATTTACATTTTGTTAATTTTCTTGACACGAAAATCTTCTTCTACACTTTCTTGTTATATTTTGATCATTAGCATAAAAAAAAAATCACATGGCATAGCAATTATTAGCTAAAAGTCGAAAAATTCGTCAAATCCGTGCCATCACTGGTGGTTTTATCATACATATTTTATTATTCAACGAATTTTAACATTCTGAACAATTTTTTTTTTATTATTCAGATATTAATTTTTGTTAATATTTATTACTTACAATATATAGTTATTTCATAAAAATGTGAATATTCAGATGTAATTTAACAATTTTGATTATTTACAATGTAAATAAAGTAACGAAACAAAAACTTGCTAAACTCTTGGTTTCAAACACAGAGATAAATAGAGATTTTCTGTTTATTTTGTTTGCATGCATGCACTGCAGCTCATGCTGCCTAGTTTGTGTCAGACCATTTCCTTTGTGGCCACTGAGCCTGCTCAAATGTCATTTTGGACACTAATGCACCATTTCTTTGAGCGGAAGTAGTGTTATCAATTTCCTTTATTCTAACTCCCATCATTATAAATGAATATTGATCTTCTCTTCAGGTGTATCCAGCTCATGCTACCCAGTCTGTGACAATACTTTTCCTTTGTGGCCACCGAGCATGCTTAAATGTAATTTATTTTGGACACTAATGCATCATTTCTTTGAGCAGAAGTAGCGTTACCAATTTACTTTATTCTAACTTCCATCATTATAAATGAATATTGATCTTCTCTTCAGGTGTATCCAGCTCAGGCTACCCAGTCCGTGACAATACTTTTCCTTTGTGGCCACCGAGCATGCTTAAATGTAATTTATTTTGGACACTAATGCATCATTTCTTTGAGCAGAAGTAGCGTTACCAATTTACTTTATTCTAACTCCCATCATTATAAATGAATATTGATCTTCTCTTCAGGTGTATCCAGCTCAGGCTACCCAGTCTGTGACAATACTTTTCCTTTGTGGCCACCGAGCATGCTTAAATGTAATTTATTTTGGACACTAATGCATCATTTCTTTGAGCAGAAGTAGCGTTACCAATTTACTTTATTCTAACTTCCATCATTATAAATGAATATTGATCTTCTCTTCAGGTGTATCCAGTGTGGTGCAGAAAACAGAAAATTTCCTATTAAAAAGATACTGAATAAGCAAGATTTTAATAGAATAAAGATTTGATAAAATATTAAAATGAAACAAATAACAAAACAATTTATATTCAATTTCAAAGTAATACATATTTTTTGTAATTTCATATTTAAAAAAAAAAAAAAAAAAAACTTTTAATATGCATAAGCAAATATTTCTAAACTGTGGTGTAATATGGAATACCATGAAAATAAATTTCTTAAATATGCCATAAAAATAAATGATCACACTTTCTAATCTCTTACAGTTGAAAACATATATGCTAGCATTGCAAGAGGTGAAAAAAAAATTTCTTTTTTTCCCTTATCTTCCAGAAAAAGTAATACAACTGTTTTTATGCATGAAGAAAACATTTTAAACACATTACTTTATGGGATACTTAAGAAATTTATTTTTATGACTAATGTGTAATTTTACCTGGTATTCAAAACAGAGTTTATATAAATACAATATTTATTATAATTAAAATTTTTATACCTATAAAAGGAAGCTAAGCTTAATAATTAGTGCATTCGCTTCATACAATAAACTGATTTCAGTGCTGAAGATACAAAACCATTTGCTATCTTTCACAACAAACATTTTATCTCTTCATAAACATTTTTTAAGCTGATTCAGTTTTTCTTTCTTTATTATCTAGCTGGAAAATGTTATTTTTTTTATTCAAAATTTCATTATTTAAGTTTTTCTATTGAACAACAAACCAAATTACAGTAAACTCTGTCAAATGCAGAAATGATCAGTACAGAGAAAAATTTTTGCTGGCGACAATACTCCATCTTATGCAAAACAGAAAAAAAGCACCTGTCATACATTTTTTACAGTCATACATTTTTTACAATCATACATTATTCTTTTAGTACCATTCTTTAAACTAAATTAAAAAAAGAATTAGATTTGTTGTTATATTTTTTCATAATCTGGAGAAAACATTTGTACACTTCAACACTAACATAAATAATACTAATACAAAACTGCTTCAGTTCAGAAATTGAAAGGAAATAATTTAACAAATACAATCACATTTTCATATTTTATGTCATATACAGTGAAACCCGGTTAAGACGCGTTTCAAGGGAGTGATCAAAAGTCGCGTATTAAGCATGATCGTGTATTAAACGTGATTTCTATAATGTTGCAGGAATTGGGCTTATTTACACATTTAATCACCTAAATGAACTTCAGAGCTTTTATTTATACGTTTACGGTTTGAAAATTGTATCTTTTACATATATTCAGATTGAAATTTAATTGTATTTCACTTTGTTGAATCTGCATTGTTTCTTTTTATAGGACAAACTCGAATAACAACGGAAAATAAATATAGATTCCAACATAACTTTATTGTCGATTAATGGGTTGCAACCAAAAATAATTTTCATACCAGACTCATTTTTTTAACAGAAAGGAAAATAATATTAAATCTTTGAAGGCAAAAGACAAAGAATGTTAGTAAGTGGGATCAAAGAAGAATTGCAGTTTTGCTAATTTAGCGGGCATACTTGCCAACTAAATTTCGGTAAAACTCAGAAGATTTTGGACAAAAAATCAGAAGAAATCAGAAGATTTTGGCAAAAAATAAGAAGAAATCAGAAGATTTTTTAAGTTTTATAACACTTTCAGTAAGGATTAAAAAACAGCTGAATCCTTATAAATAAACAAATTTCAAAGAGGAACTCGAGCAAAATGAAATATTCACTAATTTGTAATTACACAATATATATTTTGACAAAAAAGAATAAGTTGAATATATTAAAAAATTACTACTTTTTTTTTTTTTGAACATTCATAGATTTTCTACCTTTCAAAAGACACTTAAAACTTTTGCCTCCTAACATTTTTAACATTTTAGCCACTGAAATAATTTTTTCATCATAGACAAGCAAAACTGTAATAATATTTAGATTTTTCAAAACTGATACCATATGAATATTGACATATTTGTTAGTCAAATCATGGCTTACAGCGTCAAAAATGAGCTTTTGCTTCCACTGGAAACTGACATTTTTTTCTCACTCTTTTCTCTCATGCACCATGATGTGCATGAGGGGTGTTTCTGAGTATTAAAAATCTTAAATTCACAGTAAATTTTCTGAAAGGTTACAGCAGAGAGAGAAGTGGGGAATCGCCTCCGGATGCTAATTATGCATTTATTCCGCAACCCTTTCACGGAATCCGCATTTTTTTGTGCTCTTTAGTCAGAATTTGTGTTTTTTATGCAATCTTTAGGCGAAATTTGAACGTTTTACGCGATCATTAGACAAAATTCATGTGCTGCATACGCGATCTTTTGTTGAAAATCGCATTGTCAGGGGTGCTGAGTAAAAAAAAATTCTGAAATTCAAAGCAAATTTTCTGAAAAGTTACAGCAGTGTGGGGGGAGGGGGTTCTGACACATGCTATGCATTTTTTCCGCGGCCCTGACGAAATTTGCAATCTTTTGACAAAATTTGTGGGTTTTTTCGCGATCTTTTGACAAAATTTGTGGGTTTTTTTCGCGATCTTTTGACGAAATGTGTGGCGTTTTTCACGATTTTTTGACGAAAATTTGTGATTTTTCGCGATCTTCTGTCGAAATTTGTGTTTTTTCGCGATCTTTTGACGAAATTTGTGATATTTTTTCGCGATCATTTGACGAAATTTGCGTTTTCCACGCAATCCTTTGACGAAATTAGCGATTTTCCTGCAAACGATTGGCAAAATTTACTTTTTTCGGCGACAATTTGTCGAAATTCGCGATATTTTTTATATCCGAATTTTCGGATTGGTGACCGATTTTTCTTTTAAATTTTCGGAAATGAATGCCCTAAATTTTCGGAAAATTCGGCCCAGAATCACTACTACACGTTGTTTACGCAATTTTTTCCAAAAATTCGCGTCTTTCCCGCGATCGTTCGTCGAAATTTGGGTTTTTTCCGCGATCTTCTGACGAAATGCGCGTTTTTTCCGCGATCTTTTGACGAAATGTGCGTTTTCCCGCGATCCTTTAACGGAATTCGCGTTTTTAAGCGATTTTTTCACAGAAATAGTGTTTTTATGCGATCTTTTGACGCGCTTTTTTACGCGATCTTTTGACGAAATTCGCGTTATTTCGCGATCTTTTCACGGAATTTGTGTTTTTACGTGCCCTTTTGGGTGAATTCTTATTTTTTACGCGATCTTTCGATGAAATTTCAGGTTTTTCCACTATCCTTTGACGAAACTTGAGTAAAAAGCATAAGAAAAGACCGAAAATAACGAAAAGCAGAAGAAAATGCATTATGCGCGTAAAATAGGAAAACATGCCGATTTTTCGGAAGAATTCTGAAAAAATCGGAAGAGTTGGCAGCTATGCGGTTTTTTTAATTCAAACATCTACCACTATTTCTGATTAGTAATTTTTGCCTTAATTAATCTGTTAAATAAATTAAATATTATAAGGAAACATTATTTTTTTTTTGAATAATAAAAATCCTCTAAATCGGTAACACTTGAGAAAAGAGAAGGAATTTGCATCTTGATCAAAGAATTCGCGTCTTAAGCGTAATTTTTTCCTCAAAGAACCGAAAATTTATCGCGTATTAAGCGGGATCGCATCATAACCGTTCGTGTACTAAACGTGATTTTTTTACATTAGCCTTATGGGCGAAGTTCAAGGGATCGTAAAAAATCCGCGTATTAAGCGGAATCGCATATTAACCGTGAGCGTCTTAACCGGGTTCCACTGTAGTTTAGAGAGTTGAAAAATATTTTGTCGACATGCTCCACCTCCCCCCCCCCCCCCCCTGTTTATTAAGCATTTTCCAACAGCTCATAGTAAGTCTGTCATTATTGCTAGATTTTTCTTTTTTTTTTTTTCAGTTCTTTGAATCTGAAAATTTTTTTCGATGTACCTAATGCTTCTCAAGGCATCCTGTCATGTCTGAATTTCACTGTAAAATTTTTAGCACTGTGATCATCTTCACTTTCACTATCATTTTCCACATATTGATACAACTGTATCAGAATGTCCAAGGAAGTGTTATCTTTGGCAGTCTACACTACTAAGCTGATACATAATCAGCTTCATCGATTTTTTCATGCATAGGTACACATTTTAAGTCATTTGTTAGGACGATAATAATATTTCCTTGATTGTCCTGCCTTGAAAATCTGTTGAAAACGGCAATTAAAAAAGATCCTTTGTTTTTATAGAAAAATGAGAAACACTATTAAAATTATTTGTGCAATTTGAATAAAAATGCTTGCCAATTTTATGTTTACGAATAAAAAATGACTTTGGGAATGTGTCCGAAATTTGTCATTTTGAATTTGAGTACAATCTTAAAACATAATATAATATTCTTTAGAAAATACATATTTCTTAATTTTGAATATTTTACTAGTATTACTATCATTTATATGCAAATTTATAAGGGAAATAATGTAGTAAGAAAACAGTGTTTGGTTTCTTTTAATAAACTTTATTAATCTGTTACGAAATTTAATTAAAATATTTGATGATGAGCATTTGACGTATCTACCAATATTAAAAATTTTTTTCATTGTTTTATTTAAATATTTTTTTTTCGATTTATGCAAAAGTTTGCTTTTGGTGAGAACTTAAGGACCTTTCCATTTCCATGTTAGGCAAATTCCTGCTTATACAGCATGACACAATGTTATTTTCTATGGATTTGCCAAGACTTAAAGTAATTTCTGCATTAGACCAATATCCACCTTAAACAGAATTTACTGTTTTCATTTGGCACCCATTTCAGTCTGGTGTGATGGTACAAGTCTTGATTATCATCTCTTGTTTGGTGTTTACTGATTTACAGTTTAGGCTGCTTTCTTTTCTAAAAGACACACAGTCAAGGATCTATAATCCGCACACCCATAATCCACATTGCTTAATGAATGTGAACAAACAAATTTACAAATTCTTGATCCGAAAAATTTTTTTTTTAAATTACCTGAAAAATTTAAATATAAAAGCGAATATAATCAAATTTTTAATGCAAGAATTTGAAAAATGCATTTTTTGAGATAGCATGTTTAATTAATTATTATATTTCATATTTTTCTTTTCATGTTATGCTGAATATGGAAATAACCCTTAAATGCTTGGTGTTGCTTTTCGGCAACATACCCAATTTAGGCTCTAAAATAGTATTAGAATAATATTGAAGCTATAATGCCTAATGCTGCCAATCAAATACATTCTGAAAATATTATTAAATCGATTTTCAACACTTAGATGACAACACTTATGCTGTTTAAGAATAAAGATAAATTTATTTTTTCAAATGTTGCTACTTGTTCTTTTTGTTTTGTTTGGAAGCTTGCGAAATACCCTATTTTGACCTGCAGTGAGCAAGTAAAATTTATTTCTTATTATAGTTCCTAAAATTCTTGTGTGTTTAATATTATAGAATTTTATCAAGGGAAATTATTTTTTCAACTAAAAACCAGTATTGCCGATTAGTAACAAACTGTTTTTTAGCTGTAAACCATACTTAAAACAAAATATGATTTTTTAAAAGTATTTTTCACATGATTTATTTAAAAAATGAAAGCCGAAAAACATTATTATAATGATTTTTGAAAAATCAGGCATTTAAGGGTTAAAATAGTGTCCAGAAATAAGAAAATGACATATAATTCATAATACTCCATAATCTGCACAACTTTTGGTCCCAACTTGTGCGGATTAAAGAACTTCGCCTATATTTCATACCTTACATGAATATTCTTTTCTGTATGTAAATCACGTGTCATCTTAGATTTCTGCACTACCATAAAAACTTTGATCGCATATTTTTCACATACATGGGCTTTCACAAAAGAGTGGGTATTATGTGAGATTTAATAATTTTAAAACAAGAACAGGGGACTTTTAAAAATATGAGTGAATCTTCGTAATGACAAATTTTCATATGCAATATTATAGTTTCTACAGAAGTGAAAGCATTTAGGTAGTTATCAAATTGAAGTTCTGAAAGAAGCAATTTTAAAATCATTCGCAGCCCTGGAAAAAAACAAACATTCCATACTATAGACATAAAAAGTGAGAAATAGTAAAAAAAGGTGGAAGAACTTTTCTATCTATACAATAGCAACAAATTTTTATAATTTAGACACATTTTAACAGATATTATACAAAAAGAAGGAAAATATAATTGATTGTTATTTTTTTTTCAAAACTCAGAAAATATTAAAAACAAATTAAAAGTAACAATCAGGCATAAAATTGGGAAATGGGGAAAAAAGGTGGAAAATTTTTTCCATCTATACAATTAGGCCAAACTTGTATAATTTAGACACATTTTAACAGTTATTCATACAATGAAAGGAATTATAACTATACATATGATTGTTATTTTCTTTTTGTAACTCAGAAAGTATTAAAAGAAAAAAACAATAAATGTATAAATTCATTAAATCAAAAAAAAAAAAAAAAAAAAATTAGAAACAGTTTGCAAAAAGTACAAATCCATCCAAATGTATACGATGAACTTATGTGAAGTACAGACATTAATTTTTGAAAATAAATGTATTATTTTGAATGATTTGACTATTTAAGACTTTACTTAAAAAAGAAATTCTCTATACTAAATATATGCACACCAAATTGATCTTTACTCCAGAAATGCATTTTCAAAAATGCATCACTGAAACTACCCAGAAGTGTTTTATAAATGAAATAAAATATTCTATTCCAAAAAGAACCTTATGGAAACTTCCTTTCCCTAGTTAAAGAGCTTAATTTACATGACTTTCAGATGCCTATAATAAAAGCTTGCCTTTGATTTGATAGTACAGCAATTCGGAAACAAACTCCAAGGATTTCAGCAGATAAAATGTCTAAGTTTTCTAGAGTAGACAACAAAATATGGCTTCTAATATTTTCTTAGCATTTTTGCATCAATCCAGAAAATGTCCAAATTTGCTTTTAAAAAGGTGGAATTCTTTTATGCCTGAACAATAGATGTATAGCTTACTATATATATATAAAGAAGAAGAATGGATAATAGTTTGCTAAAGGAGCAAATGTAAATATTTCTGATGCATTTCAGTCAAGTAGAGTGATAAATTTTCAATGCAGATATTATTCTGCATGGCTTGTCTAACATTTCCCCCCTTCTTTCAAAAGAAATAAAACTGCATGCAAAGTAAAGGCAAGTCAAAGGTATCTTACTCCAAAAACACATCACTGAACTTACTCAGAAGCATTGTAAAAATATAACAAAAAGTTCGATTCCAAAAAGAACTTTATTCAAAGTTCTTCTTTTTTAAAGTAATATATATATATACACTAGAAAGACACTTTTAACTTCATTTAAATGGTTTTGAGATGTTCATAACTTAAACTGAACTTTGGTTTGATAGCTCTTATGCACAACAGCTCATAAACAAACATCACGATTTTGAGTAGACAAAATGTCTGAAGATTAAACTTAGTAAAAAATTCTGAATAAATTATAATTAAAACCCTATGACAGTTTAAAGTACAAGTAAAAAACAATCAGACTGTTAAACTAAACATAAATATCATTTGTGAATAACAAATTAAACTGTTACAGAGAATATGAAAATTAGCATCAGAATTTTTTTGTGAGTATAAAACACCACATATATTGCACACATATATCACATGTAAACCTGATTCTGTAAGTTCAGTCAAAAAAAAATTCACACATTTGTGCATGCGTGAAGTTAAACTCACTAGATCTTCCATTTAGGGGGAAAAAAGAGCAGGTCTGGTTAGCAGAGTGGTCTAAAGCACCAGTTTAAAGCTCTGAACTTTTGTAGATGATGCAGGTTCGAACCCAACACCCGGCAAAATGATTTCTGTACAATTTTTGGTGATAATTGATTTCGATAATGACATATTTGATTAGGAGGAGAAGCTATATGATTTTGATTTTATTATTATTATTATTTGAATGGTTTATCATTAAATTAAATTTAACACTCAAAAATATTTTGAAAAAATAATAATTTTATATTTAAAATATTTAACCTAAAATATTTTGCATGTAATTATAAATTAAATTGAGCTGATCTACAACTTTTGTTTTCTGACCATTATCAAGAATATATAGGTGTGTGAGTCTGTAAGAAAAGTTTGCCATTCTTTTCTGCAAAAAATAAATAAATAAATTGGAAAGAAAGGAAAATATTCATATAAGAACTATAAAATAAATTGTCTTGATATTCATGGTTTAATATTTAAAAAATGAAGAAAAAAGTATAATAAAATTCAAGTAATAAAAAATATGTATTGTAAATCATTAGTTGCATCAAGTTTCAACATTAGAGAATGAGACTGATATAAATAAAATTCATGGCAGCTTTTAAAGGTCGTGTAGTTAAAAAAAAATAAAAACAGATATTGCTATTAAAAAAATGAGACTGTAGTAAGTAAAAATAAATGCTCTGCCCAGTATTTTTTGGTAAATTTCTGATAAAAGGCAAGCATAATTGGTTGTAAATTATAAACTTAAAGTTCTTCCACTTCATTCAATAGGTTAGAGTGACAGCACCCTCTAGCTCTCCTTCAAGAAATAGGAATCACTTATGCAATATAAAAATTTGTCACGATTTCAATAATTAATTTAAAAGCAACTAATAAAAAATTCAAGAATTTTTCTAATGGAACATTCGAGTTATTTACGGTCAAATCTTGACAGATACTATCTAGTACTAGTTTAACTACAATTTTAAATAAAGTTCCTCTTATTTAAAGATGGCACCACTATATTTGTAAATAGTATTTCAATTCTACATTATGAAATATTATAGGAGTAAATGTCGACAAATTCATTGTGAACAACACATAGTTGTATAAAATATTTGTAAAAAAAAAATGCGAACATAAAGAAAACAAAACAAGAACAAAAAAAAAAAAATAATAATAATTGTATAGCTATTTAAAAAATGTTTTTAAGTCATCATGTAATAGAAAATAATAACATTTTTGCTAAAAAAAAAGTGACTTTTAGTGAAAATAGTGACTTGTTATAAAACCTGTATACATCTGCAACAATATTTTGATTAGAAGAAAGATAAAACTGATAATTGAATATATATTACTTCAGTCTGCAATTTAAAATACAAGAAAATTTAAAAATTACACGCAGTTACTGGTTCTAAATGGCACAAAAAGAAATACATACAGTTACAAAGGCTGGCAAATCAGTGAAATGCAATTCACAACAAATTCTATATGTAAGACATACCAATTACAAGTGTTTACACATGTGCAGTTTCAAGTGAGTTGGCTAAATAAAATGCATGTTACACACATTATATAAATAAGGTTTCAGTCCTGTATGTAACAGCATGTGGTGTATGAGATTTTTTGATAGAGTAAGACCTCAAAGGCAAACTTTGCACTAATGAGGACACTCAGCAGAATGTACGGTCAAAGAAAAAAAAGTGTAAACATTCCTACTAATTCTGCAACAATTTATTGTAGAACGTTATTGGTACCAAATGAATGGAAATAAAGTCTATTTTGAAATGAAGAATATAACAGTTGTTTAGGGGTCCATCTACATATCAAAACAAACCCAAACTTTGTTTTTTTCAATGGCAATATCCAATCTGACAACACAAATAAATTCTATACCCTACAATTAGCCTAAGCACATTTTTTCATAAAATTCCTATAATTAGTTTCAGAGATATTAATTATTTTAAAATGAGCATGTTTAAGGGGCTGTTTCCAAATTGAAGTTCTGTACTCAATTGTTGAAATGCTACAGAAAGACTAAGTCACTTCTATCAATGTATTATTTATTGCCAATATGACCATTTTACTCACTTGATATGTTTCAGCTATTGTTATAGATGGTAAAATCCCCTTCAATATTCATTTTATAATGTTTACAAGTGTTGAATTATCTGACTTTTAAAAATATAAGATATTTGTAATTAAAATACACTTTGAATATGTGAATGTGATTGGAATTTTAAAGATGTTTTAATAATGCTTTTCCTCAGATTTTGAATTTATTTAACTCACACTTTTCTAATTTTACATGACAGAAATGTGAAGTATATCAGTGAATAGAAAATTTAGAATAAAAAATGGTATGAAAGAAACAATGTAGAAAAAACCTATACAAATTGTTTTTTGTCTGAAAATAAATCTGAAGTCGATTGTTAATGGCATATTTTTAAAACATTTTTTTTTTTTGACATTGCTTTGTTTGAGAAGGTGGGTGGGAGATATGTCTTCTTAAATCTGTTTAAGTATGTTTGCATGGTTTATATTCCGATTTATTTGAAGAACTAAAACTAAATCTATGTCAAAAAGACATCAGAACAACTTTATATTTGTTATTCTCCTTTGAAATAGGACAAACAATTCTATCATTAGGATTGTTCTGCTATTTCATTTGAAATTAGCTAGCTTTTGCGTTAACATAAGATTCTGAGGCACTGAAATATGGTTGGTTTACATTGTAAGACAGGCTTACACTCTAGGTTGATCTTAAGCAAAGCACCTTAATCCCTGCTGAAATGTTTCGATAAAATGAGTAAAATATTTTTTTCAAGTTATGCGTTTCTGCACTTCATAAACGGCTCTTTAAACCAGCATCAGGACATTTTTAAAGCATAATTAAAAAAACTACATGGAAGAAAAATTTTAATTTTTGTGTGTGCATAAAGCTAGACATAATAAATATAAATCCATAAAAAAAAATTGTAGGTTGCAATTCATAATTTCTTTTAATATTAATTTCATAATTCATATTACAAAATTATAAATTCAAAGCATTTATGTTTGGGTTTTTTAATCTATACAAAAAATTAGCACATTAGGATTAAAATTTCAGGAGATATTAGAAAAATTAGAAAATGTAACTTAACATTAGAAACACTAAATTTTGATTGTTTATAATTCAAAAACTTATCATCCAAATGACTTGAAATTTGATGCCTAGGCATAATTTGAACCAAAGATTTAAAATATCTTGTTAAAATTGGGTGTTGCCACTGCAAAAAACAAAGTTTGGTCTGGTTTTGATTTGTAGACGTCCCCCAAGCAAATTTTATATACATCATCTAAAAGTAGAGTTTATTTTCAATCGTTTGGTACCGGTAACTTTCTTCTACGATAATTTGTTGCAGAGTTAGTAAGTAGAGTTTACTTTTTTTTTCTCCTTCAACTGTATCAAATAATGCTGTTTCATGTTGCCAATATGATTTGTGGAATATATACAGAGGTTACATTTAAAATGGCTAAGAGTATCTTCATTACTGTCTGTTCTGCTGTATGATGTTAAATTTTCAGCAGTCATGGAGACACATTGAAAGTGATCAGTTTCAATTCCTGAAAAAGGTAATTTAAAATTAATTTGAGCCACAAAAAGGGAATGATAATAAAAAGAAATATTTCATGCTGTGATTTGTGTAAATATTTTTAAAGGGTGTATAATATTTTGATTAGTATTAATCTTTATCTTGAGAAAAGAAAATAATAACAAGCAATCACAAACAACAACAAAAAAAAGCAGATTTAGATATCTTTATCTAATCAAGGATAAAAAATAACAATAAGAACAATGTTCTTAATGATTTATGAAAACTATCTAAAAACTTTTTACAGTTTAAATAATTAAATTTTCTATAAAACTTTTAAAATAGTCTTAAATCTTTAAAAAAAATCATAAATTTATAATGAAAAATTGCAAAAATTTGATTAACAGAAGAAGAAATATGAAATTATTGCTTAAAAAGAATTAAACAAAAGAGAAGGAGAAAACAGATTTAGAGAGCAACATTGCTAAATCAATCACAAATAAGTCACTAATAAAATTATTAGTGATTTATGAAAGTTGTGTTATAAATTATCTTAACTGTAGAAAATTAATTAAAAATTCATCATAAAGTTTATACATATAAGACATCTTACAAGTTTTTGTCGGTATGGGAATGCTCGGAAAGGGAAAACCTAATTTTTTCAAGTATTTTTCTGAATTTGTACATCATTTGCACACCATTCCATTTGGGAAATTTAAAATTCCACTCATAAAATAATCTATTAAATTTTTGTATTAGCCACATTCTGATGTTTTTTATTTATTTTTTAACAAATCAGTCTTATACTAGAAATTATCCAAGAATTAATACAGTAGAAACTCAATCCATCGTTTTTCAAGGGGTGCTTGAAAAAAAATGATCAATGCGGGAAAACGATGAATGCGGTTTAACATTAAAAAACGATAAAAACAATATTTATGCATTATTTTTACATGCAATGTGTACAATATACTGATAAATACTAATTTGTTATTACCAAACTGTAAAAGAAATAAATCAAAGTTCTAGAAAACTGATATTTATTTTAAAAAATCGGTAATTTTATGTTGGGTTTTTTGTTCATTTTTTAAATTAAGCAACACATTCTCAAGATGTACAACATTTAACAGGTCATTTTCTGTAATTTCATGTGCATATATAAAAGTTCGTACTGTTTCAAATGTCGTAATTGCATCAGACAGACATAGCAATGGTGTAGGCTCAGCTTCATCGACATGAACATTATCGCCTGCTTCTTCATGATAATTTTCATTTTTTGCATCATCACATTCTTTTTCTCTGCTTAGGACACCACATGTCGCAACATCTTGATCAATGGAAATGTAATCACTAAATTTCACACCAGATAATCCTCTACTACATGCAACCACTTTTCATCTGCATTATCGTCACCATCATCATTATTTTCTTTCTCTTCTGTTGAACAGCACAAATGAGTTATTTTAGGATAAAAGGAGTAATTCCAGTTTGTATGTCACATGGATCTGCTTGACCTTCATTTTCATTTCGGTGAGGAGAAAATTTTTCCAACGATGAATGCGGGAAAGCGACTTTTTGAAGAACGATGCATGCGAGTTTCGTTAACATTATTTAAATATAATTTGTGAAAGGACCATAGAAATATCGCAATCAATGCAGGAAAACGATGGATGCGGGAATGATAGATCGGGGTTTCACCATAATAAAATTTATTAATTTCCAATTTCTAAAAATTTTTAATGACTTTGAATAAATTTTTTATGTGGTGTATATGACTGTCCTTAAAGCTGTTCTCTGCTCTGCCCAACAAGCACAAAATGTTTTGACACATTTACAAATTCATTTTTTAATGAAAAGATATAAAATTGGAAAGCCTGACCATGGAAGTGATTTGGAATTGAACTGTTTTTTCCATTTTTTGATCGATCAATTACCTATTGAGTTATAAGCGATTTTGATCACGTGTCATGGCATTTTTCTCCCCTTACTGACTGGATTTTCTTCTTTTCTTCAGAAATTCAGTTGAAAATGCCAAATTTGACAGTATTTTCTGAAAGATCTATTGCATTTACAAGAAAACAGAAAAAACAGTTTGATGACATAGTTTCTGAATAACAACACCTTCTAATTTCATGCATTTCCGAACAAAAATGAATTGAAACTTATGTTAGAAAGTTGACCCCTTGGATTTGAGAACAGTCTTAAATCAAAGTGAACAGCCTGAACACTATTAGAAGATAAAAACTCTATTAGAATACCATGTTACTTTTTAAATAAGTCCAAATTTGCAGGAAAATTTGGTGAAACTGATAAAATTTTATGCATACTTAATTTTGGAAATTTTTACAGAAAATTTTCCATGGCTATAATTTTAGTAATTTGAAAATTTTTTGAATTGCTGAATTTTTATATTCACCTTGGCTTAAAGGCTTAAAAACCAACAGCATGAAAAAGTGTCAAAGCTTGGGCTCGAACCAGGGTCATTGGCATTAGCTACCACTGAGCTATAAGTTGAATATAAAAATTCAATAATTAAAAAAATTTTCTAAATGATAAAGTTTTGTTCATTATATTTAAAACTATTTTTAATGACAATTTAAAATCTGAAGTGCAATTGAACTGATTATGTAAATATATGAATAATATATTACAAACAAGTAAAAATTAAATTTAAAAAATCAAAAAACCTGACTGCGTAAAAAGCGAACTAATTAATTATTTCTGTTGGGTTTAAAGGCGAGCGAACATTTTTTATGCGCATTATATCTGCGCACTGCCAGTCTTTTCCCCCGCCACACTCAGTCTGCGTGCGAACGATAGAAGAGTGTAGACGTAAAAATTATTCTGTGTGAAGTTGTTATGAAAAAGTAATCTGTGTGAGAAATTTATCTTTAAATTAATTGTTATGTGTTTGTGCAGTGTTTTTCGTTTAATAAACTATTTGTTCTGTCAATATCCACAGACTTAGTGAAAATTAATATTAGTGAGAGATAGAACAACAAAATGGTAGCAGAGTGTGGTTGATATTCTAAATCGAAATTAGTTTTGTTAAAAGAAACCATGGGCAAGTTAAACGTCCCCGAATTAAACGGAACTAATTATTTTATATGGAGTCTTAAAATAAAAGCTGCTTTAAGCCTTAAAAGGTTGGATAGTGTCATATCCGAAGTAAAAGCAGCAGGGCTGAGTGAGAAGGATTCTGCCGAATGGGACCAAAAAAATAGCGATGCCGTCGCATACATAAAGCTATCATTATCTGATGAACAGGCACTACAGTTCGCAGCTGAAGAAAATGCAAAATTATTATGGGAAAAAATAAGATCGACTTTTACCGGTCAAGCAGAAGATAGAAGAATAGATGCCGGCAATGAGTTAAAGAATCTAGAAATAAAATCAAATGAATCTGCAAATGACTACATAGCCAGAGCTCGAGGCATCTCAACAAAATGTCAAACACTTGGATTGGCTATAACAGATAGAGAACTTGTTTTCTACACGGTACGAGGATTGAAAGGAAAGTTCTTGAAAGTAAGAGATATATTAAAAACTCAACGTGAGAAAAGTATGGATGAAGTACTAGAAATTCTACGGGGAGAAGAACTGACGAATACCGCTCGTTCTGAAGGGACCACCGCTGAAGTATTCTACCCCAGGAAAAATAAAAGTCCGAGACTTTGTTACATTTGCAGACGTCCAAATCACATAGCCAAGGATTGTTTTTACAGGAATAATATTTCAAGAAATGACAGGTCCAATAGAAATCGACAAAGAAGAAAAACGCACCACAATGTAAATTATCCAGTTAAGGACAGAAACAATTCGGTACTTACTATTTCATCGGAACAATGTGAACTATGTGATAATATATGGTTATTAGACAGCGGGGCCAGCTCACATATGTGTAAAGATAAAATATGGTTCAGGAATCTAATTCCTGAAGAAAAGGATATCTATCAAGCAGGTAAAAATTCCAAAATAACTTCGAAAGGTACAGGTACGGTATCATGTGATACGGTAAGTAAAAATAATTCTATACATTTAACAATAAACAATGTTAGTTTTGTACCAGATTTAAGATATAATTTGTTATCTGTTACTGCTTTAATGGATAAGGGTTGTAAAATTATTTCTGAAAATAACTGTGCGCTAATTTTTGACAAATATAATAAATTTCTAACTAAAGCATTTAAAAATGATAATCGACTTGAGATTAAACTTCAACCTGCCGATAATTCTGAGTGTAATTTTACTGATAAGAGTGCTAGTAATTATGAACTGTGGCATAACAGATTGTGTCATTTAAATTCAAAATATATGTTAAAAATGAAAGAGTATATAGATCTTAAAGATGTAAATGTGTCTGATTTTAAGTGTGATACATGTGACATAGGTAAAATAACCAGGAAAAGTCATCCGAATATTGATATTGACCAAAGTTCTGATATTATGCAGTTGTTTCATTTGGATTTATGTGGCCCGATACAACCTGAATCACTTGGTGGGGCAAAATATTTCATGATACTAGTGGATGATTTTTCTGGAATGTATTTTACTTATTTCCTCAAAAGTAAAAATGAAGCATTTGAAGTATTTTATAAATTTAAAGCTAAATATGAAAATCTTATGGGTAAAAGAATTAAAAAAGTGAGAAGTGACAATGGGCTCGAATTCGTAAATATGGAATTTGACAATTATCTTGCTAATGCAGGTATTTTTCACGAAAAAACTGCCCCATATAACAGCGAAAGCAATGGAAAGGCTGAAAGAGCGAATAGAGTTCTATTAGAAAGGGCTAGGTCTTTATTATATGAAAGCAAACTTCCCACCAAATTCTGGGCAGAAGCTATCAATTGCAGTACACAGGTATCTAATATAATACCCCGTAAAGGAAAAGAAAAACTCCCCTTAGAAATTTGGACAGGTAAAAAGCCCAATTTAAATTATGTAAGAAAATTTGGTTGTTTAGCTTATTTTCATATTCCTAAAACAATGAGAAATAAATTCGATGTACCAGGAAGAAGTGGAATTATGTTAGGATATGCTAGAGATAGGAGGGGATATTGTATTTATGATGTAAAAAATAAGAAAGTGATTGAGGAACGTTCTGTTAAGTTCAATGAAACTATAAAGGGAAGTAGATATTTTGGATTAAGTGAATTTTCCGAGTGTTGGGATATTGAACCGCTAATAAATAAAAATTTTCTGGAAGAGAATGAAATTCGTGAAAATCAAAAGAATAAATCTCTCAATTTAGAAATTTCTGACACAAGCGAAATAAAAAACAGTTGCGCAACCCCATTAACAGAACTTAATTTGTCTCCAGCTAGACATGAAGGCGCGGAGAAAAGGAATCAAAACAACAAAATAAAACACCGAAGTGAAAATATGACTGAAGTTCGAAAGTCAGAAAGATTGAAAAGTAAATATTCATCAGCTAATTTAACTGATAATGTCCCGAGCAATTATTTAGAGGCAATAAATAGTGTGAATTCATGTGATTGGGGAATAGCTATGAAAAATGAATTGGATTCTTTAATTAAGCATAATGTTTGGGAAATCGTTGATATGCCAGAAAAAACAAAATTGATTAAAAGTAAATGGGTCTATGCTTTAAAAGAGGGCGACAGTAAGGAAATAAAATATAAAGCTAGATTAGTGGCAGCTGGTTTTAATCAAATTAAAAACAAAGATTATACTGAATCATATTCACCTGTTGTAAATATTGAGTCATTTAGATTACTAATTGCACTTGCAGCTAAATTAAATTTGATTGTTAAGTTTTTTGATGTAAAAACAGCATATTTATACAGTGATTTGGAAGAAACTTTATATATGGCACCACCACCTGGATATGAAACACTGATAGGGGTTAATAAAGTTTGTAAACTGAAAAAGAGTATTTATGGATTACCCCAATCGGGTAGAAATTGGTATTTAAAAATAAAAGAGGAACTCGGTAATATTGGATTAAATCAATTATCTTCTGATAACTGTGTATTCATTAAAGTTGAAAATGATAACATTTTTATATTATGTATGTATGTGGATGATTTAGCTATCTTTTGTAATAATCAAACAATGTATGAAAATATTGTTTCTAAAATTAAAAATGTATTTGAATTGTACGAAAATAAGAATTCTAAATTTTTGGGTATAGAAATTGAAAAACATGAAAAAGGTATAAGTTTGTCACAAGTTGAATATATTGAATCATTGTTGGTAAAACATAATTTAAAAAATTGTAAATCTGTGAAAACACCTATTGTTAAAGGTGAAGATAAAAGTTTTCCTCCAACAAATGAATTGTTTGACATAACTATGTATCAGGAAATTATTGGTGAACTTTTATATTTAGCCAATAGAACACGTCCTGATATATCATTTGTCACAACTTATTTGTCTCAATTTAATCACAAACCAGAGAAAAGGCATTACATTTTGGCTAAAAGAGTATTAAGGTATTTAAAAGGTACAAAAAACAAAAAATTATTTTACAGCAACGAATTTGGGTATTTAAATAGTAGTTCAGATGCTAGTTGGGGAAATGGAGAAAATGGAAGGTCTTTATCAGGAGGAGTTGTATTGTTAGGAAAGTCATTAGTATCTTGGAAATGTCGTAAACAAAAAAGTGTTAGTCTTTCTACATGTGAAGCAGAATTATTTTCTATTTCAGAAATTTGTAAGGATGTAATATGGACTGTAAACTTATTGTCCGAGTTAAATTGTAACCAATTTATAAAAGATGCCATAATTTTAAGCACTGATAGTCAAGCAGCAATACAGTGGATTAAATGTACAAAATCCTCAAATAAATCTAGGCACATGAACTTAAGATTTCATTTTGTCAGGGATTTATTGTCAGAAGGTATTATTTCATTGGAATATGTTCAAAGTGAACATATTATTTCTGATTTCCTTACTAAAGGTGTAAATGAGGATAAATTGTTATATTCTATGGAAAGTATTTCACTATTATAACATGTGTAATTATTGTATGTAATTTGTGTGTAATTTTTGTATGTATATGTATATGTGTTTTTTGGAATTGTTTAAAGAGAAAAAAGAATGTATCTCTCGCAGGAGGGGTGTGTTGGGTTTAAAGGCGAGCGAACATTTTTTATGCGCATTATATCTGCGCACTGCCAGTCTTTTCCCCCGCCACACTCAGTCTGCGTGCGAACGATAGAAGAGTGTAGACGTAAAAATTATTCTGTGTGAAGTTGTTATGAAAAAGTAATCTGTGTGAGAAATTTATCTTTAAATTAATTGTTATGTGTTTGTGCAGTGTTTTTCGTTTAATAAACTGTTTGTTCTGTCAATATCCACGGACTTAGTGAAAATTAATATTAGTGAAAGAACAACAATTTCTCATCAATGCGAAACTATTTTTTATACTACTTACCTATTTTTTTTAATTTACTTGTATTGATGACTTTTAAGTTGTGTTTAATTGTTAGTTCCTATTTATAAACTCTGTTCTGATGAGGTCTATAGATATCTATGAAGGTTAGAGTTGCAGTAAAGCTAGAGATCCTACCGACATAACTTCCAGGTTGTGTAATATTTAAACGGAGCTTCTGACTGTAAAATAGTCAATGAAACATAGTCTTCATTTTGAAAGACCTATCCAAAGATTTGTCACTCAATATGGTATGTAAAAAAAACTTTCGTCTCTACCGCCAGTTTGTATATTGTGGCCATCATTTTGAATTTATAAAAACAAAACCTAGCCTATAACCATTGGACAGTTAAGATAAATCGATAGAGACCTCATTCATTAAAATCCATCCAACCATTAGGATGTTTTAAGAGTATAAAAAAATCCACATACCCAGATACACATGAAACACATAACCCTTCTTGGCAGTTGGGTAAGAAATAGAGTTAAATTAAGCAAGAAAAGCTATTCCGAAAAACTCTGATATTAAAAGATAGATTAAAACATACAGATTTTTATAGTAATTTTCAGAGAATTTTTATAGTAATTCATACGAAGTGAAAATAAAATCTTTTTACACTTTTACAATATATAAATTAGAATAATGTAAATTATTTTATATTTTCAAAGAAAATATAGCAGCAAGAAAGGAATTTAAGTTTGAAAAATCCATTTTTATGAAAAAAAAAGGCTTTTTTTTCCACAATTTCACAATTTCTCAAAATCTGTATTTAGGACCAAAATTGAACTTTTTTTCTTTGTCCAGGGCAAGTTTGAAAAATCCATTTTTATGAAAAAAAAAGGCTTTTTTTTCCACAATTTCACAATTTCTCAAAATCTGTATTTAGGACCAAAATTGAACTTTTTTTCTTTGTCCAGGGCAAGCATGTATCTTTGCAATCTCCCCCTGAGATACATATAAATTTATATTTAAAAACAGAATTAGAGAATTTTACTAATTTTCTAATATCCAATGTTTTTAAACCTTTAGTTAAAATATCTAATAGTTTTTAGCAGGTATTTTTAATCTTACGATTTTAAAATTATAAACACATGATAGTGAAATTCTATTACATCTTTATTAGAAGTGGTAATGTGAACTGATGCTACCTGGGACATGAATTCCTAATACACCAATTGAGGAAAGAGTCAATTATGCAATGAGCGTTGGTCGATATTTACAATGCTGCAAAGTACTACGGTAGACTCCCTCAAATCTGAAACCCTAAAATCGGCAAATGCCTAAAATCCACACATCATCGCAGACGTAAACAATGAAACTTTCAGTTCAGATATACGGGCAAAATTACAGAATTTGTCAGTTTTATATCATTCAATATATATTTTCATATGTCTTGATAATATGACTGAACTCTTTGTATTTTTATGAAGGAAGTACAAATTTATTTCTGAAAAAAAATCAAGTTATTGCTGATATCACTGGTGATCACAATCTTTTTACCAAATATATTTATGTATTACTCAAGCTTTTTTGGTTATTAAGACTGGCTAAATCTGAAATAAAACTTCCTTACTTTATGATTTTGATGTGAATTAACAAGATACCTTTATGAGGAAAGTTTCATTAGGTAATTCAAAGAAAATGTATCTCATCTTTATTATGCACATTTTATTGTACTATTAACTTGACCTCTACTTTTCATAATTTAATCACTTTTTAAATTATCTTACATTTTATAATTTTAATTTATTACTTAATATTTTACAAAATTGTGAGAATTCATTATAATTTTGACTGCATTATTACACTCAAATTACTGTTTAAAAAATGTAAACAAAGCAATGACCAGAAATCAGCAAAATTCTAAAATCTGCACAACCTCTGGTCCCAAGCTGTGCGGATTTAAGGGAGTCTACGGTACTACTGTTACTGAGATGAGAAATGAAAATATAAGAGATGAGATATCTATTATTGGCAATAAGATTTAAAATGAACAAGAGATTAATATTTTTTTCTTTTAAACAAATGTTGAATTAAATATATAGTCACCCCTTAAAAACTTGCAACTTTTAAATTTACAAACTACTAAAATTTGCATATCATTCACAGTGTAAACAATGAAACTTATATGTAAGATTCTACTTTTAAAAAACTCAAGAGGGCTATGTTTCGAGTGGATGATTTTAAGCTGGTGCCAATAAAACACCAGTAGAACTGCATTTTACATTTGAAGAAATTGTAAGTGGTACATGCAGTCATAAGCAGGACTTGAAATGAAAAAATCCATGAATTGGAACTCTATTTCAAAATTATTATTGGTTAATTTTTTTTGCCAATATAGGCAAATTTATATCTAAACATAGAAAAACAATTTAAAAAATACAATCAAGAATTTAAAAAATAAATATTAGTTGAGCAGAGTATCATAATCTATATATATATATGTAATATCTGTTTTATTGATTGCATGAACTGGAACAATAATTACCATATTTTCAAGAACCAGAACAATATTTGTCATAATTTCATGTACCGGAACATTGTTCTGATTTCTTCAGGTACATTTCGAGTACCGGTCATAAGCACACTCATCAATTACATAATCAGAGGGTGGAAAAATTTACTTTTGATAAGAGACTTGCTAATAGATATTTATATTACAACATTCTTCATCCAACTGCTATTGACAAAATGTTTAATGAGTTTCAGTTATAATTTTGACTAATATTTATAGCATATCAAAATTATTTTTTAGATAAGAAGTTTTTTATTGAATTATTTGTATTTTGATTAGATATTGATTTTTATTGACATTTATTATTTATAATATCTAATTATTTTACAAAAATAAAGGTAGACTTATGTTCTTTTACAATGAAGACACAACAATGATAAAAAATTTACAAGACTCTTGCTCTCATATAACTGGAGAGACTTTCTGTTTATTTTGCTGAGGTGGGTGTACTGTGGCTCATTCAACTGGTACAGGAACACATTTCATTGGTGTCCACTAAGCATGCACAAGGCCTGAATAATTCAGGGGCATGTGGGGCAGTTGTCCCAGCCCCCCCCCTTTTTTTAGGAGGTCCCATGGGAATATTCAGGATTTTCATTAAAATGTGTTAAATGGTTAAAATGGGCCAAAAGTTATTAAAATTCATACGTTTAAAAACATTTAGGAAAGGAGTGCAGTCCCCATTTCCCTCTCTGCTTCCAGTACCCCCTCCATCCACACACAAAAAAAAACGAATTACATCATTAGAAAACTAATGATTAAAATTTATTATAACGACTCAGAATTCAATTGTTTTCAAAATAAATTGTTTACTGACTTTTTTTTTAGTAACAAGGCAAGTTAAAACCATTAATTATGACCAATTGAGGGCATTTTCTTTTAGACATAACATAATAATAGTATTTTTCCTTAAAGTTGAGTCTACCTTTTTATGATATCCTGTATACAGATATGAATAGTAACTGATACAAAATTCATGCATACATACAACAGGTATTTAGTACTAGCCACTTCCACATCATTCGTGAACATTTTCTATGGATAGATAGAAGGGGCCCCCAAAATAACGCTTGCCCTGGAGCCCTGGATAGTGTAAGTCAGGCCCTTAGCATGCATCAAATCTTATTTTCGACATAAAATGTACAACTTCTTTGAGCAGAAGTAGCATATAGAATTACAAATTTAACTCATTGTAACTGTCATCATTGTAAATGAGTAGTGATGCTCTCCCCAAGGTCCCATGTGTTGCACATACCTGTACAGCAGATGAAACAAATTTCCTATTTAAAACATACAGAATAATCAAGATTTTACTAAAATAGAGAATTGATAACAATGTTAAAAGGAAACAAATAACAGAACAATTTATATTCAAATTTAAATTAATAAATTTAATATTACACAAAAAATTTGTTGTATGCAGGGGGTGGAGAATTTTCAGAAAATCTTACCAGCCAGCAAGATGCAATGTACTGTTGAAAAATGTTATGGCAAAAGTATGCAGCTGAAAAAGTAGTTGATTATTACTACTACAATGTATTTTCATATTTTTTTTCCATAAAATTAAGAAATATATACAACAGTGGAAAGTTTAATATAATATATAATTTAGTATTATGTTTATATCACATCAATTTGGAAAGTTTCAAAATATTGCTTAGTAAAAGGAATAAAGTTTTTGGCATATATTCATAGCTTGCATTTTTTGAAAAAATCCATACAAATTCACTAGCCCATCAGAAAATCCAGCATTTCTCACACCCCTATGCATAAGCAAATATTTCTAAACAATAATGTACTACATGAAGATAAATTTCTTAAATATGCCATAATAAGCAATTATAATACTACATTTTCTAATATTTTACATGTGCAAACATATGTTTTACCACTATAAATGTCTTTTTTTCTCTGAAACAGTATTCTTTTTACTTCATTTGAATAAATGGGTTAGACAAAACCCAAACTTGACCCAATCCACAATGAAAAAAATTAGTGCCAATCAGCAAATCAGATGCAAAGTTCACTCAGTTTTACCTGATCAGATACAAGACTCTTCAAAGGTTCTCCCTTCTCATGAAAATCTACATATGCCCATGTGAGACACAGCAAATATTGCGCTGAATAATCCATAGATCATAGAAAGTTTTTTTCCCCTGTCACTTGAAATGCAGCCTTTGCAGATTACACACTGGGAAATAAGATAAATGTGTATAGGATAAAAATATTATTGAATATGTTACATGACGTTTTTGAAAGAGGATTATGCAATAAAACAATTCTGAATCAATTACTCAAAGAATAAAACATAGATCTTGATAAAAACTTTCACATATTATTAGCTATGGAAAAAATCTTTTAACGAGGCAAACGATTTTATGAATTGAGGAATACATGAATTAATGCCTTAAAAAATAATGGATCAATAAATTAATAAATAATAACAATAAGAAAATAAACAGAAATCTTTATTTTGCATGTGATAGACTGACACAGACCATGCCCAGGTAGCACAAAGGCATCGGCCAATGTCAAAATTTATTATTGGCTAATCTAAAATGACCCCCACATCTCAAAATAATATTCATGAATATCATATTTGACATTTGGCAATGTTAGCAAATAATTCCTGAGAATTATGATTATCACTTTTAGGTAGATTTTGTATGAAATACTACCTATTGGCGTCTTCCTATGTTGGAATTTTTGAAAAATTTTTGCAGATCTACACTGATCATGACCCCCTAGAACCCCAAACCACCCTAAGTAAAAAACTTTATCTATCTATCTATCTGTATATATATATATCACTTTTTTCTGGACATGATAACTTCCACAATTCTGCACAAATCTCTTCCAAACTGATACATAAAATCAAGGGCATAAAATCTCGGTCAAGTTCGTTAATGGGCAAAATCGGACCAAGGGGATGGAAATAGGGATGGGTTTTGTGAAAGCCGAAAAAACCCCATAACTTTTTAATTTTTGTACATATCAAATCAGTTTAAAGTTTTTATTACTTCTAAAAATAGGACCAAAAATTTATGTATCACAGATTTTTGATAAAATTAAAAATGGGCTCAAGGGGCGCAAAAAATAGGGTTTTTGGGAGAAAAAAATTCCTAACTTCGTCAATTCTCAAGATATCAAATCCAGTTAATTTTATAATACATCTCCTTAATATTATTTACAACTTTTATATTCAGAAGTTTTTGATAAGACCAATTCGTACCGCAAAAAATAAAATAAAAACAAAAAAAGGGGGGTGAAGTAGAAAGATTTCCATAACTCCATCAATTCACAAGATATAAAATCCCCATGAATTTATCATATATCTTCTTAATATTGTCTTCAATATTTATATAGACAAGTTTTTGATAAGACCAATTCTTACAGCAAAAACAAATTAAAAATACATAGCGGTTGAAGAAAAAAATCATCTTATTAAGGGTGTATTCAAATCCAAACTGCTTATTTTCTTACTCATTTTTAAATTAATTTTTGTCTCAAACGCATCCAATTAATAGATTCTCTTCTTCAGAAACTGTATAATGTACCGCAATGATCGATTTTTTGATAGAGGCAGAATATATTTCAAAAAATGATGTCAAAGTGGGCATTTTGAACAGAATTTCCCGAAGCGATTATGTTAAAAACGAAAAATATTGCCCTACTGAGAAAATAATTGTTTATTAATCAAGTTTCAGTTAATTGAAAGAAAAATAAAAACACATGTCACTTATAAATCTTTTCAAAAATCATGTCAGCAAGTTTGGTATTTTTTTTTATTAAAAATGAATCTGAAAATGTACCAGAAAATTTTGAGTTGTTGAGCATGGAAAAATATTTTTTTAATACAGCCTTAACATGATTCTATTATATAAAAATGAAATAAAAACTCATCAAAAGTGGCCAGATAAAACTGTTAAAGTGGATTTATATCTAATCATGATTTAGTTTTTGTTGGTGCAATTAATATACTTAACTTCGAAATCTACCTCCACCTGTAGGCCGGGCTGGCAGGGATTTTTTGATATTAATATTTTTTCTCTTATTGCTGCAAATCATCATTTGACATTGAGTGATATATTTTTCAAACATTACTGAATAAGATTTTTAGATATTAAATGATATTTTTTTTACCAAAAGAAACTAAAATTTGCAGATGTAGTGAGTCAAACCTCACTGTGCATGAAGAGGTTTCTACTCAAGTAAATCTAATCTTGTTTATAACAACTTTTATGCTAGATAAACATTATTTTTAAACTTATAGCACTTAATTTTTTACAAGCCTAAGGAATTAAGCTTAGAAACAATTATTTAAAGCATGTTTTGTTTTTTCATTAGGCAAAATACTCAAACTTTAAAAGTTATGTTCATCTTCAATTTTAATACTTTTTTACATAATTTTAAAAATGTAAAAAAATTATGTAAAATTTCCCCTCTTCTAACCACCATTCTAATTGAAGATTGGCATTGTTGAGCAGGGAAAAGTACCTACATACAGTAAACTCCCTCAAATCCACACAGTTTGGGACCAGAGGCTGTGCAGATTTTAGAATTTTGCGATTTCTGGTCACTGTATTGTTTACATTTTTTAAACAGTAATTTGAATGTAATAATGCAATGAAAATTATAAAGAATCCTTGCAATATAGTAAAATATTAAAATAATTAAGAAAAGTAATAAACTAAAATTATAAGTAAGATAATTTTAAAAATGATTGAATTTTTAAAAGTAAAGGTCAAGGTAAATAATTAATAATGTATAATTAAATCTGCATAATAAAGATAAGATACACTTTCACGGCATTATTGAATGAAACTCGCCTCATAATGGTACCCTATTAATTCATATAAAAATCATAAAGTAAGGAAGTTTTATTTCAGGTTTAGCCAGTCTTAATAACCAAAATATCTTGATTAATACATAAAAAGATTTGGTAAAAAGATTGTGACTACCAAAGATATTAGCAATATCTTTATTTTTTTATTTTTTTTTTTTTTTCAGAAATAAATTATATAAAACCAAAAAAATCTGTAATTCTGCTCCTACATCTGAACTGAAAGTTTCATTGTTTACAACATCTGCGATGATGTGCGGATTTCAGGCGCTTGTGGATTTGAGGGAGTCTACTGTATAATATATATATATATTTCCCTTTTTTCTGCATTTTTCGATAAAGGCAGAAAATCTGTCTGAAAATGTCAAAGTTGGTGATTTCAAACAAACAACCAGAAGGCGACATCATGAGAGGGAAGGAAAATTGCTGTCATACAACAAAAATCCTCATAACTCATTTATCAAAAATTAAAAACTGTTTGATGACAAATCACTTCAATTATCATGTTTGAAAATTTTTCTGCTTTTATGTTTATAAAAAAAGTGAGAAAGCTCCCCATTGCTGAACAGGGAAAAATACTTTGAGAATTGCCTTAAATACCTTTAGAGGAGATACTTGTGCTCAAATTAAGCTTTGAAAGCACACTTAAATTACAACGATTAAAAAATATAACTTTATTTGTCAATACAAGCAAATTATATTATCACGCAAAAAAGATATATTTATTGTAATTTATAATGAAAATATAATAAATAACATGCTTATGAAAAAATATTATTTTTTACTTGTATTTTTTTTTTATACATTTACATTTAATCATTTAACTTTTTTTCACAATCTTTTAAGTAGAGATATTTTTTCCACGGATTATTTTATGAAGGATCTAGCCATGATTTATGTTTTTTTATACTTTACATTGAACTTCATCATTTAAAAAATGTAGATTTCTTTCTCAAGAATACCAACAGATAACTATACTATATATATATATATATATATATATAAGTATGTAAAAACTTGTTATTAACATATATTTGTGCATCTTTGAGCCTATTAGCCTTACCCAGGAGATACCACGTGGAGGTTGGCTCAACATCTCCCACATTTTTTTTTTTTTTATTTATTTAAGAATTTTATATCATATTACATAAATTTGAATATAATGTTACATTCTAAATTCTTGATTATAATATTCCAAATTAGATTTACATTACATGCAATAATAATAAAAAAAAAATAAAACCATTCAGGGTTACAATATTTAGGAAACATTTCAAATACATAAATTACAATTTTCTAGATAACATTATTAAGAAAAAATTGCATGAGATAAATTGCAATATTTTTAATGCATTTACATTACATAAAATTTCATATAATTATGCTCTCTTCTCACAATGGTGTGAAGCTTTTTTCAATAATTGGAGCCGAAGCCTAGTAATTTGACTTTGCTTGTATTTCTCCAATTATTTATCTAACAGTTTCTTTTTTTCTTCATGTATAGAATATTACTAATCTTTGTCAGGAATAGGATGCTATTCAAAATTACACATACTTCAACTTGAATTTTTTATCACAATTTTTCAATACTATTAGCTACATTCTTTTATCTGGATTATAATATTAGATAAATCATAAATAACATTGTGGGTAACCATTGTGGCATAACCATTTAAAATACATAAATTAAAATATTCTAGATTACAACCCCCTCTCCTATAAATATCAGTTTTTTGTACTGCAGTTAGATTATTAGGATGAGGAAAGTGAATCCTCTACTAGTCTACACAAATTACATTTTGTCGTACAATTTACAAAAAAACTATTCAGTATTTTGACTTGAAATTAAACATAAAAATAAATTATGATCTGTAGATTTGCACAATATTATTTTTTTTTTTACAGAATAACCTTATAAAAATTATTATTTTAATTAATTTATTTTACATGTTTTTCCCTTACGGACACATTTTTGCAAATAAAAAATGAAACACGTATATTTTCAGAAGAAAAAAATAAATCATGGAGTTAGTAATTATAGATAGAATCATGATTAATTAATTAGTTTGTCGAGTTCTTTTATGAAATCTTAAAAATACCCTTTTTTATGAAAATTATAGCATAGATTTAATGGATTAAAATTTGTGACAATTCAATTATTTACATTCAATTATAAAAGTATTTTTCAGTGTTAAGAATTCAAATATACAATTCATTCTTACGTGAAATCATTTATGCAGACGATATTTACGCATTTAAAAAGAATTATATTATGGTGTTTTTTTTTTTTATATATAAAGTTACAACAAAAGAATTGTAAACAAATAAAATTAATTGTTAAATTCGTTGTATCATAAATAAATTCCGAGGAAATTCTTAGTTATTTGGCTGAATTTACATTTCTAAAATTAAAATGCGCCAAAACATAAAATAAATATTTTGCTTAATAAAGATGCAAAAATAATGTAAAAAAATGCTACTTTCAAATATTTATCATATTAAATAATGCTTCACAAATCCAAACAAAGCATGGCTTTTGCTAGTTTAATATTTCAACATGATTAAGTTCTCTTCTGGTAGTGCTGTGTAGCATATTTTTAACAATGTAACCCTTGTAATTATACCTTGTTTGTATTCTTCTAAAAAGGTATCTAATAGTTCTTTTTTCTTTTGCTATTGTACATTATAAATCTTTTTCTGGAATTAGGCACTATTAAGAATAATGTAAACTTTAATTTGGAATTTTTTTTATAGCATCTATAAATATAATGATGTTTGGACTTTGGACGGTAAAATGCCCATTGTAATGGGAGTGAAATGACTCACAAGCATTCACTGTTCTTTCAGCGGCTGTAGTTGGAGAAGCACATAAATTTGGTGAAAATTTTGCGTCTACTGCCATGTAAGTTTTTTCCAGGCATGTAGAAAACAGTATAACTTGTTCGTTCTGAGGTTCCGTCAAAGGCCTCACAATGGGGGGTTAGGGGGGGAGGGAGCCTCCCCGTCTAATATATACGAACATGGGAAATTCTAGACTTTTGGAAGACCTTTTTCTTTTTTTTAAATAATAGCAAAAAAATATGATTTTTTTAAAATTCTTTTTCTAACTGCCTTTCTGAGTTCTGTAGCAGTAAACAAGTTAAATTATCAAAAGAAGTACAAAAAGCAGTCAGATTCAATTTGTCATTGTGTTTCTCTGTGCTACGAAAATATCAATATCATCATATCCAGAATTCCAGACCTGAATTTCCATCAACATACTGTTGTCCATCAACAGTGTCTCTAATGAATTCCCTTTATTTCTGCCAAATCTTTGTTCCTTTCTGAAAATAACATTACGGTATTTTCATATGAAGTGAGATTAGGACTCATACATAATAGAAGACAAAAAATTTGCAAACCTTAAACTAAAGCTGGTTTTCTCTAAATATATGCAATTTTTCTAGGTTTAAACCTCACATTTACTGTATTGTTTGAAATTGCTTCCTTAACTATTCATTTAGCAATTGGGTATCTATTTATTTTCATGCTCAATGATTCCTAGATAGGAAAATAGAAATTAATCTAGGTTTGATTTTAATTATTTAAATGAAACAGCTGTACTTAAACTTTCATTAATGCTAGAACGCCGGGGAATTTTACGTAAAAAATACATGAAACCAGAAAATTTATTTAAAATTATTTAAGTTAATTGTTTAATTTATTTCAGTGTAATTTATGTTTAACTTATCTTATGAAGAAATTTCTGGTTTGAATCGACAATTAGTCCATTTGTCGGTGTTGAATTGACACCTGGACGGCATTGTAGTGTTAAACAAACCAATAATTATAATTTTTATGTTTTTAGTTTCAGTATTTTTCTTTGAAAAGGATTTTTTACACACAAGTATCATTATCATAAACACCACATTGCACATATCATTTCAGTTAGAAAATAAAGCAATTTGTTTCAAGTTGGGAAATTTTTGAATTATAAGTTGGGATTTTTTTTAATTCTCCCCCACCCCCATATAAAAATATTTGAAGCTACGACCCTGGGTTCAGTAGACATAAAATCATCAATAAAGCTTTGCCAAACTTCAAACCAAAGCAAAGAAAAGGGAGCTCAAAGCTATTCACTAATTTCTATTTTCAGGTCTTTGTAGTCATTTCAAAGTCCAAATTTTAATGTTCTGAAACAATGCTTGAATGAGATGAAATCTGCATCCAACAATGTTTACAGAAGGCCAAATTCATCTTACTCCTTCATGAATTGCATTTTAAAAATCTACAGCAATTTCTTGTGGATAAAAATTCTGATTTTTGTTAATGCACACTTCTTTGAGACGTTTAAACATATTTTCATATGTAGGAAAACCTCTTGTTCAGCAGGAGAAAAAACGAACAATGGAACATAGTTACCATTCTCAAGACAATGGATGGTAAATAATTGAGGGAAATATTTTGCGTAATATGTAAATGTTCAATCTCCAAACAACTTTTTCTTTTACTTACAAGGGAACCACTTTTGGTACTGCTCGCACCTAGCATTGAGACCTGGTGCATTTTGTAGCCATATACATAAAAGTTAGAGAACCGATAAAATTTCTCTGTTAAAATCATATTTTATATACTTTTTTATACATTTAACTTTTTATTATTACATTTTTATTTGTTTATTTCATGCCAAAAGTGTTTAAAGTTAACAAATACGGCGCTACAATTTTTCTGCCCGCTTTATCCGGGGAGTAAATGTACAGTTCATACTAATGTTATACCAGATTGTGATTTGTTTGATAATTGTAAGCATAAGAAACAAGAATTATGTTTTTTTTCTATGCAGACGATAAATATATAAATAGTAAATAATTTCTATAAAAGCTTTCAAGATCATTGAAAACTATTTTTTAGTGAAATACAAAATAAGCAAACTACTTTCTTTTGAAATCGAATGAAATAAAGTTTCGAATGTTTAAGATGAAATGTTGCTGTATTAAATTGTCCTTCTTTGGTAAAAGTAATCATAAAAAAATTAATATTTTTACACAATTTAGAAAAATTAATGTGGCTAATTAGGTCAGACATTACAATTTCTACTGAAAGTCCAAACCACTCTTCACACAAGATAAATAGCTATGACATTTGGCTAGGGTAGCCGGAAAGTTTTACTTAAAAAAAAAAAAATGCCAACTTTTCCCCCGCCAAAAATGAGAATATAATATTGCAATTTTCCAAAATTAAACTTGTGGGTTTTTGAAGGAATTTTTAAAATGTTTTCAATATTTTATACTTAATAATAAGTATAAATAATATAAGTATTTATACTTAATAATAACTAATTTTTATTTTTAAATGCTTTTCTTTAAAAAACTTTAATGTTAATAGTCCAATAAATGGTCTCGAAAATTGCATTTTCAGAAAGTTATGCTGCTGTATAATCAAGAAATATTATTTTAACAGCAAACTTTTATTGATTCTCAAACTTCGTAATATAGGGCTTTAAAATGCACCAGGTCTCAATGCTAGGTGTGAGCAACACCAAAAGTGGTTCCCTTGTAAGATATGCTACGTTTGCCAATTGTAACATGATTGAAATAACTCACAAGAATACCATTTGTTGTCCTTTGAGTGACTGTAGTTGGAGAAGCCCATGAAATTGGTGAAAATTTTGCATCTTCCGCCATGTAAGATTTTACAGGTACATAAAAAACTGTATGGTTTGCTTGCTCTAAAGTTCAGTACTACATATAAAATCATTAATAAAACTTCGGCAAATGTTACCAAGGTAAAGAAAACAAAGCTTGTAGTTATTCAGAAATTTCTAATTTTGGGTCTTTATAGTCATTACGAAGTCCAATTGTTTTATGTTCTGAAACAATGCTTGAAAGAGATGAAATCTGCATCCAATGTTGTTAATAATTAGACTCTTTTCAGAATAATGTAGACTTCAATTTGGAATTTTTTTTATAATAGCTATAAATATGAAAATGTTTGGACTTGGGGCGGTAAAATGTCCATTGAATCATGAGTGAAAGCACTCACAAGCATTTGTTGTTCTTTCAGCATTTGTACTTGGACAAGAACTCAAAATTGGAAAAAATTTTGAGCCTTCTGCTATGTAAGTTTTCTCCAAGTATGTAGATAACTGAAAATTTTTCTCATTCTGAAAATTAGTTGGCATAAAAATCCATCTATGAAACTTCTCCAAACTTCATTCAGGGTGAAGAAAGGAGAGGTCGAACAGCATCATCCTTAACCATTTACTAGTTTCGGATTTGTTATCTTTATAATCCTTTATAACTCTCCATTTTTTATATGTTATGGTACCAAGATTGGGTGAGATGGAATCTGCATCCAATGACGTTAATATCAGGTTAAATTTTTCTTCTCCCTCATGCATTGCATTCTTAAAATCTACAACTGTTTCTTGTGGTCAAAAATTCTAATTTTTGTTAATGCACAGTTCTTTGAGCAATTTAAACATATTTTCATATGTAGAAATTGTCTTGGTCTGCAGGAGAAAAAAAAATAATGGAATATAATTACCAATCTCCAGACTATGATGGATGATAAATAATTGATGGAAATATTTTGTGCAATATGTAAATGTTCCATCTCCATACAACATATTTTTTTTCTTAGATAAGCTAATATTCTAATTTTTGTTAATGCATAATTCTTCGAGCAATTTAAACATATTTTCATATGTAGAAATTGTCTTGGTCTGCAGGAGAAAAAAAAATAATGGAATATAATTACCATTCTCCAGATTATGGATGACAAATAATTGATGGAAATATTTTGTACAATATGTAAATGTTCCATCTCCATATAGCAAACTTTTTTTCCTTAGACTAACTTATTTGTGTCAGTTGTACAGCATATAATATTCTTTTCACAGTCATATTTTCTTCTTTATTTGATCTTATGTTCATTTGATTTAATGCTTCGTGTACTTTTTGCAGGGATTTCGGCAAGCGAGGTAAACTTTTTCTCTTGGTTCTATATTGGTTTAATGTCAAACACCACATCATTCATAGTAAAGTTAGAGTAATTCAGGGTTCCCAGCAAAACATGACTGGAAAATTCCCTGACTTTCCATGACCAAATCTAAAAAAATTCCATGACCTTTCCCTGACCAAACAGGTATATAACGAAATTTGCTGCTTATTTTTGCAGTTCTTTGTCAAAATTAGCAATTTTTTCCCGAGACTATTTGATTAATTCCACATCAGTTTTCATTTTTTCAATGAATTTTGCGCCATTTTTCATCCTAGACTTTTCCATGACTTTTTGGAAAATATTTGTAAATTCCCTGACTTTTCCTATATATTTTGAAATTTCCCTGACTACTTTGAAATTCCATGACTTTCCAGATTTTCCCTGACTTTCCATGACACTGGGAACCCTGCAATTTCTGGCCTCCTGCGTTTCAATTTCTTTTAAAATTACCTTTATGGGTTTTGCATTTACTTTCAAGATGACTAACATACTGTCATTTAAGGAGAGTGTTCCAGGCCGATTTTTCTTGATGCAATGCAATGCAATGAATTTTTCTTGTATGCCTTCATACGCTTTGTAAAATTTATATCCTAGACATAAAATTAACTGTTTTCCTCTCTGACTGTATATAATTCCCAAATTATTTTACTTCTGATTAACATGTTTCTAAAACACTAATAATAAAGTATATGCCCTTTCAGAATAAAATATGTGCCTTATATGAATTATGTGTCTTCTTCTCTGTGCAAATATAGGAAAACTGACAAAATGAACTGAACAGTGACTGATTAATCCCCATTTGACTGGAAGTTTAGTGATGTAGTTAAGGAAGAATGCGAAGGGACAGTGACCACTCATTTTTTTATTTTATCTCATGAGATCCCTTACATATTAATTTCAAAGAGGACTTGGGTAGACACAGACTTTATTTTTAATTTTAGTAGTCACCTGACATCTGCCTTAACTTTATCATTAATTAAGCTTTTACTTTTTAACTGAAAACAAAACAGCAATAAATTAAAGAGATTGGTAAATCCTAAAAAAAAAAAAAAAAAAAAAAATGTATACCTCAAATTTAAATATTCATATGAAAAATATGAAATGGTAAATAATTTTAAAAAAATCCACAGCAAATTACAATCCGTTGGCTTTCTCAAGAAAGAAATCTTCATTTCTCAAAATTATGAACTTCAATGAAAAACAGAAATAAATCATGGCTAGATCGTTCATAAAATAATAATCATATGAAAAAATATCTCTATTTAAAAGATTCGTAAAAGTCAAATGTTCAATGTAAATGTACAATAACTATAAAAGTAAAAAATAATACATTCATATGAAAGTAATTTATTATATTTTCTCTACAAATTACAACAAATAATTCTTCTTTTTGTTTGGTGATATAATTTGCCTTATACTGGCAAATAAATTTATCTTTTTTAATACCCGTCAATAAAGTGTGCTTTCAAAGCTTAAATTGAGCTCAACTATTACTTCTAAAAGTAATTAATGTACTTCTCAAAGTATATTTTCCCACTCAACCACAGAAAACCTATTGACTCTTTTATAAATGTGAAATATTGAAGTGATTTGTCCTCAAATAGTTTTCCCTTTTGATAAATACATTTTGAGTTATGAGGACTGTTGTTGCATGACGGCAGTTTTTTCCCTTTCCACACTATTGCCTCCTGGTTTTCCGGTTGAATTCACCAACATTTACATTTTTAGAACGGTCTTTTGCCTTTATCAGAAAATTAATATATATATATATGTATTTCCCTACTCAACAATGCAAAACTTTAATTAGAATGGTGATTTGGGGGGGGGGGGGGGGGAGGCATACTTTTTATACATTTTAAAAATTATGTAAAAAAAGCATTACAATCCAAGATGAATATAATTTGTTGAATTTAGATATTTTGCCTAATGAAAAAACAAAATATGCTTTTAATAATTATTTCTAAGCTAAATTCCTTAGGCTTGAAAAAAATTAAGTGCAGTTAAGATTAAAAATAACACTTTTATCTAGAATAAAAATAATTTAATTCAAAAATGACATCTAATTAAATCTAATATAATTTGCAACTTCAGCATTTTGTTTCAGTAATCAAGTTATTCATAAAAAAAAAAAAAAGAAAGAAATGAAATGCAATAAACTACATAAAAAGTTGTAGCATATTAAGATATAGATTTTCTGTTCTTACTTTTGATAGCAATCGTGTAGAAGAAGACTCTTTATGAATTTTTAACTCAAAATCTCAATCTTGAGTCATCTTTATGGTAAAATTTAGACATAAATTTCATCCCCACATATATACCGTAATTTCCAGCCTATAATCCGCAGCCGCAATTTTTAGCCCTTATAAAAATATTTCAGCAGATAATCCGCATCGGCGTATAATCCGCGGATTATACGCCGGACTATACGACAATTACTCATTGCTTTCAACATTCCAAAGTACTACTAATAAACCATCTCCCTATTTATTTAGTTGCTCTATTTAAATGATAATTGTAATAAAATAATTGAAAATAATTATAATAAAATAATTACAAGTTATAAAATACAAATATTTTTTTTCATTGAATCTTATATCTAAAACGTTGAATGTCTTTTGAATACAGATAATTAGGTTATAATTGCTGTTTTTAAATCATCTTCCGCATTTTAAATAACGTCCTGTTTAAATTCTGCAGTGTTAAATAACAGGTTTTCTCTTAGACATTATTATAACTTTCAACGTGATATACCATCAAATACATTTTGGTTTTTAATATACATTACAAGGACATAATTGTATTTTATTATTCTATCCATAGAGGGCAGCAGTAAAACTGCGAAATTACGATACGATAATGATTCATTCGATTATTGTGTGGTGGATTCCCATTGGCTGCATCGTAATATCAATCATTGTAATTAGTAAAACTGCCGTAATTTTGGGCGGAGCTATTTCATAAATGATTGAGGTTGCAATTTTTGAAAGGAATGAGTTGACAAATGCTTTGTTCTTCATAAAAACATGTTGCCAAAAGGCTAAAAAAAATAAAATCATAATCGGAAGCCACTCCCACTAGCACCTTCACGTCAGAAGTGAACCAATCACAAGCAACTCCATGAACGGTCGAGAGCAGACAATCGTTTGATAACTGTTTACATTTTTATTTTATGACTGCCGGTAGAAACTGGATGTCTGCCCTGAGCTTCTGCTTAAAAAAGTTTTCAGCAGATAGTCCGCACCGGTAGATAATCCGCACTTAAAAATTTTGAGGTTTTTTCACAGATAATCCGCGGATTATAGGCCGGAAATTACGGTACATTAATTTAGATACTCCAGTTGAAATTCAAGTGGTTTATATATATATAATTTGTCCTGAAAATAGGTTACAAAGTTAAATTTATATCAGAGTTCCCCCCAGACGGTTTCAGGAGGGTGCTGCACCAAGCCTGCCCCTAGGTTTACAAAATAGAACCCTTCTTGCCCCTCATTTAAAAAATTAGCTCCCTTGTTGCGCCCACCTGAAAAAAGTGCCTTTACTCCTTTGTTTATTAAAAAATTTACTTGCATAGTAAAAATGAACTCATTGTTTTCATTAAAATAGTATTCTGTCTATTAAATATTAAAAAGTAGTTTTAAAAATCAAAAGAATGCCTTTAAATGTTTCCAGAAATATCCTTCAAAATCCAAAAGTGCCCTTTTCCCACAAGCAGCACCCTGCCCTTTTTTAAACCTGGGGGAAACTCTATTATATAAGTTAAAATGTATACACATACATTAATTCTATAGCTAAATAGAAAATCTCTTCAGCTATACAGCAGAGAGCCAGAAATCTGCAGTGTTTGGGAGAAGGTGTTGTGCAGATTTCAGGATTTTGCAGATTTTAGGTCATAAAAAGAACAATAATTAATAAAGGTTTAAAAAAACAAACAAATAAAATAAAACATTAATAGCTAGCAACACACTTTTATATTAGATTTAATTATAAATGAAAATTTTAATAAACAGAGAAAAAAAAGAATATCTGAAAATAATATAAGCAAAACAACTTATTTTTTAAACTTTGAAAACATTTGTTCAATTGAAGCCTATTTCAAAACTTTAGTTTGTTCTAGTTTAAGTTTTTTTTTTTTTTTTTTTTTTTTTTTTTTTTTGCAGGTTATAGATAGTCATTAGTTCCTGCTCAGTTACACAATTTTGTTGCTTTAAAAATTCAAGGTATTTCTCTCCCAAATTTAAACCCTCATCAAACTGAATTTTCTCAGAATTATCCAAGTCATCATTCTCATCAGAATTGCTTTTGGCTGGATTCAAAACTATACTTCACCACATATTTTCAGATAATTTACTAGAAAAAAATATTGAAAAACAACTTGATAAATAAAAGTATCTTGCATGTGATTTGATAAAGATAAACAGATATCAGAGTCATTGTCACTGAAATTCCCAAATATATTTCTCAAACCAATCAACATGCATGTGCATACTCAGTCGTCTTTTCTTCACTTCAGTCCCAATTTTCGCTGCATTCCATGTAAACAGAGTTGAAAACGTCCTGAATTAATCATTCGCTTTGGAATGACATCATCATTTTCTCACAACTTCATTCTTTTAGCACCACAGGGGAAAGATGTTTACATCTGAAAACCTGTGCAGATTTCGGGCTCTGGCAGATTTTAGATTGGTGGCTCTCTACTATACTAACTTCAAGGATCTCCATTAGAAAATCTGAAATTTATTTTCACATGTGAATAAAAATTAGGCCATAGATGTGGCTGAAAGTAACTCATTTTGATGTAACAATGACTTAAAGACGGCAAAACCATTCAAAACTCAATTATTAACATTTTTTCAATTTTGTTTGATATTATATCATTGAAGAATAATTAATCATACTCCCAGTAGCAGAAAATTCTCCATATGTCTGCCACAGATATTTTAGGGGCAGTAAATAATCTGCAGGTAAAATATTTTACATTTGAAATGTTAATTAATTAATTGCTTACCAGTATGGTCTTCATACATTTTATTAATTTTTATAAATAACAATCGTAAGTTTTCGTATTAAGTAATAAACAGCTAAACATAATATAAAGTGAAATAAAGGTTCGATGGAAAAAGAATCTGCAAACGAGAAAAGAAAATTTGTGACGCCTGACTCCCATCTTGAACTTTCTGCTACCGGGATCACATTTAAAACTAATATCAAATTATTATATAGATTTGTTGTCTTTTTAAATCCCAATATACTGACATTATTAAAAATTCAAAACATATATTTAATTTGTACTTAAGATATATTTACTGAACTGAAAAATCAGTGGTACAGCCAGAATTTGGCTCTAGGAAGTGTTTTGAGTTGTTGATAGTTAGCCCAGAAGTCACCATTTGTTTTAATAAATGATTAATAAATCAGTCTTTTAAATCGAGTAAAATCATATAGTCACTTTTCAGACATAATAATCAGTAGCTATGCTGGATATGATACATTTAAACAGCCTTTACCATGTTAGAGTTACAAAACATAAAATGCACCAATGAAATAACAGTGCTTAAACTGTAATAGATTTATACAAAGTGTATCAAAAATGATGAAACAAACTTTAGGAGATAGAAGATTACACTACGATGAATTAGTGATGCAACGAATAATGGTTTGACCAAATAATCGAATACCAATTATTCGACCTAGTTAGGGCCGAATATTTAGCTTATTCGGCTGCCAAATAATGAATTCATTTTTGTCTAAAAAAAATATAGTATGCACTATATGTGTAACTCAACTTGTATATTTCACAATTAAAGTCTATTGTTTTCTTTTCAAAAAATTATTTATGTGCAAATTTAATTTTTTAGAGCATTATTTCATTCTGAAAAATATTTGACTTTGTTCGGCCTAAAATTATGTAAAAAAAATAATTCCACCCCCACCCCCCCCCCCCAAAAAAAATCTTAGCAAAAGTTCCTTATCAGTTACTGTCTAGCTATATTTTAGAAGATATTAATGTATATTGTTACATTGTAAAATAATGACAAATTTTTAAAAGTATTAGAAAACATAAATTTCAACTTTCAGATGAAAGAAAATAAAAAATAAGAAATCTTAATATCTTAAGAAAAATCACCGATAGAAAGGAAAATTCTCTAAGATGGTGAAAATAAACAAGTGTAGACTTTATAAAGCTCACAATTAACAAAAAACTTTTTGTTTTTTGGGGGGGGGAGGGGGGGGGAGCTATAACAGCAGACAGCAAGCACCATTAAGAAATGTATAGTGAATGTTTTCAGATTTAGAGGAAGGAAATATCTGCACGGAAAATAAATTAAAAAAATACAGTAGTCTCTCTCAAATCCACACAGCTTGGGACCAGAGGTTGTGCGGATTTTAGAATTTTGTAGATTTCTGGTCATTGATTTGTTTACATTTTTGAAACATTAATTTGATTGGTAGTTAAGCAAGGGAAATTATAATCAATGCTTACAATAAAGCAAAACATTAAAATAAGTAAAATATTAAAATAATTTATTAGTTTAAAAGTAAGTAATTATTAAAATAATTATGTAAAATAAAAATTTAGAAACAGATTAAATTATTACTGATGAAATCGATTCAATTCGATTCCAAAAGTCCTATGCTGCCATCTAGTGGTAAAGTGATCGTAAGATCGATACGTCATTATTCGTTCTTAACACTATGCTTTTTTCAATGTTATATACAGTCTTGAATGCTTTTCATGCTTTGTATGTTTAGAAATAAATTTGTCTATAATTAAAAAGAAAAAAGTCTGCAAACAATAATTTTAAAATAGCGTTCCAGTTCGTGGATTTTTCCATTTTGAACCCTGGAATTTTTGATTTAGATATGCTAATTTATATCAAAATCAGAAATAATGTAAATTTATTTAGATATAAATCAGCTGTAACAGCCAAAAGAAAATTATTAATAAATAATTTAGTAAAAAAAACATTGCAGTAGTCGCTGATTTTGGCGCCATCTTGAATTTTGTTCCTGCAACTTAACTGTAAATTTCATTGTTTACATCTGAAAAAAATACACGGATTTTAGGGTCGTGGATTTAAGGGAGTCTACTGGACTGACTATATAGTATCTTAGGTAATGTAGGTACTGTTATTGCAATTTAATAGATATTATGTATGTTGTTGCTGTTACATTTTAAAATAATCATAAAATTTTAGTAAGCAAAAATTAACAAAATTAAAAGTACTAGACAGCATAAATTTCAAATTTCAGATGAAAGAAAATCTAAATTAAATAAAGATGCAAAACATACATACTAATAAAAAAAATTTAGTACTTGCATTTCTTTTATTATTTAATAAGAATTAGTAACAGACTTAAAAAATTACTTAAATTATATTTAACTTTTAAGTGCATTTTATTCAAAATAGAAAACCTTAATTGTTGTATCATATATGACTTAAATATTTATATTCTTTATAGGTGTAATTAAAGATAATATTGAAAGAAATATTTTTTTATGTAACAAGCGATAAATATTAAATCTCCCATTAGGCTTTAAAAAATTAAAATTTGCTTGTATTGCTCTATTAGGAAAATTTTGAATAGATTAGCTTTAAATTTAATAGATAATGTTAGCTTATTACAGATACTTTTTGTACTTATTGATGCAACATAGAAATTTTAACATGATTGATAAATCACAGATCTTATATAAAAATGAATAGATAAAACCCATTCAGGGTATAAAAGTTAAGAAGGAAAAAGTGTTAGTTAATTTCAAATAAAATTTTTATTATACATGATAAAAAATAAATTGTCAAATTAAAAAATTTTACTGTGTAAATATAAAAACCTTTCTCATAGTATTATTCGGCCAAGGCCGAATAATGGACTTTATATTCAGCCATAGCCGAATATTTGGCAAGAAACCTGATTTGCAATCCATTTGCTCAGTCAAAAAACACAGAATATTTCAATCTAAGCCAAACCAGAATTCTTGTTCCCCATATTAACATTAATGAAGCTTTTTTAAAGAATTTTTCAATAGATTTACTTTGCTTTATGTGAAATTCAACAAAATTATGAGAATTAGTGGAAGTTATCATCGTCTGTGTCCAAACACTTTGAAATGGGTGCTCGATATTTTGTAATGTACTTGACATCAGGTGTGGTATTCATTAACTGAATTACTCTACTTCCAGCACTTTTCTAATATGGTATTTTGTTTAAGTAAAGCTAAAATGAATGAAACCTGATTACAGAAGATTCCATCCCAGTTTTCCTCTATACTGAATTTCAATGAGAATTTCGTCAAATTAGTCAGCTATATACAAGCTTCACTTGGAGCTATTTATTTTTGGTCACCAAATCTGGTGGTATCTTGAAGTGCCCACCATTTTAAAACAACATAACAGATGAAGTTGCCCACTGAATTTCATTGAGACCTTGGTAACTCCTGTATACATGCTCAGTCATATCAAAATTGGTTGACATATAAGAGTGTTGTCGCATGAAAAATATAAGATTGTTTCAAGCCATTTTTTAAGATAAAGATTAAACAAAAAATGCTCTGGAATCCTTGTATCAATGTCAAATACTTAAGAGAAAAAGCTTTATCAACTTATTTTCTGGTATATCTTCTTGAGTTTTAAAAATTCTTAAATTCTTTTAAATGGCCATTTTGAAAGATGTTGGATGAAGCTGGCAAAGGAATTTGGTTGAGGCATCGATTAATTTTGTACACTGTCACATCAACAGGGTTCGTATGGGTCCTTGAATTTCCAAACTAAGAAATTCTTAAGGAAAATCTCTCCTTAAATAAGGCAAAATTTCGTCCGTTTAAACTAGATTTATTTATTTTTCTATAAAAAAATATTGATATTTGGCCTTGAAAATAACGATACCCGTACGAACTCTGATCAAAATCGGTCAATAAATAAGCATGCTAAAATGTTAGCTCCTCTAGAAATTCTAACTGCCATATCTCAGGCATTTTTTAAGATAAAGACAAAACAAAAAATGCTGAATATGAATGAATTTTAATATGGCTCTTCAGATCAAGCTTTATAAGTGAATCATTTTTCATTTGTATTAATGCAATTTTAAAACTTTCTTAAACTATTATGCCACAGCCAACATATAAAAAGCTTCTTTTTTTCATCTTTATGAATATGTAATTAGTTTATAAAATATTTTGATTTTATAAACTATCTATCAACATTAATGTTGACTCTATGCAAATTTAGAAAGGGTGCAGCATTCAGTGGTCCTTTTTGACTACTTTATGCACCTGCAACCCTTTTCAAACTGATTTATTTGCCGGTGGTCCTTATTGCTCTTTTTGATGCACCCTTTCTCATGAAATACATTAATTGGGTGCAAGAAAAATAATTGTGAATTTTGTTAATTGTCCAAGGGAAAAAAAAATGTGAAATTCAAAATTGGCCGAGGGGAAGGAAGGATGTGCAATTATTAATTGGTTACGGAAAAAAAAATTTTTTAAAAATGACGATCGGCTGCAGAATGTGAAATTCACAGATCAACTGCCATAAAAAGAAATCAAAATTTATCTATCCACCTTGAAAAAAAAAATCCTGAAATTTTTCAATCGGTTGTGGGAAAAAAAGATAAACTTACTAGTTTTGCCAAATCTGTTTGAACAAATCCAGAAACTTGACATATCGCCAATTATGTGAAAAAAAAAAATCACAAAATTCGTCGGTCGGTCGAGGGAAAATATTGTTAAATTTGTCGATTGATTGAGGGAATATGTTGCAAAAATTCGCCAATCATTCAGAAAATATCCCAAAATTCAACTGATAAAAAGGCACTCTAAACAAATAAGTTCAAAATATGTTTTTTGGAATGCGACACAAGAATCCTCTTTTATTAGAACAATGTGACCTTTTTTAGTAAATTCCCATCCAGTGGCACTTTTGTTCTAGAGTCAACACTAACTATTCACAGAAGAAAATGTTTTTAATTTTGCATCAGTTTTAAAATGTCTCTTTAGCTTAGAATTACTCGGAAATTCTTTAGAGCACATATCATGAACAGTTTTTTGTCATATCTGTGTGAGTGAGAAAATGTTTAGTTAGATTTCCTTTTCGAGTAAACTTTTTAGAGCACATTTCACAACTGAATAGTTTTTCTTGAGTATGACTTTGATAATGTCTGTTTAGATTACTACTTTTTGGGAATCCCTTGGAGCATATATCACACACAAATGGCTTTTCATTATTATGTATACGAAAATGCTCATTTAAATGTCCCTTTTGAGAAAATCTTTTATTGCACACATTACAAATGAAAGGTTTTTTATTTGCATGAATTAGACGATGGTCATTTAAATGACCCATTTGAGAAAATCGTTTAGAACATACTTCACAGACAAACGGCTTTTCCCCAGTATGCATGCGAAGGTGTGTCTTTAAATTAGATTTTGTGAGAAACCCTTTAGAACATATTTCACAAATAAATGGCTTCTCTCCTGTATGTGTTTGAATATGCACATTTAGATTTTCTTTACGAGAAAATTTTTTAGAACACATTTCACAAATAAATTGCTTTTCTGTATGTATGGACACATGTTGCTTTAATGCATAATTATTTGAAAATCCTTTGGAGCATACTGTACAAATAAATGTCTTTCCTTCGGCATAACCTGGCAGATCAACATATGGAGAATATTCCATAGAGCAAACATCATTAATATAAGATTCTTCAATGTAAGTAGATTTTTTAGGGCACTCCGGAGTAAGAATGTTTTCGGACATGCTTCAGAGAAGGAAATTTTAGAACACACTTGGAAAGGAAAAATAAATACCTTTCTTATAACAGTATGAAGATGAGTCAGCAAAAATGATTTACTTTTGAATCATTCACTCATGAAGGTGCCTGCTTTGTTTTGCTTTTGATCTCTGAAATAGAAAAACTTTATTTAATTAATCAGTTTTTTTAACTGCTTTATTTTACAGCACTGCATTACTAATTATTTTTGCAAAAAACATAAATGTTTTAAATGCTTAAAAAATAAAGAAATATATGTAACTGTTAGAAAATTACAATGTTGCATTATTTTTTTATTGTTCTAAAATGCTCGTATGAGATTTCATAGATTGTTTTAATATTCTTACTGAATTTTCATTGCTGAAGAAAAAAAATTTAAAGTTTCAAACTTAGCAATTTGCTTATGACCTATATCAGAATCACATGGATGAAAACAAAAAGCATTTAAAAAATGGAAAATATGTGAAAGTTTGAAAATAAAGTTAAAAAAAGAAAGGAAAATATATATACATTTTTATTTATTAATATTTTATTGTGAAGACAGAATAAACACCTGAAAATGTAAATTTCTTTTCAGCACTTCAACGAATGTTTTGTGCCTACCTAACTTGATCAATAAAGAACAAAGAAAGGTTGTAGTGGGAAGTATATGATGCATATAGCTTCTGGATTTAAAAAAAAAAACTTCATACACCAGTTGTTTCTTGAATAAAGGCTATAGTCTAAGTGGCACGCTTCAGATCCTATTTGGCACGGAATAGATTGATGTTCTACATGAAAATATAGTAGAATTTCACAAAATGCATTAATTAATCCAGATGTTGTCTCTGTTTATCTGAATTTGATTAGTTTGGTTGGTTATGACTTCAATACAGATTGGAGAACCTGAAATCAACTGAAAACTGAATGCATCCCAGTCTAAATCAATAATGGCTCATAAAATTTTAAGAATAAGAGGGAAGTAGGATATTATCACAAAAGAAAGATTCAAAAGCACTATAAGCAAATATACCAATGATAAAATTATAACATTTTGGAATTCAATTCCATACACTAATAGATGTAGATTCTGCCACTTTCTATTTTGACAATATTTTCTGCAAGACATTTACTTTTCTAAAATAAATAATATGAAAGTTTCAAGTAAAAACATCTTGTCAAATGAGTGCAATTCTTGTTGCATTCTCTTAAAAATAACCAAGTATGAAGCTGATATAAATTATTTGACATCTAAGATCCTCCATGTTTTCGTACTTTTGTGTGCAGGAAAGCACAATGGTAAACCTACGAGTCAACCGCTAAAATCGGTTTTTCAGGTGTTTTCCATCGAGATCGAACTTGGCAGACCGATTGCATTTTAATATGTGAATCAAGTTTTAACTTATTCTGAAATTTCAGCCAAGAACTCGATGAGGTGATTGTCTGTACTACCAGCTCCTGGTCTATTAGTTCATAAATTAAAAGACAAAATCAGTGCTAAAAGGAATAAGTTCTGTAAAATTAAAAAAAAACATAAGGTTGTGTACTAAAATCAGAGTATGAATAGTGGCAACACTCCCAAATAAGAGTATGACCAGTGGCAACACTCCCGAAATTACAGCTATTTTTGGACACTGCCAAAAATCATTACTAATTAAAAGATGAAACAAACACTATAACATAGAACTTACCTATCTCTATTGAAATATAGAGCAGCCTAGTGAAATTTTGGGGACACTAATGTCAACCCTCGAAAATTACAGCATATTTTGGGCACATACATTGTTCATTAATTTAAAGCTAAAACCAAGGCAAACACAAACAGCTTAAAGTCTTTACTAAAGTATATAGGGTTGCCTAGTGAAATCACAATGCAAAAAGTGGCGACCCTTCAATATTTAGGGCTGTTTTTGGACACTTGCTTAATTCATTAAATAAAAGATGAAACCAGTGCTAAAATGGATATTTTACAATTCTTCATTTAAAAAATAGAGTTGCTTGCTAAAATCTGAGTACAATCAATGACAATTTTCCGTGGTCTTAGAATGGAAAGTAGTTCCCTAAAACTTGTCATCCACCTAAACATTTAAACAGCCATCAGACTTTATGCAGAGGCTTTTATTCTAAGCTATGTTATAATACGTATTACTTTTAAATGTCTAAACTAAAAATTAATAATATATTTTTATGAGACTTTTTCCAATTATATCGCAAGCGAACCTTATCTTGATTCCCCCCCCCCCCCACTATTTTTTGTCAGATCTAAATAGTGGGTTCTATTATGCAATAGAGGATATAATACAGTAGCCTCTCTCTTTAATGGAGTTCTGCTTTAACAGGCCAACTTTTTTCCTAACATCAAGCAAAATTCAAAAAGGAGAATTTCGGTTCTAAATAGATACGTGTTAATCTTCACAGCAGAGGAAGCTAGAATGACAGGGTTATCTCATTCGATGGGGACGGTGAGTTTGGAGGAATACCTCTACAAGTAACTGTCCTTGAGAAGACAAATAGGATAGTAGGGTCTTCTCCCTTTTCAGGGAGCAGAATGTAAGTGGCACTGGTTCATATTTTCTTTCTGTCTCCTTGTGAAAAATCATTCTTCCTCACTCCTGGTATTTTCAATTTTTGTTTTATAGTGTTTGGATAATTGAGGGAAAAAAGGAAGTTGTTGTGTCGATGCTGATGTGATTAGATGCCTTACATAGCATGGATAAATGTGAAAGTTTAAATCAATTGTGATGGAATTCAGTGTAAGTGAAGTACTGTCAGGGATTGGAAAAAGAAAGGAGATTGAGACATTTTGTTTAAGTCTAACGAAAGCTGCGCTGAAATCACGATCTGCTTTGAAAAAGCCAAAACAAGAGAAATTAGATGATGCATTACTGATATGGTTTAATCAAGAAAGATTGAACGGAAAGCCAATCAGTGGATCGATACTGAAGGAGAAAGCTTGATTCTGCATCAGAAAATGAGAGGAAGTGATATATTTACAGCAAGTGAAGATTGGCTGAATAGGTGGAAGAAGAGACACGGGATCCACTAACTAACGATTTCGGGTGAAAAGTTATCTGTGGATGTAGTAAAGGCAACAATTTTTCAAGAAATGCTGGAAAACCTAATACCGAAAAATGGTTTTAAAGAAAACAGATTTACAATGTAGATGAAGCCAGTCTGTACTACAAAATGTTGATATTCAAAACTCTAGCCTCTAAGAATGAAGCTGCTGCAGCAGGCTTCAAGAAAAGCAAACACAGAGTAACTGTATTGTTATGCAGCAATGCTACTGGGACCCATAAGGTACCACTCATGCTAATCAGTAATTCAGCTAAACCCAAGGCATTTAAAATTGTAAATATGAAATATCTTCCTGTCTACTATCTCTCTTCGAGGACTGCATGGATAAACCAAGAGCTATTGAAAGAGTGGTTTCATTCTCAGTTTATTCCATCTGTCAGAAAGAATTTACGATCAAAAAATTTGGTGGTAAAGGCATTTTATTCTGCTAGACAATGCGCCATCTTATACAAGTGAAGATGAACTTAAAAAAGGAAAAATCGAAGCAGTCTTTCTTCCACCAAATGTAATGTCATTCGTACAGCCCATTTCTTTGGTACGAATATTTTCTTATAGAAATTATCTCCTTCAAATAAGGTGACATACTGCACGTTTGAACTAGATTTTTTTTTTTTTTTTTTTTAATACGGGTATTTGACTTTGAAATTAATGGTACCCTTATGAACCCTTATACGATACATATAGAAAGTTTCAAAAAAAGATATAGAAGAAAGCCAATTCACTTCTTTCAGCTGCAGGAAAAGCAAACACAGAGTAACTGTATCGTTATGCAGCAATGCTACTGGGACCCATAAGGTACCACTCATGCTAATCAGTAATTCAGCTAAACCCAAGGCATTTAAAATTGTAAATATGAAATAGCTTCCTGTCTATTAACTCATTTCAAGGACTGCATGGATGAGCCAAGAGCTAGTGAAAGAGTGGTTACATTCTCAGTTTGTTCCATCCGTCACAAAGCATTTACAAAAAAAAAAATTTGGTGGTAAAGGCATTTTCTTCTGCTAGACAATGCACCATCTTATACAAGTGAATATGAACTTAAAAATGGAAAAATTGAAGCAGTCTTTCTTCCACCAAATGTAATGTCACTCGTACAGCCCATGGATCAAGGCATTATACAGGGTTCATATGGGTCCTTGAATTTTTAAGACGAGGAAATTCTTCGGTACAAGTATTTCCTTATAGAAATTATCTCCTTTAAATAAGGTGAAATTCTGTACATTTGAGCTAAATTTATTTATTTTTAAAAATGCAGGTATTTGACTTTGAAAATAATGGTACTCGTACGAACCCTGATATAGAAAGCTTCAAAAAAATATATAAAAGAAAGCTATTGACCTCTTTGAGGTTGGAAGATCATACCAATGTTTGCCTTGTAGATTCTCTGAAAGCTGTCTTTATAAAAGATGTCGTCTACATGGCAGCTGCAGCATGGACAGAGATCATTGAATCAACACTAATAAAGTCTTGCAGAAATCTTCTTACTCAGGAACAATCTGACATTGAAGGAACTTCCTATGATCCTGATCTATCTTTAAACTGTTTTATACAAACATTTAAAAAGCTTGAGTAATGCAAACAGATCACCGTAGAAGATGTAGAAGGGTGTTTTGAGTGTGATGTAGATCTCATGCATGAAACATTATTTGACGAGGACATAATTGGGAATATAACTGACGTTGTTCACACGAAGATGATCTTGATGACGATCTATATGAAGGTGGCACAGCTAAACTTCCTCATATGGAGGAAGGGGTAAAAACATTAGAGTTGGTGCTACACTATATTGAGCAGCAGCCAACAGCTTCCTCTGTTGGACTTATGATGTTAAAGAGATGGAGAGATTATGAAGCAAAATGCTGGGCATCTTGCTTTCAATAGAAGAAGATCACTGATTTCTTTATGATTGATTAACTCAAATTTACATAAAGTAGAATTAATTCAACTTCTTATAAAAGTATGCGAGGCGATTTTCAACAATTTTTATTTGTATTAAATATTTTTCATTATTTGTTATTAGTGATAATTTTTATTTCAATTCGGTTAATTACTACAACTAGTATTCATTTCACAAAATATAGAAAATATATACTTTTTAAAAACTACACAAATTAAAAAAATAAATGTATCCTGCACATTTAATTACTTAGACATGCAGTTGCTTATTTAATTTTTTTTTTACTTCTCCAGTTTAACCAGTTTTTCTTGTAACCGGCTAACCCTCGGTCCCGTTTAGGCCAGTTAAGCGGGAGGCTACTGTACATCTTATTACATATTTTAGTTAAAAGTAAACAGGAGCTTCACTAGTACCCAATTTTTCAATGCCCTCTTATTCGACTTCATATCTTGAGTTTCTTTTTTATTCTTAAAAGATAATCTCCCCAATCAAGAAAATTTCTTTATACAGCTAGACTGTAATCTGAAAGGCCATTTTAGGTTATTAATGATAAATAATCTGTGTTTTCTCAAAGGAGAATATTTTATTCTAAATATTGAAAATTTTTAATCTACAGTATACTCTCGATATCTCGAAGTCGAAGGGACGCTAAAAAAATTTCGAGATAGCGAGTTTTCGAGATAACAAGGCCATAACTAAAACATAAAAATTCCCGTAAAAACACAAGATATGGCGTAATATTATAAAAATTAGAGTCATGATAAATGAGAATATGTATAAATATGTAATGATTGTTGACAATAAGTCTAAATATAGGATGATAATTTTGATTTTTTAAATAGTAAAAAATAAGTACATTAAATTGAAAAGAATTAGTAAATACATAAATGAATGTACATTGCTAGAATTTCTTAAAGTCCAGTATCGTGGCCTGGCTTCTTCTCTTTTGATATTGTTCTTCAACCAATTTTTTCTGTTCAAAAAATAGCAGTAAAGTCATAGTTTTCCACAATTTTCCAAGCATTACATACAAAAATGCCATCCATATGAAAAGGAAACACTTGTTTCCCCCCTTTGTTTGGCATTCAAATGACCATATGGAAATAGAAGACCCCTTACAGGGGTGATAATGAGGAGTGTGAGAGATTCTTGGAAACCCCTCTATTTTTTTCGAAGCAATTGGACAGCGATTTTTCCGGAAAGATTAATATTTTACTTCGAAAAATATTCGACTAACAAGGTTTTGAATGAAAACTCTTCGAGATAAGAGTTAAAATTAACATTAGATGAATATGTAATATCAAGGGGAAAAATAATTTTTCGACAAGTCAAGGTTTTCGAGATATCAAGAGTACACTGTATTTTATTTTTGCTAAATTCACATGTTTTAAGTTTTCTCTTTAGAGCTTCAGATATGTTCATCAACACATGCAGTTTGCATTCTACATGCATACAAACGTGACCTAGACTCACTATGTCTCACGGTGAATGTCGAGAAAAGACTTAAAAGTAGAAATTGTTTATATCCAATAATTTGAAACACTTAAATTACAAAAATGAGAAAATATTATATTAGATTTGTCCTAAAAAATAGAGAAAAACCAGTTGGTTAACCAATTGGTTTAAACCATGCCAACCCTGCTGGTAACAGAATAAAATGATAATGCAAAAACCCCAATCCCAATGTAAGAAAAACAAAGACTTACTAAACCCAATAGTTATAGAGCAAAGAAAACTCACAGCCAATCATTTATTAGCATACAGAAGAAAGAGTTATCAATGGAGAAAATTACTTATGATGATGTCATCATTGAGGCTTGATGTAATCCTTAGTAAATCTTTAAACCAGTGTAGTTTAAAACAAACAATCCTGAGTGAAATAAATGCATATATATTAGGGGAAGACGGGGTACAATGAAACAAAATTTACTAATTTTTTTTCCCTATCCACAATTTTGCATGCACAAAAATATAATTAATGCATATTTTTAATCTTGTATTTTCCCCATCTAAATAAATTTTTATTAGGTTCTAAACAATATCTTTATGCTTGAAAAATAACAAAAAATAAATGTCTTACAGTGTTTCATTGTACCCCGTATGCCGGGGTACAATGAAACACATACTGGGGTACAATGAAACACTCCAAATGATAGAAGCAATTTTCACCCAGTTTAGTTTATTTTATGAAAAATGAGATAAATACAAAAACAAAACTTGATTAATAAGGAAATTGATAAAAATAGTATAGTCTAAGATGAAAAATAAGAAATTTCTATTAGTTTAAGAAACACCTTTCATTTTACATTAAATTGGTGCAAGTCAGTTTCAAAAATTAGCATTTCTGTTTATATTTCAGTTGATCCTGAAGGAATATGGGGTGGTAGTTTCAACAGAATGAGTTTTTTTTTAAATGTAAGTTTCTAAAAAAGAAGAAAAAAAAAAAAAAAACCTAGGTTGGAGTCTTTATATCAAGTATTTCACATTTGACTTCATTTAAATGTATGATTTCTCCAACAGTATATATTTCCTTATGTTTTCATTTATACGGATACTGCTTGTGCCATATATGTTGTGTGTGAATATCTCATTCTTAGTACCTCGATGACCAGATGGGCCTGGAAAAAAATCTGGATCATCATCAGAGTCTGTAGCAGGCAGAGTTTGTTTACAAAACAATCCCTTCTCAGCTTTTTTTCTCTTTCTGTTTTTTAATTGCTTAACAAGAGCATTTTTTACTGACCTGGTTAGAACAAAACTCTTTTTTTTTCTGTTTTCTTACTCTTACTTCTAATATATTCTATTTACTACTTTTATTACTATAATAAAACATGTTTCATTGTACCCCGTCTGCAAGTGTTTCATTGTACCCCGCACTGAGGTTACTAAATAAAAATTTATTTTCAAACTTCTAATATTTATTTTTTTTAGTTTGGTTTTGGAGGTATGAAGACAACAACCCAAAGAAAACAATGTATAGAAAAAATAATTATTACATATAACAACAAGGAAAAATAAACAAAATTACTTTTAGTAAAGAAAGTTACTTTCAATGGTGTAAAAGCAATAATCTTCTATTGCTACTGTTGTAGAAGTGTGAATGTATCCAAATCACATCAGTAATTGGAACATATAGTTGTATAACATATATATAAACTGCAACTCTCTATGACAAATTTGACTGATTTTACAAGTAATGTTTCATTGTACCCCGTGTTTCATTGTACCCCGTCTTCCCCTATAGGGTGAAACTTGTGATTACATATTTTTTAATTAACATGAAATCCCGATTGTAAGCCCTCCTTTTTCAAAAGAAAAATAAGTTAACTTTGGGAGGAGGGCTTATAATAGAGATTAAAAAAAATTATTAAAAACCTTTTTTTTACCATTAATTTAGAAATAAATAATGCAAATACAGGGGCAAGAATCACGTATTTTGACAGGCTTCCATTTTCTAAAAAAAAAATTCTAAATCCCCCCCCCCCCCTTCCCTAAAATCTCTCCCAACAAAAACCCCTAGCAACATTTTAAAAGTTTAATTTTTTTTTTCATATTTAGCTTTTTATTTGTTATTTTATTTATTGCAACAATGTTTAATCAATAATCTAAGTCTCCCACACCCAAAAAAAAAAACTTTTTAATTTTAAATTTCTCTTCTGAACTATTTAACAAATAAATAAATAAAACATACCAAAATCTATGCTTCTCTCCCCCCCACCTTCATATAATGGACACACACACCCTTCCCTGCATCTCATGCAGTTTAAAATCTGAAAATTCTTTACTTTTTTCTGCTCAATTTGTAATTTTGTAGTAAAAATATTTAAATAACCACCTAAATTATTTCTCATCCTCCTCCAAAAAAAATGTTTTTTCATTGCCCCCCTCCTCCCCCCCCCCAAAAAAACACCAACAACAGTAAAACATTTTTTTTTTTTAGATAAAATATGCATGTGATTCAAGGGTGAGAACAGCCAAACTTCAAAACAGAAAATCTTTTGCTTCCCCTCCCTCATTTGTGAGGAAAGGATGGAGCAAAAATTTCAAAGAGGATAAGATTTGACATTATGTAGATTGTAGAGGAGATTTTAGGTAAATCAACTTACTTACTACAAAATATAAGAAATACTGCAAAAAAAAAAAAAAAAAAAAATATATATATATATATATATATATATAAAAGCAATTTAACAAATTACAACGACCATTTGGAAAATGATTTTTTCGAAGACTAAAATTTAAGACATAAAAAATCGCACGGAGTTGATCATACATTACGTATGCCATGAATTAAACATTAATAGTGTTATTACAAGTAAAAATTGCAAGCGACAAAAATTACCTGCGATTCGTCCTGAAACTTACGTAATATCCACCTGAAACTATCCAAGCATTTCATTGGCTGTTCGGGAAAAGGCTTTTCCATCGTCAGATTTCCAAGAAATCTAACGACCCATTTAAAATGAAATTTCATTCTTAAACTTCTAAACATCCCACAATATTACTTTTTACACCGTCGTATAGAGAAAAAAAATGTACTTTTAAATGCAATTTGTTTGAAAGCTGTATCTCAATTTGTTTCTGAGTTATTAATTTTTTTTTGTAGTTTTTATTACTTTTTTTTCCATAGTGGCAACAGAAGTATCCATCTCTATTGAAAGTAAAGGGAAATACAGATTACAGCATAGACCAATCAGAAAATGAATAAAATGCGGATTCAACCAATAAAAAGCTTCAGATATGCTTTTGATTTCCTACCTTGACGAGGATAATAACCATTTTTCGAAATGGTTAAAAATAACTTTTAAAGATTCTAAACTTTGCAGAATGGAGGTCAGGGGGGGGGGGGGGGGTTGGGGACATAGAAACTTTTAGAGAAAGGAGTGTAATTTAGGTAATTGATTATTTAACTATGTTACTATCAAACAAAAAATAGGAAAAAAAGAATTTTAAGATTTCCAAGATGTTAAACTTTTTGTGCTGAGAAGAAACGGCAAAGGAGGGAAGTGGAAACTTCATGCAGGGGGGATAGGGGATTTTATGTAGACAAATGAAAAACATACCAAATGATTCAAAATTATCTTTGACTTTTAAATAAATTTTTTCCACAAAAAAAGTTTGTGAAAAGGGGGGGGGGGGGGCTTATATTTAAGAATGGCAAAGAAAACCAAAACTGCTTAAAAGTGGGTGGGGAAGGGTCTTACTTTCGAGGAGGTGGGGGGGCTTACAATTGGGGCTTTACGGTAGTTTTAATGGCAATTTAAAATACAAAGTGCAGCTGAAAGACCATTTAAACAGCTTAACCCTCTAAGTGTTTGGGGCGTAATATTCCGTTCACTCAGCTCCAGGTTTCACAGCAATACAAGCAATATATAAGATAATATAATTCTATAGATTTAATGAATTTTAAATTCACTGAAGAACGATTAATACTCACAAGGATTACATTCATATTTGTACCGTAATTTCCGGCCTATAATCCACAGCTGCGATTTTTAGCCCTTATAAAAAAATTTCAGCAGATAATTCGCGGGTTATACGCCGGACTATACGAGAATTACTCATTGTTTTCAACATTCCAAAGTACTACTAATAAACCACCTCCCTATTTATTTAGTTTCTATATTTAAATGATAATTGTAATAAAATAACTGAAAAAAATAATAAAATAATTACAAGTTAAAAAATTCAAATAATTTTTGTCATTGAAACTAGACGACCTTCTATATCTAAAACGTAGAAAGTCTTGTGAATACAGATAATTCTGTAATAATTGCTGTTTTTAAATCATCTTCTGCTTTTTAAATAACGTTCTGTTTAAATTCTGCAGCGTTAAATAACAGGTTTTCTCTTAGACATTATTATAACTTTCAACGTGATATACCATCAAATACGTTTTGGTTTTTAATATAAATTACAAGGTCATAATTGTATTTTATTATCCTATCCATAGAGGGCAGCAGCAAAAAACAATGAAACTACGATACAACAAGGATTCATTCGATTCATTTGTGAGGGATTCCCATTGGTTGCTTCGTAATATCGATCATCGTAATCAGTAAAACTGTCGTAATTTTGGAAGGAGCTTATAATAAATGATTGAGATTGCAATTTTTGAAAGGGATGAGTTGAGAAATGCTCTGTTCTTCATAGAAACATGTTGCCAAAAGGCTAAAAAAAAAAATAACATCCTAATCGGAAGCCACTCTCGCTAGCACGTACACATCATATTTGAACCAATCACAAGCAACTCCACGAACGGTCGATAGCAGACAATCGTTTGATAACTGTTTACATTTTTATTTCATGACTGCCGGTAGAAACTGGATGTCTGCCCTGAATTTCTGCTAAAAAAAATTTCAGCAGATAATCCACACCGGTAGATAATCCGCACTTAAAATTTTTGAGGTTTTTTAACAGATAATCCATGGATTATAGGCCGGAAATTACGGTAATTGAGTTTTTTTTTTATGATGTTGAAAGAATCATATTTTCTTAGCATTTAAAACAAAATGCAAAGAAAACAACATTACAGTTTTATTTACAGTCTTTTGCAAGACACTCGGAGGGTTAATAGTAATACAGTTATACATTGATTATAATATTATACAGTAGAACCTCTTTTATCCGAAACTCTCAGTTAACCGAAATCCATTTTTAAACCTTTTTATTATTATCATTTAATTTTTTTTTTTTTTTACTGTCACATTCCTTGTGTGCAAAATCCATTTTTAAAGCTGCATTTATATAAAGAAGATAAATACTACATAGGTTTGTTAATCATGGGAAAAAATACATATTTGAAGCCCCTGGTTCGTCATTTTTTTGTTATAGGAATGCTATGTTTATATCAATAGCAAAATAGACTTAAGGAATTTTAATAAGTAAATAACCTTCAAAAGAATTCACATACTATTAAAAAAAAGCTTTGCAATAGAGCTGCAAAGCAAAGGCAATTGAAACTGCCACAAACAAAACTTAGTTTCAAACCCTTGTGAAATATGTAAAAGCTACTTAATTAAAATTCAGGTAATTTATTATTGTTTCTATTTTGCTATTACTTTATTTTTATTAAGCACTTGTTACCAGAAAAGAAACAGCACATATATTTGTCCATCCTCTTAAAATTGAAGCATTCTCGATTATCCAAAAATTTCGATTTTCCGAAAGGTGATCAGTCTCTATTACTTCGGATAATCGAGGTTATACTGTACTACATTATAATATTTGCAAACAATGATGTTATTTTAAGCAAAGAAAGCTATACTGAGTAATTCTAAAATACAAAAATCTTAGAGAAAGCAATTTTATTTCTTTTTGTAATACATTCATATTCATATGAAGGGAAAATAAAAACATTTTAATTTTAATGCGTACAAAAATCTTTAAAAAGTTTAATATTTTATATTTTCTAAGAAAATATAGCTATAAGAAAAGCTTTTATATATGAAAAATCAATTTTTTCCATAAAAAATAAAACTTTTTTTTTCCTTAAAACCTCAAAATTTACAGAAATTTTACATTTCTAGTTATAAGCTGCCAAAAAATTGTCACCAAGCAGTGAGCAAAACTGCAACTGACTTGAGAAAAAAAATAAATACAGTAGACTCCCTCAAATCCGCACATCTTGGGACAAGAGGTTGTGCAGATTTTAGAATTTTACGCATTTCTGGTCATTGATTTCGTTACATTTTTCAAACATTAATTTGATTGGTAGTTAAGAAAGGAAAATAATAATGATTGCTTACAATAAAGTGCAACATTAAAATAAGTAAAACATTAAAATAATTTATTAGTTTAAATGTAAATAATTATTAAAATAATTATGGAAAATAAAAATTTAGAAAAATATTAAATTATTACTGATGAGATCGATTCAATTCGATTCCTAAAGTCCTATGGTGCCATCTAGTGGTAAAGTGATCGTAAAACATCATTATGCTATACGTCAATATGCTATTATCAGTATACAGTAGACTCCCTCAAATCCGCACAGCTTGGGACCAGAGGTTGTGCGGATTTTAGAATTTTGCGGATTTCTGGTCATTGATTTGTTTACATTTTTGAAACATTAATTTGATTGGTAGTTAAGCAAGGGAAATTAAACATTAAAATAAGTAAAATATTAAAATAATTTATTAGTTTAAAAGTAAGTAATTATTAAAATAATTATGTAAAATAAAAATATTACGAATGAAATCGATTCAATTCGATTCCAAAAGTCTTATGCTGCCATCTAGTGATAGCAAGGAGAACAGTGTTAATGCTATTATCAGTATATATAGCTTATTGCGCTCACTGTAACCTTTTCCATTGTTATTTAGAGTCCTGAATGCTTTTCTTATACTGCTTTGTATGTTTAGAAAAAAATTTGTCTATAATTTAAAAAAAAAATTCTGCGAACAATAATTTTAAAATAGCGTTTCGGTTCGTGGATTTTTCCATTTCGTACCCTGGGATTTTTGATATAGATATGCTAATTTATATCAAAATCAAAAGTAATGTAAATTTATTTAGTAATAAATCAGCTGTAATAGCCAAAAGAGAATGATTAACAAAAAACTTAGTAAAAAAAACATTGCGGTATTTGCCGATTTCGGCGCCATCTTGAAGTTTGTTCCTGCAACTTAACTGTAAATTTCATTGTTTACATCTGAAAAAAATATGTGGATTTTAGGGTCGCGGATTTAAGGGAGTCTACTGTATATAGCTTATTGCGCTCTCAGTAACTTTTTTCATTGTTATTTAGTCTTGAAAGCTTTTCTTATACTGCTTTGTATGTTTAGAAATAAATTTGTCTATAATTTAAAAAAAATTCTGTGAACAATAATTTTAAAATGGCGTTTCGGTTCATGGATTTTTCCATTTCGAATCCTGGAATTTTTTTATATAGATATGCTAATTTATATCAAAATCAAAAGTAATGTAAATTTATTTAGCAATAAATCAGCTGTAATAACCAAAAGAGAATGATTAACAAAAAATTTAGTAAAAAAAACATTGCGGTAGTCGCTGATTTCAGTGCCCTCTTGCATTTTGTTCCTGCAACTTAACTGTAAATTTCATTGTTTACATCTGAAAAAATATGCGGATTTTAGGGTCACGGATTTAAGGGAGTCTACTGTATAACCATTTAATATTTGAGCTATTACAAAACTTAGTACTCATGTATTATCTGGGTTAGATGGATAAATTACCAATTACTAATTTTGTTTACCGTTGTTAATCTTCAATAATGTTCAAAACAATAATTTAATTAGTCCAGTAAAATTAGGTTCAAAAAGAGCTTAAAGTGAAAAATTCTGGTGTAATTGTCTTTAGTGTATTACTTTATGTTTTCAGGGGTACTAAACACGAATCTGAAGTTGTCCTACAAAATATTTCTCAGAAAATATAAAAAATCATGAAAAAAAAAACACTAAAAAGCACAGAATTTTTGGCTTATAACTTGCAAAATAATCTTTTTAGACAAAAGCTGACCCTTTATTATCTTTTTTTGCAAGAAATATGGATTCCGTAGAGGCGTTGAAAAATTGGCAAACACCTCAGTTATTTTGGAAAATCGCAAAAAAATATTCTTTTACAACCTTTTCGTTCATAACACTAAAAGTAAGCATTTCACAGTAAATATTTGCTAACGTACTCACTTATTATTAGGATACAGATATACAGTGTGATCTCGAAAGTTTGGCACCAAAGGCATCTCGCTCCTACCCCTTCTTTTTTTTTTTACTTCAAACATACAGGAGAAATAAAAATAGCAATTGTTTACGAATTAAAATCTGAGATCAGAAACAATGCATTACCAAACAGCGAGATTGCTGACGCTGTGCTAACTACAGTATAGGACGCATTATCTGGAATTCTGAAATCCGGAAGGACCCAAAATCCAGAAAAAGAAAATTATTTGAAGATTTTCTAAATTTGTAAATTTTTATTAAAATTTTGGAATTTTTGAAATGTTTCGAAAATTTTACAGCTTCCTAATTTTTTTTCAGCCCATTGTGTTTCAATGTGTAACCACTAAAATATGTTACTTCAGTGGTGGGGGAACACGAAGTCCCCCCCCCCCTCCCCGAAATTAGAAAAAAATCACTTTACTCTTTTAGTATAAAATTTTAAAATTTTAGTATAAAATTAATTAACATTTCATTTAAAAAAAAAATCATCAGATATTTCACAAGGGGTGATTCTGTTCTGAATTTTCCGAAAACTTAAGGCATTCAGTTACAAAAATTTTAAAAAATTGGTCTTCAGTCTGAAAATTTGGACATAAAAAATATCGTGAATTTCAACAAATGAGTGCAGAAAAAAATCAATTACGTCAATTGTTTGTGGAAAAATCGGCAATTTTGCCAAAAGATTGTAGAAAAAAAATGAATTTCGTCCAAGGATCACGAAAAAAAAACACAAGTTTCGTCAAAGGATGGCGAAAAAATGCAAATTTTGTCAAAGAGTCGCAGGTTGGGTTGGATTGATTTTTGACGGCCGATTATCAACTCGAGGGATATAGGCCCTATGGGGGTCTTTCTAAGGGAACCTAACCCGTATTTACGCATGGGAATCCACGGTTTCGAAGAAAACCATAAAAACTCCAAAACGGTTAGGCCGACGGGCGCGATTGGGATCGAGCCCAGCACCTCCCATCTACCAGCTTCGAAAGCAGAACCTCTCAGCCCCTGGTTTGGGCCAAAAAGTCATGGGAAAAACGTGAATTTTGTCAAAGGATCGTGGAAAAAATTAAAACTGCTAATTTTGTAAAAGACTCGCAGAAAAAACATTAATTTCGTCAAAGAATCGCAGAAAAAACACGAATGGTGTCAAAGGATCGCAGAAAAAATACGAACTTCAGAAGGACCTGAAATCCATAAAATTCTAAAATCTGGAAAGCCTTAGGTCCCGAGGATTCTGGATAATAGGTCCTGTACTGTAGAACCCTCGATAACACAAGTAGAAGCTCAGAAGTAGGAGGACGAGGACCTGGTAGAAGATAAGGTCTCATCAGAAAAATACATAAATTTGATCGGAAAATTAATGTCATTTTTAGATACTGTGTTGTGTGGGATGGGGGAGGGGGACATGTTTTTTTTTTTCAAGTAACGTAATTAACCCCTTTGCATTTTCCTACAAATATTTGGAACAACTTGGGAATTCACCCGGGGTCCTCCATCTTGTTTCTTTGTTGGTCATTTATAATCACTTTATGCTTAATTTAACAACATAAACAACAACAAAAGTAAATAACAACAAAAATAAATAAAGAAATCCAAATAAAGAAATTTAAAATCGGCGATTATCAACAAAGAAACAAGATGGCGAACTCCGGGCGAATCCGCAAGTAATAACAAATATTTGTAAGTGATTAATAATCTGTAAATATGTGGGTCAATAGTCTTTATTACTTCCCTAAATTTGAACTTTCCATGTTCCATAGTTTACGAGTAAAATGGCTGTGACAGACAGACAAAGTAGTGATCTTATAATGGTTCCGTTTTTACGTTTTAAGTACGGAACCCTAAAAACATATAAATTAGAGCCTCAGATGAGAATTAAAATAATAATTCACTAAGAAGAAGAAAAAAAAAAAGACATTTATTAAATTACATGTTACAAAACATCAGGATTAAGAAAAAATTTATTTCATATCTACAAAGCAAAAATTTTAATGAGATTGGATAAATGTTGCTTTAAAAAATATAAAGAAAATAATCTGAATCAAAAAAACCTACATTTTAATAAGTGATATTCAACTTGATCTTTAAAAAGTTTTAATTCAACCATTTCAATTAGGCTTAACTTGAATCTCCTTTTAGTTATGGTTTGTTTAATTAGGAATCAAAAAGAAATCGAGTAAACCAAATACAGAAGTGTTAGTTTATTTTATTACGAAAATAGTAAAAACCCACAACTAAGTTACGATATAGATATTAAACCGAGAGACAAAATTTATCTTACCACATAACGTTTGACGCCATTTTGCTAATTCCTCATGACGTCATATAACTTTTCGATTAAAAATATATATTCGATAAATGATGACGGATGCTGCCATCTATCGACATAAAAATGTTGAAGCTCAGTCTATATATGTTATAACTAGGCCCTGGTTTTCACTGAATATACTCTGAATACTTATCGCAAACCACCAAACTATGTCAATATTATTTTACTTGTTTCTTTCTTTATATGTTTTATGTTATTAAAATATTTTAATTATATTCTCCACTCCAGTTAGTATTTATTTTAGCAAGTTTTTGTGTTTAATTAAGATAGGTGCTACACTGGTGAATAGGAATTAAACTATTTTCGAGATTTATTTTCCATTTTAACTGTGCTTCTCAGCAAGATGCGATATGAGTATGATCGACATCGTTCCCTTGGGGATTCAGAGATTGAAATTAATTGCGTAACTGTCAATATCCCACCATTTTGAAATGATAACATAATAATTCGATTTAGATAGTTAGAAAGTCAATTGTAAACGCTGGTATTACAACAAGCAACACAAAATATCACACTGTTGTGGGAAATTTTGAGGCATAAATTTTATCTCAGATGAGTAGTGACATTGATGGTTCTACTTCTACTGATAATGTGTATGATACAGTAGAAGATATTTGTAATGCATTTCTCTATATACTCCACTGAGTGATATACATATTTCTGAGATATAAACAGTGAATTTTGCAGTTATGAAGCACCTGCAATTCACTGTAGAAATATTGTGACCCTCTAGAGGGCTAAGTTTCAAACATTATTTTATGTTTATCTTCTTTATTCAAAGTTTTATTAATAAAATTACTGCCACTATTCAATAAAAATTTTTTTGGGTAAATAACAAATATAATTTTGTCCAGGCATATTATGATCATGTTTTTGTTAATAAGAAAATTAGTGGGTTAGTCATAAAAAAAAAAAAAAACAGAGCATTTACGCCATAGGAAGAACATGTACACCAGAGAAAATGCTATAGCTACAGAGGGTATATGGAGTTATCCAGAAGATATACGGCGTATACCACTATATATCCTCTAACTGCATCGCTGAAGGCAATTTAACAATGTGTGTGACACGATTTTTATAATTTAAAAATTTATATTCTGTGCAGCTTTTGGTCGTAAGGAATGGGATATAAAGATCTTGGCTGAATCCCAGAACAAGCAAGACACTTGTAATTTTTTTTCTCCTGTATATTCTTCTTAAGAGAGTTCTCAAATCCTCTGCTCAACTCTTCAAAACCTTTTGATGCAGTGTTTGGTTCTTTTTTTAAAGTAGGACATAAAAATATCAGGCTTAACTCTTAAATGTGCAATTTTTTATTTTGTTTGATAAAAGTTATATATGATTCTCTGAAAGGTTTATTACACAGGAAAAATAAGGAAAAAAATCAGAGATATATTTATCATATAATACGTCAATCTTTTCTTCTGTTGCACATCTGCAATGCAAGTAAAAACTATTGTCGTGTGGCTGTTTTATGCTAAAATAATACAAATTAGTAAATACTTTAATAAGCATGTCTCCAAATACCTTATTTCATATAATTATTTATTTTATAAAACTTAACTTTTAACCCTTTAATTCCCAAAATAGAATACGCTCTAGAAATTATGTAGTTCACAGAATCCGACTTCGCACCAGAAAGTTTCAATGGTTAATTTCGCTTTATTTAAATATGGAATGTCTGCTTTTTAATTAAAGCAAATATTGCTATTTTAATTTTCTGGTGTGAATTAGGTATATGCAAATAAAAAAAAAATCTATTAAATTCAAAACAGTGATGTTTGCAAATATGCAAAGCTGCACACTAAAGGGTTATTTAAGCGATTTAAAATTGAAATGAGTTTCTCATTTTTTGGTAAATAAATTACTTATCAAGTTATAAGCAATTGTAGTCACGCGACGACCTGGTTTTCTGCCTTCTTGCAATATCCCATCTGGAAATTATGTTCAAAACACCCACTTTGTGAGCATTTTTTGAAACTTTGTCTATGTTTACCAAAAAGCAGAAGGAGTTTTTTGATTACATAGTTTTTGAATACCTGCCAGTTTAATTTACCAAATGATAACGAATTAAAAATGTGTCACAAAGTAAGCCATATGGATTTGAGAACAGCTTTAAAGGATGTCTCTTTTTCTTTTTTAGTTAAAAAAATACTTCTAAAACATATGCTTAACACTAGAACGCCCGGAAAGTTTACTCGAGTTTCATAAAAATATTTTATATCAGAATTTTTATTTAAAATTATTTGACTGATTTATTTAACGTAAATCTGCGTTTTTAATATTCAATTTATTTTGTGAAAGAATTTCTTATATCAATTATCATTTAACACTAGAACGGCGGAGAGGGGTCATTTTGACCCTTGGCATATGAATACATGTCGATTCGAACCAGAAAACGTTTTATGATATAACCTTAATGTAAGATGAACAAAAATATCTTAAATAAATAACTTAAATTGTTTTAAGTAAAAATTCTGATGTGAAATATTTTTTATAAAACTTGAGTAAAATTTCCCGCCGTTCTAGTGTTAATCATATGGTCGGAGTCGAATCGACTCCTTCCGGGCGTTCTAGTGTTAAACTTATACATTCAGATGGGCACAAAATACTCATCAATAGATTGCATGGATATAAATATTTAAAATTGAAATAGAAATCGCTACTGGAATGAACATCGGCTCAAAATATTTTGATGTCAATGCTTAACTTTTCCAAGTGAGTAAAGATGCTGTTTCTTTTCATTTCATTAATGACATTCTGTAATAATATGATTACATGCTACTGATATAAGGGGTGAGAATCTTTCATGTTTTGGCAGAGTTCCATTTGTTTTTTAATAACTTCATTACCCCCATCCCCCTTCCTGAGAAATTTCAGCTTTCTCATTAAAACACAAAGCATAAAACTCTGATATAAAAAAAACAAAAAAATTAATACTTGTTTATCTCTACTAATAATGAATAAATAATAAATCATTTAAATACCTCACCACCCCACAAGTTTGAAATCTTTTAAACAATATTTATCTGTTATTGTCTAGAAAAAATGAACAAATATTGGATCAATGAAATTGCTTGATCCTTCTTTGCTTGCATTTACAATATATAGAGCTCAAGATTTTTAACACCATTTATTTTTTAAAAAGTTTGTCCTTATTTCTGCTCATTAATGACAAAAAATAATAATCAAAATTATCTCCTTCCTTCCTACTTCTAGTGTGTGTGTGTGCGAGAGAGAGGGAATCTTAATAGCTTAAGAATCTCATTTAAAAGAATGACCTATACATTTTCAAGTGACAATAAATAATCAATTATCTAAAGGAGCTTGGCTCTTTCCTTCCTAATTTTATGCTTCCGCTTCCAGAATGTGTGTGTGGGTGGAGGCAATCCCAGCAACTTAAGAATCTCTTTAAAAAAAAAACAAAAAGCTGCCCTATATGTTTTTTTTTTCAAATGACAATAAGTAAATAATCAATCATCTAAATTACCTTTCTCCTACCTGAAATTTCTGATACTCTTAACACACTGTTTAAAATATTTCACACTGCGAAAAATATATACAGTAGACTCCCTCGAATCCGCAACCCTAAAATCCACAACTCTCTAAAATCCACACATAATTTACAGATGTAAACAATGAAACTTTCAGTTCAGATGTAGGGACAAAATTTGACTTTTTTAGTTTTATATCAATTCTATATATTTTTTAATCTGTATTTTTTGTTAATATTACTGAATTTGTGCTTTATTATGAAGGAAGAATAAATTTATTTCTGAAAAAAATCAAGATATTGGTCATCACAATCTTTTTGCGAAACGTATTTATGCATTAATCAAGTTTTTTTTTATTATTAAGTCAGGGTAAACCTGAAATAAAGCTTTCTTATTTTATGATTTTTGATTTGAATTAGTAGTGTACCTTTATGATGCAAGTTTCATTGAATAATTTAGGAAAAATGCATCTCATCTTTATAATGAATATTTAATTATACATTATTGATTATTTACTTGACTTTTGCTTTTAATATTTAAAAAAAAATACCTAATTTTTTATAATTTTAGTTTATTACTTAATTATTTTAATATTTTATTATGTTGTAAGCATTCATTATAATTCCGATTGCATTATTAATTACATTCAAATTAGTGTTTAAAAAATGTAAACAAAGCAATGACTAGAAATCCGCAAAATTCGAAAATCCACAACCTCTGGTCCCAAGCTGGGTGGATTTGAGGGAGTCTACTGTATATATATATTATATATATAAATAAAGAATCAGTATTTCCAGTGTTGTGCCAGCCCTCAAAGATGAATCATCAAACAACCTATTGTATCGTCAAATTGCATGACATGGCAATGTAGTCGCATATGACCAAGCTATAAAGATACACTCATGTCCAAAATTAAGGTCACAAACATAAAATCTATGAAAACTCATGAACTATTCAATGTGTTGCCACGAAATTTGGCGTAGACGTATATTACAATAGGAGAAAGAATATACCAACATAACAACATGGAAAAGATTTTAATTGCGAATTAATATACAGGGTATATCAGTGTTAAATCAGGAATCGGAGATAAAGCATTTATCTTGGGAAAAGCCTGTCTAAGATGGAATGTGATCACCATGCACTGCTATACAAGCCTCACAACGAGCTCTCATACTGTTTATGAGGATTTCAATAAATGTTTGTGGCAATAAAACCCATTCTTCCAAAAGCGCAGCTTATAACTCCTGGTAGGTCCTGAGAGGGTATTTACGCTGTGCAATGGCTCTTCCTAGATCATCCCAAACTTGTTCAATAGGATTGAGGTCCGGAGACCTCGAGGGCCAATTCATACGGCGAATTTCCTCTTCTTCAAGAAAATCATCAACAATGTGAGCTCTGTGTGGCTTTGCATTATCGTCCATAAACATGAAGGCCAGACCTACAGCATCCCGGGACAAACTCACATAGGCTTCAAGGACCTCATCCCTATAGCAATGTTTGCTGACAATACCTGCATAGAAGACATGCAGTGGTGTACGACTGCCCCGCATTATGCCGCCCCAGACAAGGATTCATTTGCCACCAAATCTGCCGATTTCTTTTATGTAGAAGGGATGATAGTGAGCTCCACATTCTCTCCAGATGAAGATTCGATGAGAATCATTCTGTGTGGTAAATCTCAACTCATCACTGAAAAGAACACGTACCATTCTTGTTGTGTCCAAGACTGATGGCTTTGGCTCCACAACAACCGGGCTCATCTGTTGGATGCAGTAAAAGAGACACTGGGTGTTAGGGATGATGTGCTTGAAGCCTATGTGAGGTTATTTCGGAGTGCTGCAGGCCCGGACTTCATGTTTATAAACGATAATGCAAAACCACATTGTTGATGATTTTCTTGAAGAAGAGGATATTCGCCGCATGAATTAGCCCTCAAGGTCTCCGGACCTCAGTCCTATTGAACATGTTTGGGATGGTCTAGGAAGAGCCATTGCACAGCATAACCCCCCTCCCCTCCCAGAACTCGCCAGGAGTTAAAAGCTGCGCTTTTGGAAGAATGAGCTTTGTTGCCACAAACGTTTATTGAAATCCTCATAAACAGTATGAGAGCTCGTTGTAAGGCTTGTATAGATGTGCACGGTGATCACACTCCATATTAGAAAGACTTTTCCTGAGATAAATGCTTTACCTCTGATTCATGATTTAACACTTTTTCATATACCCTGTATCTTAATTCAGAATTAAAATCTTTTCCATATTGTTATGTTGCTATAGTCTTTCTCCCATTATAATATAACTATGTGCCAAATTTCGTGGCGACACAGTGAATAGCTCATCAGTTTTCATGTTTGTGATCTTAATTTTGGACATGGGTGAATATGAAGTACATATACATCATGGATATAAGACATATATGAGGTAGATATTGTATATACATATATATAATAATGTGCATGATTTATATATGACACACATATATATTATGTATAGTACACATATATGTATGACATATAATTATGTATCTATAAGCTTGGTAACGAACTGGGTGAAATTGTGACTGCAATCTTGGCATAATTGTAATTGTAGGGGGCTATTATAACAAGGTTGTACCGGAGATTCTAGTTGATTTTGCTGTTTGGGCATCCTCACACTTATATAAAAAAAATACTTTAAGTATTTGGGGATAATTAAAGTGCTGTTAAGTATTATTGCACAGTTTACATGCTTCACGATAATTGGTATATTCAATCAGTGTTGATTTCAGGGGGTGGCCCGGGAGGGGACATTCCACCCCGAAAGATATGAGATTTTTTGTTTTCAATGGTAAAAAAGTGTGATTTCCCTCCCGGAACTCTACAATGTCCCCCCCCCCCCCAGAACCACACAAATCCCCGTCGGAGAAAAGTGTCTGAATTCAACACTGTATTCAATTGTAAGTGATAATTTCCATTTGCAAAGTACAGTCAAACCTGGTTAACCCGGGAGAACTTACTGCATGAGATTTTCTCTCACAGTCGTACTTTTTTAAGACTCTTATTTAAATAATTTTTCATTTTAATTAGAATTTCAAAATGTTTTACAATTATTTTACCTATTTTGTGAATAAAAGTACTAAGCCAACCAAAAAATGTTGATATTATATGAATGTAAAGTAAAAGCAAAAGAATTGGGCATTCTCACTAGCGAGTTCTCCCGGGTTAAGACATATTTCAAAGGACTGGACAGAAGTCATGTATTAAACTTGAATTGTACAGTAGTGTAGGAACTGATCTTATTTATGCATCTAATGGTATAACTGAACTTCAGAGCTTTCATTTATGTGTGAGCCTGAGCAGTGATGTGGGAAGGGTAAATACCCTATGAGTAGGTACATATTTACTTTTTGAGCAAAAACTGGTATTTTTATATTTTGCTGTAGAATATCAGAATCTTAAAAAAATTATTGCTATCATAAGTTAGAATGTTTCAAATATGATAGCAGTATTCAGTTTAATTAAAAAAAAATACCTGCATGTTGTCTGATTGAGTGGCGTTGCAAATCTTTTCCGTTCAGTATGTTTTGATATTTTAGGATAGCAGCCAATTAACGCTTTTTTTAACAAATGTAATTGATATAGTGAGAACGACCAAATGAAGTAACTATTTACATGCAATGTTCAGTCGAATTTAAGATGAAAAAGGAAAAGACAAAAAATGATTCCTTGAAATTGCCAGGAACTATATGGGGAAGTTATTTACGGCCTTAAACATTTAATGCTCAAGCTATTTTAATCCTCTGAGCAGTTTCCCTGTATTTTTCCATTTTCCAAAAACAACTTTAATCTCTTATAGACAAAAACATTTTAAACAGAATTGTATTTCAAGATGTACATCGACTACAGTGGCATGAAGTGTATTTTAGAAACAAACAGGGAAATAAAATTTTAATTAAAATTATTCTTATAAGCATTTTTATGAAAATGCACGAAAGCCCTCAAGACGCTCGAAGGGTTAAAGTTTGTTTTCAATCGAAATTGTTTTTCTAAATATTTTTTTTTAACATAAAAAAGAGCTTCTAAATTTTTTCCTCATAATAACAAAGAAAGACATTTCTTGAATACACAATAGAAAAGAAGATAATGCAACATGTTTCAAAAATCTTTCTTCATCAGTCACAAAAAAGGCTGTCCTACAAACCAGTACAAGAGCAGAAGAAATTTTTCTTGTAGTTGTAATATGTAATGCAAGTAGGATGTGCATCAGAAAAATTGTAGCACTATATAAGGGGAAACAGCAATTTACTCCAAAAAGATAGAGATGGTGGTGTTCATGCTCCAACAGTAGACAAAAAAACTAGACTATACCATTACTCAGCGCCATGGAGAAATGAGTAGGAATACTGGTATACATTAACGTGTGCAAAAGAACCAATACAACGCATTAACCCTTTAGAAAGCAATAATGAAAAAAATAACTTATGATCTAAAAACATTATCCCACTGTAAAGGGTTAAAAGATAATATGTTTTTATAAAAAAATATAGCAATTAATAAAGAAGCTTATCTGCTAAAGAAAAAACTTTTAGAGGATGTATTTTAGATTCATTGTTTTTTTTTAAATCACCGTTTTTAAACCAGTTGTAGAACTAACTGAATCCTTTCAATCAAATGAACATCAGATTAATTTAGTAGATGAAAAACTCAACAGCATAATGTATTATCTATATAACTACTTCCTGTATCTTTATTGCAAAGAAAAGGAAAAAACCCTTATTCAAGAAAATGTACAAAAAAAAATCATTAGTCTTCTCCATCTTGTAATAAATATTTTAAGTCCAGTGGTGCACTGACAGTTGGCCAAAAAAGCATTTTAACTTCCAAATTGAGAGAAAAAATAGAAATAGCAATTCAACTGCAAAATATGACTTTTTCAAATTACGTTTACCAAAAAAAAAAGAGGGTTATTTTCATACTAAAATTTTCAATATGAGCCCCTAATTTTGACATCATATTTGGCTTTTATTGTAAATTTTACATTAGAATCCCAAATGGGAAACCATTCAATGAAATAGCTTATAGCTTAGAAATTATGAAGATGTAAATTTTGAATTCCTAATGTTAAATTCACTTCTAATTGTTGCAAATTAGATTACAATGCAGGTAGTTTTATAAGCATAACTGAAGAACTAGTCAGCCAAAGGAGCTGTAATTTTAATGTTATCATAATTGAAACTTCCAAAAATCGATTTCTGTTAAAAAATTCATTAGTTACATTTCATTTTTTTAAAATTATTATTAATAAAAATAAAATCAAAAAAATTATGAATGAATATTTTTAACAAAAATAGATTTATAAAGACTGCAAATATGTGAATTATAACTTATTCTGCAAAGTAGTTATGGAATTATCCTTAAAAAATATCCGTATTGCAAAGATTAAAAATGAATTTAACATTAAGAGTTCTAAATTTTAAATCTTCATAATTCCTAAACTATTTCATTAAATAATGGCTTGTCATTTGGTTTTGTAAAACAAAATTTAATGACAAAGCCAAATATGGTGTCAAAGTTATAGTGTTTGCATTGAAAATATCAGAGTTTGGTACAATTACAGTATAAAGCTTCTTTTTTATAACATGAAAGAATACATAATTTCCTATCACATGTCTATTTTAGTTATTTTCTGGGAAAATTTGGTGAATAAAATGCATGAAGTCAATTTTTTAAATAATTTTTTTCTTTGGCCGACTGCACCTTAAAACCATCAGCTATACATGTTATTTATTTATGAAATTGATCATCATATGAAATTAGATAGCACTCATCTTAGACGGATGTAGTTATTTGACAAGAAAAAATGTGCATCAGAGAAAGAAAAGTCTTGTGAAGAAAAATTAGAGAATGTGTCCTCTTCACTGGAGCATTACCGCTGTAATATATAGCCATGGTAGTGATGAGTGCATATGTGCGACATGTAGTACTAACACATTAGCTGAAATGGTATTGCACATGCCCATATTATGTGCAATTGTTACACAAATTTAATTAAGATCCTCTTTTTAATAAATTTTTTTTAATAAATACATTTTTTTAACTCTTCATTATAATTAAAAAAATACATTTAAATTCAATATTGAATGTAAAATGTTGAGTTACTGTAACATTTAAGCTTAAAGTTCTTATTTTTTCATCCTTTTTAATTCATTGTATCTAATAGCATTATAAATTATTTTCACAGCTATATTTAATTGAAGAATAAATACCCAACCCGGGTATAGACCCTGAGTATCCAGAACATTCCGCATGTGGTTCTGGTCAAATTTTATACTTCAGGTTATTGAACGAACATGTGTTGATACAATTTCATATTTGATTATCCTACACCGGGTGCTGTCATGCATTGCTTTTTTAAATTCTTGCATTGGTGTAGCCACATTTAAAATTCAAATAAACATCCTGTTAGTAATTACATTGTTTAAACTAATATAGTAGGATGAAATAGAAAAAAATAAATTGTGTTATTTAATTTTATTTATTTTCATTTAATTAATTTTTTTCCATTCTTATATTAATATTTAAAACGGAAAATATGACTATATTTTTAAATAATTCAAAAATTTTAATTTTTGTAATAATATAAAAAATATCTAATAATAATAAAATAAAAACTTTTTTTTATCATAAAATTTGTTATTTTAATATCAGTACGGAAATGATAAATGACCAAATTAAAGAAGCTTATAAACATTTCTGCTTAAAACTATTACAAAATTGACTGTATAATGAGTTCTATCGCCTTAAGTAAATTTATTAGCAAACTGACAGTAACTTAAATGAGGATATGCAAAAAATATAATTTGCTAAAACAAATTGGTAAATTATATGTTAATAACACGCGAAACAACGCAAAATGCATCAAACAAAATCTTATTTTCAGTATGAAAGATCGATGTTTTTTTAAATATCAACGTTCAACATCAACATTAAAGTTCATTTTAAACATGACCGAAGTCAGGGGCCGGACGTGAATTCTCCCGGTCCTTTCTATTTCTCTGTCCCCACCTACTATATTAATGGACTAAACCGTTACATAGTGAGCCATTCTTCGAAACAGCCGCTACCGCTAGTCGCATAGCATGTGCATTTTGCTTATTCCATGGCATTTTGTCATCATTTGCGTCTTGCGTGTCTTCTGCATCTTTTGCTCTTCATTTTACCTTTTGTTTTTGCAGCGGCATATCATTTGTTATTACTTTTATCGGATTATTTATCTGCAATCATGTCTTCTGAAATGCAAGAAAAAACTTCCTTTTCAGGGCCAAGTACTTCTGTTTTTTTCAGAATTTTTGATTACAAGAAAATTCGGAAGTTGTTGCACAAACACGATAGATTGTTTCTTTTGTTTAGTCTGTCAGTGTCAGTATGAATTAAAATGATTTAGATTCTGAATGTTTGTCTTGTACTGAATGTGGAACAAATTTTACCACAAAATATAACTTTTAAACGCATGCTAAGAAATTCTGCCCACAAAATGCTGATCTAATGCAAAAAAATTTGCTCAATACACTTTAATAATAAATATATATGCCGTCCAGAATAATCTGAAAAAACAAGAGATAACAGAGCACTTTAAAAATATGCATGAAATTGAAATGAATCAATGCCAGTTAAAATTTAACTCATATAACTGGCAGTATGCAGGGTCCTATTTTTAGTTGAAAAGTTTTGTGAAGGGTCCTGTTTTGAGATGGAAAATTTTGTGAAGGGTCCTTTAAAGGACCCAATTTCTTTCTAAACAGATCCTTGCCTCTTAAATGGAGAACATATACAGAGATGCAAACTTTGTAAACAGCTGAGGGTAACGGATTTGCAGTATGACTGCCCAAATTTAGTACCTAGTCAGATCTAGTGCCAAATGCCTTGTTTGTTTTGACATTATTGCACTGTTAATATCATTTATCATTTTTTCTAAAAGCTTATAAATACGCTTTCTTTTTCAATTTTTAGACAATGTATGTGGCAAGAAATTGTGAAATGTCAGCAGAAGATTCCTGCTGTAAAATCAGAAGTGGTGGCAGAAGCCATAAATACCTTGCCTCTTCCCCAACAAGAAGCTGAAAGAGTTTGCTTTATAGCTGCTAATTTTAAAAAAAATATCCAAAATCCTACGTATACTTCTTTCCATCTTATATTTTATTCAGTCTTATACTTTATTCATACCTTTTCTCTTAATTTTGAAAGTCTCAAATCTTTTTATGCCAGGTTTATATTAGACTGGGTCTATGAATGTTTGCTGATAAAGATAAAAAGCGAAGAAGATATGATCATCTGAGAAGAAATAAAATTTTAGTGTTGCCTACACCTTAAACATTCTGTAGGTATATAGAAAAGATTAACGGTGTTTATGGCTTCCAACCATCAATTTTTAACGGTTTGCAAAAAATATCTCAAAACATGGATGTAAGAGGCAGGAGAAGTAATAATTCTGTATATGTATACAGTAGACTCCCTCAAATTCGCACAGCTTGGGACCAGTTGTTGTGCAGATTTTAGAATTTTGCAGATATCTGGTTATTGCTTTTTTTACACTTTTTAACAGTAATTTGAATGTAATAATGCAATCAAAATTATAAAGAATCCATGTAATATAGTAAAATATTAAAATAATTAAGTAAAGTAAAAAACTAAAATGGTAAGAAGTAAAATAATTTAAAAAATGACTAAATTATTAAAAGTAAAGGTCAAGTAAATAATTAATAATGTATAATTAAATCTTCATAATAAAGATAGGATGCATTTCCCTTGAATTATTAAATAAAATTTGCTTCATAATGGTATCCTATTACTTTACATCGAAATCATAAAGTAAGGAAGTTTTATTTCAGGTTTAGCCAGTCTTAATAACCAAAAAATCTTGATTAATGCTACATAAAAAAAATTGGTAAAAAGATTGTGATTACCAAAGACGTCAGCAATGTTGTTATTATTATTATTATTTTTTTTTTTTCAGAAATAAGTTGCACTTTGTTCATGAAAAACTATGAGTTCAGTCATATTATAGAGAATTAATTGCATATTAAAATACAAACGGAATGATATAAAACTAAAAAATTCTTTAATTTTGCCAATACAACTGAACTGAAAGTTTCATTGTTTACATCTGCAATGATGTGCTGATTTCAGGTGTGTTTGCAGATTTGAAGGAGTCTACTGTATTATCTTTAGGCATATTAGAAATTATCTGTATTTATACAATTTTTTTTCGTTAACTTTTTTTTTAGGTGTTCTATTATTGGATGAAATGAAAATTTCTTCAAAAGTAAATCTTAACAGAAAAACTTTAAACGTTAAGGGACTCGTGGATTTAGGAGATGTCACACCAGACAACCTGAAAAAGGAGACTGTGCCCTAGTATTTATGTACCAATCATTCTGTGGGCAGTGGGTTCAATCTTTGGCTTGTTTTTTAAGCAAAAAAGCAGCTTCAGGTTATTATTTTTATTATAAATTACAGAAGTGTAAATTATTTTGTTATTGAAATTACATTTTTAGAAAGTGCCTGTTTGTCAAAATTTATTTCATTCTTTTTATATATTGTCGTGATCTATTCTCCATCACCTAATTATGGAATGCATTATTTTGCTCAAAAAAGCTGGATGTTGTAATACCAGATGTTGCAGCGTGGAACTGAAAAATGTACACAATATTCAAAGGGGATAAAAATAATTCAAGCTGTGCTCATGTTTGTGGTTCTTAGAGAAGGCATAGGTTCATCTCAGATTTCCCCCATTTAATTAAAAATGTGATAAACACCATAACAAACAGAGAAACATTGATGGTAAATATATATTTGAACAGATTTAATTGTTAAAAAATATGTATTGTATAATTTTAATTATCTTCTCAATTGATTTTCAGCAGTGAAATTATGCTCAAAATTATAAAATATTTAATACGTGATTTATCACATTGCTAACTAAGTGTAGAACCAACAGAGTGAAAGATGTCCAAACCCGGAACCTTTGGAATAGCACTCCACACTTTAAGCTACGAGGACAATACCCAACTTAGCATCTCTCGCTCACATATGTTGGTAAGGCTGCAACTGCAGCACAAGATAGAATAGTCATCGATACTGGGTTTATTTGTATCTCATGTTTTGCCGCAGGATTGTGTACTCATGATTGCATATTAAATATCCAAATATGTATTGGTTCAGTGATGTAGCTACGTAACCAGGACACCGGATCAATAAAAATTGGTGTGCTTGTTTCTGGAAAAATTCGCATAAGATTTTGTTTTACGATTGAAAGTCATATGTTTTTATTAAAGTTTAAAACCTTACTTAATTTATTTAAAATTCAAGGAGTTTTAACAATAAGATATTGAATGCAATAAATATCAATAACAAGAATGAAAAATCATGCATCAAGCATAGATTATGAAACTTCATACTTTAACAAAAAAATTGTACCACAACTTAAAAGCACTTTCAGCAATTACTATTAATAGAGAGTACCTACTATAACTAATACAGTACAGTCTAAAAATTCTGCACTTCTAAAATCCGCCATCTTCCGAAATTCACATGCATTTCAAAATGTAAACAATGAAATTTTTTGCAATTTAGAAGTATTCTTTATAATCTTTATTCCAAATAACAGTGAATGAAAATAAAATAATTTTTATTTTTTAATGTAAATTTATAGAAAAATAATAATGACACGGGATATTACACAAATAAAATGATTTTATTTCACAGAAACTTACATACAAGAAAATGTAAAATAATAACAATCGACAAGAGATATAAACAACACGGAAAAGTTTTAGTAGTTGCACCATCTACCAGCTGCTAAAGAAAATAGCAAATTAATTTATTTTATATTTCATGCAAGGCTTTAATTAATGCATGACATAAAATATGGTCTGGCTTTTATTTGTCTAAAATGAGTATAGAGATAAAGATTTTTGACTTAACCTTACCACAAACTAAAGTCAAAAGAAAATACCAAAAGCTAATTTTTGAAGAAGGTTTGGTTTTAGGTGAATATTTTGAATTTCTTTGAGCAGCAGAGTTGTATAGACCAACAAGAAATAATGGCTATTTACAGAATTCAAAAGAACTTCAACAAGAGGAATTGAAAGTTGTCAATCAAAGGACTGTGTAAGAAATGTTTAAAAATTGTAACAAAAAATAATTTTGGGTATTAAAATGATAATGTACAGGTAAATAAGAGATTCAAGTTTTGATTTGCTTAAATAGAATTATTACACGCTCTTGGTAATAAAAAAGGTATGTTGAAAAAAATAAACAATTTAATCCAGAATCTACAAAACTCTAAAATCTGCACAGCCTCTGGTCCCAAGCTGTGTGGAATTTTGAATAACTAACTGTAATAATAAAATGTTGTACAATATTTTTACCAATCTTTATAAATTTTTTTCTAATTTTGTGCTCTTGTTCTAGCACTTGTAGCAATTTTCTCTAACTGCTAAACAGTAAACTTAAACTTACACTATGTGCAAAACTACTTAAAAGATGGGACAATATTAAAAAGATGTTAAATTATTTTAATACCTTAACACTACTTACCCATACCTTAATACTTTAACATTTTTTTAATATTGTCTCATCTTTTAAGTAGTTTTGCACATAGTGTAAGTTTAAGTTTAACTTTTTAAGGATGAATTAAGCATTTCTATTTATTTATTTACTGGTGCTTAACTCTTTGAGGTCACTATATAAAATCCATCAAAATTTTATATAAAAATGGTCTTTATGCAAGCTTAAGGGTCTAATAACATACATTATGTATTGAAAAAAAATTTGTAGGCGTCGAGTATTTGTGGGGGCGGTGTTGGCATTTGCCAACACCGACCCACTAGAGCCCAAGATCATATTTGAAAGAAGATACTTACTCCAAATATTAAAAACATAAAAGAATGTTAGAAATAAACAGAAAAACACTATAAAAATAATAAAATATGCTAGATATTCAAAAATTAATCTTTTTTGTCTAAGAAATTATTAATTTTTTGATTATCTAACATTTTTATTATACTAATAATCTGAGTTTTCATAGATAAAGAATAAAAATTGTACTTAAGCATACTAATTATAATATTTATTTTTCATTTATTTATTTTTTTTGGATAAAGAAAATGAAAGAGCACTTATATGATAAAAAATATGCATTTGAAAGCAAATTATAATAATAATAATAAATGTACACCATTTCTACAAGACACAGAATTCTAATGCTATAAAATAATATGGAAAATCACTACTATTACTGATCACATCTACTAACACTACAAATACTAATTATTTTGTTGAAATTTTGATTAAATCTTTTAGGAAAAAATGTGCCCCCCCCCCCCCAACAAACACACATACACACACACACACAAAAAAAGAATATCAATATTTAGAAACAGAAAAAACAAATATAAAAATGTACAAACTGTATGAGATTGTCTAAATTATTTTGAATTAAATTTTTCAAAACATTCAGGATTATTTTTGATCAGACACAGTCCAACATTGCATGATTGGCACATTATTCGTGTAAAATGCGGCTTAGCTTTTGTGCTGCAAAATGCACATCTCCTTGGTTTACATTTTACTGGAATATGATTGACATTTTTCAAACGCGTTTCATCAGAAACTGGATAGTTCAGTTTTTTTCTGTGTGTAGTAGGTGTTGCCGATCTTTTTCTTATTGATTTTCCTTCATTTCCCATTGAAATCAGCATCATCACTATTTCCCTTCGAAAGTCTTTTAAATTTTTAGGATCTGTTTCAAATTCTGGCAAAAGTGTGTATAAAATAAATGCATTTACGACAGAAACATCCAAAAAATGAAAAAAAATTCTATGTCACCACTTTCGGCTCTTTCTGTCTATTTCATACAAACTTTTTAGGTGGTCAAAATGGTCCACAAATCCCATATTATTTCTGTAGTCCATTACAGCTTTGGGACATTCTAATTCAATTTTTCTTCTGTCCTTTTCTTTCCTCTCAATTTTTTTTTGTTTCTACGGGACTTTCAGTGGCAGAAAGAACAGTCACACATCTCTTATGTTTCCATTTGAGGCAAGTAAATCCATCGTTGCTTCCAAACCAGTTACATTCTTCGCGTTTCATTTTTTTTTCATCCAAAAAGTTCTTCGGTAAATTTTTTCATGCAATATTTACTGTCCCACATGAAAATACTTTCTGGGTATCCAAATATTTGAACAGATTGTACGACGTAAAAAAATTGTCCATGTAGAGTTCATGATTTTTTCCTAAAATTGATTGGCTCAAATGCTTTACGACACGCTCCCCTAATGAACCATTAACAAAGTCTTCATTTTTCCGAGTGCATATATCAAATTGACATGCGAATCCACTTTGGTCGCATCGCATCCAGACTTTGTACCCTCTCTTGATCGGGTTTTTTTTTTTGGCATATACTGTTTAAGGGAACTGCGACCCTTGAATCGAATCATAGATTCATCAATCATCTGATTCTCTGAAGGATGGAGGACAGAGAGAAACCTTTCTGATAAATGCGTTATTAGGGGCTGAATTTTGAAAAGTTTGTCAAATTTTGGATCACCCTTCTTTGGCTGGAGTGAATTATCATTCAGGTGCAAGTGTGACAAAATCCAAGAAAACCTTTTGACAGGCATTTGCACTGAAATATAACTATCATTAAGATCTTCAGAAGTGCACCAATAATCCGATAACTTGGAAGCTTTTTCATCCCCATCAGCAAATTAACTCCTAAAAATTTATACATCTCTTGCAGATCCATGGGTTTGAAGGGTTTTCCTACTTGTGTAGCATATAAGTTTGTTTCAAATACAATTCTCTCAATAAATGAAATTGTAAATAATGATAAAAATAGTGCTAATGGACTTTTGTTTTCCATCAATATTATTTCCTCTGATGGGCCAGCTTCTTCAAGAAATGTTGGTGTTGCTTTTGTAACAACTTTCTTCTACTGCCATTTCACCTCAGTAGCTTGAGAAGACCCAGGTGCATTGATAGTTTCATCATCTTGATTATCATCTTCACTAGAAGCTGTATCCAATTCATTCACAATGTCTGATGGCTTAGGAATATATTCCTCATCACCAGAACTGTCCTAATCAAATGACTCAATATCAGATGGAAGTTCATGAAACAGTTGAAGGGCGTCATGAACATTCAGTTTTTTCCGTGACATTTTCCCAAAAAGTTAAATATCTATTATTTAATAAAGAAATTTAACTATAATATAAAATTAAAGCTTAATTTATTTACTAGCTATAGCAATCAGAATAAAGACGTCTAGAAACAAACAGCGCAATCATAGAAATGAGACCTCGAAAACAACCCCTTACCTTTTTCCTATGCTGTATCAAACACCCCCACACCCTCTTAGAAAAGTATTCAGTCCATCCCTTTTCCCTTACTATGTAAATAAAACACAGCTACAAGCACCCAAGGAGCAATGAACTCCCCCAAAACAAAATGCAAAATTCCTGTTGCATTCGTTTCAGAGTAAAGATCTAGCGGGGCGGTGTTGGCAAAATAATAACACCTCGGAAAAGTACTAAAATGCAGTACATAAATACACATTATTTGGTCGTAATTGCGTACCTGAGGCGTCATATGTATGGAGAAAAATAATACATAGGCTATTAGTAAAATATGTATATATATATATATATTTTTCAGAATTTTTAATTAAATGGATTAAAAATGGTCAATTTTCCAGGCTTCAGTCTCAATTAAATGTTCATTTATTTTAGTGCTGCCATCTTTTATCAGTAAATGGAAGTAAAATGAATAAAAACCAACGGTGTTTGCAATGAAATAACACTTGGCTGTTTAGGAAAAAAAATTAGCACATGGTGTTGGCAAACTGCCAACACCACCCCTGAAAGGGTTTTAAACAGTAGTTATGACCCTGTATTGGTTTATAATTTATGAAATAATTTAAGAGTAAATATATAACTAAGTTATTATTTTTTTTATATTTAATTGAAAAATTCTTAGTTGGCATCATGCCTATGGAAAATTGATAATGTATCAGCAGCTCTGTGAAAGATTTTCTTTATAAATGTTACCATTATTAAGATTAGTAATGATTATTCAATAAGAAATTAAATAATAAATTGTAAAGAAAGACTGACTCATGTTCAGTTTATACATTATTAAAATAAAATGAAATCTTGTCATTTAATGGAATAGTAATTTTTACTCCATCATGAAGGAGTATTTTAAACTCTTTAATCAAATGATGGTTCAAAAATTATTGAATTATAAAGTCCGATTAAATTTTGCTCACCAATAAACAACTGTAAATTCATGTCTGAATGTTATTATATTTGTATATATGTATATATATACAAGGTGGCCATAATTATACTGACAGTACTCAGAGTGTTCTGTAGCGTGATTTAATTGAGAGAATGACGACAAATTTTGTAAGAAGATTAAACAAAATGGCAACTGAAGGATTCTGCAAAAAATTCTCTTTTCTGTTACACAGTATTACATATTTCACTAGTGGTGACTTTAGAAACTAAATTTTTTTCTGCGGAATTCTTCGTCCCCCGTCTTGTGTAATCTTTTTACTAAATTTAGCGACATTCGCTCAATTATATCATGCTTCAGACCACTGTGAGTACTGTCGGTTTAATTATGGACACCTTGTATATCTTGCAGTTCTCTTTCTTCAACTTCTTGTTTGAATAAACTTTCTTGTTTGCTGAAATGTAGTTGAAAAATTAATTAAAATTGTATATTCACCGATGCTGGGTTTGTTTGCGTCTCATGTTACGTCGCTAGGAATGTGTGCTCATGAAGACTTCTCCATCTTGTGCTGCGGTTGCAGCCTTACCGACTTATATAAGTGAGAAATGCCAGGCTGGACATCGTCCTTGTGGTTTAGTGGTAGAACACTGGAGATCTATTCCAGGGACCCGGGTTCGATTCCCGGCTTGGACATTTTTCACTAAGTTGTTTTACGCTTTGTTAGCAATGTGATAATTCACATCATTAATATTCAATAATTTCAAGCGTAATTTCACTGCTGAAATGTAGTTGAAAAATTAATTAAAATTGTCATGACTGACATCACACCAAAAGCATCTTTTGTAAGGGAATAAAATTTAATATTGTAAAATAGTACCTTTTTTAAAAATAATGAAAGATTTAAACATATTTATATTAATAATGCTACCAGAACCACAATCATTTGTTTCTTTAAATGGTATAATTCACATTAATAGTACTATGTAAATGGGATGCATAATATTAGTCTAAATTTGTTTATAAACTGCAATGATATTGTTTGAAATTCTTTTTGTGTTTTTAAATTAGTTCTACTGGTAATTAAACAATTGGTACTTAAAATTCATTTCAACAGAGACATGATTTATTACAAACAATGGTGTTAAATTGAGCTAAGCAACCTACTGTCTAAATTATAAGATTAAAAACAAAACTTTTAAAAACTAGCCTTTTTTTTTTTTTTTAAATATAAATATTTTTATGTAAAGTAAAAATTATTATTATTTTATTGTGCTGAAATTAAAAATAAATGTTTACTATTTTGTATTTTTAAAGAAAATATAAGTTATTTTGTAGGAACATTTGTGAAAAGTTAATTTTTCCAGAAAAAAAACTGCATTTTTCCCACCACTTCAAACTTTCCAGAAATTTTACATCTCTAGGCAGAACCAGTTAATTTATAATTACCAGTTTAGCTGATCGGAATTCAAATTATGATTGTAAATATGAAATATTTTCCCGTTATAAATTCTAGCAATGAATTACTATAATTTTTATTGAATCAAACGTTGTTCTTATGTAACCATAACTGGTTGGGTCATCTAACATGAACAAAAAAGGAAATTAGAAGATTGAATATTAAAATTCTGAGTAATGTATATTTCAGTATAATTTGATGTTGAAAAATGATATTCGGTCATTTTCTACTACTAGACCATGCACATGATGGTATAGAGATGTCCCAGTCAAGAAGTCAAATTAATGTGAGACCCACGGTGTTTAGTTCCCAAGCAAGCTGGGTACTCATTTTATACACTCCAAAGGTTTGAAAATAATTGAACTTTGCCCAATACACAGTCAAACCTTTTGGACATAATCTTAAAATTGCATATGAAGAAACTTTTGTAATATGTATCAAGTCAATTTTTCTGGGTAAAAAATTTGAAATTTCCAGAAATTTTACATCTCTAGGCAGAACCAGCTAATTTATAATTAAGTAGTTCAGCTGATTGGAATTTTCAAGTTATCACATTCTTATACACTGCATGTGTAATTTTGCAGTAAATTATTCATTGACTTTCAGCTGGTAGAATTGTATAAATGTCCATTAGGGTGGTCACAAGAAATCAATTTTCGAATTTTTTCGGGGGGACCCCCCAAAAAGTTGCTAATTGACTAGAAAATGAGATTGGCTAAGTTTCAGCTCATTTGGATAATATTAACCCGTGCCTCATTGAGGTTTAAGTTTGAAAAAAACGTGATTTTTCGCAAAAAAATGCTGTTTTTCCTTCATGAAATGAGTACAATTGAACCTAGAAACATAATGCAGGTCTCATTTTATAAATAAAAGTTTTGCTTTGAAGAACCACACACCATTTTTTTAAAAAAATGTATAGATTTAAAAATATGTGCATTTTTCAGGACCAGACTTCACCTGAATCCTAAAAATTGACTTTTTATGAAAAAGCGAAAAAAAAATTTGTAACATTCCATTTCATCTGCTTTCCACCTTTTGTTTTTCTTTTTTTCGTTTTGTGAAGTGTAATAAGGTGTTTGATTTTAAAAAATTCCAAAGAAAAGGAAAAAAATCGAATTTTAAACTGAAAGAATTTAAAAAAAAAAAAAGGGAGGGCAAAGGAAGTATAGAAATGAGAGCAAATAATGCTCAATTGCATTTTATTATTAAAGTTGTGTTACAAGAAAAGAGGCATAATAAAGAAAATAAGTTATTTTCCCTTACAATTGTCACGTTAACCCTTTCCGGCACAGAAAAAATCTGTTCGTAAAAGGATGAAATGATTGTCTACCCCGGAATTTACAAACGATATTTTTTTGAAACGACCTTTCATTGTAAAAGCAAAATTTTATTAAAATATTCTTTGTGCCGTTTGTAAGTTTGGAATTAAAATTAGGTGATCCCGGCGTGGGACACTGCGCCGGAAAGGATTGAAGTGGTAATGGTTTAGATAACGTGGCTTATGTTGACTTTTTTTACCAAAGTATTATCTAAAAATGAAAATGCAACTTGATCAGAGTTAAGATACCAAAGGCGGTTTGTCATTTTAGTAAGTGCTTTGTTGTAACCTATTTATCAAATTTTCTGTAGTGAACAAGTGATTTTATTATTTGCAGGTCTTGAATTGGGGGCTAAAGTGGCAGTGAAAGTATTGAAGCACGCGTTTGCATAAATATTGATTAAAAATAAGAAAAGATCTCTGATGCCTTCTTTTTCTAAATTTTTTATTGAAAGATGATCCCTGAAACAATATATTTTAAGAGAATGAATGGCCTGTGCCTCCATCCATCTGGCATGATTAAAAGTACCAGGTGCTTTGAAAAAAAGTCTTTTGCAGGAAGGAGTTCTATAAAAATTAAACAAAGTTGGATAAACTCTTTATAATCATCCCTGAGCTGTTAATTTTTAAGAGTTTCTGTAAGAAAATTTGAAATTTCTTCTGAATTAACTATTTATACCTAGTATTTCATCTTCAGTAACATTTGTATACTTACTCTGGTTTAATTTAGACCACCCAATCAGAATTTGTTTTTTTTTTTAAATATCTGGCTGAGGGGCAGTGATTGTGCCCATTTTACAATCAAGAACAGCTTTCTAAATTATGCTGGCGGCATGGTAAATACAGAAGACTTTTCCTTTAACAAATGCTATAGAAAAATGCAGGTTAACTCTGAGGCGACCTGTGTTTACTGCAGTTGTATCAAAAAATATTGCCTGGATTTTACCAACTTCCTCCCACTCTGCAACTGCTGAAAATACAGCTTTCGCCTGAATTATTCCGATACTATTTTCAAGTTGAGGAACTCGTAGTAACTGTTCTTCATCCCCACAACTAATTAAAACTTTTATCCACTCTACATTTTCTTTATTCAAAAAATGGTGAAGCAGTTTTCCACCCCAGTGAACAACAGTTCTCTCTAAACGGGAATTTTAAAATCTGTTTTTGATGAGCTCAGTTTTTTGTTTACAGAGTTAACAGAGTTGTTTACAGAGTTAGTTTGTTGTCAGTTATTTGCAGAGTCGATGTCTGTGGTTAGCTAGTGGATGTATTCTAAGTCTAGCAGCTTCTCTGGCATTCAGTTCATTTTGCGAATATTATAAAATAAAATACATAAAACTTGACAATTACTTAGCTTCTTACTGTTGATGATTTGATGAGAAATGTGGCCAATTTAAAAAATCTTACATGCTGCCATCATATCAAGAGGGGGAAGGGGTTTTACGGAATGTTTCGTCAATTCTAAAAATAGATAACCATAACAGATAACAAAAACAGCCTTGTAATAAAAAGAGAAATTCAGAGGTTCAACTGCAACACAAATCGAGAAGCTCTTTCTTACCAGACACAGAACTAGATAACTAATAATCAATTATAATTCATGAAATATTTGTAAAGTTACAAAAATTGTTCACTTATTTTTGCCTATTAATAAAAATGATACAAAAAAATTATCAAAAGTAATAAAATTTTTAATTTGTCATTTTTTACCTATGTTTCAAAAATGCAGAGTTTGAGGGTATGGTTCACTAGATGTCCTGAAAAATACTAAATGTTCATTAAATATAAGTTTTCATGAGAGTAAAAGTTCAAGGCAACAACAGTTTCTATGAAATAAAACAAGAATCAGGTTTCTAAGACAAATATTTTTCACGTAAGGAAAGAAAAACGACAATTTTTTTGCCAAAAATTGGAAATTTTCAAGAATTCAACCTCGATGAGGCACGGGTTAATATTATTTATTTGAGCTGAAACTTCGCCAATCTCATTTTCTAACTAATTGGCAACTTTTAGGAGCCCCCCCCCCCCCCCGAAGAAAACGTTTAAAAAAATTTTCCCCATGTTGCTTCTGGAATCAATATTTTTGCACAACTAAAAATTTTAGATTGTATGTCAAATTAATATATATTAATTGGTATTTTTTTTCTTCAACAAAATGCTGTTGCAGATATTCAGGGGTGGGGAAATACATTATTTTGCTCGCCACTGGCGAGTGAATTTTTTGGTAGTCTTTGAAAACTGCAAACTGTAGAGATATGACTAAAACTTTATTTTTTTTAACTAGTTAGCTATATTTTAAAACTCTCTAAATTACTGTGATGTACACATGATACTAAGTTCTATATTAAACTTTCCTGTCTTGTATGTATTTCTTAATTTTATAGAAAAAGAAAGTTATGAAAATGCATTGTAGTAATAGTAATCATCTATTTTTGCAGTTAGCAAGTTTTGTCATAACGATTTTCAACTGTACATTGGCATTTTGCTGGCTGTTAAGATTTTCTAGAAATTCCCCACCCCTGCAGATATGAGCATTTTTATGTGTGTTAAAAATGCACAATCATAGAAAATATTTTTTTTTATATAAACAGTCAACTGCCTCTAATCCGCACAGCTTGGGACCACAGGTTGTGCAGATTATAGAATTTCGCAGATTATAGGTCATTAGTTTGTTTATATTTTTTCTCCTCTAATTTACAGTAATTAATTAGTAATGTATAAATTAATTGGTAAAAAAGAAAGATGATGTAACACATTTTGTTATTTAATTAAAAAATGCATTATATTTAAGGAAAAATATTTAAATTTTATAATACAATTTCTTTTGTTTATTTTTATAATGTTTAAACACAGTATCAAGTGCCATTGTTTGCGAACTTTTGGTCCAGTATTTTTTTCTTGCAGTCTATAGTCGTTATTTCTTGTTTTGAAACAAAACTCTGTTTTTGAAGAAAATGTAGATATTTATAGCCTAACCTTGCTCGAGTATTACTTTTTCACCTTCATCATCAGACTATGTGTCACAATTATTCTGATTTTCAGTAGAGTTTAACGGAGTAGTACTTATATTGTCATCAACTCAGAAACTCTCTGCAACTGGATCTTCAACTCAAGAGAACACCCATTCAATTGTATTTTATCCATTCAAGAAATCAGGCACAATAGTTAGTGATTTTTTTGCAAAACACAAAAGTTCTGCAGATTTCTGTTTTGTACTATCCAAACTGAAACCAACAAAGTCAACATCATCACCATCATTGTCTAGATTTTGGCCACAAAAAAATATACTGATTCTTCCTTTTTTTTTATTTGAAAAATAAAGTTTTAGTTTATTCAAATGCAAAAATTTAAGGGGGGGGGGGGGGGACTGAATACCGATCGTTAGTCAAATTGCTGCCACTTTGAATTTCTTTTGTGAAGTTAATGGTAACTGAATTTTCACTGTTTACATCTGAAACAGCATGCAGATTATAGGCATTTGCAGATTATAGAGTTGCGGATTAGAGGGAGTTGACTGTATATATTTTCCATGGCCTGGAATGAATTTCATATTGTCTTTTTCAGGAATTCAGCTTTGATAAGTATCAAAGCACTTTCAAGTCTGCTGAAGATTTATCATCGCATAACAGAACTCATTCCACTGAAGATTCTCTCAAGCACTTTAAATGTGATCTCGGACCATATTTCACAAGTTATAAATGTGATGCAACAACATTTATTTGTACAATCTGGTGAATATACAATGGCAAAATATGCAACTGATCATTTACTGTACCTTATAATCTAAGATGTGATATGATTATATATATGTGAAAAAAATCTTATTCATGTAGTGTGTGTAATCTGTCTTTTAGACAAAGAGTAAACCTAAATCTATACATGCATAACACTTGTATGCCTTACATATATGTAGATTTTTTTGACAAATTATTAAAAAATTATCATATTTCTGAATAATGTTGTAGTAATCATTAATTTATTTTATTATACAATAGTGTTTTATAATTCAGTTCTATTCTAATTGTATACCCATTTTTCCTTTATTGTTCCTAAATCTTTACTAATTATATTCTAGTAATCATTTATTTATTTTATTAAACAATAGTGTTTTCTAAATGAATTCCATTTCAATTGTACATCTTTTTCCTTTCTTGTTCCTAAATCTGTATCGATTCAAGGGTAATATATGATACTATCCTATATTTTTTGATAAAAGCAGAATATATTTTAAAAAATGCTGTCAAAGTGTGCATTTTGAACCAAATTTCCGGAAGCGATAGTGCTGGAAACTAAAAAAATGGCTGCACAGGAAAAATATTTTTTTTTTAAAATCAAGTTTTAAATAATTGAATGAAAAATAAAAATACTGGTTGCTTATTATTATTTATTATATTTTGCCTGCTAATTAAAAGGTTACTGACTCACACTTTCAATTTTACAGAATTTTTTTAAAGCTTTTTTTCCATTTTAATACCAAAAGTTGTAAAAAAATTTTTAACAATTTATTTATTTATTTATTTTTGTAAAAAAAATTTTTTTTTGAGAAACTGTGAAATTTTATATTTCATTGTTTAAAGGATTTACTTAAAACAAGTTTTGTATTTTTTTGCCATTTTGAAATGTCTCTTTCTTTTCTTTTCATTTTTTTTAAAACTAATTATGTAATTAAATATTCTTTTCAGATTTACAAATACATGCTCTTACAACTGTGTGAAATTGTGTCAACTGTGTGTGTGTTCTTGAATATTTTTAACTTGATTAAAAGTACATCTTCCAATTGTAATAAGTTTAAAATTAAATTTAATGGTGCTGCCATCCATGTTCTTATTGAAAAAGACTATGGATTTAATGATTAGAAATTAATGATTTGATTTATTAATTAAAGGATGAAGTGTTTTGAAAGGAATATTAAATGAAACCCTCTGTGTGATCTTCGATCATACTTACCCACTTGATGAAAGTTCATTAGGTTTGTTTTCATAGCTGTTTATATATATAATTTGCAACAAATCTTACTTTCTAAAGCTAAGCTTAACAAAAAAAAAAAAAAAAAAAAAAAAAAACGTTAGAAAAGTTTCCCCTTTTTTTAATGAAAACAAGCAGACAAAAAATGTTTTACCTGTGAATTTTTTTAAAGAAACACTCTATATAACTTAAATAAACAGAATTGTAACATATATTTATTTATCTATTTACATATATATATACACACAGTTATATTTCTTGATTGTTATCTAAAGGATTGATAAAATGAAAAGGTTTAAAGAATGACTATTTTTAAATTACTGTCAACCGGATGTGACTGTGTCCAACCCCCCCCCCCCTCTCCCGGATAACAATAAAATTTGTAAGAAAAAAAAAATGTTACTAACTAAACTAATATAAATAATTAGTAATGCTGATAGATTGCAGTAACAGCTTAAACATATATGGATTAATTCAGCATTTTACTAATTTAATTTGTCTTCACTTACATTGTTATTTTGTCTATTTTTAGGGTTCTGTACTTAAAAAGTATAAAAGAAACCATTATAAGATCACTCCTGTGTCTGTCTGTCACATCCATTTTACTCGTAAACTATGGAACATGGAAAGTTAAAATTAGGGGAAGTAATAAAGACTATTGACCCACATATTTACTGATTATTAAACATGCACAAATATATTTAGGAAAAATGTAGAGGGGCTAATTAAGTTGCTTGAAAAAATTAATCTTTTTTTTTCGTATATCGTATGAAAGCTTTCGTAACACTGGACTCAAAAATACATTTCTTTTAATTTTGGGTATTATATTTTCAGCGATATCATCAATAATATAGTGCAAAAATATGTACAACCTCTATTTCCGAATCTACTGAAACTAAAATTATGAAAAAATTAGAGGTAGTAGACGTTAATTAAAACCTTGCAGGAAAACTATAGCGATTATCCTAGGTCACATAGTTTTTGAGAAAAGCACACAAATTTTGATTTGCAGGCATTCAGAAAAAGTGTTGGAGAGCACTGGAGGTACCTATCATAGCAGAAGTATAAAAACATTGCTGATAATGATTTTTGTAAAATTTCATCGGTAATTAGCCGAAATATTAAGCCTTAAAGGCACAGACGGTTTGAACATACTTAATGACAGGTGTGGCATACTTTATGTATCAATGGCTTTTTAATCCAAGATAACAACTTTTAATGATATATTTGTATAATGCAATGCCCAGTAGCAATATAAAAGCAATAAACATCAAATTGTTCATAACAGACTAATTTAATTAGAATGAATCACATAAATACTATAGGATAAGTTCATTAAAAACCTATCTGGAAAAATGGGCCATGGACCAAGGTGGCGTTCCAACTTTGCGACCTCTTTTTGAAGCGTGCTTAGCACAATGCCAAGTTTAAACATTTGAACAAGGGTTTTGTTTTAGCTACACTGTAAAAAGAAAAGATTATTACTATGCTGAATTTAGTTTTATGAAATGCCAAATGAAGTTTAAATATGCACTACTTTTATTGACAGTAACAAATTAAGTTCATCATAAACAGATTAAGATAAGATTTAAAAAAGAGTTACACAGAATAGCACTGTTTGATATTAATTAGGCTTTCATATCTCTTTGAACTTTTATGGTATACCTATTCATACTTTTCTAGTATATAGAATTGTACCCAACCCTACGTTGTATAGTTTTTTACAAAGTCTTATTCTTTTAGCAACGATTTTTTTAAATAATACAGTTAATAATTTATATACAGTATTTTTCATACAAAACCCCTGAGCACAAGTAATACTCGCACTTGACCATTTATTTCTTGTGTGATTTTATCACAGGAAACTTGAATGGAAAAGTTATATATAATTGATATTTAAAAGAGGTAAGTATATTTATTTAATTATTGTTTTCTTTTCAAATCAATGAGATTTGTATATATTAATTTGATATTTTAGATTTGATATTAATTTTTATCACAACTGGCATTTTGAATACCAATTTGGGGTGAGATTGTCGTGAAGGAAAATCACCACAAATATAGTCAATACATTATATTTATTTTTTCTGAAAATATAAACATAAAAACAGAGATTTACTGAAATTATAAACACTGCACTAGTATACATTTATTATTATTATTAATGGCTTAATAATGCAACACGTGCACAAATCTCTCGTAGATAGTCATAATTGTAAAAAATATACAAATGAAATTCTCCAATAACTTATAGATGTTGTTCTATAATATGTATTATATAAAACAAAAGCTACTGAAAAGTAATCCCAAAATGTACATTCCCCCCTTCCTCTTTAGCATACAAAATTCAAAATTCTTTATAATGAAAATATATGCTCTATGTATCGCTCTCTAGTAATAAATAATCAGCCATTTAAATTATCTCTTTACCGACAAAATGTCTGCTCCTCCCCCTTTCATCTCATCTACATCATCTCATATAAGTATCACTCATCTAAAATCTTCATCCCCTTTTAAATTTGTAACACCATCCTTTCAGTCTCCCAAAGGGGAGAACAGTTTTAAATATGTGGGAGGAAAACAAAACTTTTTCATCTTTTTGCATTTTGGCTGTACTGGCCCCTGAATCATATATATTTTATGTTTTAAAAATAAATACGTTCTCCCAAATAACTTTTTTACACCCCCCCCCCCCACTTCTCCCTAATCAACCCATAAAATAGCAGGGGTGAGAATAGCCAAATTACAATAAGGGGGGAAATCTTTTCTCTGCCCCCCCCCCCTCTATGCTCCTTTCACCTTTTTTATGAGGATGGGAATTGGAAAATTAAGGCCATAGTTAGATGTCTATTTATTTATGTTGCTTCAAAGTAACAATACAGCATAAAAAAATTAAAAAAAATAATGTAAAGTTTGTGTGCTGAACGAAGGGAAAAATGTTTTTTTAGAGTGGGGAAAAGTAATTTAGAAGATTATTTATTCCTTCAGCTCTTGCAATCTTAGGACTTCTTAGTAAACTTTTTAAATTCTCTTTTAAATGTAATTTTGTGTATCGAGAGGAAGTAAACTGCAAAAATCAATGTTTGGTACTGGTGAAAAAGTTTTTGTTGTGGTAAACACTTGTAATATGCCTTATATTTGTAGATTTTGTGTTGAATTACATATTCTGAATACCTAAAAAGTATATATAAAAAAGTTTTTATAAATTATTACTAATTTTATTCTAGTAATCATTTATTTGTGTTTCATTAACCTTTTATCTACTAATGGTACTTATAAGTACCATTAAAACAACTTGTTATAAAATTATTTAATACATTAATTAGTTGTAATACAGTTTAGAAAGAGTTATAGAGAAATTACTTTATCTTGTTCCAAAAGCATTATTTGTTAGACAAAACAAAAATATTTTTAAAAGGATGATTTCTTTTGCCTTTGCATCTTTTCAGCCATCTTGGTGTTAAGGGAGGGGATTTTTCAATTCGGAAATATTTCTATTGTAAGAACATTATATTTGTAGATTTCCTAATTCCACAAAATACTAAGAAAAATATTTAAAATAAAAGATTTGAGTGGGGTTATAAATATTGCACAAAATCCCTATAAATTCAAATTTAATGAATCCTTCTAAATCCTTCAGTCCTTCTAAAATTTATTAAATCATTATGTAAATCTTCTAATGTAGTTTAAACAATTCACGAAAAATGCTTTAGAAGATAAAATTTTCATGAATTCATAATTCAGTACATAAAGGGTTAAGCAATACTTATTTTAAAATTCTGTAAAGCTTTATTTTTTTTTTTTTATTATTCTTTTTGAGGGATAAATTCATGTTTCTGTTTCACTTTAATTACAATGTTGCAATTTTTTATTAACTATTTCAGAAGTTTTAAGACATAAAGCTATTTAAACAATTTTATGTATTGATTATTTAAACTTAAAATCTTATAAATAGTTTTCATTTGTCACTAAGAACATTTATAGGATTATTGTTATTTATTCTTCATCTGTGAATGACATCTAAATTTCATAGTTTTTGTTTATGTATCTTTGTTCAATATTACTTTCTCAAAATGAAATATTAAGCAAAATATTGTAATATCTTTCTTAAAATGTTCGCAAAGTCACAGTATGAAATTGTTATTATTTTAGTTTATGTGACTCAATTCGAAGTTATCCTTTTCAGTTATTCAAACTCATAACTGTCAAAGTGCTTTCATGTCAAATGGGCATTTAAATGGTCATGATAGAATGGAGTCATTAAAGATTTAAGAAGTCTTAAGGCATAATGTTATTTAAACAAGTTTATTTATTAATTATTTATTTAAGCTTAAATAAAACTTATAAATAACTTTCACATTTCACTAAAAATGTTAATGGGATTATTATTATATTATCCGAAACTGCTAATTTTTTTTAGTGTATGTTTGTTATATTCTTTTCCCAAGAGAAAATGCTAATCAAAATATTGTAATTTCCTTTTAAAAATGTTCACATAATCACAGTATGAAATATTTGTTGTTGTAATTTTTTTCTTTATCTGACTCAATTTTAAATTATTATTATCCTTTTCAGGATTCCAAACTGTTAACTATCAAAGTGCTGCCATGTCTGATGGAGCCTTAATATTAAAAAACAAAACTGACAGTAAACAAGATTCTCCCAAACGTTTAAAATGTAATTTTTGTTCATATTCCACAAGCCATGGTGGTCACATGAAAATGCATGCATTGGTACATTCTGATGAACGTCTGGAGTGTGAAGTATGCAATCGAAATTTTGCTCATCAAAAAAATCTAAAACGTCACATGCTCATACATACAGGAGAGAAACCTTACTCATGTAACATATGTAACCTGACTTTTAGGCATGCCTTTAGGCTCAAAAATCACACGAAGAAACACTTGTATGTATGATTTTGTGGTAAATTATAATTCACTGACTTTCAGCATTTTACCAATAATTTTGTATAATTTGAAACCTTTCTAGTAAGTTACACAATTGAATTAATAAATAATCAATTATTATTTCGATCTTGTATTTTCATCAAAATTTTGTTACGTATTCCCAACTATTTACATTATAAGTCCATTTCATCCCCCCCTCCTCCTCTGACAAATACATTCTAAAAGTCACTTTTTTGGCACAAATGATATTTATTTTATAAAATAGGCACATAAAAAAAAATCAAATGTGGGATCCAAAGCATGTTTCGTCAAAATAAATAAATAAAGTGAGAAAACAGAACATTTCCATAAAGTATAAGAAAAAAGAAATACAAATATGTAAAAATAATAATAATAATAACAGAAAAAGAAATTCTAGAAAGAAAACAAAATTCTGTAAATGCCAAATATTATACTCAGCATTACATTAAAGCTTTCAAAATAATTTCTGAAACTAATTTAAATTTTTAAATTAAGAATATTTCTTATACAAAATATTTTTAGCAACAAATACAAAATGTGTACCGCATATAAGTTGTAGTTTAAATAAGAACATTTTAAACCAAAATTCTTTCTAGCAAGACGCATAATGGTACAAAAAGTAGGTGAAGAGCACTGTATATAAAAATATGTTAAAAAAGTGTATGTAATTAATAGCCTATGTCCCTTCATAGTAACTACACATTTACTACTCATTCAAACACTGATGTTACAGAAATACAATTAAGAAATCCATAAACAAATTTGTACATATATCTGTAAGTTGTCACAAAACAGTATTGATTGATAAAAATATCTGTATACAAATACCTTAATCTTAAGAGTGGAACAATGTTAAACCTGTAGGAATGGTTTGCATTTTTTTTTTTATCTCATCGGAAGGTTAATATTTTAAACTTGTTTTTTCTGTGTGCTCGTCTTAAAAATAGCTTTTACTTTTTTTCAGTTGACAAAATATTTCTAAAATACATGCTTGATTTAATCTTAACAAAGTGGATGAGTTGTGAATAAGATTTTTACTTTTCAAATAAAATTAAATGCATATTTTAGAAAAATTTCATGAAACAAAACAATAACAGTCATACTTTAAGAAGAGTTCACAGAAAAAGAAGTGCTTCTTTTCCCAGTTGGTTTCATTAGAAACATTCTAAAATTATGTTCTCTGGTCTTTCATTAGCTTTGAAACTTTGAGATTTTCTGATCTAATTGCATGTTGTGTAACCTGTGATAAATTACCATTAGACACTGGAAAACTACACTTGTATAAGAGGTTTCAGTTTCCAGTTTTCCTTTTATACACCAAGTCCTGTTACACCATTTTAAGCATGAGGTTCTAATAATTTTTTTGAAATACCAGGCATACTGATATAAAATCGAACCTACAATAAAAAGGAAGAAACAATAGATAAATACAATAAACTTAAGGCTGTTCTTAACTGCTCTGCTCAAAAAGCACAAAACGTTTTTGACACATTTACAAATTCATTTTCTAACGGAAATGTATAAAATTGGAAAGCCTGGCCATGGAAGTGATTTGGAATTTAACTGTTTTTTCCATTTTTGGATCAATTATCTATTGAGTTATAAGCCATTTTGATCAAGTGACAAACATGTTTTTCGCCTGCTCTTGAGTGCTCTTTCTTCCTTTGCGCAGAAATTCGGTTCAAAACGCCCACTTTGACACTATTTTCAGAAAGATCTATTGCATTTGCAAAAAACTGGAAAAAACAGCTCAATTACATAGTTTCTGAACAACAACACCAGCTAGTTTCATGCATTTTTGAACAAAAATAAATTAAAACTTATGTCAGAAAGTTGCCCTCATGGATTTGAGAACACCCTTAAATTAATGCTGCATCCCTTGAAACGAGTATTGCATAAATCATTGTGGCTTGCTTGAGTATAGTTTACATTTAAGAGATAGCCTTCTTTCTAGATCATTGGTTTCCAAAATGTGGTATACAACAGAGTGCAATGTGCTGACATTTTAAATTGCAAATAAAGGTTGCCAGAGTCCTGTTACACCATTTCAAACATGAGGTTCTAATAATTTTTCCTGGAATTTTTTTGAAATACCAGGCATACTGATATAAAATCGAGCCTACAATTAAAAAGGAAGAAACAATAAATAACTACAAAAAACTTAAACCAATTTTGCATCCCTTGAAATGAGTATTGCATTCAAGTAAATCATTGTGGCTTGCTTGAGTACAGTTTACATTCAAGAGATACCCTTCTTCCTAGATCAATGGTTTGTGAAATTTGGTATACAATGACAGGCAATGTGCTGACATTTTAAAATTGCAAATAAAGGTTGCCAGAAAGTGTTTTTGAAAATTTTGCTTTTCTCGCCAAATTCAATATGGTAGATTTCTCTTTCATGCTAAGGCCCCTAACAAAGTAGTACCTAAAATTTTCCTTTTATATATTTCCCGGAAAAAATTAGAAAAATATTTAATTTTCATTTAGAATATTTTTATACTAACTGTATGTTAAATATTGGTTCCTTTTTAGATTTTACTGAATTTTTTAAGTGTATATTTTTACCTTCCCCACATGTGGACAAACATTTCTTAATATTTTCTTTCTTAGATAACATTTTTTAGTTCATTGTGTAATTTGAAAGTCTGTGCTTTTTTTCATGATTGAAGTTCTTTTTTGGACTATGGAATCGCATGCAAAACATATTTTTTAAATGAAAAAAAAAAAAAAAAACATATTTAGGAAGTAAATATGAGAAAAATATACAGTATAAACAAAAAAATTATTTCATTCAAAATTTTTATTTTAATACTCATGGATTTGTTGTTGTCTAAAATTGTTCTGATTCAACTAAAATTTAATGAAGCCATTGTGCATTTTAATTTGGTCTAAAGCTGTATAGACAACCTGAAAAATATTAGATTGATTGGAATATTCCAAATAGTTAAGCTCATTGAAATAGCAAGAAAATGCACTTTACTATACTTGATTCGACTTTTAAATTATCTTACTGCATACATTCTTCGTATACAAAGTTAAAATTAATATTTTTATTTATTTTCATAACATATACAGTGACGACACTTATACGACTCTCAGTTATACGCCGAATTCTCTCGGTCCCGTCCACGCTTTATGGGAAATAATGCTAAACTTCTCTCACTTATACGACGCTTTAAACGGTTCAGGCGATTTTACATTTCTCCCTCTAGAATTAATTTTTATAATCTTTAAAGTACAAATCATTCACGTTTTCTTACATTTATCCTTTCATTATTGTTAAAGTGTTTATGAATAATGAATAACATTTCTTATCTACCTTCATTTGTTATTAATGATGAAATCTATGGCGGGAGTGTGATTGTATGGAATTCTCTTGTGTCTGCCATTTAACAAAAGCCAAATGACTACCTGCAGATCATGTCTCTGTATGGCACTGGTCGATTCAAAGAGATCCAGGATACAATGTGGCAGATTTAAATAGCATTAATCGCGTGGTTTAACCAAATGCGAGCTTCAAATTTACCGATAGATTTTAAAAGAAAAGGCTTGCACTCTTACTGAGAAGTATGGAATCGAGAATTTTTCAGCGTCTTGCGGTGATTCGAGAAGCTAAAAAAAGACATCGACTTTTGCATCGTCGCATCACAGGAGAAAGCGCATGTGTTACTGGAAATGATGTTAGACAATGGTTTCAAAATCTACTTATGTTAATTAAGGATTAAGGGACCTAAAGACATTTTTAACTGTGATGAAACGGACTGTTTTTCAAGCTGATGACAGATAAGACATTATCATACAAAGAAGAACCATGTCAAGGGGCAGAAAAAGTAAAGAAAGATTAACTATCCTTTTTTGCACAAATAGTGATGATTCAGAAAAAATAGAACCTTTAGTAATTAGGAAAATCAAGAAAATCTCGATACTTTAAGAATAAAAAATAATTACCATGTGGCTACAGAAATTTAAAAAAAGCATGGGTGACATCAGAGATTCCCAATGATTTTTTAAAAGAGATGGATGATAAATTTTAAAAACAACAAAGAAAGGTTTTACTTCTAGTGGATCAATGTCCATCACATCCCGATGTAAAAGATCTGCCGTTTCTGCAGCAAATTAAATTTTAAAATTTGTTTTAGGAAATTCAGTTTTCCCACAAGACCAAACTGCTAGTTGAACGAATGAACCTGATATTGAGAGCGTATGGAATCCTTTAATAACGAAGACTCGAATAAAATGTTTATGGACAAAGGTATTAATTTCAAAGATTATGTAGAATGTGATGATAAACGTCTTCTGTCAGAACTGAGAACTGCTGAAGAAATCTTTGAGGATATTAATAAAGAAGACGTGAGCAAGGAGGATGACCAAGATGAGAGCAATGTTCCTGCTGTTGTAAATTTTTCAAAAGCAAGTACTGCTTTAAATAAATTACAGAATTATGTCCATCAAAATCATTATTCCCAAACTAGCTTAAAAGCTTTATTAGACTTAGAGAAAGACATTTTCTATTTCCATCTACGACAGAAACAGACTAATATCACTTCATTTTTCGAGAAAATCTGATCTGTAAATTTTTAAAATAAACATAGTGGTAAATGAACAATTTTGTGAACTTTTTAAACATATTTTATGTTTAATTTTTTAATACATTTTACAAATTTTGTTAAAATATGTTCTTAGTACTCAAAACTTATCGTTTTTAGTATAGGTAAAATAATGCCTATAAAGTTTGAAACTTGTATAATAAGGCGGTCACTCACTTATACGACTTTTTTCCATGGTCCCTTGAAAGTCGTATAAGTGAGAGGTCACTGTATATATGTATGTTGCATATCCCCCAATATGATAGAAAGGAATTCAAATCATAGAAAATGAACAAACATTCCTATTATGGAATGTGAAAGAAGAAAAATTACAAACTCTTTCCACACTGAAAACATTAAAACTCACCAGTCTTATTGATATATATGTTGGGAGGGGTTCAAATATATCTTTAAAATAAAATGTATTAGTCTTGATTATTGATCAGGTGTGTAAAAGATTGATCGAATTGCATCAATCAATCGTGGAAAAAATCGCAAATTTTGTCAATCGGTTGTGAAAAAACAGCAAATTTCATGAATTCCAGATATTAATCGCGAATTTCATCAAACGATGGAGGAATAAAATCACAAATTTCGTCAATCACTTAAGAAAAAATTCCAGAATTTCATCAAACAATCATGGAAAAAATTGCATATTTCTTCAATTGGTTGCGGAAAAAAAAAATTACAAATTTCTTCAAACAATTGCGAACTTTGTCAAGCGATCTCAGAATAAAATTGCGAATAAGCTAGGATAAAATATTGCACATGGACGTCAGGTCTAATTTCAGATCCCTAAAGTGGTTAGCACGCTTTGTTATTCACCATTATTCACCACCTAAAAAAATCACCCATTTTTTCAAATTTTTCATGATTTGACTTTGCAGTAGAAAATCTTCATATAAGCTGCATAACAAAATTTGCAATTTTTCAATGTATAATCCACGGACTATATGCAGAAAAATACGATATTACATCCAAAATATCTTTAATTAAGAGCTATAATGATCTCGGAGCTACAGCAGGTGCCAAACATATCAATCATCCTTCCTGTCCTAATCCCACTGGTCAGTGTCTTAAACTTTTTGAATTTAGCTTTTAAATTTTGTGGGTTACATCTTCCATGATAGGGTCCACTGCTTACCGTTCTGGTCACATATTGATATAGTACAGGGACCACTGATGGGCATGCGGCCACCGTTTCTGCGAAGTAGGGCAATCTGCTGTTGAATCTATAATGATCTTGAAGCTGCAGCGGTCATTGGATGTATTAACCATACCACCCAATCGAATCCTTCTGATCACTGATCAGTGTCTTGAGTGAATTTAGCTTTTAAAATTTTCCAGTGACATCTTCCATGATATTTGAAAAGATATAGAAACTTCTGGAGGACCACTGCTACTTCACATAAAAGGCGGTAGTGCAACCACCAGATGTCCCTATTTCAATACTTGACTGGAACAGTCAGTGCCCGATTTACAGCATAGTCCAAGAGCTGTTAAACATTTTAGGGAAGGTATTTGAGGCACCCTGAAAATTTGTGCAACACTTCTTTTGTAATGCCTGAATACAATATCGAATGTCTGGCTGAAGGATTGTGGCCCAAAACCTGTGCCAGACAAAAAATGGCACTTGACACGTGTCTGGCACAGTTTTTGTGCCAACTAAAGTGTGTCATTTTCAAAATATTTTTTTCTAAGCATAAATATTATTGTGCCTCAATCTCAGCGTGCCTCAAATACCTTTTTTGGGTAGTCAAAAAATGGCACTTGACACGTGTCTGGCACAGTTTTTGGGCCGACTAAAGTGTGTCATTTTCAAAATATTTTTTTCTAAGTATAAATATTATTCTGTTTCAATCTCAGCGTGCCTCAAATACCTTTTTTGGGTAGTGTCAAAAAATGGCACTTGACACGTGTCTGGCACAGGTTTTGGGCCACGATCCTTCAGCCAGACATTCGATTTTGTATTCTGGCATTACAAAAGAAGTGTTGCACAAATTTTCAGGGTGCCTCAAATACCTACTCAAAAATGTCCAACAGCTCTCCTACTAGCAGGGCATTTGGGACACAGGCCCAGGACCCCTGATTTTCTGGGGCCCAAAATGCTGTTGAAGGTTTTTCAATTGTCCAAAATCTGATGTAGTTTTAATAGCTAATGGAATTTCACCTTTCATTCTACATTCTATTGTGTTCATATTGTATTTTTATAACATTGTGTATTTTGTCTGAAACATCCATTTATAATTACTTTATTATAGTGAATATTTTCTTTTATCTTAATCACTTTAAAAATGCGTTGCAATTTTAATTCATATTTAGTCCTGTACCTGTTCTCATCAGATCATTTGGGAATTGTTGAGGGTAGCTTGCAGGCAGTAGAGCCCCCTAATATTTCAAATAATTGTAGCTTGGTGGTGTCAAGAATTTTTTATTAGTTGTTACATAGTTTATCATTCCAGATATATACACTCGTATAGGAAAAGATAATCAACACAACACAATTTATTATAAAACGTCTACTCATTTAAATTTCATAATTGTGGAATAATTACAGTAGAGCGCCGATTATCAGAGCTCCAATTAACCAAACTTCCAATTATCTGAACAGCCTATTTCTCTCAATTTTTTTTTTAACCAAACTTCCATTTATCCAAACAGCCTATTTCTCTCTTTTTTTTTTTTTTTTTTTACCAAACTTCCAATTATCCGAACAGCCTATTTCTCTCCTTTTTTTTTTTTTTTTTTTTTTTACCAAACTTCCAATTATCCGAACAGCCTATTTCTCTCAATTTTTTTTTTTTAACCAAACTTCCATTTATCCGAACAGCCTATTTCTCTCAAAAAATTTTTGTAATGATGACGAGATTGTGGAAGAAATTTAAGATAAAAAAGAAATTGAAGAAATGAAAACAAATTCTCTGAAAATGACCAGGTCCATCCCATAACGAAGCCTTTGAATGTTTGGAAACAGCTATGAAATGGCTCGAACTGCAGAAGAATTCTGATTCTATTCAACTTACGTATTTAAGAAGGATTCAAGATATCAGATATGGCAGCATTAGAAAGAACGTCTTCTTTGAAGCAAGCAACAATTGAAAGCTTTTTTGCTTAAATTGTTCTTTGGAGTTCAGAAAATGATAGAAAGAGAAAAAGAAAATTTTAAATGATAGAAAAGTAAAGAAAAAAAAACCAGTTTTTAAACATGCTAGCACTAACTGATGCTGCCAGTCCTAAGCCTGGATAAAGTGTGAAGGTTTTAGTTTAGTCAGGAACATCCCTTAAACTGTCTGTTCATTTATCCGAACTTTTGCTTATCCGAACTACGGTCGGTCCCGACTTGTTCGGATAATCGGCGATCTACTGTATTTAAAAGTAAATTAATGATTATCACATTTACTTTTTTAATAGATATTTTAAAGTAATTACAGTAGAAGATCTTTATAACGCAAACCTAAAAACGCAAGGTTGTGCGTTATATAGAATTTTGCGTTATATGGGTCACATCATTAAATTCACCTTGTAAACATGGCCAAATATGTCTGCAACACATCAAAATACATTAGAATATAGTCTTTATACTGCATTCCTTGTTACCAAGAGTTATCCAAATTATAAATTTTTGCATAATATAGGTCAGACATTGTTAAATTTACTTTATAAACATGATCCAAATATAGCTGACAAAACATCACTTATATGAGACATTTTCAAAAATGTTTATTGTAATAGCATTTTTTCTGTAAAAAGGTCTTAAATTAGAGGATAATGTTGAACTAATGTATCAAATTTAGTCCTCTAGAGAGTAGCAATATTTTACAATGTGAAAATGCAGGTGCTTTTTAACTGCAAAAATCATTGTTTACATCTGAGAAGTTGTGCATTATATGGAGAATTGCGTTACATAGAATTGTGTTATAAAGATCTTCTACTGTATTAAAGTTAATAACGGTTATTTTAGTAAGTACCGTTTTGCCTTTCCCCTCCCTACTCAACCCCCCTGTAAGTATCGGTGCAAGGGGGCCCCCATAAGCATCTGTGCCCAGGGCCCCCAAATTCGTAAATCGGTCCCTGGGAACAGTAAGTAGCAGACCTAATCATGGAAGATGTCACCAAAAATATTTTAAAGCTAAATTCAATATGTTTAAGATACCTACCAGTGGGAATCAGGTGGGTGCAACATTTAATGTGACTGATCACTGTGGCGGGTGATGAAGTATTGAATACAATATGAAGTTTTGCATTGGTTATACAGTCAACATACATCATGGTGAGGAAGGTTATAATAATATACAGGAAGGTCTTTATTTTCTACTCTTTCTGTAAGACCCACCTTGAGTTTCATATTCTAACATGAAATTTCGAAAAAGTTCATGCATTGGTGGACTTTTAACAATATTTGAATTAACTGTTTTAATAGAAATTCTGCAATGCCTTTAAAATCTCCCAAAAACTTAACTTCTTTCATTGGCATTGTGACAATACAGTAGACTCCCTTAAATCTGCACAACTTGAAACTAAAGGTTGTGCAGATTTTAGAATTTTGCAGATTTCTGGTCACCGTTTTGTTCACATTTTTTAAAAAGCAATTTGAATGTAGTTAAGCATTGGAAATTACAATGAATGCTTACAATAAAGTAAATTATTAATAATTACATAAAATAATAAAAATTTGGCCTTGAAAACCAGAATGAAGCTTTTTATGATTTCTACTTCAAGGATTATTGTCAAACTAATGTGTTTTCTTTTCCTGTCATTTTTTCATTAGAAATATTGGAATCAGCCATATTAAGCAGAATTAGGTACAAAATCACAAAAAAATAAAAATCATTACTGATTAAAGGTGAAACGACCGCAAAACAGTAAACATAAACGATATGACTTCAACATTATAGTTGCAGGTATTGTGTGACAGATACTATTGCACCACCCTATTTTTATCTTCGAAAAGAATATAATTTACACAATAATCGTAAAATAACGAAATTTTATGCCATTTTTATCCGATTTAATAAATAAACAAACTTGATTGATTGAAAAATGTCTTGGAAAAAAGATTGTAATTGCCATTGATATTAGCAGCATATTGATTTTTTCGGAAATAAATTCATATTTTCTCACAAAAAAGGTTGAGTTCAGCCATATTAACCAGAATAATTATTAAAATGCATATGTAATATTGACAAAATAAAACTTGAAACGCAGGGAAAAAAATACAAGAAAAATAAACAATTTGATTACAGTTTACACTTGCGAATATTGTGCAGCACCAACAATATGACAAATTTTTGCTACAGATATGCTAATTTATATCAAAATCAAAAGTACCATAATTTTATTTAGTAATTAATCAGCTGTAATAGCCAAAAGAGCATGATTAACAAATAAATTAGTAAAAAAAAAAAAAAAAGTTGTGATCATTACTGATTTTGGCACCATCTTGAATTTTGTTCCTGCAACTGAACTAAGTTTCACTGTTTACATCTGGAAAAATATGCAGATTTTAGGGTCATGGATTTTAGGTGTTTGTGGATTTTAGGGTCGCAGATTTAAGGGAATCTAATATAAAACAATCAGTTGCATCACATCCACGGGTACATTTAAAATGATCTTAATAATATTCGGTTTCTTTACTTAAAGTCAGATTATTTAAATTAGGGATGCATCAAATACTGATTTTGTCTCAATGGCGGATCTAGGGGGGGGTGGGCGAGGGGGCAATCGCCTCCCCTCGGTCAAATAAAGGGTTTGGAAAACGGCATTATGCATCCTCATGGGAAATGACTTGAGGCGAAGCTCGAACCCGGCATGACCCGGGTAGGGTCGCGCCAGTTTAAATCCACGAGACTCGGCCCTAGTAAGGTCTTCTCTCTTTTAGAGCCGTGCCCTGATCTTAAATTTTTCTGAAAATTTGTTTCGGGCCAGACTTTTTTCTCTTCCAGGTCGAGCCAGGCCTGGACTTCATTCTTACTGAAGGTCTGCACTGGTCAAAATTTCCAGGTCGGGGCTCGTCCCGAAATAAAAGCTAAATGTTCGGTCTGTATCAGCCCATATGAAAAGCAGTATTGGCCCGATCATGCCATGTGCACTTCTCTAAGTTCTTCTCCCAGAGCCAAGTTGGTCTGGCATCTTACTTATTTGTTATTTGTAAAAATTATATTTATGTTGTACATTTATTTAGCGAAATCTTTAAAAATTTAATTTGATTTGATAAGTTACAGAGATGCATTTTTAAAAATCTACTTTTTTTTCTTTGTAGAGCTTTAAAATTGTGATTTTCTTTTATCATCCGTTTCTTTCATTCTAAACTGATTTTCTTACCGGATTTTCATTTGAATGTATTTGTCTAAGTAATGATTTTTATGTAGTGTTTATGTGCATAATTGCCTAAATATTCATTTATATTAATGTTTTTCTGTATTCATGAATTTCGAACATAATCTAAAATAAAATATGAGCATAAGTAAGTGTGCTTTATGAATAAATTTAATTGCAAAGTGCAGGCTGAGCTGGAGTTGATTTTTTAGCTTTTATACCGAGCCGGGTAAATATTTTTTTGTGTGGGTTGGACCTGGAAATTTCACCCCCGGTATACCTCTAACTGATATATCGAAGCCAGTTTTATTTTTTTTTATGCTTCTTTCAGCCATTATCTCATAGCTACTGAATATACTGTGTGTCCTAAAATGGACTGACTGATTTTAAACACAATTCAATAACGTGCAAATGGTGACAGCTATTTAAAAAAAAATGCTTGAAAGAGGGTTATATAAGATCTCAGGAGCAGGTTTGATTCTGTTCCGAATTTTCTGAAAATTTAATCCTATCGCTGCGCATCCCGCGATTTCCACGGCCAACAAAAAAGTGGCAAAATTTGTGCAACCCGCAATTTCCGCAGCAGCAAATCCCTTTTTTATGACCTAATTCTAGTTAAAAAAGAAACTCTTTCATAAAGATTTTGGACATATTTGAACTCTAAAATATATGCAGATTTGAAATATGTAATAAAATAAAGGCTCAATTTTTGACCCTATTTTCATAAATATATATCATCATCATCATCATCAACCTTTTTCAATCCACTGCTGGATGTAGGTCTCCCCCAGATTTTTCCAATGTTTTCTGCCTAGTGCTTTAGTCATCCAATTTACACTGGCAACTTTTCTGATTTCATCACTCCATCTTATTTGAGGCCATCTTCTTGGACGTTTTACATCTCTGGGATATCACTGTAGGGTGTTTGTGCTCCATCTATTGTCTTGTCTTCTTGCAATGTGCCCAGCCCATTTCCATTTTACCCATTTGCAAAAATGCTATCCTTACTGTTTTCCAAATGTCTCAAGAAGTCAGATGTACCAGAAGATTGAAATAATGCTGTGATGGTGCTACTTTACAAGAAAGGAGAGAAGGAAAACACTAAAAACTACCGTCCGATCAGCTTACTATCAGTGATTTATAAAATTTTCACCAAAGTTTTAACGACAAGACTTGAATCAGCTCTGGACTCAGCTCAACCTAGAGAACAAGCAGGATTCCGAAGTGGATTCAGCACAATGGATCATATCCAAACAGTAAGGGAACTCATTGAAAAACATAAGGAATATAATTTATCTCTTTGCCTTCCCTTTATTGATTATGAAAAAGCATTTGATTCGGTCTATACATCAGCAGTAGTAGAATCTCTGGAGGACATTGGTATAGACAAACCTTACATCAATATTGTAAAGAAGATTTACAAGAAAGCAACAGCAACCATCCGCTTGGACAAAGGAAAAGCAAAGATCAAGCTTGGAAGAGGGGTAAGACAAGGAGACACCATTTCGCCTAAGCTTTTTACGGCTGTCTTAGAAAATATTTTCAAGAAGCTGGATTGGGAAAACAAAGGGATTAGATTAAATGGGAAATATTTACGTCATCTCCGATTTGCTGACGACATTGTAATTTTCAGTAACAGTCCTGAAGAATTGGAAAATATGCTAAAAGAGTTGGCAGAAGCTAGCATTAATGTGGGATTAAAAATAAACTTGGAAAAGACTAAGGTGATGTTCAATTCATTTGCATCAAAAAAGAAAATTGTCTACAACAACACTGAAATTAAAGAAGTGCAAAGTACCTTGGGCAGGAAATATCATCGGATAATAGTATCATGAATGAAATCAATAGAAGAATAAGAAATGGATGGAGTGCTTTTGGGAAGAACAATATTATTCTGAAGAGTAGCATGCCCCTTTGTTTGAAAAGAAAGGTATTTAACCAATGTGTTTTGCCTGTGCTAACTTATGGAGCAGAAACATGGACGCTAACAAAACGGATGGTACAAAGATTACAAACAACACAGAGAAGTATGGAAAGATGTATGCTAGGTATAACTAGAAGAGACAGAAAAAGAATAACCTGGATAAGAAGTCAGACAAAAGTTTTTGACTTCATTGAAAGAATAAATATATATATATATATATATATATATATATGTACCCAGCGAGAGAGTTAAGGCATTCGGTTCCAAAAATAAAAAAAAATTCATCAACTCGAAAATTCGGACATAAAAATAATCGCGAATTTTGACAAATGGTCGCCATAAAAAATCTATTTCGTCAATCATTCGCAGAAAATAACTTATATTTCGCCAAAGATTCGTGGAAAAAATGCGAATTTGGTCTAAGGGTCACGGGAAAAACGCGAAATTCTTCATATAATCACGGAAAACGCGAATTTCGTAAAAGGATCGTGGAAAAAACGCGAATTTTGTTAAATAACTGCGAAAAAATGCAAATTTCGTAACAGGATCGCGAAAAGAATGCGAATTTTATCAAAGAAACGTGAATTTCGTCAAAGGGTCGCGAAAAAAACTCAAATTTTGTCAAAGGATCGTGCAGAAAACACGAATTTATTCAAAGAATCGCAGAAAAAAGTTAATTTCTTCAAAAAATCGCGGAAAAAGTGAATTTCATCAAAGAATCGCTTAAAATTGCCAATTTCGTCAAAGGATTGATGAAAAAATGCGCTTTTCGTCAAAGGATTGCAGATAAAATGCGAATTTTGTTAAAGAACTGCAAAATTATACTAATTTCGTCAAAGGGTTGCAGAAGAAACTTAAATTTCGTCAAAGGGCAATGGAAGAAATGTGAATTTCATCAAATGGCTATGAAAAAACGCGAATTTTATCAAAGGGCTGCCAAAACATGTGAATTTCGTCAAAGAGTTGTGGAAAAAACACGAATTTCGTCAAACAGTTGTGGAAGAAATGCAAATTTTATCAAAGAATCGTGGAAAAAATACAGTGGTCTCTTTAGAAAATAGCACACATACATACACCTATGTTTATTATTATAGGTAAAGTTTTTAATCTGAAATAATATGCTGAACTAACTTTTGAAGAAAACGGGTTAAACCAAACCCATCTGCACTCAGCCTGAAATTGACCCGAATCGAAAACAGCTAACCCGACCTGCAACAAAAATAATTAGTGCCATGAAGGAATCCCCCCTCCCTCCTCTGCTGTAACACTTCAGAAAATTTCAGAATTTTTTTTTCTTTTTACTGAACCCCTGATTATGAGGTTTTTTTTAACTGAGATTTTAAATTTTAGTTTAAAATAGAAATGACAGATGACGCTGCAAGCAATAGGCTCTAAATCGGTGCCTGACTTAACGATTATTGTTTGCAGCATCATCTATCGCTGCTATTGTAAAGTAAAGTCGAGAATCGCAGTAAAAAAAATCTCCTGACATCTTACATAACCCTCCTGCAAGATTTTTTTAAATTGCTGTCACCATTTGCAAGTTACTGAATTTTAAAATCAGTCAGTCCATTTTAGGACACCCAGTATGTTTTTTCATAAGTTTCAAAGCATTCTTTAATGAATTACAATTCATCTTAGATATAAAGAGACAAGCAGTGTTACCAAATTAGTATTTTTTACGTAATTATAAGAAGATTAAAGCGTTATTAAATTAGCATTAGCATTATTAAACAATTGTTTCGGCATGCCCGTTATGGAGCTTTTAATGTACTATATAGTTTTTATCTACAAAAGTATTTAGACTTTCTTTTCAAAATTTGGGTTGGTCCGAACCTTTCTCGCAAGAGTGAAAACCCAATCCAAAACTGACCTAAACCCGAAATCATGTATGTCAATCTGCCCCAAACCCAACGCGCTAGAGCGCAGCTAAAAAGTACATGTCAACCACGCCCGCAGCAGAAAAGTAGAAGTCAACTGGACCCAAACCCAACGTGCTACACTGTAAAAAATTTTCCGGAAGGTTCCAGAAAAAAGTGGTGGCATTTAGATGCCACGGCCTTTTGCTGTTACGTTTTACAACAAAGTAGTGAAACATTCCAATTTTTCAGGAACATTCCGTAATATATACTCCAAAACCTTCCATAACAAAGTAGTGAAACATTCCAGTTTTTCAGAAACATTCCGCAATATATACTGCGAAACCTTTCATAACAGTTATGAAAGGTTTCGGAGTATGTATTATAGAATGTTTCTGAAAAATTGGAATGTTTCACTACTTTGTTGTGAAACGTAACAGCAAAAAGCCGTGGCATCTAAATGCCACCACTTTTGTCCGGAACCTTCCAGAAAAATTTTTATAGTCAAGGTTAACAAACAATATAAGAGTATTATATTAGTTCATAAATGCAAGCTTGGGGGAAAAAAAGAATTTTTTTTATATAAAAAAAAAAAATCATGTTATGAAACGTTAAAATATTACATAAAAAATGTGAATAAATAAAAGGAAACACTATTTTCAGATCTATCGCTTTTCTCAACATTAAATATGCCAAATAAATTTCAAATACCTTTTTAGGTGCGTTCGTAATTATATAAATACGTAGCATCTACGTCCGCATATAACAGAGCAAAAACTACCCAACCGAATAGTCTGAAATTTTAAATATATAATTGTTGCAAAATTTTGTCGAGTCATTTCAAATTTTATGAAAATCAGATGTATCGGATGTACAGGGACAGTCAAAAGTTTTCCGTTACATGACGGCCAATGGGAAAAAATTATTTCAAGTGCATTTTAATGATGTTACAGCTTTTCGAACAGAATGAAATGGATATGCACTTATGAAGTGCACTAAAATATACATTCAGTACAATATGCGGTACCAAAATATTTATAAAACTTGTTAGAGTACGAACGCACATCATTTGCCAAGTCTGACGTGCAATTTCAACTTGTTTATTTTAATTTCATATTGATAAACTATTATTTTTTTAAGAATTCAACCTCTAGGAAACATAAAAAAAAAAATAAGAATCTATTTTTTCTGCCTTGGATTTGCAGCTTTGCTATGGGCAGCAACTACAGGTGTGCGGCAGATAAAATTTCTCGGCGGCGGCGCAAGATGGCATGATTTTAAAATTTCTAAAACTGCTTATCTCTATAGCTAATTAATATTAATAATTCAGGTTTTACATGCTATTAGCTTTATTGGTTGCCTCTCTGAAGTAATAGTTTTCACTTTATATAGTTTTAACATATTTTGTTTGATGTAATTCTCATACATTGTACAAAATTAAACTTTAGGGATAGCTTTAAAATGTAACACTAGAATCAAACTGAAAGCGCATTAATTCTGAAACTATTATTTTTTATTTATCAGGTAACAAAATCAAAGCTGTACAATAAAAATATATTAATCGAAACTCATGACTAAACATATAATTAAAAAAGTGTCCAGTTAAAGTGATGGCATTGAGCTCACAGGCTAATTGTACATTAAACTCTTATTTCAAAGAATAATGCCCCTCGAAAAATAAATTAAGGGGGATTACTCCCCCCCCCCCTGTTTCACATCTTTATACTTAGCCAATGAGTGCCCAAATTTCATCAGGGAAGCGCCTTATCAGAATAAACTGGTATACCAAATTTGAAGCAAATCGGATAGAAAAACACATTTATCTAAATTAAGGGGTATTAGCCCCCCCCCATTCCCCTGTTTATACTTAAACAATGAACTTTCAAATCTAGGCAGGGAAGTACCTTATTAGAATTAACTGGTATACCAAAGTTGAAGCAAATCTGATAATTCCGCATTAAAAACCCATTTATCTAAGTTAAGGGGGGATTAGACCCCCGTACCTCATCTTTATTCTTAACCAATGAACCCCCAAAACTAATCAGGGAAGCATCTTATCAGAATGCTCCTAGAAAAAAAATGAAGCAAATCGGATATTTCTATCAAGAGTTATCGCGTTACGTACATACATACATACATACGTACGTACGTACGTACATACATACAGAACCTGTGGGCACATTAGCTCTACGGCTTTTAAAAAGTATTTGCGAAAAATGAGTTCCGAGCTCGGACTTGTGCGAGTAAATGATGTGTAAAACCGTTAATTATGAGAGTAAATAAAATGTAAATCTGTTAATTATATTTTTTAAAAATGCAAACGTTCCTATTCCTTTATTAAAATCATAAGTTTTTAGAAAATATAAAATTTCCTTTTGATCAATTTTTTTCTGGTTGAATAATTTACAGCCTTGCTAGAAGTTTCAATAAGCAATACAAAAGATAAGTATAAAACGTGCAAAAACTACTTTTATGTGTTAAATTTTTTTCCAAATTTTACATAATAAAATTGGAGAAATAGTACATTACACTTATTTTACATATATCATATTTTATAAATAGGAAAGGCACTACATTAAAAATTCTAAAATTATTTCAACTGCCCCTACGGCGCAAATTTACTAAAATAATTTTGTTTATAATTACCTAAACGAAAAAAAGGACAATATATAGTTCTATCAGTGGATAAGATTTTTGAAAACAATTTACATATAACATAGGCTTAATGATGTATTTAAAGGACATTTTATTTAATTTATAAATTAAAAAAAGTACAAAAGCTGATTAATAAAATATATAAATTTTTGAAACATGACAAAAGATGAACATGGACTTGATTTTATGACTCATTTAAAAAATACATAAATAAATAAAAACACTTGTAGCATCTGCTCTATGATTCCATGCATTAATTCTTTGAAGGGCACTGATATATGTCAAAATTACGATGTTTTACAACCAGTATTTTACTATAAATTTTTGGTGTTTGCGCCGTGCAAACGGCACCCGTTAAAAGTTTAAAAAAGCTAAATTTCATGAAGCAATACAAACATTACAAAAACCGTTTGTGGAATATTTAAATATGCTTTATTTCATAAATTATTAAAAATATTAATATTTAACAGCATAATGGAATTTAATTATACTGCAATTCTGTGAAAGTTTTTAAATAAAATATGATGGTTTATCTTAAAAAATGAATTTCATAATGTTTTAAACTTATTAATGCATTACTTGTATTAAATATAGGAAGCTTATTTCAAAAGGAAATTGAAAAATATTACTTACCAATACATTTTAATAAAAAAAAAGTTCTCAATTGGGAGATACATTCATTTTTTATTACAAAGAATAATTATTTCATAATCAGACATTATAAAAAATAATCAATGTACTTCAAAAAGGTTTAAACTAGCTACTTACTTTATTTGTTGATATCCAAACAAAGAATGGCATTTGTTCAGAATGCATTTGCCCAGAATGCATTTGTCTCTAAGTACCTAGGCAGCTTTATTTTATTCTTCTTTATTTATCAAAATGGCTAATGAGAGATAAAACATCAAGTACGCATGCACAGAAAGTAGTTTACGGAAAAGTTGAAACCTCTCAAAAATATTACACAAATTATTGCCGTAATTGACTTGGGACATAAAGAAATTCGAAATTCCGGTAAAATATGCGAAATGTTTCAGGATAATTTCCTGAATTGTTCCGAAATTTTTTTACAGTATAGAGCGCAGCTAAAAAATACAAATCAATTCGACCCACAGCTAAAAAGTACAAGTCAACCCAATCCGCAGCAGAAAAGTAGAAGTCCACTGGACCTAAGCACGACCCACAGCAAAAAAGTATAGTCAGCCTGACCCAAACCCGACCTGCAGCAAAAATTAGAAGTAACTCGACCTGCAGTGAAAAAAATTAGCCCCGACAAACGTATCAAATTGGAATTTCCAAATTTCTAAAATCGCCCCCCCCCCCCCCCCTTGAGGACTCTCCAGATCCACCCTTGTTTTGTTTGAATAGCTATTTGGCCAAATATTCAGTATTCAACAGCCAAAATGTTATTATTTGGCCTGCTAAATAGTCCTATATTTCAGTTTTAAAAGGTAATCAAATGTTCCATTTTAAAACAATTTTGCATAATATTTAACACAAATACTTCCATTTTGATGAACAAGATATTTTCACAAATAAACCCTACATTAAAAAAATAAATAAAACTAAACTTCCTGGCTTCTCTGAATAAAAATAAATGAATAATTTTTTTTTTATATTCTAAAAAGAATACAGTAGACTCCTTCAAATCTGCAATCCTAAAATCCACAAATGCCTAAAATCCGTACATCATAACAGATGTAAACAATGAAACTTTCAGTTCAGATGTAGGGTCAAAATTACAGATTTTTTAAATTTTTATATCATTTTGGGCTTATTTTAAACATAATTTTCATTAATGACTGAACTCATGCTTTTTCATGAAGGAAGTATAAATTTATTTCTGAAAAAATTGAAGATATTTCTCATATCTTTAGTAATCACAACACTTTTATGCAATATATTTATGTATTAATCAAGCTTTTTGGTTATTAAGTCTGGCTTAGCCTGAAATAAAATTTCCTTATTTTATGATTTTGATGTGAATTAGTATGGTACCTTTATGAGGCAAATTGCATTGAAAAATTCTAGTAAAATGTATTTGTATGATGCATATTTAATTATACATTATTAATTATTTACTTGCCATTTTCTTATAATTTAATCATTTTTAAATGCATCTTAATTTTTATTACTTTAATTAATTATTTTAACATTCGAAAATATTGTAAGTATTCATTATCATTTTGATTGCATTATTACATTCGAATTACTGTTTTAAAAAATGTAAACAAAGCAATGACCAGAAATCTGCAAAATTCTAAAATCCACACAATCTCTGGTCCCAAGCAGTGCGGACTTGGGAGGGGGGGGGGGTCTACTGTATTTCAAAATCCAAGAGAAATTTTGAAAGATTTTACAGTCATATAGTGCTTATTTTTAAGAAAGGGATTAAAGTAAACTAAAATAAATACATAATATAATTTATTCAAATGCTGGCAACTCAGCAATAACAATTTTTCTGCTCTTTTTGCTTTATCAAGAAAGTTTTTAAATGCAATAGAAAACAGTGCCAATCTTTTTGCGTGGTATGAAACATACAGGGTGTTCCTAGAATTCTTGATTCTTCTAAGGGAGATAATGTGGTTAAAACAAACATTTTTTGCACATGAAACCAGCATTACAATTAATTTATTCCATCAAAAATACAGGGTGCATCACTACAAGGTGAAATAAAATTTTTGTTTACAACTTTAACGATTATGAAGCTATTGCAGTGAGATTTTCATGATATAAGTTTTGCTTGTATAAAATTATATCATTGAAAGTGACTGACACAATATATGTACTGTCAATTGCATTCTGAATGATGTAATACTTGGCTGATCGAAAAGTTTGATATTTGGTCTAACCAAATATTCTATACATACTTAATTTAAATTAACTTCTAGGATTTTCTAAACATTTTTAAATTTGGAAAAGTCCATATTAAATAGGTATTTGTAGTGTTGTATCAACAAAATCACTGGTCATGTAACCAAATACAATGTTTTGAAATATGAGAGATTTTACAGAAGAACGAATTTGAATGCCTAAACAATATACATTATAAAAAATCTGCTACTGGTAACATATCAACTTTTGATATGGTATCAAAAATTTTGTATCTGCTAACACAATCCTGGGGAATTTTTGTGTTCTTTATGGTTAAAAAATTTGCTGTAACCATATCTGTAATCTTTGAAACTGCCAAGAAGTTCAATGAAGTCTAGAAAAATGATTTGCATTACATACAGAGCCTGATTACCCACGGGGCAAATTCATACCACTAAAAATAAACAGAAAATTTTGCCTCATTCATGGCAGAAATGTTACATGAATACGGCGTTTAGATAAGTCGAACTTTTCTTTTAAAATTTATTGGTGTAAGCGTGCCCCGTTGGTAATCAGGCCCTGATTACATATAAGCCAGAGTTGAGAGTTAAAGAAAAAAATGTTTTCAAAAACCTCTATGAACTAAATTAAAATAAAAGAATTTTCTTGAATTAAATATAATCAGTACAGTAAACTTGTAATGTGCTGCCAAAAACTTGAATGAAAACTCAGTTGAACATGGTTCTGTCTCTCATGTGTAGATGGCATCACTCGTGGTTTCCTAAATCTACCTTTTGATTCATTTGATCTCAGTTCATTAATAATTATTTATTTTCACTGGATGGCAACACTACATTTTTATATTCAAATCATTGATCAAGTTTCGACTAATTATCTCTTGCACAGCAAGCTTTCATCTCTGAACTTTGAACCATTTTACCATCATATTTTCCTGAAGATGGCTGTAGAAACAGCTTGAAATGTAGATTTTAAATGTTAGTTTAATAAAGTTTGTATTTTGGGCACCATTGAGCAAGATTGTGTGTTTATTTATTATATTTTATGGCGTAATTGCCCAATATGTGTTAATATAATCTGTTCTATAAAGTCAAATGGCGATAACTTGCATCAATAAGGTACACTTTTCCTTCGCTGAAGTTATTAAAATTATAAGAGAGAATAACATATTGAATATTTATAATTATTCCCAGTGAGTTTCCTTACTATGAAATAGTTCTCACAGTTAGAGACCAAGGTGATGCAGAAATTGTAATGTTTTATCATTCTAATATAGCTTGACATTGGAAATTAGTCCAGCTACGCCTTAATTGAAGACTAAATCTTTGTCAGTGGTCTGTTGAATCTTGACGACATGTAGAAGCTCCAGTCATCCGTTGGCAACATTCTTTCTCCAATAGGAAAGACCAGTGATGAATGTAGGAAAAGACAATGTGTAGAATAGGGGGCCTCAGGGGTCAATGGAGATTTTTATATTTGGGGCCCATTTTGTGAAAAATAGAAGTTATTTTTGTGAATTTTGTTATATTTTTATGAAAAATAACATTTTGCAATGAAAGTTTAAATCCGGTAACTCAAATTCGAACCAAGAATTTATGAACAAAAACATTCTTTAACCCTTTATGTACTGAGTTATGAAAACTTTATCTTCTAACATATTTTTTGTGAATTGTTTAAACTACATTAGAAGATTTACATAATCATTTAATAAATTTTAGATGGATTAAAATATTTTACAGAATTAATTAAATTTGAATTTATAGGGATTTTGTGCAATATTTATAAACCCACTCAAATCTTTTCTTTTAGTCTTTTGTAGAATTAGGAAATGTACAAATATAATGTTCTTATAATAGGAATATTTCCGAATTGAAAAATCTCCCCCCCCCAACCCCTTCAATGCCAAGAAATCTGAAAAGATGCAAAGGCAAAAGAAATAATCCTTTTAAAAATAGTTTTATTTTCTATAACCAATAATGCTTTTTGAACGAGATAAAGTAATGTATCTGTAACTCATTGTAAACTGCATTAGAACTAATCGATGTATTAAATGAATTTTATAACAAGTTGTTTTAATGGTACTTATAAGTATCGTCAGTAGATAAAGGGTTAAATCCCCTTGCTAAAGTTTTTGTTTTTCGTGACCTGCTTTTATTTACAACATTTTAAAACAGTTTTTATGAAAAAGAATGTTACGTAAGGGGACTATTTTATTAAAAGGAATTTTGGGAAGTGGCATGTTTTATTAAGTTCATTTTTGTGAAGGGGTCCATTTTATTAAATTTATCTTTGTGAAAGGGTCTATTTTATTAAATAGATTTTTGTGAAAGGGCCCTAAATAGGCCACAAATTTTGTCTGGATCGACCCCTGCACCTACATTCCCTTCTCCCTTGTGAAGCACAGGAAGAGAAGAGGAGAGTTCGCATTCTGAGCGTTGATGATTTGGAAGTGATCTCTGAAAAGAGAAGGTGGAACTGTATAGCTCCGGGATCCTTGAGCCCACTTTTCAGAGCGTGTTTCTCATTATATTGAGAAAAGACAGGGAAAAGCAATCCCTGTTTGAAATAAGTTAATACTTCGATGATCTCTCCAGCATTAATAAGAACTGCATTATTGCTACAAACCCATATTCTAACCTTTTTATGTAATATTTTAAATTAACTGTTCAAGACCAACATTCATTTGAATAAAGTCTGTTTCAGTTAAAAGACAATGAGTGACATCCATGCTACCCAAGGTTGCAAAAAACCTGGGTTATTTATAAAAAACCCATAGTGGTTGGGTTTTATTGGTTTTTTTCGGGTTTTATTGTTTTTTTTTTTTTTTTTTTTTTTTTTTTAAGAAGTGAGGGCAGGAGGAGTCCCTTACTTTTTTAAGGTATAGGATATTAAGTTAAGAAATCTTATTATATTTTTATTGATTAACTTAATATACAAGTAATTTGAATTGAAATAACGCAAATAAATCAGTGTAAAAGTCTGTAAAAAAAGCTTTTACTTCTGACATCATATAATATGTAATAACCACATATCACATGTTTAAAAGTTACTTTAATAGATTACTTTTTATCAGTATTCCCCTTGAAAGAAATCTTTAATCTTTTATTATTTATTAATCAAATAGTGCTTGATAATATTTTCAAGATATCTATGGTTCACTATATAGAACAGTTCATTCTTTGAACATAATACATAGCTGTTTCTAAAAATATTTAAATTCAAATGATTTCAATTATCTACATAACTGATTGTAATTATTTAATTTGAATATTTTGAAATGAAGTTATAATACTTATATAATATCAAACAATGTTTATTTTTGTCAACAAACATGCATCTATATGTAATAGGAAATATTTAAAATACCCAGGTTTAAACAAAAAAAAAAAAAAAAAAAACAGGTTCAAACAAACAAAAACCAGTTTATTTGGATTTTTTGAAAAAAAAACCCCTCTTTTTTGGCCAACCCTGCCCAAAAGTGAATAAGTCAAATTTGTATCCATTGGGAACTTATATTATGAAGTTTTATTTTATTAAATCTTGATATAAAAAACCTTGTCATTTTTTAATCTATGCAAAAATATTATTAGCTATGGATATTTATTTTGGCTTTTTTAAAAATATTAACAGACTTTTAAAAGACCTAATCACATTATTTTCTTTTGACTTTGTCACATTCGGATTTGGCAGTACGAGTACACCCACAATATGTTTTAATAGGATAGTGTAACTCTTTAAACACAAACGTTAAAAAACTAATATAAAAGTTACGGAATATTGAATAATATCATGGATTGTAAAACCCCCCAATAAAACCCACTTTGACGTGGGTTTTTGGGTTTTTTAGAGTGGGTTTTACCCCAAAAAATCCACACTCGGGTTTTTTTGGGTAGGTGTGTTTTTTGCAATCCTGATGCTACCCAACATCTACATGTCACACACTCGGGGCTTTACAATGGTAATGTAGATTCTTGAAGTCGCTCATGAGATAAGGGATTCCACAGACTTTGCTTACATACACACACAATGAAACAAAATTGTGAAAATTATTTAATTTCTTTAAATTTAATACAAATACAGTAGACTCCCTCAAATCCGCACAGCTTGGGACCTTTTAATGAATGCTTACAATAAAGTGAAACATTAAAATAAGTAAAATATTAAAGTAATTTATTAGTTTAAACGTAAGTAATTATTAAAATAATTATGTAAAATAAGAATTTAGAAAAATATTAAATTATTACCAATGAAATCGATTCGATTCCAAAAGTCCTATGCTGCCATCTAGTGGTAAAGCGATCGTAAGATCGGTACGTCATCATATAGATATGCTAATTTATATCAAAATCAAAAGTAATGTAAATTTATTTAGTAATAAATCAGCTGTAATAACCAAAAAAAAAATGATTAACAAAAAATTTAGTAAAAAAAAAACATTGCGGTAATCGCTGATTTCGGTGCCATCTTGAATTTTATTTCTGCAACTTAACTGTAAATTTCATTGTTTACATCTGAAAAATATGCGGATTTTAGGCGTTCGTGGATTTTAGGGTCGCGGATTTAAGGGAGTCTACTGTATTTACTTACATCTTATTAATAACTTTACACATGTTCAATTCAGAATAATAGATTTTTCTCCTGTATAAATATGTAGTCATATCTCAGTGTTTAGAAAAGTATTTAAAACATAGTTCACAAATAAATATCTATTTTTCTTTTGTATGTGCTATGATATACTTTTGTGTATGGGCAATATGCCTCCTTAGACCATCCTATTCAGCAAATCCTTTGAAACAGCTTTATACATGAATCATGTTTGCTTTGTATTACACAAACATATACATTGTTTGTAGAAAACCTATTATAGCAGACACCACTAACACAAAAAATAAGATCACCTACTTATGTCCATGTGAATGTGAAGTCATGTTTTCAAAACATCATTTCATGAAAAGTTTTATATTTCACTAATAAATGACTTTTTTAATGCATGAGTCTTAAAATGTCTCTTGAGATTACAATTTATAGAAAATCCTTTTGAGCATACTCCACAAATGAATGGTTTTTCATTTGTATGGATGCGAACATGAATCTTTAGACTGCATTCTCGGGAAAAGCTTTTACAACATACATCACAATTAAATGGCTTTTCCTGAGTGTGGGTGCGATAATGTCTCTTTAGATCAATATTTTGAAAAAAACTTTTGTTGCATACATCACAAATAAATGTTTTTTCCTCAGTATGAGTACGGTAGTGCCTTATTAGATCACTATTTTGAGAAAATCTTTTGCAGCATACATCACAAATGAATGGCTTTTCTTCATTATGCTTGGAAAAATGTTTATTTAGGTGCCCCTTATGACAAAATCTTTTTGAACATATTTCACACATAAATGGCTTTACTCCAGTATGCACGAGCATGTGTCTCTTTAGATCATGACATTTAATAAATCTTTTGGAACATATATCACAAACAAACAGCTTTTCTCTTGTATGGATGTGGAAATGTGCATTTAGGTTTTTCTTTCGAGAAAATGTTTTAGAGCATATTTCACATTTGAATCCCTTTTCATCTGTACTATTTGGCAGATCACCAAAGGATCTGCCTATGATCAAATTATCTGCACAATACTTTAAAGAGGAAGTATCACTAATAAAAGACTTGTTTTCATTATGAGTGGGAAAGAGTTCATTCGTAGGGTACTTTTCATTGATATTGTTTTCTGCCATTCTTCAGAAATACAAGAATTTTCAAATAATTTTTATTTATTTCAATTTTTTTTTAGGGTGTCAGTTTTGTTGTCTGTGTTTCTCAATTAACTTCTTAGTTCGAAGACGTGTTACAACAAAATTATAAAGAAAGTTACTTTTTTTGGCTTATAGCAGAAGAAAGATGAGTCAGCAAAATTAACTTCAATAAAAATAACTTCCTTCAAAGGGAATTTCAGTGGATAAATGTACAATAAAATTATTTCTTTGAACTTTGCTACTGAGTAAAGCTTTTGTATTTTTTACTAATAAAGGTGTCAGCTTGCTTTACCTTTTATAATCTGAAATAGAAATTTTATATTTTATTAATCAATTTTTAAAGTTATTAATTTGCAGCACACCGACTTATAGTTAACAATGATAAAAATTCAATATTTTAATTACTGTGAAAAAATAAACAAACTCTTTTTACATTGTAATTGTATTCTAAATGCACATATAATTGCACAGTAATTGTATGTTTATTAAACTTACATATTATGATCAAATTTTAAATTGCTTTCTCTATCCTTATTGAATTCTAATAATTAAAATTATCAAAGGTTCCTATGCTCCTTTGATGGAATTATTATTTGAAATAAAACGTCATGGCTAATTTTCACTTAAATAATAGTGAAAAAGGGTAACACAATGGGATGTGAGATAGCAAGACTGAATGAAATAACCTTACATGTCATCATATGAAACTTCATCAAACCAGTCTTATGTGGATACTCAGAGAAAGCTATTTAATGAAATTGGTAATTTCCAAGTTATGGTCTATAAAGTTATGCTCAGGGTATTGACCTTTTGAGGACAGATGTTTTAAATATTGATGAGGAGTCATTTCTTCTTAAAAAACACAAATCTACCTTAACCACTTCACCAGCAGCAAGTTAAGGAGACAGTGCTTTTACACTGAAACATATCTCAGTGAAAACGTTGAAGTGGTTAAAATCTAACAAGTACTTCTTTTTCCTGCAGTTATTGTTAATCTTGCCACCCCCAAAAGCACAGATTAACAATAACTTTGGGAAAAGAAATGCTGCAAACTTTAAGGTCACTACTGTTTTAAAACAAAAAATATCTTTGGGCAACCTGTCTGAAAATATTAATAAAACTATTAATTTAAGATACTATAAATCTAATTTATAGTATCCCGAAACTATTACACTGCTCTTTTGTGTTTTCCTAGTTTTAATCATGGTTAGTATTAATTCATAATCATTCAAGATTATTCAATAAAACTATCAATTTAAAAACTGACGCGTTACAAGTTGGCTTTCATCATATTGGAAGATCAAAGATTTCTGACATTTTACATCATAAACATATATACTTCACTACATGTATTAAATGAAAGTTGATAATAAAACAAATAGTTTTATTTCAATTTGATTTCATAATAAAAAACTCTTAACAATACATACTATAAAAACCGATTATAAACTTTCTTTTTCAAAAGAAAAGACAAATTTGGGAGGAGGGCTTATAATGAAGATTAAAGGAAAATTTTTTTTTGAAAAAGCTGTTTTTATCATTAACTTAGAAATAAAAAAGATAAATACAGGGGTAAGAAAATCCCATATTTTAGCAAATTTCCACTTTAAAAAAAGTTACTAAAATTCTGTACCCCATGACAGAAAATTAAAAATCTTTTTTGTCTGTTTTGTTAGTTATTTTATTGCAAAAATAAATAATTAAACTAAATTTCCATACCCCTTCAAAAGTAGTACTTTCTCCTCTGCCCCCCCCCCCCCCTCTCCCCAACCGGTAGCAAACATGCATAATTTAACCTTCATAACTCTTTAATTAAAAAGAAAAATTCTGACATATTTAATATTCTTTAGTAGCAACAAATAAATAATCTATTACTTATCTCCTTCTCCCAAAATTTCTATTTCCCCCTTTTGCTCTCAACCCCCTCCTGAAGTTTAACAGCTTTTAAACTCCTTTTCATTTTTGCTATATTTGTGATTCCCTTGTTGCAGTAATTAAATAATCATGTAAATTGCCTCTCTCCCCCCACAAAAATGCCCTCTTTTTTTCTTCTGCCCCCACCTCAGCATATAAAATCTTTATTAAAATCTATTTATTTATTTATCTATTTGTTTGCTGTATTTATGATTTTCTTTTTATAATAATTAATCATATAAAATACCCTTTCCCCTTGCATACAAAGCTTAAAAATTTTAAAACTCCCTTTTTTAGATTTTTTTTTGCTCTCTTTTTACATTGCAAGAATGAATAATCGTCTAATTCTCCCCTTGAACTTCTTCTCCCCCACATGCAGAAAAAGGGTTTAATTTCTAGATTTCAAGAAGAGAAAAGAGAAGATTTTCCTCTTTTTTGCATTTTGACTATTCTCACATCTGATTTTTTGTTATTGAGGCTGGAAGAGTTGCTTTAGAGAACATATTAATTTTAAAATATAAGGTAGTATGTGATTCTGGGTGGGAACAGCCAAACTGTAAAAAAAGAGGATAGTAACCTACGAGTCAAGCACTAAAATCAGGTATTCAGGTGTTTTCCACAAAGAGATAACACTTGGCAGACCGATTGTGTTTTAATATGCGAATCGAGTTTTAACTAATTCTGGAATTTCAGCCATGAACTTGATGAGGTGATTGTCCGTGCTGCCACCTCCCAGTGTATTATTTATTATATTTTATGGTGCAATTGTCCTACTTATGTTTATGTTAACATTTTTTATTTTCCTAAAAAAGCAAAGTATCTTTCAAACAATTTTGTCAAATCAAGTGTTTAAAGCTGATTTCTGAGACTCAACAGCGAGCAAAATGTTACCTTAAGATAATATGTAAAATAAAATACAGTGGAACCCTGCTAATTCGGACCCCATTAATTCGGATCTCTGGATAATCCGGATCGGTCTGGTCAATTTTTTTTTTTTCAAGTTTGAGACGCGATCGGCAAATTTCCATAACATTCATTTATTTCATAAACGTATTCTGAATAAAAAAGCCTTTTTTGAAATCTTTAGAAGAATACCTTAAGCATTCTTATTTAAACTCTTTGATGTTATCCTTCAAAGAAACAACAATGCATCACTTTAAATTTGCCAATTTTATAGTTCTGGGTGTTACAAGATATTTAAAATCGTGCAACTTACCCATCAAAGCTGTCCTCTTAATTGATAATGCCCCGACACACCCCGAAGAAAGTCAACTGTCAACAGGAAACATAACGGTAAAGTTTTTACCACCTAATGTGACATCACTGGTACAGCAAATGGGTCAAGGGGTTCTTCAGAACATTAAGAAAGTTTATAAATGGCAAATGCTGAATGAACTTTTAGAAGATGATGGAGAACATGGAGCCGTAGAGATTCTCAAATCAATCAATATCAAGAAGGTAATCTATATGATTGCTGAATCTTGGGATCAGGGTGCTGAGAGTACTCTCCGAAAGTCGTGGAAGAATTTATGGCCTGCAAATTGTGATTTCTTGAATAATAAGCTTGAACCAGAAGGAGGAATAAGCGAGAATGAAAGAGAAATTACACCTGAAGATTTTGTGAGCATGTTAAAAAAAATTGATGGTTGCTCAGATGTTGATATCAGCGACATTAGCAATTGGTTAGAAGCAGAAAATGATGAAGGTTACTCCTCACTTATAGATGACGAAATAATCGCTTTGTGCAGAACTGAAGAAACTGAAAAAGAAGATGATACAGACGAAAACACCATTATCAATGATGATCAACCAAAGTTTATTAGACATAATGAAGCAACGTCTCATTTAGAGCAATTAATGTTTTCTTTTGAACGTCAGGTATAGACTACACCTAACGGACTACTTATGCTCAAGCGGATGCATGACCATGCGGCCCGCAAAAGGTATACGAAACTGCCACAGCAGAAGATTACAAACTTTATAATTACAAAGTAAACATTTTTTACTGTCTGTAAATATTCAATATGTTTAATATAAAGGTGATTTCCTGTAAGTATGTTTTATTTTATTTCATTTTTTCTCATTCTTTGGATAATCTGGATTTTCGATAATCCAGATTGGGTCTGGTCCCAATTAATCCGAATTATCGGGGTTTTACTGTAATGAGATAGAATTTCATAAAAAAATAGAGAGGTGAGCATATCCTCCCCACTTTCCTTTCTTCAATCATATAGTGTTTTTCATTTTTTTGCTCCTTCATGATGACCTTTTCTCAATGTTGAGCATCATAAATTAGTTTTAAAGGCCATATTCAACAATATTGTTTGAAAGATATACTTTGCCTTTATTGGAAAAAAGGAAATGTTATTAGATTCCTTGGTACTAAAATAAAAAAAAAAATTACAAAATGAATGCATTTACAATAGAAACTGACTTCGTAAACATGTAAAAAAAGTAATGAGGTAGAATTTTAGAACGAAAAACAGATATGCCCTTCCCATAGTTCTTCTTCAATAATATAGAATATTTCCTTTTCCTTCTATTTTATGATGATCTTTTGCTGTCGCCGAACATCACAAATCAGCTTAAAAGGCCATGTTTGATGATATTGTTAGATAGATAATTTGTCATTATTGGAATAAAGGAAATACTATTCGATTCCTTGGTACTGGGATAAAAATTACTATAAACTGAATGTGCTTATGAAAGAAACTAAGAAACTGACTTTTAAAATACATAAAAAAATAACAAGGCAGAATTTCAAAAAAAAAAAAAAAAAAATAGAGATGTGGGCAACCCCCCGTCCCCTCTACTTCAATTGTATAGCGTTTTTAATTTTCCTGCTTTTATATAACAACTTTTTATTATCACTGTTGAGCCTCATAAATCGGCTTTAAATGCCATATTTTACAATATTGTTAGAAAGATACTTTCTATTTACTGGAAAAAAAGGAAATAATATTAGATTCCTTAATATTGGAATGAACATGCCTTCAAATTGAATGCATTTATGAAAGAAACAAACAATGTGAATATATAAATAAATGACAAGACAGAATTTCAGGAAAAATGGTGAAATGTGACTCCCGCCCCTTCTACTTCTGCAATCCAATAGAGTTTTACATTTTCCTTGAAAAGTTGATAAGTGTGTTATATAGAGATTGCATTACATAGACTTAGGCAGGCCATATACTGAGGCGACAGGAGGAAGATTAAGGACGACTTTGGAGTAGAAACAGATTAAACCAGGGTTGGTAAAAAAACTGTTTAAAAAAAACAGATTATTTGGTTTAAACCAGGTTTTTTGGTTTAAAACGGGTTTTTTAAAAACATCTTTTCTTATTTCTAACATCTTTTCATATATACTTGCATATTTATTGATAAAAATAGACATTGTTGGATATATAAGTAGTATAACTTCATTTGAAAATAATTCAAATTAAATAATTACAGTCAATTTATGTAGAAAACTGAAGAAAAAAATTTCATATTTTAATTTAAAGAGTGTATTAGTAACAGTCTTATGTTCAAAGAATAAACTGCTCTACACAGTGAAACATTGACACCCTGAAAATCTTTATAAACAGTCTTTTGATTACTAATAATAAATATTTGATGTAGTTTGATGAAATATAACATTTTTTTCCACAGTTATTCAAAAAATAAATTTCAAATACTTCTTGGGGTTTTGTTTTTTGAGTGACAATTCAAAGTCAACATCTTTTATCATTAGATTCAGCAGATAATAGAAAAAAATAAATAGATTGGTATTATTTAAATGTTGTAATTAGCATCCTATTTTTGTATACCCTCTTATTCGACTTCATATTTTGATTTTAATTCTTAAAGATATTCTCTCCAATTAAGAAAATTTTCTTTTACAGCTTGATCAAAATCATAAAGATTATCATGTTATGTTATCTTTAAACAATCTGCATTTTTTAAAAATGAAAATATTTTACTCTAAATATTGAATATTTTTAATCTTTTTTATCTTCAATAAAAAAGATATGTTTTAAGCTTTTTTTCAGAGCAATAGATAGGTTCATCAATACATACTAATTTTCATCCTATACACATCACCTAGACCCACTATATCTAATGCTTATTGCTGAAATAAAATGTGAAAAGTAAAAATTATTTATATCAAATAATTTAAAATACTTAAATTAAAAGAAATAAGAGAAAATGTTATTAGACTTCTTCTAAAAAAACAATTTTTTTTTTTTTTTTTGAGAAAAAAACCAGTTGGTTTAAACCATGGTTAAAACCGATTGGTTTAAACCATGCCAACCCTTGTTAAAACAAAGAAGAAAGCTGTATCAAACCCTTTTTTTTCCTGAGGTCGAGCGGTGTGCTGGGTGAATCTCCTCAATGTGCGGCCTGCCTGAGACTTGCATTATAAAGATCTTCTACTGTATATGCAAAGAAATTAAATGTACAACTAATACAAGTGAAATTATACAAATACAAAAGAATACAATAACAAGCTTGGACAGTAAAATTTAAAAAAAAAAAAAAAAACTCGATTTTTAAAAATAATCTTCTTCCTAATTAGCCAATCAGAGAGCTAATTTTAAAGAAATTAACACTGCATGCACCAAAAACTCTTAGATAAGATTACCAGCTTCTGATTCAGAATAAAAAAGGTTGCCATAATTCTATAATCTTCGTCAATAAAAAATCATCACCAAACAGTAAGTAAAACACCTGATAAATTTAAAAATCAAACTGTACTTCTTAGTTATCGCGTTGACAAATTTCGTCAAACTATATAAATCGCTAAACCACTCACCAAATTATACGAATTGACGCAACTTTTATTTTAAATAACGAAAGAATAAATAAATTAGTATAACATTAATAAAAATACAAATAAAACATCGAAAAAAAAAAAAAGACCACAACACAAAATTTTTTACACATTTTGAATAATAAAAATATGATAATTGCAGGCTATTGAAATGATTTAAAATCGAACAGTTTTTCGTTTCCCGGTAAATGAATTACATCTTTGAGTTATAAGAGATCGATGGTTGTCTCTGTTTTTTTTTCAATCCTGGGGGTGTTGCTTCTGAAAATTTAGTTAGGTCGACTTTGACAGCATTTTCAGAAAAATCTTCTGCCCGTACCAAAAAAATGGAAGAAAACAGTTCAATTACATAGTTTCTTAATGAAAAAAAAAAAAATATCTGCCAATTTGATATGTTTGTGAGCAAATATGAACTAAAAATGTATCAGAAAGTGGGTAGCTGGAATTCGAAAACAGCCTAAGAGATTTCAGAAGTTATTTTGAAATAAACAACTGTAGTTTTAAAAAAGTAATATGTTAATATTTATTGAATCTCAAAACACAAATACAAGAAAATACTATTTAGAATAACATCCAACCTATTTTTCAATTAGGCTTAACTTGAATGTTCCTTTAATATTATTATATCTTTGTTTGATAAGAATAAAAGAGAAATTCAGTGAATGAGATGCAGAAATGTTGCTTCGTTAATTGCGAAAATAGTAAAAGAAATTTTAGGATAAATTTGTGATAGAATACCTGGCTGCAAAATTCCACATTACGCCATTTTGTGATTTTCCATGACTCAAAAAATTTTTCGATTAAAGTTCTTCCTTCGATTAATGCCAACATATGCTGCCATCTATCGGCTAAATACGATTTTAGAGCGAAGGATGACGGTGGAAAATATTTAATATTTGACGTCACTGGATCAAACGTACAGAGACAGAGAAACAGGTGGGATCCACGAAAGAAAAAGAGAACCCCCCCCCCCTCCCCAGCTGTAAGTATATAATATCATGGAAAGGATTTGTTTTCGGAACATTCAAGGTTTAAATCCCATTTTTGTGTTGAAAAGGAGTGGGAAAATGCACTGTGCTATATTATTTTGAGGAAAATATACCCTAGGAAACTTCCCCTGAGTCCAATTTCACTATCTCCATTTCTAATTGAAGTGCATGGGGATGTGCCTGCATTTAGAGACAGAGCATAGAGTGAAAAATGCTCATTCACAAGGTTATTTATAATATTCATTGCTCATCTGAAACATATTATTTATAGACTTTTATGTGGTGCACTGTTCAAATGTTTACAGCTGAGTCATATCTAGATTAGTCCATTTATTGAATAAGAAAATAATAGGAGCTAATTTTTCTCAAAAACCTTCTTTAATAATTCTGTCTTCTTTCTTCATCATAGACTTTACAAATAAGCTATATACAAATTATACATTGCTATATTACAAGTAGACTTTATATTAGGGTGGCGAGAGGTCAGGGAAAAACACAGTAAAAAAAGGTGTTAAATACCAGTATTTTGTTAACGAGAAATTAGCCTTCTTTAATCCATTTAGATCATTCAAAGTATTTTTTAGAAGAAAATACTGGTAGTTCCCTCTTTTTTTTACTGTGTTTTTCCCTGACTACTCGCCACTCTGTATATATATATATCTACTTATAAGGTCTGTGTTACTCATATTGGAGTAAACTTTTCACATGTCTGTTCATTACAGATATACAATAGAGTAAACTTCCGATTATCCACCACTCCATCAACCACCACCCTCGGTTAACAGCCATTTTTCTTTCCTTTTCTTTTAAATCAGAAACAAAGAGAATTTCTGCAGATAAAATCACAGACTACCTTAATTGTGAGAAGAATGATATTGATTATGAAGAATTAACGGATGATAAAATTATTAAAAATGCTTTGAATCCAGAGAAACCTTAAGCGGGTGAATATGATAAATAAAGGAAAGATCATCCAGGAATCAGTCATGCAGACTATGCTCTCTAAATCGTCTGATTGGTTTGAGATGCAAGAGGAAACATATGTAACCCAAGTACTTTTATTAGGTAGAATTCGTAATCTTGCTGCAGTAAAAGCACAAAAAAAAAAATGTATAATAGATTACTTTCGATGAAAACGGGTGCTACATATTTATTAACGGTAAAATTCTAAATTTGTCTCAGGAATAGATTTCTTATTATCAATTATGGTTTTTATTAATGAATGTACACAATAAATAAAAAACATCTTTTAATTGTTCCTATTTATAAATTAATGTATAGAAATGTAATTGTAGTAACAGTCTTATACTATCTTTCGATTATCCATCTATTTTGATCAGGGCCGAAACTAAGGGGGGCAGAGGGGGCATGCGCCCCGGGCGCCAGAGCCAAGGGGCGCCAAATGAAAGATTATACCTTTGGAATCGATCATTTTCTTCTGATGGACTGATTACTTTCATTATTATGAAACAGCCATTATAAATGAAGTGTTAGGTGAAGATGAAAGAGCAGTCGTAAAAAGTTTGAACTCTGATTTTCTGGTCAGAATGGGGGAAAAAATGGCCATAATTTTTTTTTCACCTAATACTTCATTTATAATGGCTGTTTCATAATAATGAAAGCCATCAGTCCATCAGAAGAAAATAACTCGGTTAAGTGGGACTAGGATTATAGGGACTCTACTGTATAAGCAAACACTGTAAATAGCCGTAATACATGCGAATTATTTTATGTGAACGAACTATAATTGCAACAAACGTCACATTCAATTTACGTAGTTCAGTATTACATATTTTATGATTACATATTTTAAATTTTAAAATAAGACGGCCATTAGAAAATTAGTAAAATTCTCTTTGTAAATATACTTTGAGGAAGAAAGATGAGGGGGGGGGCGCCAAAATTCATGCTTGCCCCGGGGGCAAAAAAGGCTAGTTTCGTCCCTGATTTTGATTATCAGCCGCATCCTCGGTCCCATGAGTGATGGAAAATCGGAAGTTTATTGTACGTCTGGTCTGGTCTACTCTATGATCCACTCATTATGCTCTTGAATTTGTGGCGTCTTTTTGTAGGATTTTGTTGTTGTTGCTGTTTTGCTTTGTTTTGGGAACACAGAAGAAGATTTATATGTAATACAGTTTTTTCTCCCCATTTACCCAACAGGTCTGCAATTTATTTCCTGATCCTTTTTGAGTGATTCTAATTTTTTGATAATCTTACTTAAAATATATATATCAAGTTTTTCCCTGTATCATGGAAGGTTGTACCATAAAGTGTACAAAGAATATCTAGAAAGTTATAAAGAATTGTCAGAAAACTTTATTGAAAAAGTCCTTACAAATAAATTGCATCTTGCATAGATATCATAAAGGGAAAAATCATTATAATAGTTTTCTTCAACTTGAAGAATGATGCGCCCAGAGCCCGATTAAGTTTGTCGGGGGCCCAAGGCCCAGCACATTTTCGGGGTCCCCTCACATGAAAATAGCAGCTAGATTTATTTTCAATCGGAAGTTTTGAGGGGTTATTATATTATCATACGGTTGCTAAGTTAACCAAAATACATAGTTTTTGAGAAAATAATTGCAGGAAACTGTAACTTTAGGAAATTTTTTTCTAAATCATTTTTCTAAATTTGGGCCCCTAGGGGCCCCTCTCAGCAGTGGGCCCAAGGCCGCGGCCTAGTTGGCCTGTGCGGAAACCAGGCCCTGGATGCACCCCTCCCCTTGTTTTTATCTTAGACACTCAGTAATGAATTAACACGTTGAATGCCACAGTGATTGACACTGAAGCTGAAAATTTGCAATGTTTTAAGCGATTTTTAAGAAAGTATAATCCTGTAATAAATAAAAGGTAAGTAAATTTTAAATAAATTTTCAGTAATTACTTAAAACAATATATATATATTTAGTTATATCATATTTTAGATCATCAGCCATCGGTGAATGACACATTCTAAACAGAAAGTTCAGTGTCAGTCACCGTTGGCTGACATGACATTGACATGCAAAGGAGCCATCAGAGCATAGGCATTTAGTTTTGAAAATTATGGGGGTCAGGTTTAACTCAAATATAATTGTTTTCTCCACAAATATGTTTATGTAATAAATTTCCAATATAACAGAATCGTATATAGTTAAATATGTTACAAGTTTAATTTTTAAGTTAATTTTTTTCTTTTAAAATAGTTCATGAAGATTGGGGGGGGGGGGCGTAATTTTGGGAGTGAAAAAGAAAATTAAAACTAATTAGAAGTGGGTTTGGGGATTACTTTCGAGGGAGGGCTTACAATCCGTATTTTACGGTATGTGCCTAGATCATCAAAGTGTTCATTTCTGAAAATCTTCAACCTTCGTACTTATAAATAGGGGTGAATTCAAGGGTGATTCTGAGTAAAAAAAAAAAAAATTCACGATACATTTTATGTCCGAATTTTCGGATTTATGACCGATTTTTTTTTTTTAATATTCGGAAATGACTGCCTTAATTTTTCGGAAAATTCGGAACAGAATCACCCCTCGGTGAATTCCTACACCACAAGAAATAGGATTGAATTGGGACAGCACATCTACTCCTTAACCCATTTATGACTAGCGTCCCATTTTGGGACGATTCGAATTTTAATAAATTCGTATAATTTTCTTCTTTTTTATAACATGAAAATTGTATGAAATAATTATCTATAAATGTCTTTATGTCTTATTGAGAGATGACAGCATAAGATGGATATTTATTTATTTAAAATGAAGGCTTTTTTTGGAGTTTATAGATTTTTCATTTTTCAAGATGGCGTAATGTAAAAAGTAAGTTTATTTGTGTTTTTCCTACCAAGGAACTAAATAAATAAGTCATAATCTTAGCTTGTAGACTTCTTTGAAATATGTATTTTTTTAAATTGTGAAATTGTATGTTCAAGTCTAATTTTTATGCATTTTTATAGCATACAGAATATAGGGTGCTAGGTACAAATGGGTACATATTTTTATTAGACATTTAGGGAACAGGTATTTACGTAAAGTACTTTTCAAGATGATTATGAAACATATTGTTTTTAACCCTCAAATGAGATTATTCTTAGGTTATTATAATATTTATAATGTTATTAGACTCTGTAAAGAAATCAATATATTTTTTTAGTAATTCATAAAAATACTACTTATAATATATAATATACAATTTAAAAGCATATTTTATATAAATTTAGACAAAACGTATAATTATGCATATTATATTATTACAAATATTATGCATATTCCCGTTTTTAGTACATTTACATTTTATCAAATAAGTACAAAAAAAAAAAAAAAAAAAAATTAGCATTTTCTAGTTTATTTTGCAACATTTTAAAGTGATCTTAAAGACAAATTTGAGAAAACAAAAATTCGGGCACAATTCCCACACAAGAAAAATTGCTTGACTTATGTTCTTAATTCTTTTAAATATTCGTAATTTTTATATATACTGCAGTAAAACCTCCCTAAAGAGACCAAATTCCCTTCCAATAAAAAATTGGTCACTCCAAGAAGTGGTCTCTTAATGGAGGTCATGTTTAAATCTAGATTTTAATTGTTTAAAAAATGTAACAATTAATGTTACTAAAATTCATTTTTCACATTAGGAAAAAATATAAAAATTTAAGTATCAAAACAGACGTTAATTACATAAGTTAATTACTGCAGAGTTTAAAAAATGAATGCATGGACGTTTGCTTTGATTTTTCAGTTTTATCTTTTATAACTTTTATTTCTCAGTCCTTTTGAAGTTCTGTAAATAAATGCAATTTTTTTTTTGGACGGGAACAAATAATGACGATTTCATTAATTTATCTATTTCTTTGAGAGTTCCCCAACAGAATAGGACAGGGGAGTTTATTGACTGTCATTCTTTATTTGAACCACCAATTGGAAGAAGGGAATAAACGCCACTTTTTGACACATTCATTTTGCTACATTTTTACATTCTTTAGACGTGTATCGCTTAATTGTGAGTTCAAAGAAAATAACAAAAAACATTCGCTTTGTAGTTTTTTTATTTTCTTCGAACTCATAACTAAGTGCTACGCCTAAAGAATGTAAAAGTGTAGAAAAATGAATGTGGCAAAAAGTGGCGTTTATTCCCTTCTCCCAATTGGTGGTTCATTTGTCATCAGAGTTAAATTCATTGCCTAAAAAAGCACAAAGGGGTTTAAAAACTTAAATGTTACCAGATAAAAAAAAAAAAAAAAATCTAAACTTAATTTAGAAGTTTGATGAATAATGCGCTCTCTGCAATTATTTTCTAATAAAACCTTCTTCAAGCGGCCAGGAAAAAACAGAATTTTCTTCAAAGAGATTGGTCGCTCATGGAGGGAGTTAATCTGGGATGGTCTCTGAATGGAGGTAAAATTAGTATTGAGCCTATGGGAATAAATTTCGTTCTATGAAAAAATGGTCGTTCAGGGAAGTGGTCGCTTAATGGAGGTGATCTCACAGGGAGGTTTCACTGTAATTATTTAAGATATTAATTTAAAGTGTTTCAAAAACAAAGTTTCTAAATTTAATCCCATCTTTCAATTTGTATTTGGTAAATTGTAAAATCAAGTCTCATAAGGGAAATTTTAATTTTGCAGTACTAATTATCAATCTTAATGTGTAACATTACCATACAAAAATAAAAAAAACTAGGCACAACATATGGTATTGGATGAAAATAACAATAAGTTAATTAAAATTAAAAACTTTTTAAGAAGAATACTGTTTGGTACTACAATTAAAGAAGCAGAACTACTATGAAAGATGAAAACTGTAATCTTGTCTCGTTATTTAATACATAAAAAGTACAAATAAATTTCATATTTAAATATCGATTTTCGTAAAGGGTTCACTTTTCATGGTGAAAACTTTCGAAAAAAATGGAAAACCCAGTTTTTAATTTAGCTAATTCCGGACACATAAATATTCTTATTATTTCTTTCCATTTTTTTAATGTTTTTCTTCCTCTGTGATGATATTTACCTAAAAGGAAAAAAAAAAACTAGTAAATTTTTTTTATTTAAGTAACCTAAATTAATTACACAAAGAAAAAACTATGATTGAGTTGAGAATAAGAGTTGCATTTTTAATAATAAGGAATTCACTTAACAAAAAATGCCCCCTCCCCAGACTTAGATAAAATGTAAAACTGTCTGCGAACTCAAATAATTTCTTTAAAATTTTCTGCAAAAAAACGTTGCGTCCCTCCCGAGTCCTATAACTCTGCTAACAGCAAAAATGAAAAAGCCCTCTTTCCAATCCCTCGCATTACGTTACATGCACCCCCCCCCTCCCCTCCAGTTTTCTGAATTAGACTTTATTGAAAAGAGGATAATATTTACTAAGATATTAAAACCGAATTCCCCTTTTGAATGTAAAAAAAATTGCGGAAAAACGCGAAACAAGTGCATATAAACATTCGCTAAAATTTCCAACCAAATAAACTTTATTTAAAAGAGATCAATATTTAACATTTATTTTTTAACACAAAACTTATTTTTAATCTGTTAAATTAATCTGCAAAGCCTAAAATAATCTGCAGCACCCGCTTCGGTGTTGCACTGTTTCTGCTACCGGCCCTGGCAGGAGAAAAAAAAAAAAAGCATCCTTGATCCCTTGATCGTAAATCATAAAAATCGTAAAAAATCCCTTGATCGTGCCCGCTGTTCCGGCATAAGTGGCGCACTTACAATACTTTAAAGTTTTAAAATCGCATGCGTCGCGGGGCTTCTTCCAAAAAATACTGTACTATGGTACATGGCAAATAATTTCTAGCAAACTTTTTTTTTTCTCCAGTTGAAAATTAGTCTGCAGACCTTCTCAAGAGTCTGCGACATGCGTTGCACCAATTCTCTGCCTGGCGGTCTTGATAATTTTTTTTTCATTATTATTATAAAGAAATTTATAAAAAAACCCCATCAAAACTGTCTGCAAACTTTGAAAATTTTCTGCGAATAGCGTTCGCGTGTTCGTCTATATTATCTGACTCTGCCCCTCCCCCCCCCCCAAAAAAAAAAAAAAAAGTTTGCCCTTTCCTTGATTTCGTTCTGCTGGTGCCCATGCTAAAATTAAACAAACCATCCCAAAAAAGCTATATATTTAAGTGTTCCGAATTTACGTCTTAGCGCTGCAGTGAAATTGAATAAAGAAATTGTCATTATAATTGTATGAATCCAGTTAAATCACTGGGTATTGGTGCAGGACATCATAAAAAAATCAACATAGCGGACACTAAAGGAGAAAAAAAGTTATTTAACTATAAATGTATTAAATGAAAGATTTTCTCAAGACAAATACAAAATAAAATTTCTATGCAGTTTTCTTTTTTTTAAGGCTTTAGTTTCACAATGCTGCATTGTCAAGCTTCTGTTAATTTATTCATTGAGCTCTTGGCTCCTGTTAATCAGAAATTAAAGTAAAGCAATTCTACTATCAACTTCTGTTTACTAGATTTGCAAATAATAAAGTGCATGTCATGGGCACCAATAGGAAGGAGGACGGGAGAAGCAAGGAAGGGCCTTTGCCCGATCTTTTTAAAAAAAAATTAGTCACCTTAGATTATTTTAAAAAGGGAAGGGGGGTAAAATTTACTTTTTTGCTTAATTTTAAATAATAAATCACTAAGAGAAAAATTGCACTTGGGCATAAGTCTGTATATATATAATTAGTCGAATGTGCCAATTCCAAAATTTTCTTCTATCTCATACATGTTAATGCTTCAAAATTTGCTATCACAGTGCCAAAAATAAATGGCAATCTATGCCCATCATGAGGATTCTAAAGATATGAAATTCTGTACATTAGTTCTTGAGACAGGGCTATATCTAAAATCGTGTAAATCCTGCAAAATGCAGCATAGCAGTGTCATCTGTTCGGTGATTTATACTAAAACCTAATCAGCAACAACCCATGTCAACGTCTAACTGAATCTGGAGTTGGATGAAAATTCCTGCATTAGTTTTGAGATAGAGCTAGCTATTGCGAAAATCGTAGAAAATGCAACATAGCATCGTCACCTGTTGGGCGATTTACACTAAAAACTAATAAGCACAATTTATATCAAAGACTAACTGAATATAATTTTTTATTAAATTATGTGCAATAGTTCTTGAGATAGAGCGCCCACGAAATTTATGTCAAATACAGACAGAGACTACACAGACAGACATTTTGTAAAAACATGTTTTTTGGAGTTTCCGATCCCTAAAACGTGTAAATCCATCGAAAACCGGGAGAAAGTAAAAAGGCTTAGCCCAAAATTATCTCAAAGAAACCTTACCCCTAAGTAGATTTCGCTCTTCCAGTACTGAAGGTGTGAATTATTTCACAAAATAATGAAGAATCTCTGTAATACGGAATAGAATTCGCTTTCAGTTTAGACAAAGTTTGACTCAATGTCAAATACATAATCTGATTCCAAAAAATTTTTTTACTATTTTAGTTAAATCTTCAGCAATTTTTATTTTTAAATTAACAATATTGGCTTAAAATTTCAGTTATTTTAATTCAAGTACTGCGGAATATTTATTGCGTAATGAGCCAAAGACTATATTCCACTAATAAATAATCCCTGATTATGAAGGAAACAGTTCGTCATTATAACGCAATTATATATTTTTATGACGTTATTTTTTTACTGACAATACATAAATTCAAAGAATATAATGTAGGCGCCAGCTGAACAAAATCCCTGAAGAGGAAAGATTTTGAAACAAATATGTGCTTATAGTAAAAATAGAAATAGCTTAATATCTTTCCATTAGCAGAGCTCTGAAAGCCCCTCACTCCGTTTAAGGTGATAAATAATTCGAATAATTAAACACTAAAAGAATTGTACTGAAAAAGAATTGTATTGTTGCTCGAAAATTTTCCCAAGTAGGGGGGGAGGGGGGTTGCGCCAGAGAGGCACTACCTTCCACGATATGTACCTGAAAGAAATACTGGTTCCGATCAGAGTCTGATTATCGCATGAGCAAAAGAGGCAGCTGTCCAGACTCTTAACTCTAAAATGTCCCCCCTCCCCCTCCCCCAAACCCCAAAATCGTTTTTTTAATAAGTAGAAATTGTGGCTAAAAGCATTATAGGGGGTCCCATCTGAATATTTGCCCACGCACCAGTGCACCACATAGGTTTAGTCGGGCTCTTGTTCCGCTGCTCTCACGGCACAACGTCCTTTGTAATTTCAAGAACTGTCAACTTTCAAATAATATGTGCATTCTTTGTAACTTTAAATATTCTACTATATTGCACATTCGCATGAAAATTACTCATTTAAGCAAAATAAATAAAAGAATCAAGCTACTTGAAAAACGTTTGGTTTGATTCATTACTACCTATATTAAATATTCAATTTACAGCAGTTTAATAAAATAATTAGTGAATGACCGAATTGTATTGTCTCGATACTGTGGTCATTTTAATAAGAATTATTTACATACATATTTTTGGTTACATACCCATTTTTCATTTTCGGCAAAATGAATGCTAACTACTATTAACTTCTGATACTAACGCTATTGACTATTAGTATTAGCAGAAGAAGATGAGCTCACATCCAGAAGACACTGCTAGAAGAAAACTTTTTCAAAGACGTCTGTTTTTATTTAAAAATTTCTTCACCTTCAAGCTCCTAATGGTTTCTTTTTTCTGGTCATCTAGGGGACAGTCTCAGATTCCCTTTGGGATAAGAGGACTCTAGAAAAATGATGCGCTTAAATAGCCGGAAGTGATAGAATTGCCCATAAAACTGTAAAAATTAACTGTCGAAATTAATTAGCATCCTGCAAGGCAGGTCTGAAACTAAGAGGGGGGGGGGGGGGGGGTCGGAGGGGGCATGTGCCCCAGGTGCCAGAATGAAGGCCAAATGAAGGATTATACATTTGGACTGGATCATTTTCTTCTGATGGACTGATGGCTTTCCATTATTATGAAGCAGCCATTATAAATGAAGTGTTAGGTGAAGATAAAAGAGCAGTCGTAAAAAGTTAAAACTCTGATTTTCTGGTTAAATTGGAAAAAAAAATGGCCATAAATTTTTTTTTATTAATTATGGCCATTTTTTTCCCCCATTCTGACCAGAAAATCAGAGTTCTAACTTTTTACGTCTGCTCTTTCATCTTCACCTAACACTTCATTTATAATGGCTGCTTCATAATAATGGAAAGCCATCAGTCCATCAGAAGAAAATAACTCCGTTAAGCAGGACTCGGATAATCGGGACTCTACTGTATATTTCATTTTAAAAATGATCTTTAGAATATTTTCGTTGGTGTTCAGAGGGGAGTCATGACCCCCGTGATCTCCCCCTTGGATCCACCATTGTAGATTACATAGTTCAGTATTACATAGTTTATGATTACATATTTAAATTTTAAAATAAGTCGGCTATTAGAAAATTAATAAAATTCTCTTAGTAAATATACTTTGCGGAAGAGGGGGTGGGGGCAAAATCCATGTTTGCCCCGGGTGCAAAAAAGGCTAGAATCAGCCCTGCCGCAAGGGAAGCAGATTTGAATCAGGTGGTTCCTGGGGTTCGTGATTTTGTTTCTTTTCTCAGTATGATTAAGCAGTTTGACCATTAATAGCTTAAAGGCAATTCCATTCAGATAAAGAACAGAAGCCGATGTCTGCATGCAAAAATTCGGTGCCCTTGAATTGTTTTTAAACACCACGAAGAATCTTTTCTCGAGTCGGCTCCAGCCTAACTATAGAAAAAATAAAGAGAAAAAAACGCAGAATGTAAAATATCATTTATCAGTGCTCTTGTAGGGACCCTTTCATCTGTTTGGTGCCCCTCTGGTTCGGCGCCCCGTGCGGTGGCAAACTTCGCAAATGCTTTCGACCGGCCCTGTTTCTTTCCAAGAGTGTACTTTTTTTCTGTTTTCGCCCCCTGCTGTGCAGTTGCAGCCTGTTGACTATTTGGATTGGGGGCATCAAAATATAGGGTCAGTTTCTGAGAAGAATGTACAAAAGAGTTTGTTTTTTGCCGCACAATATTTTATCTTCCTGTGATGCTTGGTTTATTTCCATGTTAGCACAAATGCTTTATCAGTGAGGTGGACTAATTTTTAATTAATAAATCTATTAAAATAATTAATCACATAAATTATTTTTAATTTTTTAAAGAGAAATTTCTCTTAAGTCTTTTAAAAGCTGTCAAATGAATTAATTAATAATTAATAAAATAGTTAATTAAATAAAACCAAATAAATCCCGTTTATGTAAGTTTAAAGAAATTAGTATTTCTAAGTCAAAAATATAACCCATCCTTTTTTTGTAAATGTAAATTAATGAATAACAATTTTAAATAAAATCTATATTTTCCTGCGAAATTCAAGTGAAACATCCAGTGTAAAATCATTTCATTTAGGCTGGGATTGCGGTGTCTCACTTAAGATCAACTTGAAGTGTAAGTCCTAGACTCCCTTAAATCCGCGAACGCCTAAAATCCGCGTATTTTTTCAGATGTAAACAATGAAATTTACAGTTAAGTTGCAGGAACAAAATTCAAGATGGCGCCGAATACAGCGACTACCGCAATGTTTTTTTTTTTTTTTTACTAAATTTTTTGTTAATCATTCTCTTTTGGTTATTACAGCTGATTTATTACTAAATAAATTTACATTACTTTTGCTTTTGGTTATAAATTAGCATATCTATATAAAAAATTCCAGGATTCGAAATGGAAAAATCCACGAAACGGAACGCTATTTTAAAATTATTGTTTGCGGAATTTTTTTTTTTTTTTTTTTTTTTAATTATAGAAAAATTTATTTCTAAACATACAAAGCAGTATAAGAAAAGCATTCAAGACTCTAAATAACAATGAAAAAAGTTACAGATGTAAATGTGAGCGCAATAAGCTATATATACTGATAATAGCATAATGACGTATCGATCTTACGATCGCTTTACTACTAGATGACAGCGACAGCATACGACTTTTGGAATCGAATTGAATCGATTTCTTTGGTAATAATTTAATATTTTTCTAAATTTTTATTTTACATAATTATTTTAATAATTACTTACGTTTAAACTAATAAATTATTTTAATACTTTACTTATTTTAATGTTTCACTTTATTGTAAGCATTCGTTATAATTTCCCTTGCTTAACTGCCAATCAAATTAAGGTTTCAAAAATGTAAACAAATCAATGACCAGAAATCCACAAAATTTTAAAATCCGCACAACCTCTGGTCCCAAGCCGTGCGGATTTGAGGGGGTCTACTGTATTACAATATAAACAAGCATAAACGGTATTGCGGTGCCTCCTTTATTCTTCTGAGTGTGGGACCCATTATCCAGAATCCCCAAATCCAGAATGCTCCGAAAACTGGAATGCAAAATGGCAAAAAAGTGACATAATTTGTTTCATTTCAAAAACGCAAAAACTAGAAATGTATTTTACATCAAGCAGAGGATATAGCAGACTAATATATGCGCATCCATAGGTGATACAATTTGTGGTCATCTGTGATATTTTTGCATGGTGTGAATGAGCCTAAAATTGAAGACTTTAAAATTTCCAAGGAGAAGGAAATTATTACAGTTCTGCTGGATTAAGCTTACCTAAGTTCAGAATCTCAATTGTGGATCAACAGGGGTGAAAGATTGTCTAATTGCTGATGATGATACTTCTGTGAGATTTGTGACATAATGACAAGTGATATGTTTAATGAAAGTGATGATGATGACCAGCAGAATGAGGTGGTGAAAAAATTTCAAATGAGTTACTGACATTTTTAAACTGAACAACTGATTTATGGAATGCAGCAAAGAGACTACTTCCATGAACAGAAAATCATGTCAGTGTACAGGATACAGAAGCAATTAGTGCAAGTTATGTGATATAAGCAACTAACTTTAATAAAAATGCTCCAAAAATCCAAATCAAAGAATTCTGCTCTCAAGTCTTAAAACCAAGTTTTATAGGTTGTCATTAAAAAAAAAATTAATTGTAATTTATAATGTTTTTTTTTTATTTTGTGCAAATAAGTTATTAAATTATCAAATGTCTAACTATGTATTTACATATGAGGGACTCACAACCATAGCAGACCAAGTCCATTTTGAAAATAAAATGAGATAGTCCATTTAGAAGGTGCATAAAATCTGTTTTATCTACTCCGACAGTAAATCAAGTCTGTAAACAGATGACATATATGATAAAGTATGTAAAAACAGACTTAGTTCACTATGGGGGTGGATAAAACAGATTTTATACTCCTTCTAAATGGACTATCTCATTTCTTTTTAAAATGGACTTGATCTACTATGGTTGTGAGTCACTCTATGCACCTTCTAAATGGACTATCTCATTTTTTTTTCAAAATGGACTTGATCTACTATGGTTGTGAGTCCCTCTATGCACCTTCTAAATGGACTATCTCATTTTTTTTTTTAAAGGACTTGATCTACCATGGTTGTGAGCCCCTCTATGCACCTTCTAAATGGACTATCTCATTTTTTTTTCAAAACAGACTTGATCTACTATGGTTGTGAGTCTCTCTCTATGCACCTTCTAAATGGACTATCTCATTTTTTTTTCAAAACGGTCTTGATCTACTATGGTTGTGAGTCCCTCTATGCACCTTCTAAATGGACTATCTCATTTTTTTTTCAAAACAGACTTGATCTACTATGGTTGTGAGTCTCTCTCTATGCACCTTCTAAATGGACTATCTCATTTTTTTTCAAAACGGACTTGATCTACTATGGTTGTGAGTCCCTCTATGCACCTTCTAAATGGACTAGCTCATTTTTTTTTTCAAAACGGACTTGATCTCGTACTATGGTTGTGAGTCCCTCTATGCACCTTCTAAATGGACTAGCTCATTTTTTTTTTTCCAAAATGGACTTGATCTACTATGGTTGTGAGTCCCTCATATTTTATTCATATTTTATAGATCTCATACCGTTATTTTGTAGCACTTATAATACAGCGTTCCAAATTATGGAAAAATCCCCTATCCAGAATAACTGAGGTCCCAAGCATTCTGGATAACAAATCTTATACCGTACTATAGCGTAATAACTTACGATAATCGTACGATAGCTTCAGAGTTGTCTTGCGATAAGTGTAGTGTGCTTGTAAACATGGGGAAATTTTTGTTATTGAGAAATAGACGTTGAATAAAAATAATAGAACAATACAAACTGTGGTATAAAATTCGAAAGACGTATCAATCAAACAAAAGACATATCAATCAAACAGACGCATCCATTTTCATAAAAAAACCCTGATTATATAAGTCGGTTGCAACTTTTCAAATAGGTGACAGAGTTTCTATGCGAAACTATTATTATATTATTATGCGAAACTATTACTATATATGCGAAACTCTTAAACTATATGAAAGCGAAGCCATAATGGATTTTCTATTGAAATTCAAGTTTGTGTTCTTTATTTTCAAAGATAAGTTATGCGTAATTCTTTTATATTTCCAATGTATATCAATTTCAGCCCAAATTCTGAGTTTCAGCGAACTTTTGTCTTCGGTGAAAATATTGCCGCATATTCGGCCAGGACTAAAACTCATTGTATTCCAGAAATCTTGCTTCTTCCTTTGGAATTTTCAACATTGCTCATCCTATCAACTTCATGGTTTATAATTAACAGTTATCATCGACTCGAGATAAGTGTAAATTATAAGCAATGCATATATTACTTAACTTTAAAAAACATTAAAATGTGCAGATATAACTGTAGTAGAATATTTGTAGTTTGAATACTGTAGAAGTGCTTCAAACGCACTCCAAGAAATGTATAACAGGGCTTAATTTCTAACAAAAAAAGTACCGGAGCCATAATCTTCTGCAGTATTAAAACCATAGCATGTCTACCCCCCGCCATCACTCCAATTCACATTTTTGTATTTCATACATTATTTGCCTTGCCAAATTTAAATCTTTTTTTTATACTCATATCTACCTGCATATACGTAACTGTCAGCTATTCCACTTTTTAGTTTATCACTCTTTCCGAATAGAAATCTTCGCTTAATTTTAATGTTAATTAATTGCAAAATTCTGCAATTAACTAAGGTAAGGATTATGATACGGAAATAGTGTTAACTCAAAAAAGGAATTGTTCACAGCTATGCATATATGTATTATATATATATATAATGAATGAACAACTAGCAAAAACATTTATAAGAAAAATTTTCAGAAAATCTTACGTGCTGTTTTATCTCTGGTTCCTATTTGTGTGACACACTAGGTCACATATAAGTGTTTTGATAGAAAAGAATGCAGAAACTTAAAAATGGAAGGTAAAGGAAAGGCTAATTTTGGCTTTGGTTTTTCGGAATCACTTTTGCACTGGGCTCCAGAGCCCTGTATTTAAGAGCTCCGGTGAATTCCAACCAATATTTAAATATTTACTAGAAACAGAGAAGTACTGGAGCTGAGTTCTGGTGGGCTCCGGTGCAAATTAAGCCCTGGTGTAGAATAAAGTTGAGAATAAAACAGCTAATGACCATTTCGAAAAGCCATTATAAAATGTTAAATGAGATATGTTTACCTAAAAACATTTTTTAATTAAATGACATTCTACAAATAAAATGAGACAGAATTCTTTATACTTTCAAAATATATTTTTCGTTAAAAAGAACCCTTTTTACTATTTAGTTATTTGTTTGATTACTGTTTTAAATCAATTACTTATTCTACAGGTTGACCAAATATTCAGTTTTGTTTTCGGCCCAAAATCTTATTTCCACGAATATTCGGCAGATACCGAAACACTCTGTATTTCTAAAATTGCGTTTCTTTCTTCGGGAATTTTAAATATTACTCATCTAATGGAACTATTTATACAGTAGGCTGTCTAAAATCCACAAATGCCTAAAATATGCACATCATCACAGATGTAAACAATGAAACTTTCAGTTCAGATATAGGGGCAAAATGATGGAATTTTTTCGTTTTACATCATTCCTTATGTATTTTAATATGAAATTCTCGATAATATGACTGATCTCGTGGTTTTGTCATGAAGAAAGTATAAATTTATTACTGAAAAAAAATCAAAATATTGCTGATATCACTGGAAATTGCAATCTTTTTTTCCAAATATGTGTACTAATTAAGCTTTTTTGGTTATTAAGACATGCTAAATCTGATATAAAACTTCCGTACTTCGAATTTGATGTGAATTAATTAGGATACCTTTATGAAGAAAGTTTCATTGAATAATTTAAGGAAAATGTATCTCATCTTTATCATGAGTATTTAATTACACATTAATTATTTACTTGACCTTTACTTTTAATAATTAAATCATTTTTTAAATTATCTTACTTTTTATCATTTTACTTTTTTACATAATTATTTTAATATTTTACTGTAATGCGAGCATTCATTATAAATTTTATTGCATATTACATTTAAATTATTGTTTAAAAAATGTAAACAAAGCAATGACCAGAAATCAGCACAACCCCTGGTTCCAAGCTGTGCAGATTTGAGGGAGTCTATTATAATCATCAGTAATCACTAACTCAAGACGTGAGTCCAAATTATGAACAATGCTTATATATCTAAGCTTTGAAAACGTTTTCCACGTGCTTATTAAAATTTACAGACTTAACTGTGATAGAATTTTTTTTTTTAATACAGCAGAAGTGCTTCGAGCGTGCCTTAAGAAAGGTGCAGAATAAAAGCAGAGAATAAAACACTTGAAGATTATTGACAAAAGTCATTATAAAGGCTAATAGGGTTTATAGCAAAATATTTTTGGCTTTAAGGCTTAAGAAATGTACTTTTCTTCGTTAAACATCTATGGGGAACTTTCTGATACATTCATTTTTACATGTAGACTAACAGATCACCTGGCCTGATTCTGCCAAGAAATTTTGAAACTTGATCCGACCCCAATCTAATTTTATTTTGGTGTAAAAATAAAACTGTAAAAGTCCTAATGATTTATAGTTTTCAATAAACAGAAATAATGATGTCATAAATTTTTGGTGAGAAAAGGTAGTCAAATCATTTTCTCTCTCTGCTGGTTATGCGAGAAAAAAAAAATCTTTATAAAAATCGACAATTAAAAATGAAATTAAATAAATAAACTAATCTGAAAATTTCGGCTTGTCAATTTTAGGGCACACAACCAAATTACTTACATCTTATCAATGAAAGAACAGTATCTTCCTAACAACAGACAACAAGAGTTCAATGTAATAACTCAACCCTGAAAAAATCTCTCTATGGAAGTTTCTTTCAAAATTCGGAAATTTCTCTTTTCTTAAAGTTTTTAAAAATTCACATAAGTTTAAATTAATATTTTTAATAATAAGTTTAAGTTAAGTTTTTATTAACATTTTTTTAATTTTTTCATTACTGAAGATTTTCTCCATACAGCGACATAAAAGATTACACTGAACGACTAAGGTATGAAGAAGATTTAGGTTGATAAAAAGCAATGTCCTAATTTTCGACGAAAGGGAGACTTTTAAAAAATCGCAAAAAATTCAAAAATAGCTTTATGAATTCTGAATAAATTTTATCAGAAACGGGATAAAATTTACTACATTGGGTTAAAAGATAAAATTTTGAGTGCATTTATGAGTGGATCAAAATAGTTGGTTGAACTTGGAAAATCGAGAAATATGCAATTTTTTCCATTCAATATATAAAAAAAAATTAAATCTGTGTTTCTTGTACATTTGTTCCTGTGTTTTGTCTATTCTGCACAAAATATTCAGACTGCTATGCGTAATAGATTTCTATAGTCTTCACCAACAAACTAACAAACAGATAAACACAGAGACAAAAACTTCATTTTATTAGTATAAAAGAATGAAATTATCAAGAAATGACTACTGAAGTGATTTGGAATCTAATAGCATTTTTAATTTTACGACAAATTATAATGCATTTTAAGTCATAGGGTATTGTTGTGTCATACTGCTTTACTTATGAAGTCCCAAAATTCAGTTCAAAATAACAAACTGGATAATATTTTCTGAAGATTCATTGGTGTAGCCAGGTTTTTGTGTGAATGAGCCGGGGTGCTCAAAATGTTTAAATTGAGTAAAAAAAATTCCTTATATAGTAAACCCTGATAAAACGGTATCAGATGAGACCGAAAAGTTTTCCTTTTTAGACAGGTTTCAATCTTCTACTGTATATACGAGGGGGTATCAGTAGGTTTTTGCCCTCACATAGAAAGTATTGAGTAAAATTTATGAAATTGCTACATTGTATTAGTCCTTTTCTATATAGTCACCGTGCACAGTACCTAACACATATCTGCAAATGGTATTTCAAAAAGATGGGGGGGGGGATGTATTCCAGGTGGCACGATAGTAAACCCAAAAGGGAGCATTTTTCTAACTTTTGCCGACCCCCACATGTGACATATTGTTGGAAAGGTCTGTGACCACTTATTCATGTTATGCAGATCCTGAGCCCCTCCCCCAAGTTTTCCCTCTGGGGGGGGGCACTTTTATAAATTTTACAGACACCATTCATGCTTCCCGGAGCAAATTTGGAAGGGCATAATAAGAATAAGTGGGCACACGCCATTATAACAATATGTCACATGTGGGGGTTGGCAAAAGTTAAAAAAATGCCCTCCTTTGGGTCTACTATCGCGCCTACTGGATTACATCCTCCCCCCTCTTTTTGAAATACCGTTTGCAGAAATGTGTTACTGTGCACGGTAACTATATAGAAAAGGACTAATGGGAATGTCCATTGTTACTCTTGTGACTATTGCAGCAAATTTTCACAAATACTTCCAATTATTTTATTACAAAATATAATTAGAACAAAAATTGATATAACCAGTTAAATACAATTATGTTCCACTTGCATAAAATATATCTAATTTGTTACAAAAAGCATTTCCCTTGTCTATATAATCAATCAAAATTTTGTTACTCCTGTGACCAGAGCGTCACAAGAGTCATTTATTGTGTGAGTGCAAAAGTTCTACCCGTTTTTTAGTGAAAATAGAAAGGCGGAGAACACATAAAGTTAAGCACCTAGGAATTCACGTGAGCACCATCATTATGTATGACATCTTGCCATCTGTCTGGCAGTAAGTGAATCCCACGCCGATAAAACTGCTCTGTTTTAGAACCAAAATACTGCTGTAATGCTCTTTTTACAGTCTCCACATCATAGGAGGTTCGGAGAGCGAAGGCGTTGTGTATCAGTAGTAGGAAAAGGAGAGTTCGGGCTCAGGAGGGGGGACGAGGGGACCGTCCCGCCTCACCCCAGCTAAAAATGAACTGCAGAATTCTACAAAAAAACCGCAGTTGGAAAACTGCGGTGATTTGGCCGATTCCACTACAGATTTTTTGCGGTCAATAGAACTACAAAATTACCGCAGTTTACTAACTGCAGTAATTTAGCAGTTGTATTGACCACAAAAATTCTACAGAAAATTTATAGTTATATCAATATTAAAAATTCTGCAGAAATTTCGCAGTTTTATTGACCGCAAAAATTCTGTAGTGGAATCGGCCAAATCACCGCAGTTCTCCAACTGCAGTTTTTTTGTAGTATATCGACCTCAAAAATGTAGTATTTTTTTAATGAGTATCCACTTTGCCTCCCTGAGGAAAGTGCCCTCAGGGGGGCAAAGTAGTGCACGGAGCAGTGGAAGTATATAAAATGATTAAGCGGTCACAGGTTTGGGTGTCGGCAAAATGTAGGAAAGTGCCCTCCAAATGGGGGGGGGGAAGTAGTGGATGGAGCACCAGAAATGCATAAAATGATTAAGCGGTCACAGGCCTTACCAACGATATGTCACATGATGGGTGTCGCAAAAATTTAGGAAAGTGCCCCCGAGGGGGGCAAAGTAGTGGGCAGAGTACCGGAAGAGCATAAAATGATTAAGCAGCCAAGGGCCTTTCGAACGATATGTCACATGATGGGTGCCGGGAAAATTTAGTAAAGTACACCCCTGGGGGGGCAAAGTGGGGGGTGGGGGAGGAGTACCGGAAGTGCATAAAATGATTAAGCGGTTACAGGCCATTCCAACGATATGTCACATGATTAGTGTCAGAAAATTTTAGGAAAGTGCCCCCCTAGGGGGGCAAAGCAGCGGGCAGAGTACCGAAAGTACATAAAATGATTAAGCAGCCAAAGGCCTTTCCAACGATATGTTACATGACAGGTGTCGGGAAAATTTAGTAAAGTGCCCCCATGGGGGGCAAAGTGGTGGGTGTGGTACCGAAGTGCATAAAATGATTAAGCAATCACAGGTCTTTCCAACGATATGTTACATGACGGGTATCTGCAAAATTTAGTAAAGTGCCCCCCCTGGGGGGCAAAGTGGTGGGCGGGGTACTGGAAGTGCATAAAATGATTAAGCGGTCACAGGCCTTTCCAACGATATGTCACACGACGGGTGTCGGAAAAATTTAGGAAAGTGCCCCCCAGGGGGGCAAAGTAGTGGGCGGTGTACCGGAAGTGCATAAAATGATTAAGCAGCCAAGGGCCTTTCGAACGATATGTCACATGATGGGTGTCGGGAAAATTTAGTAAAGTACACCCCTGGGGGGGCAAAGTGGGGGGTGGGGGAGGAGTACCGGAAGTGCATAAAATGATTCAGCAGTTACAGGCCATTCCAACGATATGTCACATGACAGGTGTTAGCAAAATTTAGGAAAGTACCCCCCAGGTGGGGGGCAAAGAGGTGGGCAGAGCACCAGAAGTGCATAAATTGATTAAGCAGTCACAGGCCTTTTCAATGATATGTCACATGAGGGGCTATGGCAAAATTTAGAAAAATGCCCTCCCACGGGGGAGGGGCAGGTGGGGAGAGGGACACGAAGGTGCTAATACAAATAAGCAGCCACACACCTTACCAAAGATATGTCACATGATGCATGTCGGCAAAATTTAGAAAAGTACCCCCCCCCCCTGGTGTGAATGTAAAGGGAGGGTCATCGTAGGTACATAACATGAATAAGTGGTAAGAAATTTGCATATTACACAATCTTTCGAGGAAATACACATATTTCGCACGACCTTTTGAAGAAATTCACTTATTTTACACGATCCTTTGGCAAAAATCGCAGTTTTCTACGACCTTTCAAAGAAATTTGCATATTTCACACGATCATTTGACGAAATACACTGTTTTCGCGATCATTTGACAAAAATCACATTTTTTCGCGATTCTTTGACAAAATTAGTGTTTTTTCCGTGACCTTTCAAAGAAATTTGCATATTACATGGTCTTTCGACAAAATTCACATATTTTACACAATCCTTAGGCAAAAATCACATTTGTTCGCAAGATCCTTTGAAGAAATTCGCATATTTTCCACGATCTTTCAATGACATTTGCATTTTTTCTGCGATCATTTGACAAAAATCATATTTTTTTGCGATTCTCTGGCAAAATTCGCGTTTTTTCCTCAACTTTTAAACGTAATTTGCATATTACAGTATCTTTCGACAAAATTTGCATATTTCGCACGATCTTTCAAAGAAACTTTCATATTTCGCACGATCTTTCGAAGAAATTCACATATTTTACATGATCATTTGACGAAATATGCATTTTTTTCGCAATCATTTGACAAAAATCACATTTTTTCGCGATTCTTTGACAAAATTCTTGTTTTTTCCGTGACCTTTCAAAGAAATTTGCATATTACATGGTCTTTCGACAAAATTCGCATATTTTACACAATCCTTTGGCAAAAATCACATTTTTTCGCAAGATCCTTTGAAGAAATTCGCATATTTTCCATGATCTTTCAACGACATTTGCATTTTTTCTGCGATCATTTGACAAAAATCATTTTTTTTGTGATTCTCTGGCAAAATTCGCGTTTTTTCCACAACCTTTCAACGAAATTTGCATATTACACTATCTTTCGACAAAATTTGCATATTTCGCACGATCTTTCAAAGAAACTTTCATATTTCGCACGATCTTTCGAAGAAATTCGCATATTTTACACGATCATTTGACGAAATATGCATTTTTTTCGCAATCATTTGACAAAAATCACATTTTTTCGCGATTCTTTGACAAAATTCTTGTTTTTTCTGTGACCTTTCAAAGAAATTCGCATATTACATGGTCTTTTGACAAAATTCGCATATTTTACACGATCCTTTGGCGAAAATCACATTTTTTTTGCAAGATCCTTCGAAGAAATTTGCATGTTTTTCACGATCTTTTAACGACATTTGCATTTTTTCTGCGATCATTTGACAAAAATCATATTTTTTTGTGATTCTTTGGCGAAATTCACGTTTTTTCCACGACATCTCAAAGAAATTTGCATATTACCCGATCTTTCGACAAAATTTGCATATTTCGCACGATCTTTCGAAGAAATTCACATATTTTACACTATTATTTGACGAAATACGCATTTTTTCGCGATTCTTTGACAAAATTCTTGTTTTTTCTGTGACCTTTCAACGAAATTCGCATATTACATGGTCTTTCGACAAAATTCGCATATTTTACACGATCCTTTGGCGAAAATCACATTTTTTGCAAGATCCTTCGAAGAAATTCGCATGTTTTCCACGATCTTTTAACGACATTTGCATTTTTTCTGCGATCATTTGACAAAAATCATATTTTTTTGCGATTCTTTGGCGAAATTCACGTTTTTCCCACGACCCTTCGAAGAAATTCGCATATTACACGATCTTTTGATGAAATTCGAGCATTTTGCACGACCTTTTGAATAAACTTGCATATTTTACACGATCTATTGGCAAAAATCATGTTTTTTTTGCAATTCTTTGATGGAAATCGTGTCTTTTTCGTGATCCTTTAATGAAAATCTCATTTTTCCGGCAATCCTTTGACGAAAATTGCGTTTCCCAGCGATCCTTTGACGAAAATTGTGTTTCCCAGCGATCCTTTGACGAAAATTGCGTTTCCCAGCGATCCTTTGACGAAGATTGCGTTTCCCAGCGATCCTTTGACGAAAATTGCGTTTCCCAGCGATCCTTTGACGGGAGTCGCATTTTTTCCTGTAATCCTTTGACGAAAATCGCATTTTCCCCATGATTCTTTGACATTAATTGCATTTTTTCCATGATCCTTTGACAATTGTGCTCAATTTGGTGCGGTTCGTAGTCACGTTTTTGTTATATTTCCTACACTCCCACTACAACCCTTCCCTCATTAAAAATGTTAACAAATTTTAATGCATATTTGCATCGATCCCAGGAATAATAAAATTCAATGCTGAAAAAGCGGAATTCCGCGTTTCTGCAGTAAAATAAAACGTCTGAAAACATCTTTCGATTACATAGTTTCTGAACACAAACACCTGCTAGTTTCATGCGTTTCCAAACAAAAATAATTTAAAACATATGTCATAAAGTTGCCTCTTTGGATTTGAGAACACCCATAATGAAAAGCATTCACCATAACAAATGCACAGGGATAAATTCAGTCAGGAGATGCAGCGTTCCCATATCATATATATATAATATATATATACATACACATACATAGATATAATGCTAATAATGTATTATACTTAAATTGAAGGATGGCATTTATAAAAATATTTTACTCAAATTTTTCCGATAGATTTCAGTACAATTTAAAAAAAAAAAAAAACAGAGCAAACATAAATACGTCATTTTTTTTAAATTGAACAGAACTGAAATTATCAATGCAAGTTTAATGATGCAACTGAAATTATCAACGCAGCACGCAGGTCCCCCCCCCCCCGGTCCCTCCTCTCGTGCACCCTCCTATCCCTCTTCAACTATCCGTGCCGCCTCCGCCACCACAGCACCGCCCCCTAGCGGGAAAAATGACGTTTTTAGAGTATTTTTCTATTATAACATGAGAGTTGAATGTTAGATCGACTAGATTATCATGCTATAAGATGAAGATTAAATTTACATTTGAATTTTGAACAACCTTTACCTTAATGAGCATTATTAATTAAGCAAAACAATGGAAAATATCAATTTTTTAGGAAAAAAGCTGATTTCTGTAGATTATTTTCAACTACAAGATCAGAATATCAACTTAAATGGGAAAGTTAAGCATATATTTGAATTTTGAACAATCTTTACCTTAATGAGTATTATTAATTAAGCAAAATAATGGAAAATATCAATTAAACAAAACGATTTCTGTTGATTATTTTCAACTACAAGATCAGAATAACAAATTAAATAGGGAAAGTTAAACATATATTTGAATTTTGAACAATCTTTACCTTAATGAGTATTATTAATTAAGCAAAATAATGGAAAATATCAATTTCTTAGGAAAACAAAACGATTTCTGTTGATTATTTTCAACTACAAGATCAGAATAACAAATTAAATGGGGAAAGTTAAACATATATTTGAATTTTGAACAATCTTTACCTTAATGAGTATTATTAATTAAGCAAAACAGTGGAAAATATCAATTTCTTAGGAAAAAAGCTGAAAATTTTCAAGTACAAGATCAGAATATACTCTTAAATGGGGAAAGTTAAACGCGTACATTTGAATTTTGAAGAATCTTTACCTTAATGAGTATTATTAATTAAGCAAAACAGTGGAAAATACCAATTTCTGAGGAAAAAAGCTGATTTCTGAAGATTTTATTCAACTGCAAGCTCAGAATATCAACATAAATGGAGAAAGTTACACATATATTTGAATTTTGAACAATCTTTACCTTAATGAGTATTATTAATTAAGCAAAACAATGAAAAATATCAATTTTTAATGAAAAAAGCTGAACTTTTTCAAGTACAAGATCAGAATATACTCTTAAATGGGGAAAGTTAAACGCGTACATTTGAATTTTGAAGAATCTTTACCTTAATGAGTATTATTAATTAAGCAAAACAATGAAAAATAACAATTTTAAAGGAAAAAAGCCGATTTCTGTAGATTATTTTCAACTACAAGATCAGAATATCAACTTAAATGGAGAAAGTGAAACATATTTTTGAATTTTGGATTATCAATACCTTAATGAGTATTATTAATTATGCAAAATAATGAAAATATCAATTTTTAATGAAAAAGCATATTCTTTAGATCCTTTAGATTTTTTTTTTCAACTATAAGATAGGGATATCATCTTAAAAGGAAAATTTAAACATATAATTTAGTTTTTAATCCACCATTACCTTAATAAATTTTGATAATTAAACAAATAACAAAGAATAATATCGAATTTTTAAAGAAAAAGATTAATTTTATTAATCCAATAATGATTTTTAAATCTTTATATAATACTTCGAACCTATCCAACGTTTTTATTCGTTATTGGTTTTAAATTTTATCATTTTCATATAAAATTTCGAGTTTTCAAACCAATTACTTAATTTTACTGCATTTTAAATGTGGATATTTCTAGGTAAATAGCCAGTTTTATCTTACACTTAGTAATTTTACACCAACCTAATTGATTTTACAGTGTTTAGGCCACTGTAGGATTATGCTTCATCATCACACTTCTTCTAAAAGTAAAAATAACCAGATTTCCCGCCCCCCCCTTTCATGAATTACATCTACGCTCTCTTCAAACTCATAAGAAAATCCTGCGTATCTCCCCCCTTGAAGGGTGGTGGATACAATAGCGTTACGTCACTTGTTTACAAAATATATATATGTTGACGATTTGAACTTTTTTCAAGATGTATAAAAGAAAGTATCAATATTTTTACATTATTGCAAGTATAATTTTACAGTTTAATGAATAATTATTTATTTATTATTGGATACCCAATTTTATCAACAGATGAATTAACTATACCTGTGCTGAAACTACATTTCACATACTTAGCCACACTTTAAAAAATTTCACTTCAATATGTAAATATTAAGTGCATTTTTAACATAACACATGTTTTTCAACACTAGTTCCTATACGAGAATTTTGTTTATTAAATAGTATGTATTCACTTTCAAATTGCTTTTACTTGAAATTATATAAACCCTTTTAACAGAAAATTTGTTTAACCACAGAACGAATTGTATTTAACACGTTCAACCTCAATATCAATAATTGAACAAAACAATGGAAAATATCAATTTTTAAGAAGAAAAATAAAAACAGATTTCTTTAGATATTCTTTTTTCAGCTACAAGATACGAAGATTTCAACTTAAAAGGGAAATTTAAACATTTATTTTAGCTTTTGACAAACCATTACCTTAATGAATTTTAATAATTGAACAAATAACAAAGGAAAATATTATTTTTTAATGAAAAAAGACAAATTTAAACGAATTTGATTAACTTTTACACTAGTTTGAGATTTTTCATTCTTTTAGATGCTAGCTATGTAGAATTTTAACCTCTCAACGAGACACACTTCAAGAAATACTCATTACTAAACAAAATAAATTAATTTTAATCTAATCAATAACTGAAAATTTCACATTTTAAAAATATTTTTATGAATGTACATAAAAGATACGAGTTTACAAACTAATATCCTTATTTTATTAAATTTAACTGGATTTTTCTATATTCGAGCGTAACTTTTATACACAAAGCATTATTTAATCAAATTCAGTACTTTCAGATTTAACGAAATTCAGCGATTTTTCACTTTTCAAACCAATCCTATGAGTTAAAAAACAACAACGCCTCCTATAATTTTATAGCTTTGAGTGAAACGAGTCGAATTTTTTATACTGTTTGCTGTTTTCGTTATATGAAGACGTCAGCTTATATTCTCTAGTTTAACTAAAATGAGTAATATGCAAGAAATGTCTTTAGCAGAGGAAGATTCAAGTCAATCTTACTTAAAGGATATGAAATCAGCTATACCCAGCCAAGAAGCACATGCTTCGAACATTGAAATATTACCCTCTTCACCAGAACAACTAAAACCAGCTTTTTCTTGCAATCGATGCGAGAAATCCTATTCAAAAAAGAATGCATTAAACAGACATCAAATATCCCATTTGGAGAAAAAACACTTTGAATGTGAAATATGCTCAAAGACTTTCATTCAAAGCAGTGATTTAAAACGACATAGTGTATCTCATTCCAGGACATCTACTACATATAAATGCGATCAATGCGGGAAAGATTATTTACAAAAGTTTCTGTTAACAATTCACAAGAGATCTCATAAGAAGTTTTATGATTGTGATAAATGTTCCAACTCTTTTTTAACAAAGTCTGCTTTAACTAAACATAAAAAAGTTCATCCCAAGGAATATGAATGTAAACACTGCAACATTAAATTGTATGACGAAGTTGAATTTTTACATCATAAAAAAGTTCACCCTAAGAAATATAGTTGTAAACACTGTAAAATTATCTTTTATCTCCAGAGGGAGTTTATTCATCATCTGATCAACATGCATAAATGAAAAATGCCAACTTTGTTAAGTCATAAACTTGATTTGAATATCTGTATATTTTAAAAATGTATATGTACTCCTATAACTGTTGAAAATGATGAATAAGTATTGTTTAACTGAAAAAGCTTTTGTCGTTTATTTTTACCATATCAACTTGTGATTTTTCTTGACTCTATCTCATCAAGTCCAAACGATTTTACTAAAATTTTAAAATACATATTGTATATTTTTTAAGTTTATAAATTTTTAATTTCTTATCGAATGAAACATGAGTTAACTATCTTTTATTAATTTCATATTAAAAACCTAACGTTTTCCATATAATTTTATTATGTTCCGTCTAAATTTTATCTACCCAATTAAATTCTATAATCCCTTCTTATTAGCAAACATTACTATTTAACTGGAAATTTCACATTAATGTTTTTCTTTTTCATGATTGTACATATAAAAATAAGAGTTTACAAACTAATTTCCATAATTTATCACATTTGAACTTAATTTTTATACTCAAAACATTATTTAATCAAATTTTTATACTTTCTGATTCAGTGAAATTCGATGATTTTTCATTTTTTAAACCAATACCACAATATTTATCGACATTGGACTTGATTCTTCCCTTGTATATTTTTACATTACACAATTAAGATAGATATAGACTTAGGACAGCAATAGAGTTAAAAATTGATTATACTCAATTTTCACCTTATATGAATTGGTCCTACATGACATTTCTTATTGCTACAATCACTTGATATATTAAAATTAGTCCGAGTTATTCAGTGTATATTATTAATCAAATTATCATATGTTTCATCTTACACTTTTAAGATTTCTGAATTATCATCCATAAAGTTGCTTAAAATATTAATACTGTGTTTATAGTTCTATTGATACATAGCCTACATGAATATAATCTTTAATTTTAACATTTCATATTTTAAATGACCTATTTTCAAAACTAAACTATATGAATTTTTACTACATCACTTATCAATATCACAGAATGATTTATGCTTCACACTTTTCTAATAATTATCAGATTCTTATAACATAATTTCTTGATAACATATATTATACTACTGATTTGTACGCATGAGTGAGTTGTCACGTGATCAAAACGATTGAGAATAATATAAATTTTCGAAAAGCAGCGCAGTATTTCTCATTTCAACTATTAAACTTGGAAGAGAAGGTGTCTTTAAGTGCGCAACTCTGATAAATTTCCAGATTTTAATTCAAGTGAGGAATCGATTTCTTTGTTAGTGAATAAAGTAAGTTTTAGTATATCATTACAACATATATGTATTAATAAAAATAAATAAATATATGATTACTTATATATTAAACCTTTCCTAAGTATATAAATATATTTCTTTTATTGTACAGATGTTGCAGCAAGATGAATCAAAACAGCAGCAATCCTCTTTATCAGAAATGGATGATCTGAATGATTCGCTCTTAGCACATGTAGAGTTAAAGAATAATAAATATGTAAGTACTTAGATATGAAATACTATAATTCATATATGAAACGTAATTAGAGTAAATTTAAAATCAAATATTTTATTGTTTATACTTTTACAAATGTTTTTTATCCATATCATTGAAGAGAATTCTAATTGTTTACATTTATTTCTCTCACAGATGTGTTCTATTTGCTACAAACAATTTTTAAGTAAATGGAATTTAAAAGAACATACACAAATCCACACAGATGAAAAACCCTATACTTGTGATGATTGCCAAAAGCCGTTTTCAAGAAAATATGAATCAAAAATGCATACTACATCATACAGTCTATCACCAGCTGTATGTAAACTTTGTGAAGATATTCAAGAAATAACCAGACGTTTGAAGAATTTAACAATCAAGGAAGAGATTTAGACTATGTACTCAACCTATTTGCATAAGAGTTACCACAATATCCCAAAATTGAAATTTCGAAGGCACACAGTGGATGTAAAGAAATTTTTGTTACCCATGATTCTCGTAACCACAATGAATTTGGATATTATTCATAATGTATTAATTAAATTGTTATAATAAATATTCGTTTATCTGCACTTATCGACGTGTTTATTTATATCTCCTAACATTTTAAATGAAAAACGCTTTCCCATCTTAAAAAATTTCATAAGAACAAATAAAAATTAACAGATGAATGAAAAAATATGCATGTTCAAAAAGTTTTCTAAATATATTTACAAAAATGTTTACAAAATAAAAAATTTGCAAGAGTAAAAGACAAAATTTCACAAAACTAAAAAAAAAAATACAACATAACATTTTTTTCTTCTTACAAATGTGAGTTTTTAGAAAAGTAGGGAAAAAAATTACATTTAGATTTTTTTTTTCAAAAGTGAAAAAAAATATTTTTACAAAAAATATTTTTACAAAAAATATTTTTACAAAAAAATATTTTTACAAAAAAATTTTTTACAAAAAATTTTTTTACAAAAAATATTTTTACAAAAAAAAATTACAAAAGTAAAAAAAAAAAAAACATAAAAAATAATAAAAAAATTACAAAATTTGTGAAAAATTTGCAAAAAAGTTATGAAAAAGTTTCAAAAAATGATATTTTAAATAGTATTATAATGGTTGGCACAATATTTAAAATTACACTATATTTAAAATATCATTTTTTGAAACTTTTTCATAACGTTTTTGTAAATTTTTTTCAAACTTTTTTGCAATTTTTTTCACAAATTTTGTAAATTTTTTTTATTATTTTTTATGTTATAATTTTTTTTTTTTTACTTTTGTAATTTTTTTTGGTAAAAAAATTTTTTGTAAAAAAATTTTTGTAAAAATATTTTTTTGTAAAAATATTTTTTGTAAAAATATTTTTTTGTAAAAATATTTTTTGTAAAAATATTTTTTTTCACTTTTGAAAAAAAAATCTAAGTGTAATTTTTTTTCATACTTTTCTAAAAACTCACATTTGTAAGAAGAAAAAAATGTTATGTTGTATTTTTTTTTTTAGTTTTGTGAAATTTCGTCTTTTACTCTTGCAATTTTTTTATTTTGTAAACATTTTTGTAAATATATCTAGAAAACTTTGTGAACATGCATATTTTTTCATTCATCTGTTAATTTTTATTTGTTCTTATGAAATTTTTTAAGATTGGAAAGCGTTTTTCGTTTAAAATGTTAGGAGATATAAATAAACACGTCGATAAGTGCAGATAAACGAATATTTATTATAGCAATTTAAGGAATACATTATGAATAATATCCAAATTCATTGTGGTTACGAGAATCATGGGTAACAAAAATTTCTTTACATCCACTGTGTGCCTTCGAAATTTCAGTTTTGGGATATTGTGGTAACTCTTATGCAAATAGGATGAGTACATAGTCTAAATCTCTTCCTTGATTGTTAAATTCTTCAAACGTCTGGTTATTTCTTGAATATCTTCACAAAGTTTACATACAACTGGTGATAGACTATATGATGTAGTATGCATTTTTGATCCATATTTTCTTGAAAACGGCTTTTGGCAATCTTCACAAGTATAGGGTTTTTCATCTGTATGGATTTGTGTATGTTCTTTTAAATTCCATTTACTTAAAAATTGTTTGTAGCAAATAGAACACATCTGTGAGAGAAATAAATGTAAACAATTAGAATTCTCTTCAATGATATGGATAAAAAACATTTGTTAAAGAACAAACAATAAAATATTTGATTTTAAATTTACTCTAATTACGTTTCATATATGAATTATAGTATTTCATATCTAAGTACTTACATATTTATTATTCTTTAACTCTACATGTGCTATGAGCGAATCATTCAGATCATCCATTTCTGATAAAGAGGATTGCTGCTGTTTTGATTCATCTTGGTGCAACATCTGTACAATAAAAGAAATATATTTATATACTTAGGAAAGGTTTAATATATAAGTAATCATTTATTTATTTATTTTTATTAATACATATATGTTGTAATGATATACTAAAACTTACTTTATTCACTAACAAAGAAATCGATTCCTCACTTGAATTAAAATCTGGAAATTTATCAGAGTTGCGCACTTAAAGTCACCTTCTCTTCCAAGTTTAATAGTTGAAATGAGAAATACTGCGCTGCTTTTCGAAAATTTATATTATTCTCAATCGTTTTGATCACGTGACAACTCACTCATGCGTACGAAACAGTAGTATAACATATGTTATCAAGAAATTATGTTATAAGAATCTGATAATTATTAGAAAAGTGTGAAGCATAAATCATTCTTTGATATTGATAAGTGATGTAGTAAAAATTCATGTAGTTTAGTTTTGAAAATAGGTCATTTAAAATATGAAATGTTAAAATTAAAGATTATATTCTTGTAGGCTATGTATCAATAGAACTATAAACACAGTATCAATATTTTAAGCAACTTGATGGATGATAATTCAGAAATCTTAGAAGTGTAAGATGAAACATATGATAATTTGATTAATAATATAGACTGAATAACTCGGACTAATTTTAATATATCAAGTGATTGTAGCAATAAGAAATGTCATGTAGGACCAATTCATATAAGGTGAAAAATGAGTATAATCAATTTTGAACTCTATTGCTGTCCTAAGTCTATATCTATCTTAATTGTGTAATGTAAAAATATACAAGGGAAGAATCACGTCCAATGTCGATAAATATTGTGGTATTGGTTTAAAAAATGAAAAAACATCGAATTTCACTGAATCAGAAAGTATAAAAATTTGATTAAATAATGTTTTGAGTATAAAAATTAAGTTCAAATGTGATAAATTATGGAAATTAGTTTGTAAACTCTTATTTTTATATGTACAATCATGAAAAAGAAAAACATTAATGTGAAATTTCCAGTTAAATAGTAATGTTTGCTAATAAGAAGGGATTATAGAATTTAATTGGGTAGATAAAATTTAGACGGAACATAATAAAATTATATAGAAAACGTTAGGTTTTTAATATGAAATTAATAAAAGATAGTTAACTCATGTTTCATTCGATAAGAAATTAAAAAAATTATAAACTTAAAAAATATACAATATGTATTTTAAAATTTTAGTAAAATTTTAGTAAAAGGACTTGATGAGATAGAGTCAAGAAAAATCACAAGTTGATATGGTAAAAATAAACGACAAAAGCTTTTTCAGTTAAACAATACTTATTCATCATTTTCAACAGTTATAGGAGTACATTTACATTTTTAAAATATACAGATATTCAAATCAAGTTTATGACTTAACAAAGTTTGCATTTTTCATTTATGCATGTTGATCAGATGATGAATAAACTCCATCTGGAGATAAAATATAATTTTACAGTGTTTACAACTATATTTCTTAGGATGAACTTTTTTATGATGTAAAAATTCAACTTCGTCATACAATCTAATGCGGTCGCAGACGATTAGCCGAAAACCAAATAGCCGACAAGACATTTAGCAGACAGCACTTAGACGACAGGACGTTTAGCCGACAAGTACATTTAGTCGACACGTATATTTAGCAGACAGGACATGTAGCCGACAAGTACATTTAGCCGACAGGACAAGTAGCCGAAACGTACGTATAGCATACAGGAAATTAGCCGAAACGGACATTTAGCAGACAGACAATTGGACGACAGGCAATTGGCCGAACGTGACAATTGGCCTACAGGACAATTAGCCGACAGGACAATAAGCCGACAAGACAATTAGCCGACAGGACATTTAGCCGACAAGACAATTAGCCGACAGGACATTTAGCCGACAGGACGATTGGCCGACAGGAGATTTAGCCGACAGGACAATTAGCCGACAAGATATTTAGTTGAGAGGACGATTAGCCTAGTTAGGTTATGGTTAGGATACTTTTAGGTTACGGATAGATTATAATTAGTTTACGGTTACGTTAAACTTAGGTTACAGTTACGTTACGGTTGGGTTACAGTTAGATTACGGTTACGTCACAGTTATGTTACTTTTAGGTAACAATTAGGTTACGTTTAAGTTACAGATAGGTTGAGGTTATGTTACGGATAGGTTACAGTTAGATTACGGTTAAGTTACGGATAGGTTACAGTTAGATTACGGTTAAGTTACGGATAGGTTACAGTTAGATTACGTTTCTGCTACGATTAGGTTACGGATAGGTTACAGTTACGTTACAGTTTGGTTACAAATAGGATTACGGATAGGTTACAGTTAGATTACGGTTAGGTTCCGGATAGGTTACAGTAGGTTATGGATAGATTACAATTAGGTTACGGTTAGGTTACTGCCAGGCTACAGTTAGGTTGCGGTTAGGTTACAGTTAGGTTATAGTTACATCACAGTTAGGATACGGTTAGGTTATAATTAGGTTACGGTTAGCGTACCGTCATGTTACGTTTATTTTACAGATAGATTACTGTTAGGTTACAGTTATTTTACAGTTAGGTTATGGTTAGGTTATAAGTAGGTTACGGTTACGTTACGGTTAGGTTACAGTTAGATTACGGTTAAGTTACGGATAGATTACAGTTAGATTACGTTTCTGCTACGATTATGTTACGGATAGAATGCAGTTATGTTACAGTTTGGTTACAAATAGGATTACGGATAGGTTACAGTTAGATTACGGTTAGGTTCCGGATAGGTTACAGTAGGTTACGGATAGATTACAATTAGATTACGGTTAGGTTACCGCCAGGCTACAGTTAGGTTACGGTTAGGTTACATTTAGGTTACAGTTAGGTTATAGTTACATCACAGTTAGGATACGGTTAGTTAATAATCAGGTTACGGTTAGCGTACCGTCATGTTACGTTTATTTTACAGATAGATTACTGTTAGGTTACAGTTATGTTACAGTTAGGTTATGGTTAGGTTATAAGTAGGTTATGGTTACGTTACGGTTAGGTTACAATTAGGTTATCGTTAGGTTACGGTTATGTCCCATTTCCGTTACAGATAGGTTACGGTTAGATTATGGATAAGTTACAGTTAGGTTACGGGGGATCTATGTCATTTAGCCGAAAACCAAATAGCCGACAAGACATTTAGCAGGCACCAATTAGCCGACAGGGCGTTTAGCCGACAGGTACATTTAGCCGAAACGTACATTTACCCGACAGGTCAAATAGCCGACAGGACGTTTAGCCGACAAGACATTTAGCCGACATGATATTTATCCGACAAGACATTTCGTCGACAGGTCAAATAGCCGACATGACAATTAGCCGACAGGACAATTAACCGACAGTTCAAATAGTCGACAGGTCAAGTAACCGACAGGACATTTAGTCAACAGGTCAAATAGACGACCTGACAATTAGCAGACGGGTCAAATAGCCGACAGGAGAATTAACCGACAGTTCAAATAGTCGACAGGACAACTAGCAGACAGGTCAATTAGCCGACATGATATTTATCAGAAACATACATTCTGCCGAAAGAATTTAGAAGACACATTGATATGGGTCGGTGATATACCTACAATGTCAACCTCAATAACTCGTCACCATCATAATTCAACTTTTTAGCTCAGAGGCTATCAAAGTCAGAGAGCTGATGTGCCCGCCGTTCTGTATGTATGTAAGTATGTACGTACGTACTCACGTAACGAGGTACTCTTGATAGAAATATCCGATTTGCTTCAATTATTTTTCTACGTTCATTCTTGAAAGGTGCTTCCCTGATTAGTTTTGGGGTTTCATTGGTTAAAGATAAAGGGGGAAAAGGGAGCTAGTCCCTCCCCTTAATTTAGATAAATGGGTTTTTCATGCAGAATTATTCAATTTGCTCTAAATCTGATATACCGGTTTATTATGTTAAGGAGCTTCCCTGATTAGATTTGGAAGTTCATTAGTTAAGTATAAAGGGGGGGAAAGAGGGCTTCCCCCCTTAATTTAGATACATATTTTTTTCATTCAGAATTATTTGATTTGCTCCAAATTCGGTATACGGGTTTATTATGTTAAGGAGCTTCCCTGATTAGTTTGAAGGTTCATTAGTTAAGAATAAAGGGGGGATAGGGGAGCTACACCCCCCCCCCCCTTAATTTAGATAAATGGGTTTTTCATGCAGACTTATTCGATTTGCACCAAATTTGCTATACCGGTTTATCATGTTAAGGAGCTGCCTTGATTAGATTTGGAGGTTCACTAGTTAAGAATAAAGGGGGGAAAGGGGGCTACCCCCTATTAATTTAGATAAATGGGTTTTTCATGCAGAATTATTCAATTTGCTCCAAATTTTGTATACCGGTTTACTATGTTAAGGAGATGCCTTGACTAGATTTGGAGGTTAATTCGTTCAGAATAAAGGGGGATAGGGGAGCTAGCCCCCCATCCCCTTAATTCAGATAAATTGGTTTTTGATGCAGAGTTATTCGATTTGTTCCAAATTTTCTATATCAGTTTATCATGTTAAGCAGCTGCATTGATTAGATTTGGTGGTTCATTAGTTAAGAATAAAGGGGGGAAAGAGGGCTATCCCCCCTTAATTTAGATAAATGGGTTTTTCATGCAGAATTATTTGATTTGCTCCAAATTTGGTATACCGGTTTAATATGTTAAGGAGCTGCCTTGATTAGATTTGGAGGCTTATTGGTTAAGCATGAAGGGGGGACGGAGGTTAGTCTCCCCCATTAATTTAGATAAATGGGTTTTTCATGCAGAATTATTCGATTTGCTTCAAATTTGATATACCGGCTTATTCGGGTCTATGTCATTTAGCAGACAACCAAATAGCCGACAAGACATTTAGCAGACAGCAATTAGCCGACAGGACGTTTAGCCGACAAGTGCATTTAGCTGACACGTACATTTAGTTGACAAGACAATTAGCCGACATCGACAGTTAGCCGACAGAGACAATTAACCGACAGTATGTTTAGCCGACAAGACAATTAGCCGACAGAACATTTAGCCGACAAGATGGTTATCCGACAGGACAATTAACCGACAGTACGTTTAGCCGACAAGACAATTAGCCGACAGAACATTTAGCCGACAAGATGATTAGCCGACAGGATAATTTGCCGACAGGACATTTAGCCGACTCTTAGGTTAAGTTAGGTCACAGATTACGTTTAGGTAACAATTAGGTTACGTTTAGGTTACAATTACGTTACAATTAAGTTATGGTTATGTTACGGTTACATTACGGATAGGTTACAGTTACGTTATAGTTAGGTTAGGGTAGGTTATAATTAGGTTACTATTACGGTTAGGCTATAATTAGTTATAACAAACAAATTTTTAAAGAAGTAACATTTTCTACAATAAATATTGTTTGAAATGGGGTTTTTTGACGGATAACTCCGAAAAATATTATTTTTTAAATATAAGAATTTAAAAGAGGGGATGCATGAATTAAGAGTGTATTCAGGTGGCGAAAGAGTGGACCCACAGGGGGCAATTTTCAAACATTTTTCGGACCAGTTATGTGATATATCACCGGAAAGACCACTTTTTCCTGTTATAATTATTTCTTCTCTCCTCCCCACAATTTAGCTCCCCAGGGGGCACTTTTCGAACTTTTTGAAATCGTAGCGTTTTCATCATTTTAGATTAGATTTTTTTACGGAGCCCTCCTATAAATATTATTTATAATATATAAAATTCCAAAGAGTGGGGGGGGGGGGTTATTGCAGAGGGGCGCGAGAGTTGGTGCACCGGCGGTGCTTTTCCAACTTTTGCAGACACCCCTCATGTGATATATCATTGAAAAACACTATAGCCACTATTTCATATTATACGCCTCCCAAGTTCCACCCCTCCCACACACACACACTGCTTTGCCACCCCAAGGGGGAGGTCTTTTTGAAATTTTTTGAAATCGTAGCGTTTTCATCATTTTAGATCGGATTTTTTTTACATAACCCTCTGATAGATAATGTTTATAATATATAAAAAATTCAAAGAAAAGGAGGGTCTATTCTGAGGGGCGCGACTCCCTGGAGATATGCTTTTCTAACTTTTGCCGACACCCCACATGTAATATATCAATGTGATAAAGCACTGTGATCACTTTTTCATATTATACACTTCCCATGTCCTTTAACCATCCATAAACTTTATTGATAATAAATATTAAGAAGTTCTTAAAAAAAAAACGCTCAACTTTCCAAAACTTTCTAAAATATTCATGGAGACATTTTTATGCATAAAAACATTAAAATAAAATCCTTTATATCTAACTTCCTTTTATCAGTAATTTATTTATTTTGTTATTTATTTTTGACTAGATAATCGCAAATTTAAGAGCTGTTTATTTTTATTCCACCCTAACATTATTTATTCCAGACAGTGTTGCGCCAACATATGCGTATTTGGCGGAAGTATGATGCAACAGTTGAAAGGAGAAATCAATCATCATGTTTGGTCATTTCTTTATTCATTTCATTTTCTTCGATTACTAACGAAAAAGAGCTATTATTTGATACCAATTTAGCCGTGCTAATAAGTCTATTTTATACAAATAAAGCATATTATGGCATTAAACTGGATTATTCCTAATTTTCTCTTATTGATCAAGTTGAATTTAGACACTTTACTCCGTGAAGGATTGGATTTCTGTGACTCCGGGGTGGGGGTGGAATTTCCACTTTTTGATCATTGAAAACACAAAATCTCAAATCATCCATGGGGACATTTATTCTCTGGGGAGAATGTCTACCCCGGGTCACCCCATGAATTCAACACTGTTAATGATTTTAAAAAAAATTAGGTCTCTTTCTCTTTCTGATTTAATTAAGAAATTTAAACATTTAAACACGGAATGTAAAAAAATTATTTTGGAGAATCTATTATTTGTATAATGAATGCCATTGCTGGATCATATACACATATACGTTTACAAATGAACTGAAAATTTAATAGAATAATATTAAACTAGAGAACAGGAAAACTGTTTTTTGAGAATTTAGTGTCGCCCTCGGCATTTCCATTACTTCATTTTCTTCTGATGGACTGATGGTTTCTATTATTATGAAACAGCCATTATAAATGAAGTGTTAGGTGAAGATGAAAGAGCAGCCGTAAAAAGTTTAAGCTCTGATTTTCTGTCGGAATAGGGGAAAAAATGGCTATAATTTTTTTTTTTTTTTTTTTTTTTTTTTTTGACGACTGCTTTTTCATCTTCCCCTAACACCTCATATATAATAGCTGTTTCATAATAATAGAAGCCACCAATCCATCAGAAGAAAATAACTCGGTTAAGCGGGACTCTACTGCAGTACAAAACATATTTCAATTTTAAGACTTAAAGCACACGTTTTATTTTATGTAAAATGACGTCATTCGCATCCGCTTAAGAATTCCACATTTACGATCTACTCTTAAACATCTACAGTAAAGCATGCATAGCACATCACTATCGCGAAATAATGCACAAATGCAAAAAAATATTCCGTCATTCAAGAAAATCAAAATCAAAAAAAAAAAAAAAAAAAAAAAACGGCGATCTAATGATTCATAGATATTTACAATTAAATATAGTATATAATAGCTCCATTGTTTTAACAGAAATCATTCGTTTATATAATTTTTTTTTCAAAATAGCACGTATTTTAATTACATTTTCTTTCGGTTGTTGCGAAAAAATGGCAACAAAAATATATAACTGCTATTTTAAAACTATTCTTCCTTTACTTTCTACAGAAATCGAGTTCTTCCGTTGCCAATATTAAGCAAATGGTGAATTAAAAACGGCCAAAAAATTAATATTTCAAAAATAAATGGAGATACAGTTTTCAAGCAAAATGTATTTAAAAGAACTTTTTTTCTCCAATACGACGGTATAAAAATTGAAAATGTGCGATGCTTAGAAGTTTAAAAAATTGCTAAACAGTATTTAATCGTAATGCTTTCTTTTACGGCTAGCCTCTGTAAGGTAACTTATTTTTTGGGCACAAAATAAGCTGGGAGAAAGAAATAGCATACCGTACCGCAGGCTAATAACATTTTGTTTTAAACGTGATATAGGGTAAAAGCACCAATAGTCGGCCACTTAAGCGCTATCTTTAAGTATATAGCTCAAAGCGTAATTTTAAAAAGCAATGCAACATTTTAAACAGTGACACATGTTAATGTACACTTTTCTTTTACTGTTTCAGCAATTGTTTTTAAAAAAACTGATTATAGTTTTTATTTATAAAAAGTTAAACTTAAAAGTAGCAAAGGTCTAGTAGTCGGCCACTCAATTCTAGTGTTCGGCCATCACTGAACCAGTTGTCGGCCACTTAAATGCTTTGTTATTTAAATAACTGAAAGTATAAATTTTATAAACAGAACAACATTTTAATGATAAAATGGGTTAATTTATTCTTTTCTTATAATGTTGCTGTAATAATTTAAAATATTATAATAGTATTTAACACTTTCCAACATAGTTTAAAAGTGTTTGTGAATTTGGATTGTCTTCAATCTGTCCGAGTTCTAACACTCGCAAATATACTCGAATCTCCTTGAATTTTTTGCATGTTTTTGACGTTAACAATAGCACGATCGCTAATGAAAATAAAGTGTGTAGAATTTATAGTTCATCTACAGGGACAGTCAAAAATATCCCGATGCATTACGCTCAATGAGAAAAATTGCTTCAAGTTTATTTTAATGATGTTGGCCATTCAAATATAATGAAATTGATATGCATTTATGAAGTGCATTTAACTACGCATTCTAGACAATATGGAGTCCAAAGAACTTATTATTCATTTATAGGGCCCCGCAAAAGAATTCCTTTAGATAATAGTGTCAGGGGATAAGCAGTTTGTAGCGTATTTTAGTTCTCTTATACTACATCAAATAAAATGAAATTGATATACTACATTACTGAAGCTTACTACAAAATACTCGTTGTATAACATGATATGCATAGCATTTATCGTTCATTTACAGGGAAACACAAAAAATTCGAATACAGTACTATATCTTTCTATTAGCGATAATTGCTGTAAATGTGATTTTGTTTATGACATGCGTTTTTAAGTTTAATTAAACCTTTGATTACAATGCGGTGTGTATAACTGATATAGATCATATACAAGGCTACACAAAAGAGTTTGTAAGCTTTGTGGAGTATTAGCGTGAATGGCTTAAAAGAGGCTTTTGTGCTCTTTCAAGCTGAACTATATTTAGTATACTAAGAGATGTTTGTATAATATAAATAAAACCATATACTGGGCCACGCAAAGAACTGAATACATGACCTCCCAGGGATAATAATGTGTGGAAGTATCATTTCAGTAGTTTTTAACCACGTTTTAGCCTTAATTAAATTTTAGCTTAATATGTGCGGCATGTAAAAATCTATTGGTAATATACAGGGCTGTACAAAATAATTCAAGTATGTTTCCGTATAGGGGTAGAAATGGCTGAAGGTAAATTTTCAACCTGTTATGCATTTTCTTACTATACTAAGTTTTATCATACTATGTATAGAATGATATACAAATCTTTAGATTAAATACAGGACTGCGCAAAAGAATTGAACTACTTTTTCGGTTAGGGACCATAACCTGGTTTTCAAAAGTATTATGCCTTTTCTAAAATGTTTACTTTTTTTTACGGTATTAAACAGCTCAGTTTCGTTGAAGAATTCTGCAAGTCATGGGAAATGCTTTTATAATCTATTCTTCATGCAAGATTTTTCCTTCTTGTTTCTTATGGAAAGTAGAGTTAAAAGTATCAAATTATCTAGTAGTGGGCCTTTCAAATTTTTTGTTTAACCATCGTAGACTAGGCTGCGGGCAGAGAAAAAATTATTACGTCATCCTGTTTCAAAATGAAATTATGATGTAGGACTAGATTATTAACAGAATATGGATAACTGATCTGTTTATGCATATCTTATTGTGATATCAGCAGTAGGGAGCGCCAAATCGTCATTTTAGCATTACTATCATGTCGTCGAGTTTCGGAATGAAATTTTAATATATTGCATGTCTCGACTAGTACAATGCAAATATTTCAGTTTATCTTGGGATTTCGTGGTTAGATATTTGCAGAACGCGGCGCCAATTCTTCATTTTCGCGTTACTATCTCGTAATCGAGTTTCGAAATGTAATTTTAATAAGTTGCATTGAGCAGAATGAGGCGCCAATTTTTATTTAAGGGAAAATATGGTTTCTTGTTCAGTTGTTTTCCCCTATTCGATATTTTAAATACATGTGACAAAGCAATCGTTTGTTATTATTGTTATTTTAGTAGTTATCTTATTATTATAGATTTGTGATTTTATAGTAACAGTCGTTTTGATATAATTATGCGATTTTATAAAAAAAAATTCTTGTTTTTTGTTATCTTTTTTTTGTGATGAACACATGGGTGCATAGCGTTCATCAAAACTAAAACTAATCACTCGATGCAGCAACTTCATCGTACAGCAGTCTCAAAAACGCCCTAAATGCGCGAAATCCGCGATCATAAACGAACGAAATTCGTTAACGCCGCAATCAGTAACGAACGTATGAACGCATAGCGCTCATGAAGACCGAAAAAAAACATAACTGGATGCAGCAACCTTGTGCAGCAGTCTCTAAAACGCAGTAATTCGCGAAAGCCGCGATCACGAACGAACGAAATTTGTTAACGCCGCAATCAGTAAAAAACGTATGAGCTAATAGCACTCATGATAACTAAAAAAAAAAAAAAATCACTGGGTGCAGACACCTCGTCGTGCAGCAATCTCTAAAACGCAGTAATTCGCGAAAGCCACGATCACGAACGAACGAAATTCGTTAACGCCGCAATCAGTAATGAACGTATGAACGCACAACGCTCATGAAAACAGAAAAAAAACATCACTGGGTGCAAAAACCTCGTCGTGCAGCAGTCTCTAAAACGCAGTAATTCGGGAAAGCCGCAATCACAAACGAACGAAATTCATTAACGCCGCGATCAGTTACAAACGTATGAGCGTATAGCGCTCATGAAAACAAAAAAAAATATATCACTGGATGCAGCAACCTCGTTGAGCAGTGGTCTCTAAAATGCGGTAATTCAGGAAAGCCACGATCACGAACGAACGACATTCGTTAACGCCGCAATCAATAACGAATGTATGAGCGCATAGCGCAATCAGAAACGAACAAAATTCGTTAAAGTCGCAATCAGTAAAGAACGTATAAGCGCATAGCGCTCTTGAAAAACGAAAAAAAATCATCACTGGGTGCAGCAACCTCGTCGTGCAGCTGTCTCAAAAACGCAGTAATTCGCGGAAGCCGCAATCACAAACGAACAAATTCGTTAATGCCGCAATCAGTAACGAACGTATGAGCTAATAGCGCTAATCAAAACCGAAAAAAACATCACTCGGTGCAGCAACCTCGTCGTGCAGCTGTCTCAATAAGGCAGTAATTCGCGAAAGCCGCGATCTCAAACAAACGAAATTCGTTAACGCCGCAAAAAATAAGGAACGAATGAGAGCATAGCACTCATAAAAAAAAAAAAAAATTCACTGGATGCAGCAGTTTCAAAAATGTACTAAATTCGCGAAATTCGCGATCACAAACGAACGAAATTCGTGAACGTTGCAGTCACTGACAAACGTATGAGCGCAAATCAATTTCATTTGACTTGTGCATGAATGATATTTATTTAAGTCTTATAGATATAAGTCTTATAGAATGATATTTATTCAAGTCTTATTTAAGTCTTATTAAAGTCTTATTTATTTAAGTCTTAAGATATATTTTAAGTATTTTTCTCATTTTTTATTTGTAAAAACTAGGAAGTCTAAAAAAGCAACACTAAAGTAAATAATAATGACATCGTATGAGCCAGAGCAAAGTGCAAGGGAATTTCTTGGATGCATTTGTGATAAGAGCCGTTGTGAGGGCCGCGATTTAGACGTTATTTTATTACCCAACAGGTGGGTAATAACGCCTAATAGCAGTGGTCAAGAAATCATGCCACTATATTTTATGAATCTGCTATCTGCTAAAATAGTCTTTCTTGTACACATAATCAATAAGTTACTGTATCAAATTCTATATTTGTTTGGGGAAAAAAAATCTAAAACTAAGCCGTAAAAATTGGTAGAATCTTAAGGTGGCGTTATTACCACAGGACACCTTATATAAAGTGTACATAAAATAAAATGCAAGTAAAAGGTTATATAAATCTCAAATTGCAAAAATCAAATTACGAAAAAAATCAAATTATTAAAAATAGACTCAAAAAAGTGAAATGGCCTTTTAGCCAGGAGTCAACCGTGGCGGCCAACTACTGAACATGTAAGTAAATATAATACCCAATAATCGGCCACATTAAAATTAATTAATACAAACACATTTATTTAATTTTGATACTGAAAAACATTACTATTAAAAAGTTTAATAAACCAGAGTCTTATAATTTTAGAAAATAATAAAAAATAAATTAATACTAGTCTTTTAAAAAATTTGCCATCGGTTAACAAAAAAATAGCAAAAACGGTTATTTGACCGCAACCAAATAAAAAATGGCTGATTACTAACGCAATAAAAATAGCCACAATTCTTTGCTGATGGCTTATGACGTATAAAGGATGGCTACATATAGGGGGTTGTAATATTTCATTTGAAATCTAAAATAAGCTATTTATAACGTATTTTATCTCAAAGTGGCCGACTACTGGTGCATTTACCCTATAATTTTAATTGTTTCACCAATTTTCAAGTTTATTGAGAACTTTTTACGTTTCATTCTTATTTCTCTATTTGTATTAACTTAATTTTTCAATAACGGTTTCTTTGTAATCAATAATACTCTAAAGTTAAAAAATATATGTTGAGAAAATTAAAAATATTTTTTTCAAATAATTCTAATTTAATTTGATATTCAAAATTTAAGAAAAGCATTTATCGAATTAGATATATATGGTAAGCGTATAAAATTTTTCTTTAAATTTGAAGCTAGGTTCTCCTTTACATTAATAAAATTTGTTCTTATTTAATATTATTTTTTTCATTCTTGTTAATAAAGTTTGCATTTGTAGTCGTAGAATGTATCCAGCCTCAGCTAGGGATCTAACGAATTTCGGACGATATTCAGTATTAAGCAGAATATTGTAGATATTTAGAGGAATAAAATCAGGGTAATACGTTTTTAGGTAGATTTCGTAATAAGAAATACTACATATTACATTTTACCAACATTTTTGCAGATCTACGCCGATCATGAAATCGTAGAACATCAAACCACCCCCAGTTCAAAACTTTATCTAACTATCTATCCATATATATCACTTTTTCATGGACACGATAACTTCCAAAACTCTGCACAAACCTCTTCCAAACAGAGAGAATGGAGCAAGGGTCTTAACTAGGGTGTAGAAATGGGAGAATAACTAAATGAAAAAAGGATACCAAAAAGGAAGATCGGATTAAAAGGAAGCAATTTATTAACAATTTAGGGCGCAAAAACTTCAAGGGGTGCTGTACCGGGTCCCAGGCTGCCAGGGTCTTAAGTGGAATGTAGAAATGAGGGAATAACTAAATAGGGAATTGGCCCCAAGAACGAAGAAGATCGGATATAAAGGGGGTAAGTTATTAACAATTTAGAGCATAAAAACTTAGAGGCACAGTGGCCCCGACCCTTAAAAAAAGAAAAATCTGATTGTCAGGTGCATCAGGACATGTCTTGGACTGTTCTCACCTAAATGTTCAGACTTCTACGTGCGGTAGATTTTGCTAGTCATCAAACGCAGACACACAGACACTCACATACACAAAGACAGAGCGAAACTTTCTTTTACTGGTATACGTTTTATTCAATTTTCCTCGCTAAAAACTGGGTTGTCGTTAAATCCGATCTCGCTGAAAACTTATTCTACAGTTAAATACAAACACACTCTTAGTAGCTAACGAGTTATTGAGGTTTTAATGCATATGTATAAAATATTAATGATGATTGAGTAAAAGCACTGATTTATGAAATTGATGATCTATCGATATTATAATGCCCCCATATCAGTAACAAATAAATATTACTTCTTTCAACAAAAACAAAGGTTTATAGGCTGGCGAATCACTGATCTTTTAATATATAAATTAAATAAATTCGATGCGCAAGAAGACAAATTTGTGAGAATGTCGTTATCAAGATAGGATATATATAATTCATTAATGACATTCGACTTAATAAAATCACAGATGATTAAGGATGACGACTTTTCGAGGTTTTTTGGAAATCATACAGAATTTATATCAAACTGATTGAAATATAAATTTAAAGAGATGGCGAAGTAACTAGGTTTTTGCGTTTAGAGAGATCGTTTGGGGATAACTTGTTATTTTGATTTTATTGCGGATGTAAAGAAAATTAATTAGATTCTATTGCATAGAAGCACTGCTTTATGAGGATATAGAGTTATCAAGGTTTTAACCACAATGACCAATGATAATTGTTTAAATAAAAACATAGATTTATAAGCTTGAGGATTCATCAAGGTTTAACCGTATAACTTGTATTCGATATATAATAAAACAGATTAATGAATCTTCAAGTTATCCAGTTTTTAGAGCAAATGTATAAATAATAATATTAATTAAATACACTTATCTATGAGGATGTCGAGTTATCGAGGCTTTAACATATAAGCGTGATAATAATAACATTTTATTAAACTAGCTGGCTTTGCCCTCTAGCGTGCTCATAATTACATCGGGGACTCTAATTTATGCTAACATCGAATAAAACGAATGTCGAATTCATATGAAAATTTTCGTTAGGTGCAGTAGCGTAGCTACGTTGTTTGCCGCCCGGGGTTTCATCAGTTTATTAAATAATATTGCGTTAATTTTAAAAGTAGTCCGTGAAATTTACAGATGGGGGGGAGGGGTGCAACCTTCCACCGCTTAGGGGTGTATACTTTCCTCGGGTTCTAGGGGCCCGATTTCAACGGGAATAGGTTCATTTAAGTTAGATTACAATTCAGCTACTTTCTGTATTATGAAACTTTATCTAAGGCTTCAGTTACCAACATTTTCGAACATTAATGATGCATTCATTTTTCGGGTTCTATGGGCTTGATTACAAAGAAGTTTGGCTCACTCGACTTGGTTTTCGATTATCTGCGGTACGTGCGGAGCACTTCCGGTACATACCGCTTTAGGTATGTAGGTATTAGGGACCCAGATCACAGGTTCGTTCGGAAAGAGATATGTTGGGAACACACGAGAGGCTGTGGAAGGTAATGGGACTTCCGAAACTAGGTTCATTTAAAAGATCGTCAAAGGATATAAAATCATACAAACTTGAGTTTTATTTAAGGTTATTATGATGGGCCTGGACAACGCCGGGTGGGTCAGCTAGTGTGATATAAAATTACACTGTATAAAATTCGGTTGTCGCGCAGTAATCTAATTGTAACGTAACCTTAATCTAACTCTACCATAAAAAATACCTAACTGTAATATGTTACCTAACCGTAACCTAACGGTAACCTAACAGTAACATACCTTCAACCTAACTATAAACAAATTATCACCTAACCGTAACCTAACTGTAACCTAATTGCAACCTAACCTTAATCTAATTATAACATAACCGTAACCTAACTGTAACGTAGCTATAAACTATCGGTAACTTATCCGTAACGTAAACTAATTTTAAGCTAAATGTAACGTGAATGTAACCTACCTGTAACCTATCCATAATCCAACCGTAAACTATCTGTAACGGAAATGGAACATAACCGTAACCTAACCGTAACCTATCTGTAACGGAAATGGAACATAACCGTAACCTAACCGTAACCTAATTATAACCTAACCGTAACCTAACCGTAACCTACTTATAACCTAACCCTAACCTAACTGTAACATAACTGTAACCTAACCGTAATCTATCTGTAAAATAAACGTATCATGACGGTACGCTAACCGTAAACTAATTATAACCTAATCGTATCCTAACTCTGATGTAACTGTAACCTAACTGTAACCTAAATATAACCTAGCCGTAACCTAACTGTAGCCTGGCGGTAACCTAACCGTAACCTAATTGTAATCTATCCGTAACCTACTGTAACCTATCCGGAACTTAACCGTAATCTAACTGTAACCTATCCGTAATCCTATTTGTAACCAAACTGTAACGTAACTGTAACCTATCCGTAACCTAATCTTAGCAGAAACGTAATCTAACTGTAACCTATCCGTAACTTAACCGTAATCTAACTGTAACCTATCCGTAACCTAACCGTAAGCTAACTGTAACCTATCCGTAATCTTAATTGTGACCAAACTGTAACGTAACTGTATCCTATCTGTAACCTAATCGTAGCATAAACGTATTCTAACTGTAACCTATCCGTAACCTAACTGTAACCTATCCGTAACTTAACCCTAATCTAACTGTAACCTATCCGTAACCTAACCTTAACCTATTTGTAACTTAAACGTAACCTAATTGTTACCTAAATTTAATCTAACTATGACGTAACCGTAATCTAACTGTAATTTAACCGTAACCTAACTGTAGCCTAGCGGTAACCTAACCGTAACCTAATTGGAACCTATCCGTAACGTACTATAACCTATCCGTAACCTAACCGTAATCTAACTGTAACCTATCCGTAATCTTAATTGTAACCAAACTGTAACGTAACTGTATCCTATCTGTAACCTAATCGTAGCATAAACGTAATCTAACGTAACCTATCCGTAACCTAACTGTAACCTATCCGTAACTTAACCCTAACCTAACTGTAAACTATCCGTAACCTAACCTTAACCTATTTGTAACTTAAACGTAACCTAATTGTTACCTAAATTTAATCTAACTGTTACGTAACCGTAATCTAACTGTAACCTAACCGTAACCTAACTGTAGCCTGGCGTTAACCTAACCGTAAACTAATTGGAACCTATCCGTAACGTACTGTAACCTATCCGTAACCTAACCGTAATCTAACTGTAACCTATCCGTAATCTTAATTGTAACCAAATTGTAACGTAACTGTATCCTATCTGTAACCTAATCTTAGCATAAACGTAATCTAACGTAACCTACCCGTAACCTAACTGTAACCTATCCGTAACTTAACCCTAATCTAACTGTAACCTATCCGTAACTAATCTTAACCTATTTGTAACTTAAACGTAACCTAATTGTTACCTAAATTTAATCTAACTATGACGTAACCGTAATCTAACTGTAGCCTAACCGTAACCTAACTGTAGCCTGGCGGTAACCTAACCGTAACCTAATTGGAACCTATCCGTAACGTACTGTAACCTATCCGTAACCTAACCGTAATCTAACTGTAACCTATCCGTAATCTTAATTGTAACCAAACTGTAACGTAACTGTATCCTATCTGTAACCTAATCGTAGCATAAACGTAATCTAACGTAACCTATCTGTAACCTAACTGTAACCTATCCGTAACTTAACCCTAACCTAACTGTAACCTATTCGTAACCTAACCTTAACCTATTTGTAACTTAAACGTAACCTAATTGTTACCTAAATTTAATCTAACTGTTACGTAACCGTAATCTAACTGTAACCTAACCGTAACCTAACTGTAGCCTGGCGTTAACCTAACCGTAACCTAATTGGAACCTATCCGTAACGTACTGTAACCTATCCGTAACCTAACCGAATCTAACTGTAACCTATCCGTAATCTTAATTGTAACCAAATTGTAACGTAACTGTATCCTATCTGTAGCCTAATCTTAGCATAAGCGTAATCTAACGTAACCTACCCGTAACCTAAATGTAACCTATCCGTAACTTAACCCTAATCTAACTGTAACCTATCCGTAACTAACCTTAACCTATTTGTAACTTAAATGTAACCTAATTGTTACCTAAATTTAATCTAACTGTGACGTAACCGTAATCTAACTGTAACCTAACCGTAACCTAACTGTAACCTAAGTTTAACGTAACCGTAAACTAATTATAACCTAACTGTATTCTAACTGTAACCTATCCGAAACCTAACAGTATCCAAACCAAAACCTAACTGGGCTAATCGTCCTGTCGGCTAATTGTACTGTCGGCTAAATGTCCTGTCGGCTAATCGTCCTGTCGGCTAAATGTCCTGTCGGCTAAATGTCTTGTCGGCTAATTGTCCTGTCAGCTAAATGTCATGTCGGCTAAATGTCCTGTCGGCTAATTGTCTTGTCGGCTAAATGTCCTGTCGGCTAAATGTCCTGTCGGCTAATTGTCCTGTCGGCTAATTGTCTTGTCGACTAATCATCCTGTCTGCTAAACGTCTTGTCGGCTAATTGTCCATGTCTACTAACTGTCCTGTCGGCTAATTGTCCTGTCGGCTAATTGTCTCTGTCGGCTATCTGTCTTGTCGGCTAACTGTCGCTGTCGGCTAATTGTCCTGTCGATTAAATGTACGTATCGACTAAATGTACTTGTCGGCTAAACGTCCTGTCGTCTAATTGCTGTCTGCTAAATGTCTTGTCGGCTATTTGGTTGTCTGCAAAATGACATAGAACCAATTTAATGTTGCTGTGTTTACATTCATATTCCTTGGGATGAACTTTTTTATGTTTAGTTAAAGCAGACTTTGTTAAAAAAGAGTTGGAACATTTATCACAATCATAAAACTTCTTATGAGATCTCTTGTGAATTGTTAACAGAAACTTTTGTAAATAATCTTTCCCGCATTGATCGCATTTATATGTAGTAGATGTCCTGGAATGAGTTACACTATGTCGTTTTAAATCACAGCTTTGAATGAATGTCTTTGAGCATATTTCACATTCAAAGGGTTTTTTCTCCAAATGGGATATTTGATGTCTGTTTAATGCATTCTTTTTTGAATAGGATTTCTCGCATTGATTGCAAGAAAAAGCTGGTTTTAGTTGTTCTGGTGAAGAGGGTAATATTTCAATGTTCGAAGCATGTGCTTCTTGGCTGGGTATAGCTGATTTCATATCCTTTAAGTAAGATTGACTTGAATCTTCCTCTGCTAAAGACATTTCTTGCATATTACTCATTTTAGTTAAACTAGAGAATATAAGGTGACGTCTTCATATAACGAAAACAGAAAACAGTATAAAAAATTCGACTCGTTTCACTCAAAGCTATAAAATTATAGGAGGCGCTGTTGTTTTTTAACTCATAGGATTGGTTTGAAAAGTGAAAAATCGCTGAATTTCGTTAAATCTGAAAGTACTGAATTTGATTAAATAATGCTTTGTGTATAAAAGTTACGCTCGAATATAGAAAAATCCAGTTAAATTTAATAAAATAAGGATATTAGTTTGTAAACTCGTATCTTTTATGTACATTCATAAAAATATTTTTAAAATGTGAAATTTTCAGTTATTGATTAGATTAAAATTAATTTATTTTGTTTAGTAATGAGTATTTCTTGAAGTGTGTCTCGTTGAGAGGTTAAAATTCTACATAGCTAGCATCTAAAAGAATGAAAAATCTCAAACTAGTGTAAAAGTTAATCAAATTCGTTTAAATTTGTCTTTTTTCATTAAAAAATAATATTTTCCTTTGTTATTTGTTCAATTATTAAAATTCATTAAGGTAATGGTTTGTCAAAAGCTAAAATAAATGTTTAAATTTCCCTTTTAAGTTGAAATCCTCGTATCTTGTAGCTGAAAAAAGAAAATCTAAAGAAATCTGTTTTTATTTTTCTTCTTAAAAATTGATATTTTCCTTTGTTTTGTTTAATTATTGATATTGAGGTTGAACGTGTTAAATACAATTCGTTCTGTGGTTAAACAAATTTTCTGTTAAAAGGGTTTATATAATTTCAAGTAAAAGCAATTTGAAAGTGAATACATACTATTTAATAAACAAAATTCTCGTATAGGAACTAGTGTTGAAAAACATGTGTTATGTTAAAAATGCACTTAATATTTACATATTGAAGTGAAATTTTTTTAAAGTGTGGCTAAGTATGTGAAATGTAGTTTCAGCACAGGTATAGTTAATTCATCTGTTGATAAAATTGGGTATCCAATAATAAATAAATAATTATTCATTAAACTGTAAAATTATACTTGTAATAATGTAAAAATATTGATACTTTCTTTTATACATCTTGAAAAAAGTTCAAATCGTCAACATATCGATATTTTGTAAACAAGTGACGTAACGCTATTGTATCCTCCACCCTTCAAGGGGGGAGAAACGCAGGATTTTCTTATGAGTTTGAAGAGAGCGTAGATGTAATTCATGAAAGTGGGGGGGCGGGAAATCTGGTTATTTTTACTTTTAGAAGAAGTGTGATGATGAAACATAATCCTACAGTGGCCTAAACACTGTAAAATCAATTAGGTTGGTGTAAAATTACTAAGTGTAAGATGAAATTTGCTATTTACCTAGAAATATCCACATTTAAAATGTAGTAAAATTAAGTAATTGGTTTGAAAACTCGAAATTTTATATGAAAATGATAAAATTTAAAACCAGTAACGAATAAAAACGTTGGATAGGTTCGAAGTATTATATAAAGATGTAAAAATCATTATTGGATTAATAAAATTAATCTTTTTCTTTAAAAATTCGATATTATTCTTTGTTATTTGTTTAATTATCAAAATTTATTAAGGTAATGGTGGATCAAAAACTAAATTATATGTTTAAATTTTCCTTTTAAGATGATATCCCTATCTTATAGTTGAAAAAAAAAATCTAAAGGATCTAAAGAATCTGCTTTTTCATTAAAAATTGATATTTTCATTTTTTTGCTTATTAATAATACTGATTAAGGTATTGATAATCCAAAATTCAAAAAAATGTTTCACTTTCTCCATTAAATTGATATTCTGATCTTGTAGTTAAAAATAATCTACAGAAATCGGTTTTTTTCCTTTAAAATTGTTATTTTTCATTGTTTTGCTTAATTAATAATACTCATTAAGGTAAAGATTCTTCAAAATTCAAATGTACGCGTTTAACTTTCCCCATTTAAGAGTATATTCTGATTTTGTACTTGAAAAAGTTCAGCTTTTTTCATTAAAAATTGATATTTTTCATTGTTTTGCTTAATTAATAATACTCATTAAGGTAAAGATTGTTCAAAATTCAAATATATGTGTAACTTTCTCCATTTATGTTGATATTCTGAGCTTGCAGTTGAATAAAATCTTCAGAAATCAGCTTTTTTCCTCAGAAATTGGTATTTTCCACTGTTTTGCTTAATTTATAATACTCATTAAGGTAAAGATTGTTCAAAATTCAAATATATGTTTAACTTTCCCCATTTAATTTGTTATTCTGATCTTGTAGTTGAAAATAATCAACAGAAATCGTTTTGTTTTCCTAAGAAATTGATATTTTCCATTATTTTGCTTAATTAATAATACTCATTAAGGTAAAGATTGTTCAAAATTCAAATATATGTTTAACTTTCCCCATTTAATTTGTTATTCTGATCTTGTAGTTGAAAATAATCAACAGAAATCGTTTTGTTTTCCTAAGAAATTGATATTTTCCATTATTTTGCTTAATTAATACTACTCATTAAGGTAAAGATTGTTCAAAATTCAAATATATGCTTAACTTTCCCATTTAAGTTGATATTCTGATCTTGTAGTTGAAAATAATCTACAGAAATCAGCTTTTTTCCTAAAAAATTGATATTTTCCATTGTTTTGCTTAATTAATAATACTCATTAAGGTAAAGGTTGTTCAAAATTCAAATGTAAGTTTAATCTTCATCTTATAGCATGATAATCTAGTCGATCTAACATTCAACTCTCATGTTATAATAGAAAAATACTCTAAAAACGTCATTTTCCCGCTAGGGGGCGGTGCTGTGGTGGCGGAGGCGGCATGGATAGTTGAAGAGGGATGGGAGGGTGCACGAGAGGAGGGACCGGAGGGGGGACCTGCGTGCTGCGTGAGGCGGGACTGTCCCCCTCCTGAGCCCGAACTCCCCTTTTCCTACTACTTGTATCGATAAAAAAAGGGGGATGAATCGAAGGTGCAAGCTTGGGGCTATACGCTTCATGAGGTAAAACTTTCCAACCAAGGTCCAGAAATTTTTGCCGAGTCCTTAAAACAACATGAGGCCTGGCTTTATCGTGATAAAAGAGAAACCCTCTCTAATTGATGAGTGCTGACCACTTAGATGTTGGTTTTGTTCACAGTATGCCCAATTGTTGTCAGTAGAGGTCTGCATTTATCGTTTGGTTCGTTGCATGGATCTCCTAGTTGATTATTCGCTTGGCATCCCACCCGACATTGAGCAAAACATTTTCGGATGTTTAGGTGGATGGAACATGCTCTGTATCATCGGCACACGGTCCTTTGACACTTCACTTTACGGTACCGTATTCGCTTCTCATCATCCATTACAATTTGGTTCAAAAATGGTTCTTTTCTGTTACAGGAAAGCAAAGAAACACAGGGGCTGATCCTCTCTTCACGTTGCCTTACTGTAAGCTGGTGTGGTACCCACTGATCGAGCTTGGTAATGAAGCCAAGTGCATGCAACAGTCTTTCTACTGTTGTTCTGTGTTCCGAGAACGTTTCCACTCATTTTTCGAATGTTGGATGTGGGAATTTGTTATGGCTGTGTCCAGATCCTCGTCAGAAACCACTGATGAGCGTCCAGAACGGGAATGCTTTTTACAGTTCCAATCTTCGTCCCGGAATTTCCTAAACCAACGGCAACAGTTGCTACCGTCCATGGCACCTTCGGCATACACTTGACAAATGCTGCGGCTGCTGTAACGGCTCTATCATACTCTCACAGTAAACTATGTCTGGTGTGGTCTTTCTTGCTCGCCATGTTATTTCACGTTCGGCATAAGTTCTTCTGGCAAACATTATTCCTTATGCATACTCTACTGCTCTACTCGTTATTAGCCACTTTCATGTCTCGAAACATCATCTGTAACGTCCGTACTCCACTTGACATTTACATATCTTCAAAACGGGTAGAACTTTTGCACTCACCCAATAATATATGTCAAGGAGCTAGTACACGTATTTGAGCAAACTTATTTAATATGATAAAGTATTTACAAAGTTATGTGCAGGTTTATTACAGACGCGGTCGGCAAAACGCACGACCGTATGCATTGGCAAAAAACAGGCGTCTGTCCACAAAGGACTTTGGGCAGTATTTAACAGGAAATATCTGCTGACCAAGCCACTTTCTAACAAGGGAGTCGTGCAACGTGGCTAGTCATGCGACGTTATGAAAGTGCTGATACAATGATTTCACTTGTGATATAACTTTTGCTGAGTTTGCTCCATTAACTGCAGAATCAGCTTGTCGTTAGGCATGAGCTGTTTATGTGACTTCTAAAGGTGCGTTTTCACTGGTCGACCCAAGGTCTAACTTAGCTAACTTTTTACCTAAGCACAAGATTTTAGGTCGTTAGAACGTGATTTTGAAGGAATGATCTCTGTTCAATCCTAAGCACCGCTTACCCAAGCGCAGCCAATTAAAAAAGAGCTTTTTTATAGTAATGGCGGCGTTGTGAATGTACGAAGTAATATTTATACTTTATAGCGTTGTTGTATTTACTTAAAATTATTCTTTCTTTACGTCAAAGAGGAATCTATTTTTTGTGATTGAAGCAAAATGGTAAGTTTTATTGACATGTTGAATAGATATCATCTTTTATTATTGTCTTTTAATTTAATAAATAGTAGGTAATCCATACGGATTGTTTAAATTGTAGCACTTTTGTAGGATAAATATCGCTATTTTTGGTCATTCAGATACATTTTATTAATATTGGAATACCAATTATATACTTCGTTTAAGGATTTCATTTCTGATATAAGAATGAAGATACTATGTCCAGTTCTCAAAATTATTTTATTTTTATTGAATGTTAATAGTACAAAGAATAAAAGTGTTTTTTTAATAATATTTGTTTCTTTAAATGAATTACTTGCTTCATTGATTATATTCGGTTACCTGATAGGGTATTTCTGATCTATGTAGATTTATATTTCCCTTTGCTCACTTAAAATAATTGTAAGTGTTAAGAAGAATATTGTTTACTGCAGCCCATTGATATTTAAATGGAAAATTAATTACAGGCAAACTTCAATCCAGTTTTGCTTATTTTAGGTAATTGATCCTGCATGTTTAAGCAAGCATGTAAACAAAATTTCTATAAAATAAAGAAGCCAATGTATTTTGTATTTTCCTGTTCTCTTTTAAGCAAGAAAGATCAGATTGCAAAACAGTTTGCTCTTTACTCCTTTTCAGATATTTACTTGTGAACTTTGTCATGTAAAAAAAACCCTGCTGATCTATTTTTTATTTTATTTTTAATGCATTTCACCTACAGATATGCTATCTTTCTTTTTGTTGTTAAGATTAATGTTGAAACTTTTATGAAGATTTATAACTTACTATGAAGTTTAAATCAATTGAAAGATATTCAGACCATATGTAGCTTTTCTATGTGCCCATTTCGAAAAATTTGTACACGTTACCGTTCCAATTCGATACATATTCCAATAAATGCCTATTCAATGTATTTTAAGTTAAATCAGTATGTCTTGTTAACGAGGGAGTGATTATTTTCATTGATTGAAAAAGTATTGATACCTAAAATCTGCCACTAAGCAAAAAAAAATGTGTGGACCAGCCTTACATAGTATCCCCATCTTGTTTGTTACCAGAGCAATTACACTAATTGGTTTTATTGTAAAGGATGAAAAAAAAGGTGGTTTGGGGTGGGGAGATATGTTTTTATGTATTAAATGTTTCTAGTGTGTTCTTTTTGGAAGTAAAAAAGTGTTCTCAAAAGATGCAAAAAGGTTTTGTTGTTTCTATTCATATGAATGAGACTAAGTGTTTGAAAGTAAAAAAAAAAAAGCATTTTTAAAAGATAAAAAGTTTGTTTTAAGACGACAAAGTGTTTTTGTTTTTTTCCTCTTAATTATATTTAGTGTCATCAGAGCAATTACGTGATACAGTTGGTGTCATTTAAAATTAAGTATCGACCGAAACTGAAATTTGTTAAATCTTGATTCTTCAATTGCTTTTTACTCTTATTGTTTTGTTAATAATTATGAATACAGAGAAAAGGAAAAATTTAAATGTGAAGTCACATTGCAAATAATGTTTTTAAAGAAATTAGTGGTAAGGTAATCTTTCAAAAATTAAAAGGAGATTATAATACATCTGTTCCAATTAAAATTATGACAGAAACTTTCTTATAATTAGATGTGAGTATTTTATATGTATAATAAACTTAATTTTTTGTAGAAAGATTTTAAAGTCCACCAGAACAATTTTAAGCATGTGCAGGTAGGACTTTAAAGGATTAATATGACTGTGTATTTTATTTAAATGGAGTTTTATTAAAGTCTTGTAACAGTTGATGGAATTTAGGCCTAATCTAAGTGGAAGCATGTGTAATTTTATAAATCGTTGCTCAGGGATAAAATTCTTTGAGGTTTTTGTTAATGTTACAAATGATACTATTTTAATAAATATATATAATCAGCTATTTTCAGTTTCCCATATTTGATTTTGAGTAGTACTTTAATAAAAAATTGACATTTACCGTTTAAATCAAATATTTATTTATTTTTGTGTTATATTTTGGGCTTAGTGTACGTATTCACCTTCAATCGTTTTTTGTGTTGAGGCCTTTTGTGAATCTATATTACAACTTTATCCTAAAACTTGATAAAAATGTAATGTCAACAAAAGAACTATTTTGCAGTATCGTATCTTTTTTAAAATACGATGCAATAAATTTATTCTAATATTTATAGCATTTTAAGTATTTTTTCATAATTAGCATTCTGTAATAAATATTTAGATGATATGGTGGCAAAACTATATCTAATTTTGTCTATAAGCATACTTAAATTTCTTAATTAATAATTAGTTAGTCATTAGTAAATAATATTAGCTTTTTAAAAACTATATCTGTATATGTATGCACATATTAATTTTTTTTCTCTTTTTTAATTTGCTAGTTGCTTTAGCTACTTCAGTTGATGATAGAAATGCAACAAGGATGGTAGGTGTTAAGCTGTGCTATGATCTGTTCATCAGCAGCATCAATTATTGTCCTAACATGATGATGATCGATGTAGAAAGAGCAGAGTCAACTAATATCTAGTTGAGTTGCAACTTGTTGGCTCCTTACTCCTGTGTGTGTTGGCCCGTTGGAATGCGCCTGGGAGACTATTAGGTTAGAAATAATCTTTTAGTCTTTTAGATGCAAACTTGCAGGCTAAAACACATTTTGTATGCAGCATGGAAGCTACACTACTTTTTTATTTTCCTGTATTGCCTATCTTTATGAAAAGTAAGTCACTTATTGTTTTTTTTTTTTTAAATGTGTTCTATTATGTACTGCTAAGGTAATAGTAAATTCTATTTAATGTTTTCTGATTTAAGACATTAATTTTTAAGGAATTTAGTAATTATCAATTGCTGAAATTTAAATTAGAACAAACACTTAGATTAAAATAAAGACTATAAAATTAGATTATTGTTTAGGGAAACATGCTGATATAAGCATAAAAATTTAAAGCACCTTTTTATTGGCATACTCGGATTAGTGTTGACTGTAGAAAAACAAGTTGGAAATTGCTTGTCAAACGTGGCAAATGAGGTGCGTTCGTACTATAACTAGTTTTATAATTATTTTTTGCACCCCATATTGTACAGAATGTATAATTTTTTGCACTTCATAAAGCGCATAGTCTGATACATCATTAAAATGCACTTCCAATATTTTTTTCCCATTCCCCGTAATGTAACGGAACACTTTTGACTGTCCCTGTAATTAAACTATACATCCGATTTTCCTAAAATTTGAAATAGCTCAACAAAATTTTGCAACAATTATATCTTTAAAATTTCAGACCATTCGGAAGGCTGTAATATCATTAAAATGCACTTGCAATAATTTTTCCCATTGGCCGTAATGTAAAGAAAAACTTTTGACTGTCCCTGTAATTAAACTATGCATCCGATTTTCCTAAAATTTTAAAGGGCTCGACAAAATTTTGCAACAGTTATATCTTTAAAATTTCAGATCATTCGGAAGGCTCTAATATCATTAAAATCCACTTGCAATAATTTTTCCCATTGGCCGTAATGTAAAGAAAAACTTTTGACTGTCCCTGTAATTAAACTATACATCCGATTTTTCTAAAATTTGAAAGGGCTCGACAAAATTTTGCAACAGTTATATCTTTAAAATTTCAGATCATTCGGAAGGCTCTCATATCATTAAAATGCACTTGCAATAATTTTTCCCATTGGCCGTAATGTAAAGAAAAACTTTTGACTGTCCCTGTAATTAAACTATACATCCGATTTTCCTAAAATTTGAAAGGGCTCGGCAAAATTTTGCAACAGTTATATCTTTAAAATTTCAGATCATTCGGAAGGCTCTAATATCATTAAAATGCACTTGCAATAATTTTTCCCATTGGCCGTAATGTAAGGAAAAACTTTTGACTGTCCCTGTAATTAAACTATACATCCGATTTTCCTAAAATTTGAAAGGGCTCGACAAAATTTTGCAACAGTTATATCTTTAAAATTTCAGATCATTCGGAAGGCTGTAATATCATTAAAATGCACTTGCAATAATTTTTCCCATTGGCCGTAATGTAAAGAAAAACTTTTGACTGTCCCTGTAATTAAACTATACATCCGATTTTCATAAAATTTGAAATGGCTCGACAAAATTTTGCAACAATCATATATTTGAAATTTCAGACCATTCGGTTGGGTAGTTTTTGCTCTGTTACATGCGGACAGACGGACGGACAGACGGACAGACGGACGGACTGAACGACGACTATAGGTGCTACGTATTTATATAATTACGAACGCACCTAAAAAGTGATTCCAGGCAGGAATTTTTAAAAAAGGACACTCATATACCTTGTTCACAAAAATATTTTGAATTGTGGTTTGTTTAGAGTCCTTTTTTATCAATGAAATTTTGCTATGTTTTCCCGCAACTAATTGACAAATTTCTCTTTTTTTTCTTACTGACTGATAAATTTCACAAATTTTTCTGATGACTGAATGACGATTTAGGCAATTTTTCCCCATAACAGATTCACTAATTTTGCGATAATTTATTTCTACCAATTGGCGAAATTTGCGGGGTTTTCTTGCAACTGATTTGCAAAACTCGTGATTTTTTTAATATACAGTTGATGGATGAATTTTGATGAGTTTCACTGCAGCCAATCGACGAGTTTAAGTATTTTTTTCCGTAAACAGTTTGTGAATTTTTTAATTTTTCCTCACGACTTACTAGTGAAACTTTCAAGTTTTCTTTTCATGCGATTGATGGAAGAACTAAACATTTTTTTTTTCCGCGGCTGATTGAAGAATTTTGAGATTTTTTCCCTCCCATAACCGACTGGCGAATTTTTTGTTTTTTTTCTTCACTCAACTGAAATCTTACAGTTAAATTGAAAGGGAGCATCAAAAATTGCAGTATGGAATACCGGGTGTATAAAATAATTAAAAAGGTGTACCGAGCACAAACACTAGTTAAAAAGGGCTGCCAGATGGATAAATTAATTAAAAAGGGATGCTGAGGGTTGCGTCCTGCCAAATTGGTCTAGAGTCAACACTACATTTAGAATAGAATATTTATGGATAATGTGGAGGTGAAAACAAAAATTATAAAAGCGGCATTGACAGAAATATTCGGTTATTTTCCTTTCGATGCACACACACTACTTTGTGCTGAATCATGCAAATGTTGGCACAGAATTAGCAGAAATATATGGCTGTACATATCGCTCGTGGTCTGCAATAGTGGCACAACTCAAAAAATACGAATTTTGAGTTAATGCGCTCTCCAGCATTGCAGACTGGTATTTTTTCCAGCTCGGCAACAGCGGCATATCTTGTAGTTCAGTATTTCACCAACAGATGGCAGAAGTGCCGTTGTTGCCTTATATATGATATCTGAATGCATCATCATAGAATCATATTTATCATCATTATAACACGGGATATGAGGATACTTTTTTTTTGCATTATTATTAATTGAACCCTTACGGAGTCATTTAGTACTACTTAACACTTATGACAACAATGAATCGTGTAAATTTTGCATTTCATTACAAGGCGAAACTTCAAACCCATTAATTTCAGAAACTGATTTTTTGAGTTGTGCCACTATTGCAGCCCACAAGCAGTATAATAATATATCATGCATTCACCATTTTTTTACTTTTTTGGTTTTGGTTGCAGACTTTTTAATTAATTTACTTTCACTTTAGAAATCGGTTCCAAAAGTAAAAATGTCCTCTTTAAAAAAAAAAAAAAAACTGCAAGCAAAATATCGAAAAAATAAAAGAGTCGAATATAGAAAATGACAGGCTATCCAATGAAAAAAAAATATATATATATATATCGAGATGCAAATAATATAAAAAAAAAAAAATCTTCCTATAGGTTTAACATTAGCTTGTGAGTGTCTTCGCATGAAAGGATGGGAGCCATAACCTTTTGATCATACTGATGTATTTAAAAAACTAAGAAAGATAAAATTAGTTTGCAACTTTTAATAATTTTAAAAGAAATGGATGGAGTAAAGCGCCTTTTTTGCTTATTTTTAAGTATCAGAATTGAATTTCTTTGAAACGAGAGTATACTCTTCCAGAAAATTTTCCTTGAATGTAGAATTAAAACATTTCTTTCATTATGGTGTTTATTTTTCATACCATTTAAAATATTTTCATACTATAGTACTTTATAAATAAGAATAATACATATATAGATATTAGATATCTAAAATTATCATAACATGTTTCTTTAGATCGAAGACATCCTCTTAATCGAATTAGAAATATATTATTTTGACATAAAAAGAAATTTTTTTTTTAAATCTAGAAGACAAGCAAATACGAAGCTATTATTATGGTTGGTTGGTTGTGTTTATGACGGCCAATTATCAGCACGAGGGATATAGGCCCAAAGGGGGGGAGGGTCTTTCTAAGGGAACCTAACCCGTATTTACACTTGGAAAACTAAGGTTCGAAGAAAACTCCGAACGATTAGGCCGACGGGCATGATTGGGATCGAACCCAGCACTTCCCGTCTACTAGCTTCGAGAGCAGAACTTCTCGGCCACTGGTGGGGCGCTACTATTATGATCTCCATCATTCACAAAACCAATACTAGAGGATACTCCCGTTTTATTATCCTCATTGCTATTACCAAGAGTAGACTCGTCTTACCTAATACTCCAGATTTGTAAAAATGATGTACACCTGAGTGCTTCTTTTGGCAATAAATTTTAGTATTTTTAGGAACTTAATTATTAAATATTAAATTAATTTTAATGCATTTTTATATTAGAGTCACAGGTGATAAATCACCAAATATTCTTTATGGTTACAATAACAGCAGAGTTAATTATGCATCAAACCGCGCCATTAAAATATGCCATCTGGCTGTGAAACTGTAACAATGAAATATTTTAAACAATTTAAAGGTAAGAAATGAAATATAAATAAAAAATAAAGAGATAATTTTTAATTACAAAAATGAAGAAATATTTTTTTAATCTGCTTTTATCAATTAATTTAATATTAAGTAAATTATAATTAAACTTTGAAAAAATAATTTAAAGAAATTCTCAATTCATAGTTTAAAAAATGTTTTTTTTTGCCTTTTCTATTGTCATATCTGAAAAAAAGAGAGAGAAAAAATAATTTTTTTAATAAATTCAGTAGTTCATGCTTTCTACCAAGTCAAAGTGGTGAATTTTCCATAATTAGTCATGCCAAATTAATGTATTGTAACAGAAGTTTTTTGAACCAACATGAATTACAGTCCTGAAATTAAGCATGATACTTATAAATGTTTAATGCTTATAAAAGAGCAGCTTAAATTAAGTTTAAAAAAAAATTCTTTTATACTTATTTAGTAGCAACTATCATAGTTTAATATTTAAACTGACTGAGAGGCAACACAACATGTTTTATTGTCATGTTATGGTTGGAGATATATTGATTAGTGAAATTATTGTTATGCCAATTGACTTGATTGTTCAAATTCACAACATTTTCGGGTACTTTATGTCAGTCGAGCACATGAGATAAACCAGGGCTGAAACTAGCCTTTCTTCACCTGGCATAAACATAGATTTTGCTCCCCCCCCCCCTTTCCCGGTCTCCGCAAAGTCAATTTACAAAGAGAATTTTAATTCTAATAGCCGACTTATTTGAAATTTAAAATATGTAAAAAAAAAAAAAAAAAAAAAAAAAAAAAAATACATACTAAATTACATAATCAACTTTGTCAAATATCCATCCATTAAAATCTTGAAAATGAAATCCAAAGGAAATGACATGAAGAAACTCGTAAGATAATGTTAAACTTATAGGAGCATTCTTTTTAAATTTCTCACTTGCATTTTAATATTTTTAAATGATTTTTTCTGTTTGGGATAGCTGAGGTTGATCCCTAACTGGGTAAATGTTTACTTTTTTAATTTTGGTTGCAGCTTTATATATATATATATACAAAGTTACTTTCACTTTTTGAACCGGTTCTGAAACCTAAAATAGCCTCATAAAAAAAAACTGCAACCAAAATCAAAAATGTACAACCTAACAAAGTTAAAGATCAAACTCAGCTACCTAAAGAAAAAAATCATTTAAAAATATTAAAATGCAAGCGAGAAATTTGAAAAGAATGCTCCCATATTTAACATTAGCTTGCAAGTCTCTTCACGTGACTAATGTAGGTTCTTTAGAAATCAAAAACCAAAATTCAGTTGGCACCCCCTTCGTTTTCTGTTCTGTCACCCAGGGCACATGCCCCCTCTAGTTTCGGCCCTGAGATAAACCATTAAATATTATTCCTATTGTTATCTTTTGTATTCATTTCTTTTAAAATATAAACCTCTCATTCATTTTATTTGAAATACAAATTTTTCATTTAAAATACATATATTACATACATTTAAAATATGTGCCTTTCACTTATTTCATTAAAAAAAGGAATAAAATAATAATAATGAGAAATAATACAACAAACCAAAATATGTTATTTTAACTTTAATACATTGTTTCTAATTTACACAAGTGAAAACTAAAAAGTATTATTGCTGAAGGGAAAAATAATTGTAAGATTTGCTTCCAACTAACATAAAAGTACCTTTTATGTTAGTTTGTGTTTAACGTTATGTTAGCCATGTGTATGTCAAAGATTTATACCCCTTTATTCTTCTTCATAAAAGAAGCCCCCTCACAAAATTATTTTCCATAAAAGCGACTTCACAGAATAAGAAAAAATAGTTGGAATTTAAAATGTGTAATCTGCAAATAAAAGAAGCTCACGAGAATAATATAGCAGGAGGACATTTAAAAAAAGGATTATTAAATGTTTACTTTGAATTTACAAGGAGAGGGCCAACCTTGTTCATCACAGATTTTGATTATTTTAATATATGTTGTAGGGTAGAGACCCCTTAGTGTCAGGTTCAACGGATTTTATCCAACGCTCCTTAGTTCTTGAGAAACCGGGGGGTCTAATAATAGTACACAACTTAAATACTTACTTTGCAACCGCAATGACAGGTTGGTCGTAGCTCAGTTGGTACGGCGTTCGAAGGCTGATATGCGGGCCCGGGTTCGGTACCCAAACGCGCTACATTTGTTTTTCTCATTTTTTGTTTTATAAATATACTTGTAATTATAATTTAATAATTTCAATTACAAATTTTAATATCATACATTAATTATAATGTTAACAAACTTAAATGTATCATTTTTTTATTTTTAAACTATTATTTCTCATCATTTAAAGAGGTTTAAAATGAAATTGGATCTATTATTGAATGATAAAAATTCCGAAATCGTGACACAATCTGTTGTGGTGCCATCTAGTTATGATAAAATATAAGAAAATTCAAATAAAATAAAAATAAAAGCAGAAAGAAGATAAAGGTGAAAGCAAAATAATTGAAAGCGCAAGCATACGTATTATAAATTTAAAAATTTTTAATATGCAAAAAATCGGTTGTAATTTAATTCTGATGCTAGTTTTTAATATAATTATGCTTGTTACTTTAAAAACAGAATAATAGTATTATCGCATTGACTTCCTTTGTTAAAGCAATGCGTAAATGATGTTTCTTTAAAATCACGAATTGATACAATTGCTCAATATCATTGCATCGATAAAGAATATATGAAATACATTTTAAAAGCGATTTTAAAAAAATTAACAGTTTTATGATGTTTTATACAACTATTTAGTTAAAAGTAAAATATTAAATAGGTTAAAAATATAACTGATATACAATATAATAAATTTTAATTGACAATGAGATTTTTAATTATACTTACAAGTATATTTATAAAACAAAAATTGAGAAAAACAAATGAAGTGCATCCAGGCATTGAACCCGGGCCTGCGGATCAGCCGGCAAACGCCATACCAACTGAGCTACGACCAACCTATCATTCCTGTTGCAAAGTAAGTATTTAAGTTGTTTACTATTATTAGACCCCCCAGTTTTTCAAGAACTAAGGAGCGTTGGATAAATTCCGTTGAACCTGACACTAAGGGGTCTCTACCCTACAGCATACAGGGTGATTCATAAAAGATGGGCAGAACTTTAAGGGGTTATAGTACACTTAAAGACAAATAATATTAAATAGGAGACTAAGGGTCCCAGACGTATTCCCAAGGAGATAGGGGGCATTAAAGTTTAGGGTCCGAAATTTCAAATGATTATAAAACATGGAAAAATTGGTCGATTCGTTTGCGGTTTTTGCAAAAAATTTTCTTTATGCCAGTATTTTCTTGAAATAAAATTTTAAAGTTCAATTTCAAAAAATGCCGATAGGGGGCGCTTTAGACTTTGGAGTAACAAACAACTATTTTTTAACGTTATTTTTTGTATTTCTTTAAATGATTTCGAAAGCTTAGACTTAAACTTAAATTTTGATCTAAAAATCTGAGTCCTAACGAGTAGTTAAATAGCGTAAACTGAAATTTGAAATTTGAAACCCTTCTCCCCCCAGAACAAAAATCAGTTATTCCCGATCTTTGTGTCGTAGATTAGGCTCTAACTACTGCCGCGTTTTGCTAAAATTATTCTTTATGTCAGTATTTTCTTGAAAATAAATTTTAAAGAAAATTTTCAAAAAAATTCCGATAGAGGGCGCTTTAGACTTTGGAGTAACGAACAACTATTTTATACCGTTATTTTTTGTGTCTCATTAAATGCTTTCTAAAGCTTAGACTTAAATTTTCAGCCCAAAATCTGAATCGTTAGACGTGGTTAAGTTTCTGGGGAGAGGGGCTTGAAATTTCTACTCCTGAGCACAGTTCAGTTTACCATGTCCACACATTGTGTGCTGTGATACGAGGTAAAAAGACACAAATTAGGATTATGTTACCAAAGCATATTTATTAACATGTAATTACAATAAATGTTCAAAATTGTGACCACCAGAGGTTATGCACGCAGAACAACGGCGAAGAATGGAACGGCGAACATTCGCGAAAACATCAGGCTTTTCGAGCACTTCCCCTACAGCGGCGGAAAGTCTGGCGACCAGTTCCTCGGGGGATTCAATGGGTGTCTCATACATAAGAGCCTTCAATCGTCCCCAAAAAAAGAAATCGAGGGGTGAAAGATCTGGCGAGCGAGCAGGCCAAGCAACAGGACCACCTCGACCAATCCATCTGTTCGGAAATGTGATGTCCAGATAGTTGCGGACGTCTCGTACGTAATGGGCTGGCGCTCCATCGTGCTGGAACCACATGACCCGCCGGATGCGTGGAGGAACAACGTTTAACAGGTCTGGCAGCACATGTTGCAGAAATGTGAGGTATGTTTTACCGTTGAGGCGTTCAGGAAGAAGGTACGGTCCGATTAGGTGGTCTCCGAGGATTCCTGCCCAAACATTGATGGAAAAGCGTCTCTGATGAGCATGTGGATACGTAGCATGTGGATTGACATCCGCCCATACATGTGCATTGTGTGTGTTAAATGTACCTTCACGTGTGAAGGTACATTCATCGGTGAAAAGCACAGTTCGTCCAAAATGTGGATTTAGCGCGTTCTGCTGCAGAAACCAGCGGGCGAATTCAATACGATTTGGATAATCCCCTGGAGACAGTTTCTGGACTCGTTGCACATGAAACGGGAGCAAATGTTCATCCTTCAGTACCCTCCAAGTCATGGACTGTGAGGTATCCACATGCCTAGCCACTGTTCGTGTACTTGTACTTGGCTGCGCCGCTACTACATCCAGAATGGCTTCTGCAACAACTACTGATTCGTCCTTTTTTGCACGACCTGCATTCGACCGGGAAGCGAGAAATGATCCCGTCTCACACAACTGTCTGTGCAAGCGCTCGAAAGTTTTGCGGTTAGGCAACCGCCTGTTGGGAAATCGCTCTCCGTACATTCGTTGTGCCTCTGCACCATTTCCATCTGCCGCTCCGTAAATTAAATGCATCTCAGCCTTTTCCTTATTCGTGAAGGGCTCCATCTTCCGATTCATTACTACAGGGACTTACACTTGACTCACCGTTCAGTGGTTTTTATGCCTGAATCGTGTCGAAATTTTGCATACGTGTTCTTCTTCTTCCCCATTTGACATTTGCATACTTTCTGTTTCCTTCTTCACCCGGTGACTAGCGTCAGGAATGGAGCTTTAACGTTTGCATGAGCGACGTTTCCAACTGTGCCAGTGCCTTTATGAGTGAATTCCGACTATGCAGTCCTTGACGAAAGTTGTATTTTTGCCTCGTATCACAGCACAGAATCGTTGGGCATGGTTAAGTAGTGCAAACTGAACTATGTTCAGAAGTTGAAATTTGAACCCCCTCCCCTCGCTACTGAACCACGCTCAGCGATTCAGATTTTGAGCTGAAAATTTAAGTTTAAGTCAAAGCTTTAGAAAGCATTTAATGAGACACAAAAAATAACGGTATAAAATAGTTGTTCGTTACTCCAAAGTCTAAAGCGCCCTCTATCGGAATTTTTTGAAATTTTTCTTTAAAATTTATTTTCAAGAAAATACTGACATAAAGAATAATTTTAGCAAAACGCGGCAGTAGTTAGAGCCTAATCTACGACACAAAGATCGGGAATAACTGATTTTTGTTCTGGGGGGAGAAGGGTTTCAAATTTCAGTTTACGCTACTTAACTACTCGTTAGGACTCAGATTTTTAGATCAAAATTTAAGTTTAAGTCTAAGCTTTCGAAATCATTTAAAGAAATACAAAAAATAACGTTAAAAAATAGTTGTTTGTTACTCCAAAGTCTAAAGCGCCCCCTATCGGCATTTTTTGAAATTGAACTTTAAAATTTTATTTCAAGAAAATACTGGCATAAAGAAAATTTTTTGCAAAAACCGCAAACGAATCGACCAATTTTTCCATGTTTTATAATCATTTGAAATTTCGGACCCTAAACTTTAATGCCCTCTATCTCCTTGGGAATACGTCTGGGACCCCTAGTCTCCCATTTAATATTATTTGTCTTTAAGTGTACTATAACCCCTTAAAGTTCTGCCCATCTTTTATGAATCACCCTGTATATTAAAATAATCAAAATCTGTGATGAACAAGGTTGGCCCTCTCCTTGTTAAACAACTGAATTCAATTTTTCTTTACAAAAATTTATTTTTCTCAATTCAATAACAAAAGAGGGTTTACCCTCCCACCCCCCAAAAAAGAAAAAAACTTGTATCGAAGACTTGCATCCCTGATGTGAAATCATAAAGTAAAACTTACAATTTTAAGTACATTTATTTTGCATTTTACTGTGAATTTTTTTTTCTTTGGGGAGGGGGAGGGGTCACAAAAAGTAGATGTAACTATATTGGATAATTTTATATTGTTGTGATATGGTAAGAGAATCTGCCAGTGTATCTAAATGCTAGTCTCACATAGGCATAGAGTTGTGTGTGCTCATGGGTCCCGAGTCCCACCATTAATTTCTAAAATAGATTCTTTTTCACTCTTATATAAAAAAGGTTTTATTTTTTTATTTTATACTATTTTATTTAAGCTTTAAAGAAGTTTTTTCACAGATATTTTTTTTCCTTGAATTCCTATTCTTTTCTTCTTTTTCTTTTGTTACAGAGATAAACATTATTAGGAATTTTTAATCCTCTAAATTTTCCATTCTTTAAAAATTATAATAAAATTTGAAACGGTTGAACTTTTGTAAAAAACTAAAATAGAAAAAAAATCCATATTTAAAAAAAATAATAAAGTAAAAATAAACATTCTTAAATGTTAACTTTTCTTGTGATTTATGAAAAACGATTCACAAATAACAGTGAGTACATCCCTTCATAGTGTAAGTATATCTCCCAAGTGGGTCTGAACATTCAAATTTTTACATTGTCTTTATTTAATTTGTGATTTATTTAACAAATTTCACTTAATTTTTTTAAAAGGGAATTCAAAAAGTGACATTAAATTTGTGTCGATCTCTATTACACATACACGTAGTTGTGTGAAAAATAATTTATTCAATGTGCTTTTAAATGCATAAATCATAGTGACTTAGTGTTTTTATTTAATTTAGGAATATAACTACATTGCTACAATTTGAAGTTTGGTTAAACAATGATTTGTGGGTGCTTTTAAAGCCCTTTAGTGTAGAAAACAGTCAAATTTTTCGATTAATTTCTATACAAAATATTTTCTACTAACAATGACAACAGCAACAAACAATTATTTGTTTACAATTGACATGACATCTGATCGATCTGTAGACAGTAAAGCCGTAAAGTAGACGCTTGCGCAGTAAAAACTTGCCTTTGATTGGTTGGCGTAAGGCTTTTATCTGAAACCAGTGAAAACGCTCTTAGGTTAAGGTTCTGGATCACTAGGGTTTTTTAGGTCGTTAGAACGACCAGTGAAAACGCACCTTAACGCATCACATCCATCGGTCAGTGACACATACTGTTTCCTGACTCGACACTCGGCCATTTTGATTGCGGTTAGCCCTCTGACCGCTAGATGTAACGCAGAAACAGCAACGCATAACAACACTAACACTATATAAAAATTGCAAAACACTACACACAATATAAAACAATATATAAAACAGTAACTACTAAGAATTCAAAATATACTACATAAATAGAAAACCAAAATGATACCGCTTAATTCTTCGCATTTCTGAGTTGTCTAACTTTAAAAAAAAATTTTCATCAAAACCTTAAGTTAAAAAAAATTAAGTGTATTAAAACATCATTAAGCTTTATTATATTCACCTGTGCTTCTTCAAAAAATTCAAAATTTAAACAAGAAAAAATTCACTTCCTGATGTTGTGTTTCTTTTTTTTCTTTCTTTTTATTCACGTCTTTAAAGACTGTGTCTTCTGAAAAAAAAATTTCATCATTCTTAAATTTAAGTGAAGTTAAATTTCTGCTTACATCTTTAAAAGTTTCAACTTTAAAATATACGTCTTAAAATATTCATCATCATCTTTAAACACAACAAAAGAAACTATAACTTCGTTTAACTATCTTACTAGAGCTAAAATACTTCTTAAGAGTCTTATTTAACAATTAAAAAAACCAGTTACATCTTAATAGGAGAGAAAAAAAACTAATTTTCCTATCTGTCTTTAAAAAGGAATGATGCTAATGTTAAATTCTTTACATCAATAAAATCTGTCAGTCTTTTCTCTTTAAAAAAAAAAATTATTTCTTTACCGCATAAAAGAAAAGGCTAATTAAATGAAAATAACAGTACAACTTTCATACAGTAAGTACACAAGAAAAAAAAATAATCTGTTTCTTCTATCGGAAACATTTAAAAATAGTTATCTGGGAAAAAAAGGAAACTTACCGCTGCTACACTGATACAAAAAATAATCATGTAAATAAAAATGTACACTTAAATCTTGAACTGTCTGAAAATGTCGGTCACTACTGGAATGAAATATAGTCTAAAGGAAAAAAAATAGTCTTTTTTTTTTCTTCTTCTTTCTTATCACATTGCATCGTAAAATGTCTTATCATGGACTTAAAGTTAGTCACAACCTTATGAGTGAAAGGTCTTGAGTCATGCCATCAGACATGATGATGCTGAGAAGAACACTTGAAAATAACACCAGTGAGCGACAAAAAAAATAAATCACTCGCTTCACTATCAGTTTTGGGTTGAGAAAACACCATCGTTGTTTGAAGAAGGGAAAAAATAACCCGTAAGGTTTTTCACTGTAAAATCCAGATATTTCGGATTGGTAAAAGGAAAAAAAAAGTCTTGGTTTCATCCGAAAAATACTTTGGAAGATGCGACGTAAAATGTACACACAAAACAATTTCTGAATATCAAAGGTGCACTTCAAGAGGAAAAGAAAATCGACATATAATATTAAAAAAATATATTGAATCACTGGAGAGGCTTGTCACTATTTATCATACACAATAAATTCAAGCTGTACACTGTTCTCTTCTTCGACACTTTAAAAAAACACTGGTACACGGTAACACTTTTAAATTCTTGAAAAAGAACGGATATGAAAAAGAGAAAAAAAAAAATGTCCAATTGGGCTATATACATCTTATGATTCAACATCTTGTTTACAGATACAAATTTTATGCCTGCGTCTTTTTCTTTCTTTTCTTCTCTTTCCTCTTTTTATCGGTATTGGAACAACATTGGATTGAGAGAGTGGTAATAGAGTGGCCATGAAAACAACGGTACTGACGATATTGGAAAATGGGTCATTCCTTTGAGAGGGTGCAACTTGTGAGTGAGTCAACATACAGGTAGTAATGATCGCTAGTACTGTTATAGATCTTAAAAATTCAGAAAAAAATGCTCTATCAGTGGGGAAAATTCTTTTCACTCCTGCAGGTAAAGTGTCATGTAAAGGGGGAGATTTTAGTTCGGATCTTTTCACTTTTCCGGGCGTTTCGACAGAAACCTCTGATAACGAAATATCAATTTCTTTATTTAAGCAGATTTCGAGTGGGGGAGAATATTTTAACTTAGATTCGCTTTCGGCTAAGGAGTTAGTGAGTAGTGACTACGTGAAACGTTTCGGTATGCTTAGGGACATTCATATTATTCTTTTTGGTTAATATTAAATTAATGGTGTCCGTCTTAGAGGGATTTTGTTTATGGCTCACGCCAATGTAATTTATGGTTGCTTGTGCGGTTTTTTCAAGGGAAATTCCGTGTTCATTACAGATTAAGGTACCTTGTGCCAGGACATCTCGACCAATAATGACGGGAATTGACATGCGTGATGAATCCATAATGAAAATTTTGGTCGAAAATGGGGTGTTGTCTATGTGTACATCCGTTTGATAAGATCCTAGTGGTTTTATACTAGATTTTCCAAAACCTTCTACATGTGTACTGTCTTCGCTTAGGGGAGGGGAACCAATTGGTAAAAATCGTGTCTCATCGCCGAAATCTCACTACCGGTATCGAACAGGGCTTCTACTGCAATGTTTGCGATTTTTACAATTTTTTTCATATTTTTGTGCGGTTGACCGCGCTCGACTGTGTGAATTTTGGGAGGAGGGGTGCCTTGAGTGGACGTCTTGCGTTCTGCGGTTCGCTCTCCGCAATTATGACTTACGTGTCCGAACAAATTACATTTAAAGCACTTAGGACCTTTATTTTTATTGGGACAATTCACGGCTAGGTGGTTAGCTCCACAATTATGACAGTTAATTTTGTTTTGGGGTCTGGGCGGCGGTGCGCGGGGTGTACTAGCTGTAACATTCTGAGTACGGGAGCGTGACTCGCGGCTGGATTGGCAAATTTCATCGTATATCAAAAGTTTTTCCTTAAATTACGCTAAATCAGTACATCCGAACAATATGGCTTTATTTTGGGGTGCGTCATCTATTCCCTGTATTACATAATGCATTAGGGCGTTGTCGTCAATATTGCCGTTAGTCGCAATCTCTCGCATGTGCAAAAAATATTGTATTGAATTTTCTCTGTGATTACGCGTACGAAATGATAGTAATTTATGGATATGAGCGGGCGTTGAGTAACATGAAAACTCTGCAATTAATGCTTTTTTAAGCTTATCGTACGAGGTGATGTACGGTTCACTCTGTACAAATAAAAGTGCTAAATCTTTCAAAGCACGTTCAACAAAGATAAATTTCTGAATTTCCGACAGGGCGAACGATTGCGCTAAATTTTCAAAACGTGTAAACCAATTAAGGATATTTTCTGTGCGTGAACCGCGAAAGGGGGGGGGGATTAAATTCTCAAAATCAGTAAATGAAATTATTGGCTTCGAGGGGATCGGGTCAGTAGTTCTTGCAGCCATTGAATTTATATTTGTAGCTGAAATGGTTGCCGGGGGGGGGGGGGGGGATCGGGTGTAACATCCTCTAATTCGGAATCCGTCGCGATTTTAATGGAATTCGCGAATGTTTCTAAATCTGTTAATGCAGTTAAAATACGACTTGCGAGCTCATCTTCAGTCCCATCAAATTTGCTACCGCTATTAATTCTAACTTCGAAAATTTGGTAGTTATGTCCTGTAACTTAGCCGTAAATTCACTGCTTTTTGCATCATATGAAAAACCCTCAAATTTACGTAAATTTTTTCGATTGGACCTTGCTTCATCTTTGTCGAAAATTAATTGATGCAATAATTTAATTTTGTCTGCTTTAACGAATTTAAGCGCCGACTTCAACTGGGGAATATCCTCTAAAAACATGATTAATTTAACTAATAAGACTGGGAAAAATAAAATAAAATTTATAGAGAGTCTTGGTACTCACTAGTTTGCCGCCGGACCTGGGATTTTGAGCGAAAGTGGAAACAAAATCGCACCTCGTAGTTAGGAAAAATACGTATTCCTTCCTTTTTCCTCTCTCTTTCTTCTTCAATCTTCCTGTGGTAAGTAGGTCAAATTATATCTTCTTGTGTTGGAGAAAATCTTTCTCCCGTGTTTCTTCTTAATGCAGAGAAAAGGACGTAAAAATTATCCGTGCGGGCTGCGATGTTGAGGGAAAAAAAGATCTCTTCTATGCGCGGGGCCTGCGTCTCAGGGTCTTGCAGTAGTGGAGCAGGTCGGGACGGGTTTGCATATTAGGCCGTCTAGGACAGGCGGTGAGAGGCAGGACACATCGTCGAGGGCTGTGTACCGGAGCTGTGGTCATCGGGAGTAGGGCGACATTATCAGGGCTGAAGGCTTGAAATTCGGGCAATCGTCAGTCGGGGCTGCTGGCTGGAACCGGGGAATTCAGCATCTGGAACCGGGGAATTCAGGCATCTGGAACCGGAGGATTCGGCATCTGGAACCGGCTTGCATCGGCAGGACCGCTATCATCAGCTAAGGATCACCGCTGGAACTAGAGAACAACCGGGCTTGCATCGTCAGGGCCGCTATCATCAGCTAGGGGCCGGATTAGGTATCCAGTCGGCTGGGCTTTATCCATCTAGGGGTGTCTGGACGTTCAGTAGGCTGAGCCCCCATGTCAAGGAGCTAGTACACGTATTTGAACAAGCTTATTTAATATGATAAAGTATTTACAAAGTTATGTACAGGTTTATTACAGACGCGGTCGGCAAAACGCACGACCGTATGCATTGGCAAAAAACAGGCGTCTGTCCACAAAGGACTTTGGGCAGTATTTAACAGGAAATATCTGCTGACCAAGCCACTTTTTAACAAGGGAATCGTGCAACGTGGCTAGTCATGCGGCGTTATGAAAGTGCTGATACAATGATTTCACTTGTGATATAACTTTTGCTGAGTTTGCTCCATTAACTGCAGAATCAGCTTGTCGTTAGGCGTGAGCTGTTTATGTGACTTCTAACGCATCACATCCATCGGTCAGTGACACATACTGTTTCCTGACTCGACATATATACATAAGTAAAATGCTTTTTGTTAATAATTAGATATATGTTTGTGTGTGGAACACAGTGGTATATAGCTGGTTATATCAATTTTTTATCTTAATTATATTTTGTAGTAAAATAATTGGAATCCTATATGAAAATTTGCTCTAATTATCACAAGAGTAACGAATGGACGTTCCCTAATACAATGTAGCCATTTCATAAATTTTACTCAATTATTTCTATGTGAGGGCAAAAACTTATTGATACACCCTCGTATAAAATGCAAATGGAAATTTCATTTCAGCTGATTTTAACCAGACTTCTCTGAATGGATTTTCATGCGACTTGCACTGTTATGTAAGTAATTTTCCGGGGACCATTTTAGTATAAAAAAAATCGTTCCACGTTGCTTATCTATAGGTATAGGGGTAAAGATCTATAATAAGATGAACACGATTATGAAAGATTTGCCTTTAAAAAAAGATCCTTCTGAATAGATTTCGTTTGAACTTGCATTGTTAGTTAGATAACACAGGTCTGCAACCAAAAAACTACATAAGTTTTATTGACTGTTTCTTACAGGTTTTAACTTACTGAAGCCGGTAAAAATAGTTTGAAAACTCCATCACGTTAGGTTTTCTTGTGAAACTCGTGTTTTAAGTTTAATGAAGCTTAAAAATTTTCCTTTTAATCTGAAATCTGGTATTCTATTCTTAAATAAAAATACCATAACCAATAATGATTCCATATATTAGTTTAATATGTCTAAGAGTGACACTCAAGAAAAATACAAATAGAAAATGCCAGGAATTTGAGGTACGAACAAAAACTGTTGCACACAGACATAAGCGTCTACCACGATTCACACAACATCTACTGAAATGTAAGGTGTAAGTAAGGTGGAAAGTATAATTTGGAACACAGTTACTTTTAATAAAATATTAATTTTTTTCATCGAAGTTGTGCATTTTTAATGTAAACATCCCATGTACTGCAACAATACTGTACGTGGTGGAGGAAAATGGAGGTCATTTTTGGATTGAATACCCTAAAAAACATATAATTAACCAAAAATATCGCATGCAGCTCAAAACAATTATTTTTTGGTGGGGTAAGTTATTATGATAATGAATTAAATAGCACTTGTGCAAGCAATTATAATAATTATTATGGCTAATTAGCAATTATGATGTTTACGAATTAAACGTTTTACTAATATATACACACATAAAACAAAACATTTTTAAAAAGAATTCTCATGTCATTAAAAAAAGCAGACACTAGGAAACAACAACAATGAAATTGTATCACAACAGTTTGATGAGAGGAAATTTATTTGGATATTTTACAGCCTTTAAGAACAGCACATAAACATGTGTTCAATAACAAATGATAAAAAAAAAATAAAATTAAATATGTTATCTAATATTTAATTTTAGATTGGTTTGTTCATTTACAAATAAATGCATGCCATAACAGAATAAAATAATTTAACAGCTAAATAAATATCAAGCAAAAATAATAATTGCATATCTAAGTTTATCAAATTTTTTAAGTTACATTTATTTTCCTTTTTTAGAAGTCCATATCCAAGATTCTACCAAATGAGATGTTTATTTTTTATAATGCATATTAGAATTATGACATTTGGAAACCTCTTCAATCCACATTCATAACTGATACATAAATTATTTTGAAATAAACTTTTTACACCTCACACCCAATAAACTCCCACTTCAAAAACTAGTGAACTATTCAAAATTGCATAAATTTTTCAGAATCTGTTCTAACTATATGGACAGTAAGAAATTATGTATTAAATTGGCATTTTGTCAACCGAACTCGTCGTCTAATTACTTGATTTTAAATAAAAAATTTAAAAAAATGTCAGGAATTTTTGGCTCACCCTGTATTAATCAACAATCGTTGATATAAAACCGTATAAGGAGGCGGGGTGTGAAATCGCGGGTTAGCGACTTCCTCGCCAAATAGATAGCGCTACGTCACTTGATGAAAATCATTAAAAATGAAATATTTTATAAACATTCATTTTATTTTTTGTTGAATTTCTAAAAAAATACTAAACTATTTTTGATGGAATTCAAACGGGACCAATTCGAGATTTTCCTCTTTCAATTTAACTCTTTATCTACTGAAGGTACTTATAAGTACCGTTAAAATAGCTTGTTATAAAATTCATTTAATACATCAATTAGTTGTAATACAGTTTAGAATGAGTTATAGATACATTACTTTATCTTGTTCCAAAAGCATTATGGGTTACACAAAACAAAAATATTTTAAAAGGATGATTTCTTTTGCCTTTGTATCTTTTCAGCTTTCTTGGCGTTGGGGGGGGGGGGGGGGGGGATTTTTCAATTCGGAAATATTTCTATTGCAAAAACATTAAGAAAAATATTTAAAATAAAAGATTTGAGTGGGGTTAAAAATACTGCACAAAATCCCTATAAATTCAAATTTAATGAATCCTTCTAAAATGTATTAAATGATTATGTAAATCTCCTAATGTAGTTTAAACAATTCACGAAAAATGCTTTAGAAGATAAAATGTTCACGAAATCATAATTCAGTACATAAAGGGTTAAATAAATCAAACATATTGGTAGCATAGTTTCGAGTAATAGATGAACATACATAAAAAAATAGATATGTATCGAATTGAGAACCTTCTCATTTTCCTGAAGTCGGTTAAAAAGCTTTCATTCTTTTATATATTTATTTTTGAACAAAACAAAAGATACACGTCAAACAAATAACCAAAATAATTGGAAACGTTCAAAATTGGTTATTTATTTTAAATTCAGTATAAGGCGCTTTGTATATTTTAAAGTAAAATAAAGAAAAGAATAGTTATGTTTGCCATCCTCTAACCTCAGAATTCCTTTTAACTTGATAAAAGCTATTTCTTTTTTAAAACATTGGAATAAGTTATATACCAGTGTTGTTTTTCATTGTCTTGTATATAAAAAACAAAATAACAATATTTAACTTAACCTTATTTTAAATATCTTTATATAAATCTTGCACATAAAGCAATATTGGGTTTTATGACAGTAATTATTTTATCATCATCTAAATTTCAGGTAAAATGTTTAATTTTTAAGCAAAAAATATGTTGCAGACTAAGTAACAACTTTGAGGAGGTTTAAATGTAATGATATAATATTTTATATCAGATGCCATATTGGTAGACACAGACATACTACAGAATTTCTTTCCAAACCATTCAAATTAAGCACACGATCTCTTCGAAATTTATTCAATCAAAATAAAACACATCTATTAAACAGAGTTTAACTTTGTATTTCTACACATACATTAAAAAACAACTGCATGAAACCTACATTTTCTTGAAAATCCTATATTTCACAAATAAACAGTTCTTAATTTGCATGAATTTTAAGATGTCGCTTTAAATTATCATTATTAGGAAATCCTTTTGAACATACATCACAAGTGAATGATTTTTCATCTGCATGCTTGTGATAATGATCATTTAGATATTTCTTTCGAGAGAATCGTTTGAAGCATACATCACAAATAAATGGCTTTTCACCCGTATGTGTATGATAATGATTATTTAGATGTTCCTTTCGAGCAAATCTTTTGGAGCACATATCACAATTAAAAGGTTTTTCTCCTGTGTGAGTGCGTACATGTTTCTTCCGGTCGCCACTTTTCAGAAATCCTTTGAAGCATATATCACAAACAAATGGCTTTTCACCTGTATGAATGCGATGGTGTTCATTTAGAAGTTCCTTTCGAGAAAATCCTTTAGAACACACTTCACAAATAAATGATTTTTCCCCAGTATGTATCCGAACATGCCTCTCTAAATTACCACTTTGGAGAAATGTTTTGGAGCATGTATCACAACTAAACGTTTTATCCCGTGTATGAATTCTGAGATGTGTATTTAAACTTCCCTTTTGCGTAAATCCTTTGAAACACACTTCACAAGTAAATGGTTTCTCACCAGTGTGTACGAGGAGATGCTGATTTAGATTTCTCTTTCGAGGAAATCGTTTGAAGCATACTTCGCAAATGAATGATTTTTCACCTGTATGCGTATGGTAATGTTCATTTAGATGTTCCTTTCGAGCAAATCTTGTGGAGCACACATCACAACTAAAAGATTTTTCTCCAATATGAGTAAATACATGTTTCTTCAGGTCGCGATTATTGAGAAATCCTTCGAAGCATACATCACAAACAAATGGCTTTTCACCTGTATGAAGGCGACGATGTTCCTTTAGAAATTCCTTCCGAGAAAATGCTTCAGAACAAACTTCACATATAAATGATTTTTCCCCAGTATGTACCAGATGATGTTTCTCTAGATTACAATTTTGAAGAAATACTTCGGAGCATGTATCACAACTAAATGTTTTTTCTCCAGTATGAATTTGAAGAATTCCTTGTGCGTGATTTGGAAGATCACCAAGAGAATTTTTTAAAGAGCTATTTGAAGAAATTTTTTCATTATTAGTGGACAAGTACTCTTTTTTCAAGCACCCCTCTCTGAAATTCTTCGCAGCCATATTTCAAAAACACAAGATTTTTCTAATATTTTATTTTACTGCTCTGTGGATGAAATATTATTTTTGTAATTTGCTTTTATCCTTTAAATTTCTAGTTTGTTTCATTTTTAAATATACAATAAAATCGCGTTAATGTTTTTTATTGTAACAATGAAAAGGGTTTGCTTAAACGGAACTTTTCCTAGGTATGTGTGCAATGTTGTATTTATGCACTTTGCTTCCAACTTTTTGCTTTTACTATATTTCATTGATAAAGTTGTATGCCTTTTGCATCTGAAATTGAAAAAAATAATGTATTAAGTCAGTCTTTTCAATAGTAGTTATTAAGTGGCATTATATCCACTACAATTTAATTTAAAAAATAAACAAATACATAATTCCTATCATCTTTCAGAAGAAAAAAATACAGAGTTTTTAAAGGACAAAATTATTATCTGTTTAGAAAAATAAATAAATTGTATTTCACCTTTAATATTAAATACATAATATAATAGAACTCTTGATAGGAAAGTTTTCCATACATAAAATTCAATGTTTCTTTTACAATCACGAGATGCAGCAATCACCTTTAGTCAATCCTTTTTCGTTGCTCCTAAATAGTTAAAAAATATAATTCTGTATGATACATAGCTCTAAAGATAAGTGTGTCAAAACAGAGAAAAATAAATTAATATATGATCGTACGCTAGAAGTAAAAGAAACAGGAAGAAAAAACAAGTAAACTGCAATATTTACTATTTCCCTCCCAGACACATCTGTCAGCCAGTCTGGTTGTTTACAACTACTGCTAATAATAAATTGAGGAGCTAAGAAATATAAAGCAAGTCCATAATGCTTAATTGGGAATTGCCTGATACATTTTCAAAGAAAATAAGTACTTTCTAAAGACTACTTATAAAAAGTAAACACTTTTAAGGAACCCAAAGAGTGAAACGTAAAAATACTCTAAGAATCCTGTAAGAGAACCATATAAAAGAAAATGTGTCTATTTGATTTACATAACAACATTGAATTATTTCTTTAATATACGGCATATTGAAATACTATTATGAAACTCGGAGGGGAATAGGTGGAGCAGCTGCCCCATGTGCTGGATTTGAAAGAGTTCAAAAATGATAAATCGTGTAAAAATTAAAAATAACTTAGAACTTCACAACCAAACTATCACTAATTTTACTAATAAAATATATAATACTTTTCAAACACTAATTTTTAGATCATCCTTTTATTTATTCAGAATAAATTTTTTAATCGTTTCATAGGTAAAGATGTAAATTTTTTTTGTAATACTCTTTTGGAGAAAAAAGGCGTGTTCTAAAAAGTCTGAATTACCCTTTAATTTTTCACCTTTTTAAGATATGTAGGCAATGTAAATTCCAAAAGAGTTGAAAATAAGGTAAGAATTAAAATTATGTTGATGAAATAGACCTGTCACTAGTTTTTAAGAAATTACACTTTTAATTTTTTATGCGGTCTAAATATTTTCTAGGCACATGTCTTTAAAATTGATAAAACAAAGAAAATTAATAATGTATCTGAATTAAAAGTTAGCAAAATTTTAGCCAAGTGTAGAGGAAATGGTTCAAATATGGGCTACGACTTTCATTTTGGTACCTACTGATTTATCTACTTACTTAAAATGGATACTTCTGTTGTCACTTACTTCTAAAAACAGCCTTGAAACTAATATAGAATTTCAAAACGCTAATAACTAGTCTTAATTTTCCAAAACCATTTTATTAAAAAAAAGACTGTTTTTCAAGGGCTGGTCCAAATGCGAGCCACTTAGCAATTTATTTCATAAAAAAAAGCCAAATCTTATTCAAAAACCTATTAAACTACTGTCTTGGGACTTTATGTAAAAAAAAAAGTATTTTCTTCATTTTTTACTTCCAGAAATCACAGATGTATAATTTGTTTTCCATTTGAGAACATTCGGAATGTTCCAAATTTATTACACTGCATCCAAACTTACCCTCTAACATTACCGAAAAAATACATTGCAGAAAATGCATATTGCATCATCGTCACCAGGTTTATTTTCCATAGGAAACACCAACTCGTAATGGTATCCTATTTTTAGACCATCAAGTATTTCAAGTTGATAGTCTCAGCAGACATCATAAAACAAACAAATCGATCGAAACAGGTACACTAAATCAAGATCAGGACAACTACTTTGAAATGAGATGAAAGCAACTTACTTTACTGAAGAAACTAATGAAAGGAGAAATTAAATTTTGCGACTTTGAAAAGATATGGATTCCTAAAAAGTAAGTTTTCGGATGAAAACAGTTCTAATTAACTTTCGTGGGTTAAGGATAACGCCAGCTTCTCACACTTTTTACTGTTCTTTTTGGTGCCAGTCCCATGACCATGCACAACCCCCCTCCCTTTCCCCACTTTTGGCAAGTAGTCCGCATTTAAACCCTAATCCGTTTTTAACTATTTCCTCGACAATTAAATCGAAATTTATACCTTTGCTACATCATCTTCGTAATATCCTGTTAACCCGCCCCTCCCAATCAAACGCACCCCCCCCCCACACACACACACACCTTTTGTAAACAAATTTGAAATTTCCAAAATATCCCGAGAAAGTGCACCCTACCCCCCAAAAAAATTCCACCCCGCATGCAAAATCAATACCAAGTATTTTTTCAGAATGCAAATTATGTCAAAAGATCACTGGAAAAAGCAAATTCCGTCTAAAAGAACGCTAAAAATGGAGATTACGTCAAAGAATCGCGAAAAAAAAAGCAAATTTCGTCAAACGAACGCGAAAAAACGTGAATTTCGTCAAAATATTGCAGGACAAAACGTGAATTATATCAGACCTAAAAAAACGCAGTCAAAGTGTCGCTGAAAAAACGCGAATTACATTAAAAAAGTCGCTGAAAAAAATGCGAATTAGATCAAACACTTGCGAAAAACGCAAATTTCGACAAAGGATCGCGAAAAAATGCAAATGTCGTCAAATATAGGGGGAAAACACAAATTTTGACAAAGGATCGCTGAAAAAACGCAAATTACGTCAAAAGACGTCAAAATGCAAATTATGTCAAAAGATCGCTAAAAAGCACATACTACGTCAAAGAAACACGAAGAAAAAGTAAATTTTGTCAAAGGCTAGCGGAGAAAACGCAAATATTGTCAAAAGATCGCGGAAAAAACGTGAATTCCGTCAAAGAATCGCGGAAAAAACGCGTATTCCGTCAAAGAATCGCGAAAGGAACTGCACATTTCATCAAAGGATCAAGAAAAAAAGCACATCTCGACAAGGGATCGCGAAAGAAACGTGAATTTCGACAAAGAATCGCGAAAAAACGTGAGTTTTGTGAAGGGATCGCGGAAAAGACGTGATTTTCGTGTGCTGCGAGATTTACCACCGTGACAAATTTCATTTCTAAGGATTTAGCAAATTTCAGATACAGTTTTGCCTGAATGGAAAAACAACATTTTGAAAAAAAATGTATTTATTAACTTATATTCCAAGATTCATCATCTTGAAAAGTTATTTTCTAATAAATAGATGTTTCAAAGTCCCCTTTTGCTGAAATTGATTTTAGCTTCGTTTCCTGTTATCTCTATGCAATCATACACTATACACAAACGTAAAACTTTATCCTACTAAGTAAATGCCACCAGTATATTTAAAAAATAATATTCGGAAAAAGCTTTGAATTTCAATAAAAAATTGCTAAAACCAGTAAAATTTTGTGTTTTTCAGATACTTTTTATATTTCTGTAATCATTTCTGGATAAACTCAATGCAATACTGAATAATTAGCATGTTTGTGATAAATGTAAAAGTTGAAACATTCGGCGAAAGGAGAGGAAAGATACATTCCAAAAATGGAAAAACGTGAGCTCTGTAGAGGTAAGTCTGTTCGGGAAAACTTTTAAACGGGCTTTGCCTGGCCGTCAGAATAAAAGCAATTTTTAAATGCGCCAGGACGATAAAAAATAAATGGCCCAGACGGACCAATAAAAATGTATGGGCCAACCAGTCCGATATAAGAAATTTAAAAGGTTCGGAGTAAGCCGAGAAAATATGAACATTTTTTAATGGACGTGGTTGGGCTGATAAGTTATAAATCTGCTGAACGAGCCGATACTAGCGCGACAATATCAATACAGGAATTTAACATATCTAGTATAGAGATCTGCATTAGACAGTTACACTGTGCCTGACCCTGGTATTCATTATTTAAGCAGCCTAGCGCCAGGACGGGCTTAGGATTATATTTTTTTACGTATTCGCACCGAGCCAAACCTGGACTTAATTATTACCAGGACGTGTCGGGAAGAAAAATCTGTTTTTACAAAAATAATATTAATAATGACCTTTTGTTAACCGAATCTTTCGAAATATGATTTAACTAATTAAAGAGAAATAATTTTAAAAAGCTAATTTGTTTTATTTTACAACTTTAAGAGAATCGATGTTTTTAAGCACATTTTTTCTTTTATTCTATACTACAATAATTTTTTTTTCATGAGCTTTTATTCGTATGTAATAATCTAAGTGTCTAGCTAATCATTAAAGTTTTTATCCTGTATTCTATGGCTTGCAGACATATAACCTTACAATATAATGTGAAATTTTAGCAACTATTCTTGAAAATCATATTCAGAAAAATGATATTTTCTTTTGTAGAAATTGAGTCCAGTCGGCCCTGATTTAACTGATTTTTGCACGGGCCAGGCCGGACAATAAATTGCGAAAATATTGCAAAGAATAAAAACTTTTAGCTTTTACGCTGGGAAGGCGGAACCAAGATAGCTTTCGTTCGGCTGTCCAGGTCCTAGAAAAATTGCCCGGTGCAGATCTCGACTGTGTAATCTGTAGTTTGCATTTCTGTAAGTTTTCGTCAATTTCACTCAAGAATTGGTCATGAATTTTTATTGTGAAATTCTTGTTATTATGATTAAGAAAAGTTTGCCGTGAAATCTCGATTTTAAGCCCCTTCCCCCTTTTTTAAAGCAGAAACAGCTAATTAGCTTTTCTGTAAGCTTTCGTCAATTTCACTCAAGCTTTTGTCCATGATTTTTTATGATGAAATTCTTGTTATTATGATTAAGAAAAATTTGCCGTAAAATCTCGATTTTAAGCTCCTCCTCTTTTTAAAAGCAGAAACAACTAAGTTTGGAAAGGCTTATAATCGAGATTTTACAAAAAATCATTGAAAAACTGTTTATCACTAATTGAGAAACAAAACAGATAAATACGGGTGTGAGAATCTTCCACATTTTGGCGGATTTCTGCTTAAAAAAAGAATTCGAAATTCTCTCCAAAATTTTGTGTCTCCCCTCCTGCACACAAAATTTAACAACTTTGAAAATATTTTTTCATTTCTTTCTGCTTCATTTGTTGTTTTATTGTAACAATAAATAATCAAAAGGCTAAATCTCCCCCCCACCCCCACCCCGTCGTAAATACCGCTTCCACTTTGCCGTCCCCTGATACCAAACACATATAGTTTAAAATTTCTAACTTTTTAATTAAAAAAAAAATCTGATCTATTTAATATCATAGTAACAATAAATAAATAATCTATTACCTAAATTATCTTCTCTTTACAAAATTTCTGCTCCTTCTTGCATCTCATAAAATTTAAAATCTTTAAAATTATTTAATTTTGTTCTGCTCTAGTTGTGATTTTACTGTAAGATTAATTAATTAATCATGTAAATTATCTAATCCATCCCCCCCCCCCCCCAAAAAAAAAAAAATGTTTTCTGATTTTCCTGTGCTACCATCCCAGCACATACAGTTTAATATCTTAAAATTTATTCGTTTTTTCCTCTATTTATATTTTTCTTCTAACAATAACTAAATAATCATCTAAATTGAATTTTAAAATCTTTAAATCTCTCTTTTTTTAGTTTTTAAAACTCTTTTGTTATTTTATACAAAAATAAATATTTCCCCTCGTAATTTTCCATTCCCCTATTCCTCGAAAAAGGAATAAATTTCCAGACATGGGCATAGAGATTTTTCGCTTTTTTATACTTTGGCTGTTTTCACCCCTGATATTTTATTAGTCAGTATGAATTTTTAAAAGTAACTTTATTTTTGAGAACAAATTTATTTTAATACACAAAATGTTCAAATGTGATTAAGGAGTGAGATTCAGCCAAATTGTAAAAAAGAGGAAAATTTTTGTTTCCCCCCCCCCTCCTTGAAAGGGGAGGAGGATGGGGCAAAAGTTTAACCCTTTATGTATTGAATTATGAAAATTTTATCTTCTAAAGTATTTTTCGTGAATTGTTTAAACTACATTAGAAGATTTACATAATCATTTAATAAATTTTAGAAGGATTCATTAAATTTGAATTTATAGGGATTTTGTGCAATATTTATAACCTCACTCAAATCTTTTATTTTAAATATTTTTCTTAGTATTTTGTAGAATTAGGAAATGCACAAATATAATGTTTTTACAATAGAAATATTTCCGAATTGAAAAACCCCTCCTCCCCAAATGCAGACATTTTATAGGGGGGTTTCATTGAAATTGTATAAAAACAAAAGTAGAAATCCACCAAACGTTGGAAAATTCTGTTCCTTGAATTTTTAAAATACATTTTTGGTGAAAAAATGGCAGGGGAGCTTATATTATGGAATGAGAAAGAAAATCAAAATTGCTTATATGCGGGTGGGAACTTACTTTCAAGAGGATCTTAAATTCGGGATTTTAGAGTAATTCAACATCTGTAAATGAGTGTGTATGCTTAATTACATAACACAGGAAAGAAAATTTTGTTCTTAATATATAGCTTTTTTGACATCATAGAAAACCATTAATATTACATATCATGATTATCCATAATTAACACATTAAGAGCCACGCCAGTCACCGGTGACTGATATTGAACGTTCCGTTTAGAACGTGTCATTCGACAATGACTGACGTCTAAAATATGATATAAAACTAAAAAAAATATATATTGCTCTAATTTAATTACTGAAAATTCATTTAAAATTTTTCTACTTTTTATTTATTACAGGATTATACTTTCTTAAAAATTACTTAAAACATTGTAAATTTTTTAGCGCTTCAGTGTCAGTCACCGTGACTCTCAACGTGTTACAGTCGACTGATTTATATGTTGAGCACCGGACCCATGACGATTCCTGACACAATAGGGAAAAAACACAAGAAAAAATATTGAGTTAAAAGTGGTTAGGGGGGGGTTGGAGAATTAAAAAGAGTCGGCGAGGGGGGGAAACTCCTGTTTTGGACTGATTTTGGATCGTGTCATGGGTTTCTGGTGCCGTGGAGTGAGTTGTGTGGAGTGGGTTTCAGAGTTGTGACTATCGTGGAGTGGGTTTCAGAGTTGTGACTATCGTGGAGTGGGTTGTGTGGAGTGGGTTTCGGAGTTGTAAATATCGTGGAGTGGGTTTCAGAGTTGTGACTATCGTGGAGTGGGTTGTGTGGAGTGGGTTTCAGAGTTGTGACTATCGTGGAGTGGGTTGTGTGGAGTGGGTTTCAGAGTTGTAAATATCGTGGAGTGGGTTTCAGAGTTGTGACTATCGTGGAGTGGGTTGTGTGGAGTGGGTTTCAGAGTTGTGACTATCGTGGAGTGGGTTGTGTGGAGTGGGTTTCAGAGTTGTGACTATCGTGGAGTGGGTTGTGTGGAGTGGGTTTCAGAGTTGTAAATATCATGGAGTGGGTTTCATATGTTTTGAGTGTGAGGGTTGATTTCAGTGTGAAGGTTTCAGAGTTGTGACTATCGTGGAGTGGGTTGTGTGGAGTGGGTTTCAGAGTTGTAAATATCATGGAGTGGGTTTCATATGTTTTGAGTGTGAGGGTTGATTTCAGTGTGAAGGTTTCAGAGTTGTGACTATCGTGGAGTGGGTTGTGTGGAGTGGGTTTCAGAGTTGTAAATATCGTGGAGTGGGTTTCAGAGTTGTAAATATCGTGGAGTGGGTTGTGTGGAGTGGGTTTCAGAGTTGTAAATATCATGGAGTGGGTTTCATATGTTTTGAGTGTGAGGGTTGTTTTCAGTGTGAAGGTTTCAGAGTTGTGACTATCGTGGAGTGGGTTGTGTGGAGTGGGTTTCATATGTTTTGAGTGTGAGGGTTTCAAAGTCGTGTTTATCGTGGAGTGGGTTGTTTTCAGTGTGAGGGTTGTTGTCCGTGTGAGGGTTTCAAAGTCGTGTTTATCGTGGAGTGGGTTGTTTTCAGTGTGAGGGTTGTTGTCCGTGTGAGGGTTTCAAAGTCGTGTTTATCGTGGAGTGGGTTGTTTTCAGTGTGAGGGTTGTTGTCCGTGTGAGGGTTTCAGAGTCGTGTTTATCGTGGAGTGGGTTGTTGTCCGTGTAAGGGTTTCAAAGTTGTGTTTATCGTGGAGTGGGTTGTTGTCCGTGTAAGGGTTTCAAAGTTGTGTTTATCGTGGAGTGGGTTGTTGTCCGTGTAAGGGTTTCAAAGTTGTGTTTATCGTGGAGTGGGTTTCATATGGTTTTCCGATGTTTTTATAGGGGTCCTTTCATAGAATGGGTTTCACAGTTTTGTTTTGGGGGAGGTGCCCTCTGTGGTAGGGTCTTTTTCGAAACATCCCAACTCGTATTCACGCTCGAGGTCGAAGGAAAACCACAGTAAAACCTTCGACGGTTAGGCGGACGGCCACCACCCCCGCCGAAATAAAAAAAAGGGACTTTTGTGTGTGGGGTGCCCTCTGTGGCAGGGTCTTTTGCGGGGGGTGGACCTAACCCGTATTCACGCTCGAGGTCGAAGGAAAACCACAGTAAAACCTTCGACAGTTAGGACCCGATCCCTGAAAAAGAAGACTTTAATCTTTCTCTCACCCTGAAAAAGAAAACATCGCCCTGAAAAAGAAAAACTTTCTCTTTATTCTTTCTCTCTCTCTCCCTGAAACCCATTTTATACTTTTCTCACCCTGAAAAAGAAAACATCGCCCTGAAAAAGAAAAACTTTCTCTTTATTCTTTTTCTCTCTCTCCCTGAAACCCATTTTATACTTTTCTCTCCCTGAAAAAGAAAACATCGCCCTGAAAAAGAAAAACTTTCTCTTTATTCTTTTTCTCTCTCTCCCTGAAACCCATTTTATACTTTTCTCTCCCTGAAAAAGAAAACATCGCCCTGAAAAAGAAAAACTTTCTCTTTATTCTTTTTCTCTCTCTCCCTGAAACCCATTTTATACTTTTCTCTCTCTGAAACATCGCCCTGAACTTTTATTTTTTTCTCTCTCCATCGCCCTGAAAAAGAACTCACTGTATTCTTTTCTCTCGCCCTGAAACAAAAAACAGAGTCAAAGAAAACACACACACCAGAGAAAAAAAAACATTTTTTTTATTTCACCACCTACCTTTCAGAAGGGGGGGGGTGGTCTCGAGCGAATCCAGCCCGGATTCGAGCGGCCCCAAGTTTTTCTGACCCCCCTCCCCGGCGCCAGGGAGCGGGGGGGGATTCGGTGGCCCTCGGCACTCGAAGCGACTCGAGCTCGGGACCCTCCCCCTTGGATCCAAGACTTTCCGTCACCTACCTTTTTTCAGATGCCACACACGGAGAGGGGGAGTATGTCCGGTGGTCCTCGGCACTCGAGCGAATCTAGCCCCGGATTCGAGCAGCCCCGCCCCTGAGGGGGGAATTCGGTGGCCCTCGTCACTCGAAGCGACTCGAGCTCGGATTCAAGCGACCCCGCTCGGACCCCGCTCGTGGTGGGAGGAGAGCGAGATGGGTTTTTTTTTGGGCGAGAGGAGGGCGGGTGGCCCTCGGCACTCGGAGCGAATCAAGCCCGGAAGACCTTCCCCACCCCGGACAACCGGTACAAATGAAAATGCAATATATAGATCTCTTTACTATATATGCAGGTGTCGGGGAGGGGGGTGGGCCCTCCGAGCGACTCCAGCTCGGATTCGAGCGGCCCCCTGTCTCTAATGAAACTCTCGATCCCTCCAATGCCCCCCGGGGCTCCCTTCCATCTTCTTTTTCCCCTCTCTCTCTATCCAGCGACCGTGGCCCGTCCTTTCCTCCTGCGAACCGCCGAAAGGGGTCAAGCGACTCTTTACACCACGGAGGTTCTCCCACTCCATACAAGGCCCAGGGCCCCACTAGGGGGGGGTGAGCACCTTTGGACCACTTGCCGCAGATTTGTTAAACCTCACCCTTCCCCAGCCGTGGCACCTCCCGCCCATTCACGCTCCTGGACCGCAGTGCAACAAAAGCATGCATGAGCGGGAAGCCTCTTCCACCGAAAAGGCGCGTCTCCACGCCTGTCACCCCCCATAGAAGGGGGGGAGTCGTTGCTCTCTGACAGGGCCCCAGACACCACACACACAAGCAATGTCCATGCAAGGCACCGAGCATCTATCAAAGTCTCCGTATCATCGGGTACCGTTTAGGCGCTATGCCTAGTCTGGAACTAGAAGAAGGGTTGAATCCTTTTCCGCTCCAGTGTCCCGGGTAACCCGGATAAGGGGTTCCTTGCCAGAGACCTCTAAAGACCCCGTCGAGAGAACAAAACTCGTTCGGTAGCCTCAGGGAAGTCCGCAGTCGAGAACGGGCCCAACAGTCACCGGGGAGGGGGGCGAGAGAGGGTACACGAGAAAAACAGAATCGAGCCGCCCCAAGAGGAGGGGGGGAGTGGCCCTCGGCACTCGGACGAATCCAGCCCGGATTCGAGCGGCTCCCCCGCAGTTTATGACCCCGGCAACTGGAAATAAAGGGAGGGCATTTATAAAAAAATGCGATATATAGATAGCTTCACTATATATGCATGAGGTGGGGGATGTTGCCATACACGGGGAGGGGGGGGTAGCCCTCGGCACTCGAAGCGACTCTAGCCCGGATTCAAGCGGCCCTCCCGAGTCTCGGACTCTTGTGGTCTGGGAGCACTGGAGGTGGAACACCTAAAAGGCACACGGCAATGGCACACATCGACTGGAGGTGGAACACACAAAGGAACTCTTCTCAAATCTTTGTTTTCATACGAAGGAATCTGGAGCGCTGCAATGAGAATGGAAAACGACATTTTAAAAACAAAAAACAATTTTTAATAACATTTTCAAAAAAGTTGCATGAAATTTCAAAGACTCGAGATAATATAAGCTGAAAAGGCTTTGGATTGGAACAATCAACATTTCTTGTCCCGATCCATGAGTGTCACATTTAAAGAATAGAGAGAAAATACATTTCAGCCAAAATATTATATTAGATACTTAAAATTAAAAAATTCCTTCAAGACACGACAAAGTTCCTGTAGAAATTAAAACATAGAGATACCAGTTTTTGATATACTATTATAAAGTTATAGTGTCTGGGAGTATTTTTAATGTGTATTACTCATTAATATATTATTTAATTCATTACTCATTTGCGGGTATGGAGTATTTTTAATGTGTATTACTAATTAATATATTATTTAATTCATTACTCGTTTGCGTATTGTTTAATGAAATCAAGAAAATTTTCGCAATGATTGCTTAAATTATAACTGTATTAAATTTCAAAACAATTGAATTTAAAACATTTCAAAAACCTTAATCCATTAAAAATAGTTTTTATGAAGGGGTCTCTCACTGAATATCAATTAAAACATCCAAAGTGTGAATGAGTGTATTTTTAATGCCTGTCTAAGTATAAACATGAACATTTGATAAAACAGATTTTGCCTTTTAATATACTACTATTAGAAACTGAACAGATCTTCAAAGAATTTCTTTATTGTGGGAAAAAAAAAATCAACTTTTTTTCTTTTTTATTGAATAACAATAATCATAACAAAAAATCTTACCCAGAGTTGTCAAGTCTCCGGCACACCACTATTATTTTAGAGAAAATGTTGTTCCTTTAAATCGCCCAATTGTTCTAATTAAATAAAACAACATTTTCTGTCTTAAAATACTTGTATCTAAAAGGCCGGAGACTTGGCAGCTCTGCTTACCATAGCAAATAATTAAAAGTAGGTCATTTTAAACGAGCCATCTATTTAAAATTTTATAGAAATCCATACATATGTTCTCAAAATATCATGCGCGCGCAATGACTTACAGAGTAATAAAAAGAGTTCTTTTAAATTCAATAATCCATCCATTCTGAAAAGGTCTGCTCAACAAGCGCAAAAACGTTTTGACACATTCATTTTTTTTAACGGAAAGTCATAAAAGTGGAAGGCGATTTGGAATCGAACTGTGTTTTTCATTATTTCTTTTTTGATAAAGCACCTATTGAGCTTATAAGCGCTTTTGATCGCGTGACATTCATTTTTTAACGGAAAGTCATAAAAGTGGAAGGCGATTTGGAATCGAACTGTGTTTTTCATTATTTCTTTTTTGATAAAGCACCTATTGAGCTTATAAGCGCTTTTGATCGCGTGACATTCATTTTTTAACGGAAAATCATAAAAGTGGAAGGCGATTTGGAATCGAACTGTGTTTTCCATTATTTTTGATAAATGACCTATTGAGCTTATAAGCGCTTTTGATCACGTGACATTCATTTTTTTAACGGAAAGTCATAAAAGTGGAAGCTGGAATCGAACTGTGTTTTCCATTATTTTTGATAAATTACCTATTGAGCTTATAAGCGCTTTTGATCACGTGACATTCAGTTTTTTAACGGAAAACCATAAAATTGGAAGGTGGAATCGAACTGTGTGTTCCATTAATTTTTTTCGATAAATTACCTATTGAGCTTATGAGCGCTTTTGATCACGTGACATTCAGTTTTTTAACGGAAAGTCATAAAATTGGAAGGTGGAATCGAACTGTGTGTTCCATTATTTCTTTTTTTTGATAAATTACCTATTGAGCTTATAAGCGCTTTTGATCACGTGACATTCAGTTTTTTAACGGAAAGTCATAAAATTGGAAGGTGGAATCGAACTGTGTGTTCCATTATTTCTTTTTTTTTTGATAAATTACCTATTGAGCTTATAAGCGCTTTTGATCACGTGACATTCAGTTTTTTAACGGAAAACCATAAAATTGGAAGGTGGAATCGAACTGTGTGTTCCATTATTTTTTTTTTGATAAATTACCTATTGAGCTTATGAGCGCTTTTGATCACGTGACATTCAGTTTTTTAACGGAAAGTCATAAAATTGGAAGGTGGAATCGAACTGTGTGTTCCATTATTTCTTTTTTTTGATAAATTACCTATTGAGCTTATAAGCGCTTTTGATCACGTGACATTCAGTTTTTTAACGGAAAGTCATAAAATTGGAAGGTGGAATCGAACTGTGTTTTCCATTATTTCTTTTTTTCGATAAATTACCTATTGAGCTTATGAGCGCTTTTGATCACGTGACATTCAGTTTTTTAACGGAAAGTCATAAAATTGGAAGGTGGAATCGAACTGTGTGTTCCATTATTTCTTTTTTTTGATAAATTACCTATTGAGCTTATAAGCGCTTTTGATCACGTGACATTCAGTTTTTTAACGGAAAGTCATAAAATTGGAAGCTGGAATCGAACTGTGTGTTCCATTATTTCTTTTTTTTTGATAAATTACCTATTGAGCTTATAAGCGCTTTTGATCACGTGACATTCAGTTTTTTAACGGAAAGTCATAAAATTGGAAGGTGGAATCGAACTGTGTGTTCCATTATTTCTTTTTTTTTGATAAAGCACCTATTGAGCTTATGAGCGCTTTTGATCACGTGACATTCAGTTTTTTAACGGAAAGTCATAAAATTGGAAGGTGGAATCGAACTGTGTTTTCCATTATTTCTTTTTTTTGATAAAGCACCTATTGAGCTTATGAGCGCTTTTGATCACGTGACATTCAGTTTTTTAACGGAAAGTCATAAAATTGGAAGGTGGAATCGAACTGTGTTTTCCATTATTTCTTTTTTTTGATAAAGCACCTATTGAGCTTATGAGCGCTTTTGATCACGTGACATTCAGTTTTTTAACGGAAAGTCATAAAATTGGAAGGTGGAATCGAACTGTGTTTTCCATTATTTCTTTTTTTTTGATAAAGCACCTATTGAGCTTATAAGCGCTTTTGATCGCGTGACATTCAGTTTTTTAACGGAAAGTCATAAAATTGGAAAGTGGAAGCGATTTGGAATCGAACTGTGTTTTCCATTATTTTTGATAAATTACCTATTGAGCTAAAGCGCTTTTGTTCACGTGACAAAGACGTTTTCCACCCTTTCTTGCGTGTGATTATTTTTCTTTCGCGCCGGAGTTTGGTTCAAAACACTCACTTTGATACTATTTTCTGACAGATCTGTTGCGTTTGCAAAACAAGCGGGTAAGTGGGATCACAGATTGCAGTTCCGTTTAATATTTCTTTTAAAACACTTTAATCCTTTTGCGAAATCTGCTTTAAAGCTTAAAATACACACAAATTGGAGCCCAGAGGGTTAAATATAAGACTTTCTCAAAATTGTATGATTTGTCGTTTGATGTGAGGTTTTCAGCTATAAGTAACCAAAATTTCAAGTCTTCAACTTAATTAGGGGCTCAGTTAGAAAAAAAAGCTTAAAATACACAAGTTGGAGCCCGAAGGGTTAAATAGAAGACTTTCTCAAAATTGACTAATTTGTCGTTTGATGTGAGGTATTCAGCTATAAGTATGCAAAATTTCAAGTCTTCAACGTAATTAGGGGCTCAGTTAAAAGCTTAAAATACACACAAGTTGGAGCCCAAAGGGTTAAATATAAGACTTTTTCAAAATTGACTAATTTGTCGTTTGGTGTGAGGTGTTCAGCTATAAGTAACCAAAATTTCAAGTCTTCAACGTAATTAGGGGCTCAGTTAGAAAAATAAAGCTTAAAATACACAAGTTGGAGCTCGAAGGGTTAAATAGAAGACTTTTTCAAAATTGACTAATTTGTCGTTTGATGTGAGGTGTTCAGCTATGAGTATGCAAAGTTTCAAGCCTTCAACGTAATTAGGGGCTCAGTTAGAAAAATAAAGCTTAAAATACACACAAGTTGGGGCCCGAAGGGTTAAATAGAAGACTTTTTCAAAATTGACTAATTTGTCGTTTGATGTGAGGTGTTCAGCTATAAGTATGCAAAATTTCAAGTCTTCAACGTAATTAGGGGCTCAGTTAGAAAAAAAAAAGCTTAAAATACACAAGTTGGAGCCCGAAGGGTTAAATAGAAGACTTTTTCAAAATTGACTAATTTGTCGTTTGATGTGAGGTGTTCAGCTATAAGTATGCAAAGTTTCAAGTCTTCAACGTAATTAGGGGCTCAGTTAGAAAAATAAAGCTTAAAATACACAAGTTGGAGCTCGAAGGGTTAAATATAAGACTTTTTCAAAATTGACTAATTTGTCGTTTAATGTGAGGTGTTCAGCTATAAGTATGCAAAGTTTCAAGTCTTCAACGTAATTAGGGGCTCAGTTAGAAAAAAAACTTAAAATACACAAGTTGGAACCGAGAGGGTTAAATATAAGATTTTTGTCAAAGTACATTATAATATTTATATTTATATGAATATATAATATATAACGATTTGTCGTTTGATGTGTGGTGTTCAGCTATAAGTATGCAAAAATTTCAAGTCTTCAACGTAATTAGGTCATCAGAAAAAAAAAAAGCTTAAAATAGTTGTTATATGCAATTTTTAATACATGAACGTCATATTTTGCCTTTCTCAGCTGTTCTGCTCAACAAGCGCAAAACGTTGGGAAGCTTGACTATGGAAGCGATCGATCTGCGTTTTTCCATTTTGTTTTTCAATAAAATAAATTACCTATTGAGTTATAAGCGATTTTGATCACGTGACAAAGACGTTTTTCACCCTTCCTTGTATGGTATTCTTCTTTCGTGTGGGTTCAAAACTCCCACTTTGACACTATCTATTGCGTTTGCAAAAAGCGGAAAACACAGTTCAATTACATAGTTTCTGAACAACAACACCTGCTAGTTTCATGCATCTCCGAACAAAACTAAATTAAAACTTATGCCATAAAGTTGCCCTTTTGGATTTGAGAACAGCTTTAAATAATTGTTTTCGTTTTACCTTTTTATTTTGTTAGGATATATTTAACTAAAATGATTTTTTAATTTAGTATTAATAGTTGTATATGCAATTCTTAATACATGAACGTCATATTTTGCCTTTTTATGTAGTGAATTTTTTTTTCCTTTTTATTGGAAAAGCAATATACCCAAAGTTCGAAAAAATCTGAAGTTCGGATTTAGTAAAGTGTTGAGGATTCCGGAAAAGTGAGATCCGGCAATCAAATCATATCGATTTTTTTTCAAAACATGTATATTTATACAATTCTTAATTATTTAAAAATATATAAACTTTGCGAACGATTTTCACTAAATTTAAACATTGTGGGTGGTGATCATACAAAAATAAATAATAACAATGTTTACCGGTTTCACTATTTTACAGAATCTTTTTCCTTCAATAATATATTTTACATTCATCACAGAATAGCTTTTACAGAAAACTTTCTGGTTAGAAATTACAAAGTATTTTGTTAAAAAAAAGTTGAAAAGTGTTTATGCATTCGGTTTGTCTGGCCGTCTGCTCACGCTCTAACTCCCTTAAATATGTTTGGATTTTTCTGAAACTGATAGGGGTTATTTGGGATCACCAAAGCATGTTTGGTATTGTACATGCAGTAGGTAGGATTCACCGTTCATTTACAGGGGGCGCTCAAAAGTATTCCGTTACATTAGGGTATATGGGGGTGCCGTAAATATACTCGGATTTTTCTGAAACTGATAGGGGTTATTTAGGGTCACCAAAGCATGTTTGGTATTGTACATGCAGTAGGTAGGATTCACCGTTCCTTTACAGGAGGCGCTCAAAAGTATTCCGTTACATTAGGGTATATGGGGGTGCCGTCTCGGATTTTTCTGAAACTGATAGGGGTTATTTAGGGTCACCAAAACATGTTTGGTATTGTACATGCAGTAGGTAGGATTCACCGTTCATTTACAGGAGGCGCTCAAAAGTATTCCGTTACATTAGGGTATATGGGGGTGCCGTCTCGGATTTTTCTGAAACTGATAGGGGTTATTTGGGATCACCAAAGCATGTTTGGTATTGTACATGCAGTAGGTAGGATTCACCGTTCATTTACAGGGGGCGCTCAAAAGTATTTCATTAAATCACTGTATATAATAAATTAATAAAATTGATAAAATATAATAATTAATAAAATTAATAATATAAATCACTGTATTTCACTACAATCACATTAGAACAGGACATTCATAGCATTTTTTATTCATTTACAGGGACACGTATAAGAAATCGGTTACAGTACAGTACCGTCTTTAAGTAATAAATGTTGGAGCGCACGGTTTAAAATTCGGTGTGCGTTTTTAAATTTAATTAATGTTTTGCATCTTACCCGTTATATATAAATTCCGTACCTCAAATACAGGGCTGTATAAAAGTATCCATGTACCGTTCTCCTTATGAGAGGAAATTGCTGAGGGTACATTTTTAACTAAAGTATATGTAGCTCTTAAGTGAACTAAATTTTGGCTTGCATGTAGCTAATAGATTCAAATTTATAAATCCTATACAGGGCTGCAATTCGCATAATTTTCCGATTGAGGATGGGAACAGCTGAAATTGGGCTCTGAAATGTATTATGCGTTTCCATAGGGTTGAATTAGATGTAATATTTTAATTTTTTAAACGGTGTAGTTTTGTTACATTATTCTAAATCTGTTGGAAAGTGTTTCATAATCTATGCTTCACGCATGATTTTTTTATTACTTGTTTATATATAATTTACTTCAGTTGACATATAAAAATAGTTAAATGTTATTCAAAACAATTTTAAAAACTATCGTCCACTTAATCAAAAATAGTTTAGAAAATGTTTAAAAAAAAATAAGAATTACCTTTCATTGCAACATTCGTAGCACATCTGTTGTCGGGAATAGAACAGCACACACTTCCACAGGCACGGATTTTTTTTGCGAGGGGCAGGTGCCCCCACTTTGCCTTGCATGAGATCGAGAGAACAGCACACACTTCCACAGGCACGGTTTTTCTTTGCGCGGGGCAGGCGCCCCACTTTCCCTTGCATGAGATCGAGAGAACAGCACACACTTCCACAGGCACGGTTTTTCTTTGCGCGGGGCAGGCGCCCCACTTTCCCTTGCATGAGATCGAGAGAACAGCACACACTTCCACAGGCACGGTTTTTCTTTGCGCGGGGCAGGCGCCCCACTTTCCCTTGCATGAGATCGAGAGAACAGCACACACTTCCACAGGCACGGTTTTTCTTTGCGCGGGGCAGGTGCCCCCACTTTCACTGCAGTAGTTATTTAGACTGTCGATGGAGAGACTAACTTGAACCATTCACAAGTACGAGTGACACGGAAGACGGAAAAAGTTCCATTTATATAGCTTGCGTCCGTGAATTGTCTGCATAGCTTAAAAAAAAAAAAAAAAAAAAAAAAAAAAAATAATTTTTTTTTTTTTTTTTTTTTTTTTTTTTTTTTTTAAGCTATGCAGACAATTCACTGACAATTCACTGACAATTTACTAACAATTCACTAAAAAAAAAAAAAAAAAAAAAAAAAAAAAATTATTAAAAAATTATTAAAAAATTATTTTTTTTTTTTTTTTTTTTTTTTTTTTTTTTTTTTTTTTTTTTTTTTTAAGGGTCCACTGGTCATGGATCATTTCTTTTCATTTCAGTATCAAACCATCAACAACTTAACAAATTTTAACTCCCATATGTGCTTTGCATATGTTAATAATATGTAATTAATAGTCTTAAGGAATATAGTAAATATTGAAATATTATTTCAAGACTTTGAATGAAATATATGAATCTTTTTCTATCTAAAATTTAAAATATGTAATATTGAACTACGTAATATACAATGGCAAATTCAAGGGAGGCTCGGAGTTCATAAATCCCCTCTGAACATCAACAAAAATATTCTAAACGTCATTTTAAAAATGAAATATACAGTAACCCTCAGTTATCAGCTGTTATTATTATAAAAATAAATCCACAAAGTGATAACACAACATGGCGGTGGGGCTGAAAACATCATTTTTAAAATGAAGCACGACATGACTTTAAATTATTGTAAAGTCGAAATCTTT